>OZ024720.1:45774980-47103426 GCA_964016875.1 Fallopia convolvulus | reverse complement strand
AAGAAGAAGAAAGGGTCAAAGGAAAAAATTAAGTTATTTTAATTTTAAATTATTAATTTAGGTCCTTGCTAAGCAAGGCATTTGTGCTTTTCTTCCAAGTCATGTATTTTTACTTGAGGAGCAAGCTTTTGTTCTACTTGCTTTATAAGTAACGTTCTACTTGTGAAGCTTTTTTGCCTTCTTTCGTACAAGTTGGCTAGAGACTTATTTATGTACTAAATTTTTGAGGAATTGAACTGAGTTTGGCATTGAACTGAGTTGTATTGGGCAAGGTCGCTTGGTGCTCTAAGGCTTCTGAAGATCCTTCATCTCGGTGGAGGGAATGTAAATTGTTCATTTCACACGCCCAGAAGGGGTTGACCTGTTGCTTGCGGCGCCTATTCTTATAGTGCTATACTCACCCTAATTTCAAACTAATCTTATTTCTTTTTTTTTCCGGAGATTTGTACTTTTCATAGCTAATCCTATATGCTTTTGACTTACTTAGCCGTTCTTGGCTGCCATTTTCTTATGGCCTCTCGGATTACCAAGCATGTTTGGTATTCCAAATTCTTACTTTTTCAAAAAAAAATTTAGGAAGGTTTTGAAGGTTGATAGAATGACAACAAATGGAGAACGAGGGAAAATACACTTACTTGCCTTTGTGTTGAACTGGATCTTGAAAAGCCCTTACTCTCCAAATTCATAATGAATGACCGAGTTTGGAAGGTCCAATACGAGGGCTTGACGATGGTCTGTTTAGAAAGCGGGAAAATTGGCCATTAGGCGACAAAATGCCCACAAAATGTGACAGGTTCGATGGTAGAGCAACAACATGATAAAGGGAAACAAAAGATGCAGGAACGCTCCGAACTTGAAGAAGAGTTTGGGTCATGGATGGTTGCATCAGGAAACTACAAGAAAAGAATCCCGGAGAATGGAACTAATAAGAAACAACTAGAAGGGCAGACGACTACGGAGGCTGAAAATTTGACCGAAAATGAAGATCAAGCTGGTGGTGAAGACAAAGCAGGGAAACTCAAAAACAAGGGACTTGAACCGGGTTCCAGTGGACTCAAGGACTCAAATCGAACCAAGTCAAAGAGAGTCAACCAAACCGGAAAGAATGGAAAAGGAATTCAAGATGTTACACATGATCATGGGTCAAGATTTCAAAACTTATCGGATCATGTGTAACACCCCTATTTTGTGCAACAATGAGTTTTACCGTCAGTGACCTCAGATTTTTCCCTTCCAAAGTCAACCAATACTTTAAATTAATTAATTAAACGTAATTAAAGGAGAATGAACTAATAGCGGATTTTTTATTCATTAATAAGAACATAAGCGGATTTCCAAAAATTTGGAAACAATAATATCATATATTGAGCAAAAGGCTAAATTTAAGTGTTAACCCTTATTTTCATTTATGAATCAATATTAGGTTTATAGGCATGAACTTTGCAATTGAACCTATAAATTATATTGTTGGAAATCTACAATGTTAGATGTTAAGTTGAAGTGGTGGGGATGAGAACGTAAGTAAACATAAGCTAGTACTTGACAACTGATAGCTTGCATTTAGGTAGTGTTTAGGATGCATATTTATGTTTATTTTGCATGGTTTTAGCTTAGTTTAGTCTAGTTCTCAGGTTTTTAGGTTTTCTAGGAAATTCGGGTTTTGCGCTTGTTTTGTTCGGTTTTGCAGATCTTTATGTAAACAAGCATGGACGGGATGGATCTTAGAGAACTATGGTGAAGTTTGAGGAAGCTTAGAGTGATACAAGTGAATATTAGAAGAGCTAAGGCCCAAAAACTTGTGTGAAAAGAAAGCTTAAACCCGGGCTATACATTGGTGTTGCTATTTCGACACCTCTATATTGCATTGCTTGGTTTGGGAGCTATAGCGATCGGATGAAGCTGAATTTGGTATCACTGGAAAGCTAATTCAAAGATCTACAATTCATGTTTACTCCGAGTCAAAATTCCACCTCTAAGTGCGTCAAAATAGCCTCTGAAATGACGCCTGAATGCTGAACCGAGGCAATTGCGCGGGTTAGCATGCTAAAAGCGCGGGTTGCAACCCAAGCAATGCAACCCGAGCAATCCCAACTGAGGGATGATTGCGCAGGATGGCAGATTGTGCGGCCGAGCAATTGGCAACCCGAGCAATCGGGACTTGTACGCGGACGAGCATGGGCCGATATTTGGGCTTGATTTGTGGGCTCGGGTTATATCTTCCGAATAGATGTTTAAAGATAGACTTTTTTAGGGTTATTTTAGAAGACATATATAAACCTTCGTTAGTTGTTTTTATCATAACTTTTGATCAACTTTTGGAGGCTAGGGTTTTTCTCTCTAGAGGCAAACTTTAAACCTTTGTAAGTTTGTTTTCAATTTAATTATGCATTGCTAAATTCATTGTGTTTAACTAGTTATTGAAATCATAGATTCCATAATATTGTGAGGTCTGATTAATTCTCATCAACTTGAATAGGTTTTATTCCCTATGCTTAGCTGAATCAGAATTATTCTAGGGTTTTGTTAGATTTGCCACCTAATAGAATTTCTAGGTTAATTTACAACTAATTTGATCAAGTCCCGTTCGGGATTGATTAGATAAAGTAGCATATATAATTGTTTGGACCCGTTCGGGCTATTCAGTTGTAGAAGGGAATAAATCCACAAATAACTTAGATGTCTGTTTGCTCTAAGTGTTTGTTTCTATTGATAACTTGACTCGTAAAGCTGTCATTTAATTGAATCTAGACGTTGTTTTAGGTTGTTAAATGATTAGGGTTGTTTAGACTGTTAGTTCTTTCAACTATTTATGAAGTTTGGGTCACAATCCTTAGTTGGAGAATAATCCACATTAGATTATTCAAGGGAATTGAGAGTCAAGAGAATCAATGATCAATAAGCATATCTATGATGGATTTAACTAGTTGAACACGCTTGTCTTTCATATATTACAATCAACTTTTGCATTCATATTTACTTTTTAATTTGAATATTAGTTTAGATAATCATTCACATAAAACCCCCCCTTATTAGTTACTTGGCACTCAAGTAATAACACAATTACACGAGTCTATGTAGGATCGACCCTTACTTACCGCTCTATTGAGTTGGTAAAGCTAAGGTTTCTTTGATAGGTATTAACGACCACTGAAAGTACCTCATCAAAATTTGGCGTCGTTGTCGGGGACTCGTCACTATTTGTGTTTTTACTTTTGTGCTATTCTTGGTGTTGTGAACCTATGTTATGGTTCATAACACCCGTGCTACTAATCTATCGCTTTGTTCGATTGTAGACAGCTGCAGGATGAAAACTTCCATGATTATTTTTCAAGATTTCAAGACCATGTGTTTGAACTAGGTGCTTGGGGATTACAGTACAGTGATAGAGAGTTGAACATGAGAGTTATCCATGGTATGAATCGTGAGACAAGGGGATTGGCAGACTATATGAGCAATGAGAGGCTTTTATATATGGGATCTGAGGAATGCTGTGATTTCTTCTGTTTCATGAGCCATCAAAGCTTTCTAGTTGAGTCATCTTCTCAACCACCCCAACCGGTTGATAAGTCTCTTGAGGATATAATCAGGGATATCTCTAAAGGGATGAATACTATAATTAAGGAACACTGTGAGTCTTGTTCTTCATATTTTCATTCCATAATCTCATGCCCTTTTGAGTTGTGTGAAAGGAGTGGTGAAATCACATTGGCTCAAATGATCATGAGTTAGACACACATATTCAAGTTGAGGAGCAATCTACTACACTTGATATGGGTTATGAAGTTGCATTTGATGCCCAACAAGATTTCACACCTATAAGGCAAGTTTAGCAGATTATCACAGAGCCAAGAGAAGTTTGTGCAGGCATAGAGATTCTTACAGAACCTAGGGAGCCTGAATCACCTTCACTCACGTGGAGTAAATTGCTTGAGGGTTTTACGGTTTTGGAAGAAGACTCCTTTGTCAACCAAGATGACTTCTTTTCTGATGAAGTAGACAGCCGTGAGGGAGAGAATCAACATGATACACATGTTAAGGTTCCCGTTGTCATGGTGCACCCTATGCTAGGCCTTGGCATCCCATGCTTTAGTTTCCCCACCTTCTCACATCAAGAGCTTATGGAGTTCCAAGCTGAGGAGCCAAGCCTACAACACAAGGTGGACGATGAGAAATATATGGGCTTCATCTTTGAAGAAAGTGGTATTGCTGACAAGTGCTTTGATTCATACTGTAAGTATTTTCTAAAGCCACCACTTGTACTGAATTTATTTGAGCAGATGCCATTTCATGAAAATTGGGCACACATGTTTGATAAATTAAAACGGTCTTTGACAATTATATTATGCATATTTGATTCATCATTGTGTTACTTATGTTTTTCTGAGTTGTGTGCACAAGGCTTTGACAGGTTATTAAGAGCATTGACAATGTCTAATCTTGTCAGATCATGCTAAGAGTCAAGCTAATGACGTTAAATAAGCGCTTCTTGGGAGGCAACCCAAGGTTTAGAGTAGTTTTCTTTTTTAGTTATAATCTTTTGCTTTTTAGGTAGTTTTTGGTGTGTGTTAGATACCCCAGGTCCGAAGATTGATAACCCGAAGAAGCCTTCATGATGAGGTATTTTTCGGTGGTCGTTATACCTATCAAAGAAACCTAACTTAACCAACTTAGTAGAGCGGTAAGTAAGGGTCGAACCCACAGAGACTCGTGTAAATGTGTTATTGCTTATGTGCCAAGTAACGAATATGGGGGGTTTATTAATTGAAAATCTAAACTACTATGCAAATTCAAAACTAACTATGAATGCAAATATGATTGAGTTTAACAAATATAAGAAAAGCGTGTTCAACTAATTAGATCCATCATGATATTGCTTTATTGATCATCGATTCTTTTGATTCTCTTCTCACTTGAATAATCCATTGTGGATAATGATCCTACTAAGGATTAAAACCCGAACTTCAGATTTAGTTGATAGACCAACCAGTTCTAACAACCCTAATTATCTAATAACCTAGAAGACCTTCTAGATTCAATTAAATAACAACAATACGATTCAAGTTCTCAATAGAAACAAACACTTAGAGCAACCAGACATCTAAGTGACTTTGGAATTTATTCCCTACTTTAATCAACTTGTCCAACCGGTACTAAACTCCGACCGGTAATTAATCAGATTCAGTTGTAAATTAACCTAGAAATTCTATTAGGTAGCTAATCTAACAAAACCCTAGGATAATTCTGGTTCAATTAAGCACAGGGAATAATTTCTATTTATGTTTGTTGAGAATCAATTAAATCTCACAATCATACACAAATCATGACTTCACTAATTAGTCAAACACAAGGGAAAATTAGCAATGCATAATTGAAATTAAAATCAAACTTACAAAGGTTCAAAGTCTTCCTTGAGAGAAAAACCCTAGCCTCCAAAAGTATGAAAAAAGTTATGAAAATAAAACTAACATAAAGTATTTATATGTCTACTAAAAACAACCCTCATAAATATAATAAACCACAATACTCGGATAATCACAAGCCCAAAAACCAACATGCCAAAGCCCAATACCAACACTTGGTCCAAACTTGCGTCCGTGAAAAACCCCAGATTGCGCGGCATCGGCCTGGAATTGCGCGGCCGCGCAATCGCTACCCCGCGCATCTGGCACTCAGATGGGATTGCACGGGCTGGCTACGCGGCTTGCACCCCGAGCTTTGGCTTAGCTTCTTGTCTTGGTTTTTCTTGGTTTAGCTCTTCTCCCTTCATACTCCTAGCACATCCTAGCATTCGTTAATACTCTTGGCTTGTCCACCACCACCATGATTCATCTGTACTCGCCCCGCTGTTTCTCCTGAACCTAAAACCTGTAAAACCGAGCAAACCAGCGCATAATACCCGACAACACAAAAACCTAAAAACTACATAAAAACTAACCTAAACCCAACTAAAACACATATAAAACATGCATCTAAACCACTCCTATATGCAAGCTATCAAATTCCCCCATGCTTAACCCTTGCTTGTCCTCAAGCAAGACATAAATCCAATCACACCATAGAAATGCAATCTTACATCCATTTCAAATCAAACAAACATTTCACATGTAATTAAAAACTCAACCAAGACTTCTCAGCATGCATTATGGTAAGCAACAAGTAAAGACCATTCATCCATTCTAGACCTCACCAAGGAAATTGTGTTTTGCACTCAACACTCAAGTGTATAACGGGTATGTGTTTCACTCAAAATCAACCATGAAAACTAGACTACCATATGCTTGCATCAGAGTTCTAAATCTCCACCGTTGGGGCTCAAATACATAACAAAAATCATGAGGTCTTTTTCCGGCTTGTAATGGGGCCAAGGTAAAGAGAAATTTGGAAGGGATAATATTTGGTCTGTAGTGCTAAATCCGGGATAAAGAACTAATCCTAAACCCAAACCTTATACTTTCTTCTCAACTTCTTCCAACTTCCACTCTACCAACTCATTACATTTACATTAAAGCACTTTGCTTCTTTTTTTTTTCCTTTCTTTTGCCTCTTTTCAACTCTTTCTTGCTTTGCTAATGAAGACTAATAACATTTAAGCACTTTTTCTTTTGCTTATTTTGCAACAAACTTCATCTTCATTTTTTTTCACTTTGAAACCAAGAGTTTTATTTCCTCTTTTTCTACCTTTTTCATCCAACTTCCCCATAATTATACATAACTCACACAAAACCAAAAACACAAACTAAAGTCCTAAATCCCGGATCCTGGGTCAAGCTTATTAGGCTAGGAAAATTTTGTGGAGCTATCAAAAATAGGCTTAAAGCTTAAAAGAAATGGGGTGTCAAAAACTTTAATGTCATACATTCAATCATATAAAGCAGCCTCAAAATAGAGTATTAACGCAAGTTCTAGAGCTAGATAATCATGGTGATACACTCAAGAATGTAGAGAACAATATATCATGAAAGGCCAAAATCAAATCTCACAAGGCTAATTGTTTTGTCTAGAACTTTAGAGTGAATCTAAAACTCAAGCTAAATACATGCTCCATCCTATAATCAAGTCATTTAATCAATGATCATGCTTATATCATATCCACTTCAGTAAATCATGCAAATCATGGGTTAGAACTTATACTTAACTTAGAAACACAAGAGGAATCAAACAATGGGACATAAGAACCTAAATGCAATATTTTTGTATTTTTCAAATTTTTCTAATTTATTTCTCATTTTTCAGGATTTTAATCAATGCATGCAACAAAATTTAAACATGACCTAAACTAATGCAAACTATATGCAATGCAAAAGTAATCCCCTTCCCCCATGCTTAAAACATACTTTGTCCCCAAAGTATAGTAAAAAGTAAAGGAAAGAGAAAAACTCACAGAACCTAGTTGTTTGGCGGGTAATAGGGCGGAAAATCTTGTGGTGGTGGTGGCTGGTACTCCGGAGGATACTCTGGCTGCAGTGGCTGGTAAGGTGGAATCTGATGTGCTGGTGGTGGCTGATATGGCGGAAACCGAGGATACGGCGGATCTGGAAAGGCATACTGTGGATAAGACTGATGAGGAGGATAGCCCGCTGAACTCCAACCATCCAA
Organism: Fallopia convolvulus; assembly: GCA_964016875.1. Taxonomy (NCBI): domain Eukaryota; kingdom Viridiplantae; phylum Streptophyta; class Magnoliopsida; order Caryophyllales; family Polygonaceae; genus Fallopia; species Fallopia convolvulus. The sequence continues at coordinate 47,095,830 of OZ024720.1, read as the reverse complement.
TCTAGTATTGAGCAGTCTGAACTGCTCATCCTGGCGGGCCTGAAAAGCAGCAAGCTGTTGATCCTGATGAGTGATATGATGTGAACCTCTGATCCACATAACCTTGCATGTTCTGGAAGCCCTGATCGATGTGAGACGTCATACTTTTGTAGCGCTGCGTGTTCTCCAGCTGCATCTGTCTCATCATCTCCATTATCTGGCTGTATTGTGTACCACCTCCAGCTGGTAAAGACGGATCAAAGTGTTGCTGCTGATCCTCCTCCTCAGACTCAACATCCTCATCAGTGTCTACAGCTTCAGCAGACTCTTCCTCTTCATCTTCTTCTTCATCTTCTTCAGACATGGTGAAATCCTCATCCATTTCCTCCTCTTCAGACTCCTCAACAATAATTGGGGCCCTATTTTTACCTCTAACTAGGCCCCTGACATCAGTCACATCCAAATCTCCATCCCGAACCTCAATGAACCAATTATCCGGGCTGTTCCCTATCTTCACTAGGCTCCCATCAGGAAGCTTCATTACTTTTCCAGAATCCCCAAGCACCCAATAGTAGGAGTTCTTGTAAACATAGAGTACACCCATTTTCTTGAGCATAGTGAAGTTTATAGCCACCGGTGGGATGTCAACCTTTAACCTGCTCAGATCAACGCCAAAATGCTTGGCCAGATGGGTCACAATCCCACCAATACAGATAGCTCCTCCACCCTTGTTTTCAACATGGTACATGTGGTTCATCAGCATGGCACCCAAACGCATCCTTTTTCTCTTCAAACAAGCGGCCAATACAGCCACATCTTTCTTCGGGCAGTTGTTTCCACCATCACCCCGCCCATTCATACTACCAGCAATAAATCGTTGAAAAACTTTGATAGCAGGATGAGTGATGGGAGAGGCCTTTTCTCGGGTTGGATTATAAGTGGGTCTCCTAGTTATGGCTTTCCAAAAATGCTTGTCAGCCCATGTAGCATTCGTTTCAGTGAGCACTACATCACTATCATATATATGAAGGAACCCAAATGCCCGGTTGACCTCTTTCAAGGTCATCTTCCTCCTTACACCTCCGAGCCAAAACATAATCTCTCCTTCTCCTCTAAAATCAATGGACAACGTACTTAGAAACTCCAATGTTAACCCTTTGAAAGTGGGTTCACACAACTTCAAGAACTCGCCCATATGCAGATGCGCCCCTATCTCATTTAACAGATGAGCAATCCCGATTTCATTCATCAGGTTCCAATCAATGAACCTAGTTGCTTTCCATTCCCTGCCTTTCAGATGCTCAAGCCGGATCACATGATTATTCTTTTCCAGACTGATCCCAAAAGTTTCTTGGGTGATTTCTCCCACCACAGCAGGGGGAGCGTAAGCAGCTCGGGATGATGAAGCCCTGTCTGTTCTACTTCTTTTTGGAGCCATTTATATCAAAAATTCACAGAAACCTGCACAACACCACAAACGGACCAAGCAAACACAATTTTTGTTGTCCCGGCAAGGACAACCACAACAATATTTCACAAATAATCGCTCAATCACTCACTTCCCCCACTACCTAGAATAATTTAATCGAAATTTAATTAAATTTTAATCAAATTATAGGTGATTTTCGGATTTATGCAGAAAGCTCAAATAAAACACGAATCTAGGCTAGAATCATGCAATAAACGAACTTTTGTGAAGAACTTAAGCCTAAATCCGAGCCTAAAGGGGTCAAATTTGGGTTTTTCTAGCCAAACCTAGATCTAGATTCAACTAATTAAAAACCGAAATTGAATGGAGATTTGAGAAAACTTACTTGAATCCTTGTTGATGTGGAGTTGTTTGCTTGATTTGGGGTTGAAATCCGGCTTGGAATGGCTTGAATAGAGCTTGAGCTTGCCTTCAATGGAGGATTGAGAGAGGTTGAATAAGGAGAGGGGCGGCATACGAATGGGAGCTGAAACAAGGCCTCAGGTTTTTATTAAAAAGGGTCCCGAAGTATTGCCGCGGGTTGTCACAGAATTGCGCGGTCGCGCAATTGCCTCCCAGTTGGGATTGCTCGGCTTTGGGGCTTGGGATTGCGCGGCCGCGCTTTTAACAGCCCAAGCCGCGCAATTCCAACTGAGTTGGCATTGCTCGACTTGGCTTAGATCTTTTGGCCACGCAATTTTTGTACCCCCTTCTGAGTTCTTCTGTACTTTAAGACTTTGCCCGAGTTTTCTGAACTTTTGAGGATTATTTCTACCTAACTAACTAATAAAAACAAAAATTGTAAATCAGAAAACAAAAATCAAAGTAAAACTATCCTAAAGCATGGGTTGCCTTGCAAGAAGCGCTTGTTTAACGTCATTAGCTTGACGTAAAAAGGATATCAAAGCTCTTGTTTCGGCTCTTGTAGAGCCGTCTCTTCCAAAGTGGCACCATTGAATCCTTCATAATATGGCTTCAACCGCTAACCATTCACCTTGAAGACGGACTTAGAAACTCCATCATAGATATCAACTGCGCCATGTGGATACACACGTGCTACCACAAAAGGACCTCTCCATCTTGAGCTCAGTTTTCCAGGAAATAGTCTGAGGCGAGATTGGAACAAAAGTACTTTGTCCCCTACCTTGAAGTTCTTCCTCCAAATATGCTTGTCATGCCAGGCTTTTGTCTTTTCTTTGTATATCACTGCATTGTCATAAGACTCGAGCCTGATTTCTTCTAATTCTTGGAGTTGAAGTATCATGAATTCACCCACCTCATTTTGTTGCATGTTGCACTTCTTGACTGCCCAGTATGCTTTATGTTGAACTTCCACCGATAGATGACAAGCTTTCCCAAACACCAACCTGAATGGTGACATCCCAATTGGTGTTTTAAAAGCGGTCCTGTACGCCCATAGTGCATCATCCAACCGAGCACTCCAGTCTTTCCTGTTTGGTGCAACTGTCTTCTCCAGAATGGACTTGATTTCTCTGTTAGACACCTCCGCCTGGCCATTTGTCTGAGGGTGGTATGCTGTAGAGACTCTGTGTGTGACATGATATTTTTTCAATGATCCACTCACCATCCTATTACAGAAGTGGGATCCCTTGTCATTAACTAAAGCTTTAGGGACACCAAATCTAGTAAAAATGTTGGTCTTCAAGAAATCTGTCACCACTTTATAATCGTTAGTCCTGGTGTCCTTCGCTTCCACCCACTTGGAAACGTAGTCCACCGCAAGCAAAATATAGTAATTCCCAAAAGAATTGGGAAATGGACCCATAAAGTCAATGCCCCATACATCAAAAATTTCACAGAAAATAATAGGAGACTAAGGCATCTCATTCTTTTAGGGCATATTCCTAACCCTTTGACATCGGTCACAGGATTTACAAAAACCATGAGCATCCCTAAAAATGCTTGCCCAGTAAAATCCTGCATCCAATACCTTCCTAGCAGTTTTGTTAGAACTAAATGGCCCCCACATGCATAATTATGACAGAAAGTTAAGATAGAAGTTACCTCATTATCCGGGATACATCGTCGGATTACCTGATCAGCGCAGTGTTTCCACAAATATGGATCATCCCAGATGTAGTATCTTGCTTCACTTCTTAACTTATCCTTCCGAGCTTTTGTAAAAGTTGGTGGGAATTCACCTGTAACCAGGAAATTAACCAAGTGTGCATACCAAGGTTTTACAACCTTAATAGCAAACAATGTATCATCTGGAAATTCCTCCTGAATGGGTGAACTTGCTGGCCTCTTCTGTTCTTCCATCACCAAATGACTCAAATGATCAGCAACCACATTCTCAACCCCCTTTTTGTCTTTTATCTCAATGTTGAATTCACTCAACAATAAGATCCACCTGATTAACCTGGGCTTGGCCTCTTTTTTTTTGTTAACAGATAGCGGATTGCTGCATGATCTGTATAAACAATCACTCTTGTTCCCAGCAAGTAAGAGCGAAATTTCTCCAATGCAAACACAACTGCTAGGAGCTCCTTTTCTGTGGTGTAGTAGTTCCTTTGAGCCTCATTTAATGTCATAGAGGCGTAGTGAATCACATGAGACGCCTTGCCCTTCTTTTGTCCCAAAACAGCCCCCACTGCATAATCACTGGCATCACACATGATCTCAAAAGGGAGAGACCAATCTGGGGCTTGAATAATGGGAGCTGTGGTGAGGCGGAGTTTTAGCTCATCAAACGTCGTCTTGCATGCATCACCAAACTCAAATTCTGCTTCCTTCTTCAACAACTCACATAAGGGGGAGGCAATTTTGGAGAAGTCTCTGATAAACCTGCGGTAAAATCCTGCATGGCCTAAAAAAGAACGAACTTCACGCACATTAGTAGGATAAGGCAAAGATTGAATTACTTCAAACTTAGCCTTATCGACCTCAATTCCCCTAGAAGACACTACATGGCCTAATACTATACCTTGTTCTACCATAAAATGACATTTTTCAGAGTTGAGAACAAGATTAGTATCTTCACATCTTTTAAGCACTAGTGTCAAATGAGTTAAACATGAATCAAAATCATCCCCATGGACGGTAAAATCATCCATAAATACCTCAATAAATTTTTCTATGTACTCAGAAAAGATACTAACCATACACCGTTGGAATGTAGCTGGGGCATTGCACAGTCCAAAAGGCATCCTTCGGTATGCAAAGGTGCCAAAAGGACAAGTGAATGTTGTCTTTTCCTGATCCTCTGGTGCTATGGCTACCTGAAAATATCCAAAATATCCATCCAAGAAACAATAGAATGAACGACCAGCAAGTCGTTCCAACATCTGGTCAATAAAAGGTAATGGGAAATGGTCCTTCCGGGTTACCGCATTCAGCTTGCGATAATCAATACACACCCGCCAACCGGTCTGGACTCTGGTGGGAATGAGATCACCCTTGTGATTCTCAACCACTGTGATACCACCCTTTTTAGGGACAACCTGAGTTGGGCTGACCCATTTGCTATCAGAAATAGGAAAGATCATACCTGCCTGAAGGAGCTTCAACACCTCCTTCTTCACCACCTCCATCATCGGGGGATTCAATTTTCTTTGGGGCTGTCTAGATGGTGTAGCTTCATCTTCTAATAGAATCCGATGCATACATGTTGAGGGACTAATCCCTTTAATGTTTGCAATGGTCCATCCTATGGCCGTCTTGTGCTCCCTCAGAACTGCCACTAATCTTCCTTCTTGGTCATTGCTAAGCTTGTTGGATATAATTACTGGCAAAATGTCCCCTTCACCTAAGAAAGCATACTTGAGATGATCTGGAAGTTGCTTCAATTCTACCATTGGTGCCTGCACAATAGATGGCAAAAGCTTCTCGCTTGGCAAGGTTAGTGGTATGGGCTTTGAGCCCGGTGGCATAAGCGGACGCTCAAAGTGAGCATTCAGCTCTGCCACCACTTCCTGCAGGTCAGTCTTTAAATCCAAATCCGAAGTTTCATTCATAATAGCATTTTCCAAGGTGGATTTCAAAGCTTCAGATTCGTGCATATTCAAAAATTCTTGAGCAAGTGGCTCTACTACATCAACTAAGCACAGTGAGGAATCTTCGGGAGGGTATTTCATTGCATCATAAATATTATACTCTACCCTTTCCCCGTCGAATTCCATAGTAAGAGAACCACTACAAACATCAATCTTAGTTTTAGCTGTTTTCAGAAAAGGTCTACCTAGCAAAATAGGTGCAACATGCTTATCATGGTCCATATCTAAGACATAGAAATCAGCAGGAAATATCAAATTATCAGCCATTACAAGCACATCTTCAACTATTCCTTTAGGATAAGCATTTGATCTATCACCTAACTGTATCACAATACCAGTTTCTTGCAGAGGACCCAATTCAAGCATCTTGTACACAGAGTAAGGTAAAACATTAATTGAAGCACCTAGATCTAGCATGGCTTTATTAATTTTTGTATCACCAATAATGCAGGGAATAGTGAACATGCCAGGGTCACCACATTTCTGAGGTATACGCCTTTGAAACACAGATCACACATGTACACTTACAGGGATTTTCTGTTTCCCTTTTAGCTTTTGAGTTCTTTTTATGGTGCACAATTCTTTCAAAAACTTAGCATATCTAGGAATGCTTTTAATCAGTTTAAGTAAAGGAATGTTTACCTCACACTTGTTGAATGTCTCGAACAATTCCTTGTCGTTCTCCATCTTTCGGGTCTCTTTTAGTGCCTCTGGGAAGGGTGGAACCGGTGCATAAGACTTCAGAGGGGTTTCAGACGAATCAGCATTGACGTCCAGATTGCTCGGGATCACCTCCGATTGCGCGGCCGCGCTTTCAGCAGCCAAGCCACGCAATCCTGACTGAGACGGCATTGCGCGTCTTGGAAATTGCGCGGCCGCGCTTTCTGGCGTCTCGTCCCCGCGCAATCCTAACTGGGACTGTATTGCGCGGGGTGGAAATTGCTCGGCTACGCTTTTAGCAGGCTGGCCGAGCAATTTGTCCCCGAGTGAATTGCTTGGGATTTCCTTTGTCAGCTCGAGTTTTTCCTCAGTTTCGCCCTTAGCTTCTATCACTCCCCTCCTGATTGGTACGTGCCCGTCCCGGGGCTCTACTTGAAGTTCTCGTCCACTCCTCAGAGTAATAGCATTGACATTCTGTTTCGGATTGAGCTCGGTCTGAGATGGCAACTTACTTGAATCTCTAGCTTCCAGTTTGCCTACATCATTGGCAATTTGACTGACGAGTCTCTAGGTTGTGGATGCTACACTTGGTCTCTTGTTAAAATTGGCTCATTGAGCCTTGCATTGTAGTCACAGTTTGTGCAAGAGTCCGAATCATATCTTCAGTAGACATAGTATTCTGATTGGCCCCCTGAGGACGGGGTTGAAAAGGTGGTTTATATGGAGTTTGGCCACCCTGCTGATTGAATTGCTGATTGTTTGAATTTCCGTACCTCAGATTAGGATGATCCCTCCAGCCTGGATTGTAAGTGTTGGAGAAGGGGTCATACCTCGGCCTAGGTGGTCCATAGCCTCCCAATGCATTCACCTCAGCGTTTTGATCTTGAAGTGTAGGGCATGAATCAGTGGGATGCATGGTATCAAAACAAATCTCACAGGATTTCACCCGTTGTCTACCACCTTGTTGCAAAAGCTGCTTCATCATTGTTTTCAACTCAGTGACTTCATCTTGGATTCTTGAATTAGTCACCACAGAATTTGCAGCTTTCGAGCTAGTATCTCTTCTAAACTATCTTGTGCCCTCAGATAGTTGTGTGAATAGTTCAAACGCAGCAGTAGGAGTCTTATTCAGAAAGTTACCTTGGCAAGCTGCATTCACCATTCTTCTTTCATCATCCAAGAGGCCATTGAAAAGATACAGAATCAGGTCTTGATTAGTGTAGCCATGGAATGGACAGCTGGCTATCAACCTCTTGAATCTCTCATTGTATGCATACAAGGTCTCATTAGCTTCTTGCTCAATGTTGCTAATCAGCTTCTTCAATTCATTGAGCCTTGTAGCAGGGAAGTACTTCTCTAGAAAAACTTCTTTCATCTTAGCCCATGTATCAATACTTCCCGGAGCCAAGTAATAAAACCAGTCTTTTTAGCCTGATCCTTGAGAGAAAAAGGAAAGGCTCTCAGTGCGATCTGGTCATGAGTCACATCAGCAGGCTTCATGCTTGAGCACACAGCATGAAATTCAGAAAGATGTTTGTTGGGATCTTCACCACTAAGCCCATGGAATGAAGGCAAAAGGTGAATTAACCCAGATTTCAGCTCGAACATAACTCCTTCACCAAGAGCAGGGAATAGCACCGCCAACGGCTGTTGTGCCAGATTCGGTGCAGTTAGCTGTCTCAGTGTCTGATCACCCATCTCGACAAATTCAGCAGATTCAGATTCGGATTCAGATTCTTCAAGAAAGAATGGCACGACCTGAAAGTGATTCCGGATTTCCTTCCATAGCTTCAAGAGTGTCCTGTCAATATCTGGATCAAAAAGTAGAGGAGATGAGTTAGTAGCACGGGTATGAACCATATAACAGGTTCACACCCAAAACAGCACAAAAGTAATAAACACAAATAACGACGAGTCCCAAGCAACGACGCCAAATTTGATGAGGTATTTTTCGGTGGTGTGTTAGATACCCCAGGTCCGAAGATTGATAACCCGAAGAAGCCTTCATGATGAGGTATTTTTTGGTGGTCGTTATACCTATCAAAGAAACCTAACTTAACCAACTCAGTAGAGCGGTAAGTAAGGGTCGAACCCACAGAGACTCGTGTAAATGTGTTATTGCTTATGTGCCAAGTAACGAATATGGGGGGTTTATTAATTGAAAATCTAAACTATTATGCAAATTGAAAACTAACTATGAATGCAAATATGATTGAGTTTTACAAATATAAGAAAAGCGTGTTCAACTAATTAGATCCATCATGATATTGTTTTATTAATCATCGATTCTTTTGATTCTCTTCTCACTTGAATAATCCATTGTGGATAATGATCCTACTAAGGACTAAAACCCAAACTTCAGATTTAGTTGATAGACCAACCAGTTCTAACAACCCTAATTATCTAATAACCTAGAAGACCTTCTAGATTCAATTAAATAACAACATGACGATTCAAGTTATCAATAGAAACAAACACTTAGAGCAACCAGACATCTAAGTGACTTGTGAATTTATTCCCTACTTTAATCAACTTGTCCAACCTGTACTAAATTAATTAAAGTCTACTCTTGATCAGATTAACTCCGACCGGTAATTAATCAGATTCAGTTGTAAATTAACCTAGAAATTCTATTAGGTAGCTAATCTAACAAAACCCTAGGATAATTTTGATTCAATTAAGCACAGGGAATAATTTCTATTCAAGTTAGTTGAGAATCAATTAAATCTCACAATCATACACAAATCATGACTTCACTAATTAGTCAAACACAAGGGAAAATTAGCAATGCATAATTGAAATTAAAATCAAACTTACAAAGGTTCAAAGTCTTCCTTGAGAGAAAAACCCTAGCCTCCAAAAGTATGAAAAAAGTTATGAAAATAAAACTAACATAAAGTATTTATATGTCTACTAAAAACAACCCTCATAAAATATAATAAACCACAATACTCGGATAATCACAAGGCCAAAAACCAACATGCCAAAGCCCAAAACCAATACTTGGTCCAAACTTGCATTCGTGAAAACCCCCAGATTGCGCATCATCGGCCTGGAATTGCGCGTCCGCGCAATCGCTACCCCGCGCATCTGGCACTCATATGGGATTGCGCAGGCTGGCTACGCGGCTTGCACCCCGAGCTTTGGCTTAGCTTCTTGTCTTGGTTTTTCTTGGTTTAGCTCTTCTCCCTTCATACTCCTAGCACATCCTAGCATTCCTTAATACTCTTGGCTTGTCCACCACCACCATGATTCATCTGTACTCGCCCCGCTGTTGCTCCTGAACCTAAAACCTGTAAAACCGAGCAAACCAGCGCATAATACCCGACAACACAAAAACCTAAAAACTAAATAAAAACTAACCTAAACCCAACTAAAACACATATAAAACATGCATCTAAACTACTCCTATATGCAAGCTATCACTTCATGTCCATCTTTGGATTTTCCGCTACATTACCCGGATCATTAGAGTTTTATGAGTATTTCTCTTCTCTTTTCATCTTACTATACTTTGGGGACAAAGTATGTTTTAAGCATGGGGGAAGGGAATTACTTGTTTGCATTGCATATAGTTGCGTTAGTTTAGGTCATATTTAAATTTTTGCATGCATTGATTTAAATCTTGAAAAATGAAAAAAAAATGTGAGAAATTTGAAAAATTACAAAAATATTGCATTTAGGTTCTTATTTCCCCATTGTTTGATTCCTCTTGTTTCTCTAAGTTTAGTATGAGTTCTAACCCATGATTTGCATGATTTGCTGAAGTTGATATGATATGAGCATGATCATTGATTGATTACTTTGATTATAGGATGGAGAATGTATTTAGCTTAAGTATTTGATTCATTCTGAAGTTCTAGACAAAAATTAGCCTTGTGAGATATTTTTGGCCTTTCATGATTATATTTGTTCTCTATAATTCTTGAGTGTATCACCATGATTATCTAGCTCTAGAACTTGTTATGACTCTTTTTCAAGGCTGCTTTATATGATTAAATGCATGACATTAAAATGATTGAGGCAATGTTTCTTATTAGCCTATTATTTCCCTTCATACCTTAGACAAGATCCATGTTCTTGACACCCACTTATTTGAGCTTTAAGCCTGTTTTTATGAGCTCCACATAATAATTCCTAGCCTAATAAGCTTGACCCATCCGGGATTTAGGACTTTAGGTTGTGTTTTTTGTTTTGTGTGAGCTATGTATAAGTATGGGGGATGTTGGAAGGAAAAGGTGGAAAAGAGGAAATACAACTCTTGGTTGAAAAGTGAAGAAAAAAAATGAAGATGAAAAATATGTTGCAACACAAAGAAAAGAAAAAGTTGAGTGCAGTTGTAAGTAGTCTTCATTAGTATGAAAGAAAAGAGTTGAAGAAGAGGCAATAAAAAAAAGAGAAGAAAGAAATAAATTGTTTGAATGTGTAGATGGAGTTGGTAAAGGAAGTTGGGAAGTGTTATGAGGAAAAAAAGTGTGATAGTTTGGGTTAGGACTAGTTCTTTATCCCGGATTTAGCACCACAAGCCAAATATGATCCCTTCCAAATTTCTCTTTACCTTGGCCCCAATACAACATTTAAAAAGACCTCATGATTTTTGTTTTGTGTTTGATCCCCAGTGGTGGAGATTTAGAACTCTGATGCAAGCATTTGGTAGTCTAGTTTTCATGGTTGATTTTTGAGTGAAACACATACCCTTAAACACTTGAGAGTTTGAGTTCAAACACAATTACCTTGATGAGGTCTAGAATGAATGAATGGTCTTTGCTCTTTGCTTATTATAATGCATGTTAGAAAGTCTTGGTCGGGTTTTTGATTATATGTGAAATACTTGTTTAATTTTAGATGGATGTATGATTGCATTTCTATGGTGTGACTTGGATTTATGTCTTGCTTGAGCACAAGCAAGGGTTAAGCATGGGGGAATTTAATAGATTGCATTTAGGTAGTGTTTAGGATGCATATTTATGTTTATTTTGCATGGTTTTAGCTTAGTTTATTCTAGTACTTAGGTTTTTAAGTTTTCTAGGAAATTCGGGTTTTGCGCTTGTTTTGTTTGGTTTTGCAGATCTTTAGGTAAACAAGCATGGAAGGGATGGATCTTAGAGAACTATGGTGAAGTTTGAGGAATCTTAGAGTGATACAAGTGAAGATTAAAAGAGCTAATGCCCAAGAGATTGTGTGAAAAGAAAGCTTAAACCCGAGCTATGCATTGGTGTTGTTGTTTCAGTGCCTCTATATTGCAATGCTTGGTTTGGGAGCTATAGCAATCGGATGACGCTGAATTTGGTATCACTGGAAAGCGAATTCAAAGAGATACAATTCATATTTTACTTCGAGTCCAAATTCCAACTCTAAGTGGGTCAAAATAGCATCTAAAGTGACGCTTGAATGCTGAACCGAGGCAATTGCGCGGGTTAGCATGCTAAAAGCGCGAGTTGCAACTCGAGCAATCCCAACTGAGGGATGATTGCGCGGGATGGAAGATTGCGTGTCCGAGCAATTGGCAACCCTAGCAATCGGGACTTGTACGCGGACGATCATGGGCCGATATTTGGGCTTGATTTGTGGGCTCGGGATATATCTTCCGAATAGATGTTTAAAGATAGACTTTTTGAGGGTTATTTTAGAAGACATATATAAACCTTTGTTAGTTGTTTTTATCATAACTTTTGATCAACTTTTGGAGGCTAGGGTTTTTCTCTCTAGAGGCAAACTTTAAACCTTTGTAAGTTTGTTTTCAATTTAATTATGCATTGCTAAATTCATTGTGTTTGACTAGTTATTGAAATCATAGATTCCATAATATTGTGAGGTCTGATTGATTCTCATCAACTTGAATAGGTTTTATTCCCTGTGCTTAATTGAATCAGAATTATTCTAGGGGTTTGTTAGATTGGCCACCTAATAGAATTTCTAGGTTAATTTACAACTAATCTGATCAAGTCCCGTTCGGGATTGATTAGATAAAGTAGCATATATAATTGTTTGGAACCGTTCAGGCTATTCAGTTGTAGAAGGGAATAAATCCACAAATAACGATGTCTGTTTGCTCTAAGTGTTTGTTTCCATTGATAACTTGACTCGTAAAGTTGTCGTTTAATTGAATCTAGACGTTGTTTTAGGTTGTTAAATGATTAGGGTTGTTTAGACTGTTAGTTCTTTCAACTATTTCTGATGTTTGGGTCATAATCCTTAGTAGGAGTATAATCTATAATAGATTATTCAAGGGAATTGAGAGTCAACAGAATCAATGATCAATAAGCATATCTATGATGGATTTAACTAGTTAAACACGCTTGTCTTTCATATATTAGAATAAACTTTTGCATTCATATTTACTTTTTAATTTGCATATTAGTTTAGATAATCATTCACAAAAAAAAACCATATTAGTTACTTGGCACTCAAGTAATAACACAATTACACGAGTCTTTGTGGGATCGACCCTTACTTCCCGCTCTACTGAGTTGGTAAAGCTAAGGTTTCTTTGATAGGTATTAACGACCATTGAAAATACTTCATCAACAACATCGACAATTTGATTCAGCTTTATTTTTTTGGTTGTTTCCTTTCTTCCACACGTATTAATTTTTATACGTATTTTTAATTTTGTAAGTTTGTTCCTTTATATGTGAAGTCTTATAAGTAGTTTTCTCTCTAAGGCATTTTTACAAACAGTTTGTGGGCGGCTGGGCGCATAGATGATATTTTCATAGGAAGAGTTTCAGTGGCGGCCAATGATATTTCAAGGCCATGTTCTAAATTTAAAAAAAGCCCCTTAACAAGTAAAATTATTCAAATTAGGCCCTAAAAATTAATCTTTGTTGTTGGGAATTGAGTATTTTAAAAGAGAAGGGATTTGGAAATCTGAACCTGCAACTAACCCAATATCTTTTTGAGAGTTTCAAAGATAGGGTATTATTAGGCATTTTTTTGTTTGTGGGAAGCTATTAATATTTATTCAATTAATTGGCTTTATAAAATATTTGGGCCTTTGATTTTGGGGGCCATGTGCAGGTGCACAGCTTGCACCAGCCATGGGCCGCCCCTGAAGAGTTTTATCAATTGAGCAAATCATCAGATTTTCACGAAATTGTGAAAGTTAGGGGTTGTGAATACACTCTAAATAAACCAGTTCGGACTCAATGGGAAGAAATGATAATAAGCTACAAAGAAGCAATCAAATATTGAAGAGGAAGAGTGTGAGACCTTACTATGCTATTATCAGAAACACTTTTGGAGTTTGAACCCTCATCAAATTGGTGGCTGCTTGCGCTAAATCTGCTTGATGAGAGATATAATAACACCAAAATAAGGGCAAAAAAAATAGTAATAGAATGCATATTCACCAGACAACTTCTATTGCTTCCAAATTCTATAATTGTTTCTAATTTGCAATCAGATCCATCAAAGAATAAGCCCATCAACTCAATAATACACCTCATCCACACTTCACCAGGAATTTATCAACCCAATGGATTAGTAAACCTTAGAAAAAAAATAGCAAAACAAATGATAGGAATTTACTTGATTGGGTTTGAAATCGAGCTGACGAGTAGGAATTCGGGGTGCGTCTGCTGTTGGGGATGGGCCGAGATGGTCCAACTAGAGGCCGAAGGCGTCGACGCTTTGATGTTGGCCGATATTTGTTTCGTAGTGAAGAGAGGTAAAATTTGGAGAGAGTTTTTGATAGAGAAGGTGATAACCGGGGTAGGCAAGTGGAGGAGTATTAAAAAGCGGTGAGGATCCAGAGGTGACGACAAACAACGCCGAATGAAGGAGGTGGTTGTCGACCAAGGCATATACGGGGGAAGCGAATTGAGATAGGCGTCAGAGAGGTGCTTGCATGCTTGATTACGAAAGAGAGGAGCAAATGGCATTATAGTAAATTTTTCTAAACGGGCATGGTTTTTTTAGCACATGCACTATCTTTTAGGTCTTTTAGCAAAATGCTTCCTACTCTTTTATGGTAATAATGATATTATCTATGTGGATTGATGATGTCCGAAATGGTAAAATAAGAGGTGGGCCAGGGATACAAGAAATAAGCACACCCGGCAGGACTCCCAAGGAGGATTCTGGGACCCACAACTGTACCCCTCATTTATTTAAACAAAGTTCCTACCCCCGCGAGGTCCTCCGAAACCTCGGAGCAAGGTCTAAACCTCGTATCCGACTCTACTGACACACCCGCCCATCCGGACCACTCAGCTAATGCCGCTTCCCCAAGCCAATCACCGGCTGCCTCGCCGTCGGAACAATCAGAAGCGTTGATCTCGGATGTCCCACATCGGACAAATGATCAAAACTCGACTCCCCAATCCTCTATAAATAGAGGAGAACCTCGTATGAAGAAGGGGTCGAAAAACATCTTGAACTCAAGAACTATCTTGCTCGTTGAAGATCGACGTGATTGAAACATCGTCACAAGACCTCTCTATAGACAAGTGAAGTTCACAAAAAGACTTCAAGTCAAACAAAGCCCTCGCTCACATCAAAGACCTCGCTACACAAGCTCGCAAGCCACCTTCACAACACTCTCAGCTCAGCCTCACGCAAAGATCTGTCAAGCGACACCTCGATGGTAGAATCACACATCAATTAGGAGATCTCGAACATTGTTAGATCGAGGTCTCAAATATTCGTAGGAGGTCTAGGGTGTAAATCTCGTTCGTTTGTAAGCCTCGCAGGCTCGAAATCTCATTGTAAAAGAACCATAAATAAAGAAGCAAGTGTTTGCACAATCGAATATAATAATCTCGTTTCTTGTCTTTTAGCGAACGGTTTATGTCGGGCTTCATCACTGGCGCCGTTCGTGGGGACTTATTCATCCTAAGTAGTTTCCCGATTAGTGCAAACCTTGGCTTTGAACCCCTCAAAATGGCTTGCCCAAACAATTTTTTCCCTAACACCCTGATAACATGCCCGAGACCCCGCAATGGATGGCCATGGGCCCTCCGGGATGTCCATTCGTGGTCCCTCCAAGATGGACGTACAACGCCCCACAGAACCCCCACCCATTCCAAGGGTATGAACAGGGAGGTGCACCCATGATCCCGTATCCCTACTCGGGTTACGGACAGTACCAGTCAAGGCTCGCCCCCCAATACGTCCCTATCCTCGGTCCGAGCCAACCCCACTCCGAGTATGTACCCGCGTACGTCCCCAGGCATATGCTAGGGCAAGAGACATCCACTAATGGTTCGTCAACGGAAAGACCTCCCCGGGACCCAATGCAGATCTCGCGATCCCATTCGCGACCCTCAAGGATGAGGGACACAGAGTTGTTCGAGACGGCGGGGAGTGCTATGCACCCCATGAAATCAAAGTCGCGCCGTCAACCCATCGAGGTCGGGTACAATTCCCCTTTCGTGAACGAGATTCAGGAGGCACCCATGCCCAAAGGTTTCCATTGGCCATAAATGGGGCTCTACGACGGCACGGCTGACCCGGAGGACCACGTAAAGCACTTCGCGGTCCAAATGAATGTCAACTCCTACAATGACGCCATGTTCTGCCATATCTTCCCAACCACTCTGGACAAGGCCGCGATGACGTGGTTCATAAGCCTCAAGATGGAGTCTGTGTCCTCGTTCGCCCAACTGCGCGAGTCCTTTATCGCACACTTCAATGGCTCAAGGAAGCGCAAGAAGAACATGCGGGATCTCCGCGGTATTGAACAAGGAGAGAGAGAGCCGTTGGGCACCGTCTTCACGAGGTTTACCACTGCGGTCGCAGAAATCGCACACATTGACGAGTCATCAGTGCGAGATACCCTCATGGGCAACCTTTGTCCGGTTCCTTTCAAGAATTTCATTTTCTTGAAATGCCCGACGACGTACGACAGCCTGTGCGCCCGGATCACAACCCATGTATACGCCGAGGATGCCGCCAACCAGAGCTCGCGACCGAAGACCAACAAGAAAATCATCATCGAGGCTAAAGGGAAGGCAAAGGTGACCGCGCCGACCGCGAGGGATGCGTATGTGACGCAGACCCATAACCCTGTCAACTACAACAACATTAACAACAACAAACAAAAAAACAATAACAATAGGAACAACAACTACAACGACAACAAGAATAACAATCACTATAACAACCGCGAGGCGGCGGTGGAGGTTGGAGCTGTTTCGATGGGAAACCACGAGGTTATAAAGGCAAAGGCGGCCCTGCATACAATCCAAATGAAAAAGGGCGCGCCAACCCCGCATCGGGGGCCAACGCCATGCAGCAAGGTCCGGGCCAAGCTCGGGCCAATTACGTCGAGCAACAAGCTCCCGCGAAGCAGGCGTGGTCTGGGCAAACAGCAACACCCGACGGGTACATCCATACCATCTCGGGTGGACCCTCGTTGGCCGGATCAAGCCAGGCAGAAAGAAAGAGATATGTGAGGGCAAGCCACCACGAGCCCTCGGTATTTAGCATTGCTCAAACCTCGCAGTCTCACCTAGGTCTGGTCTTCACCTCCTAGGACGCCGAGGGACTCCACATGCCGCACTCCGACCCCCTGGTAGTGCACGCACAATTGGGATCAAAAATGGTGAAGCGAGTCCTGGTGGACACGGGGTCCTCCATGGACATCAGGTACTATGGCGCTTTCGAGAAATTGGGCATCTCCGCGACGTCCCTGAAGCCTTACGCTGGGAAACTCACCTCCTTCTCGGGGAACGAAGTCGACGTCACCGGTCTCATAGGCCTTTGGATGACGCTTGGCACCGGCTCCACAAGAAGAACCGAGATGGTGGAATTTACGGTGGTACACCTACCCTCGGCCTACAATGCGATCATCGGGAGGGTCTTCCTGATGAAGTTCTAGGCAGTGGTTTCCATCTACCACCTCAAAATGAAGTACCCCATCGACGACGGTGTCGGGGAGGTGAAGGGCAACCAAGAAGAGGGTCGCGTTTCCTACGCGACCTCGGCCAAACAGAAGTGCCCGGTGTTTATGGTGGAGTCCGCCGGTGAGGCCGACCTTGAAGTCCGGGACTTCACGATCCCCACCCCCGAGGTAGAGAGACGATTGATATCCCCCTTCGAAAGCAGGTCCGAGAAAATCTACCTGGGGGAATGCCTCACTGGGACTTCAGCGACGTCACTAGAAACCTTGCTCGCTGGGTCCCGCGATGTTTTTGCCTAGACCGCGAAAGATCTCCGCGGTGTCCCTTGAACCGTGGCCCAACACTCCCTAAACGTCGATGTCGTCACTCGCCTTGTGGCACAGAGACGAAGAAAAATGAACGAAGAAAGGGCAAACGCCGCAAATGACGAGGTGGCGAAGCTGCTGGCCGCGGAATTCATCCGTGAAGTCCAGTATCCAAGATGGCTGACTAACGTCGTGTTGGTCAAGAAGGCCAGCGGAAAGTGGCAAATGTGCGTAGACTTCAAGGACCTCAACAAGGCATGCCCCAAAGATAGCTACCCTCTGCCCTCGATTGACGAGCTCGTTGATTCAACCACGGGGCACGAGGTCTTAAGTTTCCTCGACGCGTACTCGGGATACAATCAGATCTCGATGAATCCGCGAGACGAGGAGGAGACGTCCTTCATCACACAGCGGGGTACCTACTGCTACAAGGTCATGCCCTTTGGCCTTAAAAATGATGGGGCGACATTCCAGCGTCTCATTGACCGGGTCTTTAAAAACCACCTGGGGAGAAACGTGTCGGCCTACGTCGACGACATTGTGGTGCGGAGCAAAAGCCTCAAAGAACATCTGGTCAACCTCGCTGAGGTCTTCACCACCCTCGGGCACAACCGTCTCAAATTGAACCCCGAGAAGTGCGTCTTCGGCGTATCATCGGGGAAGTTCTTAGGCTTCATGATCAGCGAGCACGGGATCGACGTCAACCCCGCCAAGGTCGAGTCGATCCTCTCAATGAGGTCGTCGAGATCTCAAACTGAGGTGCAGCGGCTCAACGACACTGTAAACTATCTAGGGAGGTTTTGCTCCCGCTTGACGGACAAATCCCTTCCCTTTTTCGACGCTCTCAAGAAAAACGACAAGTTCATTTGGGACGAGGGCCTAGAGGTTGCTTTCTCCGAGTTGAAGACCTTCCTTATAGAACTCCCCCACATTGTCGCCTCCATTGGAGGGCGAAGACTTTCACCTATACGTGGCAGTAAGCTCGGAGACAGTCAGCGCGGTGCTGACCAGACAGGTCATGCACCCAGTATACTTCGTGAGTCGCGTGCTCCAACCTGCGGAGCAGCGATACTCCCTGGCAGAGAAGATGGCCCTAGCAGTCGTGACAGCCGCAAGGCGCCTACGTCCTTACTTCCATGCGCATCCCATTCAAGTCCTCTCCGACCTCCCACTTCGACAAATCCTCCACCAACCCGTCCTCTCCGGGCGAATGACGAAGTGGGCAGTCGAGCTCTCCGAGTTCGACATCAGCTACCTCCTAAGAACCGCGATGAAAGGGCAGACCCTCGCCGACTTCATGGTGGAGGTCACTTTCCCCGAAACTGACGCGAACTCGGAGGAGTGGAAGGTATTCGTGGATGGCTCACGATGTGATGCCGGTGGTGGGGCCGGCATATTCCTCGTTGGTCCCTCGATCGAGACGGAGTATTCCCTTAAATCCCCCTTCGATGCCACCAACAACGAGGCCGAGTATGAAGCCATGATCGTCGGGATAGAGATGGCGCTCCTCAGTGGAGCTCGCAAGATTAGGGTCTACACCGACTCCGAGATGGTTGCGCGCCAGCTCAACAGACAATATGACACCAGAACGGAGTTCCTGCCCGCGTACCGAGAGAAATTCAAGGCCTTGGTGTCATGCCTAGAAACCTTCACGGTGGAGTCCATCCTAAGAACCTCGAATACAAAGGAGGACGTTCTCGCAAGGTTGGGATCTGCCCTTCCCTTGGAAGTAGGGAATCGTGTGATGGTGGAGAGAAAACTCTCGCGGAGTGTGACCAACGAGGTTCTCTCCGTTGCTAATGAGGATTGGAGGATCCTGATAACACGGTATGTGGAAAGCGGTGTCCTCCCAGAGGACCCCGCACAGGCTAGGAAATTGAAAATGTAGGCAGCCCGTTACTACGTCGTTGGCACCAAGCTCTATCGCCGAGGATACACTGAGCCAAACTTGTTGTGTGTGCCGACCGAGTCTACAGGTCGCATCCTATACGAGGCACATGAGGGGGTCTGTGGCGGCCACCCCGGTTGGCGCGCCTTGTCACACAAAATCACCCATTTTAGGTACTTCTGGCCTACCCTCAGGCGGGACGCGAGGTCCTACGTCCAGAAATGTGACGGGTGTCAAAAGCACGGTAACCTCCAGCACGCCCCGACCTCGCGTCAACGCTCCATCCACGCCCCATGCCCCTTCGCGATGTGGGGGGGATGGACATCCTTGGCCCCTTCTCCAAAGCCGCTGGCCAGGTGCGATACATCTTGGTCATCGTTGATTATTTCACGAAGTGGGTCGAGGCTCAAGCAAAGGCAAAAATCACTGGGGAAAAGGTCTGCGAGTTCCTATGGAAGAACCTCGTTTGCCGCTTTGGCGTCCGCATGACCATCATGACTGACCAGGGCCCTCAATTCGACTACGAGGAGACGCGAACCTTCGGCTCCGACCTGGGCATAGACCTCAAGTTTTCTTCTGTGGCCCACCCTCAGTCCAACGGCCAGGTTGAGAATGTCAACGCCCCATCTTATCCGACCTAAAGAAGCGCCTCGGCATGGCCCAAGGTCGTTGGGCGGAGCTTCTCCCACTCGTCCTCTAGACATATCGCACCATTGCGCGTCGCTCAACTGGCGAGACACCCTTCGCTCTGACTTACGGGGCGGAGGCACTAGTACCCGTGGAGACTCTGGTCCCATCGACAAGGGTTTTTGACTTCAATGAAAAAGAGAATGAGGCCAACCTTAAATTTGAGCTACAGTTTAGAGACGAATTGCGCGAGGTAGCTGACCTACGCTCCAGAGAATACAAACGACGCGTGGTTGTATATCACGATAAGAAGGTCAGACCTCGTCTCTTGGTCACAAGTAACATCGTT
This sequence comes from Fallopia convolvulus, assembly GCA_964016875.1. Lineage (NCBI taxonomy): Eukaryota > Viridiplantae > Streptophyta > Magnoliopsida > Caryophyllales > Polygonaceae > Fallopia > Fallopia convolvulus. The sequence goes on along the minus strand of OZ024720.1, from coordinate 47,075,694 downwards.
TTGAGGCGTACCGAAGGTGGCAAGTTGGATCCTAACTAGGAGGGGCCATATCTCCTCGGCGAGGAGGTCGCGCCCGGAACTTTTAAGCTCAAAGACAGCGAGGAACGTGTCCTGAGCAAAACGTGGAACGTCGATCGGCTCAAAAAATATTATGTGTAAACTCTCTAAACTTCGTTGTTTCTTACATGTTTTTGTGAATAAAGGATTGCAGAATTTTCAAAACTCTCTCTCAAAAATGAAAATCTCGTGTTTAAGTCCACCCCTCGCTTCCCGCTTGGGGTTGGAGAATCTCGTATTAAAGTCCACCCCTCGCTTCCCGCTTGGGGTTGGAGAATATCGTGTTAAAGTCCACCCCTCGCTTCCCGGTTGGGGTTGGAAAATCTCGTGTTAAAGTCCACCCCTCGCTTCCCGGTTGGGGTTGGAAAATCTCGTGTTAAAGTCCACCCCTCGCTTCCCGCTTGGGGTTGGAGAATCTTGTGTTTAAGTCCACCCCTCTATTGGACGGGCCTTCACTCGGGACAACAAATAAATTTATAAGTCAAGACCCCGATGAGTATAAGGGAGTCAGGACCGTTCCACGAGAAGCAAGGTTGTTTGTTTATCGACTCCTAATAACAAAAATCAAACAAAAACAAGCAAACACTCACAAGCAGCCTCGTTAACGACGTTGTCAGGGTCGTTAACAAACCACCGTAAACAAAAGAACAAAATTAACGACCTAACCAGGTTCGGTACCGAGGCTACGAAATCAGTAACGAATATCACTAAAGAGAAAATTCAAATAAAAACAAAGATCTAGGATAAGGGATACCACAACATAGTCATGCATATAAACTCGTAAGAAGAGAAGATCATGCCTTTGAACAGATAAATTCATCAACTTTCATTGACTAATAAGTAAATTAATCTACTTTCATAAACCAATTCACTCGATTGCTTGTTTCGGATCTAAAGCTTGAAACTTTCGTATTCAAACCATATCAACCTTCAAGTCTATAACTTTCTCTTTCAATCAAGTTAAAAACCCAAATCATCTTGACTTTCATCCAGGTTTAAGCACAACAAACAATCTCAAGAATAAATAAATGGGATACAACACATACTCTTACACTGACCCTAGAAAAGAAGACTACTCACGACTCATAACTAAGGAACAAACAAATTCAACAATAGAAATCATTGAAAACAAATAACTACTCAAATTAATAGTAAATATCCTCTTACAGAAATTCAGAAGAAAACCCGAGAAAAAACAAAACAACGAACCAAAATCACGACTAACGACCTCGGTAACTCTCGTCCACCGAGCTCACGATCTCGACTCCGACTCGACCTCGCCTCTCTCGGCTCTTCCTCCTCTCTTCAATGATCGATCCCCCCTCTCTAGAGCTAAATAAGAGGGCTATTTATACTAAAAAGGCTAGAAAACAAAAAAGGCTAAAAGATAAAAACTTTCCTAAAAAGATAGAAATAAAACCCTAAAAAGATAGAAATAAAATCTAGAAAGATAACAAGACCTAAAATACAATATAATAACCCTAAAAATCATAAAAAGATACTCTTCCGACACGAAAATTAATTCCCGCACAGGATCTGTGAGTCACAGAATCAAATTCCTTGAAAAAATCTATCTCGTAGCCTCGTTAACGAGCCCTTATAGCCTCGTTAACGAGCATGGGTTTGGCTTTCTTCAACAACACTTCACTCTAAAAACTCAAACATCGACTTCTCATCTTGTATTCCTCCGTCTTTCATCGTAGCGCTCCAAATTCAGCTCCAAACAGCACTTTTTCCTTGCTAAAACCTACAAAAATACACAAAACGGAGTAGCTTCTATACTTTCTACAAAATATGCAAAACTATCCAAAAACACACAAAACTAAACCTAAACTTATTAAAACTAAACCTAACAAGCAAAGAAAACCTACTAAAAACTTTACTAAAAATGTGAACATCAAAATACCCCATACTTAAACTTGCTTGTCCTCAAGCAATCACTAAACACTTAACCAAAACCACACAAACATACTCATCAAGAAATCACTAAACAATAATCAAAACCAAACAAACAAACTCATCAAACTATAACCATCTTCTAAAAAGCAACATCTACACATACAAGAAAAATAACAAATGATTATTAACGTCATCACACATATATGCACCAAATAGTCATAAGAAAACACAATCCAACCTCACTAGGGATAATAATGTGTTTCACTCAACTCTCAAGTGTATGGGCTCATAAATTCAATCTCTCAACTCATCTAATATACAAAAACTCATAGAAATTGAAACTTATATCACCAATACTCTCCACCCAAGATTTGTCAAAACAAGCAAAAATCATCAAGAGAACTTAGGGGGCTCGATGAAAAACTTCATAGAAGCTTCCATTCGGTCGGGTTGTAATGGGGCTTGGTAATAACAAATAGGCGTGGAAAATATTTGGCCATGTGGTGCTAATAATATCCGGGAATCAAAGACTCCTAAGAACTCACACATATACCAAAAACTCTCATAAAAGAACATACCAAACTCACTCAAACGTTATGCACTTAATTTCACTCACCCAATATGTCCTAGAAAGTCTCATAAAACAAATAAAAAGAATCTCTATCTTTATAAACTTGAATGCACTTCAAACTTCCTTCTTTCTTCATACTTCTATTTAACCAACTTCTTTTTTCTTTCTTTCTTTCGCTGCCTCATTAATGAGCCACTTCAGGGTCGTTAACGAGCTTCATCGTGTACTCCTCTTCCCTTTCAACAACTTTCTTTCAACCATCAACCTTACTTTGGGCATCTTTCTTTTTTTTATCAAGAGATCTTTCTTATCACAACTATTAAAAACAAGAGACTTCCAATCTACCCTTCCTAATAATCCCTTAATTTCAAACCAAACAGTATATTTCACTCCTTTTTTTACACTCAACACAAAAAAATATCTCTCCAAACTAAGTCCTAATCCCCGAATAGGGTCAAGTTTATCTCGGCTAGGGAACAAATTTTGTGGAGCTTAAAAATAAAAGGTTTTAAGCTAAAATTAGCTGTCAAAAGAAGGATCATGTAAAGGTGGATAAGGATTAATAGGGTTTATAAAATAAGTTCTCTATCATCTGATTTTCACAAGTAATGAACTATAAATCTTATACGGGTCTCAAGAAATAGATAATCATCATAATTCCAAGAGATAATATGCATATAGAGAGTAAATCACACAAAAAAGAAGAGGGATTTTTAATGTTCTCCCTATAAGGCCAAAAATAACTCACACGGTCTATTTTTTTGTTGGATTGCATCACTTATGCTATAGAGTAATGTGCTCAATTTCATCAAATGCTATTCCTTCTAAAAACAATTTTATATTAAGAATCTGGCTATATTAGGGGTGTTCACGGGTCGGGACGGGTCGACCCGCGACCCGCAATTTTTTTGCCTATGACCCGCGACCAGACCCGCGACCCAACCCTGCGGGTCGCGGGTCTAACGGGTCGGGTCGCTGGTCTACCCGCTTGACCCGTTTGACCAAGTCAATCGGGTCAAAAAAACTAATTTTTTAGCTAAAAAAATTAATTTTTAACCTAAAATAATTAATTTTTAACCTAAAAACATGTATTTTTTTAAAAACCCCGTCGGGTTTTTGGGTCGACCCGTAAATCCATTGATTTTATTATTAACAAATAGTTTATATATTAATAAAATTATAAAAAAATATATTTTTAAAAATATTACCCCGCGACCCGCACGGATTTGACCCGACCCGACCCGCGACCCGCAAAATAAAAAAATTTGACCCGCGACCTGACCCGCACGGGTCGCTGGTCGACCCGCAACCCCCAAATTGTGGGTCGGGTCGGTGCGGGTCGCGGGCGACCCGACCTGTTGAACACCCCTAGGCTATATTATCAAAGACATGTTCGCAAGGAATTATATGATTATGCTAGCAACTACCATCATAGAACCTAAGAAAGGGATATTTATCAATTCTAAAACTCTCTCTTTTTTTTCGAAATTTTTAGAAATTTTTCAAAAAAATTTCAAATTTATCAAGGAACACCAAAACACATAAGTTTTTCTACTTTCTCCCACCCCATACTTAAAATTATAGTGTCCCCACTGTAATAAAAATAAGAAGAAGAAAAGAAATAGAAAAGAAAAGAAAACAATAAAAATAAAATAAGAAAAAGAAAACATAAAACTTACAAAGTCTCAAAAGTGAAAAACAAGGAAAACGTCTTCTTCAGGCTGAATCAACGGTTTGGTGGAGGAAAGTAATGCTCAAAGTTCCCCATGAAGTCGTACATCGTCCTCTAGCACTCAGCATCTTCCGCCTCTCTCTGACGATGCCTCTCATCCTCCATCGACATGCGAGCGGAATAGACAGTCTCTCATCTATCCATCCTCCTATGAATGTAGTCCTACTGGAGGTGAAGCTGTTGCATCTGTGCAGAAAGATCCTCGGCCCATGGTGGTGGTATACTCGATCCTGTGTACTAGGGCTGAGGTGGTGGTGGGTAGTGTGGATGAAAGTGGTCTTGATACAGCACCGGGTTGTATGGCACGAGTCCATAAGAATGAAGGTCGGTAGGAGCTGGCGGAGCCTCGGTAGCTGCGTGCGGGGCCTCGTTAACGAAGCTGGGTGCCTCGTTAGAAGTCTGGAAATGGTCGTTAACGAGCCTGGTAGGCTCGTCAACGAGGACGTTGGTGCCCAAAACTTCAGCGTCGAGGTCTTCATTCTAAAAGTTAAGCTCCTCTGTGCCTCCCTCTGTGTCAGCCTCCTCGGTGTTTTCTCCAACTAACTCGGTATACTCATCTTCATCTTCATCTTCATCTTCATCCACCTCGTTGTCCCCTCTTTCAAACCGGGACACACACGACCGAAGCGATAACTCATCTTCCGGCTTGGGCTCTAACGGGAATGCATGACCCGTCCATACCTCGTACCAATTTGGTACATAGAGTAGCTCCAACATATCAAGGGTGGGTGTAACAAGGCGGTTTTGAACTTTTACTTTAAACCCTCCCTCGGCTTGGATGAAAACACCGGAGCTATACCAATAGCTCTTGTTGAGGAGTTGAGCATGAGCCGGCGTGTAGCGAGTAAGGTCGACTCCTAGGTTGGTAGCCGAAAGACTAACCAAGTTTCCACATCATATTTCCTTTGACGTGGTTGATTTCTCTATGTAATAGAGCCATTCATACCCCAAATTCAAAGGACAGTGCTCCTCAAAAAGGATAGTGCGTAGACAAGCAACCTCCGTCCTTGTTGGCCTATTTAGCTCTCTCTTTGGCCAAAATGTGGCGGCAAGAACTCGGAGAATGATCCTAAAAATGGGGTTGATGATGCTTGCCCCGTATAATCCTGCCGTGGATGACTGGACCTCCCCGGTGATGTAGCTCCAAGTCCGTGTCACCTTGTAGTCTTTCAAACTATAATCTCTAGATGGATTTGGGAGCTCTAGCATTGCGTTGAACTCTGCCATGGTGTACTCTCGGCTCACATTACCGAGCCTAAATCGGATGCGCCCCGCCGAATTCTTTGACGGGAAACTAGTCTCCAGAGTAGCCAGAAACTCGGATGTGAGGGCCGGAAAATGTGGTACAGTCTCCTTCTTCAGCAAGTGAGGCACCCCGAGAATAGCAAACGCCTCCTTGACATCCGTGTAGATCCCCATTTGCTTGGCACTCGTCCTTGAAAACCACCTAGTGTTGTGGTCCTTGTCTAAGATGGCATGGTAACGATCCGCTTGCCCCTGGGTACGCAGGATCACATTATCCATGCATGGTAGAGATGGGGACCTCTGGTTCCTTCTCTTCTTCTGAGCTCGGGTAGCGGGTCTGCTGGAACTTGCCATTAGATCTACAAAACAATCATGATTTTCCAAGATAAGATCCACTCAAGTACATAGACAAGAGACCCCATACTTGGTCTCAAAATAGACCTCGGAATTATTCGTTAACTACCTAATTGGGTCGTTTACAAATCTGGACTGGTTAGTGATCTTTGATGCTACGCAGGGTCGTTAACGAGCTGCCGAGAGCCCGTTCACAGAATTCTGAGTATCATGAACTTTAAAAATCAGACCATTAATCAAGTATGCATCCTCTATACTCCCTCACTAGACACACAATCGGGTTTATGCACCCCATACTTGCTCAATTACTCATCCCGAACATGCTAAATTTACCCAAAATTGACATGCAAAGATTGAACTTAACGCCTTAGAACAAGAAAGATTCACGCTTTTTAAATCAAGTTATTGCAATGGAGTTTCTAGCATGAATAACTTTCCCTAGTCAAGAACAACTAAACATAATCAAAATTCATGAGCAAAATTCAATCATGCAAATCGATCCTCTCTATAAACAAGATCCAAGACATGAAATTTCTACCCTAAGAACCATGAATCATGCAATTAAGAGTTAGGGTTTAGAAATCATACCGGAGAATCGGGAAATTGAAGAACAAGAGATCGAAATAGGGTGGCTAACGAGCTTGGACCTCGTAGGTAGGAAAAACGGTTTTCCGGGCTTCGGTAATGACAGGGTCTCCGGCGGTCGGTGGAATGAAAGATTCCGATCGGTGGTGAGAGTATTCGGTGGAGGTTTGAGGGATTTGGAGGTGAGATTTGTGGGTAAGAGTTTTGAGAGTTTGGGAGGGTTAAATAGAAGGGGGTAGAAATTGGAGGGGCGGGGTAGGTAGTGGCGGCTGGGGGGGGGGGGGTAAGAAATAGGGTAGAAGATAAAAGATAGATTATGGTTAGAAAAACTTACCTGTCTGAGTCGGTTCGCCAAACCGGGTCGTTAACGACCCTGGGTGGGTCGTTAACGAGCCACCTTAACCTCCTTGAGTGATTTTCGGTCCCCTTTGCATCTTGTTAGCTCTAAATTTATCCTAATTTCTATCCTAAAAAACTACTAAAAGAAACTCAAAAGTAAACTAAGAAAAAGAATCTAAACAAAAAGAAAAATCTAATCTATACTAAAAGCGGGTTGCCTCCCGTAAGCGCTATTTTTAATGTTGTTAGCCCGACGTAATCCCCTGCTCAAGGTCGCTCTTTTGCAACTATGTTGGGGTCTTGAGGTGCCCCATACTTAGCTTCGTAGCCTTTATTTGCTTGAGTCACTAAATTAGGTCCCTTTTCTTCTACCAATATGCCCTGTATTCCTAAATGATGATTAGTGAAATCCAAAAACCAAGGTGGTTTGGACTCAGCTGGATTATACACTTGCATGTGGGACTCGATGGTGGGGTTATGAGGTTCGGCAGGGACTTGTGTGAAATTCTCTTCTGTTTTGGTATCTAAGGGAGGCTCGTTAGGATCAGCTGCATCGAGTTCTGGTTGGGTCAACTCGATTTGTGCGACTGCAGTTGGGTCATTGACATTTTGATCCAAGCTGAATTCCACGCGTTCCTCTCCAATATCAAAAGTAAGAAGTCCTTTTCGCACGTCAACCCGTGCACCTGTTGTTGCCAAAAATGGTCGGCCTAGAATAATGGCGACGTGGGGATCTTCAAGCATATCGAGGACTATGAAATCATTCGGTATGAAGAATTTCCCGACTTGAATAGGGTAGTCATCCACGACTCCTGTGGCCTTGACACATGATCCATCTGCCATATAGAGATTCATATCTACCGGCTATAATGGTCCCATATTTGCCTTAGACCAGATTGAGAGAGGGAGTAAACTAGCATTGGCTCCTAGATCACATAAAGCTTTAAACTTCTGGTCGCCTATGCCGATTGTTATTGCAAATCTCCTTGGATCTCCCAGCTTTTCTGGTAGAGCTATAGATCTGACTTCATCCTGCAGCTCTGTAATGGATCTTTTCCTGCTAAGAATATCTTTCAAGAATTTTGTGTAAGCCGGTATTTCGCTTAGGGCTTCAGCGAATGGGATGGAAATATTAATACCCTGAAGAATCTTTACGAAACGCTTGAACTTACTCTCAGTAGAGTCCATAGATTTCTTAGTTGGAAATGGAAGAGATTTCACCATTCTCGGAACAAAGTTAGGCTCGAGGGGTGATGCTACCGGGTCAACACTAGGGTCGTTAGGTATGCTCGGCGGGTTGTTACCGACTCTGATGGGGTCGTTAACTACCCTGGAATTAAGAGGGAGGCTCGGATTAGAAAACTTACCTAGATTAGGGTCGTTAGATACCTTTGGAGCCTCGTCACCATGGTACGCTGGTTCGGTAACTACCCACGCTGGCTCGTTACCGAGCTGAACCGTGGCGTCCTCTTCCTTCTTGTCCTCAGCTTGGACTCGCTCCGACAATGTCTTCCTGCTCCTAAGGTGCACCGCTGCTATTTTTCCTTTAGGGTTCACTTCAGGACGGCCCGGAAGTTGCCCTTGTGGCCATGGAATCTGTGCAGCAACGTTCCCTAGTTGGGAATCGATATTCTTCTTCCATACATCGAACTCTCCCCATCTTTTGTTCTGGTGGTCAAGGTTAGCTTGAACTTCATTAACCTTGTTGTGGACTCCATTGATGCTTTCTTGTAACCCTTGTACCCAAGATGGTGGCTCCTGATGGCCTGGAGGTCGATAAGGCGCAAGTGGTCTATCTGGTGGAGGCGCTACATAGCTTGGATTTGGGTTTAGATTTCCCCACGTCTGATAGTTGTTTGACCTGTTATAATTACTAGGATGGTTCCTGTATGGGCCTCTCATGTAATTCATCTCAGCTATTGTCTCAACGGCTCTTACCTGCTCTATGTTAGTGCAAGCAGAAGTACAATGGGCAGAAGAACCACACTCTTGACAGGATTGAGAGGATTTCAGGAAACTTACCTGTTTCTTCAGGCGGTTGACCTCATCTTGTAAAAACTGATTTTTAACATCCGGGTCAACTTCTTCTCGGTTGGGCATGTAGATATGTTTCTAGGACTGTGGTGCTTGCTGGGTTCCATACATGGCATCATAATTGGACAACTTATCCAGCAATTCCCATGCAACCGTAGGGTTCATCTCTATAAAACCACACGATGTATGCGTGTTGATGCGGTTCTTGGTCTCTACGTTGATACCTTGGAAAAAAGATTTCTTACAAAACATATAATGGTTGCCCATGAGTGGGACACTGTCTAAGCATCTCTTTGAATCTTTCCCATGTTTCAAAAAAAGTCTCATTAGGCAGCTGGTGATAGGAGGTGATGCGTTTCCTCAACTCCGTTGTCTTGGCAGGAGGGAAAAACTTTGTAAGAAATTGATCATACAAATTCTTCCAAGTCCTGATAGACTTAGGAGGTAAGCTCTCCAACCAGCTCAAGGCCTTTCCAGCAAGAGACCACCTGAAAGCTTTTAACATAACATACTCAAGTGAGACACCTTCAGCAGCTATGGTGTCACATAAATCAAGAAAATTTCTAATATGCTCCATAGGGCACTCAGTAGGTTTCCCTTCAAACTGAGCCCGTTTAATTAAGGATATAAATTGAGACTTGATCTCAAAGGGTTTCTCTATCTCCGGAAGCACGATTGGGGACTCTGGCACCCTTAGTTCTGGATGCATATACTGTTTGGCATTCCTCGGATAGGCATTCAGCTCCTCCTGTAGACGAGCATTGTTAGCTCGTTGGCGCTCAGCCTCAGCAGCAGCGCCTTCCTTCTCGGTTTTTAATGCCTCCATCTGATTTCGGAAGAGATGGCTCGTCTACAGCTCCTCCTGTAGACGAGCCATCTCTTCAGGTGTGGCCATGGCTCGGTTCTCTCGGCGTCTACGGTGCAGGGAACGTTCAGGCTCCGAATAATAACCAGCGTTGTCAAATTCGAGCCTTCGACGTCCTACCAGCATATACTGAGAAAAAAGACAAAGAAAACAAAAATTAAAAACAAAAACGGGGTCGGGCTATTCCCAGACCCACAGATAAACAAACAAACTCGTTGCTTCCCCGGCAACGGCGCCAATTTGTTGGACGGGCCTTCACTCGGGACAACAAATAAATTTATAAGTCAAGACCCCGCTGAGTATAGGGGGTCAGGATCGTTCCACGAGAAGCAAGGTTGTTTGTTTATCGACTCCTAATAACAAAAATCAAACAAAAACAAGCAAACACTCACAAGCAGCCTCGTTAACGACGTTGTCAGGGTCGTTAACGAACCACCGTAAACAAAAGAAAAAAATTAACGACCTAACCAGGTTCGGTACTGAGGCTACGAACTCGGTAACGAATATCACTAAAGAGAAAATTCAAATAAAAACAAAGATCTAGGATAAGGGATACCACAACATAGTCATGCATATAAACTCGTAAGAAGATAAGATCATGCCTTTTAACAGATAAATTCATCAACTTTCATTGACTAATAAGTAAATTAATCTACTTTCATAAACCAATTCACTCGATTGCTTGTTTCGAATGTAAAGCTTGAAACTTTCGTATTCAAACCATATCAACCTTCAAGTCTATAACTTTCTCTTTCAATCAAGTTAAAAACCCAAATCACCTTGACTTCATCCAGGTTTAAGCACAACAGACAATCTCAAGAATAAATAAAAGGCAATCAACACATACTCTTACTCCTCAAACATGCATAACCATGCCGGGTTTAACCCCGACCGTAGAAAAGAAGACTATTCACTACTCATAACTAAGGAACAAACAAATTCAACAATAGAAATCATTGAAAACAAATAACTACTCAAATTAATAGTAAATATCGTCTTACAGAAATTCAGAAGAAAACCCGAGAAAACACAAAACAACGAACCAAAATCATGACTAACGACCTCGGTAACTCTCGTCCACCGAGCTCACGATCTCGACTCCAACTTGACCTCGCCTCTCTCGGCTCTTCCTCCTCTCTTCAATGATCGATCCCCCCTCTCTAGAGCTAAATAAGAGGGCTATACTAATAAGGCTAGAAAACAAAAAAGGCTAAAAGATAAAAACCTTCCTAAAAAGATAGAAATAAAACCCTAAAAAGATAGAAATAAAATCTAGAAAGATAACAAGACCTAAAATACAATATAATAACCCTAAAAATCATAAAAAAATACTCTACCGACACGGAAATTAATTCTCGCATAGGATCTGTGAGTCACAGAATCAAATTCCTCGAAAAAATCTATCTCGTAGCCTCGTTAACGAGCCCTTACAGCCTCGTTAACGAGCATGGGTTTGGCTTTCTTCAACAACACTTCACTCTAAAAACTCAAACTTCGACTTCTCATCTTGTATTCCTCCGTCTTTCATCGTAGCGCTCCAAATTCAGCTCCAAACAACACTTTTTCCTTGCTAAAACCTACAAAAATACACAAAACGGAGTAGCTTCCATACTTTCTACAAAATATGCAAAACAATCCAAAAAACACACAAAACTAAACCTAATCTTATCAAAACTAGTCCTAATAAACTAAGAAAACCTATCAAAAACTACACCAAAAATGCGAACATCACCCTCGCTTCCCGCTTGCGGTTGGAGAATCTCGTGTTTAAGTCCACCCCTCGCTTCCCGCTTGGGGTTGGAGAATCTCGTATTAAAGTCCACCCCCCGCTTTCCGCTTGGGGTTGGAGAATCTCGTATTAAAAGTCCACCCCTCGCTTCCCGCTTGGGGTTGGAGAATCTCGTATTAAAGTCCACCCCTCGCTTCCCGCTTGGGGTTGGAGAATCTCGTTTTTAAGTCCACCCCTCGCTTTCCGCTTGGGGTTGGAGAATCTCGTATTAAAGTCCACCCCTCACTTCCCGCTTGGGGTTGGAGAATCTCGTGTTAAAGTCCACCCCTCGCTTCCCGCTTGGGGTTGGAGAATCTCGTATTAAAGTCCACCCCTCGCTTCACGCTTTGGGTTGGAGAATATCGTGTTTAAGTCCACCCCTCGCTTCCCGCTTTGGGTTGGAGAATCTCGTGTTTAAGTCCACCCCTCGCTTCCCACTTGAGATTGGAGAACCTTGTATTAAAGTCCACCCTTCACTTCCCGCTTGGGGTTGGAGAATCTCGTGTTTAAGTCCACCCCTCGATTCCCGCTTGGGGTTGGAGAATCTCGTATTAAAGTCCACCCCTCGCTTCCCGCTTGGTGTTGGAGAATCTTGTATTAAAGTCTACCCCCCGCTTCCCGCTTGGGGTTGGAGAATCTCGTGTTTAAAACCACCCCTCGCTTCCCGCTTTGGGTTGGAGAATCTCTGGTTTAAATTCGCCACTTGCTTCCCACTTGGGGGTTGGAGACGACTGATAATCATCATGTGAGATCCGAGCGAGGCTCGTGATCTTGGCATAATAATCGCCACGCGAGATCCGAGCAAGGCTCGTGATCTTGGCATAATAATAGTCATGCAAGATTCGAGCAAGGCTCGTGATCTCGGCATAATAATCGTCATGCGAGATCCGAGCGAGGATCGTGATCTCGACATAATAATCGTCATGCGAGATCCGAGCGAGGCTCGTGATCTTGGCATAATAATCGTCACGCGAGATCCGAGCAAGGCTCGTGATCTTGGCATAATAATAGTCATGCGAGATTCGAGCGAGGCTCGTGATCTCGGCATAATAATCGTTATGCAAGTCCCGAGCACAGCCTGGGATCGTGGCATAAGACCAGCGCCCAATGTGGTCCGAAGGTGCCACAAGGTATTGTGCCACATTCGGACCATGGGGTGGATCGGGATATATGTACAAGTAAGATAAAAGCAAGAAACACAGACACATCCATAAGACAAAAAGAAATTGCATAGAATAAGGCACAAGGGCCTAATTTTTAATTATAGACCCCGCGGGGTCACCAACATAACAGAAATAAAAAAACATAACAAAAATAGGGACATCCTTCAGTTCCTCGGGACCTCGGCGGCGGTGTCTTTCGAAGCATCAGCGGCGGGGTCCGTGGGAGCTTCAAGGACGGGAGCAAAGACGGCAGAAGGCTGGGAGCTCGGCGCGTCGGTCGCGGGTTGAGGGCTCGTGACGGCGGGGTCCAGACTTCCCTAGTTGATGTCCTCCGCAACAGGCACCTCGGTAGCCACAGTCCCATCCTCGTTAAGGAAAAACTCGCATTCCCCCTCGGGCCCCACCCCGGCCTCTTCCCCCATACTCTCTGTGTAGCTGGGGTTTAAGAAGATATACGGGGGTCGATGTGGCCATACTTTGCCACCGCCTGCTTAACCCCCATGCGGACGGCCTGGCGGAACATCTTGTTCACGCTTTCCAACAACTGCTCCTTATACTCCGCTGACTCCACGTACTTAGACCCCGCAGCCATCACCTCCTCGTTGAGCTCGTTGACGCGCCCCCAAAGATTGGTAATCTCGTCCTCAGCCTTCAAAAGGTCCGCCTCCTTCTCCCTGAAGAATTTGTGCTCAGCAGAGAGCTTGCCCCGAAGCTCCTCGTTCTCACCCTACAAAGCCCCAGCCACTTCTCTCGCCTTCCTCGCCTCTTCCTTTGCCCTGCTCACCTCGTCCTTTGCCCTCGCCGCCGCCTTGGCCTCGTCCCTCGCCGCATCCTCCGCGGCTTTAACCCGCTTCCCAGAATCGGCGAGCTCCTTCTCGTGCCTCGCACACTCCTTTGTGCGGGCCTTAAGCGTCGCCTCCATTTTGTCCATTCTTGTCTGGAGGAGGGTGAGGCGGCTGCGGTTGTAGTTCTCAAAGAAGGTGTGCTGAAAATTCACGCAGTTGTTAAGAAAAAAAAGAAGGCACGGAACCCAAAACAGAAGCGAGGTTCATAAAAGCGGAACATACCATGGCCGAGTATCGGGCAACCTCGTCATCAAGGGCCGCCTCGGTGAGGTTGTTGGCCCACGCGACCTCCTCCTTCCACTCCTCCTGACCCCACTTCATAGAGGCACCCCTAGCCGGCCCGTGGCAGTGGAACTTGGCGGGCGAAGGACCAGCGGCGTTGAGAGCTCGTCCCTCAAAATTAATAGAGGGGATGATCTCCTTCCCCGACGGACCACGTTGGTCGTCCCCCCTGTGCTTCTTCTTTTTATCCCCACGAGGAGACTCCGCGCCTTTCCTCTTGGACTCGGCTCCATCACCGGAATCTCGGGAGGCTTGGGAAGACTTCTTCGCGACGTCCCCCTTAGACGGGGCCCCCTCAGTGGTCTTCGCCAAGGACGCCTTCGGCGGCGGGGGTATAGCCTTCGACTGCGAGGTGGGTGGCCTCGCCAACGGGGTCGGCTCCTTTATAACTACCCCCTATTGACCTCGGGGGATCAGAGCGTTAGAAGATGAAGTCACAGGTTTCTTGCCCTGCGGCTTCGAGGTTAGAGCGTTGAAGAGGTCCGCTTTAAAAAAAAGAGACATAAAAATAAGTTAGATAAAAACAGCAAGAAACGAAACATAACAACGAATCAAGCTAGCATGACCCAAGCGAGGTCTCAACCTCGTTGCGTAAGACCGAGGGCAAATAACAAAGACAAACGATAAAAAGAAAAACAAATACCCTCTTTGCCCTTACGAGATGGAAGGGTGAGGCTAAGATCGACCCACTCAAACCGGTCCTGTGCCAGGTACTTCTGGTACGACGCCTGATCCGCCGGGTTGGATCGGGCCTTGAGTTCCCTGATTTCCCTGGCTTTATGTGCGCTCTTGGGCCGAACAAAGTTGTTCGGTGCCGTGGGGAAGTTCAGATACCTCCCATTAGGGTCTCGAACCAGGAACCAGTTCTTCTTCCACGGCCCGACGTTCGAAGGGGTCGTGGTGAGTTTAATACCCGGCAAACTCAGGTTGACGAGGTAGGACTCATGCTCTCTCCTCGCTAGAAACAGGCACGACATGATGCCGAGATCCAGCCCATCCCCGAGCTCATGGCTGCGAATAGTGTAGGCACACAGTAGCCTCCACGAGTTGGGAAACAACTAGGCAGGGCAGACGCGCATGGCCCATAAGAAATCAACGATGTGGGAGGCCAGGGGCAGCCTGAAGCCGGCCTGGAGACTGTGCAGGTGCACGACCACGCATCTGTCGTACGACGCCAAAGAGCAACCCTCTCCTTCGGAGAGCGCTAGCTCGACTCCCTCGGGCCAAGTGAAGTCCTTGGCAATATCCGCGAGGTTTTTAAGCTCTAGGTCGGTAGGTACCCCCTCGGATAGAAAAGCCTCGTTCGAATCCGGGAACATGGGGATCCGCTCCTCAAGGACAGGTGGGACGCAAGACACGGCGTCAGTATTATGCTCCGTGAAAAAGCTCGCGGGCTCGTTGGAGTCGGACGACCTCAGAATAACCTCGGCGACTTCCTCATCGGAGATCGAAGACGAGGCCATTTCAACACCGGATGACGCACGAAGTCGGGAAAAGCGCGAGTTGATGGAAACGGCGGAGTCGCTGGAAGAGGGGTAGTTGAAGACCAACGAGGGAGACCTTGGGTTTTGGGAATCACTAGTCTCTACACTCCCTATGGACTCGGAAACCTCCTCGTAGAATCTCTCTTGAGCCTTGAACGCGAAGGCTGGTGGGGGGCTCACGGAGTTTTTCCTAGGCATGAAAGAGCGACGTTCAGGTCGCAGAAGGCTAGCACTTGGAAAAGAAAGAAGTGTTGAGACGTCGGGCAGCGCAACCAAAGAAAGAAAGTGCGAGGTCATAAAGGGAGAAGGCCACGTGGCACCCTAGGACTACTCTGACAAGATAGGACGGTAGAGGAGACTTTGAAGCGCCGAAATGAGGAGAGAGAAAGAAGAATGGGAGCCAGCGGTTGAAACCAGCGGTGGAAACCCAAACGTCCCGTTGGTCGGGCATCATGACGTTTGGGTTCCCAAGGGTTTCAAAATTCAAAAATGACGAAGGGAGGCATAGAAACCTAACCACCAAGTAGCAGACGGAGGGCTCAAGGGCATGGCAGTCGCCACCCTCGCCCCATCGGCTCGCCGCCATGGTACTAGCGCAACGCCACCAGAGACAACCGTCGCCCATTAGGGCATGAAGTCAAGAAGGGGAAAACACGAGAGGAGGTTCGGGAGCGTAACCCAGACGCAAGCACCGCCCTCATCTCCACCGTTTCGCCGTCGTGACGCCGGCACGAAACACCGGGCAACGAACCGTCACCCGCCTAAGACACGAGACGAAGAAATAACAAAAAGGAGAAAATGAAAAGCATCGCCCAGACGCGAGCACCGCCCTCACCTCCACCGTTTCGCCGCCGTGACACCGGCACGAAACACCGGGCAACGAACCGTCACCCGCCTAAGACACGAGACGGAGAGAGAACAAAAAGGAGAAAATGAAAGGCGTCTTGAAGATGCAAGCACCGCCCTCATCCCCTCCGTTTTGCCGCCGTGACACTGGCCCGAAACGCCTAGGAGCATCCATCCTCCGTTAGAACGGAAGGCGGCGAAAGAAAGACGAAAAACATCGAAAGCGAGAAAAGAGAGTTGAGCACTTACTTGCTTAGAGTCAGCTTGGGTAAAGACGGTGGCGCTCCTGAGGAAAGTCGAAAGGTCGCCGGTAACCGTCTCGAAACCGTTCACCAGAAACTGAAGAGATGAAGAAAGAGAGAAAGTCGAAATGTTGAAGAAGAAGAAGATGAAGAGAAAGCGTGCGAGAGACGCCCTTACAAAAGAGCAGGCTTAGGCCTCCCCTCACTCCCGAAAGGCTCATTGGGCCTACCCCACCTAGACGGCCCAATAAGCAAAGTACGAAGAACGGGCCCGGGAAGCGTCACCCGTGTAGACAAGAGAAAATCCTAAGTACAAGGCCCCGCAAGGAGAACACCTCGTAATATGTCCTCCCACCCTCACAAACCTCGCACCTCGTAATATGTCCTCCCGACCTTTCAAACCTCGCACCTCGCAGTACGTATATTCTCCCAACCTCTAAAAACTCACACCTCGCAGTATGTCCTCTCGACCCCCGAAAAACCTCGCACCTCGCAAATCCTAAGAAGCTTATGACCTGCGGTCCTCGGGACGAGGTCCCCAGGCCATGGGGTTGTGATGATGTCCAAAATGGTAAAATAAGAGGTGGGCCAAGGATACAAGAAATAAGCACACCCGGCGGGACTCCCAAGGAGGATTCTGGGACCCACAAACCTACCCCTCATTTATTTAAACAAAGTTCCTACCCTCGCGAGGTCCTCCGGAACCTCGGAGCGAGGTCTAAACCTCGTAACCGACTCTATTGACACACCCGCCCATCCGGATCACTCAGCTAATGCCGCTTCCCCGAGCCAATCACCGGTTGCCTCGCCTCCAGACCAATCAGAAGCCTTGATCTCGGGCGTCCCACATCGGATAATGATCAAAACTCGACTCCCAATCCTCTATAAATAGAGGAGAACCTCGTACGAAGAAGGGGTCGAAAAACATCTTGAACTCAAGAACTATTTTGCTCGTTGAAGATCGACGTGATTGAAACATCGTCACAAGACCTCGCTATAGACAAGTGAAGTCCACAAAAAGACTTCAAGTCACACAAAGCCCTCGCTCACATCAAAGACCTTGCTACACAAGCTCGCAAGCCACCTTCACAACACTCTCAGCTCAGCCTTGCGCAAAGATCTGTCAAGGGACACCTCGGTGGTAGAATCACAAAGCAATTAGGAGATCTCGAACATTGTTAGATCGAGGTCTCAAATATTCGTAGGAGGTCTAGGGTGTAAATCTCGTTCGTTTGTAAGCCTCGCAGACTCGAAATCTCATTGTAAAAGAACCATAAATAAAGAAGCAAGTGTTTGCACAATCAAATATAATAATCTCGTTTCTTGTCTTTTAGCGAAGGGTTTTTTCGGGTTTCATCACGGATAAAAATACAATAATTTATTTCGAACATAACGTTAAAGACTTCTAAACTAGTTTGAATTGGTTAAGTAGTGGCAAGTGAAAAAAGTTGATGTTTGACGATAAGTTGAGCTGGAACAGAATGGTAAACTCTATTAGTGGGGTCAGGATGGGTAAAAATGGTTTAGGTTTTAACAGTTGTGAGTTGACATGGGGGAGCCCGCCCGTGAAATATGGCAAACAGACATTGCACGTGGTATAGGAAGGGCAGGGAGTGAGGGTCTAAGGGACCAAACACCTGGTCAACTCTGGAGGCCTTGAAACAATTTTTCTTTTTAAAAATATCTGAATGTCCCCACTCCTGTTTCTTACAGTTGGGAGAGTGGGAAATGGAAAGAAGGGATCAGGTGTTGTTGCCGCACAACTACTACGTATACTCTTGCCGTTGGATCTCATCAACTACGTATATCTATAACCAAGTCAAATCTGACCAAAATAAATAACCAAGTCAAAACACAAATAATTAAAAACATTAACTTGTTCCTTTAAAATTGGAGGATTGCTATTAGTTTTCAAGTTGCATTCTTTATAACTTAGATGATGACCATATTAATTACTTCTATCGACCTGCGTCATTCATATTTCAAACCCCTTAACAGCACTATGATCAGTTGAAATCGTGCATTATGCAAGGTTGCATGCATTTCCATAATTTTATTTGATGTTTTCGGACATTATTGTTGGGCCATGAGATCTTTGGGCCTGATTCAGTAATAGGAAGAAGCCCAGTACGTACGCTTAAGAAAATATAGCGCCTTATACTCCAAATCAAATTTCCTATACTCTAACCAATTGGTGATTGATTATTTAAGATTTAGGAAAAATAACTCTACATAATCTCAAGTATCAATTTTGAACCAAAAATAATATCAACTTTAAAAATCACCATTAACGATACGAACTATTGCAATATTAACCAAAAATGATATGAAATTATATTCCGGTCAATTTTTCGGTGGGATTGATGACGTGGCAATCAAAAAATTTAGGTGGCAATTAAAATTTTACTTTTATTCTCATTTTTACATTTTAATCTTAGGTGGCATGATTTTAGATTCAAATTAAAAAATCTAACAATTAAAATATTCAAAGCTGTACCAATTAAAATTAAACAAAAAAAAACAAACACAAATAAATCAGATCAAAAAAACTCAAAAAAATCAGATCTGTATCGAACTATCAATACATTAATTGGGAAAAGAACTAGAACAATAACGACAAGGAAGACGAGATATTCTACCCAAAAAAAATCGACGAAGAAGAAATTAACTTGACGAGGCAGGGATGATAATAGGCTCAATCAAAGTGCTTAGCAAATTCTTCAAAGAATCACGAACAAAAAAAACAATACATTAAATGTGAGGCAATGACCTAATAATAATACATTAAGATCATTGAAAATTGAAAATATGGATACATTCTTTGGATCTAATTTGGGTGCGTATTGTGGGTGATTAGGCCTAAAATCCAATTATTAATTTTCTCATTCCCAATCCGAAGATGATAGATTTTCTGAAAATCTCTGCCATGGTGTAGCCTCATATCATCTCTGCCTCGTCAAGTTAATTTCTTCGTCGTCGATTTTTTTTGGGTAGAATACTCGTCCTTCTTGTTTTAGTTCTTTCCCAATTAATATATTATTGATATTGATCCAGATTTGATTTTTTTGAGTTTTTTTAGATCTGAATTTTTTGAGTTTTTTTTGTTTGATTTTAAAGGCGGTAGGACTTTGAATGTTTGAATGGTTAGATTTTTTTTATTTGAATCTAAAATCATGCCACATAAGATTAAAATGTCAAAAAAAATAAAAGTATAAAAATTTAATTGCCACCTAGATTTTCCGATTGTCATGTTATCAATCCCACCGGAAAATTGATCGGAATATAATTTAATATCGTTTTTGATAAATATTGCGATAATTCGTATCGCTAGGGGTGATTTTTAAAATTGGTATTATTTTTGGTTCAAAGTTGATACTTGGGATTATTTGAAGTCATTTTTCTTAAGATTTAAGTTAGCATACTTATACCAGATAGATGGGTAGACTTGTTTGTTGAACATCAAACTTATAGACGATTACTAATACATAAATTCATGTCACAAGACACAAGAGCAGCTGAATACAGCATAAATTTTATTGTAAACTGAAAAGCAAATTCGTCCTTCATCCTTTAATGATTTTTTTTTTGGGAAGGGGGCCGGGATTGTTAGGTAAGTAAATAAGACCAACAATAAACCAGGAAAGCTCCGAAAAATCAGAATTAGAAAAATGGAAATCAGAAGCATCCAGATGAATGAAAACAACAGCCACTCTGATTCAACCATTCATTCATGTCATACCAAAACTAAATCCCTGAATTTTCTTCATCTATGCTTTCTCGAACGAGGTGAGGCTTCGGATCTTCATCCACGGCTTATCGTAGACCAACGCCTGGTAGTGGCCGGCGGCGCCATTATTGCCATGTCTACCGACGATAGTGAGTTTGTAGTCGGTGCCGGAGACGACCTGTTTCTGGCCGGCCAACACCTTGACGAACACCAGATCATCGGAGGCGTCCTTGTTGTGCTGGCTCACCGCAAATTTGGCGATTTCCACCACATACGGATCTTTCAGATCCTTAATCGGTTGGTAGGCGCCGAGGCCCGGCTGCTGCTTGGAAGCTCCGCCGAAGGAGGAGATTAGGCCGACGAGGAGCAGGAGCGAGAAAAGGAAGAGGGCGCGTTTGGAGGATGCCATGGGAGAGGGAGACGGAGGTTTTGATTGGTGGATGGGAATGCAGAGGGGAGACGGGGGTATTTATATACGCGGAGAACAGGGGGTGGAGAATGGGTCAGTATTACTAATAAGGGCGTGAAGTTTGAGTAATTTACCCATTTTTGCCACTAGGCACGTGTAGATGTTGGACGAAGGTTGGAGCGAGTGCCACTAGCCATTACTGTACGAGACTTCCGTCCACTTGCATGTCACGTTAGCATTTGGTGCGGGTGGGGCCAGGCGGACAGCTGTAATTCTTCCACATCATCCTAAACTCCTCCTATTTTATTTCATGAAATCTACCTAAATATCAATGAAATCATAAAACTCATCTTTCTACTTTTTTCACTTATTAGTTATTACCAACAACCATTCATTTTTCTATACACATTTATTAATATAACCATACATATATATATATATATAGGGGAAGGTTCCGGTAGAAAGTTTTTTATAGTAGAAAGTGAGGGTGAATATGAGGCGTTAGATGAGGAAAATTAATGGTTAGATTTGATGGAACATGTGAGTGTATATTTTAGAGTATAACATCAGATTATATGTGGAAAATTAGTTTCCTCAAATTTAGGAGGTAGTTTCCAATAATAATAATAATTGTTTTTTTTTGTTAAATATGTGAAAAATTAGATCTGATTGAGCGAGCATGTGAGAGTATATATTTTAGAAAGTTTTATTATATTTTTTTATTATTATTTATTATCAACAAAATAATTATTTTCTTTTCACTAATCACGTACAAAAAATTCATTTCTCCTTATATCCGCCAAATGAATATCGTTGTTATAAACATTGAATATTAATTCGTGTCATATTGAATATTACAAAACTGAGTGATTATATATTTTTTTGTTAAATATGATAAAATTCAAGACGAATACATCCATATAATGAAAAGAATATCACCACTCAATTATATGAATATCATTAGATTATGACAAATATGGAAGTTCTTATACATAACGTTAGACCAAATGAATATCACCACTCAACCATATGAATATCACCAGTTATAACGGTGAATATGGCCACCCAATTACATATATACACCAACTAATATGGTAAATATGACCACCCAATTACATAAATAGCTAATATACCCACCAACAAATACGACGAATATGTTCATCTAATTACATGAATATCACTAACTAATATACGAACTATATGAATATCACCATCTAATATTGTAATCTTTCTTATCTTCCTTCGATGTTTTTCCCTCTTCTCCATTGTCCATGTTCTATATTCTTTGTTTGCTTTCCTTATTGAATGTGATACACTTGTCTTTTCCTCAAAATCCACCTGGAGATTAATAATTGTACAATACATATTCAACAAAAAACAATACATATTCATATACATTTAATACGATATATATTTACAAAATAAACTATTGAATATTAGCACTTCAAATACTGAATATCGGCACTGTAAATGTTGAATATCATGACATTTAAATATTAACGCAATCAAAGAAAATTATCATCGAATTAGTAACATGTATGTACAATGTAAAGAATATCCACTTTGACATCAATGAATATCAAAGAAACTTATAATGAATACTAAATACTTTTTTCTAATTCACAAAATTGAACTAAACAGATTAAATATAATTTCCATGAATATTTTCATTGAATTCAGTGAATATCATTGACTTAAAAACCGAACATCATCAATTTAATGAAATCAATTTGGGCTAACTAACACAAAAAAAAAACCATCGTTCTTTTCAAAAAAATTGTTTAAGAACGAGCAATTGAATAGAAAAGAGCATATTAATTTAATTCTTCCATAATGATTTTTTTTTACCTATCACTCACAACCCGCCACTTCATGTCTGCAGAAAAAAGAGGTAGAAAGAAGTGAGAGCTAGGCAAAATACAAAGAAGACAATTCAGAAATAGGTGAGAAATGATATACATGATTAAAAAATAATAAAATTCTAAGTAGCATACTTGGTGGTCACCCTTGAACTCTCAGTTACATTATGCCATGTGTATTGGGACATGACTAATCCACAGAAGAACACGGTTAAGAATTGCACTCAAATTGAAGAGCTACAACACAAATTAAGCCACTAAGAATACATAATTACATAAACACAACTTTAGAGGTCTCAGTTTCCATAAAACTTACTTCAGTCATCATATAAGAGGAGTAAGTCGGTACCAACATCAACAATGGCATCTTGATGCATCGCTAAAATCAAAAATATCTAATGGATTTCTATGCATTTCAAGTATAAATCAAAACCTAAATTTGTAAAAAAAAAACGAAGGAATATATAACGATTGAATAAATAATGGATTGATCAATGAAAATCACAAAATCTGGAAAGAAACTGTAAATCACCAAAGGAGTTGAAAAGAGACATTTTTTTCCAAATTATCCCAAATTTTGATTGATTCGTGACTGGTTTTCACGATTCCGTCTCAAGTTTTGGCCCTCAACTGAATCGTTGGGATATGTACCAACGAGATCAATCGTCTGGATACTTGCAATCAGACGAATTTCTTCAATGGGGAAGACAGAGTCATAAGAACTATTTTCTAAAATCGCCGGATCTGGTATTTGGAAGGAGAAAAAATTGAACGATGATTTGATTTGGAATGTAAAATAAAAGAGAAAGTCAAGATAAAATCCCATAAAATCCGCTGATTTGCTATAATACTATGAGACACGCCTATTTTACAAGAGTGCACCCATTTTCAATAAATCAGAAACGTTCAAAAATATTCATCTAATGGTTTATATTTACCCTCACTTTTCACTATAAGAAGCTTTCTACTTGATCCTTATACTATATATATATATCTTTTCCTAATTATATATAGCACATTAATTTTATTAAATCACAATTTTCATTTTTTTAATTATAATGCAAATTTGTTTTAAATTTTATAAGTATTTTTTCTCATTAAACTTTAATTAAGGGGCATATTAAAACAAGAAAAAATTAAAAAAATGACTAAATATGTGTTTAATTATCCTAAAACAACTCAAAAACTAATTTTATTTTAAAATAATTCAAACATATACATAATTGATATATATGTGTAGATAAAAAGAAGTATCAATTTCGATATAATTACTTTTTTCCATTTCAATTTCAATTTGGCTAAAATGGCTAAAATTAAAAATTAACCTAACAATTAAACCACTCAAGATTGGCAAATTATTCTTCCTCCACATGGCGTTTGATAAGTGGGTAATTTTTGGTTGTAACCCCACTTGAGCCCCCCGTCTCTCTCTCTCTCGATTTCAACTTTCGAAACTGAGAATGGAGTTTCACCTCTTTTTTTCTTTTTATCTTTTCTTTTTTACATGAAACCCATTGTGAAACTTCATGTGAAACCCCCAATACATATGTTACATGCTGGATTTCAGAAACTGCGTGCCCGCTCCCAAAGACAATAATAAGATAATCCATGACCCCAAGCGGATTGAGGTTTCAATGCAATGCAATTTATGGCCGTTTATCAACGACCACATAGACATGGAAAAATGTAGACTTTCTATTCGGTATATAGACAAGACAATGGGTTGGGTCGGGTGTGGGTGGACTACTTCCACCATCCGACCCGTGGTTGTAAACCGCCCACCCAACCCGGAATTTTCACCCGACAGGTTCCACCCGAAACCGATCCACCCAAAATCCATCGGTTTTCGGGTCAGGTTCGGTTTTTTCGGGTGTTATAAAAGGATGTTGAAACTTAAGTTCATTTGTTTAACGAGTCAACCTGATGACTCGTAAACAAAATAAACTTAACCCGTAACTCGTGTTTACGAATCGGATTACGGGTCAGCCCGTTTAATCCATCTAATAAACTTTAAATTTTAAACTAAAATTTAAACCTATTTATATAGGGCCTATATAATGGATTACCCCAAAAATAGATTTAATTATAAAGCCTCAAAACCCATCTCTATGGTTAGGCTCCTCTTCTCCTCTCCTTCTACCAATTTTTCAATGTGGGATAAAAAACCGGGTGATCGGGTCGGGTGAACGGGTCGGGTCAGGCTCCATCACCCGATCACCCAAAACCCGTTTTCACTCCGAATTGATCGGTTTTATTTCGGGTTTTTTCTGGTCGGTTTTTCGGGTACCCATCGGGTGCGGGTGAAATTGCTAAGCCTACCGATGTAAGGAGAATATCCTACACTAGGGTTGAAAGTCTACATGGTGGTGATACGTGTAAACAATCACTTTATATCTAAATTGATTTTAGAAAAAGGAAAAAATAAAGGGAAAGAAAAGAAGAGGGAGATAGGCGGGAGGAGGAGGGAATCTATTCATTGTGAGCGGGAGAATATAAAAAAGCTGGAAAATTGTTCATGGGATTTTTACTTTTTTACCGGATTACAGGGTCGGTTTTGAGTTCCGACCATAAATTACTCCTTCTTTGGTGGCAAAATAATTTCCGACTGATGTATGTTCCTTCTCCGAGCTAGTGATCCGACCATAAATTATTCCTTCTCCGGTGGAAAAATAATTTCCAACCGATGTATGTTCCTTCTCCGAGCGGGTGATCCGGTGGCTGACGCGGGGAATACCTTTACCTACGACAATTGGATGGTAACGGAAAAGGTGCGTTGCGTATTATTTTGCCCATGTAATGCATGAAATCGAATTGAAGGAGTTGAGGAATCTTGTTATCGGAATTGAAATTGGCATGGAATCGATTGTTTGGTTGCTGAATTTGAAGATGTTATTGAAATTAACCTAGAATCGATTGTTTGGTTGTTGAATTTGAAGGTGTTTATTTAGCAAACTGATAGTGTGCAATTCGTTATTTGCGACAATGTGCATCTCGTTATGTTATTAGAGAATGTCTAGACATGCTTCATTATATATAGTGGCGGACCCAGAAAAATATCGGAAGGGGGGCGAATTTACATAACAAAATTAAAAACTTGACATCGCTTAATATATGATTCAACATAAAAAATAATAGTACAAAATACCCTTATTTTATAATATATTTGCATAAATATCTAGTTTTAAAAGCTTTTGTAAATATACCCTATTTGGCTTTTAAATAACTAATTTTTTTTTGTAAGAATACCTCATAAGATTTTTTTAAAATATGTTAATTTGTTTTGTGTATTCATACTCATGAAATTATTTAAATGCCTAATTATTAACATCTTCTTTCTAATCAATTCTCAAACTATAAATTTGTTCAAAAATTCAACCAAGAAATCAATTTTAATCTACTCAAATACTCAATTAGTAATTGCAATAAAATCAATCCAATTAATACAATTCCCACCAATCAGTAAAAAGCTGAAAGGTGTTTTGTAATTGCAATAAATCTTTACCAAAAAAATAATTGCTATAAACCTACTCAAATAGGAGTTGAGGAGTTTGGGCATGAGCCATCCAATCACTAAAAAGCTGTAAGGTTCAAAACAAAAAAGCAGAAAGGTGTTTTGTCACTTTTTTTATTATTAAACTAAACAAGATAGTTGGGGACTTTTTTAACAAGGGTCTGCTTGGATGACATGTTTATAATGAGTTTATGTATTATTGTTTATTTTTTAATAGGGTGTGTTTGGAAGACTGTACTTTTTTTAAAGTACTACTGTATATCTTCTTTTCTTTTTTGACCCACAGTGCATCTTCCTTTCAAAAATGGTGTACATCTGTGCATAATTGCCGACTAGCCCACCACCACCTCCACACCATCTCCGCCCATCTCCTCTGGCCGTCGTCACTGCTCACAGCCTCCATTTTCGATCGCTATCTTGCCTCAACTTCTAGATCTAGCAATTTTTGTATTTATAGTCTCTTCCTATTCAAAAATTAAAGTCCTAAAATAATAGATCTGGAAATTTTGCTTGTTTATAACTCAATTTGGAAGAAATTTGGGTTTGGATAATACCAAAACATGCAAATCTATCAAACCCCCAATTTAATTTCATAGTTTGTGATAATTTGATGTTGATTTGGGAGAAAGGGGTGACTCGTGATATTTGCGGTGAGTGGCAGAAAATTCTAGAACAAAAGGTGGCTGACGGTGAGAACATTGGATGGATTTAGACGGGGCCTCGCCGTTTTCTCCGCCTTTCGAAAGCTGCACGTGGCGGCCCCCGGTGACCGGCTTCGCGAGACCCTTTCGGTCCCTTCTCGCCTGCCTTGAAGATGAACCAGCCTGCGTGCTCTTGAAGCTCTTCCCAAATCTCCAATTTTTGGAACAATCCAAACAGTTTTAAGAGATTTAAAATATTAAATTATTTTATATTAAACATTATGCATTATAATGCATAAACTCAAGTAACCCAAACGAATCCCAAAACGCATCGTTTTAGATAAGATTTTTAAGGGAAAGGTCGTCTTCCCCACTTCCCCCCTTTCACGCCATTGATGCACATCACCAGAATATCAGCGAGCAGGGGGGGTTGTTGGCATAAATTAGCTTCCTTCTCCGGTAATACTAGAGGCTCCCGGGGGGAAGGGTGGGCGGCCGCCCCCTCAAGCCCCCCTGGGTCCGCCACTGATTATATATCCTGTCATACTGAAACTCACATCCTGACATTATGACTTCCTTGTGTGTTTATTACCGATGATCTCAACACAATGAAAACAAAAGTTTTCAAGCACACAAAAAGAAGGAATTGTAGTTTTTATTCAAAATTGACATTGTGCATTTCTCGATTTCGCTACGAGTGCATTTCGATACAGTGTGCAATTCGTTACTTTGACAATGTGCATTTATCGATTTTTGTAAGAGTGCATTTTCGCGAAAGTGTGCAATTCGTTATTTGGACGTTGTGCATGTCCGTATTTTTGGAGTGCATTTTCGCGATAGTGTGCAATTTGTTATTTTGACAGTTTGCATGCGGATCATTTGTTGGAGTGCATTTTCGCGACAATGTGATATTCGTTATTTGGATTGTGCATTCGGATCATTTGATAGGGTGCATGTAGTTTATTGAAAAATGTGATCTAGATTTATTTTTTTCAAATCCTTCGCATATTTCGCTTCAATGGACTTGGACCTAAACGAAGATTTAGATCTGAACGAGGTCCTAAAAGAATATTTTGATTTGAATGAGGAAATGTTGTCAACAAAAAGAGGTCGGCGACGCAAGTGACCGTTCCAATGGTGTTTTGCCAGATCCCAGAATAGGGATGTGCTTTGACAATGCAGAAGACTTTGCAAAATGGTGTCATAAATATGTAACACCCCGACTTTCGACGAGGCGCTACTAGGGAATAGACCTTACAAGGTACTATTAATTAGGTTGACAACTACACTGTAGGACCTTACAACGCGGGCACGACGAGAAAACAGAATAAAAACATCCAACCTTTATTTTAATAAAAATATAGAAAACGTAGTTTTGCATGAATTCCCGAAAACCTAAACAAAAAATTCCTGAATCCGATAATTCATTACCAACAATAAAATCATCTAACGAAGACAACAATCAAGACATAAGAATAACTCCAACTTACTACTAAAAATAGTACCCTAAAAATAAACATAAATAAACTATCGTAAAAGTAAACCCATCCCACTATGACACGCGCTCTTTACCGCTCCGGCCCGCCATCTGGCCTCGGTTCCTGCACGGCTCCCTGGTTCATACCTGGAACTGAAAAATATTCCCCGAAGGGTCAGCGTCTATTCTACCAAGCTAGAGAGAGTACGGAAATTGTAGAACGCTTTAAAATCATTTCTAGAGTCAGCATACAAATCCACAATCGCAATCATAACTCTAAAGGCCAATACCTAAATTAGTTACAATCAGTCACACACAGTCACACACGCATTCACAATCACAACCTCATAACAACGCAAATCCTCCTTTTTTCACAATCCGACTTCCAGGGCGCTCATCACCGCGCCGAGTGCATAGGCAGGCCCTCTCACTCCACTTCACAATCTCCCTTCTAACCCCTGGCTAAGCCTCCACTGGAGCACTTGCCAAAAACACACATATAATAATTTTCGTTTTGAAGGGGCACGATTTCCCAGTCACACGGGTCAACGTAGCCAACTCTTCCTCAACACCAGCTACGATGGGCCGTGTCGGAAACGGTACCAACACAGAGAAAACGTTCTAAAAATATCTTTCTGATAAAATACATTCAAAACCATTTTACGCACACAACAATTCAAGAAGTTCAAAACAATTTAAAAGGTATTCGGGACTAGTTCCCAAAACCCGCCCTACAATAACGGTATACAATCTAACAAGATAGAGAAGAACCGAGCAAGTCGAAAACGACTTACCTTAAATGAAGAATTCTTGACGAAAATGGGAGGCTAGGAACCCAAGTGATAGCAATCTCCTAAATATATAAATGGTGACACTTAGTACACATGATGATTTTCAACAAAATAAAACTCATTAACCCGTAGCTATCCCCAGAAATACTATAATTTAAGGATATAACCAACCAACTAATTAACCCAAACTAATTCTTCCAACTAACTATCCTAAAAGAACCTACGTAAAATATATATAAATACATCTAGAAGTACAATATATTTACTAAACTAACAAAATTAATTCAAACCCGTAATAACGAGATCATGACTCACTAACCCACTAACACACACCTAACATTAATTACCACACTAAACCTAATTACTACTAAAAAGGTCTAACTTGATCAAAACAATCCCCAACGAAGGCATCTACACAAAATAAAATGCTACCCACCTAACTCTAAACAAAACCACGCTTGACCTGATTTTTCCTTAATTAAAAGTAAACCAAACATATCCTACAAAACTTCCACCCGATAGTATACTATCCTATCTCCAAGGCCCAACCAAATCCATTCATCGAAAGCTAACCTAACTCTGTAGGATCACACCTCCCATTCACTATGATTTACTTTCTTGGTTACGATTACCCCAACTTTCAACCCAAGATCCTAATCAACATCCACCGACCCGCTAGCTTTCTAACTCTGCCTGGTCTACAACCGAACACATGATCGGCTCAAACGATCCAAACGGAAACACGAATCGATTCTGGCGCGACATCAAGGTTCTAATATCGATACAAAACGGAGATTGAAAACATGGAGGCTTACCAGGAAAACAAGGTGGCGATGGATAATACTGGGAACAACATCGGCGGGAAAAATTAACGGAAGACAGCGGACTCACCCTTGGTGACGATGACGATCCTAAAGCAGCACGAAGGACTAAGGGCAAGGCTGGACAAGATGGAGCAAGAAAGGAAAGGAAAAGCTTCGAGGCTTACTGGTCAAACGGCCGAAAATAGAACGCAATCGGACGACAAGGAAAGATAATCCGACGACTCCTGGTGATGAAAGTGATTGATATCGATGGGAAGATGGCCACGCTCTAAATTGAATGTCACAAGTACAGGATGAGGAAAGAAAGTGGCGGCGGCGGTGTGGTATAGAAACGAGGGCAATGTCGGTTTATATATGATAAAGGAAAATAATTAGTTGCTTTAAGATAAGATATTGGTGTAACTAAATGCAATTACTTAGGTAGAGAGGTAATTTTTTATACATAGGATCCGATCCTATAGATCCTAGAAGATAGCTTTAACCGTTTAAACATTTGCGGGCCAAATATATGTGTTTGCTTGAAAACCAATAAACTTGTTTCTGACCTAGACGAAAAAATAAATCCGAATATTACATAGTATCTCCCTTAAGAAAGTTTCGTCTCGAAACTTTTATAATGAAGGGAAAAAAAACTTCTCAAGGTTTTACAAACCTCTCCTCCTTAAAAGGGGTTCGTCCTCGAACCGAAAATTAAGCGATAAAGTAAAACACAATTAGTGTTAAACATCAAAAACACACAACATAGCAGCTAAACAGTCAAGCAATCAAGTCCAAAGGGAAAAAAAACAGTCACACAAGCAATCATCACATTTGTAACCAACCCGCTAACTACTAGCCCCTCAAACGCATGTACTAAACCTGGGTAGAGCTAGGGTAAATCTCTCTCATCTTGGATTCAGTCTCCCAAGTAGCCTCCTCGACTACCTGTCAAGACTGAATGCAGTTTATTCGTTCGTCGTTCTAGAATTTTCAACGGCTGTTCCCGGAAAGTATGATATGGTTCTACCTCCAACTCCTCATAGTTGAGTCTGTGATTAGGATCCGATACATACTACCTCAATTTCCAAACGTGGAAGACAGGATGAACTCCGTCCCAAAGTTGGTGGCAGCGCTAAACTATAGGCTACCTCGCCCTCTCTCTCCAAAATCTCAAAACATTCCTATATATGAGGACCGAGCTTCCCTTTCACCCCAACCTCCTGACCTCACAAGTCAGAGACACTCTCCACCAAAACATGTGCACCTTCCTCCAGTTCTAAAGATCGTTGTCTCTTATCTGCACAAGTCTTCTGGCATCTCTGTGCATCTAAGATGCGCTTCACTGAGCAAAGCTACCTCTCTAACAGTCTCGTGAATCATCTCAGGCGTCTCTCCTACCATATTTGATAGATCATCCCAGAATAGAGGTGTCCTGCCCCTCTACCCAAACAAGGCCTCGTAAGGTGCCAACTTAAACACGAAACGCTAACTGCTATTGCACGCACCCCACTAATCTTCAAGTACCTTGACCTTTTTTCATCTCTAATCCATGACACATGTTCTTAGCACTTCCTCCGGTGTTCGCATCGACTAGTCACCTCTCATTTGTCTCCGAAGTAAAAATCCACTAGTCGTTTATTAACCATGTTTCACTGATTTGATGGGAGAACTTCTTAATTGGCATCCAAGTATCGATACCCATGTAACTTCATTTCCTTAATTCTTCATCATCCATTGGCACGCATCCTATATTTTATTTTATTTTATTTTTTCCTCTAAATTGGAAGCAATTTCTGCTTCCCCACCCGTCTGTGGTGAGTTATCTCGTGCCTAACTAACCTGAACTATTTCACTTTGCGCCATGCTTCTAATACTACAATTTAATAGTTTCACCTAAACTTTCAAGCCTCTTACTTGTTAATGTAGGAAGTCTACTACTCAGCCTAAGTATCTTAAAAAGTCATCTATCCTTGGGTCTCGGTCTTACTAGACGCAATCAACCTTATATTCTAAAATTTCTATCGTCTTGACTCGCACATCTTTAATTTTCGTCTTAACACTCTCTTTTATCCTTCGGAAAGTCAATCGAATATCTTACCATTAAAGAATCTTCTCCGCCTAACATGCTGGTATTTTAACCACGTTCTCCCCCACGATATCTCTTGAATTCTTATCATTTAAATTTTGCCTCTATATTGTGTCAGTTAATTGACCATAATAATTACTATACTAAAAGATAACAAATTTTCAACCCATGTGATCCCACTTGCTTAAGCCTCTTACTTCGATTAGTGGGTGTGTGAAGGCGGGAAAGCAACGACGTATAAAAAAAGCGAAGCAGCTAACTACGACCCAGTCTTTATTCATTCGAGGTATGTGGAGGATAGGTTTGCAATCAAGAGTCTAAAATTGGAACATAACCATCCGCTTAATCCAAGTAATAGCCGTTTGATGATTAACTACAAGAACATGCCACAACACCTCAAGATGAGGATCATGACGAATGATAGAACTGGTGTTCCAGTGACGAAGAATTTTAATTCGTTGGTTGTTGAAAGAGGAGGGCATGAGAACTTACCTTATAGTAAAATAGATATGAGGAATGTGTTAAACACAGAGCGTCTAAGTTCAAGACAGAACGATGACACATCATCTTTGGAGGAATACTTCGAATCGATGGCAGCTGATAACCCAGACTTCTTCAATGAGATCAAGAGAGATTCGAACGAGGCCTTACTTAATGTTTTTTTGGGCAGATGCAAGATGCCGAGGTATGGCTAAGGATTTTGGTGATGTGTGACATTTGATACGACTCAAACGACGAACAAGTATGGCATGCCGTTTGACCCATTTATTGGTGTGAATAACCACGGGTTATCTGTGGTGCTTGCAGGTGGATTAATGCGTCACGAAGTTGCCGACACATTAACTTGGTTATTCAGGTGTTTGTTGAAGTGTATGAAAAAGTCCCCGCTGCGATCTTGACCGATCAGTGCAACCGAGTACTAAGCACAGGCTTTGCCTCTTTCATATATTGCAAAATGCATCAAGGAATTTAGGGAAGCATGATTATTGGAAAGAAATAGAAGCACATTTGAATGTTGTTGTGCACGATTCAATGAACCTTTTCTAGTTTGAGGAAGCATGGAAGGAAATGGTGAAAGAATTTGGCTTGCATCAATATTCCTGGATATAAGACGTCTACAAGGAACGGGAAAGGTGGGTTCCGAGCATTGGAGGAGTTCCTTTTGGGCCGGAATGTCAGCCACACAAAGGAGTGAAGGCCTAAATTTCTTTTTCAAAGGATACCTGAATGGGAACACCGGATTGAAATTATTGGTCGATCAATACCATTAATCGCTCGTAGGCCGAGTTGAAGAGGAAAAGTATTTAAAAGCCCAATCTATGGACAAGCCTTATAATTGCAATTCAACCATATTGGTGGAAGAGGTTTTCTATAAGGCCTATACGAACACAAAATTCAAAGAAGTGAAGGAAGAGGTAAAAACACAAACGTACTATACACTTTATACGTTGGTAGCTACTGTAAATGCTGCATGGGGGATACGTTAAATTATATTCTTACGGTGTTACATATTTGAATTACAGTTAGAGGGCCTCATACAAAAAAAATGCAACGCAGTCGAGCGTCCATGGAGACAAAACAACATATAAAGTTGACAAAAAAATAGTAAAACCTGTTTCGCGGGCGAAGAAGAAATTATTTTGGACCACTATCGACAAAGGTTCTCTGGAATTCAAATGCTCTTGTAATCTATTTGAATTCAGAGGTATTTTATGTAGTCATATAATTAGAGTGATTGCCATGGAAGAGATTCTTTCTATTCCCGAGAAGTATGTGTTGATCGTTGGAAGAAAAACATCGTCAAAGACTACGAGAGCATCAAAGTTAATTATTATGATCCCGTGAAAGATCCACGAGTAAAGAGGTTCCATGAGCTTAATGACAGGAACCAATACCTGATATCGCTGACACTCCACAATGAGGATACATACAACATCTTTGTAAAAAGAGTGGGGGACATAGAGAAAAGGCTGGAGGAGTTGATGGGAATTATCTCTAATCCCGAGCTCAACGGAATCAGGGGCCTGAATGTTAAGAACTTTGGGAAGAGGAGGCTATAGAGGAAGCAGAGAAATGAAAGGCGCAACAAAAGTAGACAACCAGTAGACACGGAACGTTTAAAGGATCCTCCAGAGCGTTGTTGAAAGGATCCTTGATCTATTTAATCGAACAAATAAATTTATAAGATCAAGACCCCACTGAGTATATCGAAGTTAGGTTCGTACATGATTTGGAACAAGTTTGAGTAGATCAAGGATCCTGACTTCGCTATACAACACCATCACCTCACACTTCTCATTGTGGATATGATTGCGTTGTATTGGTTCCTGATTTCAAAAGATCCTTGTCTTTTGTTTGATGTTAAGCTGGTGCAACTTATCATGTTTATGATGAAACTAAACATCTATGATGAAACTTATATCTCCCATTTGATTCGTCAGGATCATTATGATTGGCGACTTAGGTTCCCTTTTTTTTAGTACTTTTTGTACTGTCATAAAAGGGTTCCCTTTAATGCCTCATTTTGATTCAATGGAGAACCCATGTTGCATATGTTGTTGTACACAGTTAATATCCATTTATCCTTTTTATGTTCAAATGCTCCCTATGATTGTTCTTGTTTTATAATTATGGGTTGAAGCGTTACATAATTCAGGTAAATGGATAGATACAAACTATGACGACGAATTTTGGTGGAAGGTTAATTTTAATAATCAAGTTCTAAAAGTTTGTATTAACATCAGGTATAATTCTTTATCTCTTCTTAAAGTATGTTTTGCTTTAAAGTATGGATCTTTCTGCTGTGATCAAATTATGATCTTATGTTTTAATTCCTTCTCCTCAACAACTTTTGCATTTTATCTTCTTATAATTCTTTATGGTTATCCTAAATTACTTGTGAAATATCTTTTTGATCTTCATGATTTTATAACATATCTATCTAATATCTTCTTTTCTAAATACTTGATGACATGTCATACAAAGTTTTCATTAAAACTATCCTTTTATATTTGCTATTTATGCATGTGGTTATCCCTGATGGATGGTCTAGTTGATTGCGACTTAATCAGTATAACTTTTAACTCAAAAATTGGTTTTCACACCTTTTAGATTCCTATATTTATTGATCCAAATCTATTCTCTAGATTTGTTATTAAATGGAAATGTTGTTGTGCTGAAAGTAATCATTGTGATGATTTTTCCAATTTCCTTTTCTCTTTATTTTTATGACAACTCTATTTTTCATCTAAATCCTATTATATTAAATGCTCCTGATTTCTTAGACTATAAATTACATTTTCATTGTTTACTTCCCCTTTCATTAATGAAATTTACTGCCTAATATGCAGCCTACATATTTTAATCAATTTCCTAGTTAAGGTATATCATTTATTATTCCTTCACTCAATGCATTTATTCTTTTTTCATGTCTCTTTAAATATAGGTATTTTATGCTCCTCCACTTCTCTATTTAAGCACTACTCGGAACTTAGTTTATATCAAGTCTTGTCGTTTTCAAAAGCACTTTACTTCTTTCAAATACTGGTTCTTCCTTTGGCTTCAATCATATCTGAGTCTTTCGCCTATCAGGATGCCCTTGTTAACTTCCATGTTCTATCCTCTCTCCCCACTTCAATGGAAATCGAAAATACCCCGGTTGATGTTGTCTATCCTCAAAATAATCCTAATCCTTCTGTGGCCCTAAAACAACTACTAAGTCCATCAGGTCCCCTATTTTGTCATGAGGTGTTATCTTATCATTTTGATGAGAACATATCTCCAACTTCCGGGGAGTTGATGCATTGTCCCATCTTCTACAATCCTACAACCTAATACTTTTTCATCTAACCTTCCTCTTCCAAACACTAATGCTATTCCTTCAGTTCAAAAGTATCTGCATGAGTTGATGCATTACCCTACTTCTTAAAATGGTAGAGGAACCGGCTTCAACTACTCTCATAAATGGAAAGATGAAGGAAGCTTGGAAAGATCTAGCTAAAGGAGAGGTTCAATTTCAGGAGTTTTCTAACTTCTAGATCCTTTTCAAATTTACAAATCATAGAGTCAAGGGATTCGGTTTTCAGCAAAAGGCCTTACCTTGTTCAAGGGAAGTTACTTGTTCTTTATCCTTTCTAGCATGAGTTTACTCCAACTAATGATGAAGTTGTGAGGGATGATATCTGGGAAAGAATCCCATCCTTGCATTATTATCTCTTCACTCCTTCTGCCCTTGACCTAATCCTAAGGGATAATTTGATTGGTGATTTCATACGTTTGGATGATCTTTCCAACTCTAGGAACAAGATGAAGTTTTGTAGAGTTCTTATCAATACTGATGTGTCTGTTCCCCTTAAAGGTTGTGTAAAAATCCTTGCTCATGATAACTCTAAGATAAGTCTCAAAGTTTGGTATGAAACAATGTCTCTTGGATTTGGGTGTTGTGGTGAACCTGATCAATTCTTTGATGACTGCCCTCTTAATAACATTCTGCCTAGGAAACTAAAGCTGAGTGTTGATACCACCTCTTTGAAGCTAACCTTATTCAGCAAACTAGGCAAAAATTGCATGGTAATTTGTTTGGTAAATCTATTGTCCCTAAAAGTTCAGCTGCTCTTACCTTTGTGAGATCCAATGCTGTCAATCCTCTGCATGCATCATCTTTGGTCCCTTCTATGCCTAATGTGTCATCTAATTCTGCCTTTGTTGGTAATGTTGGAGTTGGGCTTCCTCTCCCAAGTGGAGATCCTACTGTAAACTTTGAAATGATGGGTTCTTTGGACCCAAACATATTTACTGATCTTGCTATGGCAATGCATGTCCGAGAGAAGATGGCTTATGTTGTGTTTGCTCTTAATGCTCCCTACCTTGAGACTATGATGATTCCCCCTTATGTTTGATTGTTTGTGCATATCCCATGCTTGCTATTGGGTTAGGTGCTGTCTTGGGCCCTATGCCTCCTATTCCTCAGTTGGCCTATGGTGGATTGACTGGTATGAACATTGAGAATGGGTCTGAGTCATCAAATATCCAATTGAGGAATCATCTTAATGCTGTTGAAATTAAGTCTGCAGGTGAAAGTTCATTAAATTCTCCTAAAAGGAAGTGTGAAAATGAGGTCAATGATAAGGCTCTTGTTTTACCAATTGCATCCAAGAAACCTAAGAGATCAAGGGTGAGGAAGAACCAAGTAGTGTAATGATTAGTGTTCGTGTGCTCCGGGATGGTTTTCTTTGTAAAATTTCAGTCTCCCTTTTGATTCCTTTTTGTGAGATTTGGCTGGATAAAGCTATCTAGAGTTGTGTGTCTTTCACTTATTGGTTGTATTTGTTTAATCTTTGTGTGTTTCAGTTATGTTTTCATGTTAAGGTTGTAAGCTGGTGTTGGTTAAGTTGTTGTGAAAATTTCCAAGGCTCCTTCTATGAATATTATGCAGTAATGGTATGCTTTTGTCAAGTTGTGATTTCAGCTTTGTGTGTATATAGTTTATGTATCATATAAGGATATGTTCTATTTCAATTTACTTATTCAATTTGTGCGATTGCATTTCTAAGTGGTTTAGCTATAATATTTTTGGATGGTGGTAATACTACAATCTGATGGTTTCAGTTTTATAGTTTGGTTTCATAATAGATGTTCAAAATTTATCCTTCTTTCTATATTTGTTAGGTTAGTTAAATTTTTGTTTGATATTTTTCATAACATGGTATCTAATAAATATAGTAACGTATTCTTATTCTTTTAAACTATGACCTCTTAAAGTTTGTTTAATCATTTTGGATTTAAACTTAGTTTTTATGTTTTCATTCCCTTATGCTAACAAATTTTATAATTTTTGGACTCTCCTTATTAATACTTCTTGTTTAGAGAATATTCCTAATGGATATGATTATAGTTTCAATTTTATTATTAATATTTCTAATTACATGTTACTAGAGTTGTCAAAAGCTGATCCGACCCGAAAAACTGACCCGAAAAACTGACCCGAAAAACCGACCCGACCTGCTCAAAAAATTTAGGGTCAAGACCCAAAAATTTGAACCCGAAACCCGAAATAAACGAACCCGATAGACACGAAACCCGTTGGGTTCAAACCCGAAAAAACTGTTGGGTTGATCCAATTTGTTATATTTTAAGAATATATAATATATTTTGAAAATTATAATTCAAGTAAAACCATTCTTAGAGTGTGCATGTGTGCACAATTTGTATTCATGATTTTGAGTTGCATATTCATGATTTTGTATGGCTGTATTCATATTTTTGAGTTGCATATTCATTCATATGCATTCTTTTCATACTACACTGAATTCATGATTATAAGTCGCATATTCATATTTTTATATTAGTGTATTTTTGAAGCTTTTTTCATATTCCATCTCTTTATCATGCTTATAGAGTTACATAATCATATTTTTAAGTTGTATATTCATAAAAAGTGAGTAACTCAACATAATGAATATGCAACTTAAAACCATGAATATAGTCATACAAAATCATGCATATATAACTCAAAATCATGAATACAAACTATGCACACGTGCACACTCTAAGAACTCTTCTCACTTGAACTTAAATCTATTATTAAATATCATTTTTTAAATAAAAAATATTTTAATAATGGTAAAAAATCAATTTCCTTGACTTGTTAGGTTGACCCGACCCGCCCGACAACCTCCAATGACCCGACCCGATTTGATCGGTGACCCGTTATGACCCGAACCCGACTCAACCCGAACCCGAAATAACCGAACCCGAACCCGAACCCAAACCCGACCTGACCGACCCGTTTGACACCTCTACATCTTACTATATAAAAAAGGTTTTTTATGAATATCGCCTATTGGAACACTAAGGATATCCGTAGATCCAATATCTAGGAAGAAATTGGATTTATTACAAAAAAAATAAGCTACATATTCTTTGCCTAGTAGAAACAAAATCAGATTCTGTACATGTTGTTAACTCTTGGCAAAAATGCGGGTTCTCTAAAATAATTTTTAGTCCTAGTATTGGATCTAAAGGAGGTATGTGGGTTCTCTTTACTCTAAATACTTTCACCCAAAATTGTTCGATTTTTCATAATACTACCAATTTAATTATCATTAAATTTGCTTGTCAAGATAATCAGCTTTTAATTGCTTTCGTTTATGCTCATTCAAGGGAAGAAGAAAAAATATCTCTACTGGGATAATTTATCTCAAATTCTTTTAGCTTCTAATATCCTTTTTTGATTATTGGTAACTTAAATGAAATAAATTTCGCCCATGATAAACAGGGAGGTTTATTCCCTTTAAATTCTAAATTCTAAGATTAAATTCCATTTTAAGTAATTTGATCTATTAAATGTTCCAACTTCTGCCTTCCCTTTTACATGTAGAAAAAGTTCAACCTCAATAGACAATACACTTGAAAAGTTAGATAGAGTTTTAATCCACCAATCCTGAATTTCTCATTTTCCTTCAATAGTAGTTCATCATCATCCTTTACAACATCTGGTCACTATATTATATCTTTTAAATTAAACAATTAATAAACTTTCAAAAAATATATCCGTTTCGTTTTGAAAATGCCTTGGTTAGGAAAATAAGAGTTTGAAAAATTAGTTCATAAGGTTTGGAAAAATCATTTAAATGACTCCTCTATGTTTTAAGTTTCTATGAAAATGCATTTGCTTAAAAAATATGCGAAGGTCTAGGCGAAGCATGATGTCAATAATTATGATTAGTTAAAAATTGCTTCTAATCAACTACAAGTAGTGCAAGATGGATTGTTTCGTAATCCTCATAATTTCAATACAATTACTAAACTTCAGAGATATTTAAACAAATATAATTCCTTGTTACAATTCCAAAATTCTTTTTGGAAACAACGTGCAAAGTTAAAACATCTGCAAAATTTGGATAAAAATACAAAGTATTTTTAATCTATATCTAAAATACGGCCCTTCAAACAGAGAATAACTCAATTTACTACTTCTCAAGGAACAATTCTTTTCTTTATCATATCTCAATTTCAGATAATATTTCTCAAGAAATGAGTTCCCGGTTTAAACAAAATCCACTATGTACAATTGAAATTCACGATTTGGATATTATTCCCAACTTAGTTACCCTTCAAGATAATATGATCCTTTGTAAATCTCCAAGTCCAACTGAAATTAAAAAGTCCATGTTTAGCTTAGCACCTAATAAAACTTCAAGGCCGGATGGTTTTACAACTGAATTTTTTCAGCATTATTGGCATATTGTTGGATCTTCGGTTGTTTTAGTTGTTAAAGGTTTCTTTCATTCAGGTCATATGCTTCAGTCTTGATGGTGCGCAAAATAGCGAAACAAGAGGTAGCAAGGGGTCAAAAAACATCTTGAACTCAAGAACTATCTTGCTTGTTGAAGATCACCGTGTTGAATCATCGTTAAAGACCGCGCTACAGTCAAGTGAAGGTCCATAAAAAGACTTGAATTCACCCAAAGAATCCTCGTCTCGATCAAAGATCTCGCTGTATCACCTCGTTGGCCACAATCATCGCGTGCTAAATTAGCTCCCCGACTTCTCTACTATAGATCGCTAATAGTTTGTTGGTGATAGAACCTTGTTGTAACTAGGAGATCGCGAACCTTGTTAGATTGAGATCTCGAATCCTCTAAAAATATATCTAGGTCGTAATACCCATTGTAAGTATATCATTCATCCTCCACTATCATATTGTGCAAAATTATGCACACCTT
Organism: Fallopia convolvulus; assembly: GCA_964016875.1. NCBI lineage: Eukaryota > Viridiplantae > Streptophyta > Magnoliopsida > Caryophyllales > Polygonaceae > Fallopia > Fallopia convolvulus. Next base: position 47,035,353 of record OZ024720.1, on the reverse strand, counting down.
CATTATTTTGTCTATGTGACGAGGATCCCAAGCAAGCGCCGGGTTCTTCACTATAGCAAATCGAGCTTGCAAGACCCCAAAAGCTCGTTCCACATCTTTTCGGTATGCCTCTTGATAATGAGTAAAACACTTTGTCTTATTCCCTTGGGGAAGTTTAATTGTAGGCATAAAGGTAGCCCACAGAGGGTAAATAGCGTCGTGAGATAATAAGCCATGTTGTATTCATGACCATTGACAGAAAAATTTACCGGCGGTGATCTCCCTTCCAAAACATCATCAAAGACGGGAGAATGATCAAGAACATTAATGTCATTACACGAACCTGGTGTTCCAAAGAAGGCATGCCAGATCCACAAATCGTTTGATGCCACCGCTTCCAATTTGTCGGCTTACCATGACCACGTGCAGATTGACCTTGCCATGCTGTTGGACAATTCTTCCATTCCTAGTGCATACAATCAATGCGCACAACCATTCCAGGGAACCCGTGCCCCTCCACATATTGGAGGAGTCGTTGCATATCTTCAGCGATTGGTTTGCGGAGGTATGTATCGCCATACAAAGAAATGATGCCCTTCACAAAGTGTTGTAGGCAAGATCTTGCGGTACTTTCACCCATCTTAAGGTAATCATCCCCCTGGCCCACGCACATGCCGTAAGCCAACATGCGCATAGCTGCAGTGCATTTTTGTAGGGGAGATAGGCCTTGCCTGCTGTTGAGAGGGTTTCTTGACAACAAATAAATTTATAGTCAAAACCCCGCTGAGTACAGCGAAGTTAGGGTCGTTCCACAGGAAGCAAAGTTGTTCGTTTATCAATCTATTAAAAAGCAAACAAAAACAAACAAAAAACACTCACAAGTAGCCTCGTTAACGACGTTGTCAGGGTCATTAACGAACCACCGAACACAAAAATACTCAAATAACGACCTAAATAAATTCGGTACCGGCAAATAACTCAGCGACGAAAATTCACTTAAAATAATTCAAATAAAACAAAGATCTAGGACTAGGGACACCACAACATAGCCAAGCATATAAACTCGTAAGAAGATAAGATCATGCCTTTAAATAGATAAAGTCATCAACTTTCGTTGACTATCAAGTAAATTAACCAACTTTCGCATCCTAATTCACTTAATTGCTTGTTTTGGATCTAAAGCTTGAAACTTTCGTATTCAAACAATATCAACCTTCAAGTTACTAACTTTCTCTTTCAATCAAGTTAAAAACTCAAATTACCTCAACTTTCGCTTCGGTATAAGCACAACAAACAATCTCAATAAAGGATAAAAGGCATTCAACACACAATCTTACTTATCAAACATGCTCAACTATGTCGGGCTTAACCCCGATCCTAGAAAAGATGACTACTCACTAATCATAATTACTAAACAAATAAACTCAATATAAGAAAACATTGAAAAACAAATCACTACTAAAATTAAATAGAAAAATCTGTCTTACAGAAGTTAAGAAGAAAATCAAAAAAGAACAAAACACCGAACCAAAACTCGATCAACGAACTCGGTAACTTTCGTCCACCGACCCTCGTACTCGACTCGCCCTCGGTTCTTCCTCTTCTCTTCTCTAATTCGACTTCTAGAATTGTCTCTCTCTAAAAATCCCCCCCTTTCTATCCTAGATAGAACGGTATTTATACTAAAAAGCTAAAAACTAAAAAGGCTAAAAGATATAAACTTTCCTAAAAAGATAGAAATAAAACTCTAAAAGATAGAAACAAAATCTAAAAAGATAATAAGACCTAAAATACATACTCTAATAACCCTAAAAGATTCTAAAAAGATACTCAACCGACACGGAAATAAATTCCCGCTCAGGATCGGTGAATCATAAAATCAACCTTCAAATCTTCTCCTTCGTGGCCTCGTTAACGAGCCCTCACAGCCTCGTTAACGAGCCTGGGCTTTTGTTTTCTTCCACACTTCCTCTCGTAATCTTGAGCTCTGACTTCTTCAATCTTGTATTCCTCCGTCTTTCACTATAATGCTCCAAATTCAGCTCCATATAACTCTTTTCCTTGCTAAAACCTACAAAATACACAAAATAGCGTAGCTTCCACTCTTTTCATAGAAATATGAAAAACTATCTAAAAACACTCAAAACTAAACCTAAACTTAACAAAACTAATCCTAATAAGCAAAGAAAACCTACTAAAAACTATACTAAAAATGTAAACATCAAATACCCCATACTTAAACTTGCTTGTCCTCAAGCAATCAACAGACACAAACCAAAACCAAAACAAACATACTCATCAAGACATAGCCGTCTTCTAAAAAGCAACATCTACACATGAGAAAAATATAGCAAAAGACTATTAACGTCCTCACAAATATATGTACTTAAATAGACATAAGATAATACAATCCAACCTTACACGGGATATTGTGTTTCTCTCAACTCTCAAGTGTTTAGGCTTATAAATTCAATCTCTCAACTCATCTTATATACAAAAACTCATAGAAATTGGAACTTATATCACCAATACTCTCCACCCAAGATTTGTCAAAACAAGCAAAAATCATCAAGAAAACTTAGGCACAATGAAAAAACTTCATAGAAGCTTCCATTCGGCCGGGTTGTAATGGGGCTTGGTAAAGACAATAAGGCACGGAAAATATTTTGGTTATGTGGTGCTAATAATATTCGGGAATCAAAGACTCCTAAAAACTCACATATACACAAAACACTCATAAAAACAATAATACCAAACTCACTCTTCTTTATGCACTTTTTCTTTCACTCACCCATTTATCATCCTAGAAAGTCTCATAACAAATAAAAGAATCTCTGATATTATCTATAAATACAAATGCACTTCAACTCTTCACTTCCTGTTATTATTATTCTCTTTTTTTTATATTCACTGCCTCGCTGCCTCGTCAACGAACCCACTTCAGGGTCGTTAACGAGCTCCCGTGTACATTCTTTCCTTTCTTTCTCACCTCCATCAAATACTTTATTTCGTGCATCTTGTGCTTATCAAGAGATCTTTCTTATTACATGCAAAAACAAGAGACTTCCAATCTACCCTTCCCGAATATCCTTCAATTGAAGCAAAATATAAGCGACTTTTCTCTTTTTTAACCCACAACAAAACTTACCTCTCCAATCTAAGTCCTAATTCCCGGATAGGGTCAAGCTTATCTCGGCTAGGATATACTTTTGTGGAGCTAAGAATAAAAGGCTTAGGCTAGAATTGGTTGTCAAAAGAAGAATCATGTAAAGGTGGATAGGGAATAATAGGGCTTATAAAAATAAGTTCTCCATCATATGATTTTCACAAGTAATGAACTAAAAATCTCATACGGGTCTCAAGAAATAGATAACCATCACAATTCCAAGAGATAATATTCATAAAGAGAGTAAATCACACAAGAAAAGAAGAGAGATTTATAATGTTCTCCCTATAAGGCCAAAAATAACTCACAAGGTAAATTTTGTTGGATTGCATCATTTACGCTATAAAGTATATGTGCTCAATTTCATCAAATGCTATCTTCTTCTAAAACAAATAATTTCAAGTTGAGAATCCGGCTATACTATTAAAGACATGCTTGCAAGGAATTATATGATTAAGTTAGCGACTGCTATCATAGAACCTAAGAAAAGGGATATCTATCAATTCTAAATCTCTTTTTTAGATTTTTCAATTTTTTTTTTCGATTTGCAACATAAAGAAATAAAAACTACATAAAACACATAAACACCTAGGACACAAGTTTTCTATTTTCTCCCACCCCATACTTAAAATTACAGTGTCCCCACTGTAAGAAAAATAAGAAGAAGGAAAAGAAATAGAAAAGAAAACAACAAAGGATTAAAAGGAAAAAGAAAGACATAAAAACTTACAAAGTTTCAAAAGTGGGAAACAAGGAAAAACTTCATCTTCGGGCTGAATCAATGGTTTGGTGGAGGAAAGTAGTGCTCAAAGTTCCCCATGAAGTCATACATCGTCCTCCAACGCTCAGCGTCATCCGCCTCTCTCTAACGATGACTCTCATCCTCCATTGACATGCGAGCAGAATAGACAGATTCCCATCTATCCATCCTCCTATGAATGTGATCCTGCTGGAGGTGAAGCTGCTGCATCCGTGCAGAAAGATCCTCGGCCCATGGTGGTGGTATACTTGATCCTGTGTACTCGGGCTGAGGAGGTGGTGGGTAGTGAGGCTGGAAATGATCTTGATACATCACCGGGTTGCAAGGCATGAGTCCATAGGAATGAGGGTCGACAGGAGCTGGTGGTGGGTCGACAAGAGCTCTCGGCACCTCGTTAATGAAGCTGGGTGCCTCGTTAACAATGTTAGGAGGGGGCTGGAAATGGTCGTTAACGAGCCTGGTGGGCTCGTCAACGAGGACATTGCTTCCTAAGACTTTCGTGTCGATGTCTTCTTCCTCGAAATTTAGCTCCTCAATTCCGCCCTCGGTGTCGGCCTCTTCAGTGTCGTTGCCTACTACCTCGGTTTCCTCTTCTTCATCTTCATCTTCATCTTCATCCATAGCTTCTCGCTCAAACCGGGATTCACATGGCCTAAGTGAAAGCTCATCCTCCGGCTTAGGTTCCAACGGGTAAGCATGTCCCGTCCACGCCTCGTACCAATTTGGTACGTAGAGAAGCTCAAACTTGTCAAGGGTCGGTGTAACGATGCGATCTTGAACTTTCACCTTGAATCCTCCCTCGGCTTGAATGAAGACACCGGAGCTATACCAATAATTCTTGTTGAGGAGTTGGGCATGAGCCGGTGTGTAACGAGTGAGATCGACTCCAAGATTTTTAGCCAAGAGGCTAACCAAGTTGCCACACCAAACCTCCTTGGACTTGGTTGATTTCCCGATGTAGTAAAGCCACTCGTACCCCAAATTTAAGGGGTCGGGTTCCTCGAAAAGGATGGTGCGGAAACAAGCAACTTCCGTCCTTGTAGGCCTGTTCAACTCTCTCTTTGGCTAGAACGTCGCGGCTAGGAATAATCCTGAAGATGGGGTTGATGATATTTGCCCCGGATAATGCCGCGGTGGAGGATTGAACCTCCCCGGCGATGTAGATCCAAGTGCGAGTCACTCTGTAGTCCTTCAAGCTGTAGTCTCTAGATGGGTTTGGGAGCTCTAAGATTGCGTTGAACTCCGCCATTGTGAACTCACGACTCTCATTACCGAGCCGAAACCGAATTCGTCCCGCCGAGGTTTTCGACGAGAAGTTAGTCTCCAAGGTGGCTAAAAACTCGGATGTGAGGGCCAGATAGTGTGGTAAATTCTCCTGCTTCAAGAGATGAGCGGCACCAAGGATAACAAAGGCCTCCTTGACGTCCGTGTAGATCCCCGTGTTGAAAGCACTGGACTTTGAGAACCAGCGGGTGTAGTGGTCCTTCTCCAGAATATCACGGTAACGACGTACTTGGCCCTGAGTGCTCAAAATCACGTCATCCACGCAAGGTGGAGATGGGGACCTCTGGTTTCTCCTCTTCTTCTGAGTTCGGGTAGCAGGCCTGCTTGAACTTGCCATGGGATCCGGAGAATCAAGAAATTAAAGAACAAGAGGTCGGAATCGGGTGGTTAACGAGCTCAGATCTCGTTGGTGAGAAAATCGGGTTTCCGGGCTTCGGTAACGACGACCTCTCGGTGGTCGGTGGAGTGAAGGATTCCGAACGGTGGGAGAGGGATTTCGAGCTTTTTGGTTGGGTTTTTTAGAAGCTTGGAATTGGGAGAGTGTGGTGGTAGATTTTTGGAAGGGGTAAAAGGGTTTTTATAGGAGAGGGAAGGGATAGGGAGGGGTAGAGGGTGGCGGCTAGGGTAGTAAAAGATAGATTAGGTTTAAAAAAACTTACCTGCCCCATTTTTGACGAGTCGGGTCGTCGAACCGGGTCGTTAACGACCCTGGGTGGGTCGTTAACGAGCTGTCGTAGCCTCTTGGAGTGATTTTTCGATCCCTTCTCCTGAAATCTTGTTAGCTCAAAAATTCTAATTTCTATCCTAACTAAAACTTAAAAAGAAAACAAAAGAAAGCTAAGAAAAATAATCTAAAAAAAAAGAGAGAAACTAAATCTATTCTAAAAGCGGGTTGCCTCCCGTAAGCGCTATTCTTAACGCCGTTAGCCCGACAAGCTCCTTTGCTAGTCTAATAATGTGAGAGCCATGGTGACTCTTATCTCTTCGTCTGGGTCAGTTTGCTCATGGAATTTCTTCAGCCGGTGTCCATTAACTTTGAAGATTACGCCTCGGTTATCGGTCAACTCTACTGCTCCGTGAGGATAAATGTGATGAACCACAAATGGCCCACTCCATCGTGTCCTGAGCTTTCCTGGGAATAATCGGAGTCTAGAGTTGAAAAGAAGTACCTTATCGCCGACGTAATAAGTTTTGGGCACTAATTTCCGATCATGCCACCTTTTGGTGCGCTCCTTGTAGATTTCAGCATTTTCGTACGCCTTCAGCCTCAGTTCTTCTAATGCTTGCAAGTCCGTGAATCTTTTTGCTCCTTCCGCGTCGAGGTTCATGTTGAGCTCCTTAAGAGCCCATAATGCTTTATGCTCCATTTCGACCGGTAAATGACATGCCTTGCCATACACTAGATTATTAGGGGTGGTGCGGAGAGGCGTCTTGTATGCTGTCCTATATGCCCACAGAGCGTCATCCAATTTGGAGGACCAATCCTTCCTAGAACGGGAAACTGTCTTCTCCAATATGCTCTTTATTTGCCTGTTTGAAACTTCAACCTGGCCACTAGTTTGGGGATGATAGGGTGTTGCCACCCGATGAGATACCCCATATTTAGCCAAAAGTGCTTCGAAACTCCGCTCAATGAAATGGGAACCACCGTCACTGATAAGGATCCTTGGAACGCCGAATATGGGGAAAATGTTGGTTTTGATGAATTTAGCCACAGTCTTAGCGTCGTTAGTCCTTGTAGCAACAGCTTCAACCCATTTGGAGACATAATCGACCGCAACTAGGATGTATTTGTAGGGACCGGATGCAGGAAATGGTCCCATGAAGTCTATGCCCCATACATCAAATATCTCAACCTCTAGTATCCTGGTTAGTGGATTTTCATGTCTCCAAGTGATATTTCCTGAGCGTTGGCATCCATCACATGCTGTCACGTAAGCTTGCACGTCCTTGAACATGTTTAGCCAATAGAGACCACTTTGGAGAATTTTTGCTGTGGTTTTGAATCCTTTCGCACGTCCTCCCTTGGAAGTGTGTGACATTGACGGATCACACTCTCTATCTCCTCTTCTGGAACACAACGCCTAAAGAGGTGATCGCTCCCATTCTTAAACAAGTAAGGATCATCCCAATAGTATCGTTTTACATCATGGAGAAATTTCTTCTTCTTTTGCGGGGTTAGACCCTCGGGAATCACGCCTCCTACAAGATAGTTAGCGAAATCCGCAAACCAAGGGGTTTTTGTCCCTCTAACAGCATGGATTGATATTGAGGAAGAAGAAATAGAAGTAAAAGAAGGAATGGATTTGATTTGAGCTGATTTAGTTTCATAAATCTTACCTGAATGGGTCGTTAACGAGCTAGGAGTCATTATTTTGACCTCGGTAATGACCTCCCGTGGCTTTGTAACGACCTGATTGACTGGCATGCCGACCCACTCTGAAAATTTTCCTTCATAATTTGTGTCTTCCAGCCTCGGCACCTCGTTACCGACCCTAAAGGGGTCGGTGACGAGGGTTTTGTGGAGTTCGACCTCGTTTAGCAGGAGGTGTTCGTCGGGCCTGGAGTCGTTTATTGGCACATCATTGTTGGACTCGGTGATATGCTCTACTGGTAATCTGAATAAGTGATCCGCCACTGGATTCTCTGCTCCTTTTTTGTCTCTTATTTCATGGTCAAATTCCTGCAGTAAGAGCATCCAACGAAGCAATCTGGGTTTGGCATCCTTCTTAGTCATTAAGTATCTAACAGCCTCATGGTCAGTATAAACAATCACTTTGGATCCAACAAGATAAGACCGGAATTTTTCAAAGGCAAATACCACCGCAAGGAACTCCTTCTCCGTTGTGGTATACTTACTGTGCGCTTCATCCAGCGTCTTACTGGCGTAATAGATGGCGTGGAGTTTTTTGTCCTTCCGTTGCCCTAAGACTGCACCAACTGCATAGTCACTGGCATCACACATAATCTCAAAGGGTAATGTCCAATCTGGAGACTGCATAATGGGGGCAGATACGAGGGCAGCTCTTAACCTGTAAAATGCTTCAAGACATTCTGGAGACAGCTCAAACACTACATCTTTCATTAGTAGGTTAGTCAAAGATTTAGCTATCTTAGAAAAATCTTGAATAAATCGTCCGTAAAAGCCAGCATGCCCTAGAAAACTCCTAATGTCTCTTACAGAAGAAGGAGGAGGTAGTTTTTCAATAAGCTCAATTTTTTCTCTATCTACTTCTATCCCTCTTTTAGAGACAAGGTGTCCTAGTACTATCCCCTCTTGAACCATGAAATGACACTTTTCCCAATTTAGCACAAGATTGGTGTCTTCACATCTCTTAAGAACTCGTGCAAGGTTAGCAAGACAAGAATCAAATGAAGAACTAGAAACAAAGAAGTCATCCATAAAAACCTCTACAATATCCTCTATCATATCCGAAAAAATGGCCATCATACATCTTTGGAAGGTAGCAGGGGCATTGCAAAGCCCAAATGGCATTCTTTTATAAGCAAAGGTCCCATAAGGACATGTAAAGGTTGTTTTCTCTTGATCATCAGGATGAATGGGAATCTGCCAAAAACAGCTATAGCCATCTAAATAACAGAAATAATCATGCTGGGCTAAGCGTTCTAACACCTGATCTATGAAAGGAAGCGGAAAATGATCTTTTCTAGTAGCACTATTAAGCTTCCTATAATCAATGCACATCCTCCAACTAGTGGTAGTTCTAGTCGGAATAAGCTCTCCTTTTTCATTTTCTATTACCGTCATCCCCCCTTTCTTTGGGACTACATGGACCGGACTCACCCATTGGCTGTCCGAAATAGGAAATATGATCCCAGCATCAAGTAATTTAATAATTTCCTTTTTAACTACATTCTTCATATTAGGATTTAATCTACATTGATGCTCTATGGTGGGTTTATGGTTGTCCTCCATGTAAATCCTATGCATGCAAAGGGAAGGGGATATGCCAGTTATATCATCTAGGGAGTAGCCTATGGCTTTTCTATGCATCCTAAGCACATTCAGGAGTTTTCCTACTTCCTCATCTTTTAATTCAGCATTAATGATGACAGGTAGAGTAGAATTAGGACCAAGGAATTCATACCTGAGGGAGTCTGGCAGAGGTTTAAGTGTTGGGGACGGTTCAGCAGGGATTAGAATCGGTTCTTCTGGTTCCGTCTTCAACACCTCCTCAAGATATTCAAAGGATGAAATTTTGCTGTCTTCGGCAAGGGTCGTTAACGAAGCTGGTGTGGTCGTTAACGAGCCTGCGTCTTCTGCCAGGAGAATCGGTAATGTTACTGGAGGACTCGTTACTGAAACTACAATGGTTATTTCTGCCCATCTTAGACCTGAAATTTCATTTCTTAATGCTGATCTTTCTATAGGGTCTCCACATTCAATGATCTCTTTGTGGGTGTAGAGCATCTTGACTTCGGTTTTTTCGGACTCCTTATTGGATTGTTTGAATCGGAATTCTGTCACCTCATCTCCAATTTCAAAGGTTAGGAGTCCTCTCCTAACATCGATTATGGCTCCTGTTGTGGCAAGGAATGGTCGACCTAGAATTATGGGGACATGAGCGTCTTCAGGCATATCAAGGACGATAAAATCGTTCGGTATAAAGATTTCCTGACTTGAATAGGATAGTCGTCCACCACTCCTGTGGCCTTGACACATGACCCATCTGCCATGTACAAATTGATGTCTACTGGCTCTAATGGTCCCATATTAGCTTTAGACCAGATTGAGAGAGGAACGAGACTAGCACTGGCACCCAGATCGCATAAAGCGTTGAACTTGTGGTTGCCTATGCCAATCGTTATTGCAAACCTTCCTGGATCTCCTAGCTTTTCCGGTAGAGCTATTGATCTGACTTCATCTTGTAGCTCTGTAATGGATCTTTTCCTTCTAAGAATATCTTTCAAGAACTTTGTGTAAGTCGGCATTTAGCTTAGGGCCTCAGCGAATGAGATGGAAATATTAATGCCCTGAAGAATTTTTACGAAATGCTTGAACTTACTCTCAGTAGAGTCCATAGATTTCTTGGTTGGAAAACGGAAGAGATTTAACCATTCCCGGAACCAAGTTAGGCTCGAGAGGTGAGAGTACCGGGTCGACACTAGGGTCGTTTATTGTCCTCGGCGGTTCGTTACCGACCCTGGTGTGGTCGTTAACTACCCTGGGGTTGAGAGGAAGGCTTGGTTTAGAGAACTTACCCGGGGTAGGATCGTCAGGAATCCTCGGAGCCTCGTCATCCTTGTTTGTGGGCTCATTATTTTCCCTCGCTGGCTCGTTAATGAGCCGTTTGGTGACGTCTTGTTCCTCCTTGTCTTCAGCTTGAACTCTCTCTGGGAATGTCTTCCCGCTTCTGAGGTGTACTACTGCTATTTGGCCTCTCGGGTTCTCCTCGGGGAGGCCCGGGAGTTGTCCTTGTGGTCTTGGAATCCGTATAGCTAGGTCCCCTAGTTGGGAATCAACACTCCTGATGTGATTCCATCTACCGAGTCATGGCCCCATGATTTGAGTGAAAATTCCATCCCTAAAGATAAGCCCAATCTGCACGATAAAGGGGAGCCAATACTTGGACAAGCAACCAAAGACGATGTTCGAGGCGCTATGAAGCCGAGACAAGGAGCCATACCCTATCTTGGGCGCATCACACGAGCCCTAGCTAAGTCTATACTCGACAAAATCAAGGAGGAGCTCATGGCTCATAAGTTTCCGATGGCTAATGACGGTGAAGGTTGGAGTGTTCTTGTGACTATTGGTTCGACTAGTGCTAAAACTTGAATTATGTTTTGTTAAGGGTTTTTAGTTGAATTTCTTGAAATTTAAGGGTGTTTTATGTAATTAGAGAGAAGTGAGGGTGGCTGAGTTGAGATAGGCGTGGCATTAGGGTTATAAGGCCCATTTTTGGCCTCCTTTCTCCCTGAGAGACTTGGACGAAATTTGCTTCTCTTTTCCTTGCATTTTCAATTCGAAGTTCTTGTTTTGTTTCGTTCAATTCTCGTTGTTCAATTGTTGGTGAGTCATATCCGACAATTTCGAGCATCCTAGTTTGTTTGAGAGCTTGGTGAGTCATATCCAAGTTATCAAGCATCCATATCCCCTTGTTCTCTCCATTTCGAACCATCATCCATCTCGGAGGTTTCTGCACCATCTCAGTAAATTCGATATAACTTTCAATCCGCTCATCATCTCGGTCTCATATTTTGAGGATTTCAACTAGACTCATAGATCTAACCTCTCGAATTTGAATCACTCAATTTCGAGTTCGGACGAGGAAGATCCAGCCAGTTGAAGACGGGTCAGTTGTGTGGTGTTTGTTGTCGGAATTCCTTGGATTCTCGTGGCGATCTCTTTGCACCATCATCCCCTCCATCGATCCTTTCATCAAGTGGTATCAGAGACACGCGAAGGTATCGCCATCTAATCCTTGTTCCGACCTTGAATTTCCACTTGTTGCAAGTTTTAGGTTCGAACTCTTTATTGGCTGCGTTGTGTTGTTGTGTGCGACCATAGTGTCCTTGTTGTGTGTTGTTGTGGTCGTTGCTTTGTCTTGATCTTGTGGTTGTCTTGGCTGAGTGTGTGTTCAGCCATGGCTGCCAACCATGCTCAAAAAACGTTCCAATAGAACACTCAAAAGAGTTATCAAAAGTTGGTAGTTGAAAGGGTGCATTTGTTGCTTGATTAATGTCTTCCTTTAGTGCTTGATTTAAGTGTGTCTTGCTGAATTTGGCTGAGTAAAAAGCTGGGAATTGAGTCCATAATCTAGCTTTCTTTTGACCCCTTTATATCATTACATGCTTGTTGTTGGTTACGGTGCTAGGATACGGGAATGACACCAAGACGAGACATCTTGTGTTGTTGTGTTTGAGCTTTTCTTGTTCCATTTTGTTGGTCATCTCCTACTTGCAACTTGTCGGATTTTCATCTCGGACAAGTCTTGGTGATTAATTCGTGTGACCTCTATACCTTGATCTTTGCCTTGTTTTTACGATGACAAGTGTAGGTGATGACAAGAATAAGGAACAAGTTGAGGAGACGTCCACTAGTTCGGTGGCTGCCATGATACAAACTTTTCAACAATCCATGCAACAATCCGTGGAAGCTTTGGCGACACGCATGGATGCCTTGGAGCGCCAAATCCTAGGGCTGGACGAGAGGACACAAGTGCCTCAAGTGGTGAAGATCAAGGATATACGAGAAGAGGATCAAGGTTCGAGGACGACCCCTTGTAAAGGGGAGGAGAATTCCTTCCAACAAAGAGTGATGTGTGACACAGAACAACCAAAAAGAGAGATTCCTTTCCATGGATTGGAACAACTCATTACCATCAAGTGTCCAATAGAAATGATGCACATATTGCAAGAAGAGGAGGAAGTTGTGGAATTGTCTCCTAAAATCAAGCATCGTCCTGCCATCACTCCTAGCTCCATGAACTCGTTGGCTACACCATGGATGGATGCATTTCCTAAGATTCCTTCATGTTTGCCCTTCTTGCTCCATGAAGAGGACGAGGCTGTTTTAGTCACTCAAAGAGGTGATTACATTCCTTTTCTTGTGGAGGCCAAGAAGGATGTCTTTGTCATGGAGAATGCCACACCAAGGGAGCTAGAAGCCCTACCTTCTTTGTTGAGCTCACAAGGCTTGATAGATTCGAGGACGAATCTTTTTGAAGGGGAGGATGATGATGTGATTCCATCTACCGAGTCATGGCCCCATGATTTGAGTGAAAATTCCATCCCTAAAGACAAGCCCAATCTGCACGATAAAGGGGAGCCAATACTTGGACAAGCAACCAAAGACGATGTTCGAGGCGCTATGAAGCCGAGACAAGGAGCCATACCCTATCTTGGGCGCATCACACGAGCCCTAGCTAAGTCTATACTCGACAAAATCAAGGAGGAGCTCATGGCTCATAAGTTTCCGATGGCTAATGACGGTGAAGGTTGGAGTGTTCTTGTGACTATTGGTTCGACTAGTGCTAAAACTTGAATTATGTTTTGTTAAGGGTTTTTAGTTGAATTTCTTGAAATTTAAGGGTGTTTTATGTAATTAGAGAGAAGTGAGGGTGGCTGAGTTGAGAGAGGCGTGGCATTAGGGTTATAAGGCCCATTTTTGGCCTCCTTTCTCCCTGAGAGACTTGGACGAAATTTGCTTCTCTTTTCCTTGCATTTTCAATTCGAAGTTCTTGTTTTGTTTCGTTCAATTCTCGTTGTTCAATTGTTGGTGAGTCATATGCGACAATTTCGAGCATCCTAGTTTGTTTGAGAGCTTGGTGAGTCATATCCAAGTTATCAAGCATCCATATCCCCTTGTTCTCTCCATTTCGAACCATCATCCATCTCGGAGGTTTCTGCACCATCTCAGTAAATTCGACATAACTTTCAATCCGCTCATCATCTCGGTCTCATATTTTGAGGACTTCAACTAGACTCATAGATCTAACCTCTCGAATTTGAATCACTCAATTTCGAGTTCGGACGAGGAAGATCCAGCCAGTTGAAGACGGGTCAGTTGCGTGGTGTTTGTTGTCGGAATTCCTTGGATTCTCGTGGCGATCTCATTGCACCATCATCCCCTCCATCGATCCTTTCATCAAGTGGTATCAGAGCCACGCGAAGGTATCGCCATCTAAACCTTGTTCCGACCTTGAATTTCCACTTGTTGCAAGTTTTAGGTTCGAACTCTTTATTGGCTGCGTTGTGTTGTTGTGTGCGACCATAGTGTCCTTGTTGTGTGTTGTTGTGGTCGATGCTTTGTCTTGATCTTGTGGTTGTCTTGGCTGAGTGTGTGTTCAGCCATGGCTGCCAACCGTGCTCAAAAAACGTTCCAATAGAACACTCAAAAGAGTTATCAAAAGTTGGTAGTTGAAAGGGTGCATTTGTTGCTTGATTAATGTCTTCCTTTAGTGCTTGATTTAAGTGTGTCTTGCTGAATTTGGCTGAGTAAAAAGCTGGGAATTGAGTCCATAATCTAGCTTTCTTTTGACCCCTTTATATCATTACATGCTTGTTGTTGGTTACGGTGCTAGGATACGGGAATGACACCAAGACGAGACATCTTGTGTTGTTGTGTTTGAGCTTTTCTTGTTCCATTTTGTTGGTCATCTCCTACTTGCAACTTGTCGGATTTTCATCTCGGACAAGTCTTGGTGATTAATTCGTGTGACCTCTATACCTTGATCTTTGCCTTGTTTTTACGATGACAAGTGTAGGTGATGACAAGAATAAGGAACAAGTTGAGGAGACGTCCACTAGTTCGGTGGCTGCCATGATACAAACTTTTCAACAATCCATGCAACAATCCGTGGAAGCTTTGGCGACACGCATGGATGCCTTGGAGCGCCAAATCCTAGGGCTGGACGAGAGGACACAAGTGCCTCAAGTGGTGAAGATCAAGGATATACGAGAAGAGGATCAAGGTTCGAGGACGACCCCTTGTAAAGGGGAGGAGAATTCCTTCCAACAAAGAGTGATGTGTGACACAGAACAACCAAAAAGAGAGATTCCTTTCCATGGATTGGAACAACTCATTACCATCAAGTGTCCAATAGAAATGATGCACATATTGCAAGAAGAGGAGGAAGTTGTGGAATTGTCTCCTAAAATCAAGCATCGTCCTGCCATCACTCCTAGCTCCATGAACTCGTTGGCTACACCATGGATGGATGCATTTCCTAAGATTCCTTCATGTTTGCCCTTCTTGCTCCATGAAGAGGACGAGGCTGTTTTAGTCACTCAAAGAGGTGATTACATTCCTTTTCTTGTGGAGGCCAAGAAGGATGTCTTTGTCATGGAGAATGCCACACCAAGGGAGCTAGAAGCCCTACCTTCTTTGTTGAGCTCACAAGGCTTGATAGATTCGAGGACGAATCTTTTTGAAGGGGAGGATGATGATGTGATTCCATCTACCGAGTCATGGCCCCATGATTTGAGTGAAAATTCCATCCCTAAAGACAAGCCCAATCTGCACGATAAAGGGGAGCCAATACTTGGACAAGCAACCAAAGACGATGTTCGAGGCGCTATGAAGCCGAGACAAGGAGCCATACCCTATCTTGGGCGCATCACACGAGCCCTAGCTAAGTCTATACTCGACAAAATCAAGGAGGAGCTCATGGCTCATAAGTTTCCGATGGCTAATGACGGTGAAGGTTGGAGTGTTCTTGTGACTATTGGTTCGACTAGTGCTAAAACTTGAATTATGTTTTGTTAAGGGTTTTTAGTTGAATTTCTTGAAATTTAAGGGTGTTTTATGTAATTAGAGAGAAGTGAGGGTGGCTGAGTTGAGAGAGGCGTGGCATTAGGGTTATAAGGCCCATTTTTGGCCTCCTTTCTCCCTGAGAGACTTGGACGAAATTTGCTTCTCTTTTCCTTGCATTTTCAATTCGAAGTTCTTGTTTTGTTTCGTTCAATTCTCGTTGTTCAATTGTTGGTGAGTCATATCCGACAATTTCGAGCATCCTAGTTTGTTTGAGAGCTTGGTGAGTCATATCCAAGTTATCAAGCATCCATATCCCCTTGTTCTCTCCATTTCGAACCATCATCCATCTCGGAGGTTTCTGCACCATCTCAGTAAATTCGACATAACTTTCAATCCGCTCATCATCTCGGTCTCATATTTTGAGGACTTCAACTAGACTCATAGATCTAACCTCTCGAATTTGAATCACTCAATTTCGAGTTCGGACGAGGAAGATCCAGCCAGTTGAAGACGGGTCAGTTGCGTGGTGTTTGTTGTCGGAATTCCTTGGATTCTCGTGGCGATCTCTTTGCACCATCATCCCCTCCATCGATCCTTTCATCAAATGGTATCAGAGCCACGCGAAGGTATCGCCATCTAAACCTTGTTCCGACCTTGAATTTCCACTTGTTGCAAGTTTTAGGTTCGAACTCTTTATTGGCTGCGTTGTGTTGTTGTGTGCGACCATAGTGTCCTTGTTGTGTGTTGTTGTGGTCGATGCTTTGTCTTGATCTTGTGGTTGTCTTGGCTGAGTGTGTGTTCAGCCATGGCTGCCAACCGTGCTCAAAAAACGTTCCAATAGAACACTCAAAAGAGTTATCAAAAGTTGGTAGTTGAAAGGGTGCATTTGTTGCTTGATTAATGTCTTCCTTTAGTGCTTGATTTAAGTGTGTCTTGCTGAATTTGGCTGAGTAAAAAGCTGGGAATTGAGTCCATAATCTAGCTTTCTTTTGACCCCTTTATATCATTACATGCTTGTTGTTGGTTACGGTGCTAGGATACGGGAATGACACCAAGACGAGACATCTTGTGTTGTTGTGTTTGAGCTTTTCTTGTTCCATTTTGTTGGTCATCTCCTACTTGCAACTTGTCGGATTTTCATCTCGGACAAGTCTTGGTGATTAATTCGTGTGACCTCTATACCTTGATCTTTGCCTTGTTTTTACGATGACAAGTGTAGGTGATGACAAGAATAAGGAACAAGTTGAGGAGACGTCCACTAGTTCGGTGGCTGCCATGATACAAACTTTTCAACAATCCATGCAACAATCCGTGGAAGCTTTGGCGACACGCATGGATGCCTTGGAGCGCCAAATCCTAGGGCTGGACGAGAGGACACAAGTGCCTCAAGTGGTGAAGATCAAGGATATACGAGAAGAGGATCAAGGTTCGAGGACGACCCCTTGTAAAGGGGAGGAGAATTCCTTCCAACAAAGAGTGATGTGTGACACAGAACAACCAAAAAGAGAGATTCCTTTCCATGGATTGGAACAACTCATTACCATCAAGTGTCCAATAGAAATGATGCACATATTGCAAGAAGAGGAGGAAGTTGTGGAATTGTCTCCTAAAATCAAGCATCGTCCTGCCATCACTCCTAGCTCCATGAACTCGTTGGCTACACCATGGATGGATGCATTTCCTAAGATTCCTTCATGTTTGCCCTTCTTGCTCCATGAAGAGGACGAGGCTGTTTTAGTCACTCAAAGAGGTGATTACATTCCTTTTCTTGTGGAGGCCAAGAAGGATGTCTTTGTCATGGAGAATGCCACACCAAGGGAGCTAGAAGCCCTACCTTCTTTGTTGAGCTCACAAGGCTTGATAGATTCGAGGACGAATCTTTTTGAAGGGGAGGATGATGATGTGATTCCATCTACCGAGTCATGGCCCCATGATTTGAGTGAAAATTCCATCCCTAAAGACAAGCCCAATCTGCACGATAAAGGGGAGCCAATACTTGGACAAGCAACCAAAGACGATGTTCGAGGCGCTATGAAGCCGAGACAAGGAGCCATACCCTATCTTGGGCGCATCACACGAGCCCTAGCTAAGTCTATACTCGACAAAATCAAGGAGGAGCTCATGGCTCATAAGTTTCCGATGGCTAATGACGGTGAAGGTTGGAGTGTTCTTGTGACTATTGGTTCGACTAGTGCTAAAACTTGAATTATGTTTTGTTAAGGGTTTTTAGTTGAATTTCTTGAAATTTAAGGGTGTTTTATGTAATTAGAGAGAAGTGAGGGTGGCTGAGTTGAGAGAGGCGTGGCATTAGGGTTATAAGGCCCATTTTTGGCCTCCTTTCTCCCTGAGAGACTTGGACGAAATTTGCTTCTCTTTTCCTTGCATTTTCAATTCGAAGTTCTTGTTTTGTTTCGTTCAATTCTCGTTGTTCAATTGTTGGTGAGTCATATCCGACAATTTCGAGCATCCTAGTTTGTTTGAGAGCTTGGTGAGTCATATCCAAGTTATCAAGCATCCATATCCCCTTGTTCTCTCCATTTCGAACCATCATCCATCTCGGAGGTTTCTGCACCATCTCAGTAAATTCGACATAACTTTCAATCCGCTCATCATCTCGGTCTCATATTTTGAGGACTTCAACTAGACTCATAGATCTAACTTCTCGAATTGGAGTCACTCAATTCCGAGTTCGGACGAGGAAGATTCAGCCAATTGAAGACGGGTCAGTTGCGTGGTGTTTGTTGTCGGAATTCCTTGGATTCTCGGGGCGATCTCTTTGCACCATCATCCCCTCCATCGATCCGGCCATCAACTCCTTTTCCAAATATCGAACTCTCCCTATCTTTTATCTTGTCGGTTCAGTTTGGCTTGAACTTCATCAACTCTGTTGTTCACTCCATTAATGCTTTCCTTTATTTCCTGAACCCATGATGGCGTCTCTTGATGGCCTGGAGGTCGATATGGTGCAGGTCGTCTATCTGGTGGGGGCACTGCATAGTTTTGACTTGTATTTTGATTGCCCCATGATTGATAGTTGTTCGACCTGTCATGGTAACTAGGCTGGTTCCTGTATGGTCCTCTCATATAATTCATCTCAGTTATTGTCTCAGCGGCTCTAACCTGCTCAATGTTAGTACAAGCATAGGTACTATGTGCAGAAGAACCACATTCTTGACAAGAGTGAGAGGATTTTAGAAAACTTACCTGTTTCTTCAGACGGTTGACCTCGTCTTGTAAGAATTGATTTTTAACATCTGGGTCAACTTCTTCTCGGTTAGGTATGTAGAGACGTTTTTGAGTTTGTGGAGCTTGCTGGGTTCCGTACATAGCATCGTAATTAGCCAGCTTATCCAACAGTTCCCACGCCTCCGTCGGGTTCATCTCTATAAAACCGCACGCAGTATGCGTGTTGATGCGGTTCTTGGTCTCTGCGTTAATACCCTGGAAAAAGATTTCTTGCAAAACATATAAAGGTTGCCCATGAGTAGGGCACTGTCTAAGCATCTCCTTGAATCTTTCCCATGTTTCAACGAATGTTTCATTAGGCAACTGGTGATAGGAGGTGATGCGTTTCCTTAACTCCGTCGTCTTAGCAGGAGGGAAGAACTTTGTAAGAAATTGATCGTACAAAACTTTCCAAGTCCTGATAGACTTATAAGGTAGGCTCTCCAACCAGTTCAGGGTCTTTCCAGTAAGAGACCATCTAAATGCTTTTAACAGAACATATTCTAGTGAGACACCTTCACCAGCTATGGTGTCACATAAATCAAGAAAGTTTCTAATATGCTCCATAGGGCACTCAGCAGGTTTCCCTTCAAACTGAGCCCGTTTGATTAAGGATATAAATTGAGATTTGATTTCAAAAGGTTTCTCTATCGCTGGAAGCACAATAGGAGATTCTGGCACCCTCAGTTCCGGATGCATGTATTGTTTGGCATTCCTTGGATAGGCGTCAAGCTCTTTTGTAAACGGGCCTTGTCAGCTCGTTGACGCTCAGCTTCGGTGTCTGCGCCGTCCTTCTCGGCTTTAAGTGCCTCCATCTGAGTCCGGAGGATCTCCAACTGTTGAGCCATCTCTTCTGCCGTGGCCATGGCTCGGTTTTCTCGGAGTCGACAGTGCAGGGAACGTTCGGGTTCTGAGTAATAACCACTGTTATCAAACTGAAGCCTTCGTCGTCCTACCGGCATACACAGAGAAAAACAGACAAAGAAAACAAAAATTAAAAACAAAAACGGGGTCGGGCTATTCCCGAACCCAGAGATAAACTAACAAACTCGATGCTTCCCCGGCAACGGCGCCAATTTGTTGAGAGGGTTTCTTGACAACAAATAAATTTATAGTTAAAACCCCGCTGAGTACAGCGAAGTCAGGATCGTTCCACAGGAAGCAAGGTTGTTCGTTTATCAATCTATTAAAAAGCAAACAAAAACAAACAGAAAACACTCACAAGTAGCCTCGTTAATGACGTTTTCAGGGTCGTTAACAAACCACCGAACACAAAAATACTCAAATAACGACCTAAATAAATTCGGTACCGGCAAATAACTCAGCGACGAAAATTCACTTAAAATAATTCAAATAAAACAAAGATCTAGGACTAGGGACACCACAAAATAGCCAAGCATATAAACTCGTAAGAAGATAAGATCATGCCTTTAAACAGATAAAGTCATCAACTTTCGCTGACTATCAAGTAAATTAACCAACTTTCGCATCCTAATTCACTTAATTGCTTGTTTTGGATCTAAAGCTTGAAACTTTCGTATTCAAACAATATCAACCTTCAAGTTATTAACTTTCTCTTTCAATCAAGTTAAAAACTCAAATTACCTCAACTTTCGCTTCGGTATAAGCACAACAAACAATCTCAATAAAGGATAAAAGACATTCAACACACAATCTTACTTATCAAACATGCTCAACTATGTCGGGCTTAACCCCGATCCTAGAAAAGAAGACTACTCACTAATCATAATTACTAAACAAATAAACTCAATATAAGAAAACATTGAAAAACAAATCACTACTAAAATTAAATAGAAAAATCTGTCTTACAGAAGTTAAGAAGAAAATCGAAAAAGAACAATGCGTGAGAATCCCTCCGTTAACGAAAAAATGTGAACATCACCTGCCAGTAGAATCCCTCCGTTAACGAAAAAAATCGAATGTGGATGAAAGTTGGTTGACAATGCGTGAGAATAGAGGTATTTGCATTCTAACCTCCTACGAAACTGCTCGTTGGTGTACATCAGGTCTTCAAAGAAATAATCTCTAAAGAGTTGTTGATGTCCGCTTTCACGATCTCGCTCAACATATCTTCGTCGTCTCCTTGGTTGAGAACTTTCACCTCGAGAGAGGTCTTCGCATTGTTGTGTTGCTAGGGCCTCCACTGTATCCAATATTTCATTAATGGCATCTTCAAACCCATTTGATGATGAGCTTGATCCAAAATTAAAAAACGACCCTATGCATTTTAAAAGGGATCCATGTCTGATTGAAATGTAGGAGAATGATTTCAAGGTTGAAAGAAGTTGTTTGACAATTTTTTCAATGAATAAAGGGATGGATATATAGGAAAATATTGATGGTCTTGAATAGAGGGAAAGTAATGGTCTCGAATATAAGAAAGCATAGATCAGAGCAAAATTAATTGTCTTCAACAGAGGAATGCATAGATCAGAGCAAAATTAATTGTCTCGAACAGAGGAATGCATAGATCAGAGCAAAATTAATTGTCTCGAACAGAGGAATATGCATAGATCAGAGCAAAAGTAAATGTCTCGAACAGAGGAATACATAGATCAGAGCAAAAGTAATTGTCTCGAACAGAGGAATGCATAGATCAGAACAAAAGTAATTGTCTCGAAGAGAGGAATGCATAGATCAGAGCAAAATTAATTGTCTCGATCAAAGGAATGCATAGATCATAGAAAAAAGTAATTGTCTTGAACAAAGGAATGCATAGATCAGAGCAAAATTGATGGTTGTGGGGCCCTTGTTCAGATGATAGGGTGGAATGGGTTGTAGGCCTCCTGTATATATAGATGTTGTGTTACAAAGAGATTCTTGCACATTCTCATACAATCTCCTCTCTCATTTCTGAAATTAATATTTCATCTTTGTTTCGAAATGGATTCCTACAACCATCAAAATTCCTTCCATTTTGATCAAGAGTTTGTGAATGGAACCAACAAAAATCCAAATCTTCACTTCAATAACTCTAAAGTACAATACACTTCTCCTCAAACCCCTGGTTCTTATGGAAGTGCTTCTGCATATTCTCAACCATGGATTCCACAACACTATGTCTAGAGCCTATAAGAAATTGAAGCTACACCTAAACAAAACACCGCTCCACAAAAAGCCTCTAAAAAGAAAAAAAGTCATGCTCATCCAACTCAACATGAAGTAACTCTTGAAGGTGGTGAGGCCCCTTCCAGAGCAAGGTGGAGCCAACCCGAGGAGTTATTGGTAGCTAGTGCATGGTTGAATATAAAAACCGATTCAAAGACAGTTACCAGACAGATTAAAGAGCAATATTGGAACCGAGTAGCTGCCTACTACAACAAACATAGACTAGAAGTGCGTCCCCCTATCCCACTTTCAAGGAGAGCGAGCGCATTAAAAAATAGGTGGACCTAAATGAATACAACGAGCACAAGCTATGGGGCCAACGTGCGTGCTGCTGAATGTCTCAAAGCTAGTGGTTGGAACGACATTGACGTAGAAAACAAGGCAATGGAGCTTTACTGTATTGATCACTCCAATACACCGTTTAAGTTCTTGCATGTACACAGTGCATTGGAGAATGAAGCGAGGTGGACCGACATGTGGACTACAAAAGAAGGGGAAGGGTAAAAAAAGGACCAAGTTGGATGAAGTAGGAAGTTACTCGTCCAACTCCAATGTGGGTACTCCATCCATTGAATCGGGGAAGCAAGTGTTGGGGTTAGGGAACGTAACAATGCTCTTGTTCGTCCCATTAGAAGGAACACTACAAAGAAGAAGGGGAGGCAAGTGGTTGTGAGCTCAAGTCATGAAATAAATGCCACAATGGAAGAAATATCTGAAATTAGAGCGTCCCAAGCTGAGTCGACAATGCGAAGGCAAGAAGCTAGACATGAAATGCTACGACAACAACGAGAGATGTTGGATGAGTATGCTCGCATCCAAAGCAAGAATACTCGTGTTTAGAGCAAGATTGCTCATTGTTAAACCCAGATTTTAGGCGAAGAAGCGTCGACTCGTAGTCAAGAAATCCCCAATGCATCTAGAGCTACGGAAGATCTTCGTGATTGGTTAAGTCGGTTGAATGAGAGAGGGTCCGAGATATGTTTGTTACAAGATAGATCCTTTTCCGGATTGTATCCATTATAAGATAGAGATAAGCTAAGATTTGTTAGTTAGAGATAAGATTATATCTTTGATTAAGATAGAATATGCTCTATGGGGCTATATAAATCGATGTAACCCTTAGGGGAAAAGGAGGCTGGATTCACACAATTTCTTCTGAATTCTACATCAATAAGAAAACACACCTTTGTTCATATTCTTCTCAGTTTATTCGATCAAGGCCCGATTTAGGTCCAAGTTTTGCCTTTGGTAAATTTTGGCTCAAACAATTTGGCGCCCACCGTGGGGCCGTGATCGATACAACCATCAGAAGAATCACCATTCTATTTCCTTCCGGATCAAGGAACGCGATGTCTGGAAACGGGGAAGAAAGCCCTAAAGCTCCGATCACCGGTTACGATCAAGACCTTGAGAACCAAAGCGTTCGATCTCAAGAAGAGGAGATGACGGACCTCAGGCAACGCATGGAGTTTCTCCAAAAGGCGTTAAGCGATCAAAAGAGCTTCTACGACGCTCATGTAGAACGCCTCACTGCCGAAAATAGCCAACTCAAACAACAGTACGAGGTCCTGGCTACGGGACGCCGTTCCCTCCGCGTCGCCCGACGCACTAACGGGATAATGAGGAGGATAGATTTCAACGCTGGAGAAGGAACTTCCGGAAAGGGTGCAGACCCGGGCCCCCGAGACAAGGCACTCGCACAACGAGACGCGACTCCAAAGCCCATAAGCCGAGCCCGCCGTGAGGAAGTCTTCCATGACAATAATCCTCCAAATAATCTCTGGTCAGCGGCTAACCAACGCCGAGCACCATCTCAAGAAGTTTGGATCGAAGATGATGGCACCGATTGTGAAGATCGAGAACGGTGTGAGCCAATCGATTTAGACGCAGCCATCCGAAGAAAGGTGACTGAACAAATAAGCGTCATCGTTGACCAACTCCGGAGGGGAAGCCAAGGTTTCCAACCTTTGGAGCCCGAAGTGCCCGACGGGTTTGATGAATCTCCATTCTCTCGTCGAATCGCCCGAGTAGAGATTCCAAAAAAGTTCTCAGTGCCTAGCATGCCCACGTACAACGGGACTACAGACCCTAACGAGCACGTGGCTGTATACAAACAGAAGATGATGACGAGTGCGGTCCCGTCCCACTCAAAAGAGGCGGTGATGTGCAAGGGGTTCGGCACAACCTTAACGGGGCCGGCCCTAACTTGGTTTATCAATCTCCCACGTGGGAGCATTAGGTCCTTCGCGGATCTCTCGGATACTTTCCGGTCTCAATTCGCAAGTAGCCGCAAATTCGAGAAAAGCAATCCAACGATCTCTACCGGATCCGCCAACGGTACCAAGAAACTACCAGAGAATTCCTAGATCGCTTTAATCGCGAAAAGATCTCCATCCCGTCTTGTGATGTGACGACCGCAGTGGAGGCATTTAGGCAAGGGGTCACCCCCGATGGCGGCCTATACAAGGAACTAACTAAACACCCTTGTGCTACATTTGAGGAAGTACAAGCTAGGGCTTTGGCGCACGACCGGCTAGAGGAAGACAGGTCCCTAAGGAAGAGGTCTTCAGAGGCGGAGAAAACTGAGAGGAGGGGACCCGCTGACAACTGCCTAAGTTCAGCAGACCAAAGGAGAGACCGCCGCACCCATCCGTACTCGCGGCCTGCCTCAGGGCAGGTTAACGTCGCCAAGACATGATGGACGGACGACAAAGAACGAGAACCCATGCCACCCTCACTCGACTCCTTCAAATTCAACATATCCACGGAAAAACTGCTTTGGAACATGGCGAAACAAGGAGAACTCGTGAGATGGCCGAGAAAAGACAAAACCCCTCGCTCAGGGAAAGACACGTCCAAGTGGTGTGACTACCACGAGTATCACGGACATTGGACTCACGATTGCCTGATGCTCCGAAAAGAATTGGCCCGCCTAGTTGCGGAGGGAAGAATAAGAGACGTTGCTCCAAATGCTCGAGGACCCAAAGTTTTGTTGGAGAACCCTCAATCCGAGCACCAAGAGAGGCGAAATCCTCCAGCACCTGAAAGGGTAGTCAACGTGATATCCGGAAGATCAAGCATCTGTGGATTATCGTACTCAACATCAAAGCGCCACACAAGAGAAAGCAGCTTCAATCGACCCCAGTCGTCAAGACACCGCGCCAGAGAATCTCCAGGACAAGCTATCGTAGTTGACGACACCGATGCAGGAAACACCTCCGAACCGCATCACAATGGCCTTGTAATATCTCTACACATTGGGAACGTGCTGATAAAAAGGGTATTGATTGATACAGGAAGCTCCACGAACCTCATGACCCTAACCGCCCTGAAGGAGATGGGTTTGTCCGAAAACGACATTCATACACACCCGGTGCCTTTAGTGGGATTCAGCGGCGAGGTCAAGCACACTGTGGGCGACATCGCCATCCCAACATTCGCCAGAGGCATAAACATGCAAGTCAATTTCCTCGTGATGAACTGCCCTTCGTGCTACAACGTAATCTTGGGACGACCATGTTTACACGACATGAAAATCGTAGCTTCCACCTACCACCAAACGGTGAAGTTTCCAACACCATGGGAAATAGACGAAATTTGCGGGGATCAAAGGTTGGCTAGGGAGTGTTACAAGGCAGCCCTCAAGCTAACCACCCTGAGACCTGAAGCATAGCAATTACAGAACGTCACCCCTCCGCCGGTGCGAACTGAAGATGGAGAAAAAGCGGAGGAGGTGACCCTAGAGGAGGGGAAGGTTGTCAAGATCGGAGAAAATCTAGAACCAACAGTCAGAGAAGAGTTGGTACACTTCCTGAAAAATCACAAGAGCTGTTTCACGTGGATTCACGAAGACATGACTGCAATAGACCCTTCCATCATTAGACACAAACTCAACGTAGATCCTGAGCATCCCCCAGTCAAGCAAAAAAGACGAAGGTTCGCCCCAGATCGAATACAGGCGGTCGACTAAGAGGTCAAAAAATTTCTAGATACTGGGAAGATCAGAGAAGTGAAGTACCCCGATTGGCTAGCCAACGTAGTCGTGGTGCCCAAGAAAAACAAGAAGTGGAGGGTTTGCGTGGACTTCACCGACCTCAACAAAGCCTGCCCTAAAGACTCTTTGCCTCTTCCCCACATAGATACAATGGTGGACGCAACTGAGGGTCACGAACTCCTCACCTTCATGGATGCATTCAGCAGTTATCATCAGATCCAGATGGAACCAGAAGATCAAGAGAAAACCTCCTTCATCACAAGGCAGGGAACGTATTGCTATCGTGTAATGCCCTTCGGTTTGAGAAATATCGGGGCCACTTACCAACGGTTAGTCAACAGGATGTATCGCGACCATATTGGCAAAACAATGGAGGTGTATATCGATGATATGGTGGTGAAAAGCACGAGTGCCTCCCTGCATAAGGGGCATCTGGAGGAAACGTTCAGAATCCTCGAAGAATACAACATGAAGCTGAATCCCCAGAAGTGCATCTTTGGGGTACAATCTGGGACTTTCTTGGGGCATGTGGTAACCAAGCGGGGGATTGAAGCCAACCCCGATCAAGTTCGGGTAATTGCTTCCCTGAAATCCCCTCGAAGCGTGAAAGACGTGCAAAAGCTGGCCGGCATGATAGCTGCACTAAATCGGTTTATCTCCAAATCCTCAAATAAGTGCCGACTATTCTACGAGGTACTAAAGAAGAACAAGAAATTCCAGTGGACGGAAAAACACGAGGCCGCTTTCCAAGAGATGAAGGGATATTTCGCCAATCCCTTACTACTAGCTAAACCAACCCCGGGGGAGGTACTGCACCTATACTTAGCCGTATCAGACCGCGCCCTAAGCGGAGTCCTGGTCAAGGAGGAAGACGGCCAACAGGTTCTGGTTTACTTCGTAAGTAAAACAATGGTGTCCGCCGAGATACGCTACTCTCCAACAGAAAAACTGGTCCTGGCAGTCGTAATGTGCTCAAATAAAATCCGACCATACTTCGAGTCACACACCATCATCGTCCTGACGAATTACCCTCTCCGACAGATCATGCAAAAGCCAGAATTCTCAGGAAGAATGGCGAAGTGGGCGATCCACCTAAGTGGATACGACATCAGGTACGAACCTCGAAGTGCAATCAAGTCACAAGTATTGGCCGACTTCGTTGCCGACTTCACCCTGACTCTTGAGGAAAGCGCTAAAGAGGAGGTTCTAGTCTCGTCCCTCGATGAACCTCAGGAGGAATGAACACTAAACACTGATGGAGCATCAAACGCAAGGGGAGCAGGCCTCGGCGTCGTGCTAAAGTCGGCAAAGGGGGAAACGATAGCACAGGCAGTCAGGTGCGACTTTGAAGCTACTAACAACGAGTCGGAGTACGAAGCCCTCATCTTTGGGCTGGAGTTGGCTAAAGACTTGTCCATCAAGAAAATCAAGGTACGCGCCGATTCCCTACTCATCATCAATCAAATTTTAGGCATTTTCGATGCCAAAGATGATAGGATGGCTAGCTACCTCAATGTGGTTAAAACATTATCCTGGAATTTCGAAGAAATACGATTCGAACAAATCCCTCGGGACCAGAATGCTCCGGCCGATGCCCTAGACGGTCTACGCTCCACCCTGGACCCCAGGGAGTACGACAACATACCGCTAGTCCACTTATTACAGTCGGCTATAACAGAAACATCGGTGACGCAGGCTGCTGAACCACCACCCGAGCAACTTACCTCGGATATTCTCCAAGCACCCGCTAACCTAGGGGTCAACTCAAACAGCCAATGGACCAAGCCATACCTTGATTGGTTCCTACACGGTGAAGTACCCGAAGACAAGATCGAAGCTAAAGCCTTAAGGTCAAAGGCGACACGATTCGCCGTCTTAGATGGGGTCCTCTTCCACAAGTCCGCCTCAAGCTTCCTACAGTGGTGCGTAGAAAGTAAAGAGGCTGATCAAATTATGCACGAGGTACACAGCGGAGATTGCGGCAACCATACTAGGGGTCGAAGCCTTGCCAACAAGATCCTGAGGCAGGGATGGTATTGGCCCACCATTCGTCAGGATGCCACTAAGTATGCGCAGTCATGCGAGGCATGCCAGCGGCATGCACCAGTCCCACATCAGCCTCCAGAAATTCTCCACCCATCAATCACTCCCTGGCCATTCATGCGATGGGGGATGGACATCGTCGACAAGCTACCCCCATCCATAGGGCAGAAGGTTTTCTTTCTTGCCATGACAAATTATTTTTCTAAGTGGATCGAAGCTGAAGCCTTTCGGGAGATCAAAGACAAGCAAGTAATATCCTTCATCAAACGCAACATCTTGAGCAGATTTGGGGTTCCCGTAGAGATTACTTGCGACAATGGGTCACAATTTATAAGCAAGAAGATGCGTGACTTCTGCAAGGAGTGGAACATTGACTTAGTCATGTCCACTCCCCGATACCTACAAGCCAATGGACAGGCCGAAGCTAGCAACAAGGTCATCATCAATAATCTAAAGAAGCGGCTGATAAAATCCAAAGGGAAGTGGGCTGAGGAATTACCCTACGTGCTCTAGTCCGATCGCACCACCCCAAAGGGAGCCACTGGACAAACTCCGTTCTCACTGGTACACGGTTGCGAAGCTGTTATCCCAGCCGAGGTCCTAGTCCCAACCGCAAGATACGGACTCGCTACCTTAGAAAGCAACGAACATGAGCTCGAAGCAGATCTGGATACTATCCAGGAACTCAGAGAGGCTACCCATGCTCGGATCACGAAGTACCAACAGCAAGTGGCTAGGAGCTACAATAAAAATGTTTGAGTGAAAATTTTCCAACTTGGAGACTGGGTATTGCGAAAGGTTTTCCAGAATACCGAAGAAGCAAACGCTGGCGAGCTAGCACCCACTTGGGAAGGGCCATACAAAATCACTAAAGTCGCGGGAAACGGAGCTTACCAGCTAGAATCCAGAGATGGAAAAGCGGTACCACGAAGCTGGAATGCAACCCACTTGAAAAATATTACTTCTAAATTAACTCATTATCATGCTTTATTTTTAGACATTTCTTCGCTCTAGCTTAGAGAGTTTTTAGGCAATTTTTGGCTTTTTCGAATAAGCGACTCAGAGCACTTGCCCACACTGTCGAAGAAAGTTTCAGAATTCCTATTTTATCAAATTTGTTTCACACATTTTTGCATAATGATTTGCGAGAAAAATATTCTCCCATTCTTGCACACTCTCTGATTGCTCGAAAACGAAAACACACGCTAATCAAAGTTCTATACAACATGAAACGCGTCCAAACATAAAAAAACAATGTTAAAACACATGGTTATACCGTCTAGAAATGACGAAGTCGTCACGTATACAACGTCGACGAAGTAACCCATAAGATGGTTACCAAAAACCACTGTTCAAACACATGGTTATACCGTCTAGAAACGACAAAGTCGTCACGAATACAACGTCGACGAAGTGACCCATAAGTTGGTTACCCCCTATCTAAGTCTGATCAACAAAACATCCGATTAGTACGGGAAGGGGAAAGCTAAAGCACATAACCCAAAATGGCCATATGCGCGGGACGCCGCGATGACACCTACATCCTGAATTTAAGGATCCATTGGCCAAGAACGCGTCAATTCCTAAACGACCCTTGGCAATGGCCAAAGTTAGCCTAATCGTAACTAACTACGCACGGCCCTTTGCAGAAAACTAAAACACCCAAAACCGCGAAATGGGGTCCTACACGAGATTCACAATAACTCGCTAAAGAGGGGGGCACTAAAACTCCCTCTTAAAACGCTAAACCTAACGCGTACCCCACTCGCGGGCAACAAATTCATGGAGATTCTCCAGGAATCTATCTATGCTAACGTACTACGCAAAAATTCTAAACACAAACAGATAAGCAAACATAATGTTGCGCCATTCACGGGGCGTCAAAACAGTCCAAAATGGACGCCATAAGAGTTTCAGGCCTCCAGGCCAAGAGATTACCAAGTCTTCAAACCCATACACAACAAAAAGAAAAACAAAGTACTTCTTAGAATTCATCAAACAAAGATCAAAGAGAGGCACGCCTAGAGCTTACTGTCCATCAGCTGGGGTCGAAGGTTCTTCCTTATTCGTGGCCTTCTCGCCGCCTCTTTCCTTGCTGGTTGGGCCCCCATCATCGTCGTCTTGACACTTTTCCTTGTTTGGAGAGCTAACATCCTCCTCCTGGTCTTCAGCTACCAGATACTCCTTGCCAGGAGGGGGATTGCCAGTAGGGTAGTACTCCTCCAAGATCTCCAGCTGCGTCTTCAAGTCCCACTTGGCGCTCTTACCGTCAGCAAAGTCCTGCAACAGCTCCACTTGAGACTTCATTGTGTAATACGCTGCCACGTTCACCACCACCCGGGAAAAGCCTTCAATCTCCTTCTCTGCCTCCGACGCCTTCACCTCGAGTGATGCCTTTTCAGACTGAAGATCCTCCACCTGAACCTTCAAAGAATCCACCGACGATTGGAGTTGGCGAGCCTTCCTATCCGACGAAGCGGCCGATTCCCTCGCTTGCTTCTCTTTTTCCTCCAACGCTCTCATTTCCTCCTTGCAACGACCATTAGTGGCCATTAGCTCCTGGAAGGCCTGCAAAAGTAGAAGAATGAGGATAAGTCAGGCAAAAGGGAAGTGAGCGTTAAGGAAATGCCAAAGAAACGGCAACGAATATCTAAGGACTCGGGTAAGCAAACCTACCACTCTTAGCGTTGCGCCCACATGGCTGAATGCGGCATCTGGGGTTAGGGTTTGGAAATCCATTTTTACATTCGGAAGCAGCAAGTCCCCGAAAGTACTGAGGAGATCGTTGGGCTCTACCTTCTTGGCAACATGCGAGGTTGGAGAATCGTCAATTCTTTTCCACTTCAATGAGAGAGACTTCTTAGCCTCAGAGCTAGGAGGGGGAGATGCGGGAAGTCTAGGACCACCAGATCTCAGCCGTCAGACCATTGCTATGGCAGAGGTATCCACGCCAACGCCTGGGGAGTTCAAAAAAAAAGAAAAAAGAAAAGGGGACGTGAATTTAAAAGTGAGTTTGAGAAAATTAGTCGCATGGGGAACATAAAAAAGAGTAAACAACCAACCTGATTTCTTCTTAGAAGAGCTCATCATATCAGAGGACAAGGGAGTGACTTCTGTTTCGGTTTTGTCTTCGTCGGATCCTGGAGATTCTTCATCTTCACCACTACCTACTGGGTCAGGACGGATCTTTCTGGGTGTTCGTTTTTCAGCCTTAATCTTTAGCAAGCATCGACACACGCCCGTATCTGTGCTCTTGGAATTGATTCCTACCGGAACTGAACAAACAGGTCACACATGAAAACAGGGAAACAAGAATGTATAAAAAGAAGAAGATCAATAAAGAAGATCAGATGGTCTTACGAGATGTGTTCCATTCATCTCGAAAGACGTCTCTCACTTCATCATCAAGATCGCCTAAAGACGCTTTCTCAACAAAGAAGAAACGGGATTGCTAGCACCGGGAGGATATTTTCAGCTTAGGAATAAGGGGGTTTTGTGTGTCCCTAGCATACAAGGTGATGCGGCCTGCTCTCTGAGGAACGATTTTGTACGCCAATAGGAGTTCTCCCATGGTCATTTCTAAACCCCTCTCTGCGGCAAGCTCATCAATTCGAGCAAGAGTGCGCCAGGTGGTCGGGAGAATTTGGCAAGGAGAAACCTTTAGGGTTTGGATGAAGTCTCGGATGAAAGGAGAAAAGGGAAATTTTAAGCCCAAGGTGAAAGGATAATCGAGAAAACAAATCCACCCCGGCCAAACCCAGTCGATGAGTTCGACGGTCGGAGCATAGAAGCGGGTCCCCTCAGGAAAGCCACCAAAGGAGATCCAATCGGCAATCTCCTCCGGCGTCATCTCGCAACGATGGAGATCTTGGGGACCCAGGGCTGAAGAAGAAGTAAAGGGCAAAGTTCTGGCCATGAAGGTCGATCAGAGTAAAGCCAGAGAAGAAGAGGAAGGGATTGTTACCTGAGAAGCCGAGAGCGAGTTTGGGAGGAAAGAAGGTCAGAGGCGAAATGATGGTAGAAAGAAAAGAGCCTCTCAGGTCATTAAGAGAAAGTAGCAGAAGTAAATCCCGTTTTCCAAGGCATCTCCAAACATCTTATCAAGCTTAAATGCAATTTTCGAAATTTGAATTTAAAATTTTGAAATTGCATTTAGGGGTATTGTTAGACCCAGATTTTAGGCGAAGAAGCGTCGACTCATAGTCAAGAAATCTCCAACGCATCTAGAGCTACGGAAGATCTTCGGGATTGGTTAAGTCGGTTGAATGAGAGAGGGTTCGAGATATGTTTGTTACAAGATATAGATCCTTTTCCGGATTGTATCCATTATAAGATAGAGATAAGCTAAGATTTGTTAGTTAGAGATAAGATTATATCTTTGATTAAGATAGAATATGCTCTATGGGGCTATATAAATCGATGTAACCCTTTGGGGAAAAGGAGGCTGGATTCACACAATTTCTTCTGATTTCTACATCGATAAGAAAACACACCTTCGTTCATATTCTTCTCAGTTTATTCGATCAAGGCCCGATTTAGGTCAAAGTTTTGCCTTTGGTAAATTTTGGCTCAAACACTCATGCTCAAAATGAGAATGCTCGTGCTCAGAAATATACCGTTCTTAGTAACCTAATGGCATTACCCACTCGAAGCCTAATGCAGGAGACAATGATGCAAGCCTTAATGAGGGAGTTGTACCCTAGTGGTAATGAATAATGTTCGTACATTTTCCAAGTGAAGATTAGCTTCACATGTGTGTTGTTTATGTTTTTCAATTCCCTAAGTGAAGAGTAGCTTCACATGTCTGTTTATTTATGTTTTTATGTTACCAAAAGTGAAGAACAACTTCACAATTAGGTTTTTCGATTCCCTTAGTGAAGAATATCTTCACATGTGCTATGTTTTAAACACAATGTAACCTCATATTTCTTAGTGCATCTCATTATTAGTGCCTTAAACCCTTCAGATGTGTTAATTTATATTCATAATACCGTAAAATATATTTATTTCACTACTAAAATGTATAAAACTAATATCTTATGTCATCAACTATATTAATTATATTATTTTATATAATACATAAATTTAATAACATAAAAAAATACAAAGATTAATTTTTAATTATTTTTTAACTTGTATTTTTCATATATATATATCAATTTTATTTTTAATCAAAACATATACAAAATGGATGTCTATGGGTAGATAAAAAAAAACAAAAATATTAAAAATAATATTTTGAAAAGATAATATCATTTGATTGTCCAAATAAGCCTTAAAAGTTTTCATATATAACCGAAAATGAAAAACAATCATGTACGTTGGATTAGATCTAATGGCTCCTAGATGGCCACGCGTGCATGCTCCATTTAATGGGATGTGTTTGGCTAGACACATTATTTCACGTCATTTTGCGTAGATGGGGGCAAAATAAATTTGGAAACCAAACAGCCCCTTCTTCTAATTGAACTAAAACCCAGAATTTTCAGAATGCTATTTGGAATTGCGAAACTGGATTCTTAACAAATGTGTACTGTGAGGAAGAACTTTATTATTATTTTATGTTAACAATACAACGTTGTAGATGGTCTAATAGTGGATTTAGCGCAAGTGTGCAATTCGTTATTTGCGACACTATGCATTAGTGCATCGTACATTATACATTATATACCCTGTCATACTAAAACCCAAATCCTTTCAATATGAGTTCGTTATAGTGCATCACTGGTCAAGTGTGCAATTCATTAGTATGAATGTGCATCATCACAAATACATTACATACCATAGTTCATCACAACAACATTACAAACCATTACCATATATTGTTCATCATAAATACATTACATATTATATATAATTAATCACAACAACATTACAAACACTAGTACTACACGCCTGGATCTAGACGTGGGGGAATTGGGTGTTGGGCGTCCAATTTCACCTTCTCGTCAACCTCATTCAAACCTTGTTCCACCATTACCTTAATGCGCCCCAAGCATTTGTAGTAGTCCATGAACGTTTTGCGTGCATTCTTTGCAACCTATACTTTTGCCTCGACTTTCTTCAATATGGACTTTGCAATCCGGATGTTGGACTTTGCAACCTATACTTTTGCCTCGGCTTCCTCATTCAAACCTGGTCTAGAACTATTGAAAACCAATTCTTGTATTCGGTTGAACCGTTCTTACATTGTTTTGGGATTTTCTTGTTCCTTATATTCAGCGGAATCATTGAGAATTTCAACAAGGCATCTAGCGACTCCACTGCCTGATTGAATTTCAAACATGATACACAATTAAGTATTAACACTTACTAATTAGTCATTGTTGAGAGGGATTTACTTGACAACAAATAAATTTATAGTCAAGACCCCGCTGAGTGCAAGGGAATCAGGTTTGTCCACGGGAAGCGAGGTTGTGCCTAATTACTAAAAAAAAAGTAAAAGAGAGAACAAAGCAAAGAACAAAGCAAAACAAACCAAAGTAACCAAAAAGCACACTAGAAGGGGGTCGGTATCGACCTTGTCAGTATCAGGGTGCAAATTCAGATGAAAAACTAAGTAAATAGCAAAACAAAGAGGAAATCTACATGTACGCACCGACCTAGATAGGTTCGTGACCGAGGTACCTGGAATTAAAACTTGACTCACAAATAAGGAAAAAAAGTCTAGTATAAGAGTCTAACACAACATAATCATGCAATTTCAAACAATATGAATCATAAAAATCACGCCTTTAACATAAAATCATCAACTTTCGTTGAATAAACAAGCAAATCAATCAACTTTCATAAATCAGTTCACTTAATCTACTTATTTTGATCTAGAGTTCTCAACTTTTGTCTCAAACTTTATCTCTATTCAAATCCATAACTTTCTCTTTCAATCAAGTTATGAACATGAAATACTCCAACTTTCGTCAAAGTTTTTACACAAACAAGTAAAAGAATAGATAAAAGGCATTCAATTCATTCATCACATCAACATTCATGCACAATCATGTTGGGTTTCTAACCCCAAACCTGGAAAAGAGACTAATCACTCATGCTTGAAGAAAAACAAGCAAAGAGATTGAAAGAAAACATACTTCAATTAAAACTAAAAGCTTACTTGAATTAAAACAGAAACTTGTCTTAGAACACAACTTAGAACAAAAGAAATCTCCAACAATCTTCTTCCTTGTGCTCTAAGCAACAATCTTGTCTTCTAAAAATCCTAAACTTGTGTCCCAACTAACGAGAGAGAGAGAGAGAGAGAGAGAGAGAGAGAGAGAGAGAGAGAGAGAGAGAGAGAGAGCTTGATCTAGATGTCTCAAACTTATCTAAAAAAGAGTATTTATACTAAAACATCTATCTAAAAAGATTCCATAAAGATAAAACCTACTAAAACTAAAAGATCTCGGAATAAAAGCATTAAAAGCACTAGGTCGGTCACGCATGGGAGCCTCGGTACCGACCCTAGAGGGTCGATATCGAGCTTGGTCTTGACTTGTTCTCCTGTTATTCTTCACTTCTTCTTTTGGATTTTGGGGGAGTTCCTTCCATAGCTTTCTTCTCTTCATCCTCCTAGCTTGGTCCTCTCTTTTAATGTCCTTAAATGCATCCAAACCCGCATCAAAACCTACACAAAAACATACAAATAGAGTAGTTCCCATACTTTTCAAAATATGCATACTATACTAAAAAAGACACAAAACACTCACAAAAACACAGCTAAACAAGACTAAACACCCTAGAAAAACATAAAACTATGCTAAAAACACGGAAATCAAAATACCCCATACTTAAGCTTGCTTGTCCTCAAGCAATCACCAAACATAAATCAAAACCATCAACACATCCATCAAGTAATAGCCCTTATCAAAAAGCAAATTCAGCACAAGTGAAATTTAGACAAGTGACTTAAACGTCATCACACATATATAAGCAACCAACATATATATGCAAAAACTCTCACTTCTAGAAATTTAGACACATATATAAGCAACCGACAAGCACAAGTAATCACAATCCAACCTCACAAGGATAGTGTGTTTCACTCAACTCTCATGTGTCTAGGCTTTTAGTAGCAACTCTCAACTTAATCCTATACGCAAAAACTCATAGATATTGTTACTTATATTACCATTCTCTCTACCAAAGATGTCAAAACAAGCGGAATTATCAAGAGAACTTAGGCTCAATGAAAAACTTCATAGAAGCTTCCATTCGGCTGGACGGATTGTAATGGGGCTTGGTAATGACAATAAGGCATGGAAAAAGTTTTGGTTTGTGGTGTTAAAAATCCGGGAATCAAGACTCCTAAACTTCCCAAATACACCTAAAAACTTTCAAATAATATACCAAACTTTCTCAACATTATGCACATCTCATTTTCATCAACCTTTAAATCCAACCTAGAAACTCTCATAAACATACAAAGGAATTCTTGGCTTTTTATTCATTACTTTTCTTGCACTTATTCACTTTTCTTCCCCTTTTTCTGAATTTTTCACTGAATTTTCTGATTTATTTCTGCTAGGAGGAGGTCGGTAGACCCTACTAGGGTCGGTAACGAGGCTACATTTTCTTTCTTTTGCTAACCTATGCATTCTTTTGCAAGCCAAAAATCCCTTTTTTACAACTTTTAATCAACAATGAGACTTCTACAACAACCATCCCTCTTTTTAAACCAATTACATCACACTCAACAAAACCAATTCCAACCCAACTAAGTCCTAATCCTCGGATAGGTCAAGCTTTCATTGGCAAGGAACAATTTTGTGGAGCTAAAAATAAAAGGCTTTAAAGGCTCAAACATTGGCTTCAAAAAGAAAGGATAATGCAAGGGTGGATTGGGAAATAATAAGGCTAATAAAAATAAGTTCTCTATCCTCTAATTCCACAAGTAATGAACTAATATCTCATAAAGGTGTCAAGAAATAAATAACCATATCAATATCAAGAGATAATATACAAACAGGAGAGTAAAATCACACAAGAAAAGAAGAGGGATTCTTGATGTTCTCCCTAAAAGGCCAAAAACAACTCACATGGTAGAAATTTTTGTTGGATTGCAATAAACTCATACTAAAAGTCATATGTGCTCAATTTCATCACAAGCTAAAAATTCACACAAAAACAATTTCATGGTAGACTCGGGCTAAACCATCAAAAACATGCTAAAGGATTTACATGATCATGCAAGTAATTACCATCATAGAGCCATTAGACAAGGTATCATCCGTCCTAAAAATCTTTTTGTGATTTTTTTAAAAAAATTCAATTTTTTTATATTTTTTCTATAAGGAAAGAAAGCAACTAAAAACCAAATTAAACCTCATAAGACATCAAAGCAAGTCATAGAAAACACACAAACACAGATAAAAGTTTTCTTTTCCCTCCATACACCATACTTAAACCTAAAAGTGTCCCCATTGTAAGAATAAAGCAAGGTAAAAATAAACAAGTATGGAAAAGAAAACAAACTCACAAGATCAATTTTGAAGCAGTCTTGAAAACATCCTTGGAACATTGTTTGAAAGCGAGGGGGAATCATTGATAATCTGGTGGAGATGGAGGAGGAAAGTGCTTCTCCATCGCAGTCATGAACTGACAAGTAGACGTCCAACGCTCATCAGATTGTGCCCATCGATCCTCATTCTTGTACCAGTACTACTCATCAATCCTCCTTTGCTGAGTATAATACTCCTGAAACTGATGTTGATGATCATAAAGCCTGAGTTGGCCAGTTTGAAGCATCTCCATTTGGTGCACAAGATCATCGACCCATGGAGGTGGAGCGGAGTTGGATCTCGAGCTAGCCTCACGCGGACGGGGACTTTGTAGCCTGGATAATGCGTTGTAGAAGTCTCAAAACCATCCCCGTACCCCTCGTTACCTTGCTGAAATTGTCCGAACTAGGGGTCGGTACCGACCTTGTAAGGGTCAGTAACGGGGTTGTAAAGAGTGATACTGAGCTCCGTTGGCTCGGTAACGTGTCCATCCGCATGTGCTACTCCCTCGGTACCGAACCCATAGGGTTTGTTACCAACCTCAGCATCCGGCATCTCTTCATCTCTTTGAAACCGGGACTCTTTCCTCCTTAATGACAACTCATGCTCGGGACCTGGAGACAAAGGATAGGGTCGAGAAGTCCACGCCGAGTACCAATTTGGAAGGTACAAGAGTTCAAGCTTCTCCGGGGTTACCTCGACTTGTTGTCCTTCAACCGTTGTTGTGAGCACTCCACCAACTTTCTTGAGAATACTTGATGATGTCCAATAGTTAGAATCTAGAAGATGAGGCGGAATACCTGTGGTGAGGCGAGAAAGATCAATCTTGCATGCTCGAGCAAGTCGGGTGACCATGCCCCCAATGTAGACTTCCTCACTCTTTGGCCCGACCATTGCCATATGTCATAGCCATTCGTAGCGCAAATTCATAGATGGGGGCTCCTTAAACAACATTGTACAGAGGCACCCCACCTCCTTCCTCGTCGGTCGTGTAGGCTCCGCCTTTGCCCAAATGGTGCTTGCTAAAATTCGCAAGATGATGCGCAAACGAGGGCTGACAATGCCTTTGGTGGGAAGTGCACCAACGCCGCCAAGCGGTTTACCCGTGATTGTCTCCACGTTTCTTCAACCTTGAAGTTGTCCGGGGCTTTGTAGCTATGGTATGGAGTAGGGAAGCTGAGGAGGGTGTTGACATCTTGCAAGGTAAGCTCATAAGGCTGGTTCATAAGCTGGAATGCAACCAACCCAGGTTCCTCCGGGTTGTCAAGCTGAAGTCGGAGAGTGACAACGAATTCAGCTGTGAGGACGGGGTAGTGTGGATCATTGGCGGTGAGAAGATGGTGTGCACCAATGTGGATAAAAGCTTGCTTGATATCTCTCCAAATGCCGAGTTTCTTAGCATGAGCTTTGGAGAACCACCTTGTTTTGTGAGTTTTGCTCATCACAGGGTCAAATACTGCCTCCTCCTTGTCAATATGGAGCTCAAGCACGAATTCTGGTATAGGGCTAGGCTTCCTTGCCCTCTTACTGACCTCTTGTTTGAGCGGCTTGAGTTGGCCATTTGATCCTACACATTCAAAAATTTCCAAGATAATGCTCCACACAAAACACGCGAACCAAATAACCCCATACTTGAATTGAAAACACATGCTAAAAATCACTCAATTTCACATAATTGCACGCTATCTAGATAGAAAAACAAAGCTATTATGCGTAATCAATCTAAATTCAATCAATTAAGCATGAAAGAGCCTTGATAAATCTCAGAAATTCATTCAAAAGCACGCAAAAATTCAAGAAGCAAACGTCGTGCAGGGGTCGGTACCGATCCTATGGGGGCGATATCAACCTGCACATAGCTCAAATACCAGTCCGATTCAGGACATCTGACTTTGAACCATCAATCATCCTTTCATTGCATCAATTTAGCAAGTGTCAACATCAATTCAACGTAAGTGAATTGATGTTGACAAAAATCAATTCACACCAAAATAGTGCATCCCAAAATCAAACCAAAATAGGCAAAACATGGTGTAGATCTAAAAAAACTTGAGAAAAATCAAATTCATGCTTAAAAATAAAAACGAATTCAATCCTAAACATGGAAAAGCATCATTCATCAATAAACAACACCAAATCGAGGCAAGGAGGCAAGAATTTTATGCTGAAAAATTTTCAACCTATATCTAGATCTAGATATGCAAATCAACCAAAAATCACCATATAAACTCAAGAAATCCACAATAAAAGATGAAGGTTGAGAAATCATACTGTAGATCCGTGATTAGAATGAAAATTAGAAGAAGTTTCGGATTGGTAAAGAGGAAGTTTGGTTCGATAACGAACAAGGAGATTTATTGTTCGGTACCGAGGTGAGGGATTCAGTTTTGTTGGTGGATTGGTGCACAGCGGGGCACAATTCTCGGTGATGTAGCGGCGAATCTGGGTGCTGCAACTAATGAGGTGTGCCGGCGAGAGAAGGTCAAGGTGAGGGTTTGGGAATTTTGGTCAGAAGGTGGAGAGGTGTGTGGTGGAAGGGGAACTAAAGTGAAAGACAATAGTTAAGAGTACATACCTGGGTCGGTTCAACATTGTTTGGTTTTTTTCTTTGCTGAAGGGGTCAGTACCGAACCTATGGGGTCGGTATCGACCTATCTTAAATTTTCACCAAACCTTTGTTTTTGCTCAATTTTGGCCCCCTTTTTCATGTATCACATATTCAAAGCATTCTATTCCGAAAATCTTAAACCTAATCTAAAATAAATCAAAAGCAAGCTAGCAAAAACAAACTAAAGCGGGTTGCCTCTCGTAAGCACTATTTTTGATGTCGTTAGCCCGACGAACTTACCTTAGCTAATCGGAGGATGTTAGAGCCCAAGTGACTCGGATTTCGTCATCCGGGTCAGATTGCTCATAGTGTTTCTTCAACTGATGCCCATTGACCTTGAAGATGGCTCCATTGTTGTCTACTAGATCAACCGCTCCATGGGGATATATGTGGTGGACCACGAATGGCCCACTCCATCTTGATCTTAGTATCCCTGGAAATAAAAGAAGTCTAGATTTAAAGAGGAGTACCTTGTCACCAACTTCATAGGCTTTTGGCACCAACTTCTTGTCATGCCACAGCTTGGTGCGCTCCTTGTAAATTTCAGCGTTCTCATATGCCCTTAGTCTCAACTCCTCTAGCTCTTGCAAGTCCATGAACCTTTTTGCTCCGGCCTTATCAAGATCCATGTTGAGCTCTTTGAGAGCCCATAATGCTTTATGCTCCAACTCGACTGGCAAATGGCACGCTTTGCCATAAACTAGGTTGTATGGAGTGGTGTGTAGGGGCGTTTTGTACGCCATTCTATATGCCCACAAAGTGTCATCAAGCTTGCATGACCAATCCTTCCTAGAGCGGGAGACCGTCTTCTCCAAAATGCTCTTGATTTGCTGATTTGACACCTCTACTTGGCCACTAGTTTGAGGATGGTAGGGCGTTGCCACCCTATGTGATACCCCATACATGGCCAAAAGAGCTTCAAATCTCCTCTCTATGAAATGAGATCCACCATCACTAATGGGAATGTGTGGCACTCTAAACCTGGGAAAGATGTTGGGTTTAATAAATTTGGCCACATTTTTAGCATCATTGTTCTTGTAGCAATGGCTTCCACCCATTCAGAGACATAGTCAATCACCACTAGGATGTACTTGAAGGGCCCGATGATGGGAAGGGTCCCATGAAGTCTATGCCCCAAATGTCGAAAAGCCCGACCTCTAAGATCCTAGTGAGCGAGTTCTCATGTCTCCAAGTGATATCCCCGGAGTGTTGGCATTCATCACAAGACGTCACAAACTCATGTACGTCTTTGAAAAGTTTTGGCCAATAGAGACCACTTCGAAGAATCTTCGCTATAGTCTTGAATCCTTTTGCATGGCCACCTGTAGGGAGCGTGTGACAATGACGGATCACACTCTCTATCTCCTCCTCTGGTACACAAGGTCGGAAAATATGATCACTCCCTTGTTTGAACAAATAAAGATCATCCCAATAATACTGCTTGACGTCATGGAGAAACTTCTTCTTCTTTTGTGGGGTCAAGCCCTCGGGAATCACACCTCCTACAATGTAGTTGAAGTGATGGTTTCCCACACACTCGAAAGAATACGAGATCTATTGTAGTAGTAGATCCGGATCGAATCACGAGGATTATGTCTGCTTCAGTTAATTCTAGAATTAATTTCTAAGCCAAAATATATTGATTGATGTGTAATTCTAAGTATGAAAGCAAGCAAAACAAGTTAATAATGAGAATGAAAAGTATATGAGAATGTAAAGTTCCAAGGTAAGGAATCCCCACAACTTTGATCCACGTAGTTTGAATCTCACTTCATCCTAAACTGAGTTGGATATTTTGTTATGAAGATTATTGTCTAATGTCATAAATTAACTTTTCTCAAAGTTTAACTTACATAATATACTCCTATCAAATTAAGAACTTATCTCGTGATGAAACAAAACCGATAGAAACCCTTTAAGCGCTTAAAATTTGAACGGTAAATCAAACTTGCCCCACTCTCATGATGCATCAAAATTGACTCAAACATCTAGAAGTTCTATGACAATTAACCACATGAGAAACTAATTCTCAATTTCAATTCTAGTTTTTCCAAATAGATAGAACCACCTCTCGATGCGTTCTCTCTATTTTGTGTACTAACTTAGACTACCACCTCTCGATGCGCAACCTAAACAAGACTCTAACAAGTTTAAACCTATCAGATTAAGCCCCTAGAATCAAAT
Organism: Fallopia convolvulus; assembly: GCA_964016875.1. NCBI lineage: Eukaryota > Viridiplantae > Streptophyta > Magnoliopsida > Caryophyllales > Polygonaceae > Fallopia > Fallopia convolvulus. Next base: position 46,993,274 of record OZ024720.1, on the reverse strand, counting down.
CATATTAGTTTCCAACTCAATTCAAGCAAAAGGTATTGAATCTAATCCACTTCACATTGTTGGGATCAACCAAACCCTAGAACTATAGAGTTTTGCCTAGAAAAATGAAATTCATGATCAAAACAATTAAATCAAACATGGAACAAGAATAAGAACAATAATTGAAAGATAAACTTAATAGGAATTCAATTGAAAGAGAAACTTACTAGGAATTCAATTGAAAGAAAACAAAGTAGATCCAAGAGTGCAAATTCTTCAAATTGAAAGAGCGTAAACTAAAAACCCTAGAAATTGTCTTCTCTCCCCTTGAAACTAAAATAATAATAATGCATCATAATCCTCTAACTTAATCTCCAAGTAGTCTTAAAAAAGTCCTAAAACTTATGCTAAAAGTTATCCCAAAAATAAAACCAAGTTGGGCCCAAAAAGAGTAAGAAAATCTCAAAATCCCGACGCGCACTGGGTGCTGTCACGACCTGTGACGGACCATCTGAGAGCTCTTTCTTTCTTTTTTTGCCCTTGTTTTGGCTCGTGATGGCCTCCACGGCCCGTGATGATGCTTCTAACCCCTTCGTTCACTCCTTCACTTGCATTTTGACTTGTAATGGCTCATCCACAACTCTTGAAAGCTCTTGGAATCCTCAAATCTCCATTCCTTAGTGTTAGTTGTGGCCTTTAAGCTTCATTAAGATCTTTTCCTCTTCTCTTCATCCCCTCTTGACTCCAAAACACCATCAAAAGACCTATAAAAACAAAACAAACTTGTGTAGACATCCATAGTACGAATAATACGAAAATCAACACAAAAAGACCAAAACCTAAGCTAGAAAAGAAGGAAATTTAATCCTAAATGCTCATGAAAACTATGTAAAACTAGATGACATTAGAAGTTAGCAAAATCGGCAAACCAATGGGTTTTGACCCCCTAATATCATAGATAGAATGGAAAGAAGTAGAAGAAGGAGATATGAAAGATTTGAATCAAGAAGATTTGAAATCAGTTTAGAAAACTTACTTGAATGGGTCGTTACCGGACCAAGTAGGGTCGTCACCGACCCTATTGCTTCATTGTTCACCTCGGTAACGATCCACTTTGCCTCGGTAATGGACTATCCTGCCTCGGTATCAAGCTCTCCTACTTCGGTAGTGGTGTTTCCAATGTGCTCCAGCCTCAAAAAAGGGTCGATATCAACCCCTGTAGGGTCGGTAGGCCTTTCTTTGTTGCATTTTGCACCCTCGTTCATCATAGGTGCTCGTATGGCCTAGAGTGATTGGTTGGCACGGCGTTGCTGGATTCCGTGATGTGTTCTACTGGCAACCTGGATAAATGATCGGCTACTAAGTTTTCTGCTCCTTTCTTGTCTCTGATTTCATGGTCAAATTCCTGTAACAAGAGCATCCAACGAAGTAGCCTAGGTTTGGCATCCTTCTTAGCCATTAAGTATCTAACGGCCTCATGTCAGTATAAACAATCACTTTAAAACCAACAAGATAGGAACGGAATTTCTCAAAAGCAAATACCACAACAAGGAATTCTTTCTCCGTTGTGGTATACTTACTCTGCGCCTCATCAAGCGTCTTACTTGCATAATAGATGGCGTGGAGCTTCTTATCCTTCCATTACCCTAGTACTGCGCCAACATCATAATTGCTAGCGTCACACATAATCTCGAAGGGAAGTGTCCAGTCTGGGGATTGTATGATAGGAGCAGAAATGAGGGCTTCTCTTAACCTGTGAAAAGCTTCAAGACATTTTGGAGACATCTCAAACACTACATCTTTCATTAGTAGGTTAGTCAAAGGTTTAGCTATCGTAGAAAAATTCCGAATAAAACGTCTGTAGAAGCCAGCATGCCCTAGAAAACTCCTAACGTCTTTAACAGAAGAAGGAGGTAGTTTTTCAATAAGCTCAATCTTGGCTTTGTCTACCTCTATCCCTCTCTTAGAGACGAGATGTCCTAGCAACAATCCCCTCTTGTACCATGAAATGGCATTTTTCCCAGTTTAGAACAAGGTTGGTTTCTTCACATCTTTTAAGCACACGACTAAGGTTAGCAAGACAAGCATCAAATGAAGAAGCATAAACAGAGAAATCGTCCATAAAAACCTCTACTATATCTTATATCATGTCAGAGAAGATAGCCATCATGCATCTTTGAAAAGTTGCAGGGGCATTGCAAAGCCCAAATGGCATTCTTCTTTATGCAAAAGTTCCATAAGGACATGTAAAGGTTGTTTTCTCTTGGTCATCAGGATGAATAGGAATCTACCAAAAACTGCTATAGCCATCTAAATAACAAAAATAATCATGCTCGGCTAAGCGCTCTAGAACTTGATCCACAAAAGGAAGTGGAAAATGATCTTTTCTTGTAGCACTGTTTAACTTCCTGTAATCAATACACATCCTCCAACTAGTTGTGGTCCTAGTGGGGATTAGTTCTCCCTTTTCATTCTCAATAATTGTCATCCCGCCCTTTTTAGGGACTACATGGATCGGACTAACCCATTGGCTGCCCGATATAGGAAAAATAATCCATGCATCAAGTTTTTTTAAGATTTCTTTTTTCACCACATCTTTCATGTTAGGATTCAGTCTACGTTGATGCTCTATGGTGGGTTTGTGATTATCCTCCATGTAGATTCTATGCATGCACAATGAGGGGGGTATGCCAGTTATGTCATCAAGGGAATAGCCAATGGCTTTTCTATGGGTCCTAAGTACAACAATCAATTACTATACTTCTTCATCATGTAATTGAGAATTAATGATAACATGGAAGGTAGAGTTAGGACACAAAAATTCATACCTGAGGGAGTTTGGAAGTGGCTTGAGTATGTGTTGGAGTAGGCTTAGCCGGGATAAGAATAGGCGCTCTGTCTTCAAGACCTCCTCAAGGTAATTAAATGCTAGAAGCTCTTCATCATCAGCTAGAAGGGTAGGTACCGAGCCAACGGGGGCCAGTATCGAGTGGGTTGTACCTTCCCGTTGGGTCGTTATCGACTTGAAGGGGGTCGGTAACGACGCTTCATATTCTAATATCGAGCTAGTAAACTCCGTTTGCTCTACGGTTCTTGCCAGAATCCTCGGTATCAACCTATGGGGGGTCAGTAACGATGCTGGAGGATTGAATTCTGCCCATCTTCTGCTCGGAAATGCCTCAAAAGCCAGCAGCCTCTCAATCGGGTCCCCACATTCGATGTAGTAAGTGTGGGTGTAGAGCATCTTGACCTCAACTGTGTTGGTCTCCTTCATAGTGGGGTTAAAATGGAATTCCACCACCTCATCCCCGATCTCAAAAGTTAGGAGTCCTCTCCTAACATCGATTATGGCACCTGTTGTGGCTAAGAATGGCCTACCAAGAATGATAGGCACCACCAGGTCTCCGGGCATCTCCATCACAATAAAATCATTCGGCACAAAGAACTTCCCCACTTACACTGGGAAATCATCAACTACTCCTGTAGGCTTGACACATGATCCATCCGCCATGTACAACTTCATATTAACAGATTCTAGCGGTCCCATTTTTTCTTTTGACCAAATAGAGAGTGGTAGGAGACTTGCGTTGGCACCTAAATCACATAAAGTTTTGAAACGATAAGCTCCAATACCAATAGTGATGGCGAACTTACCTAGGTCGTCTAGCTTCTCGGGGAGCTCCAAGGATCAGACCTCATCTGTCAACTTAGATATAGACCTCTTCCTGCTCAATATTTTTTTCAAAAAATTTGTGTAAGCCGACATTTCTCTTAGAGCCTCAGCAAATGGTATGGAAATATTTAAGCCCTGAAGAACTTTAACAAAACGCCTAAACTTCTCTTTTGTTCAGTCCTTTGGACTTGTTAGAGGGGAAGGGAAGAGTCTTTGCCGAACTCAGAACCAAAACAAGCTCGAGTCGTGACGTTACCAAATTGACAAGAGGGTCGGTCGGTGCTTGAGAAGGGTAGGTACCGACCCTGGGAGGGTCGTTATCGACCGTGTTACTAAGAGAAGGGGTCGATTTCGAAGACTTACCTGGGCTGGTAGGGTTGTTATCGACCTTGGGTGGGTCGGTAACGGCTTGTTGAGCTTTGGTATCGACCCGGTTGGGGTCGGTAACGAGCATGCCTTGGGTGTCATCTTCGTCTTCATGCTCATTTTCCTTGGTGTAAGGCTGCAATCTGGACTTTAGGGTTTTCCTCGAAGCGGCCCGGTGATTACAATTGAGGTCTTGGAATATGTGCAGTAAGGTTACCTAGTTGGGAGTTTACACTTTTTCTCCATGTTTCGAACCCTCCCAATTGTGTCTGTACACCTTTTAAGTCAGTAGGGACTCCACCGATCTTGTTTTTCACTCCATTAATTCCTTCATGAAGTCTATGCACCCAGGATGGTGGCTCTTGATAGCCCGGGGGCCGGTAAGGTACGGGCTTTCTCTCTGGTGGTGGAAGTGCATTGCCTTGACCTTGATTGTAACTTCCCCAAGTAGGATAGTTGTTGTTCTTGTCATAGTTGTTAGGCGGGTTTCTGTATTGACCTCTCATATAATGAGCATCAGCATAGGTCTCAGCGGCTCTAACCTGCTCAATGTTAGTGCAAGCAGAAGTACTATGGGCTTGAGAGCCACACTCTTGACAAGGTTGAGAGGTTTTAAGGAAACTTACCTATTTTTTAAGCCGATTGATCTCATCTTGCATGAATTGGACTTTAACATCTAGATCAATATCAGTGTTTGGATTGTAGAGCCTCTTTTGAGGTTGGGGCGTCTACTGTGTCCCATACATGGCATCATAATTGGTGAGCTTGTCAAGAAACGCCCATGCATCTTCGAGATCCATCTCAATAAAACCGCAATCAGTGTGCAAGTTGATGCAGTTCTTTGTTTCATCGTTAATCCCTTGAAAGAAGATCCCTTGGAGGACATATTGTGGTTGCCCATGGGTAGGGCATTGCCTAAGCATCTCCTTGAATCTCTCCCATGTCTCCACAAAGGTTTCATTAGGCAGCTAGTGGTAGGAGGTGGTGCGCTTCCTTAGCTCCGTAGTTTTGGAAGGTGGGAAGAACCTTATCACGAATAAGTCATGCAAAGCTTTCCAAGTCCTTATTGACCTTGTAGGTAAGACCGAGGTTGAGAAATTCCTACTGGATAAATTGCAAGATGGAATAGATAGGAAAGTCTCGTACAACAACAAGTTCAAGAAGAGGAAGGAATTATTGGAGAATCAACTAAAATCTGCAACCAATGACAAGGAGAAAGGTAATATTAGGGAGATCAAATACAATGACGAGAAGAGTCACTACGACTTCGTACTCCAATACATTGATCGAAGATCGATCTCTGAGTGCTTGAAGATCAAAGTCGGTGGTCAAGAATAATGATAAATTGATCGATAGGGAGTTGAGAATACGCAACGACAATCAAAGGCCAGTGGATATTGATCAATGACAAATCAAACTAAAGGGATATGGAGAGAAACGATAGATTATCACGAAGGCGGTGGAGAGTGCTGACATGTTGATGGAAGGGAGGCAAAAACCAGTGAGTTGTGTTGGCAGGACAAGTTTAGGTGGGTGTATAGGGTTTGATACAAAAGGGAACTTTGCTTTTATTTATCTTATAATTGGCTCTGGATTTGTAACTTTTTTTAATGTTGTAGGGTAACATATTTTAATATTTCCAAAGGCTAATTGGACTTAAAATTCCACATCTCCAATCAAAGAACAAAATTATAGAATTTCTACCAAATAATAATAATAAGAGTTATATAAAAGTTAAAAAAAACTAAGTAGCTCCAAATTTTTTTAGAGTGGTAGAAAGTTAAAATAAAAGTTAGTAACTACTATGTATTTCTTCTGAAATACGAGTGTTTTTAATTTCTTAAATTCATTCTAAAAGCACAAATTAATGTTTACAAGTACATATTGCCAAGAACATATAATTTTTATTTGAAAGACAATATACTCAATATATTAATGTGGGTTCAATTTGTTGAAAGACTATATATACTCCATATATTAATTAAACCAAGAATGGAAAACATTGTGCAATTCAATACATATTGTGCGAGAATTAAAAAATATAATTGAATTAACTTGATATATTTTTGTATTTTTCATTTCAAAAAATTGTGATTTCAAGTCTCTAAGAAGAATTTTTGTAATGATATATATTTTTATATTTTTTAATTTTCATCATATTTAAAATAAATAATATCTTATCGTGATAACCAATCTCATTTGATGATACTTTTTGTCACATGAGATCAAATTAGCAATATTAAAATTGGTGGGTTCTTTAAGTTAGAGGTAGAGGAGAAATTCCTTGGAGAATGCAAGAAGGATGAAATTGACAACAGAGTAAAGAAGGATTGAGAAGAGAGTAAGGGAGAAGAAGAAAAAGAGTGCGAAGGTGGCGAGAGGGACTAGACCTTTTTCTAACTGTTGGCAGAATGATTAGTTTATGGTGTCATTAATGTCAAATAAAACAATGTATTCCCGAAATAAGGACATTCTCTTTCCTTTGACCAAGGGGTTCTGGAACCCGCCCTCTATGTGAAACCTACCGTTTAAGGAATTCCATACTATGTTATTAGTTAACTTTGTAATGTTGTGTTTGATTGTGTGGGGATGAGGAAGGTGTCGATGGAGTCATGAGAGTGTACGCCATGAACATCCCCAAATTATGTATGGTTTTGAATTGTGCAATAGGCAATGGAGTCGGGTGTCTCATTTAATGACATTTATTTATTTTTAATGAAAAAATAAACATTATCAATTACCTCTAATATATTGCTTCTTTTAATTAAAATTTTGTTGACGAGATATTTTTATTCATAAAAATTTATTGTGTGTAATTGTTAGTCTACCTTTATGATTTATATGTCGATCATTGGTCACACTTAAGGAATCATATATTCAATTTATTAGTGAATATAACAAACTAGACAATTAAAGTTTTTATATTTTTATATATATTTATCACTAATTTTAAAAATAAATGAATTATTATTATTTAAAAAACCGTCATTCCATAACATATAAAGTTCATATGATAAATGCATGAGAAAAAATTATGCTTCAAAATTATTCTTATACTTATGCAAAAATTATACTTCAAAAATTTACAAGGTGCACTTTAAACATCAATATTAATATAGTATAAGTAAAGTCGAATCTCTCTATCTTATGTGTCACCGTCTCAACTATTCCACATAGGCGTTTAAATTTTTACATTTACCTTTTTGTCCTTCGTTTACTTAAGTATTTACCATCCTTATTTTATAACAATTTTAATCCATTATGGAACAATTTTATTAAAGTTACTAATATACAATTATATTTAGAGATCTTGAAATTTGGCAAATAATAGAAACATAATCTTCATCATAAAATAAATTTTTAAATATAATTATATTTAAAGATCTTAAAATTTGGCAAGTTTAGAAACATAATCTTAATTTTTATTCCATTATGGAGCAATTTTATTAAAGTTACTAATATACAATTATATTTAGAGATCTTGAAATTTGGTGTTGTAAGGGTTTCTTGACAACAAATAAATTTATAAGTCAAGACCCTACTAAGTATAGCAGACTCAGGATCATCCACGGGAAGCAAGGTGACTGGCTTAAAGTCGTCGTGCCAAATCAAAAATAAATCCCTAGTTACACAACTAGTATAGTTGGTAACTCGGGGTCGAACCCAAGAGACACTTGTAATTCAAAGTAATATTGTTATCAACTTAATAGTAAATAAAAGGAGGATTTTTGGGTTTATTAAACTAGCACTAAGGAATTGAAACAAAGAAAGAAAATAATCAAACAAAGCAAAAGTTGGATTTTTATCAATAAGGGAAAACAATCCTATTCAAATATCCACATTCTTCATCAAGTTTATTGATCATAGATTCAAACAAGTTATTCCTTTTGGTTATTCCTATCCTGATCAGAAATATAACATGGCAACGAGACATGCAAACTTAATATCCAAACAACTCATGAAACGATCATAAAAAATAGGGATATTAGCAATGAGAACAAGGATAAGTAGGATACATGGAATTGAATTCCAACGAGTCAAACAATCAACATGCATTCAAATCTCTTTCTCAATTGTTTTAGTCCAACGAGTCCTAAATCAATTGAGTTGCTACAAAGATTAGGTTTTCCTACGAGAAAACCTAGATCTAGCAATAGAGAGTATTAAATTCCAACTAGTTGGCCAGACAAGCAGAAATCAACACAATCAATAATAATTACGCACAAGAGAATTGAAATAACATGTAGAAATAAACCTGTAGATTAGAATCTCACAACAACTTGAGTCTGAAAAGCTTCAACTTGAATAAGATCTAAGAGTTTAGTTCTCCATATGAGTGAAAACACCAAAGTCTGAAAATATTGGAAACTAGGTCTAAGAGAGAATGTGAACAAAGGCTGAAAAATAAACCTAAAAATAGTCTCGAACAAGTCAGAAATAAAAAGATAAAAAAATAAAATAATAAACTAAGCGGAAAAACATGATCACGTCAATCTCCAGCCGGGCCGCGATCGCGGCCATCCTTGAACCCGCGACCTCACTGGCGACCTTGAACCGCGATCGCCACCGGTATGCACCGCGATCGCGGCCTTCTCGCTACCGCGGCATTCCTCGACGACGTCAACCGCGATCGCCCTTTGGGGTGGCAGCGATCGCGGCCTTCAGAATCTTCCACATCTTCCAATTCTTCATAACTCGTCATAACTCTAAACTTTCGGCCTTCAAATCTGTTCTTCAATAATGCTTCTAACAGGCCTGAAATAATATAAAAAGGTGTACTAAAAAGTCCTAGTTATGTTGTATAAAACATAGCATCACAAGGTTGTCTGTTTACCAACTATAAAAACAACAAAACAAAACAAAACAAAGCAAAACAACTACGACAAACCTCGTTAACGACCTTGTCAGGGTCGTTAACGAACCTCGAATTCTACTGAAAACAGAGAAACTAATGATGCAAGTGCAGGTTCGGTACTAATCTAAGGTGCCTCGGTAACGAGTGAGTCGAATGCTAAAACGGAAGAAATTCAATGGATAAAAGGCTCTAGGACAAGGGTTAACACGACATAGCTATGCATATAAACTCATGTGAAGATAAAGATCATGCCTTTGAAGATAAATCTATCATCTTTCGCTGATTTGACAAGTAAATTAACCAACTTTCATAAATCAATTCACTTTATTACTTGTTTTGAATATGTAGCTCGAAACTTTCGTTATCGAACAATATCAACATTCAAGTTCACAAATTTCTCTTTCGATTAAGCTATAAACTCAAATTACTTCGACTCTCGTCTAAGCATAAGTGTTAGAAAGCGAAGCTTTGATTTTGATGGTTCCAAACATGAAGGAAGTTGACAACATGGATTCTTCTAAGAAGTTGTGAACATGTGAGAAGTTGCGAACATGTGAACCAAGACTGAATAGAAGAGTTAGTAGAATGTGAGCTCAAGATTTTTTTAGGTCGTCAACTTATGCAAGTGAGGTGGCCAACTTCGAAGCTGCAAAACAGGTTGTCGACGTGAGTGACGTCCCTTACTTGTGCAAGTCACATGGCCAACCTCGAATCTGTGATCCAGGTCGTCCACGTGAGTCAGGTCGTCCACGTGATCCAGGTCGTCGACGTGGGCAGTTCATTGACGTGAGCCAGGTCGTTGACCTGACAGGAAGGCAGACTGAAAACGCATGAGAAGATTGCGCGAGATATCAAATCAGTTCGGTTAAGGAAAGAATCTTCTCAAAACAAGAAAGGACGTGGATCTTGCTTAAGCCCTAAGGAGTTTCTTTATTGTAATATTTATTTTATCCTTAGGAAGATTTGTAAGGATTAGATTTATATTATCTTCCTTAATTAATAAAGGAAGTAACATATCTCTAAACCCTAGTTTGCTAGCCTATATAATTCGTGGTTATTAGGTTAGAAAGTGAGTGAGCTGATATTGCATATTAAGAGAGGAAAAGCCACGAGCTTATACTCCATATTTATGAAAGAGAAAAGATAGAGTGACTCGTTCGTGGGATTCGATCGAGTGGAGAGACGTAGGCTTGTTAGACGGGTTGAGGGTTGCGGTTACTCGGTTCACAACGAGTTCTAGAGTGCTTCGGAAGTAGGTCTAGATCCAGGATGTTCTTGTAAACAATCCAAAAGATCAATAAAGCAAGCTACGGCTTTTAATCCTTCCAAGCGAGAACTTGGAAGGGAGTGGTTTTCACACTTGATTGATAGAGTTCATCGATCAAGTGTTTCCACTATAAAATATTGGTGTGTCAAGTAAGTCTTTTCTGTTAAATTAAATTTTCGCTGCGTATACACTCAGGTTGGTAACTTTGTCTAAGTCGACAAACTTGACCAGGTTGCGACGTAGGCTAGGTCAACGGCCTAGAAGTACTAACGATCCTACAATTGGTATCAGAGCCTTGGCTCTAGATTTGTTTTAGTACTTATTGTTTTACAGGAAAGATGACTTCAACAAACATGGTGATCAACGACTCGTGTTGGAAACCGCCAATGTTCGAACTTGGAGAATATGATTGGTGGGTTGAGCAAATGGAAACCCATGTATGTTCTCTTGATGGCCGACTTTGGAAAGTGATTGAGATTGGTCTTGAAACCTTTCTCACTACTGATGGGAAGGAGGTGAAGAAGAAGGAGGACTACAATGACGCTGACTTGAAGAAGTTAGAGAAGAATGCTCGTGCTAAGAAGGTTCTCCACCATGCTCTAACCCCTGGAGACTTGAAGAAAGTCGTTCACTAGAAGACGGCCAAAGAAATTTGGGATGCTCTCAAACGACTTCATCAAGGAAATGATGATGTGAAGAAGGATCGCATCATAACACTTGAGAGGGAGTATGAAGGAATGAGTCAAGAGGAGAATGAAGCTTTGGGTGATTATCACTCAAGATTTCAAGCTGTGGTTAGCCAACTTGAGTCTCTTGGTGAGAAACTTCCTCAATGGAAGCAAGTTAGCAAACTGATCCAAGGGCTCAACTCAAAATGGAACGAAGTTGTTGCTGCGTTGCTAACTAAAAGTGAGACCAAGTCACTCACCTTGGAGGATGTCATCGGGAAGTTGACCATGTATGGTGGAATCAAGAAAAGGCGAGACGATCGTTTTGAGACTGAGATTAACTTGAAAGTGGAAAAAGCTTTTGATCTCGCACACACTGAAGAAGATCAAGTCGATGTTGATGACGGTGTTGCACTCATGGCTAGAGCAATGAAGAGGTTGGGGAAGTGCAACAAAGGTATGACACAACCATCTGAAGATGTTGTGTGCTACCATTGTCAAGGTATGGGACACTTTGCAATTTGAAGAAGAAAAGTGAGAAAAGCAAGTGTTCAATGTTTGCAACTTGGGAAGATTCTAAACCAAATGGAGTGTGTCTCATGACAAAAGTTGAGGACTCTTCAAGAGAGGTATGTGACACTGAAATCTCCTCTTTTTTGTCTAATAAGTCTAGAGAACAATTGTTGTCCATTATTGAGAAGTTGGGAATTAGGGTTTGTGAACTTAGTGAAACCTTAGAAGAGAAAAATTATACTATTTCTAATTTAATTGATGATAATAAAGGTTGGTCTGATAAAGTCATTAAATTAGAAAAGGTGTCGTTTGTTTCTACTTCAAATGTGTGCAACTCTTGTACCGGTTTGAAAAGTGAAGTTGACAACTTAGAAAAGAAAGTCACTGACCTAGAAGGCGAAAACCTCATGTTAAAATTAGGGAATGCCAAGATATCAAGTGACTTTGAAAAACTAAAACTGGATGTTGAATTCAAGAAAAAGAAATCGGTTGATGAAAGTATTGCTAATCAAGTTGTTGACATCAAGAATGAGTATTCAAAGAAATTTGTGAAGCAAAGGTCTGGAATTGGGTACACAAGTACACCAAACAATCAAAGTACTAGTAAATGTTTTCCCAAGTCCAAGAGTAAAACCCCCATGTGCAATAACACGAGTTGTTCCACATCTGGGGTGGCTAACCCGGACAAAGGTAAGGAACTCTGGTACTCTGGTCAGAAGGTGCACAACATGGGGAATAACCAAGTCCAGAATCCTAAACCTTCAAAAATCAATTCTTATGTATGCTCTTACAAGCAAAAAACCTGTGTATCACATGCATTGCAAGAATGTTGGTCTAAAATCTCATAGAGCGTGTTGGTATTGTGGCAAGGTTGGCCACTACCAATATGAGTGTAGGAAAAAGGTTCAAGATGATGAAAAAGCTAGGTGGTGGAGTCAGTCAAATCATGAAAATTCCTATGCTAACAATCAAATCCATGTGAACTCTTGTGCAAATAGCAATGCTTGTTGTCGAAACTATTCTTATGTGCCCAACCCAGAGAGTTGTTAAGCAACTCTGGGTGCAAAGAAACTGACATTTACCTTGCAGATGTGAGTGAGAGGAGGCTTCCCTTGGTTCTTTATAATTCATGTTTAGCTCGTGTGATGAGTAGTACAGGGAAGGCTATCTCGCTTCAACAAAACGGAGGTATTCTTACCTTCAAAAACAAGGGCATAGTTTCAAAGAAAGAGTTGAAGGGTACAAGATGTACAAGTCATGGGGGAAACAAGCTAGAGAAGGTTCTGGCATGAAAAGAAATCGTGAGAAGTAATAAAAAAAAAGGTGATTTTGAAGGTTGCCAACCTCAGAAAGTCACAAACTTGTGGAGGATTGCTAATCCTAGGGGATGATTCTAGTATGCTGAGAAAGAGAATGAAGTTTTGAACATTGTTGAAGTCCCAACTCAGAAGATTTGAATGTGAATGATGAAGAAGAGAATGTTGGTGATGTTGGTGGAAGTACTCACCAACATGAAGAGTATGGTTCTGAAAATTATAGTGAAAAAGCTATTGATGAAGATGAGATTGTGCAAAACAAGTGACCAACGTGTATATATATTCACAAAGGCTTTGAATTGGGAACCCTTCGAGCAATTCCGCATGGAGCTAGGAATGATTTCCCTTAACTAAATCCATTTTCCTATCCATGTTTCCTCGATGATTGGCTAGATTAGATACTCTTTTTATGACTCAGTAGTTTCATGATTTTAAGGTGTTAAGTCTTGAATGATTCAATGTTACCAACTTAAGAACCATGCATATCTTTTTGTCTCTAATTCTTGCTTCTTGAGTAATGTTATTAATGCATCATGAAACCTCTCTCTTTGAGCCCAAAAGAATCAAACCCGATGTTTCTAACCCTCATTACAAGCACCAATGACGGTTGATTCTACAGCCTACTGTTGAAAGGGTTTCTCGGCCAACAAATAAATTTGTAAGTCAAGACCCCGCTGAGTACAGTGGAGTCAGGATCGTTCCACAGGAAGCAAGGTTGTTTGTCTATCAATCTAACAAAAATCAAACAAAAACAAATAAAAACACTCACGAGCAGCCTCGTTAACGACGTTGTCAGGGTCGTTAACGAACCACCGAACACAAAATACTAAACTAACGACCTAATAAAATTCTAATTAAAAGTCGGTACCGAGGCAAGTACTCAGCAACGAAGATTCACCAGAAATAATTCAAATGAAGCAAAAATCTAGGATAAGGTACACCACAACATAGCCAAGCATATAAACTCGTAAGAAGATAAGATCATGCCTTTAAACAGATAGAGTCATCAACTTTCGTCGACTTAGCAAGTAAATTAATCTACTTTCGCATCCTAATTCACTTAATTGCTTGTTTTGGATCTAAAGCTTGAAACTTTCGTTTTCAAACAATATCAACCTTCAAGTTACTAACTTTCTCTTTCAATGAAGTTAAAAACTCAAATTACCTTAACTTTCGTTTCGGTATAAGCACAACAAACAATCTCAATAAAAGATAAAAGGCATTCAACACACAATCTTACTCATCAAACATGCTCAACTATGTCGGGCTTAACCCCGATCCTAGAAAAGGAACTACTCACTAATCATAACTAAGAAACTAAAAACTTCAATAAAAAGAAACATTGAAACAAAACTCAAACTCAAATTAATAAGAAAAATATCGTCTTACAGAGATTCAGAAGAAACCGAAAAACATAAAAATACCGAACCACAATCACGACCAACGACCACCCGACAACCGTCGTCTACCGAGCCTCGGCGATCCTTCCTCCTATCCGATCTCTCTCTCTCCTTCGGTCCTCAAAAATCTCCCCTAAAAATTAAGCTCTAAAAACTTCTCTCTAATTAAGCCCCCCTTTCTATGCTAGATAGAAGGGTATTTATACTAAAAAGCTAAAAACTAAAAAGGCTAAAAGATATAAACTTTCCTAAAAAGATAGAAACAATCCCTAAAAGATAGAAATAAAATCTAAAAAGATATTAAGACCTAAAATACATATTCTAACAACCCCAAAAGATTCTAAAAAGATACTCAACCGATATGGAAATAAATACCCACTCAGGATCGGTGAATTATAAAAATAATACTTCAAATCTTCTCCTTCGTGGCCTCGTTAACGAGCCCTCATAGCCTCGTTAACGAGCCTGGGCTTTATTTTCTTCAACACTTCCTCTTGTACTCTCGAGCTCCGACTTCTTCAATCTTGCACTCCTCCGTCTTTCGCTGCAATGCTCCCAATTCAACTCCATTCAGCTCCTTTCCTCGCTAAAACCTGCAAAATTCACAAAATAGCGTAGATTCCACTCTTTTCACAGAAATATGCAAAACTATCTAAAAATACTCAAAACTAAACCTAAACTAAACAAAAAAAACCTAATAAGCAAAGAAAACCTATCAAAAAACTATACTAAAAATGCGAACATCAAAATACCCCATACTTAGACTTGCTTGTCCTCAAGCAATAAACAAGACACTAACCAAAATCAAAACAAATCATGTTCATCAAGACATAGCCATCTTCTAAAAAGCAACATCTACACATAAGAAAATTATAGCAAAAGACTATTAACATCCTCACACATATATACACTTAAATAGACATAAAATAATACAATCCAACCTCTCAAGGGATATAATGTGTTTCACTCAACTCTTATGTGTTTGGGCTCATAAATTCAATCTCTCAACTCATCTTATATACAAAAACTCATAGAAATTGGAACTTATATCACCAATACTCTCCACCCAAGATTTGTCAAAACAAGCAAAGAATCATCAAGAGAACTTAGGCTCAATGAAAAACTTCATAGAAGCTTCCATTCGGCCGGGTTGTAATGGGGCTTGGTAATAACAATAAGGAGTGGAAATATTTGGTCATGTGGTGCTAATAATATCCGGGAATCAAAAGACTCCTAAAAACTCACATCTCACCAAAAACTTTCATATAACAACATACCAAACTCACTCTTCTTTATGCACACTCATTTTCACTCACCCTTTATCATCCTAGAAAGTCTCATAACAAAAATAAAAGAATCTCTGATATTATCTTTAAACACAAATGCACTTCAACTCTTCACCTCTTTATAATTTCCTTCTTTCTCTTCTTCTTTTTTCTTCTTTTTTCTCTTTTTTTTTTCGTTGCCTCGTTAACGAACCCATATTCGGGTCGTTAACGATCCACCGTGTACATTCCTCTTCCTTTTTATTCACTACATCCATCAAAAACTTTATTGTGTGCATTTTTTTCTATCAAGAGACCTTTCTTACATATAATAACAAGAGACTTCCAATCTACCCTTCCCAAATACCCTTCAATTTAAGCAAATATAAACTCTTTTCTTTTTAACAAAACACAAAACTTTACCTCTCCAATCTAAGTCCTAATTCCCGGATAGGGTCAAGCTTATCTCGGCTAGGGAATATTTTTTTGTGGAGCTAAAAACAAAAGGTTTCAGGCCAGAATTGGTTATCAAAAGAAGGAATAATGTAAAGGTAGATAGGGAATAATAGGGCTTATAAAAATAAGTTCTCCATCATATGATCTTCACAAGTAATGAACTAACAATCTTATAAGGGTCTCAAGAAATAGATAACCATCACAATTCCAAGAGATAATATGCATAAAGAGAGTAAATCACACAAGAAAAGAAGAGGGATTTATGATATTCTCCCTATAAGGCCAAAAATACTCACAAGGTAAACGTTGTTGAATTGCATCATCTATGCTATAAAGTATATGTGCTCAATTTCATCAAATGCTATTCTCTTCTAAAAACAATAATTTCAAGTTCGAGAATCTGGCTATACTTTTAAAGACATGTTTGCAAGGAATTATATGATTAAGCTAGTGATCGCTATCATAGAACTTAAGAGGGGATATCTATCAATTCTAAAACTCTTTTTGGATTTTTCAATTTTTTTCAATTTTTTTAATTTTTTTTCGGTTTTAAAGAAATAAAAACTACATAGAACACATAAACACCTAGGACATAATTTTTCTACTTTCTTCCCACCCCATACTTAAAATTACAGTGTCCCCACTGTAAGGCAAATAAGAAGAAGAGTGAAAAGAAATAGAAAACAAAACAAAACAAAAAAAAACAAAAAAAAGAAAAGAAAGACATAAAACTTACACAGTGGAAACAAGGAAAAGAAACTTCATCTTGAGCTGAATCAACGGTTCTGTGGAGGAAAGTAGTGCTCAAAGTTCCCCATGAAGTCGTACATCGTCCTCCAACGCTCAGCATCCTCCGCCTCTCTCTGACGCTGCCTCTCATCCTTTATCGACATGCGAGCAGAATAGACGGTTTCCCATCTATCCATCCTCCTATGAATGTGATCCGTTTGGAGGTGAAGCTGCTGCATCCGTGCAGAAAGATCCTCGGCCCATGGTGGTGGTATACTCGATCCTGCGTACTCGGGGTGAGGAGGTGGTGGGTAGTGAGGCTGGAAATGGTCTTGATACATCACCGGGTTGTAAGGCATGAGGCCATAAGCATGAGGGTCGACAGGAGCTGGTGGTGGGTCGACAGGGGCTCTCGGCACCTCGTTAACGAAGCTGGGTGCCTCGTTAACAGGGTTGGGATGCGGTTGGAAGTGGTCGCTAACGACCCTGGTGGGCTCGTCAACGAAGATGTGGCCTCCTAACACCTCCGTGTCCATGTCTTCTTCTTCAAAGTTGAGCTCCTCAGTGCCGCCCTCGGTGTCGGCTTCCTCGGTGTCGTTGCCTACTACCTCGGTGTCCTCTTGTTCATCTTCTTCCTCATATTCATCCACGTCGTCCCGCTCAAACCGGGTTTCACATGGCCTAAGCGAGAGCTCGTCCTCCGGTTTTGGCTCCAATGGGTAGGGATGTCCCGTCCACACCTCGTACCAATTCGGTACATAGAGTAGCTCGTACATGTCGTGGGAAGGTATGACTAGTCGATCTTGAACCTTCACCTTGTAGCCTTCCTCGGCTTGCACGAAAATCCCGGAACTATACCAATAGTTTTTGTTGAGGAGTTGGGCGTGAGCCGGTGTGTAGCGGGTGAGATCTACTCCGAGATTCTTAGCCAAGAGGCTAACCAAATTGCCACACCACACCTCCTTGGACTTGGTGGATTTCTCGATGTAGTAGAGCCATTCGTACCCCAAATTCAAGGGCACGGGCTCCTCAAAGAGGATGGTGCGGAAGCAAGCGACCTCCGTTCTTGTAGGTCGGTTCAACTCTTTCTTCGGCCAAAATGTTGCGGCGAGGACTCTCAAAATAATCCGGAAGATGGGGTTGACTATGTTTGCCCCGGATAGCGCCGCGGTAGAGGATTGAACCTCCCCGGTGATGTAGCTCCAAGTGCGGGTCACTCGGTAGTCCTTCAAGCTATAATCTCTCGACGGGTTTGGGAGCTCCAAGATTGCATTGAACTCCGCCATGGTGAACTCACGGTCCTCGTTACCGAGCCGGAACCGAATTCGTCCCGCCGAGATCTTCGACGAGAAGTTGGTCTCCAAAGTAGCCAAGAACTCGGATGTGAGGGCCGGGTAATGTGGCAAGCTCTCTTGCTTCAACAGGTGGGCGGCCCCAAGGATGATGAAGGCGTCCTTGACATCCGTGTAGATGCCCGTGGAGACAGCGCTAGACTTCGAGAACCATCGGGTGTAATGGTCCTTCTCCAGAAAATCTCGGTAGCGCCGTACTTGGCTCTAACTGCTCAAGATCACATCATCCACTCGAGGTGGAGATGGAGACCTATGGTTCCTCCTCTTCTTCTGGGCTCGGGTAGCGGGTCTGTTTGAACTAGCCATGGATCCTACAAAATAATCGAGATTTTTCCAAGATAAGATCCACTCAAAAATAGATAGGTACGAGACCCCATACTTGGTCACAAAATTAACCTCGGAATTATTCGTAAACTACCCAATTGGGTTGTTCACGATTCTGGGCTCGGATCGATCGATGAAGAAATGCAGGGTCGTTAACGAGCCTGGGTGGGTCGTTAACGAGCTGCCGAGAGCAAAACTAGAATTTTCCGAAATTTAATCTACCTTAAATTCAGCACAAATCAAGCATGCAATCTTCTATTATTTTCCACATATCCCCCATCGGGTATAAGCACCCCATACTTACTCAATTTCCCATCCCGAACATGCTGAAAAATTTCCCGAAATTTTGACATGCAAAGATTGAATTTTTAGATCTAGCACAAGAAAAATTCATGCTTTCCTAACTAAAGGATTAGAATAGCTAATCTAACATGAATAATCTTTCCTAAAACATGAACAACTAAGCACAATCAAGAATTTTTAGGAACAAAATCAAGCATGCTCATCGACCCTCCTAAGAATCATGATTCAAGATATGAAATTTCGACCCTTTAGATAATCAATCATGCAATTTCAAGCAAGGGTTTAGAAATCATACCGGAGAACCGAAAAATTGAAGAACAAGGGTCGGAATCGGGGTGGTTAACGAGTTTTGGCCTCGTCGGTGAACGGTTTCCGAGCTCCGGTAACTACGGCCTCTCGGTGATCGGTAGTGTGAGGGATTCCGACTCAGTGGGAGAGAAGGGAGAGGGATTGAGAGTATTTTGGGTTTGAGAGGGAGTGAATTTTTGAGAGGATTGTGGTAGAATTTTGGAAGGGGGTAGAAGGGTTTATATAGGAGGGGTAAGGGTAGAAGGGGGGGCGGCGGCTAGGGTAAATAGATAGATTAGGTTAAAATACTTACCTGCCCCGTATTGTGACGAGTCGGGTCTTCCGAACCGGGTCGTTAACGAGCCTGGGTGGGTCGTTAACGAGCCGTCGTGGCCTTCTTGAGTGATTTTTCGATCCCTTCCTCCTGAAATCTTGTTAGCTCAAAAAATTCTAATTTCTATCCTAGTTAAAACTAAAAAGAAAAATAAAAGAAATCTAAGAAATAATCTAAAAAGAAAAAGAAAAGAAAATAAAATAAACTAATCCTATTCTAAAAAGCGGGTTGCCTCCCGTAAGCACTATGTTTAACGTCGTTAGCCCGACGAGCTCCCTTGCTAGTCTCATGGTGGTTCATGTATGGCCATGTTGGGGTCTTGAGATACCCTGCTTGTAGCCTTACTGCCTCTGTGTGCTTGAATTGCTAAATTAGGACCCTTTTCTTCTATCAGCAAGCTCGATATCCTTGGATTGTTGGTGTAGTCTGAAAGCCAAGGTGGTTTGGACTTTTCTGTAACCTCTGTAGTAGGGCCTTGGTTGAACTCATGCACGTAGGACTCAGTGATCGGCAGATGTGGCTCGGTAGGGACTGTTGTGTTGAGTTCGGGTTGAGTCAACTCTAGTTGTGCCACTCCAATTGGGTCGTTGGATTTTTGATCCAAGTTGAATTCCACCCGTTCTTCTCCTATATCAAAAGTGAGGAGTCCCTTCCGCACATCAACTCTTGCTCCTGCTGTGGCTAAGAATGGTCGCCCGAGAATTATGGGGACATGAGGGTCTTCAGGCATATCAAGGACGATAAAATCATTCGGTATAAAGAATTTCCCGACTTGAATAGGGTAATCGTCCACTACTCCTGTGGCTTTGACACTCGACCCATCTGCCATGTACAGATTCATGTCTACTGGCTCTAGTGGTCCCATATTGGCTTTAGACCAGATTGAGAGCGGAACAAGACTAGCACTGGCACCAAGATCGCATAAAGCTTTGAACTTGTGGTTGCCTATGTCGATTGTGATTGCAAACCTCCCCGGGATCTCCCAGCTTTTTTGGTAGAGCTATTGATCTGACTTCATCCTGCAGCTCTGTAATGGACCTTTTCCTGCTAAGAATATCCTTCAAAATTTTTGTGTAAGCCGGCATTTCGCTTAGGGCCTCAGCGAATGGGATGGAAATATTAATGCCCTGAAGAATCTTAACGAAATGCTTGAACTTACTCTCAGTAGAGTCCATAGATTTCTTAGTTGGAAATGGAAGAGATTTCACCATTCTAGGAACCAAGTTAGGCTCGAGAGGTGAGAGTACCGGGTCGACACTGGGGTCGATTGATGTCCTCGGTGGGTCGTTACCGACCCTGATGGGGTCGTTAACTGCCCTGGGATTGAGAGGGAGGCTCGGATTAGTAGACTTACCTGGGTTAGGGTCGTTAGATACCCTTGGAGCTTCGTCATTCTGGTTTGTTAGCTCGGTATGTGCTCTCGCTGGCTCGTTAACGAGCTGGTTAGCGAGGTATTGTTCCTCCTTCTCTTCAGCTTGAGTTCTCTCCGGTAGTGTCTTCCCACTTCTGAGGTGTACCGCTGCTATTTGGCCTCTAGGGTTCTCCTCGGGGCGGTCCGGGAGTTGCCCTTGTGGTCTTGGAATCGGTGCAGCTAGGTCCCCTAGTTGGGAATCAACGCTCCTCTTCCAAATATCGAACTCTCCCCATCTTTTATCTTGTCGGTTCAGCTTAGCTTGAACGTCATCAACCTTGTTGTTCACTCCGTTGATGCTCTCTTTTATCTCCTGAACCCATGATGGCGTCTCCTGATGGCCTGGAGGTCGATATGGTGCAGGTCGTCTATCTGGTGGGGGCCCTGCATAATTTTGACTTGTATTCTGATTGCCCCATGGTTGATAGTTGTTCGACCTGTCATTATAATTAGGCTGGTTCCTGTAGGGTCCTCTCATGTAATTCATCTCAGCTATTTTCTCAGCGGTTCTAACCTGCTCAATGTTAGTGCAAGCAGAAGTACTATGTGCAGAAGAACCACATTCTTGACATGATTGAGAGGATTTCAGAAAACTTACCTGTTTCCTTAGACGGTTGACCTCATCTTGTAAGAATTGATTTTTAACATCGGGGTCAACTTCATCTCGGTTGGGCACATAGATACGTTTTTGAGTTTGTGGAGCCTGCTGGGTCCCGTACATAGCATCGTAATTCGCCAGCTTGTCCAACAGTTCCCACGCCTCTGTCGGGTTCATCTCTATAAAACCGCACGCAGTATGCGTGTTGATGCGGTTCTTGGTCTCTGCGTTGATACCCTGGAAAAAGATTTCTTGCAAAACATATAAAGGTTGCCCATGAGTAGGGCACTGTCTAAGCATCTCCTTGAATCTTTCCCATGTTTCAACAAATGTTTCATTAGGCAACTGGTGATAAGAGGTGATGCGTTTCCTTAACTCCGTTGTCTTGGCAGGAGGGAAAAACTTTGTAAGAAATTGATCATACAAAGCTTTCCAAGTCCTGATAGACTTAGAAGGTAGGCTCTCTAACCAGTTCAGGGCCTTTCCAGTAAGAGACCATCTAAAAGCTTTTAACAAAACATATTCAAACGAGACACCTTCAGCAGCTATGGTGTCACATAAATCAAGAAAATTTCTAATATGCTCCATAGGGCACTCAGCAGGTTTCCCTTCAAACTGAGCCCGTTTGATTAAGGATATAAATTGAGACTTGATCTCAAAAGGTTTCTCTATCGTTGGAAGCACAATAGGGGATTCTGGCACCCTCAGTTCCGGATGCATGTATTGCTTGGCATTCCTTGGATAGGCGTTTAACTCTTCTTGTAGTCGAGCCTTGTCAGCTCGTTGACGCTCAGCTTCTGCGTCTGCGCCGTCCTTTTCGGCTCTCAGTGCCTCCATCTGGGTCCGGAGGATCTCTAACTCTCTAGCCATCCCCTCAGTTGTGGCCATGGCTCGGTTTTCTCGGAGTCGACGGTGCAGGGAACGTTCTAGTTCTGAGTAATAACCTGTGTTATCAAACTGAAGCCTTCTTCGTCCTACCGGCATACACTGAGAAAACAAACAAAGAAAACAAAAACGGGGTCGGGCTATTCCCGATCCCGAAGATAAACTAACAACTCGTTGCTTCCCCGGCAACGACGCCAATTTGTTGAAAGAGTTTCTCGGCCAACAAATAAATTTGTAAGTCAAGACCCCGCTGAGTACAGTGGAGTCAGGATCGTTCCACAGGAAGCAAGGTTGTTTGTCTATCAATCTAACAAAAATCAAACAAAAACAAATAAAAACACTCACGAGCAGCCTCATTAACGACGTTGTCAAGGTCGTTAACGAACCACCGAACACAAAATACTAAACTAACGACCTAATAAAATTCTAATTAAAATTCGATACCGAGGCAAGTACTCAACAACGAAGATTCACCAGAAATAATTCAAATAAAGCAAAAATCTAGGATAAGGTACACTACAACATAGCCAAGCATATAAACTCGTAAGAAGATAAGATCATGCCTTTAAACAGATAGAGTCATCAACTTTCGTCGACTTAGCAAGTAAATTAATCTACTTTCGCATCCTAATTCACTTAATTGCTTGTTTTGGATCTAAAGCTTGAAACTTTCGTTTTCAAACAATATCAACCTTCAAGTTACTAACTTTCTCTTTCAATCAAGTTAAAAACTCAAATTACCTTAACTTTCGTTTCGGTATAAGCACAACAAACAATCTCAATAAAAGATAAAAGGCATTCAACACACAATCTTACTCATCAAACATGCTCAACTATGCCGAGCTTAACCCCGATCCTAGAAAAGGAACTACTCACTAATCATAACTAAGAAACTAAAAACTTCAATAAAAAGAAACATTGAAACAAAACTCAAACTCAAATTAATAAGAAAAATATCGTCTTACAGAGATTCAGAAGGAACCGAAAAACATAAAAATACCGAACTACAATCACGACCAACGACCACCCGGCAACCGTCGTCTACCGAGCCTCGGCGATCCTTCCTCCGATCCGATCTCTCTCTCTCCTTCGGTCCTCAAAAATCTCCCCTAAAAATTAAGCTCTAAAAACTTCTCTCTAATTAAGCCCCCCTTTCTATGCTACATAGAAGGGTATTTATACTAAAAAGCTAAAAACTAAAAAGGTTAAAAGATATAAACTTTCCTAAAAAGATAGAAACAATCCCTAAAAGATAGAAATAAAATCTAAAAAGATATTAAGACCTAAAATACATATTCTAACAACCCCAAAAGATTCTAAAAAGATACTTAACCGATATGGAAATAAATACCCACTCAGGATCGGTGAATTATAAAAATAATACTTCAAATCTTCTCCTTCGTGGCCTCGTTAACGAGCCCTCACAGCCTCGTTAACGAGCCTGGGCTTTATTTTCTTCAACACTTCCTCTCGTACTCTCGAGCTCCGACTTCTTCAATCTTGCACTCCTCCGTCTTTCGCTGCAATGCTCCCAATTCAACTCCATTCAGCTCCTTTCCTCGCTAAAACCTGCAAAATTCACAAAATAGCGTAGATTCCACTCTTTTCACAGAAATATGCAAAACTATCTAAAAATACTCAAAACTAAACCTAAACTAAACAAAACTAAACCTAATAAGAAAAGAAAACCTATCAAAAAACTATACTAAAAATGCGAACATCACCTACCCAAGCCTGTCATGTTAGGGAGTCTCTATGAGCTTTTTTTTTTGTTTCTTGATTAAAATGGAGACTTATCTACATGATTGACAAATCCACATTAAATATATTCTTTCCCTGGTTCTCTTTGGCACCTCCGGTGCAACACCCCAAAGAACTAGGCGTATTCTCTTGTTGTGGGTGTTGGCAACTGGGTGACAGTTTAGAGCAATGCATGTGAGGAACCTTGTCTAGGTGAGGAACCTTGTTGATATTGGGAACTTTGTGTAGGTGGGGAACAATGACTACATGTGTATTATTTTGGAAATCTTTGGAAGAAAAATCTGCTACTCAAGTGCGTTGTCAAGAAGATTCTAAAATGTCATGAGGTTTATGAGACTGAGGGGGAAGTTAGGTTTGTGAGGAATCTAATGTAAGCCTGACCCATCCGGGAAATAGGAATTTTAGTGGATTTATAAGTGTGAGTTTGAGCCAAGCTTGGGGGATTCAAAAAAAGGGTTGATGTTAAATATCAATGGTGTGGATGGAGTTTGATGTGATGAGAAAAATGAAATGAAAAAAAATGAGGAAAGAAGCTCATAAGAATAAAAAGAAAAAAATTCTTTAGATGAGCAAAGTGTTTAAGTGAAAAGGTTGTGGGAAATAAAAGAAAAAAAAAAAGGGAGAAAGAGAAGGTGAAAAAGAAAACAAAAGAGAAAGTTTGGGGAAGAAGTGCATTAAGCTTGGTTTTGGTGTTTTATTTAGGAATAGTTTCTTTTCCCGGATTAGCACCACATGCCAAATTTTTATCCCTCCAAAATTGTCTCACCCTAGCCTCATTACAACCTTATAAAAGACCTCATGATTATAGCTTGTATACAAAGTCCCATGCGGTGGAGATTTAGATCGCTGTTGCAAGCTTATGGTAGCTAAGCTTTCAAAAGATGAGACTTGAGTGAAACACGTCCTATTCAAACACTTGATAGAGAGCGAAAACACAATTGTCCTATGTGAGGTTTAGAATGGATATGTTGGCTTTATCTCTTTGATGTACAAATGCATGCTATGATTTTGGTTGTCATTCTTTGCTTCTATAATTCTCGTCTAGATTATTGTTGAAATGGATCCATGACTTGCTTGTCTTGTGGGGTGTCGGATTTGATTTCTTACTTGAGGACAAGTAAGGTTTAAGCTTGGGGGATTTTGATAGCATGCATTTAGACATAGTTTAGGACATGTTTACTTTCATGTTTTGAGTCTTTTTAGCTTAGTTTTGAGTTAGTTTTATGTTTGTTTCGTTTGTTTTCTTTGTTCGATATCTACTCTTCTGTTGTGTGGATTTCAGGCTATTCTGGATGGAGATTCAAGAATTTCAAGGATCAAAGCTAAGAGGAGTGTTTCATGGAGCCTAAGTGATGAAGGACGGAGCTTACAAGTGGTTGCTCGAGTGCCAAGACGGAGTAAGAGCGGAAAAATGAAGAAAAGTCAGCCCAGCGAGTACGTGACCGGGTTCTCAACTACCCGACCAAGTACGTGGCCGGGTACAAGACCGGGTTCTCCAAAAGAACCACCGCGATCATGCAGTAACTTACCCGACCGGGTTCTTGCCCGGGTACTTGACCGGGTAGTTCCCCGTGTCGGGATTTGGGCCGACTTTGCAATTTATTTTGTCTCTTAAAACACTATAACCCTAGTTTTTATGAGATTATTACGCATTATGGTTTCTAGCCTCTCTAGATAGAACCTTAGTTGGAGATTATTGGAGACTTTTCTAGATCTGAGAGATTGGAGTTTGAATCGATTTGAAGACAATTTGGTATGTTGTTCATTAAATTTGATTTGCTTTCCTCCCTTCTCATGTCTAGCTAATTCTCTTATTCTGAGGTTGGGTGAACCCAATGATGAAGTAAGTAGATCTAAATTGTGATGTTTGGTTGAATGGAAACTTGATTGTAGTTTTATTTCATCCTAGGTTGCCTTATGCCCTATTTGCTTCGCATATAGGATTCTCGTTATAATTTGAGACCGACCGGAGATAATCGTAACAGGATATTGATTTGATAAGTACCAAAAATTGGTTCTGAATGAGATCCCTAGGTATTAAACTAGAGAGTTATTTATGCGACAGCAACTTAATTTCTCTTGTGTAAATTTCAACTATCGTAGTAGTTCTAGGGTTGGATAATTCAAGCGGAACGCGACAGCGAATGCTGGGTTTGTTTTCCCCTAGTCTCTAAAGAGCTTAAAGGGCCTAAAACCGATTAATCTTACGCGATAGCGATTATTAGTTGAGTCTAGGCACATTCACATATTTTTTGAAAAGGAATTTGTGTTGGTTTTAGATAGTGAGTTCCTTCAAACGACATTCAAGTTGAAATCCAAATAAACATCATTTAAAATCTACTGAAACATTATTGTGGGGATCCTAATCTTGGAAGTTTTTCTCCACTGATATTCCTTTGTTATTCTTAATTACTCGTTAGCATTTACATTAAATCATAAACTTTTTTCTTACTTATTTGGCTTGATCTACTAGTTCGAATATCAATTAATACTACAAAGGTCCCTGAGTTCTACACCTTGATTACTACAACCAAACCGTATACTTGCGGTGTAGGAAAATAGCCTATCAATGCCAAAAGGGGGAAAAGGCTTGAGATAGATAAAAGGGGGTAGTTAATATTGAATGCCATGCAGGTTATCCAACTTAGGGGGAACTTTTTAGAGAATTTGAGTTTATTATCTATATTGTCGATGTTTGGCCTTTGAAGTTTTTGAGCAGGAATAAAGGTGTTTGTCACCATCAAAAAGGGGGAATTTGTTAGAAAGCAAAACTTTGATTTTGATGGTTCCAAACATGAAGAAAGTTGACAACATGGATTCTTCGAAGAAGTTGTGAACATGTGAGAAGTTGCGAACATGTGAACCAAGACAGAATAGAAGAGTTGGTAGAATGTGAGCTCAAGACTTTGTTAGGTCGTCAACTTACGCAAGTGAGGTGGCCAACTTCGAAGCTGCAAAACAGGTCGTCGACGTGAGTGACGTCCCTTACTTGTGCAAGTCACATGGCCAACCTCGAATCTGTGATCCAGGTCGTCCACGTGAGTCAAGTCGTCCACGTGATCCAGGTCGTTGACGTGAGCCAGGTCGTTGACCTGACAGGAAGGCAGACTGAAAACGCGTGAGAAGATTGAGCGAGATATCAAATCAGTTCGGTTAAAGAAAGAATCTTCTCAAAACAAGAAAGGATGTGGATCTTGCTTAAGCCCTAAGGAGTTTCTTTATTGTAATATTTATTTTATCCTTAGGAAGATTTGTAAGGATTAGATTTATATCATCTTCCTTAATTAATAAAGGAAGTAATATATCTCTAAACCCTAGTTTGCTAGCCTATATAATTCGTGGTTATTAGGTTAGAAAGTGAGTGAGCTGATATTGCATATTAAGAGAGGAAAAGCCAGGAGCTTATACTCCATATTTGTGAAAGAGAAAAGATAGATTGACTCGTTCGTGGGATTCGATCGAGTGGAGAGACGTAGGCTTGTTAGACGGGTTGAGGGTTGCGGTTACTCGGTTCACAACGAGTTCTAGAGTGCTTGGGAAGTAAGTCTAGATCCAGGGTGTTCTTGTAAACAATCCAAAAGATCAATAAAGTAAGCTACGACTTTTAATCCTTCCAAGCGAGAACTTGGAAGGGAGTGGTTTTCACACTTGATTGATAGAGTTCATCGATCAAGTGTTTCCACTATAAAATATTGGTGTGTCAAGTAAGTCTTTTCTGTTAAATTAAATTTCCGCTGCGTATACACTCAGGTTGGTGACTTCGTCTAAGTCGACAACCTTGACCAGGTTGGCGACGTTGGCTAGGTCAACGACCTAGAAGTACTAATGATCCTACAATAAGCCCAACAAGCAATTCAAAGGATAAAAGGCAATCAAAAGTTCAACACATTTAATCAATCATGCACAACTATGTCGGGTTTCAACCCCGACCCTAGATAAGAAAACTACTCACTATTCATTGAATCAAAGCAAACAACTTTAATCAAAGAGAACATTGAAAAGAAAAACTTAGTTGAAATTAAAAGAAATATCGTCTTACAATCCCGTAGAATTCGAAACAACGAACAAGAGTTTGATCACCGAACCACTCCTCTCTCTCTATCGGAATTCAGTCCGACTTCTCTCTCTCTCTCTCTCTCTCTCTCTCTCTCTCTCTCTCTCTCTCTCTCTCTCTCTCTCTCTCTCTCGACTTCTCCTAGACTAACGTGAATCCCCCCTGTCTAGGCTTAGAATAAGGGTATTTATACTAAGAAACTGTCTAATAAAAAGCCTAAAAGATAAAAACTTACCAAACTTAAAAGATAACAAGATAAAATATATTAATTCCGAAAGTCGGCGTCGTTCTACCAACACAGGTCACCTCGACACAAGGGTATTTATACTAAGAAACTATCTTCTTTCTCATCTTCTATGCATACCACACACACCACTTCACTGCATCTCAGCTTGAAAAGTGCTCCTTTCCGCTCTAAAACCTACAAAAAGACACAAAGCGAAGTAGCTTCCATACTTTTCACAAAATATGCAAACATATCCAAAAACACACAAAACTGACTCTAAAACCTAATAAAACTAAACTAAACACCCTAAGAAAGACACCTAAAACTAGACCAAAAACACGAACATCATTTGGCAAGTGATAGAAACATAATCTTAATTATAAAATAAATTTTATAATAATATTTTTAAAATATAATTATATTTAAAGATCTTAAAATTTGATAAGTTTAGAGACATAATCTTTACTATATAACATTATAGGATGATTTATGTAAATAGCAAAAAAAAGGCTAATTAGGTGGATATTAAGGAGGGTGTGAAAATTAGGTAAATAGCAAAAAAAAAACATCACCCACCCCCACCCCACTCCCACCGAGTTGACTCGATCGTTGACCGGGTTGACTCGCCCGTTGACTAGTCGTTGACCTATCGTTGACCGGTATTGACCATCATCACTATCATCACTTTCATAATCGTCATCACATTTTTTCTCCATTGTCATCATAATTTTTTCCACCGTCATCACAATTTTTTAATGACAAAAAGTATATAAAATGCCTTCATGATAATTTTTGATGACATAAAGTGTAATAAAAGGTAAACAGTATCATCAAAATGTCTTGATGACAATTTTTTTATAGCAAAAATTATCATCAAAGGCATTCAACCACATAAAAACAACCGTTATCACACATAAAAAATAAAGTTGTCATCAAATATCTATCATTACGTTTAATTTTTTAGTGTCATCAAAATGTGTCATCGCATATAACTTTTTAGTGTCATCAAGGCATTTGATGACAATCATCACTTTCATCATTGTCATCACAATTTTTTTTCACCGTCATCACTGTCATCACAATTTTTTGATAACAAAAAGTGTAATCAAAGGTAAAAAGTGTCATCACAATATCTTAATGACAACTTTTTTATGACAAAAAATATCATCAAAAGACATTCAACCACATAAAAACAATCGTCATCACACATAAAAAAACCATTATCACACGGTTCGAACCGTCATCAACTGTCATCACTGCTTGATAACGGTTTGATTGTCATCAACTATCATCACAAATTTCATCCCTACTTGACGATGGTTCATTTGTCATCACAAATGTCATCGCTACTTGATGACGGTTTGATTGTCATCAACTATCATCACAAATTTCATCCCTACTTGACGATGGTTCATTTGTCATCACAAATGTCATCGCTACTTGATGACGGTTTGATTGCTATCAACTATCATCACAAATTTCATCCCTATTTGATGATGGTTCAATTTTCATCACAAATGTCATCGCTAGTTGATGACTGTTTGATTGCCATCAACTATCATCACAAATTTCATCCCTACTTGATGATGGTTCAATTGTCATCACAAATGTCATCACTACTTGATGATGGTTTGATTGTCATCAACTATCATCACAAATTTCATCCCTACTTGATGACGGTTCAATTATCATCACAAATGTCATCCCCACTTGATGACGTTTTGATTGATTTGTTTGTCATCAAAAGAGCCTTGATGACAAACAAAGTATTATCAAAGAACCTTAACGACATTCATTTGTTTGTCATCAAAGAGCCTTGAAGACAAACAACCGTCATCAAACTGGCATCACTTAAAATTTGTTCGAACCATCATAACTACTTGATGACGGTTTGATTGTCATCAACTATCATCACAACTGCCATCTCTACTTGATGACGGTTCAATTGTCATCAATTATCATCGTTACTTGATGACAGTTCAATTGTCATCAAATTGTCATCACTAAAAGTTTGTTCGAACCATCATCACTACTTGATGACAATTTGATTGTCATCAACTATCATCACAAATGTCATCTGTACTTTATGACAGTTCGATTGTGATAAATTATCATCGTTATTTGATGACAGTTCAATTGTCATCACTACTTGATGACAGTTTGATTGATTTGTTTGTCATCAAGGTCATCATCAAGTCTCATAAAAAAATTGTCATCAAGTGTCATCACATGTTTTTAAACGACCTTGATGACATTAAACCACATAAAAACAACTATCATAAACACATAAAGAAAAAGTTGTCATCAACTATCATCACAAATCTTATCCTTATTTGATGATGATTCGATTGTCATTGCTATTTGATGATAGTTCAATTGTCATTTCTACTTAATGACGGATCGATTGTCATCAATTGTCATCGTTATTTGATGGCGGTTCGATTGTCATCAAGATTTGATGACATTATTGCCATCAAGGCTAAACCGTCATCGCTATTTGAGAGCTGAAAGATTTAAACCTATTTAATTCTTCTTTTGTGGAAAAAATCCACTTTGAATTTGAGATCTGGAGTTTAAACTTTGATGCTAGAACTAATTATGAAAGCTTTGCCAATAATACTATTATTGGTATCATCATTATCATCTCATGAATTGAATGCCACAGCTCAAAACTCGGCTACAATAAAATCACCTAGATTTTTCACTTGTGTAAAATCAGTCACAATCAATCTGAATATGATTAATTTTATTCCAAGACTTACTTAAAGCAAGCAATCAAACTAGTAACAAATACTCAGCAAAGGGTACTGAGCAAGGAGAATTGATTACAAAAGTTATTCAAAACAGTGTACACACTAAGTCATGTGCAAGGGACAAGCTACAAACACTAATCTTGGATCTCAAGAGATGTCAAGGGAATTCTTGATCATCTTCTTTCATGTGGGCCAAGCTTCCCACTGATCTTCTCGTCCTTGACTGTGTTCATGTTGTAAGCGTAGTTCGCAAGGGCATTCTTGGACTCGACCTTTTTCTTATGCTCCTCATCCTTGGACTTGGACTTCTTGTCAGCTGCTATCCCATTCTCAGCTTCCCGGCATCAGATACTTATATGCCACAAAGGAAGGAAAAAAATAGGAAGTCAATGTTGTTGAAAGCTTGTGTAAAAGGACTACAATGAGCCTTCTGAAGTAAAAAGTTCATCAATTAGTTCACTCAGCTACCAACATCAACTTTTCAGCACTAAAAAATGCTAATAGGAATAGTTTTTAATCGTTCTAAAGAGATACATTTTTCTGTACACATAATTATTATCTCCACTTTGAATACAACCCATTAACATTATATTCCATGTCACAACGTTGTTCATTGCAATTAAACTACTTGATGTTCTTATTGAAAAAACACTAATAAGTTTGCACATCAGTTTGGTTTTTTTATCTACTAACACAAGATGAATGATTGAAGGACTTAAAATTTGTACATGACTCTAAAGAAGGAAGTGAGCTCACCACAAGCAGGATAATGTACTCTCCTTGGGCAAGCTTAAAAATGTTTTTCTTCTACTCTCCATCTTCCATGATTTAGTAGTCTGAACTGAATTTTGGAACAAAATTATGTATGTTGTCATCATCCCTCGGCAAGCTTAACTTATGTATGGACAACAACAACATCAAACTAATCCCTAATGCCTCCTTCGATCGAGAAGCAAGTACCTATGGCTCTAAAGCACATCACTTTTTAAACAGAATGCTAATTACGTTTGAAAACACAACCATAATGACCCATTGAACTATCCAACTGAATTTACTTTAGTTCAACAATCAAATTGGTTGCTTTTTATCTTATGATTTGATTTTTAGGATGATGACAACATACCAATGGATTTCAATATCAGTATCATTTGCATGAGTTTTCACTTTCTTCTCTACATACACCTCTTCAGCAGAACAACAATAACAAAGAGCAATGGGAAATTGGGCACCTGAATCTTCAAGAACTCTTCAAGTGTTAATGGCTTCCACCAAAAGTTAGCACCAGCTCTTCAAGTGTTAATGGCTTCTTTTGATCAAATACATGATTTTCTATCAAGCTCATCTCTTCACGTACGTAGATATATATAAACCAAAGCATTATAGCACAACAAATCGATCGATGTAAGAAGGACAAAATTTTAACCCTAGATCTACATTTCGTCACCTACTAATAGTTCAATCCGGTCAAAATTGTGAATCTCCAAATGGTGGTTTTGATTATATAGGACAAATAGCTTCAAATTAATGTAATTACAACTGCTAATTTCTTATCGAGTGAGGTCGAAATCACGAAATCAGACTCGAGCAGGGATACGATAACGAGGATTGATTCGCGAAATCAGAAAACAAGGAGGAGGAGATGGAATTGGGGATGACGAGAAGGAGAATGATGACGAAGACGAAGCAAAGAGCTTTGACGGAGACGCTTGTCGCGCGACAGAGAAAACTCGGAGGAGCGAGGAAGGTGGGGGAAAGAGAAAAAAGGGAAGAGAGAAAAAAATGAAAAAATAAAGTTTATATACTTGACAAAAACCAAAAATTCTGCCTTCACATATAAGCGGCTAATTAGGGTGCCAAGATTTGCCCTTTTACCAAATTCTTTCTAACATTATATTAATCAAAACTCGTATAATGTACGGGCATTACCCCTAGTCTATATATATATATATATATATAAACCTATAAACTAAAATAAACTTGACAATTAATGTGTATTCAAATAATATGGTTTTTATAAATATCATTCAAACATACATCTAAACTAAAACATAAATCAATATGAATATTATATTAATGGCCATTCATTGTCTATATTCTTATACAATCCATTCACATTCTTAAACCGTTGCAGCCCTTACACATTCTCAAACGGTTACAATTTGAACACCACAGTCAACACATAATTAAGGGTTTTTATACCCATATTACATATCTTCAGCCATTGCTCTTTTATTCCTTCTATAATACGGAGTATATGCAAATGTAAACACCCAAAACAGTCAAATCTTACAATTAAAAGTACTATGTTAATTGCCTATATATAGCAACCAAATCAGCATCCATTCTCCCACCAATCAACAATCCTTTTCACAGCACAATAAGAGCACTCTACAATGGGAAGCCAATTGAAACTCCTAATCGACTTGACTGAAGGTGATGCTTATGAAATCCAAGCAATGGTGTGCCGCAAATGGGATGTTATCAAAACATGCGGAACATACTTGAGCACAGACTATTTGTTATTTGATGTGAAGGTATGTTTACATATGTAAACAACTGTTTTGCTTTTTTTTTACCATCATTGTCTAACTAAAGTTTTCTCACTTCAGCCACTTACCTAGGGTCGTCTTTGAAGGGAAATTCAATCTCATCGTGCAGATTCAAGTAACATAGCAAGTTATTAAGCACTCAATTCAAACTACATTTACAAACTTACACTGCACATGGACCTATAATCACAAAGAAACATTAAAACAAAATCAACATATCATGTATGTACACATTTGCAATCAAGGAAAAAGTCAGTTAAAAAAAGGATGTCAATAACATCATCAAAGAGTAACACAAGGAATATGCTAATCTTTCCCAAACTTTTGTTTTAGTGGTTGCAAGTTATATTTCTCACTTACATGTTCACAATGCAGAGAGAGTAATTCATACACTGCTCAAGGTCAACCAAATACCGGGTACAAGGCAACTATCTACAGTATCATCATGCAAAATCAAGTAATAAAACAAAACAAAGTGATATTGTAGGAACCGACAGTGGAGATGAAACTACAAAAGTCGCCAACCATCCTATCAAAGTTCCCCTGCCGTGAAGCAGTGACTACCTAAAGATAGATCTAGGGTTTTAAGAGCAAAGCGGAAGCACAAGACAACAACTGGCACATGGCATGGCACATACATGTTACGTTAATAAATATATAAGGGTTAGACTCTCCTAGAATACCAGAAGCAAGCATGAAAGTTGTAACATGATAAGCAAGAAAACATAACCTCTTTCGGAACCCAAAAAATATTATACAACATAAGGCATATATTCAGAAACCACTCAAAAACAAAAACCTAGATATGTGATCATAGCTTTGACAATGTACATGTACAAGCAGATGAATGCAACACACAACATTTACAGAAATCACAAAAGAAGAAAACAAGAATAAGGTTATTTTCTGATGATGAATAATTTCAATATACACAATCAAGTGCAATTTTGGCTCTTTCAAAGGCATCTTAAAGTAAATACAAATATAATGTGTTTCTCTCTTTTGTCAAACAACTACAATTTTTTGAAATCTCATATGATAAATTCTAGAAGAAGATCAAAATAAACCCCAAAAATGAAGAGAAGAATATTATGTACCCAGATCTGATGGGAATAAGGC
The DNA here is from genome assembly GCA_964016875.1 of Fallopia convolvulus. Taxonomy (NCBI): domain Eukaryota; kingdom Viridiplantae; phylum Streptophyta; class Magnoliopsida; order Caryophyllales; family Polygonaceae; genus Fallopia; species Fallopia convolvulus. Next base: position 46,958,830 of record OZ024720.1, on the reverse strand, counting down.
AACGTCGGGGCAACAACGTATCTGCACCTCGAACCCTTCTTCTGCGACTTTTCGCTGATGTGGTGAACAAATAAGTGCCAAATTTAAGCTCTCCCTCTTCTCTACATGCTTCCAATAAATGAAAAGTGCTTACAAAGACAACGAAGATAGAATAGGCGGATTTCTATGATTTTACTCTTAACAAGAGATGTCATGGGAGATAACGCATGGGTTAGCCAGATAAGGGAGATGACAAAGGCTGACTTTGCTTGGAGTGAGCTTGGCATTGGAAAAACTAAAACCAGAGGGGAAGTCTCACGGATGCAAAATGCAGACAAAGAAAGCAAATTAGGTTAAACATGGACTTGCAAAGGGCATTCGGAAAAAATATAAAAAAAAAATACACTATCATTCAAAGTAATACAAGTCCAGGGTATTAAAGCCCAATGTCAAAAATTACATTAATAGAAGCCCAGTCTAATAATGATCACACCAATTATTACAGATTACAAGGAAAACATAGTAAAAAGGTCTCAACCAAAAAAAAGGAAAAAATAGAGTAGTAACGTGGAAGACTTAATAACATAGATGCAACTTGCAAATACATACACAATTAAATATTTAACTTCATACACATAAGTTAAATACCCAAAAATATAATGAATCACTAAGTACATATATATGAAAAGAATTTTCAATTGAATTATATTTTATACAAAAATAAACATAAAATTAATTCAAAACAAATTGCAACATCGTCATAACATAAATAAATAGTAGCATCTTATAACATTACTATAATAGGCAATAGCTATGTTATTCAATGAAGAGGAAACAATAAATCATGAATAATTAAAAACCGTAAATCAATACCAATTAACCAATTTCACCCATTTGGATAATAATGGCTTAGAAAAAAAATTAGTAATAATTGTATCATTCTAAAAAATATCATTACCCTATTGTTTAAAAATATAGTATAAAAAAGTCATTATGTGTGCCGTTTGAAAAGAAATATAATTCTTTTAAAATCCAAAATTTATGAAATTTGTTTCCAATCTCATTTTTAAATATTCTGAATTGTATTCTCATTTATTTATGAATTGCATACTTAGTTAAATGTCAAATTATTTTAATCTTTTATCCTTTTTTTCTAACAAACAATAACCATAATTATCAACATTATTACCTTAATCAATTAAAAGTATTATATTTACAAAAACAAACTTCATCCCGTGCGTAGCACGGGTATGACATCTAGTATACTATAAAATAGAAAAATTTGGACAATTAATGACTCATTCAATTGCCCTAAAACATATATCTAATTTTAATTTAATAATAGTTCTATATAAACTTATGTACATATATCATCTACTTAATTCCATGTAATTATCTAAATTTTTCTACATGTAAAGTTGTATTTTTCTCAATCAATGTACATGTTTAGGTGTTTATTGTTTAATAACTAATTAATAGTTACATCATAAAAACGGTTTTTATATTCTATTTGAAATGTTTCATATTAGTGCAACTATAAGAAACAAATTATGAATAAGAATTTTTTGTTTTTTTATTAATTAATTAATGAATAATCATCATATATAAATAAATATATAAGAATTTTTGCATTTCTAAAATAAAATTTTATCTATAAAATGATTATATTTATATTTTAAAATTAAAATATTATCTTATTAAAAATTATTAAAAAATAATGACACACTATAAATCTAATAAATCATCTTAATTTAAAAAATTAATTTCACAACATTTGGTATTACAAACAAAAATAGCATTAATCTTTAATATTACATCATTTATTTAGCAAGTTTTGTAGTAATTTTTTATATTACATACAACCTTTGGTATTACAATATGAATTTAAAGCAATTAAATTATGACCATTAATATTACAAATAAAAAAGAAGATAAGATCAACCTTTGGTATTCCAAACAAAAGATAAGATCAAATTTAAAATATAATTTTTCTTTTTTCACTCTCTTTCTCACTATATAAGTCTTTTACTTTTGCATGATCACATCACTCTCTTATATTTGATGTATTTGGTGATTATCACTTGAAGGAAAAAAGCAAATGATTTACAAACTAAATCTTATAATTGATATGTTTGGTGATTGTTACTTGAAGGGCAAAAGCAAACACAATTCAATAGAGGTACTTTTTCTCTGTTGAATCCATTTGTTTTATATGATTTCTAACATTATATTTGGATACGGCAGAATATATAAACGGCTCCCTGACCTTTGACCAATTAGTCACTTTGACACCCCACCTTTGGAAATGTTCGTTGAGTACTTAAACTATACAATTATAGCCTATTAAACATCTCTTTGCTGATGTGGCTAAATGTTTGAATTGCACGCTCTATTTGGCGAGTGAAAGGTGAAATAATGATGACGTGGCACTCAAATAGATCATATTTGGCAAGATTTTTTCTATTTACTTTTTTTCTAAATTTTCTTTTTTTGCTTTTTTAATTTCAATTTCCAATTTTTCCAATTTTTATTTTTCCTATTTCTTTCTTTTCTATTTTCTTTTCTCCTATTTTCTTTTCTTTTTTCCTATTTTTTTAAGTTTTCCCATTTCTTTTTTTCCCTTCAAAGATCTGAGATCTGCAAACCACCCTTTACTCTGCAAATCTCGATCATCTTCTTCTCCTTCCCATGGCCCTCCTTCTTTCACCTTTGTTCACCGGAATCAGTCCTCCCGTCGCCACTTCTTCTTCCTTCTAGATCTGACCATCGGCTGCCACCAAACAACGCCATTTTTCGACTGATAGATGGGATTAGCTTCTTCCTCGCTCCACAAACCTCCAACGCCCAAAATCTCGCTCGCCGCCGACGGATCTTCTCCGTCCAAAACCCCCCTCGCAGATCCCCTCTCAAACCCTCTCAAATCTTCCCCAGCTCCCGAAGAACACGTGTAATCGCCAGATCTGCAGAGCTTGGACTCAAACCCTAGCAACAAACTTTCAAGGCCGGAATTGCAATTGGGTAGGCCGATGGAGGGCCTCTTCGGCGTCAGAGGTGTGGTTGGTGGAAATTGAAGATTTGAGGTGATTGGTAAGGATCTTGGAGACGATTCGGTTGGATTTCTTGACGGAGAATTCGGTGGAGAGGGAGTGGGGGGATTTGGCGGGGGAGAAGAACGTGGCGGGATTATCGGAGGCAGCGGGAGGCTGAGAGGAGGAGGCGTGGGACGGTGGTGAAGCTTTCTCCAAAACGCCATTGTTCAGATCTGAGTTGTGAAGCTTTCTCCAAGAATGAAATTCAGATTTTAGATCTAGATCGATTTAGATCTCAAATTCTCTCCCAAAATTGATTTTGTGACAAAATATTAAAAGGGAAAATTTAAAATTATTTATTAAAATATAAATGATAAAAAGAAGAAAAAATGTATTAAGAAAATTAATGCTTAGGTGGCATTGAAATGGTAGTGATGTGGCACTCCATTTTGCCATGTAAGCGCGAGTGTAAAACACTCCAATAAATCTGAATCGCATGAGTGTTTAATGGGTCACAATCTGATCGCATAAGTATTCAATAGGTCACAATGTGCAAGTTTAGGTACTCAATCGAACATTTTCAAAGGTGAGGTGTCAAAGTGACCAATTGGTCAAAGGTGAAGGGGTCGTTTATGTATTCTGCCATTTGGATACACTGTGAGTATTTTATTTACATGGTAAGTGAAAAACATCATTCATGTCAGAAGGCTTGGCAAAGTGGATGAGGATCACCATGAATCATTTGATGATCACGTGAAGAAGAGAAGGTTATGTGCTAGGGTAATCATTTGATGGTAGATTAATTCGATTAATTTATATGAAGGGTTTTGCTCTTATCAATATCATTTTATATTTTCCCTTCTTTCACATTTTAGATAAATTTAACTCTTTGTAAAAACGCTTATAGAATAAATTATCATTTTGTGCACTCAATCTTTTTTTCCTCATTTTCAACTTATTTGAAATTCAAATTAATTACATAAATTTTTGGGGAGGTCGAAGTTGAAACCTCTAAAACTGAAAGACAATATATATATATATATATGTGATTCTTTTTATTTCATTTCATTTGTAAAATAATTTTACAATTTTATGAAAGAGTTACTTAGTGCTTTATGAGACAATCTAATTTATAACAATGTACTTTGAGGCCCAATAGGATGAAGGTCTTTTGGTAAACATATGAAATGAAGATAATTCATTACGATCACTATGGTTAGATCTAAAATGGTATAATCGTTTACATAAATTTTAGTTGTATATTTGCCAATATGCATTTATTTTATTATTGTATTTTCATGTTGAGTGATGAGAGGATATGAGAAAATATGTATATAAATAATATTGTTATTAAGTAAAATATAGCTAAATTTTTATTTTAAATTATCTTGATTTACACTAAAAGATATCCACTTATGCTCCATTGTTTGTGAAACCAATGATGGAATCAAAATCTCATTCTTTAGAAACTAAGAATAGTGGCTTTATTTGCAAGATCGAGCAAGTGAAAAAAAACGCACTATCATAAATGTATTTTTTTTCTTTTTTCTTAAGCAGTAGATAGATGATCAAAATTTTATTTAAATATGTATCTATTTCTTTTAGTCAAGTCTAATGGTGCATAGAAATTAATTTGGTCAAAGTATATAGTAAATATTCAATGGTTGTTACTAACAAGTAATTTTATCCCAATTAATGTGTAATAACAAAGATGTTACAAACAATTACATTCATCGTAATTAATGTGGAATAATTACAATATTAATTCAACCCCCACATAAATTAACAACCTCTTCGAATTCCAACTCCAAATTATGTTAAAAAACGATAGGTGTATTTGAATCTATATATTAAATGGATGGATGTGTTAATTGGATTAACTTCTTGATATACAACTTAATAATTCTATTCAAATGCAAAACTTTTATATCAAGGAAATTGAAAGCAAAATTTGTTAAGCTGCTATTTTATCTCCCAACAAAATCATCACCGATTATAGTTGGTCATGTGTCATTTTATTCAAATGGGAATCAATAATGTAATGTAGAATCTTCTATCTATATCTATAATCTTCTATAATACTATAAATTTAGTTTTTGAGCAATTAATGCTCATACAATTAATAAGGTTTCTTATAATTTCCTTTCAAGCATATCTATAACTATATATTAAAGCTATACCTTTTCGATAACTATATATTAAAGCTATACCTTTCAAGCATATCCATAACGATTCTGGCCCCACCTCATATTCCCAAAATTAATTTTTATTTCAAATATTTTAACTTTTTCCTATTAAATTCTTCTTTAACTTTTTAAATCTATCTTTAACATCAAACAAATATCTATTTAATATAACAATATATTTTGAAAACTTCCTTATACAAGTATTTAAAATTAAAGATAAATTTTTTTAAAATAAATATAAATATTTTAGCATATATCTTTTGATGAATTTATTTATAGATATATAATTATTTTTTATAGATAAATATTTAAAGTTTTTAAAATTAATAAAAATAGGTCATAAAATATTTAATAGATATTAAAATGATTGATAATCTCTAAATTTACGTACATGAAAAGTAATAAAATATGAAGAATATAATATTTGATATCCTATTCACGTGCATTTACTAACTAGGAAACAAACTCTTATCCTGAAAATTGAAAAGTGCATTACTAACTAGGAAATGTGCATTACAAACTAGGAAAAGTGCAATCCGAAAAGCGTACTACAAAAATACGAAAAGTACACTTCAAAGTATGAAAAGTGCAAATGCGAAAAAGTGCATTCTGAAGTAGGAAAAGTGCACTGCGAACTAGGAAAAGTGCATTCGTTTTATTTTTCGGGATAAGATCAACCTTTGGTATTCCAAACAAAAGATAAGATCAAATTTAAAATATAACCTTTCTTATTCCACTCTCTTTCTCACTATATAAGCCTTTCACTTTTGCATGATTACATCACTCTCTTATATTTGATGTATTTAGTGATTGTTACTTGAAGGAAAAAAGCAAATGATTTACAAACCAAATCTTATAGTTTATATGTTTTGTGATTGTTACTTGAAGGACAAAAGCAAATGATTTACACAATTCAATAGAGGTACTTTTTCTCTATTGAATCCTTTTGTTTCATATGATTTCTAGCATATTATTTTATTTATATAGTAAGTGAAAAACATCATTTATGTCAAAATGCTTGGCAAAGTGGATGAGGATCACTATGAGTCATTTGATGACCACGTGAAGAAGAGAAGTTTATGCGCTAGGGTAATCATTTGATGGTAGATTAATTCGATTAATCTATGTGAAGTGTTTTGCTCTTACCAATATCAGTTTATATTTTCCCTTCTTTCACATTTTAGATTGATTTAACTCTTTGTGAAAATACTTAAAGAATAAATTATCATGTGCACTCAATCTTTTTTTCCTATTTTCAACTTATCTGAAATTCAAACTAATTACATAAATTTAAGGGGAGGTCGAATTTGAAACCTCTAAAACCAAAAGACAATATATGATTCTTTTTATGTCATGTCATTTGTAAAATAATTTTACAATTTTATGAAAGAGTTGCTTAGTGCTTTATGAGACAATCTAATTTATAACAATGTACTTTGAGGCCCAATAGGATGAATTGGCAAACATATGGAATGGAGATAATTCATTACGATCACTAAGGTGAGATCTAAAATTTTATAATCGTTTACATAAATTTTAGTTGTATATTTACTAATATGCATTTATTTTATTGTTGTATATTCATGTTGAGTGATGAGAGGATATGAGAAAATCTATAATACTATAAGAAAAGGTTCTTGAGCAATTAATGCCCATACAATTAATAAGGTTTTTTATAATTTCATTTCAAGCATATTATATAAATATTTTAATTTCATTTCAAGTAATCAATACTCATGCAGTGAATGAAAAATTGAATCAAAACCATAGATAAAAAAGAGAATAATAAATACACAATATTTTATTATAAAACCATATCTAGGTATATAATTCATGTTGTGATTTTATACAAAAATATCCAAAACTTTTCTAATTCTACAATTAAATGCATTTTAATATTTTTATTATTAAAATCATAGATACAAATAGGTATATAATTGTCTTATAATAAATTCTACAATTAAATGCATTTTAATATTTTTATTATTAAAATCATAGATACAAATAGGTATATAATTGTCTTATAATAATGAAATTAGCATAAGTTAATAATTAATGTTGTGATTTTATACAAAAATAGTTATATAATTCCTTTCTAAATTAGTATTAGCATAAATTATGTTGCACACCAATCAACATATCAAGTTTAAATAAAATACGTGCTAAACTAAACTAAACTAAAATAAAGTATATTTTATGACAAAACATTTGTGTTTTCATTTTAAAAACATTTGTGTTACTTTTCAATCTTTATTTTAAGAAGTTTTTGCAAAAGCATATTTTATGAATTTTACTCCTATTTCCTTTTCATTTTATTTTATCTTATACTAACTCGTTTAAGGTTATAATTTTAAGAGATGTTACAATTAAGCATTTAGTGAGATATCTATACTAGATTATAAAAATTAAAATATTCATTATCATTCTAAAACTTCTTTTGAAATATTTATAATCTATCTATAATACTATAAGATTAAATCTCAATGATAATTAATGTTCACACATGTTATACATAATATATGATCTATCTATAAACCTATAAACTAAAATAAACTTGACAATTAATGCGTATTCAAATAATACGGTTTTTATAAATATCATTCAAACATACATCTAAACTAAAATTAGTATAGAATAAAACATAATTACTATAGGGGTGTTAATGTCCATAATAATGCTTTTATTTTAATTTTGAATCCTTCTCACCAGCTCCTATTCATATCAATCTTTCGGTTATAATCTTTCGCTATTCATAATTAATGCTAAGACTTTTAACATCATCCCTCGGAATAAACTAAATCGTTATTGAAATAGTTTAATGCTCTATCAATAAATATGTAATGACAACCGTTACATATAATTTAACCATTCTCAACACCCAAATTGAATACAAACATAATGAATTCTTCGAACGGTCAAAATTACAATTTAATTGAAAATTTAAGTACTCATCATTAAATTGAGTAACCTATAAACTTAGTATGTATACCCGTCATTTTTATCTAAGTAATTTAGAACTCTTCGGTCTTATATAAGAGATTGCTTAGTACTCTTTGGTCTTCAACAAAAAATATAAGAGATTGCTTCAATATCTACAAGAGGGAAGGGGGTGGAATAGAGGCAAAATATTTTTTTTCCTCTTTGTCTAATTTGTCAATATGATCATATATTATAAATCAAGTCATAAATCTTTCCTTAGAGGATGTTCTACATTTTCACCATAGGTGTTCTCACTAATAATAATATATATATTTCTAAATTTCAATCTAAGGTACTAACTATTTTTACATTTGTCTTTTTTACAGGGATAATTGCTCATCTTCGATGAAAAAGAATATCGAGGTGCCTAATTTGTCAATAGCATATATTATAAATCACGACTCATAAATCTCTGATGTTTAAGCTTTTTTTATCATAGGCATTGGCTCCAACAATTAGGTATGTACTTCAACAAATTTTACTACACTTTTAAATTTTGAGTTTGAAAATATATATTTAATGTAAAATAAAATAAAATACATAGCTAAAATGATATTAAATAAAAAGGATTTCTTAACTATGGAAGTGATTGTACATAAATAAATATCAAGTGAACCCGGTAATTTAATCATGAAAAAAAATATACATTTGTTATATATAATTAGAATCATGAATCATTTTTTTTATTGCACTACTCAAGTTTATCAAAGAAAAATTAACACAATTATGTTGGACAGCCCTTAAATATTAGAAAAAATAAAAAAAATTATCCCATGCAGAGCACGGGCATAATTACTAGGGTTACATAAGATAATACTATAAACTTAAATAACTTGGCAATTAATGCTCATACAAATAATAAGATAATTTATAATTTCATTGTAAACATATAATAAATTTATAACACTATAAAATTAAATATTCTTAATAATTAATGCTCATTCAAACTATAATACACATTCAACCTATAAAGTTTTTTATAATTCTATTGCAAGCATACAATATAATTTATATTTATAAACATTTACAGCTTGAGAGAAGATTTTTTGGCCATTAATTAATACACATATAATAATTGACATAAAATTCCTTGCACACACACACATATATATATATAATGTGATATTGACTATATATTAGTAATTTAGCATATAAACAAAATTGCTATTTATTAAAAAAAAATCTTAACTAATATGATATTTTATTAGTTCATTTAACCATACATTACATATTATAAAAATATAAACTTAGTCACAATTAATAATCATGTAACCATATGATATTATGTATCCCATATCAACAGGAGATTTTAAAAAATAATACCATGTATCAATGATCCATATAATAAACTCTTAAAATCACAGAATATGTATATACCTATAAATTATTCAAATTAAATTTGTATTATAATATGTATTCTACATTCATACAATGAATTATTTAAAAAATAAATTATTAGATGTCATATATATTTTATTTATTATAAATTTTCACTATTACATTCACCGATCTTGATAATAAAAATCTTTGAAAAAAATTGTCAAATTATTTCGTATTTTTTTGTCTAAAATTATATTTTATTTTTATAAATATATATGAAGTTTCATCAAAATAGTAGTTGATAAACAAATTATAATATTATTGAAATCAGAATCATATGCATAATGTCAATTAAAGTCTCTCAAACGGTTGGATCCCTATTTCCTTTCATCAAAATAAACCCGTTTTAAACGCAAAAAAATGAGTTAACCCACAATTTAAGACTGTCATTGACTCATTTCACCTAAATACATGTAATTTAATCCCACAAAATGCATGTCCGTTATAGAAAACCTATGGCAAAATACCTTATTAATTAGCATTAAGTTTCTTGATTTGAATGAGAATAATAATGCTCTGCTAATTAGCATCTTAATCGTTATTTGACCAAAATAAATATTTTTTGGATTTTCATCATTTTTAAAGCCAAGAGTCTTTGTGATATTCATATTAAAAATAGTGTTATAATTTATAATATATTAATTTTGACCGGGATATTAGCAATTAGCTATAGTATTAATGTTTTAGCTATACGTTTTCAACTTTTACCAAAATTTGTGTAACGTACAACTCAATTTCAACCAAAACATAACTTACTCTATTTATGACATTGATGTACATTTATATTGCCTATAGATAGATAGATAGATTTTCCTTTTAAAAGTTAATTATAAATTATGGCTTGACCTTTTTAGTACCACAACCCATTAACAAATTTACATTCAACTCATTCATCAAAAAAAAAAATTACATTCAACTCATGCATCCTCTCTTTCTACTCAAAAATTTTCTCTACAAATAATTTTTTATATTTTTCTAATTTTCATATGAATGCAGAACTTGCATCAACCTTGGCAAAAGTATTTACCAAAGAAATTCAAAAATAGTGATGAAGAGATTCAACAAAAGGAATTGTTACGATGTGCGCGCTTATATCCAACAACAATGCCACTATGTATTGCAAAAAAAAAAAAGAGATTCAGAGGTACGAGTACATATACATGGAAATTTTGCACACTTCGGAGAAATAAGAGAATTAAAGGTAATCTAAAATCTTAGAAATAATTTATTTGTATTTTTTTATTGTGCAAATTTTCTAGATCATGAAAATTTAATCTAACTTTGTTTTTATTAAAGTAATGACAGATTATCAAGCTATACGGCAAAGAATTACAAAGGAAGATCACAAAAGCATGAAAAAAAAAGTATTAAAGCTCTAATCGTGTGTAAAAATATTACGAATATACTACTCTACATTTATTAGTTTATATTGAAAAGTTATTATGTATACTAAATTCAACAATTTATTTAATCAGCTTTTTTTAAAAAAATTCTTATGCCCTTGAAAATAAATTCTTCAAACTCATGCACAATGCAAAATTCATATGAAATAGATCACAAGTGTATACTACACATTTGACAATTTATTTAACAAAATCTATTTCATTGTAGTTTTAGTTGTCCATTAATATTATACTTTGAAATATACGCGTTCTTATATCTCTACATTAGTACAAGTAATAACTATATAGTATGGGTAGTAACCACTAAACTGAAGTAAAAAAAGAAAATCAACATAAGAAATATATGGTATGAAAATGATCATGAAACCATAATATAATCGATCTATCAACATATTATACTTCATACTATACACCTTAGAATTAGGAAACTCTACCAATCAATTCATTAAGCTCTCTTTCAACCATGTAATACATTTAGCTAATTTAATCTAATATATATTGTTTGAAGTTGATTAATAGGCTCACAACTTCAAAGTCCAAACTCATTACAAGGTTTTTGTTTAATTCTTTAAGATCCCCTTTAATTTACATTTGGAAATGAATTTGTTAATTTAGAATTTTTTTGTGTTTTCATAGTAGTGCTATGTTGTAAATGGATATAAGATCACTCAAATAATTTAAATTTTCATACTTGAATTTTTGTTATTAATTAATAACCAATCGACCAATTCTAATAAGTTGTGTGTAGTCATTGAGTGAAGCTTTTCTTCTTGTGAAGCAAAGGAATTGTGCAAATTATACAAGTATCATTTTCTATACACCAATTAACAAAAAAAAAACTTGATTGTTTCTATACTTTTTGAAATTGTATTTAGATACTTGACAAAACTTGATTGTAATATATTTTCAATCTTTTCGGAATTTATTTCAAAAAAAAAATACATGTTGCATTGAATAAAAGATATCTAAATGAAATATACAATAAAAACTAACAAGTAATTTTATCTGAATTAAAAAATATTATGATTTTTTATGCAAATGGTTGTTACTAACAACTAATTGACATAATAACAAAGATGTTACAAACAATTAATTTCATCGTAATTAATGTGTAATAATTACAATATTAATCCAACCCCCGCATAAATTACCAACCTCTTCGAATTCCAACTCCAAATTATGTTAAAAAAACGATAGATGTACATGACTCTATATATTAAATGGATGGATGTGTTACTCTGATTAACTTCTTGTCATACAACTTAATAATTCTATTCAAATGCAAAACTTTTATGTTCAGGAAATTGAAAGCATAATTTGTTACGCTGGTATTTTATCTCCCAACAAAATCATCACCAATTGTAGTTGGTCATGTTTCATTTTATTCAAATGAGAATCAATAATGTAATGTACAATCGTCTATCTATCTATCTATCTATCTATCTATCTATCTATCTATATACATTATAAAGAAGAAATTTTTTGTCATTTATGACCAATCTATAATTAAGTTGAAAGAGTATAAAAACTTATTTATTTATTATTAATTCTACATTTCATTAAAAAGACTTTTAGTGTTCCTTGACCAAAAAATAGACTCTTGGTTTTCCATTAATGACAACAATTATAGTGATCATTTTGTTGATTTGGCTATGTCTTTTGGTTTTCCATTGATTTATTGAAATATCAAATAAATATAAAAACACCCAAGGTTATTTACATTGAGAGCTAACATTAAAAAGTGTTTTTTATTCACCAAAAATTTTCGAACAACCTTACAAATTCCAAGACCTATTATTTCTCATTATCAAATGTCCATACAAAATCTTAAGTCCCTTATTCCTCTTTTAAATACCGATTAGCATTTACGGTGTGGTTCTATTTTTTGTGAGTTTTTTTTGAAGCGCCAATATATATAATTTGTGAGTTTAAAAACATGCGTGATTCATTATAATTTGTTCGTTAATAGTCTAATTCATTTATATCTTAGAAAATAGAGAGAATTATTTTTCATCGATGCTCATAGCTTAATAAAATAAATTAATTATAAACTTATAAAGTAAGCATTTTAAATTTATAATAGATTAAGAAAGCTCTACAATAAATTTAGAATCGAAATTGATAAATTAACCTATGTTCTTTATAAAAAACAATGCAAATACATAATTAATAAAAATAATTTATAATCTTCTATATCTGTATATACTATAAAATAGAAAAATTAAAAGAAATCTAATTATCAAATTAAATTAATGGTATTATTAGTCAATCAATCCATAAAATAGTCCTCTTGCAAAGATAATAAGAACATCAATTTACACCTTAAATAGGCTTTTGGCATTACGTATTGCATATGAATAAATATCAAAAGATAAGAAGAAAATAAAAAAGATTAAAATAAATATTCATATTAAAAGCGCAATTATAACATATAAAATAAGTCTTCCAACTTTTCACATTCCTAAATAATCTTTCACATTTCTAAACTTTCAACTTTTCTAATATAAAAAATAACTTCATCCTCTTCATATTGACAACTATAAATGGTTTGGTGACTAAATTCAATATCTCCTATCCCTATACAGGTTCACAACAAGTGAAAAAATGGTAGATTAGAGGAAAATTTAAAAAGTATTTACAAGAAGCCAAGTTGGTAGTGGAGAAGAGGAGAATATGTGGATGTACACACAAAAATGCATGGATGCAAGCATACGTTATCTCTGTATATATAAGTTAAGACAACTCTAATGTTTAAAAGCGTGTCCAAAAAAAGAGTAATAGTGATTATTTACAATAAGGTACAATATCAATGTATTTTTTATATTAGATTTTATATGGATGCTTAAATCTATCACTAAATATATAAATGCAAAATGAAAAATGTATTACACGGTTATATAGTGTTAGAATTTAGATTTTTTAACATAAATTAATTTTTACATTCAAAATTTTATTACTTCAAACTTAACATACTATAATTAATATTATATTATCTTTGTACTCATTTAATCAACTATACTTCAATGATAGAAAGAATTAGGTAAAAAGGCAAAATAATAACCCATATTTGGGCGTTTGTACTCGGTAGTAGTTCGAATTTTTGGTCCATGTTAAGTATAAAAGCTTTGTTTCTCTCTCCTCCTTTACCCTCTCGCATCTCTCGCTCCTCCTCTCCACCGAAGAAATCTCTCTCTGTTCTTCTCTTCCTCGTCTTCTCTTTTGCCGCCCAACTGGATCCAAATCGTTGAAGTCGGAAACTGGATCCGAAGAACTCCTCCGCTGCCGCTTCTGCTACAGCCAGCATCATTTTATGCCGTCTCCAATTTTTGTTCTTCGATCTCCTACGCCGCCGCTTCCTAGAAACGAATCCGGATTGAAGTGGTACGAATTTTTCCCTATTCTCTCATGAATCTTGACATCTCTAGTCTACCAGTGGTATTAATTAGGGCTCTCTGATACACAAATCAATTTCCACTGAAAGTATTTCGAATTTGAGCCTTTTTTTGCATCTAGATCTCGCCAATTTGTGTTTCGATTTTGTACTTAGATTTCCTGCTGCTTCAATTTGAGGCTTATATGAATGTGGTTGCAAAAAGATTTGTGGAGGATTTTGTTATTTTCTGTTTCCTTTGCTGAAGTTCTGTTGCCTGTGATACATTGTTGCCTTCCCTGAAATTATGTTGCCTACATTGTTTGCGTTCGCTGAACGTTCCGCTGAGATCCGCCTCCAGAACGCCGCCCTCGCCACCATCGTTCCTCACAGGTTAATCTCAATCCCAGGACTTTTTCTTATCTGTCCTTTTCTACTTCTTTTAGACATTGTGATATTTGTTTTCGGTTCAATTCATTGGCGTGCAATTTTGCCCTAGAATTTTTCTTCACTTCTGGCTTTCCTGTAACCTAATTTTGGTCTCTTAGTTGTGTGAGATTGATGTTTTAAAGATGATGCCAAATCATGTATATTGCTGAGTGAAACCATTTGTAGTCTTATTAATTAATTTAAAGATGAATTGTATACAGGAATGGCTCGATCGAAATTAATTTGATTAGAGCTTTAAAACAATCAACATTAACATTTACTTCAAGAGTGATTGATCTTTTCCAATGTATTAACACACAACTGAAGCTTGCTGATTCTGATTGAATTGTTTTTACTTGACTTCATGTGTTGCTCAGGTGCCTACATATGCAGCCAACATGTTCCTAAGTGACAGTGTGACACTGATGGAGAAGGTTTGAACCTTGTGCTGTATTTTAAACTCAACGAGGAATTAGACACTGTCATTCCTATTGAGTTTCAAGAAAGTGTGAAGGTATTTATAGTTTGTGTTTCAAGAAAGAACTTAATAGGCATTAGGCAAACTTTCGAGCCCTGAAGGACAAATTTTTAACTCATTTGCTGCAATTGTTTTGTTCCTCTTGACACAAAAACTGATTGATAATGCAATGGAATCAAAGGGGTAAAAGAAGGATTCTTACAAAGATAGACTAAAGATCTTATCCGGGGTTGTCAACCCGGATGATCTCCAGCTCAGCTCTACAGAGAAGAGGCTTATTAATGCTTACAAAGACAAGCTAGTTCTTTCACGGCCTCAGCATGATTTCTTCTAGGTTTTTCTTCCACTTATATTATGATTTTTTTCCTTCATCAGATGAATATTCAAGTATCAATCTTGCTTTCTTCTTGACCTTACATACTTACCAATATTTTTACATCTAGGGTCCTAACTACTTTGAAATCGACATCGATATACACCGCTTCAGCTATGTAGCTCGGAAAGGATTGGAGTCACTAAGGGAACGATTGAAAATGGGATAATTGACATGGGTTTAACCATCCAGGTATAAACATTCATCAATCAACTCCTATAAACTAGGAGCTTTATTCTTCAATTTCAAGTATTCACTTTTTTTTTGCTTTGCAGGCTCAAAAGCAGGAAGATTCAAAGTAGATTGAAATTTGTAGTGCTCATATTGACTAATTGCTGCTCAATTTAAATTTGCAGAATCTTGTGTAACTCTGGACTAATTTGGAAAGAATCCTTTTGACAGTCAAAATGATACTCCAGTTGTTTCATCTCCTGTTTAATTTCATGATACTAGTTTTTCCTGTTAGCATTACATTTTTGAGAAAGCTTCATTAGCCCCAAGCAAATTAACACATGTGCTTGTTTTTTATTTGTATGGGTTCTATAAATGATTAAATGGGTATGTACCTGAATCTCTCTCTTTCTGTAACACCCCGACTTCCGTCGAGGCGCTACTGGGAAATAGACCTTACAAGGTACTATTATTTAGGTTGACAACTACACTGTAGGACCTTACAACTCGGGCACGACGAGAAAACATAATAAAACATCCAACCTTTATTTAATAAAACTTAGAAAAACGTAATCATGCATGAATCCCCGAAAATTATAAATATTCAAATACGTCACAACGCCTACTGAAACTGAACTATCTGAACCAAAAAGATAATAACCGAAACAAAATACCAACTCCGTCTAACACATATTAAAATCAACATCCTAACTATTAAAAATAACTAATAAAAACCAAACCCCACTATGACACGCGCTCTTTACCGCTCCGGCCCGCCATCTTGCCTCGATTCCTGCACGGCTCCCAGATTCATACCTGGAACTGAAAAATGTTCCCCGAAGGGTCAACGTCTAATCTACCAAGCTAGAAAGAATATGGAAACTGTAGAACGCTTCGAAAACATTTATCTAAAGTCAGCATACAAATCCACAACCGCAATCATAACTCTAGAGGCCAATACCTAAATTAGTTATATCAGTCACACAGGTCACATACGCATTTACAATCACAATCACACAGCAATGCAATTCTTCCTTTGTCCACAATCCGTCTTCCAAGGCGCTCATCACCGCGCCGAGTGCAGAGGCAGGCCCTCCCACTCCACTTCCCAATCTCCCTTCTAACTCCGGGCTAAGCCTCCACTGGAGCGCTTGCCAAAAACACACAGATAATAATTTTCGTTTGAAGGGGTACGATTTTCCCAGTCACACGGGTCAAAGTAGCCAACTCTTCCTCAACACCAGCTACAATGGGCCGTGTCGGAAACGGTACCAACACAGAAAACGTTCCAAAATAATTTCCGATAAAAACATATTTAAAATCATCAACGCACACAACACACAAGTAGTTCAAAACAATTTAAAAAGGTATTCGGGACTAGTTCCCAAAACCCGCCCTACAATATCGATACGCAATCTAACAAGGGAGAAAAGAACCGAGCAAGTCGAAAAACGACTTACCTCGAACGACGGATCCTCGGAAAGACGGAACTACGATCTCAAACGGAACGATTCCCTAAAGAATTATAAAGGGAAGGATTAATTAAAAAAAAAATACGAGCCGAACCAAACCAACCCCCAAGAAGGCCACTTCTAATTTCCTTAAACAATCTACTTCTAAAAAAATAAAATTCAATTAATAAAGTTTTAAAATATGCTAATCTAATTCCCTTACTATACTCATCTTACTTATCTAATCAATTTAATCCACCACAAACTCAACAACCTAATTTCTCCCACTCCCTTGCCTATGACATCGACCCAGCCCCCAAAAAATAGAATACTAAACAACAAAGCCCAAATTGGCAGATATAGATCAAGACCCCAGCCCATTTCCCTTAACCCGAAATTAAGGCCCGTTTACCCCCATCTCCAACGACCCGTTGACCGAGCCAGATCGCTGACCAAACACGCGGGTCCCACTCTTCTTTCATCTTCAACCTAACGACGAGAACCTGCAAATTCGCTGCATCCTCTTCTTCCTCACGCCACAGCCTCCGCGCCCCTCGGTCACTGGTTCGCCTCCTCCGACTGATTCGTCTCCTCGCCTGGCAGCGTTTTCTCCTCCCCATCACGCAACATCAAGACAAAGCAGCAACGACGCACTTCCCTGCCGCCCCTGTGTACGACTGCGCTGACCCAATTTCGCCGGCAACCAACATCGCTCCTCCCTCTTCTCCCTAATTCCGGCCACGGCGTACTCCGACTCCCACCCTACCTGCTACCCGCCCCACAACACCGCAGGAAAACAGAGGAGGGAAGACAAAGGAACTTACCGGTGGTTCTCACGACGATTGACGACGACGGCAACTTCCGGCGGTTTTTGCGGCCTCTCCCAACGTCTAATTCTACAGTCGAGTTGACGAGGTTGGTCGGAAACGAAAAGGAACAAAAACGAAGAAGAAACAGAACCTTGAAATTGTTGTTTGAAGGTTGTGAACAAGGAACGAAGGATTCAAGCTTAGCGGGACAATCTGGATCGATCTTGCCCCGGTCGTCGTCGATCACGCAAAACAGGGGGAAGGTTGGGTGGAGCTTTGATCGGATCGAACGTTTATCGGAATTTCCGAGAGGTTGGTTTAGTTAGAATATGATAGGGGTTCGATTGATTATATAAATGAGGTTAATTAGATTTTGGCATATCTAAATCAATTGGTTAGGATAGAGTAATTAAACGACTGAATAAGAGAAGGTATGATTTACGTAGGGAACAACAAGCTTTGACCCGGTTGATTACTTTGGGCCCTAAATTAGATAGGCAAATAATTAAACGAATGAATAAATAGATA
This sequence comes from Fallopia convolvulus, assembly GCA_964016875.1. Taxonomy (NCBI): domain Eukaryota; kingdom Viridiplantae; phylum Streptophyta; class Magnoliopsida; order Caryophyllales; family Polygonaceae; genus Fallopia; species Fallopia convolvulus. Next base: position 46,940,265 of record OZ024720.1, on the reverse strand, counting down.
TATTTGTAGCTCGAGTGCTTGTAAGCGAAAGAGCTCGTTTCAAGACTTACGAGACCTAAACAAATACGGATATTACACTTTCTTCCTTATTTTTAGGGAAATTTTACTTTCTTTGAATTCTTGATAGCTTATAAATTTGTTTGGAATGATAACTGATTAATAGTAAATTTAAGATAGTGACCCATTATGAACATTGGATACATGGTGTGTAGTGGACAAATTATGAATATTGGATACATGTTGTATATAAGTGGACAAATTACATCAAATACCAACTCAATAATGGAAAATATCAACTCAAATCTCATATGGAAAATGACAATCGAACCGTCATCAAAAGAGATGACATTTGTGATGATAGTTGATGACAATTAAACCGTCATCAAGTAGCGATGACATTTGTGATGACAATCAAACCGTCATCAATTAGGGATGATATTGTGTGATGATAGTTGATGACAACCAAACCGTCATAAAAATAGAAAAAATTGTATGTGATAACACATATTTGATGACACTTAAAGATTATATTTGACGACAAATATTTGATTACACTAAAAAAAATAAACGTGAGAATACATATTTGATGACAACTTTATTTTTTATGTGTGGTGACGGTTGTTTTTATGTGGTTGAATGCCTTTGATGATACTTTTTGTCATAAAAAAATTGTGATAACAGTGATGACGGTTGTAATTATATGGTTGAATGTCTTTGATGATACTTTTTGTCATCAAAAAGTGTCATCAAGACATTTTGATGACACTTTTTTTTCCTTTTATTATACTTTTTGTCATCAAAAAGTTGTAATAATGGTGAAAAAATTGTGATGACAGTGAGGACGGTTGTTTTTATATGGTTGAATGCCTTTGATGATGCTTTTTGTCATCAAGACATTTTGATGACACTAAAAAATTAATAGTGATGATAAATAATTGATGACAATTTTGTTTTTTTATTTGTGATGACAATTATTTTTTATGCGGTGATGACAACTATTTTTATGTGATGATGATAAAAACGAACAAACTTTGAGTGATGACACTCGATGATGGTTGTTTGTCTTCAAGACCATTGTCATCAAGGCCCTTTTGATGACAAATTAATCGAACCGTCATCAAGTAGTGATGATAATTGATGACAATCGAACCGTCATCAAGTAGATATGACATTTATGATGATAGTTGATGACAATCAAACCGTCATCAAGTAGTGATGACACATATTTAATGACGCTTAAGTGATGATAGTTTGATGACACTTGTTTGTCATCAAGGCCCTTTTGATGACAAATTAATCGAATCGCCATCAAGTAGAGATGATAGTTGATGACAATCAAACCGTCATCAAGTAACGATGACAAGTGATGACAGTTGATGACGGTTCGAACCGTGTGATGATGGTTGTTTTTATATGGTTGAATGCCTTTGATGATACTTTTTGTTATCAAAAAGTTGTCATCAAGACATTTTGATAACACTTTTTACTTTTTATTACACTTTTTGTCATCACAAAATTGCGATGACGGTGAAAAAATTGTGATGACGAGGGATGACAGTTTTTTTTATGTGGTTGAATGCCTTTAATGATACTTTTTGTCATCAAAAAATGTCATCAAGACATTTTGATGACACTTTTTTACTTTTAGTTACACTTTTTGTCATCAAAAAATTGTGATGATAATGAAATAAATTGTGATGCCGGTGAAAAATTGTGATGACGGTTTTGAAAATGATGATAGTGATGATTGTGATGACGGTCAACGCCGGTCAACGGTCGGTCAACGCCCGAGTCAACTCGGTCAACGGGCGAGTCAACCCGGTCAACGACCGAGTCAACTAGGTGGGAGTGGGGTGGGGATGGGGTTTTTTGCCATTTACCTAATTTTTGCACACTCCTTAATATCTATCTAATTAGACTTTTTTTTTGCTATTTAATTAATTCATCCTCAATGATATATTTAATTACATTGATTAATTTTTAATATCTACAAGGCTCATATAGGGATGATGACCCATGTGCTTATATTTTTACACATCCCACTAAGCGAAAAGAATATACCAACAATATACAAAACAATATTCCGTAAAACTTCACGTAGATAATATAATATAAATCATAAACAATGAGAATCCGTACGATAGCACAGGCCATCCACCTAGCTTTCTCTAAACAAAAAAACAAATCGGAAGTTGGCTGGATAAGGACATTTATTGCGTGCGTGGCTTCGCGGACTTCCGCTTTGTAACCGATCATTCCCTTTCCCCAAACCCTAAAATCCGAAATTCTTTTCTGAAATCACTCCAGGTTTGCTTTGAAATCGTCTCGATGGCCAATTTCGCCTGATCATTTACTCGGTGCTACTTCCTTCGACCGATTTCCGCCTCAGGCCATGTCCAAGTCCGACGCATCAACGCCCTGCTTTAGTTTTTTCCCGTCCAAGAGGAAGCTCGACGATTACGCTATCAGCGGCGGCTACGCCGTCCGTCACGGTGATGCGTCCGAGTTCCACTCCGCTTTCAAGATGAGCCGCCTGGTGAACGATCCCAAACTTCGAGACCCTAGATACACCCGTTTCGTTCCGACCATGACGGAGCTCGCGATGTCGGATTCCGCTAAATGGAAGGGCTTACCCGTGGATTTACCCTCTTCCTCGCACTCCTCCTTTTCCGGGGTCCTTTTCAGAGGTGAATCCAGTCGATCCTACAGTGACGATTCGGAGCTCACCCAATTCTTTGTGATAATCAATGGCAAGTCGGTCAGATTTCGCATGGATCGGAGAGAGACGGTCTTGACGCTCCATTTCGAGCTCCAATCGCTCACCGGAATTAGGGTTATGGATCAGCGGCTGATTTTTCGTGGGAAACAGCTCCGGTGGGAGCAGACTTTGGAGGACTGCTCGGTGGAGAGGGACTCTAACATGCACTTGGTCAGCCGAATGAGGAGCACCAAGAACCCCCTTGCTTTTCAGGTAACAGAGGATATCGTTTCCACCATTATGAGCATGTGTAGAAACCACTATCCGCCTTTTCCTATAATGGTGGAATCTCTTAAAGGAAAGGTGGAGAAGTTCGTGGCTGCTGTGACCAACAAAAACCCTACAAAGAATGCTTCTAAAAATGTGATCACCTGTGTTGGGAAGGAACAAGAGGAGTACTTGAACAGCTTGTCAGTATCGATGATAGACTATCTGAAGGTTTTTCTTGATTTTGATGCGCCCAGGGCCTTGGTTGCCTTGTATAGGTCTCCTGCAAAGGCTAATAAGATCTGTGGTGATGAATGCATTAGGTGCTTGGTTAGTTTGGTCCAGGGCTTGTCGTCTGAGTCTGAGGTGACAGTGAAGGCATTCTATGCCACTTTAATTTTGGAGTTTTGTAGGATGCTCATGCCAACTTATAAAGATATTGGTAGTGATGATTCACTGTATATGCATTGTAGGAGTGCACTTGGGTCAATGGTGAAGATGGTTGGTCTTGCTAGTGGGCCAGATGAAATTGACAAGAAGAAGTACTTTATGACAATTCAGGATGTGTTGCCATTTCTGAAAGAGGTGGTTAGTAGGTTGAAGAAGGACATGGCTTTGAGTATGGATACAAATGGTAACTGTGGTCCTATGTATAGGGATGTCAGTGATTTTGCTTTGCTTTTGCACCCATTGCGGAGGTTGGTTGAAGGCCAAATTCTGTTGGGAGGGCCCATTTCAGCCCCAATTGGGAAGGGTAAGAACACAATACGTCCTTGCTGGGAAGAAATATTGCTTCTTTCTTGGATTTTCAATGAGTTGTGTGCTTTGATGGATCAGTGTCTTGAAAAGATAGAGAAGCAAGTAGCATTGAAGGCAAATCCTACTAAAGAAAGTTTTCAAGGTGGCTGGTCTCAGTATCTTACACTACTAAAAGAGTTGAATAGCATTTGTAAACTATATAGAGGTGCTGAAGATCTGTTTTGGAATATGATGAAATGCAGAAAGGGCTCAGTGCAGGCTCTCATTGTTAAATTTGCTATCAACGAGGATGATTACAGGTGGCTTTTTCCTCACAAAGATATGTTAAATTTTGAATCTAGGAGGCATTTGGCAATGCTGATGTTCCCAGAGGTTAAGGAAGATTATGAGGAGTTGCATGAGATGTTGATTGATAGATCAGAGTTGTTGTCTGAATCCTTTGAGTACATATCAAATGCAGACCCATCCTCATTGCATGCAGGATTGTTTATAGAATTCAAAAATGAGGAGGCTACTGGTCCTGGTGTCATGAGGGAGTGGTTTTTATTAGTTTGCCAAGCAATTTTTAACCCAGACCGTGCTCTATTTGTTGCATGCCCTTTGGATCGTCGGAGATTCTTCCCCAATCCAGGTATATATTTGAATTATTTCAATGATGTACTTTTATTATAATGTTTACCTGATTCTTATTTCACCTCATTATGATATCATCATTTTGTTCATGGTCATGATAAGTTTTGTTCTGTGTAGAGAAAGAGAGAGACGATGTTTAATTATACATACTAAGCACTAGAGCCTTCATCCATAATCTACAGGACTTAATTACTAAGGGCTGATATGCTCTCAGTTTAGACGTCTTAACTCCTAAGATATATGCTAATCCAATCCCAATTTCCTGATCAAGCCTCTTTTACTTGTACCTTTTTGCTATGGCATTATTATTGCTTCATTCTTTGCTTTTATGGTGGACAAGAATGGTTGTAAAATTATAGAAATATTTCCAAGTTCATAACTGCGATGAGAGATTACAGAAACCCCAATTTATTTCTTTGCAAACATATCTCCCAAGACATTCACTGAAGTTCGGTGCATGGATTCTTATCAGTTGACTTTAATTTAGCATCTTCAGCAACCCGAATTCCCTGAGATCTGTACATATCTGGCAATTGTTTCATTTGGGCTGTTTGACTGCCAACCTTTGTTATATATCTGAAGAGTTGCCTCTCTACATTCTAAGCAAACACTTGCGCGACTGATCTGTTCCTTCTCTACAGATTTATGTCGATCGTCAGCTCATATGATTCATAATATAATCTGTTACATGTACAATTTGAATGACCAGATTTGCTGCTCCATACCCAATTAGCTTTATCATAACTCTTTAGCAAGTCTATGGTAGTGAAACACTTGTCCTGTATCAAATCTTCTTACAATTTAGGTTCTTTCCTTCAGTTGTGCTCCCAACCTAGCTTCTTACTAAATATTACTACTTTGTGGCTTATCAGTTTGCAATGACTTGAATCATCTGTCCTATGGGCAATTGGTGTTGCTCCATATCCCTCTGGCTTTGTGATGTAATCTGTTGAAATGTCTCTGGTTGTGGAACATTGAGCCATAGAAAGTTGAAAAATCACTGTGGAAGTTAATGAAGAAGAATGAGCTGTTTTGTGATAGAGAATAGATCTAGGACATTACACAACACACTCAAGAGCACACAAATCCAGGGAAACGGCAGTAAATACTCCACTGGCCAAGCAACTCCAGTTGGTACTAGATGCACAAACACTCAAATTAGCCAAATATTAGCTAATGCCTTACAAGAGGGATAGTGCCCTGATTAATATTCTATTCCATTCCTTAGGCCACCTAGTGTGACTTTTGCAAAACTTCTCACAGCCTGACCGTCTTTGGATCTAGAACTGTTCATCTGAATTAGATTCTTCTAGCAATTAGCAGAGATAGTTGGAGGGAGAAGATTAGAGTGGAGGACAGCTAGGCACCCGAGCAGACCGGTCCACAGGGGTCTTAAGGCTTTGGCGCTTCTGTTTTGGCTTTATGTTGTATTTTCACTTCGGTTTTGTCTTGCCTCTTCTTTGCCATGTTTTGTATATGTTTTTGTGTTTTTATGTGTTTTGTGGCCTTGTCGGGTCTTTTGGTCGCTCCCCCGTCGCTTTAAGCCAGGGGTGCCCCCATCTTGACCCCCCAGATTTCCCGTAAGGAAAGTTCCACTGGGTAAATGTTGTTGTTCTTGTTGTTGTAGTCTTCAGTCATGTTTGCATGAACCTTCCAGCCTCTTCTATCCATGTGTGTAACATCATGTATCAATCTGAATCAAGTTCAATGTGTGTCAAATTGAATTTAGTGGTTAAAGTGCAGAGTCTAATACTTGTATGTTTTGTTTGTGATGTTGACATGAATATGCAAAACCATGTGTTGTTAAAACTTATGAAAGTGGAAAAGATGAAGTTTCTAGAGAGTATGCAAGTTTGTGCTATTCCTGCATAATGGTGTCTGTCTATTTAGCCAGGCTTCCCCCCCTCCCCCTTCTTCTTGGCTCTCACAAAGGACATGGCCCAAGATAGGGTCCTATGGAGGGAAAATTTCGGTGGTTGATGTCTAGAGAGGAGGGTGGGTTATAGGGTTTGGGCTTAGATTCAAAGGGTGTTGTGTGTGTTTCTTCCTTTTGCTAGCTCTAACTTGGGTATGTGCTCTGTTGCTTTAGGTTTTCTTTTCTCTCTCTCTTTCGATTATGCTTTCTTTGGGTCTAAGGGCACCCGACCATCCGGACCTTCATGTGTGGGGTACACCGGGTAGATGTTGTTGGAATGGTTACCTTTCTGATTACTAGTAAATGTGTTTGCTATTTCAAGAATTAGATGCAACTGTCAAAGCTCCCCCCCCCCCCCGATATTTCATTGCTTATTGGTTCTATTTTTTTTTTTTTGCAGCGTCTAAGGTAGATCAATTGCACCTTGAGTATTTCCGCTTTGCAGGCAGGATTATTGCCTTGGCTTTGATGCATAAAGTGCATATTGGTATTCTTCTCGATCGTGTCCTGTACCTTCAATTAGCTCATATGGATCTATCCCTTGAAGATATAAGAGATGCAGATCCTTACATTTATACTAGTTGCAAGCAGATTTTAGAAATGGATCCTGATTTTATTGACTCAGATGCCTTGGGACTAACATTTGTTCGAGAATTTGAAGTGTTGGGATCACGAAAAGTCGTGGAACTTTGTCCAGGAGGAAAAAAGATTATTGTAAATAGTAACAATAGGGATGCATATGTGCAACATCTTATTGAGCACGCATTTGTAATATCTATTAGTGAACAAGTCAGCCATTTTACTCAAGGTTTTGCTGATATCCTTTCAAGTGCTAGCATCCAGAGGTCCTTTTTTCAAAGTCTAGAGCTTGAGGATCTAGATAAGATGTTACATGGAAGTGGATTTTCTATCCCCGTTGAAGAGTGGAAGTCGCACACGGATTATTGTGGCTATGAAAAGTCAGATCCTCAAATCGCATGGTTCTGGGAGGTATGCAATATTATGATCTTGTATTCCTATTATTCTGATATTTATTCGGGTATTAGTCTGAATGCTGATCTAGCGTCATCTATGTCGCAGTTACTGAAGTGAATTGTTTATATTTAGTAGTCACACCCGTGCATCTGCTGTCCTTGGACTTCAATTTCTGTATCGTACCATCTGATTATCCTTCTACTACATGACATTATGTTTCTTTTGCTTGTGGGTATCTTGGGATTTTGAAATTAGTTGAGATTGGTATTACAAGGGCATATATAGATGTGATAAGGCCTCACATGTTAAGAGTATTGATATTGACTAGGATAGAGTTCCTACCAGTAGTTGGAGAATTGAATCTGGAATCGATTGTAGGAAGCTCACATCTCCATTTAGTAATTAGTCTTAACTCTTGAGACGAATATTTGGTGTTCACGGTGATCTTAGCATAATTAGATTTTGTCAGGATTCCAAAATGCATTATCTTGCACATAGTGTATTGTTTTGCATTAAAACTATAATGCATTATCAAGTTTGATCTATGCACCTGTAAGTTTTGGACTAATGTAAAGCTTTGTACATAATTGGAGCCTGTTGTTCTATCAGATTTATTATGGTAATCCTTGCCTGGTTTGAGGCTGTGTCGGAGAATTCATCAAAATACACTTTGGACAAAAACCGTGTATATTCATCTTTTGGGTCTAGTATTTACTTTAAACGAAACATGAAATGGTGATTCCTAATCTTGGGCGACTCAATATACTTTTTTTTTTTTTTTTTTTAAATTCTCGTATAGGTTATAGGTGAAATGTCTGAAGAGGAAAGAAGAATTCTTCTTTTCTTTTGGACATCAGTGAAATATCTACCAATGGAGGGTTTCCGAGGGTTGGCATCTCGGCTTCACATTGACAAATCCTTTGAATCTTATGATCACTTGCCTTCATCTCACACCTGCTTCTTCCGGTTGTCCATCCCACCATATCCCTCTAAGGATATAATGCGGGCCCGTCTCCATGTCATCACCAAGGAACATGTTAGTCACAGCTTTGGCACCTGGTGATATTTGCCTACAATTGTTTGGTGGTAGAATTTGATATTTCAGGTTACAAATAGACAAATTGTACAGCTTTTGTATGTCGTCAGTTGTAGCTTTTTGTTGGTAAGAATGGCAAAATTGATCATGTAAGCTAATTTGTAGAGGATAGGAACATCTGCATAGAATTTCTTACCGCCTGCTGCATATAACTTGATTCTTTTAATTTATGATGCTTCATACAATCATATTCATTCTCATTGCTTTTATTCATTTAAAATACCAATATTTCATTCAATCCTACGATGTACAATTGGCAAAATGATTCACATCGTAAGTAGAATTTTATTAGTGGTAGGATTTTAAATATTGACATAGTGTAACTCCGTTGTGGGGGGCTAAGATGGAGACACCCCTAGCTTAATGCAGAGGGAGAGTTCTCGAAAGGCTCGAGTAGTACCACCAACCAGAAACCTTGCAAGCATAGGACACTAACCCGCAACACACCAAAGCAGGAACAAGCACAGAGCCCACAGACAAACAAACAAAACACACCAAACAAAACCGAGTAAAAACAATATTAAGGCGCACAACGAAACCAAACGCTCAAATCATGAAGAACCAAAGGAATTATCTGTCCTGGTGACTAGCTATTCGCCACCCTGATCTTCTCCCTCCAACTGTTCCTACATTCTGCTAATTTAGCTGAAATCCTCACCTGGTTGATATCCTGCCTTATGTTATCCCTCCAACATTTCTTAGGTCGTCCTCTGCCTCTCAGAAGCCTCCAAGGTCCAAGCTCTCACACCTACAGACTAGCTCCCCTATATCTCGTCTCTGTACATGCCCGAACCATCAAAGTTTCGATTCTCGCAACTTGTCCCCTATACTAGCCACCCATACCTTGCTCATGATCTCTCCATTTCTGATCTTGCCCCATAACGTGTGCCCGCACATCCATCTTAGCATCCTCATCTCAACTACCTTCAATCTCTACTCCTATGCTCTCGTTGTTTTCAAACACTCTTCCCCATAAAGAATGGCGGGCCTAATGACTGTCATGTACAACTTACTCTTGAGCTTGAGCGGTATCTTCTAATCACAAAGACCCTTGATGCTGCCCTCCACTTTTGCCAGCCTCTCTGAATCCGATGCACAATATCATCGCCAATGCCTCCATCACTCTGTAAAGCTAATCGCAAATATTTGAAACTCTCTTTCCTCATCGATTTCCCCTCCTAAACAGACTTCATCGCTGGCGTTTGTACCTTGACCAAACATGAACTCCACATATTTCGTCTTGGTTCTGCTCAATTTAAAAACTTTAGCCTCCAGCTTCTCCCTCCAAATTTCAAGTCTTCTACTAACCCCATCTCTATTCTCGTCCACTAAGACAATATCGTTGTTGGCCAACACTCTTCCCCATAAAGAATGACATGTCTATTAACTGTCTTGTAGAACTTACTCTTGAGCTTGAGCGGTACCTTCTTATCACAAAGAACCCCTGATGACGCCCTCCACTTTTTCCAGCCTCTCTGAATTCGATACGTAGTATCATCGTCAATGCCTCCATCACTCTGTAAAGCTACCCAAATATTTGAAACTCTCTTTTCTCATAACGATTTCCCCTCCTAAACGGACTTCATCCTTGGCGTTTATACCTTGACCAAACTTGAACTCCACATATTCCGTTTTGGTTCTGCTCAGTTTAAAACCTTTAGCCTCCAGCTTCTCCCTCCAAATTTCAAGTCTTCAACTAACTCCATCTCTAGTCTCGTCCCCTAAGACAATATCGTCCGTGAAAAAACACCATGGAATGTCACCCTGAATCTCTCTCATCGAAACATCCAATACTAGCGTGAAAAAGAAGGGGCTTAAGGTTGAGTCTTGGTGTAGGCCTGTCTGCACCTTAAAGTACTTTGTGTCCCCTCCTGGGGTATAGACACTAGTCATCGAACCCTCATACATATCTCTGATAATCCTGATAAACGTGCCATACACTTCAATGGTTGCCAGCCTCTTCCAAATCAACTCCCTCAACACTCTGTCATAAGCTTTCTCCAAGTCAATGATGAGCATATGTAGGTTCTTCCCCCTCTCTAAATGCCTCTATAAGCCTCATCAGCAGATGAACAACCTCCTGAACATAAAGCCAAATTGATAGGATTATTTTATAAGCTCTCAATTTTACATGATTATCAACAATCATAAAATGATTATAAGGATCCTATAAAATAATATTTTATTATTATTATTAATATCCTCAATGTTTACCTTCCTAAGTTCATCTTGCAACATTTTTATTTAATAAATTCATAGTATTTGTAATTTTTTGCTTTATATATATATGAACTATACCGTCTATACAATGAATTAAATTGTCATCACATATTTTTAGTTAGATATTTTTAGGGCCCATTTGGTTTCCAACTATGAAAACATAAACGTAAAGAAAACGAATCTATTATGTATTTATATTATGATACATCGACAACAAATATCCTCTTGTCTTGGGTCACCTCATTTTTAATACATAAATGTACTGCAAGCTCTCTTGCAATCCTCTATCTATTTCCCTAATTTTAACTTAGGGTAAGTATATCCCTCATTCTCCTACCATTTTTCTTCTCCCTCCTCTAGACTAAAAAAAAGAAAGAAAGAAAACCAACACTACTCTTCAATATAAATTTGTTTCTTTCCCTTTCCTTTCCATACTTGTATACTAAACAGGCCCTTACTTGCAATCAATATATCAATATACTATAACTAAAGTCGATTCTCTCTATCTTACGTGTCATCGTCTTAGCTATGCCACATATGCATATTAATTTTTTCATTTACGTATTTTCCCTTAAGACGCTGGCCAAGTATGCCATGACGCTCCCGCGCGCCCGCGTCTCCCTGTGACATGGCGTCGATGCTTCCGAGTCTTGCACTTGTGCTTGATTCTTCCTTTATAATTCTGTCGGATTTTAACAAACACCTCTCTATATTTAGTTGGCCTTATATTTCCGTTATTTATTTTTTTATAACGAGTTGGGTTGAACTTGCATGTTCGGGCTCAACTCTGCTTAACTTTCTAGGGTTTAGTATTGTTAGACTATTAATATGCCTAGAATACTCTTTGATTATTACGTTTGAATTAAATTGATATTGCCTCTGTGAATTGAGAATCCTCTTCCTTAGGCCTTCAAGTGTCAACACTTTCTAACCCTATCTTCCAATCGCCTTCAATTTTCTAGGCCTCGTGCTCTACGACGCCAATTTCACATTCGAGTCACCGTTGACCCACACCCTTGTCGGATCAGTGTCGTGTCATTCGATCTCCTAGTTTGCTCCGCTCAGTGTCGTGCACCCTCGTGCCATCAGTTCCGTCCTTGCAAGCGCCTGGTCATTCCTGTGGAACCTTAGCGTCGTGCGTCATGACGTGCCATAGTCCTTTGCTTCCGCACCTTCACAACCCTAGGCTGAGACCGGGATACAAAATACGTGGCTTCGGTCCTTGTTTTAGCGATCCAACCCGCATCCGCGAGAAGGGAACACATCATTTTCTTTAACTCTAGTTTCGCTTTGTGGTTCATCTTAATTTGACTTGTGTAGAGTCTTATTTATATTATATCACTTGGGCTAGTGTAATAATGTGGTTTTTGGGAATGATGTCTTTGCAGGGAATCAGATCGAGTTTATTAATAGACAAGTGATGGAGTATAAGACTGCCAATCTCCTATTGATTGAGAGAAGTGCTCGGATTGAGAGATACATTGCTTGGGAGATACCCTCGAACAATTGGATGAAGATCAACACGAATGGATCAATCAAAAATGGCTTAGCAACAACAAGTGGAGTGATCCAAGACTCTGATGGCAGTTGGCAGGTAGATTTTGTCCATAATATTGGTATTTGCACGGTCCTTATGGCAGAGCTTTGGGGCGTTCTTAAAGGCTTGCAGGTCTCTTGGAATTGGGTGAACAAGAGGGTCGCCCTAGAATTTGAGTCATGGTTAGTGGTGTTATTATTAGGATGGCCTATGGATAGTAACAACAATGCCTATCATGTGTTGTGCACTAGGCAAGGTAACAACAATGCCTTATTAACGAACATTTTTTAACGGGGAAAAAAATTAGGGGAGCCAAAAAAATTAGGGGAGCCAAGACAGTGACGAATTGCTCGTCTTTGGGTCAGCACAATCGTTCGTAGTTGGAGTAGGAGAATTTTCATTCACTTTATGCTCGAATCTCACAAACACAACTTGATGGATTTGGATGTTATTTAACATGAATCTCACAAATTGAATTTGCAATCAAGGTGGAATAATCCCAAACTCGAATCTCACGAATCTAGAACAAATCCAACCCCGCTTCTCACAGTCTCTAGTTTTAAAGTTTCACACTTTCAATGAAGATACAAAAGTGCTCTTGATAGGCCAAATCCTACCCCGCAAGTGTACGTGATCGGTTGTAATACCAAGGTGTCGAACTCTGGGACTAAGTAGTATTAATCATATTCGAATCAGTAGACTAAGTCGTAAAAATAAGAAAAGATTGTTTTTGGTTTTAGCTTATGAAACGAAATATGACAAATAAACAAGTAAATATGAGAGAAATCAATGAGAGAAAAGCTTCTAAGATCAAGGATCCCCACAATAATGTTTTGGTAGACTTAAAAGATGATTGCACAACTTTAATTATGACTTTGTTTGAAGGCAATTGTCTAATGTATCCACTAAATTCTTTCGAATGTTAACAAACGTGTCTAAACTCAATTAAATATCCACTTTCGTGACTTGTAAATTAAAATCTAGACCTTTAAGCAGTTAGAATTTAAGATTAATTTGAATCAACATCCGCTTTCGCGACTTGCTAACTCAACCCAACCTTAAGGTTTCTATGACAACTGTTATTCCACAAGAGAATTCAAAATACTTTCGCAAAAAAGAAAACTCAGGATCAAATCCTAGGGTTCCAACAGGAAAAAGTACCTTTCAGTTGATGAGGTATTTTCAGTGGTCGTTAATACCTATCAAAGAAACCTTATCTTTACCAACTCAGTAGAGCGGCAAATAAGGGTCGATCCCACAAAGACTCTTGTATTTGTGCTATTACTTATATGCCAAGTAACAAAAGTTTTTTTTTTATGAATGACTATCTAAGCTACTATGCAAAAATAGAAATAAATATAAATGCAAGGATGATTTAAATATATGAAAGACAAACGTGTTCAACTAGTTAAATCCATCATGATATTGCTTTGTTGATCATTGATTCTCTTGATTCTCTTCTGTTGAAGGGATTCTTGAACAAATAAATTTATATTCAAGACCCCGCTGAGTACAGCGAAGTCAGGTTCGTCCACGAGAATGAGAATTGTGCCAAAGATTAGTTGATAAACTAAGAAAAGCAAGAGAACAAACAAGGGACTAAGGGTCGAACACGACCTTATGGGGTCGAGATCGAATCAACTTAATGGGTTTTAATCAAGTATAAAAAGAGCAATCCTAGGGTAGGGCTACCACAACAACAACCATACATGCTTTCAACAAGAATTCACAACTATCATGCAATCTAGATCATAGGAAAGTCAACTGTCGCAAACAATTCAAGTTATTCAATCAACTGTCGCAAATTAAACAACTTTCTATCTATCTTTTAACCTAGGAATATCAACTTTCGCAAATAATCCTATTTAGATCTAATCAAGCAATCAACTTTACACTTTCTCTTTTAGGTTAATTGCAAGATATTGCCTCAACTTTCGCAAAGGTATTAAGCACAAGATAGATAGATATGATCTTCAAGCATTCAAGTCATGAATTCAAGTTTAGACATGCATGATTGTGTTGGGTTTTCACCCAACCCTAGAATCTAAGAAAACTACTCACACATGGAGAAGGAAGAAGAAGACATGATCATAAAAATAAATCGAAACATCAAATTAAAAACAAGAGGTCTTACAAATTTCTCCAACTTCCTCCAAGTCTTCCTCTTAATCTCCAAATCAAAAGCTAGAAAAGAGATCCCCAAACTAGAAGGTCTAGCCCCCCTTTTATAGAGAAAAAGGAGGCCTAATTATACTAGGAAACAAGATAAAACTACTTCCTAAAATAAAAGATAGAATATAATACAAAGATCTCGGAATAATGCAAGAGTCGGCGATATGCACGACCCATATAGGGTCGTTCTCGACCCCCCTGGGGTCGGTCCTGAGGGCTGTCTTTTGGGATGGGTCGATCTTGACATGTGTAGGCTCGTGCACGACCTTGTTGGGTCGTTCTTGGATTGCCTTGGCTTGTGCACGAGCTCCTTTGGCTTGATTCTACTCTTTTTCCTGCCTCCTTCCTTAACTTCTCTTCATAGTTCGTCCACCTCTTCATATGGTACTCCAAATTCTCCGGTTACGCTCCAAAATACCTACAAAAGACACAAAATACGCGTAGTTTCCGATTCTCAAGGAAATACGAAAACTAAAGCAAAAAGACTCAAAAACCTAAAACTTAACCACGAAAACCAACTAAATCTAATCTATCTAGACACTCAAAACCTACCTAAAAAGCGGACATCATCTTCTTACTTGAATAATCTATTGTGGATAATGACCCTACTAAGGATTAAGACCCAAACTTCAGATTTAGTTGATAGAACAACCAGTCTAACAACCCTAATTAAATAACAACCTAGAAGACCTTCTAGATTCAATTAAATAACAACATGACGATTCAAATTATCAATAGAAACAAACACTTAGAGCAACCAGACATCCAAGTGACTTGTAAATTAATTCCCTTCTTTAACCAACTTGTCCAACCGGTACTAAATTAATTAAAGTATACTCTTGATCAAATTAAATCCGACTGGTAATTAATCAGATTCAGTTATAACTAGAAATTCAATTAGGTGATCAATCTAACAAAACCCTAGTTTAGATTCAGTTGAGCACAGGGAATAATTTCTATTCAAGTTTGTTGAGAATCAATCAAACCTCACAACTACATACAAATCATGACTTCAATAACTAGCCAAACACAATAAAATTTAGCAATGCATAATTGAATTAAAATCAAACTTACAAAGGTTCAAAGGTTCTTCCTTGAGAGAAAACCCTAGCCTCCAAAAGTTATGACAATAACAATAATTCTAAAACCAAGGTTTAAATACCCACAAGATATCCAAATATTAAATATCCCGAAATTATATTAAACTAGTCGGAAAAAACCTAATAAAGTCCAACCCGAAGCCCAAAAACTCGGCCCAACTCTCTCCGCGTAGAAACATAGTGCGCGGGCATTCCTAGGGTGGCGCGGCCGCGGAGGTTCATGTTATGCCCGCGGCACTCTCGGTTCAGCATTTCAGGCGACACTTCAGAGGCTGTTTTGACCCCCTTCGAGTTGGAATTTGGACTCGGAGTAAGAATATGAATTGTGGATTTTCAAGTTAGATTTCCAGTGATAGTAAATTCAGCTTCATCCGAGCACTGTAACTCCCAAACCAAGCATTGTAAGATAGAGGTGTCAAAACAAGACCTTCAATGCATAGTCCGGGTTTAAGCGTTCTTTTCACACAAGCTCTTGGGCCTTGGTTCTTCTAATCTTCACTTGTATCACTCTAAGCTTCCTCAAACACCTCCATAGTCCTCTAAGATCCATACCATCCACGCTTGTTTACCTAAAGATCTGCAAAACCGAACAAAACAAGCGCAAAACCCAAATTTCCTAGAAAATCTAAAAACCTAAGAACTAAGCTAAACTAAGCTAAAACCATGCAAAATAAACATAAGCATGCATCCTAAACACTACCTAAATGCAAGCTATCATCAGTCTCAATTCCCTGTCTGACTACTTATCAAAGTTATAACCTTTCAGTCTCAAACTTTGGCAAGTTCCCATTCACAAAAGTTACTAAGGCATAAAGCTTCTAGGATTGAATCAAATAGAGCTTCAAACAACGGATTGTGCAATTTAATAGATTAGTCTACATACACATCATTGAGTTCACCCCAATCTTAGAATTTAGGGCTTAGCTAGACATGGAAAGAGAAGAAATCAATGAAACAATGAGAATCAACATACCGGATTGAAGAACCAAACAAACTTGATTAAAATCCAGCAAATTCAAACTCAAATTCAACAAAAGTTTTCAATCTCCAACTAGATCTATGTCTCTCAAGCAATAGAAATTGGTAAAAAAAACTCGAACCCCCAATTTAGAAGACAAAAGAAGGTATTTATACTAGGGATAGGGTGGAAGAGGCGACCCAAAACCCGACATAAAGGGGCGCACGATCCTGAGAGGCGCATGACCTTGAAAATGAGGTGCACGACCCTAGACTTGGGGTGCACGATCATGCGCCTATGGTGCACGACCTTAGCCTTCAACTGAGCTTGGACGCACGATCGTGCGCCCAGGCCGCACGATCCGAAGATTTGCAACACCGTCTGCACGACCGCACTCCTTGGTGCACGACCTTGGCCTCTATCATGTGGTTCATTCTTTTTGGCTCTTCGATTGATCTTTTCCGGTCCCATTGCCTCCTAGACTGAAGTCTTGATTCTGCCATGTCTTCAAACACGTCCAAATAAAGCTCGAACTTCTCTAAAGTACTTGAAAAGTAAAAAAGATACGCGTGTAGACATCTGTAATGGAAACTAAACTAAAAGTACTAGAAAACGTACACAAGACTAATGCATGAAAACATACTACACTAAGGTCCTAAATGCGTGTCCTAAGATGCTCTAAAGCTATCAACTCTTTGTTTTGAATTGCATCTAGGGCACTTATTCTAAAAGTATAAATAATGTCTTACAATAATTAAATGACCAAAAATATTAAATCTCAAAAAAAATATGTCCTAAAATACCATAAAAGATATAAATATAAATTAGGGTAACATGCAAAACGAGGCAATGTAGCAATGTCGCAGCAACAGCCTAGTACGCGACCCGTTTCCATCAAATAGTACCTATGGAAATTAGAGATTGGTATAGAAATCATTGGAATGAAGGAACAAAAGTATTGTTCTGGTCGAGTATACTAGATTGTGACCATCATTCGTCATGTTTTATCGATCGTTAAATTTTTGCCAAAACTTATGAAATTGCTCGATTTAGTAATCAACTAATTGAACAAATGCTAAAATCGATAAATCATGCTTAAATACCATAATGTCATATAGCAGAAGTAAAACTAATTGCCTAGATTGCCATGGAAAAGGAGAAAGACAATAGAAGGAGAAGTTGAATTCATGTGTAAAATAGGCAGGAAAATGAAGTACGCATATTATAAAACTAATATACACATATTGAAAAAATGATGCACATATGCCCTTCAGTATTTAGTCAAGCAATTAATCTTTAAGGATACTACTCAAAGGTCTTCAATTCGACTTTCATAGACAGTGCTCTTCGGCCAAAACAATGACGCAAATATTTCATTACACATATTAGTTAAAAGAAAAACACATGCCCCTCTCCTACCCTTGAATAAAAGCGAGATCAACGACCCACAACCATTTATAGATCATGTCTAGACGGATGTTCTAACAGTGCCATGCACAACTACGACTCAAATTTTAGAATTATTGTTAAGACATATTTTTTAGAGTCAAAAGTATATAATAAATATATAAAATATAATATACTTAGGTATGAGCATTTTGTTTAATATAATGATACATAGAAGATAAATTTTATATTCACATACGTTAAATTATTTTATTTTTAGATTCAAATAAAAATTTAAAAATTACATATGATATAAAATCTTAAAAATAATCATGACTTACTTATAATTATTGTTTAGAGAATGACATTCTTAGATTAGGGATAATGGTTACCGAAATAATTTTTGACGTATCAAAAAATATGATATTCAGTTTTGATATATTAAACATGTATAGACATGTTATTAAATATTTAATTAATTTTAGAAGTTGTTTTTAATTACAGAGATAAAATAAAGGAAATAAGAAAGATATATATTGTCCATATAAGAGATAAATATAAAGGAAAATAAAAACTAATTCAATAAATAATATTTAATTTAATATAAAAGATAAAATCATTTATTTATTGCACAATTTGAAATATATTTTATAAAAAATTAATTTAGGAAAGTAATCATGAACAAATAAGACATGTTAATCAAAATTTCGATTTTTAAAAAAACATTTACATGAAAAATGGATAAAAATACATAGATAATGTAAATTTTATCATCTTGTAATTTTTAAAAAAAAAATATGATTTAATAATTTTTTATAGAAATAGATATATAGATAAAGATAATATAATTTTTAAATAAATTTTGGATTCCTGAATTTTTTATAAATAAATAGATAGAAAAAAAATTAATTGGAAAAGATAAAGTAATATGAATAAAGGAATTGAATCAAATGAAAATGGAGCTTATCATGAAAACTAAGAACAAATCTGGACCATCCAATTGAAACACTAAAAATGAATCTAGGCCATCCGATTAAAAAAATATTAATAAAATTTTTTTATTTATTTTTTTTATTTTCTTACTTTATTTTTTTAAGTCTTTTTACGTATGCAAAATGATATAAATTGAGTATGAACATAAGGCCCTAAAACGTGAACATGCAATACTAATATGTGAACGTATCGCTATTATATGTGAACATATACTAAATTTTCTGAAGTTAAAATGCGGTTATATGTGAACAACTCTTGTAAACATGTGAACATGTGTATAAAATATGTGAACCGAACGTAAAATGTCAATCGTTGTGTTTTTGGCAAAAATAAGCGAAAAAAATTAAAAACTAAAAAAAACTTTTTTTTTAATTTTTTGTCAATTTTTTTAAAAGCCGTTAACGCTTGTATTATAATTTAGTCGAACATGAACACATGACCATAAAACATGAACAAACTGTAATAATACTAGTTTTATCCGTCGTACCATGTACGACTACGATTCGATATTTTATAAACATTATAAATAGGATATTATTAAATAAATAAATATAAATATAATATAAATTTTAATATATGTAATTTATTGCTCGTAGAATGTATATAATTTTTAAATCAAATATTATATTCTTCATATTTTATTACTTTTCATGTGCGCAAATTTAGAGTTTATCAAATATTTCAATAAATAGATTAAATATTTTTTTATTAATTTTAAAAATTATAAATATTTATCATTAATTTATTTTATAAAAGAAAATCACTGTATATCCATAAATAAATTCATCAAAATATATATGCTAAAATATTTATATTTATTTAAATATTTTATCTTTAATTTTAAATACTTGTATAAGGAAGTTTTTAAAAAATATTGTTATACTAAATAGATATTTGTTTGATGTTAGAGATAAATTTAAATGGTTAAAAAGAATTTAATAGAAAGCAAATATAATAAAAATAAAAATTAATTTTTTAAATATGAGGTGGGGCTAGAATCGTTATGGTGGTTCAAAAAAGTATAACTTTAATATATAGTTATAGATATTACCTATTTTTATTATTTTTAAACATTTTGTAAGTATTTATCATTAATTTTTTTATTATAATTGAAAAAATATATCTATAAAGAAATTCATGAATAGACATCATGCTAAAAGATAAAATAGATTTATACTTATTTAAAAATATTTTAAATTTGTTATCTTTAATTTTAAATATTTATATAAGGAAGTTTTCAAAAGATATTGTTATATTAAATAGATATTTGTTTGATGTTAAAGATAGATTTAAATAGTTAAAGAAGAATTTAATAGAAAAAAGTTAAAATATTTATAATAAAAATTAATTTTATAATAAAAAAAATTATTTTTTTTTATTTTTTTATTTTATTTTTTTTCAACATTACCATTTCGCCTCTATCTCTTTTAATCTTAGCCATCCATTTCTCAAATCCAAAGGTCCTCATTTGTTCTTAGTTTTCATGATAAGTCCCATTTCCATGTGAATCAACCTCTATGAATAAAAGTTAAATTTTGTGTTTCCTTTGCTTTTATATTTAATCACCAAAATCTTGTTGTTGTTGTTGTTGTTGTTGTTGTTGTTGTTGTTGTTGTTGTTGTTGTTGTTGTTGTTGTTGTTGTTGTTGTTGTATGAATGCTTTTAAATCTCTAATGATAGATTTAGTGAAAGCCTATAAAAAGAAAGAGCTTATAAATCCAAGTTTGATCATAATTTAATTTCCATGCATTACGTATATGGATTTTGAGGGATGAGTGGAGTTGAGGTGGAGAAGATTGGATGTGGGGACATATATAAGGATTAAACAACGAAGCAAGTCTTGCTTTTCCTATAAATTCCAAGACTTAGAATTCTAACTTATTAAGGTCTGCTGAGTTGATGCTTTGTTGTCTGGGGGGTTCCTTTAATTTGTAGCCTAAGTTTGTGCGTGTAAATTTGATTTAATCGATCTCTATATATGTGTACTCTTTCATCCATCGGGTACGTAATTAAATAGATCGTTGTCAAATTAAATCTCAATGAATGGGAAAAATTTGTATTTTCCTATATGCCTATTATTATTATGTACTATTGTTTACAAGAAGGAACATCTTAATCTCGGCTAGTGTTAAAAGTTGGTGCATTCAAGAAGTAAATACGTACCTACCCTACGCTCACAAGGAAGAGGAGGAGAACAACATGCTCCTTAATTACTCTATTCTACTGAAGGTCACATGATCGAGATTACAAGAAGTACATAATCCATACCTTTATCGCACGATCCCCAGACTGTCGGCCCGCCGGACTTTATCATAGGGAGGGAAAATATGTTATTATGGGAGGATTCTTTTTATCTGAATTTTGAGATTTTGTCTTTGAATGTAGAATCTAATTTAATCCATTCAATTTGGTAACATCGGCCCTATGTGTCTTGCTTTACTTAACTAATTCAATCAACCTTTTTTTACTGCAAAATCCATAAGGTGGGTATAAACTAACATTTAATTATATCTCTGCATCTGCATGCACAGAAAGTCAAGCCTTAAAACAACTTTCGTTTAAAAACTATGTTGTTGCTTATTAATTCTTCAAACGTCTTGATATAATATGATATGATCTGTTGTTCATTTTATGTGTTTAGAATGCTTAAATTTGTAACTGTGTTCTTTTTTTTTCAATGTTATCCAATAATGCATTTGACAACATTCCATCACTTACGCAATTTCTATGTCCAAGCTCTTTTAATTCTTAATTCTTTGTCACATGAACAATCTATATTACTCGGTTAAGTTTTAAGTTGCGCAATGACTTCTTAGGTAAGTGGTATAGTTACCCTATTAATATTATGCCTTTTCTTTATGTCCATTCATCGCTAAAGTCCAACAATTTGACAATCTGTACTATTAAGAGGAAAAATTGTCACCAGTGAGATTCGATATTATAGATTCTCTTATTCGAGGTAAGGAATTTCTTTAAGTTTTTGTAAAGAAACTTAGTGTTATACATTAGTAGGTTATTGAGGTATTATACCAAATGTCAGGGTTTGTTTAATTTCTTTTTCCCCTTCTTTCGTTTTCCTTTCAGTTTTACACTATAATAAAGGAGTTGAGGTGAGTTGAAAGCTTTGAAATTGGAAGGAAATTGTTGAATTCAAGAAAATATTCAAGGATGCCGGTGAAGATCTTGGATTTGCATGTAAGTGTGCAGCTTCAGTTTCAGGTGAGAATTTATCGATTCAATTGTAATCAGGAAAGTTGTATGCTATTAAGCTATGTAGCTTAGAGAAGTTATGTATTTCTATTAGGTAATTAGTCTGTTACATTGCTAGCAGATTACATGACCAATTATATTTTCTTTGAGTCAGCATCAAGGGTGGTCGTAATTAATCTGTTACATTGCTAGCAGAATACAGCACAACATTTTTCCTACAATGTCGCCAAAGGTCGATAAAAAAAAAAAAAAAAAAAGAGTTTCGTCATCATATTACAATGACCCGATTTTGAAGGACCATGGCGCTTCTTTCGGTCATTACAGGACTTAGACTAAGGATCTTACCACTAATCACTCCAGCAAAGAGCATCAGAAACAGTAGAAGAAAACTTTGACCACTCTTTCACACGGAATTAGTTCCAGTGGAGTTGTGAAAAAACTCCATAGATAGAGTTGAATAAATCATGACCATTAAATACAAACTGAACGGTTGAGATTTGATTTTTCTCTCTCCATATCAAGTTATTATTTTTTTCTTTTTTCTTTTTTCCCGACGGGTTCACCAATTTACTATAGGGTTTTAGTAAATTCACCCATAGAGTTTCTCACAAACTCCATGGGAACAGGACCGCTTTCACACACTTTATCTCTTGCTTTCAATCGACACATACAAAAGCAATCAGACAACAAGGTCCAAAGACAAGATAAAGCACAGGGAATTAATAGATGCGGACAGGGTCACCTCAAACATGAAAATCTCCCCAACAGATTTCAACCTGACATTCCTAAACAAACATCATAGAAATGAGAGCCAAAGAACAAAATCCATCAAAGATCATTAATAACGGGTAGTAGTGTTACTAAATAGCAGGTCGACAAGTCATCATTAAAAAAATACCAAGTTAGCTACTGTTCTAGAGACTTGAGCAGCCACAGTATTCACCGAGGATAAGCATTTCTATAACAAAGAATCTCTCCCTGGATGACAAGCTTGTGTTAAAACAAATTTCAGATTCTAGCACCTCTGATGTGTCTGACTCAACTTCCACTATAATGAATCACTTTTTCTCAATGACTCGGGGTAAGCCAGTTTCTGCTCAACGAGCCAGGTTTAGGAGAGTTGTTTTCTCAAGACTGCTTCTGCACGTTGCTCGAATTTGGGAAGGGTCCAGTCATGCTGGAAGATATCGAGATTGTCTTTCTCAGCACCCAAACTCTGTAAAGAAAAAAAATCCCATTGATTTCTCATATGCGCAGATGTAATGAGTGAAAAATTACACAAATGCAAAGTATTTACATTATATACGGGGATTCAAGACCATACTGAGAGGACATAAACGTTTTACTAACAAAATTGCCCATTTAGTATCATATACAGATGTGTACTTGTTCATTCCATATTTCCATAAAATACGAACTAGTATATATATATATATATATATATATATATATATATATATATATAGATACATACATACATACAGTGTAGTGGCAACACATTTCATTTCATGTTCTTAAAATAGTTATCAGGGATCTCAGCACCCTACCAGGCTACAGGGCATGCCCCTACACATCCAGAATAAGATAGGGCTAAATTGCATGCAACAAAGTATACTAGTGGAAGCATTTATCCGGTTGAAAAACTCAATATATAAAGGTGATAAGGCAGTGTGTCTCAAACCCTTCAAAGTTTACACAAGTAGTGACAGAAAGCAAGGATAGGATTGGAGGGGGGTAGTCGTACGTATGGATCATCCAATTTACTGAGTATGGCAACCATTAGGTTTGTTAGATGACAGTCTATGATGATATAAATAAAAGGGGATAGCCACATGTATAGATCATCCAATTTACTGAGTTTGTAAGGCTTTGGGCTTGACATACTTCTTATTAAAAAAGCATATTTTTTATACAATGCACATTTTTTTGCTTTGAAATATGTGAAAAGTAATCAACTTTCACGTATTTCAAAGCAAAAAAGCATACTTCCTATAAAAAATATGCTTTCTAAGAAAAACTATAGCAAGCCCTTTGAACCTCGGCCCTTGTAGAGTGTTGTCTCCTGGGTGGCCCTCTGATAATTCTTTTTCAGTTGGGATTCTAGTCAGACTTGAGTTTCTTTTCCATAAGTCTCTTGCATGCCATCTTACTCGTAACAAAAAGCCTAGCATTAAACTAGAAACTTTACCTTCGAAGGATCAAAGCCAAACCCACCCATCTGCATCATGCGCTGAGTATCATCCATTGCTGCATAGAGAAACGATGTTATTTCTCCCATAACTGATTATATAACGGTGCAGAAATAATAATTCCAAAAAGATAATCTGCACAAAGCATAAGAGTGCAAATAAGCAGAATACCATTTTCTTCCCCCAGAATGAGGCTAAACAGACCCCTTAGCCCAAACAAATTAAGGAAATACCTGAGAAAAGCAGGACAAATCATCAGTTTCAGCATTCTAAGTCATCCAAGATATTCAAAGCAAGGATAGATTATATTTACACAATAGCTAATAAATGCAATCGGTGACGTACCATGACCGGCTGCTTACATAACTCACATCAACAGTGCTCAAGTCAATACCATTCTGTAGCATTGATCTGAACCTCTGAGTAAGTGGAAAAGGTATCTTGGCTGGCAAGTTTAAAAACACACATAATTGTTATTTTAATTCAGATATTTATGTTGGCTAGGAGAAGCCAGTCCATCTAAACTAAGAGAATAAAGAAAAAGATTCAACTTTAATGCTGACCATATCGAGCAAACATTGCGGCAAAACATAAAGCTATATAAAGTTTTGGCATATCATGCAAGGATCATAGAACAAGCTTAAGAAACAGAAAGGAGCTCATAGCATACTAATTTAAATGTTAAGAAGTAAAAGGCAAAACAAGAAGGGAAGAGACAAACCTGCCACGAATCCGGAGAAGAAAAAGTTAACCCAAGCAAATGTAAGAGTCTGGAAATCCACAGAAGAAATAAATTACATGTATTGTTAAGAAACTGGAGGCAGATCCAAGAAGCAAGTCAATATACCTGAGGAATAATCATTGACAAATTTTTCTTCATCATATCCATAGCCATGTTTGGGTCAGAAAACATTTGAGCCTGTGGATTCTGAGCCTGTCCCTTGGGTACATGTAAAAGCCCATTCTCCTGCATTCATGCAAAATGCAAAAAATCTTCCAAGTCAAGTTGAAATCTCTGTGTTTCTAAACTAAGAAGTGAGACAAATATTCACATAGGATGTTCATAAAAACAGAAACAAAAAATCAATAATTAGTTTTATGAAAAAGGTAACCAGAAAAAAAAAATGAACGTAGCTAGACGTTGTTGGTTCCAAGTCTATGTATAACACAAGAAGGTGCTCTTCCTTTTCCTTTGAGAATTGAAATTTTCTTGAAGCGCTATAAATCGAACCATTTACATGTTAACTTCCGGCGAACTAGGTAGTTACCCCCTCCTAACTCCTAAAAATCCACTTCCACTTCAGCATTTGTATCTATGTTCTATTTCCTCTTTGCTAGATATTTTCACACATTATACCATGGCTCTTAAGTCTTTACAACTGCTCTATCTGGTAGCCAGTCTATTACCAAGTGTAATCAGCAAAAAGTTGCATTGTACAATTCTGCAGAAATACAAAGCTAACATACAGTGTAATTATCGTCATTTTCCATATGTCATTCTTCCTTCCACTAAGATGTCACCAAAGTGGGTCATCCTCATTATGGGACTAAAGAAGTATATGCATTCAGTATTTAACAAATAGTTGTGATATCAACTGGAATAGAGGAAGCAAATCAGCCAAGAACTAAAGTAAACTTGTTCACAGTTCAGTAAGTTTATTTTTCACTCCTACTTTGTTGATCTGTTGCATCAAGCCCTTGATACACCCCGTTCATCAAGTATTCAGTTTTAGGTTGTTTTTTTTAGTGGAAATGCTGCATATTAACAAATGGTAGTTGAAACTTGGAAAGCTATTCAAGCACCTCAACAAATAATATCCTACTATATTTTCTTTACATTACACATGTCAAGTTAAGCAAAAATATCAACCACATCATATACTACAAGTTTGATCAATTGTCATTCTATGTTGCCCTTGCACATCATCTTCCTAATCTCATGGCTGAAGTCTATAGGAAATTTGAGGCTTCAAATATGTAGGACATCCATAGAGGTAAAGAGCCAACTGTATTCTAGGTAACATAATCCAAAATTGTATTATCTGATATATGGTCTTTTTTCTGGTTGGCTATAAAATATACCTGTTCTTAAACATAAAATTTCTTCATGGGTATTGTTCAGAAAGCTTAATGCAGCCATCTGATGATGATGAATTAGACAAGTGACAGTTTTTTTTCTTCTAGTAGATATGCTCGATTGTTCTTAGAAATGTCAGGAGTAAAGTTCTAAAAAACGCTAGGTGGACCCTGGGCGAAGAGGGGCCGCCTAGCGCCTTGACGGCCAAAACGGTTGCCTAGGCGGTCCTAGACGGGCGTCTAGAAGGGTTGGGACCTTCCAGCGCCTAGGCGGGGCCTAGATAGGATTTTTTAGAACAATGGTCAGGAGACAGATGAAGGTTTATAAAGAACTGACCTGAATACTTGGCTACGATGGTTTGTCAGATCTACATAAAAGGAAATTGTTTATTCTTTACACTAGAATGATGCCACTAGCAGTCATATTATATTTCTTATTGAAGGAAAGGAATTCTCAAAATTTCCAGAAGAAACAGAAGTCTTCCCATCGGGCAGTCCACAGATTAACGTTGATCCTTGAGAAACTAAGCTAAAAATACAGAACATCCACCATAGGGGAGGCAATGGCATCAGCTGAGCTCAAGATCACTGGATGATCGCTTTTGATCCTATATTGTTGTTTCGCAGTTAGCTTATTTGTTGTAATTACATAATTGGTGTGACTGTGTACATTCATTGCATCTCTGAGTGGAAATCAATTTATCTCTTGGCCATATCAAACATTTTGTTAAAATTCAAGAATTGGGCTGTAACTAGGAATTGGTTTGGAATCCATAATCGGGAATTAGGTTAAGCCATTCCTGAAATTTGGTGTGTAGTTAGATTTTAAGTACCACACAAAATCACCAAAACACTAAGACCTCTGTTCTTCTCCTACTCTAAAAGGGCACAACATATCCCACCAAACAAACCCTGTCTTCAAACTTCACTAAACAATCCCTAGTTTGGCCCTAAACCATCAATTCCACCTGACAAACTCTAATACATACAACATTTCAAACCCTAGTTAGCGCTAGTAGTGCAGGCTAATCTTCGAACTAGAAATTCAAACGCAGAAGCACAAGTAGTAAGCTGGAGGCGATGGCTAATCTACAACTCAGAAGAATAAGGCTCGTAAGGATCCTTATGAACTTTCTAAGAACTCACCCAAATTTGATTTAACCTTTTGCCTCAATGAAACAGAGATAGATTCTTCTGCTTAATCTCAAAAAGATATAGACCTTTCCGCTATCAGGATCACAATTGTTACTCAACGATCAACGAAGACAGCTCTCCAATTTCATGGGAAGTTGGACAATAAAATACTGAACTTTTGATTTGGAAATTGGCAGATGGAGAGAGTGAGGGAGAGAACAACCTCATTGCAAAAGTACATGCGACGAGCAAGGAAGGATTTGGGAGGGATGAAATTGGCGGCCGCCTTTAAATTCCGAGCCCTAATTATCAGCTGCCTGCAATCATAAAAAATTCCATATCAGGGAAATCACAATTTTCCTCAAATTTTGAAAGCGTAAAGTTCGATCGGCACAGTAGAAAGCAGAAAACAAACCCTTCTTTGACGATCTTGGGATCGGGGGATGGGTAAGATTGCATGAGCTTAGAAACGAAGTATCGCAGAACTCCGATTAGAACCATCACCACCGAAAGGGGAATCAGCACCCAATCTCTGATCGCAGTGTCCAACACCAGATCCTCCGCCATCTCAACTACCTCTCTCTCTTTCTCTGCGCGATTGGATCGTTACTCTCGACTTGAGCAGAGGTCTCTGTTGAGTCTTGACTTTAGCTTCTCTCTCTATCCTATGCGTTTAGCATCAACTCGCTCTTAACGTCGTCGTTTTAGCATCTGCCTTTTTTTTTAGGGTAAATTTCACAAAACCACCCGTAAAATTTAAAATTGCGTTAAACCACCCGTAAATTTAATATGTTAACACATGACCACCCTTTATTCTCAACCCGTGAAACATCCGTTAGAAATGAGCAAACTTACAAAAATATCCCTTAATTAATATACACATTTCTAATTTAACTCCTGACACCTAGATTTAAAAAAAACAAAAAACTATAAAAAAAACCCCTCATCTTCCAAAATAGATCTGGTTCATGTTTAGTTGTTCCTCCTTCCAAGCCCCATCCATCGAGAACGAGGCTTCCTCCTTCAAGCAGTAAACCCGCAAGCTCGTCCTCAACAAGGCCCTTTTCCTTGTTGCGTCAATCGCTTCCTCAAACATTCATTGACCCTTATTTCCGTCGCCACCTCCCGCAAGCTCATCTCCCTCATCGAAAATTCACCGACGACATCTCTTGGCTCCTCAGCATCTACAACATCGGACTCCATCGACAACGTTGACTATCTCGTGATCCCTCAAATTATCCAAAACCGTTTTTGATTCGGGGTAAGCAACTATGCAGAGTAGAAGAGAGGGGATTTGGCTAAATTAAATTGGAAACATGTAGATAGAGTATTTTTTATTTGTAATTTCATTGATTTTTGAAGGAAGTTGAGGGGTTTAGAATAAAGGGTGGTCCTATGCTAACAAATTAAATTTACGTGTGGTTTAAAGAAATTTTGAATTTTACGGGTGATTTTCTGCACAAACCCTATTTTGTGGGTGGTTATGTGAAATATACCCTTTTTTATCTTTTTGAAAAGATAAGTATTAAGGGTTCGTTCGGCAACGGGATATTATATAAGATAAAATATTATTTTTAGTAAGAGATTTCTTTAACAAACAGCCCACATAGAAATACATGATGAATAAAAAAAGTTGGGCATTTTTTGCGTACGATAAGACGTGTAAAAGTGTTTGGTCTAGAATAATCTTTCCAAAAAATAATATATTATACATCATAATGTATCTTGTACCGAACAAGCCCTAAGCGAGTGACTTAGAGAATCTCTATAAGTGAGAATGTACGTGAAGTTCTATCTGATTCTAAAGCTGCTCGCAAGCGAATATGTGGTCTAATTTAGCAATTTTATCGGTCATAGAATTGCATTTCCTAATCACATGAAGTAGTCGGACTGATTGGAATTCTTGAAGCGAGACCAAAATATCTGAGATTAATAATTCAATTTCCCAAGGGCACCTACCAACTCCCTTCACTGCATTTACAACTGTTAGGTTGTCCCACTCAATTTCCATTTGTCGTAAACCTAATTCTTGTGTGCTTCATATCCCATCCCGAAGCGCTAACGCCTCTGTTTGCAAAATCGAGCTGCTCCCATATATTTTTAGCTCTCACAGTGATTATCAGTGCATTTTGATCCCGGATTACAAATCTAGTAGATGTAGAATCTTTCGTGAATGTGGATCCATCAAAGTTTAGTTTAAAGAATCGTTGTGCTAGTTTTTGCCAATATGTCTCTTTAGCCTTTCTCTGTCCTTTGAGTTGTATTTAGCGATACTCCTTTTCCTCATCCACATTACATCGTTTTCCCATATAATCAATTGATATTGGACATATTGTTCTAGGTCTAAGATATAATCATTTTGGGTTTGTTGAAACACTAGTCAGTTTCTCTAGTGCTGGATACTCCACCAAATAATTGCAAGTTTGGTGAAGTCTCGGGTACCAAGGTCGTCTTTTAATTCATTGATCGTGCTAGTTACCATTTTATTTCTAACATTGTAGTTTCGTAGTATATTTTCTATCCTTGTGTTAATTTTTCTAAGTATGCTATGGGTGTGTGGACATTCTATAAATAGGTGTCTCGAGTGCTCATAGTTACAATGGCACATTAGGCATCCTTGGGGGTTGGTACTCTTCTTTCTTATAAGTGTGCTTTAGTGGACAGTTCATTGATCACCAATTTCCATAGGAAGTTCTTTACTTTTGGGCGAGTATCTAGTTTCCATATCCAGTTGGTTGAATTGGGGTTTTGGTTGTTTACTTTAGTAATTAGTTCAATAGTCGAAGCTATTGAAAAACCATCCATTCTTTCTAGGTGTCTAGTATAATCGGTCTTTGATGAATTCTCTATGGTTGGTACTGCCATATTTTGTCAACCATGTCTGTTTGGAGATGTTGTTGTAGCCTATCTTGTCTCCATTCTTTTTCTGAAGTGAGGAAATCTTCACCATGGTTGTTTCATTCATGACACTTGGATTGATTGCATAGTCTTCTAATGTCTCTTGCGTAAGCCATTTATCTTTCCAAAATCTTACAATTTTACTATCTCCAACTTGCCAATTTATTCATTCTTTGAGATTCATTAATCTAGACGACTCCCATGATGTCTTAGACTATTTC
Source organism: Fallopia convolvulus (assembly GCA_964016875.1). Lineage (NCBI taxonomy): Eukaryota > Viridiplantae > Streptophyta > Magnoliopsida > Caryophyllales > Polygonaceae > Fallopia > Fallopia convolvulus. The sequence goes on along the minus strand of OZ024720.1, from coordinate 46,909,828 downwards.
TTATATATATTTTTCCTTTATCAATTTAACCCATATGTTTTTCGGCTCCGCTAGTATCTTCCATAGAAATTTTATTTGTAATGCTTTATTCATATGCTCAGAGTTTTCCTTATGCCTAACATGCCTTAGGTCTTTGATTTGCATATTTTTCCTCGGTTAATCCTTCCTACATCAGGGAAATTCTACCTAATACCCTAGGGTTTCTATCATTTTCTTGTTGGTGTCTAAATATAATTGTATTCCTAATGATACTATTTAAGATTGTGTTATGATTATTCCTTAAGTTTATATAAAAAAATTAAATTCCATCTAATTTTGAGTTTTGAAAACAAAAAGAAAACATAATATGAAAACAAAAAGAAATGGTAAAAGTTGAAGTTTGCAAAAGATTTGGGAAATTTCACTTGTGAGTTTCCTTGTGACTTTGAGTAGAGGATTGAAGAGTAGCGGTCCGCGCTAGTGAAGATAGGACATTGTCGGGAGAGTCGACGAAGAAGAGGGAGGAAAAGGTCGAGTATTAGGGAGACAAGTTTATTAATGTTGTGGAAGGGCAAAGGAAACTAAAAGAGAAGGAATATGTGAAAGAAGTAAACGGATCCGAGCCATCCCCATAGAATGCATAAGAAGTGTGATTAATAAAGAGCTACAAGAACTTGATTGATCTATTATGTTGTTTATTAAGAAATCTAGCCTAAAAACAACTTGGATCTAGCAATAAAGACTCAAAATGATGTGTATTGGCAATAGAGTTTATGCTTGAATTGTTCCTAGTAGTGTATTTAGTGTCCTTGACAAATTTGACAAGATAATTGATCAATTATATAGTTTACTACTCTAATGAGGGCATTAATTTATGCAAGGTCTTACAAGGAAAATTGTCGTGATTATTCTTCGGTGAATGTTGTGTAATAAACCAAAGTTTTAAAGCTTTTAATAAAATGAGTTTGAAATTTTTATTTTATTTTTTTAACCCAAGTTATAGCTATTTCTAAAATATAAATTTTTTACAAAAGTATTTGAGTAAAAATATTTTAAAAGTCAAGATTATGACTAAAAGTAATTATTTTGTTTAAATATAAATATCGTTATTTATATTAGAAAAATTTATTACAAATGACAAACTTTTATTTGCATTTGTAATTAAATAGGAGAGCAAATGTCTTGTGTTAGAAAGTTTGGGCCAAATATATAATTTAATAGAATATTTAAGGACAAAATTGTCACTTTGTAAAATACAAGGACCGTTTTCTAATTTTTGCAAACAAAATAAAAAACGAGTTCAATAGCTCGTTTCTCGTTTGGACTTGGTTCGAGATTTTCGATAAACGATTTTTGATCCGTTTCACAATGGAATTCGAATCCGTAAAATGTTAAAATTCTCCCCATCTCTGTAATCTATATATACTAAAGAAGTCATTTTTGTAACACATGTCGGTCTCACATTCATTTCGCGTATGTGTTGCACTACAAAAAAACGCAAATTTAGCGACCATATTTGGCGACCAAATTGGTCGCTAAATCGATTTAGTGACCAGAATCTGGTCGCTAAACATGGTCACTAAAAGGCCGGACGCTAACTAGGCGGCGACCATGTGGTCGCTACCACTAGCGACCACAACGACCAGGGTGGTCGTTATATATAGCGACCATGGACGCCAATGGTCGCCACTAATATGGCGACTCCTTCTGCGACCATAGAGACCAGAATGGTCGCCAAAGTTAGCGACCAGCTGGTCGCCACTGATCGCCCAATATAACCACCAGGTGGTCGCTAAAATAAAAAAAACACGGGCCTGATCTTTCTCTGAGCCTAAACAGCACGATCGTGCGCTTATAGGTGCACGAGCGTTCAAAATTTAGCGACCATATGGTCGCCAATATTTATTTAATAAAAAATAAAAAATATTTGCGCTTTATTAATATTAATTTAGATTAATTTAAAATATTTGAAATGCAGAATTTAGATAATTTACAAAAATACTTAACCTAAACTAGTTGGTTCCGTTAGGGTTGGCTGGATCACTCCCGCTGGGACCATGGGACCCACCCTGCTGCGGGTCGAATTCTTGCTGCATCTGGGCCATGAACTCCTCGAGCCGAGCGACCCTACTATGCAAGTTCGTCATTTCAGTTGTAAGCTCGACATTACGTTGCGTCAAATGCTCTACCCGTAGTACGCGGAGGCGGCGTTGCCAAGCCCGAAGACAGCGCCGCAAGGGCCCACCCCTCCAGCGGCCTTCAGAAAGGCATCACACTCGTCCCGAAAGGGCAGAGGGGTGCCCGACTCCGAGGACCTCTGGGAGAGGATCTCCTGGGTCCGAGCCTAAAAAATACGTAAATAATATAAATAAAAATAATAATATATGAAATTAAATAAGATATAAAATAAGTTAATACTTACAGTGGTCTGGGCGGACTGGTCGTCTATAAAATGCCGGTACGGGCCTTGCGTGTGCGTCTCGATGAGAAGCTCGAGAGGTGTAATCGGACGACCCCGTTGGGTTTCTAGGAATGATTAACATTATTAATATTTATTAAGAGTATATTAACTTATTATAAATAAATTTAAAGTAAAATACATAAATTTAAAGTAAAATATCGTACCAATCGATGCATGGTATCGAGGTGGGAGCTCGAACCGCTAATGTGGTTTGCCGGATTGGTATGCTGGATTCTCTTCTAACGCTCACACTTGGCCTTGTACTCGGGCGTGTTCCAATACGCCACCCAAAGGTCCCAAGCAGCGGATTTGAACTAGTTCGACTTCTTCCGATCCCCGCCCGACGACTCTTCCCAACCTTGTCGTCGTATCGCTTCTTGGTGATCTTCTCCCACAGTAACTGGACCGTCTCGATGTCCATACCTGGCTTGGTGGGATCCCATCGGAAGTGCATCTAAATAAAATCAAAAACAAAAAAATTAACTGAAAATCTTTAGGCACACGAAAAAAGGCCTGGCGCACACGAGATTGCAGGCATCATGAAGCGCGCGGTTCATGAAGCGTATGAATCGAATGGTACCCTTCGAGCGGGTCATATCCCGGAGCTTACGCTTCGTAAAGCGTAAAGAAAGGCTACGCTTTATAAAGCGTATCAATAGTGTTGATTTAAACGCTTTTGAAAGCGCGTTAGGTCATCGTCTTCAACCGTCTTCCTCTCGATTGAGAAACAAAAAACCAGAGGCGAAATTCATATTTGGAACACAATTTAGTCCCAATCATTCAGAAATGGTTCGTTTTCGTGGTGGTGGCAGCGGACGTTCTTCGACGGAGCATTACACCGACGACGATGTGCAGGTGGCTTCTGTGGAGGGCGACAAAGAGAGACGACCATTCACCAGGTAAATGTGAAAATCAGATTATTTTGCACTTTGATTTGATGAAATTTGGGGATTTTCAGTGCAGGAATCACATGATGCCTTGTTTGAGTCATGTTTGTGAGTCTAATTCTATAGTCATGTTAGAGTTCTGCTGAATCGTGAAGTGTTGGAATTGGCTTACTTGATGATTATAGAAGTACTATAATCATCATTGCTATTGGAGTTTTGTTGTTGAAATTTCTTGCGTTTAGCTGAATAAATTGGAGGCAGTGAAGTGCAGTTCAAAGTAATGAGACATAATTTACATCAATAAATTGGAGGTTGAAACTTGTGAGTTTGGTTTAGCAGTCTTAGGTGAAGATAACCATTGTTCAGTGCAACTTGAACTATAATGGCAGGCACTTGATTTGTTGGTGAGAACACATTCCATTGCTCAGTGCAACCTGAACTGAGTTAGTATTTGAACTGAAACTTGTGAGGCTGCTAGGCAAAAAACCAGTGCATATTTTGAGGTTTTTTAAACACAATACATTGAATTAAAACTACCAAATGGTATGAATGCCTGCCTAGGATCAAGCTTGGGCCCCTTGACTTACTACACAGTCAGTATGGAGTGCCAAGTGAATATTATGCACTATATAAGGAATCTGTATACACAAAATGGAATGCCAAATTATTTGGTACAAAGAGTTCAATGAGGGTGCATAATAGCAATTGGAGAAGAGTATTGCTCTATGTGGCATTGGATAGATCAACTTCTCTGTAATAGTTTTTCTGTAGCTTATATATAAATGGCATAGTAAGAGATATATGGTACACGTGGACATAAGGTTAGTGTGGTGAATGGGAAATGAGGTGGAATGTGTTCTGATGAACTGAAGTAGTATTGCTTTGTTATAAGAAACTGAAATAGAATGGATGACACTTGATATTCAAAGCTTTACTGGTTTTAGATGAAGTCCTTTTAGGTGGTTTATGTGAAATTGACTAATCAACCCTTAGTGAGTCCAACTAATGGTAATTTGAGTACATTCAACTAAATAGCTTTGTAGGTGTTACAGATGTAGTCAAGTTTGCTCCTTTTTTGTTTAGGGAACACTGATGATTTGATATACTCTCTTAGGCAATGACATTGTGAGAGCAAACTTAGCCTTGTTTTGGTGTTTCCAATTGTGACAACTTCTGTAGGAATCAACAAGACAAATTTAATTGGAAATTGAATTGAAGTGACCCACTTGAGTATATTTTATTAAAATCCAACTAGGGTATCAATCAATGACATTGTGTATACAGAGTTCTTATTTTTGATGAACAATTTTCAGAAATTGTGTGCTTCAATTATGACAACTCTAAGATGAGTACTAAGGATATTTTAACCAGTTTAAATTCAGACATTAAGTATTCTATTTATAGGAATGAACAAGGAAAGTTAAATTCAGAAGTGTAATCAATGATATCTAAAGTCTTTTTTTTATCAGGAATCTGAGTTCATCATTACTCATTTGGATTTTGAAGAAACTGAATCAAATAAGGGAAAAGGTTTTCATATGTCTTTGTAGTTTATTAAGTAAAGCAATCATCCAAATTCTATGTAGCAACTTTCGTGCTCACTTTTCCTTTCATTCATACAGTTTCATTATTTATAAAGCCTTAACATATATGTCTAGATCTTTTTGAGATTTTTTACTGTGAACTGATATGTGGCTTTGGAAGAGACTTAGCATTTTAAATTTGCAATGCTGTCTGAACATGCTTAGTCTGAACTAAACAATGCTGTCTGAACTGATATGTGTTTTCATATGTCTTTGTTGTGTCTGAACTGATTTGTGTCTAAACTGATATGTGTTTTCATATGTCTTTGTTGTTTCCTTTTTCCATGACTATCTAGACAATGCTGTTTGAACATGCTTAGTTGTGGTTGTGTGAGCAATGATTTACACTTCTTATGACTTAGCATTTTAAATTTGCAAAGATGTAATGCGATGTAGGTGTTCTAAATTGTGATGTTTCTTGTAAGCTATGCTTATTATGAACTGTAAAGTTGTCCAAATAAATAGTTACAATTTTTTTTTGCAATCTGAATTTGGAACATACATATAAGTGGATAAATATGAACCTATGTGGTTCTTTAGGTGAATGAATGGTTGCTACATTAAGGCAGATAATTCAGCTGCTGACATATAAGATTAAAGTTGGTTTAAGGCAACTTTCAGAAGAAAGAATGACTCACATTCTCAATTGCTCGAACTTAAATGGGTTGGATTCCTGCTAGACCTTTAGTGAGCAAGTTGTCAACAAAAAGAAACAAATAAAATTTCAATTAGAAGACGTGCAAAACAAAAATCAACAATTACACTATCCTACAAGAAAAAAAGGAAACAAAGCCTTTATGTCAACTGTGGATTTCATTTATTAAGAAATGACCAAAAATTCTAGGCCACTTTTTCAGTTTGAGTTGAACCTAGCATTTAGGGTGTCCAACGTTTTGAATTTGGTTTCACTTGCATTCTTTGTGCTTTAAGAAGCTATAAAGCTCTTTTATGGTGTGCATGATTTTGGTTCTGATTTTTGGAAACTTTGCATTTTGAATCTAGAAGTCCTTGTTGAAACATAAGGTGATTAGTATGGGAAAAATGTAGTGCTTATTTACTTGCAATTTTAGTTGAGTTTGCTTGAATCAAGTGCGGTTGACTTGCACTTTTCTTGTTCTTTTCCCTCTTATTTAAGATTTATAACTTACTAAGTGTTACAAAGTTAGGAAGGAGTTTTTATCATACCGCTTTCCTGGTTATAAAATTCATGCGTCAATGTTTAATTTGTTTTATTGAATAGGGGTTGACGTCGTTAGGAGTGACCAGGCGAGCGATGTTGTTGCTGTTGGTATGGTTGTTGATGGTAGTGATAGGGCTGGTGAGGCTGTAGATGGAGATGATGTTTTGAGGCATGTTGGCGGGGGTTCTCCGGCTCATGCTGATACGAGGGATGGTTGGGGCGAGGCAACAATGATGTTATGTATTTTGTAATTCAATATTCATAATATGTAATTTGAATTTATAAATGAATAGCCAAGTGCTCCATTGAATCAAATAACGTTGGGGAAAGATACGCTCCAGCTTGCACAAAATAATTGGTATTTCTTTATGCAACTGCATAACCACCTCAGGCTCAAGCTCATAACACGTCAGGTCCCTAAAGAATGCACTTAGCTGAGCAATAGGCTCCCAGACTTTGTCATCAAGAAATGCTCGAAAAGCAACAGACATCGACCGTTGCATGAACACATGACAATCACGACTCTTCATCCCAAAGAGTCTAAGCTTGTGCAAGTCAATGCAGCGGATCAAGTTGGAAACGTAGCCATCCAGAAATTTTACGGATCTCAACCACTGAAGAAGCACTTGTTTTTCATGACAATCTAGTGCATAACATGCCTTTGGGTACCTATTGTACTCCTCATTAGGTTCCAACTCTGGACGCTTGCACAATTCCTTTAGATCCTTTCTAGCCGACCACTTGTCTTTCGACTTCCCCGGAACATCGAGAATGGTGAAGAAAACATTATCAAAGAAATTCTTTTCAATGTGCATGACATCTAAATTATGTCTTACCAACAGACTGGGCAAATAAGGTAGGTCCCAAAAAATGCTTTTCTTCTTCCAACCCGAACCTCTATTGACCGTCTTATTATGTTGTTCGGCTCCCACTTTAGTTATCTTTATCAAACCCATATTGTTGGTCTTGTCTAATATCTCGTATCCGTCATGGAGTACCGGGGGAGCACGACGTTCCCTTCTACCCTTCTTGAAATCGTTCTTATTGTTTCGATAGCGATGATCATGTTTTGTAAACCTCTTGTGACAATCGAACCAACATATTTTGTGTTCATGGGTTAGATAAAATGCATTAGTGTCTTCCATGCAATAAGGACAAGCATATTTCCTAGGAGTGCTCCAGCCTACACAAACATATATTTGGTACAACACATTAAATTTCATGGCTTCATGATATATGCATGATTATATATAATATACTTGACATTAATTAAGCTAAGTCTTGAACAACATACCTAACAACATCGAATATGATGGGAAGTCACTGATAGTCCATATTATAGCTGCACGCAAGACAAAATTTTGCTTCCTCCAAGCATCGTATGTGCACGCTCCATTAAGCCACAAAATTCTTGAGCTCGGCTATCAATGGCTGCAAATACACATCCAACTTTTGCTTTAGACTCTTCAGTCCAATAATAATAACCGTCAAAAATATAACCTCTTCTCGCATACACATCGACGAAGGAAGGTTGTAGGATGTCAGAATCACAAGCCAACATGATTATTGGCGTCCGGACGCCCCGAACGAATTGAAACCATCCGTGCACAAGCCTAGTGTCACATTTCGTGTTTCTACTGCAAAATTTGGCCACGCGGTATTGAAGTGCCTCCATGCCTCTGCATCTGACAGATGTCTCATCATCCCATCTTTTACGTGCTCTGCATGCCCTCTCATGTGCTCGTCAGTCACCACCGATGCGTACAACCTCTGCAACCGTGGAGTTATTGGCAAGTAAACATACGAGAATATGGAATGAGCTTTGACTTGCCTTGCCTCCATCTAGGATACTCACATATCTTGCAGTCCACGTATTCTGCATCTGCACCCCAATATATCATTCAAGAGTTTGGGCATCAATCAATGGCCTCGTACGGAAGCCCTAGAGCCTCGACCAGTTTTTTCGTGTCATAAAATGTGGCTGGTAATGTGGTCTCCGGGTGTGAAACACCTCCGTAGAAATTCGAGATCATGTCGTATCCGTGCTCGGTCATCCTTAGCTTTGACTTTATGTTATGTAGCTCAGTCGCCGCCGCCAATTGGGTCATATCACATCCAAGCCACAACGGCCTATTTGCGGCCAACAACATGTCGTACATACGCTGTGCATCGGTATTGGACGCTTCATGATAATATTGCTCCCCCCTGCTCATGCCTTATACCCTCATTCTGCACGGGATCATCAGTAGTGTAATGACTTCGGGCATAAAACCATCATAGACCATCCGCTCCATTCGATTATCATTCCTAGATACTGGTAGTGCTGGATCAATACTGCTACAGCCTTCATACTGTCTAGACTCTGCCAACAAGGCAACGAACGTTTCATCAGTCTCTCCGTGCGAAACCTAATGGTAATAGTTCAGAACAAATCCATCCTTAACAATGCGATAATGCACATCATTTACAGGAATCAATTTCCTATTCTTGCACTTCCGACACGAACACTGATCGCCTCGGATTGCGAGGGTCTAGAGATACAATTTATAACCCGACCCCGTTGTAGCACGTGGTGGGTGTCGAACACTCGGGAAGTCTACTCGATCGATGTGCCTAGATACTAGGAAGCTAGAAAGGAGAGCATAAAACAAAGGAAAACAAAAAAAACAGTCGGGACCGACACTGAGGTCACGTCGGGCCCGAGGTTGGCGACAAGAGGAAGTCGGGACCGACACTGGGTAAGTCGGGCCCGAGGTAGCTGGGGATGTCGAACTTCAAGGATTTAAAAGTAGATCTTGGGCTTTTGGGTTCCTTCCCTAGTAGATTAAGGCTTTTCCACCCCAATTCAAGCAATGAGTGATGATTGGACTAGGATCGAGTGCTTTCGCCCTCGTTCCAACCACTTCTACACCTCGATCATTGGGGAAATCCCCTTCGAAGCAAGGTCTTGAGATTGACACATGTTCACTTTCGCTACTTTGCCAATCTCAAGCCTTGATTCCCAACTTTCGCAAGGAATTGTAGCTCTATGTAGAGTGGGTTCCTTAGATCAAACACTCAAGGCTATGGAATTGGGGTTTCTAGCCTAAACCTAGCTAGGGTTTTCCCCCATAACCCAAGATCAAGGAGATCTACTCCATGTGACAAGTAAAAAAAGCAATCAAATCAAAAGGGAAAGCAACCATCATAATCAATCTCAAAACAAAGCAAAGTTTCATTCAAATCCAAAGCAATCCACAAATTCCAATCAAGGGTTTTCAAATCCACAAGAACAAAGCAAATCAAAGCAAATCTACCAACAAAACCTATCAAGTCTTCCTCTCTTGGCCGATTCTCTCTCTCTTCCTCCTCCTCTCCTTCCTCCTTGCTCTCCAAGTATCCTCTTGGTTCCTTCTCTAGGTGTGGGAACCCTTTCCCCCGTTTTGTGTGTATGAGAGGGAACCCTTTCTTAGAAGACAAGAGGGCCTTTCATAGATTAGATGAGGGGCAAAAGTGGAAGTCCACAAATTCGTGCCTTGGAGCCCAAGTAGTTCGGTGACCGACTCGGACCGACACGGAGGAACTCGGGCCCGAGTTACTGTGCATCTCGGTCCGAGGATGGAAACTTCAAAGTCGGGCCCGAGGTTGTTGCAACTCGGTCCTGACCTCGTTTTACCTTCTTCTTTGTTGGCTTCTCTTGTTCTTCTTCATGGCTTGCTCCTCTCTTTCCCACTTTAGCTCGACCTTTGCTCCATGTCTCGACCCTCCTTCAAATCGATCCTCGATTCATGCCAAATTACCTATAAAACACATAAAATGCGCATAGTCTCCGAATCTCATAGAAATACGGGAACTAAGCTAAAAAGGAACAAAACGCACAAGAAAAAGGGAAAAAGAGACATATTTACAAAGGAAATCATATATGAAAACACCACCAAATAGAGAGACATCAAAATACCCCATACTTAAACTTGCTTGTCCTCAAGCAATAACAATGTAAGCAAGACCGAAACATAATCTTCAAGTAAAGGCTCGTATGAAAACACATTTTAAGCACAAGTGATTGATATTCAAGCAAGATTACATCATCACACATGATTAAGTGTTCCAAGGAATAGAGTCAATGCAACTAAGCCTCACTTTAGGGATATGTGAATGTGTATCACTCATCATGTGTTTGGGTTTAGCAATGAATGCTCAAGCTCAAAATTCATGCAAGTAAGGACTTAACTATTGAAGCTAATATCACCAATTCCTCCACCTAGAGATGCCTAATACAAAGTACACAAAGAATTTCGAACTTGGCTCAATGGAGGTCCTCAAAGAGGTTCCATTCGGCCGGGTTGTAATGGGGCTTTTGGTATTTCTCAAGGTGGGAATTATTTGGTCTTGTGGTGCTTACAATGGGGATTGAACAACCTAAACTCTCACCAACTTCACCAAAATTCCACAATTACTTTCACACTCACCCAAAAGACTTAACATTTTCCTTTCAACCCAAAATTTCACTTAACATTCCACTTCATCTTTGCTCTTATGCTTTTTGTTGGATTTTCAACACTTTCTACATTTGGACCGACTTTCTTATGACATCGGGCCCGATGTTGCTTGTAACTCGGTCGGACCATTTTCTTCACTTAAGCTCTTTGCTTTATTCCACTTTACATTTCCAACATTTTCTTTCTTTCTTTTCTTTTCTTTTTTTTTTTCATTTTTGTACAACAAAGATGCACTACCCACATGATTCATAACACCATTCTTTGCCCTTAAACCCAAGAGAATCTCAACTCTTCAAATACAATCCAAACCTCTCTTCTAAAGTCCAATCCCATAAGGGTCAAGTCATATAAGGCTAGGAATAATATTTTTGAGGAGTTTCAAACAAAGGCTTAGGCTAGAACGAGGCTACAAACAAGGGATTAACTTCATGGTAGGATATGGAACATTTATGTGACTAGAAGAATAAAGTTCAAAATCAATGTGACCATGCTAGGACAATTCTCATGACGGTCTTGGAAAATAGATAAACACCGCAATAACAAGTTTTACTAAGCATGAATGAGCTAATCACAAAAGAAACATGAGGGATATGCAAATATGAACAAGCATCCCTAAAATGGCCAAAAATCAATCTCACAAGGGTCACTCATACTTAGTTGCATAAGAACTCATCCTAGAACTCACATGTTCAATAAAACAAGCAAGATATCATGATCACATCAAAAGCAACATCATTTTAGAGGCTAAACTATCCAAAAATATGCAAAGGAATTTACATGCTCACATCATCATTAGCTTTTATTTTGGCAATCTAAGATGGGAATTTCTAGTCCAAAACCTACAAAACACAAAATCTTTTTGTTGTTTTTAACACAATTTTTTCAAATTTTTTTTAATTTTTTTTAGATTTTATGGATTTTTTGCAAAAATTTCTCTAAAACCAAAAACTCATCCATTCAAGACCAAATTAATCATCCATGTCTTTCATCAACCACAAACCAAGAAACAAACATCCCAAATACAAACTAGAAACACAAACTAAATATCCTCAAAATAACAAACAAACATAAACAAGTGAAATCATGAACACACTTACCCCCACCCCATACTTAAAATTTTGATGTTCCCATCAAACAAGAAAACCAAAACTTAAAAGCAAGAGAGAAGAGTATGAAAAGCTCACAATTTCTTATTCTTCAATGACATGTATAGGATCAATTGGCGAGGACGAGAGCCCATGAGGTTCTAACTTCTTCGCTTGGACCGGCCTTGTCATAGAACTTCTTCACTCGATGACCATTTACTTTGAAAATATGTCCTTGTTCATCCATCAAGTCTACCGCACCATGAGCATAGATATGGTGGACCAAAAATGGTCCGCTCCACCTAGTTCTTAACTTTCCCGGGAAAAGTTTAAGCCTTGAATTGAAAAGGAGAACCTTGTCACCGGTTTGATAGGTCTTTGGAATCAACTTCCTATCATGCAACTTCTTGGTCTTCTCCTTGTACAACTTGGAGTTCTCATAGGCTTTCAACCTCAATTCCCCCAACTCATGAAGCTCTAGAAACCTTTTCTCACTGGCCAAGTTGATATCCCAATTCATCTCTTTGAGTGCCCATTTTGCCTTGTGCTCAAGCTCTACCGGAAGATGACATGCCTTGCCATAAACTAGATTGAAGGGTGTAGTTCCCAAAGGTGTCTTGAAGGCGGTCCTATAAGCCCAAAGTGCATCATCGAGCTTAGAGGCCCAATCTTTCCTTGATCGAGATACGGTCTTCTCCAAGATAGCCTTGATTTGACGGTTTGACACCTCGACTTGCCCGCTTGTTTGAGGATGATAAGGAGTAGCAACTCGATGAGACACCCCATACTTGATCAACACATTCTCAAAGCACCTCTCAATGAAATGAGGTCCGCCATCACTTATGAGAACTCTAGGCACACCAAACCTTGCAAAAATGTTGCTTTTCAAGAACTTCATCATCACCCTAGCATCATTGGTTCTTGTTGGTATGGCTTCCACCCATTTTGAGACATAGTCCACGGCTACCAAGATGTACTTGTAAGGCCCCGATGTGGGAAATGGTCCCATGAAATCAATACCCCATACATCAAATAACTCGACTTCTAGAATGCCAGTTTGAGGAGTCTCATTCCTCCTTGATAGGTTCCCCTCTCTTTGGCACTCCTCACACTTCCTCACATAATCATGCACATCCTTGAACATGGTTGGCCAATAATAACCACATTGAAGAATTTTTGAAGTGGTTTTGGAACTTTTAGCGTGACCTCCCGTAGGCAAGGAATGGCAATGGCGAATTATGCTCTCAACCTCTTCACTTGACACACACCGTCTATAGATTTGATCACGCCCTTCCTTGTAAAGATATGGATCATCCCAAAAATATTGTCTAGCATCATGTAAGAATTTCTTCCTAGCGTGATAAGACAAATTTGGTGGGATCACTCCCCCTACGACAAAGTTAGCAAAATCCGCAAACCAAGGGGAAACCCCTCGTCTTACGACACTAATAGAAAGAAGGCAAGTGGGGGAGAAAGAATTAATTAATTGAGAACGAGAAGGAATGGAAATCGAGTTAGGAAACTTACTTTCTTCCACGGATCGACATTTAAGTGTACCGAGCCCGACATGGTTGGACGCCGGTCTAGCTTCGTAGACACACAGGTCACTCGGGCCCGATGTTGAAGTCCTCGGTCCCAACTCACTCGTACTTGCCCTGCCTTCGGTCCGATGTTTTGGACCTCGGGCCCGACTTACTTGGTTCGTCGATCCACCCTTCCATTCCTCCTTTCCGCTCATGGGAACTTCATCTGCTCTTGAATCATCTATAGTCAAACCATCCTCCATCTCCAACATGTACTCAATGGGCAAACGGGATAGATGATCAGCTACCACATTTTCCGCACCGGTTTTGTCCTTGATCTCATGGTCAAACTCTTGGAGAAGGAGCATCCACCTTAGAAGCCTCGGCTTTGCATCTTTCTTCTTCATGAGGTATTTGATTGCCGCATGGTCCGTCAAGACTACCACCTTTGATCCCACAAGATATGAACGGAATTTCTCAAATGCAAACACTATTGCAAGAAACTCTTTCTCCGTCGTTGTGTAATTGCACTGAGTTTCATCCAAAGTTTTGCTTGCGTAGTAGATGGCATGCAACTTTCCATCCTTCCTTTGCCCAAGGACGACCCCCATGGTGAAATCACTAGCATCACACATTACCTCGAATGGAAGATTCCAATCGGGTGCCGCCATTATTGGAGCCGAGATCAAGGCATCTCTCAACCTACAAAAAGAACTCATGCAATCCTCGGAAAATTCAAAGGGCACATCCTTCATCAAGAGGTTAGACAATGGTTTTGCAATCTTAGAAAAATCCTTGATGAACCGTCTATAAAATCCCGCATGACCTAAGAAACTCCTAACATCACGAACACAAGAGGGAGGAGGTAGTTTTTCAATTATTTCAACTTTAGCTTTATCTACTTCTATCCCCCTACTAGAAACTAGGTGTCCTAGTACTATGCCCTCCTTCACCATGAAGTGGCATTTTTCCCAATTAAGCACCAAGCTAGTCTCCTCACATCTAGTCAAAACCTTGTCTAAGTTAGCTAAGCAAACATCAAATGAGGAACCATAGACGGAGAAATCATCCATAAACACTTCTACTATATCCTCAACCATATCGGAGAAGATGGACATCATGCATCTTTGAAATGTTGCCGGCGCATTACATAAACCAAAAGGCATGCGTCTATAGGCAAAAGTCCCATAAGGACATGTGAATGTCGTCTTCTCTTGATCATCGGGATGAATAGGGATTTGCCAAAACCCGCTATACCCGTCAAGGTAGCAAAAATATTCATGTTGTGCTAATCTTTCTAGGACTTGATCTATGAAAGGAAGAGGAAAATGGTCTTTGCGAGTGCCACTATTAAGCTTACGGTAATCAATACACATACGCCATTTTGTTGAGGTTCTCATAGGTATCATTTCTCCCTTTTCATTTTGCACAACGGTGAGACCTCCTTTCTTAGGAACTACATGCACGGGACTCACATACTTGCTATCGGAAATTGGGAAGATGATTCCCGCATCCAACATCCTAAGTATTTCACTTTTTACCACTTCTTTCATGTTAGGATTTAATCTTCTTTGGGGTTCAATAGTGGGTTTATGGTTATCCTCCATATAAATCCTATGCATGCAAATTGAGGGAGAGATTCCCTTTAGTTCCTCTAGTGAATACCCTAAAGCTCCTCTATGTTTTCTTAGAACCTCTAACAACTTAGACTCCTCCTCATCATTCAAGTTGGCATTTATGATTACGGGTAAAGAAGAGTTGGGACCAAGAAATGCGTACCTCAAATCTTTTGGAAGCTCCTTGAGTTCTTGAGATGGTTCCGGTGGTGCTTGAACTTCTTCTTTCTCGGCCTTGAACACCTCCAAATAAGACATCCTTTCCTCCAATTGTTCATGCTCAATCATATTGAGGGCTAGACCTTGGTGCTCTATCTCAATTTCTCTAGGTGGTGGGGTGGCTTTCAACCTAAGCTCCCTTGGCCTTGACTTCTTAGAAACGGCTTCCCATTGCAATCCAAGAGGAACTTGGATCATCTTAGCTTCCTTATGTACGGTCCCTTTTGAAGTTGGCCTAAAGAAAAACTCAATCTCTCTTCCTCCAATGTCAAGAGACAAGTGGCCCTTTTTTACATCAATGATTGCCCCAACCGTAGCAAGGAAAGGTCTCCCTAGTATAATCGGTTCACCCGGCACTTCTATCATGTCCACCACAACAAAGTCGATTGGGACATAGTGGCCTTCAATGCAAACGGGATAATCCTCGACGATACCAATTGGCTCGATGGACGACCCATCCGCTATTGTTAACCTCATGTTGACCGGAGCTATGAGACCCATGGATGTGGATTTCCATATGGTGTAAGGAATGATGCTCGTGATTGCTCCAAGATCACACAAGGCTTGGAAGTTTTGAGACCCCACACCAATGGTGATAGCAAAACGACCGGGATCTCCTAGCTTTTGCGGTAACTCCTCTTGACCTCATCTTGCATTTCAACTATGGACCTCTTCTTGCTCAAAATCTCCTTTAAAAACTTGGCATAAGATGGCATCTCGCTCAATGCATCGGTGAACGGGATGGAGATGTTCAAGCCTTGCAAGAGTTTGAGAAACCTCTTGAACTTGTTCTCAACAACATCTTTCGACTTCTTCGAGGGATATGGAAGAATTGTTGCACTTTGAATCATGCTTGGATTAACCTCTTTGGACTTCCCCACTTCACTTGCAATATTTCCTGGTTGGACCGAATTGGGCACCATGTCGGGCCCGATGTTGTGAATCTCGGTCCTGGGCAGAGGAGTCGGATCGAGGTTTGTGTACGTCGGTCCCGAGTTGCTCTCGACCTCGGTCCGTGGTAAAGGAGTCGATCTTCTTGCTGGGTCGACTTCGGGGGACGTCGGACCCGACTTGCTGGGTAAATTGGTCCGACTCTCTTCATTCTTCTTAGGCATGTGTGGCTCGGGTAGGTTTCGGCCACTTCTCAATCCAATTGCCCGGACTTCATTTTGATTGTTTTGAGCTCGAGGGTTCTCCTCGGGTCGGCCCGGAAGTCTCCCATTCTCTCTCGGGGCTTGAGTCGCGATTTGGGCAAATTGATTGTCGACTTGCCTCCTCCATGCTCCAAACTCATTGAATTGGGTCCTCATCTCCTTGAACCCGTCTCTCATCTCTTGAGCAAATGATTGTAGCTCATTGAATCCCGGTGGTCTATATGGTGGTGGTGGCGCCCTTGGCTCATTTTGGTTGAAGTTGTTGTTGTAACCTTGAGCTTGACCGTCGTTCCACCGGCCATTACCACCATTGTTGAAATTGCCTCTTCCACCGAAATTTCCTCAAACAAAGTTTGCCTCCTCAATTCGCTCGGCCAAGCGCACTTGGCTCTCATTCGGACAAACTTGTGTAGCATGTGCAAAGGATCCACACTCCTCACAAGCTCTAGCATTTTGCTTGTAGTAGTGGACTTGCCTCTTAAGCTTGCTCACTTCACCTTCAAGGAATTGGAGCTTCACATCCCTATCAATGTCTTCTCCCTTTGGATCATATAACTTCCTTGCACCTTCACCTTGGACTTTCACCTCTTTGCTAGCTTGACTCACCCCATACATAGCCTCATAATCGGATAGCTTGTCAAGTAGCTCCCAAGCTTGATCCGGTGTCAAGTCTATGAACCCACAATCGGTGTGGAGATTGAGCTTGTCCTTCGTTACCGGATTGATGCCTTGGAAAAAGATATCTTGAAGCACATATGGTTGTTGGCCATGAGTAGGACATTGGCGCAACATCTCCTTGAAACGGTCCCATGCTTCGAAGAGAGGCTCATTCGGACCTTGTTGAAAGCTTGCAATCTTCCTTCTTAGCTCGGTTGTCTTTGAGGGCGGGAAGAACTTCATCAAGAAAGCATCATAGAGTGTCTTCCAAGTTGTGATTGACCTAGGAGCTTGGCTCTCTAGCCAATGTGTGGCCTTGCCCCCAAGTGACCATTTGAACGCCTTTAGAAGCACATACTCCAATGTCTCCTCATCGGTAGAGATCGTCTCACACATGTCCACAAAGCGTTTGACGTGCTCTATGGGACACTCATGTGGACGGCCCTCGAATTGATCACGCTTGATAAGGGTGATGAATTGCGTCTTGATCTCAAAATTCTTGGCAACCTCGGGAAGCACAATAGCCGGCTCGGGTACCCTCAACTCCGGATGCATGTATTGGCGAGCATTCCGGGGTAGAGCGTTGAGTTGAGCCTCGGCTCTCATCCGTTGCTCCCGTTCTCTTCTTGCCACTTCCTCTTGATTGTCCCTCTCAAGTTGCAATCTAGCCATTTCGGCCCTAAGTTGAGCCAACTCCTCATCAACATGGAGAGCTTGATTCGCCATCCTTTTCCTTCTTCGGGCTTCCTTGAGAATACTTTCCGGATCACTCACAAACTCAAGCTCAAGTGTTCCTCGAGAGGAACGAGCTAGCATACACCTATGAAACAAAGACACAAACCAAAACAAATCAAAAACAATCAAAGGGTTTGGGCTATTCCCTCACCCAAATCACTACCAAAACACAAGAAACTCACCAAATTGGCACTCAATGCACTTAGACTTCCCCGGCAACGGCGCCAATCTTTTGATCGCCTCGGATTGCGAGGGTCTAGAGATACAATTTATAACCCGACCCCGTTGTAGCACGTGGTGGGTGTCGAACACTCGGGAAGTCTACTCGATCGATGTGCCTAGATACTAGGAAGCTAGAAAGGAGAGCATAAAACAAAGGAAAACAAAAAAAAACAGTCGGGACCGACATTGAGGTCACGTCGGGCCCGAGGTTGGCGACAAGAGGAAGTCGGGACCGACACTGGGTAAGTCGGGCCCGAGGTAGCTGGGGATGTCGAACTTCAAGGATTTAAAAGTAGATCTTGGGCTTTTGGGTTCCTTCCCTAGTAGATTAAGGCTTTTCCACCCCAATTCAAGCAATGAGTGATGATTGGACTAGGATGGAGTGCTTTCGCCCTCGTTCCAACCACTTCTACACCTCGATCATTGGGGAAATCCCCTTCGAAGCAAGGTCTTGAGATTGACACATGTTCACTTTCGCTACTTTGCCAATCTCAAGCCTTGATTCCCAACTTTCGCAAGGAATTGTAGCTCTATGTAGAGTGGGTTCCTTAGATCAAACACTCAAGGCTATGGAATTGGGGTTTCTAGCCTAAACCTAGCTAGGGTTTTCCCCCATAACCCAAGATCAAGGAGATCTACTCCATGTGACAAGTAAAGAAAGCAATCAAATCAAAAGGGAAAGCAACCATCATAATCAATCTCAAAACAAAGCAAAGTTTCATTCAAATCCAAAGCAATCCACAAATTCCAATCAAGGGTTTTCAAATCCACAAGAACAAAGCAAATCAAAGCAAATCTACCAACAAAACCTATCAAGTCTTCCTCTCTTGTCCGATTCTCTCTCTCTTCCTCCTCCTCTCCTTCCTCCTTGCTCTCCAAGTATCCTCTTGGTTCCTTCTCTAGGTGTGGGAACCCTTTCCCCCCTTTTCTGTGTATGAGAGGGAACCCTTTCTTAGAATACAAGAGGGCCTTTTATAGATTAGATGAGGGGCAAAAGTGGAAGTCCACAAATTCGTGCCTTGTAGCCCAAGTAGTTCGGTGACCGACTCAGACCGACACGGAGGAACTCGGGCCCGAGTTACTGTGCATCTCGGTCCGAGGTTGGAAACTTCAAAGTCGGGCCCGAGGTTGTTGCAACTCGGTCCTGACCTCGTTCCACCTTCTTCTTTGTTGGCTTCTCTTGTTCTTCTTCATGGCTTGCTCCTCTCTTTCCCACTTTAGCTCGGCCTTTGCTCCATGTCTAGACCCTCCTTCAAATCGATCCTCGATTCGTGCCAAATTACCTATAAAACACATAAAATGCGCATAGTCTCCGAATCTCATAGAAATACGGGAACTAAGCTAAAAAGGAACAAAACGCACAAGAAAAAGGGAAAAAGAGACATATTTACAAAGGAAATCATATATGAAAACACCATCAAATAGAGAGACATCAAACACCTTAATTTGGATGGGTCATATGTGGCATAGCTTTGCAGAAGTCAATAAATTGCCGAACGCCAGCTAAAAACTCATTGTTCAAAAAACCATCTATATGATGCACATACATCCATTCACGCATTTTTCCTTCATGCAATTCAATATAAGACTATAATTAATTTCATTCGGGTTCATATAATGCTGGATGTGGCGACCACATGGACGCAACATAGCGACCATCTGGACGCTATTTGGACTTCGCGACCATTTGGTTGCTAATTTGCGTCCAATTGGTCGCTGATTAGCGTCCATTTCGTCTCTATAGACAGTATATGTAAACAAAAACTTTCTCCAACCGATTGCTATTCTATATGAATTTGACAATTACTTAAAACAATCTCTTATAATTATATAAATGAATACTTTTTTACAAACAATATTTGTGTAAAAACCGATAGCATGACGGAATTAAATGTGGCAAATAAGTTTTAATTACAACCGATTGAGAATGAAGTTTTTACACATCTAGGTATATATCTTGAATTGGCAAGAATTTTACCAAATATTTTTTTAGCGACCATGTGGTCGCACAAAAAGCGGGATTTCACCCGCCAAAATTGATGTTGCCCGCCAGAATATATGATCCATATCAGCGACCATATGGTCTCTATATTTCGCAACCATATGGTCACGAAACCTCTAGCGCTCATCCGGTCGCTATAGTTAGCGACCATATGGTCACTACATGTAGCGGGAAAATTGCCCGCGCAATTTATTGCGACCAAATTGCGTTGGCGACCATGTGGTCGCCAACAATAGCGACCATGTGGTCGCCAACAATAGCGACCATGTGCTCGCCAACAATAGCGACCATATTGGCGACATATGGTCGCTATTGTTTTTTTATTTTTTCCCCCGGTTTTGACGTCCACATTAGCGACCATATTCCGTTGTAGCGAAATCATGGTTGCTAAATCTTTAGAATGTTGTAGGGTTGCCTTCATATTCAATTCGCCTATGTGGCACCACATCATCAATATTCTAAAAACAATTTAATACTAATTTTTATAAAAAATATTTATAACTATTTTGTTTTATTTTTATATATGTTTGTTACAAACTAATAACTAAATCTTAGATTCATTCTTATCTCATTCTACTTTGATTAATTATATATTTTATTGATTAATTACCTATTCAAATTTCATATTACAATGAAAAAAATTACATAAGTTAGAATCAAATTTTTGTTTGATATTATATGTATAGATTTTAAATTTAAACAGACATATGTGTACAAATTTAAAAATTGCTAAACTAATTCATTTTCTTTTAGTAAAGGAAAAAAGAAAATATTGGGTCTTATATTAAAAAAATGCGTAAATTATTCAAATTGACATAAAAAATTAAATTAATTTATTTTTAAAATACATGATTTATATTTCAAGAAACCCGTACAAGGTGCGGTTACTTATGCTAATATCCCACTATTAATTTTATAGAAGGATATTTGTATAATCATTTTTTATAATAATAATTTCCTTTATTTTGTTACACTCAAATTAATAATTCATCTTTAAAAGTAAAATAAATAAAATTAGAAAACAAAATTATTTTATAAATAATTTGGCAAATTTTCACAAATAATAACGATGGTTTTGGGAAAAATAGACCGAGCAAGCCAAATCAAATTTAACCCACTTGATTTATCATTTCATATAACCCATCCGAATAGGTCCTAAGGAACGCCCATTTCGTGTGGCCCATCTAGCAATGAGCTAGAAAGAAAAAAAAATAGGGAATAGGTGTTGCTAGGGCCGAAAGAAAGCCCATTTCGTGTGGCCAATCTAGTAATGAGCTAGAAGGAAAAATGGGGAAAGTGCTGCTAGGGGTCGAACCTGTGACCCCCCCCCCCCCCCCCCCCCCCCAAGCCTCTATCTCCTTCCCTTGCCACTCTTCCAACTCATTTTCATTTAAAATACAAGGAAGCCTTTTAATTTTAACTTCTCCTTCCACTTGTAATTTAATGTGAAACTTGGGAGAACTCATTGACAACTTCGATATCGCTTTCCACTCGTCTTAACCTCTACAACCCACCCAATCTACCTCATTATAGCCACTAGTCTTTGGGAATTTTGTGGCGAAGTCGCTTATAAAAAGGGTAGAAGAGGTGGAAGAAAATGTAACACTCGAGTTTCTTGAGAACTTGATAACAATTCTAGTAATAACTTCTGTTCGCTCCAAATTTTGCTCTTACGAATTTATCCTTACCTTTTTCTTTCTTTTGAGCACTTGTTAAGCCCAAATAAACCCATGAGAGACCCCTTTGGGTCGAGCCATCCAAATCCTTTTCTCTCGGGCTAAAGGCCAATTTGTTTTGTTTTATTTCTTTTTCTTTTCTTTCTTCTTCCTTCCTTTTTTTTGGTCGAAGGACTCTCCATCCTTCTAGGGGGTTTTATTAATAAGGAAAAATAGGCTAAGTAGTAATCAAGCGGGGGATAGTCCGACCCCTTACATCAACAAACACGAAATGTAAAATACCCTTAGGAGGGTCAAGCAATACATGAAGTCTGAGTTCAAACGAAAAAGCAAAAGACGCTAGCCTCTCTAAAAATATGCCGGAATTGGACTTGTCAATCCCTACTAATTAAGATTTGACATTAGGATACCATGCTAAAGAGAGGGTAATAACGATCCACGAAATTATTTAAAAATAGAACCACCAATTGTGGATCTATTTCTAAACAAACTCGCATGTATCCCTTATTCCAAACTAAGCGAAGGCCCTGCAAAACACCCCATAATTTTGCCATAGGCACAGTAAAAAAACCAATATTATGAACGAACCTGCTATCTCTATCACACCCGCAACTGCCGCCAAACCACCCTCTTTGACTGAATCGTTCGTGTTCAATTTGATCCAGTCTTCACTTGATCTTTTCCATTAAACAAGCTGCTCCATCTTCTTTGGATGTCCCTTCTTTTATTTTTCGCTCCTCCCCTACTTGTATGTTGCCAAGAGAAAGCAGCCTATTTCCCCGTCTTCTTCTTTTCCTTCGTGTTTAATTCCGCGTTCATGGCTTGCCGCCAAACTTACTCTTTGTCTCAGGTCAATTTTCCGACAATACTCGGAGGTTCTCTCGATTCATCATTGGTATCAACTTCGGCGTGAGTTTGTTGTCTGCCGTCGCCAGCGAGCTTTTGGGAGGGCTATCGGTGATGATCTTTGGTGAGTTCTCACGCCCCTTCCTATGTTCTTGTTTTGGTTTGCTTGATCCGAACTTTGGTTTTGCGCAGCTTTCGTGAAGGAGCGTGACTAAGCTCGGATAGTTGTTGGGGCTAGACTGAATTCAAGGAGTTTATGTTCTGGATGGTTTCGTGTATACTTGTTGGGCTGAGTTCGAACTATTAATTATGTTTTGGTTGGTTTATGTACTGGTCTATTTTGTGTTTTTATTTGTGTTTCATTCAAGGTGAGCTCTTGATAAGATTAATTTACGTGATATTGATTACACATCTAAGTTGTAGTTGAGTTGCTCTTAATATGTTCAAGGGGTTTAATTTTGTATGATTATATAAAAATGTGTTTTTGGGTGGTTATGCTTGATTTTGATCGAGTTTGTTTTCTATGATAGAATTTTGGGTTTGAGTTCAATTTACGAGCTAAGTTAGTTTTGATCGGTTAGCTGGTTTATTGATGATTTCAGTTTATTCAAGTGATTTGTTTTATGTGTGTTAAAATTTGCACTATATGTTCATTTAGTAGATGTGTAATGTTTGGGTTTAGACTGTATTAAGGTGTCAAATTAAGCTTACAATCGATTTTGAAGAAGTCTTGTTGAGTTATAGGTATATAAGTGTTTATATTAGTTAGTATTAGGATTAAATTCAGATTTTATAAGTGGCATTAACATGGATTTGCATGTTTTTTGGTGACGTTAAATGACGTAAGTTTACCTAATGGTGATGGTGGTTTTAGTTGCTAGGTTCTTATTAAAAGTCATACATGAACTTGGTATTAATTTTAGGTAGCTAAACTTAGGCTTTTATATTCATGCTAGTGCAAGGAATCAATTTATGTTATAGAGTAGGGTTCTAGAGAAATCCATAATTATAGATAAACTGTGGTCAAAAGAAGGGCCATTAAATCTGATTTCTTGAATGGCCGAGATTAATTAAAAAAAGGTACATAATATCTATCATGTGGTGAATCCACTGGATTACACCAAATTCCTAAAATATCTCCCTAATATCTCGACTCTCTCTCCATATATTCAACGTTCAAATTATTAAAACTGTCCATATTTACTCTCATCATTCTCTTTCTTTCATTTCTTCCATTTTCAAAGCCGAAATCCTCCGCCATCGTTACCATCTCGGACTTGCAGTTTGGGAGTAGAAGAAATCTTCCATTCGTTCACAAATGCAAACATATTCGTTGGATTTGGCGGCGCTGACATTACATAGATCTGTCAGCGTGCTTACAAAGACGCAATTCGAGAGGAGATTGAGAAGGTAAGAGCATCGATTAAACGATTAATTTTGTTGATTTGGATTTGTGTTTAGGATTCATAATTAAGGGGGTTTTAGTATGAATTTGTAGGAAATTGAGAGGGAGAAGAGGAAAAAGGAGGATTCAGAGGAGATGGAAGATGGCGTTGAGGAGTCGATGAAGTATGCGAGGAGGAGTGTGAGCAATGGAGATGTGCACAAGTACACGGCGTTTGCTCAGACGTGATTTGCAACAATCTCGATTCTTTTCCACACGAGTACAAAGTTTTTCTGAATTCTTCTCAAATCGAAGTCGAAGTCGTATATATTATATACATGTTAAGTATTGTGAATTTAATATTCAAATATTTTGTAGACATGTTCGAGATTATTTACCTAATATTCGAGCATATTGTATACATAGTCGAGCTCTCTTTGTACACATGTTCAAAACTTTGAACTTAATATTCAGATATATTGTGTATATGTTCTAGATTTTGTACTTAATATTCAGATATTGTATA
Source organism: Fallopia convolvulus (assembly GCA_964016875.1). Lineage (NCBI taxonomy): Eukaryota > Viridiplantae > Streptophyta > Magnoliopsida > Caryophyllales > Polygonaceae > Fallopia > Fallopia convolvulus. The sequence goes on along the minus strand of OZ024720.1, from coordinate 46,885,615 downwards.
CATATATTTTTAAATTCTTTTCTACACATGTTCAAAATTGTGAAATTAATATTCAGGTGTATTGTGTGCATATTCGAGTTATTTTGTATACATTTTCAAAAATGTGATGTTCAGATATATTGTGTACATGTTCGAGATTTGTTACTTAATATTCATATATTTTATATACATATGCGATTTATTTTGTACACATATTCAAAATTATGAAGTTAAAATTCAAATATATTGTGTACATATTCGAGTTATTTTGTGCACATGTTTATAACTATATAAAGTTCAAATATATTGGGTACAAATTCAAAATTTTGCACTTAATATTCAGATATATTATATAAATAGTCGAGTTATTTTAAACACATGTTCAATTTTGTGAAGTTAATATTCAGATATATTTTGTACACATTAAAAACTGTGAAGTTAATATTTGAGTTATTTTGTACAAATGTTCTGAACTACAAAGTTCAGATATATTGTGTAAATGTTCGATATTTTGTATTTAATATTCAGATATTTGTATACACATTCAAGTTATGTGCAGTACAAAAAAAATCATATTTTATAATCTCTTACCTTTTTTATTTTTAAATATGTCAACTATCTCCTAAATTTTAGTAACAAAATAAGCCTATTTAATTTTGGAAATCAGGTTTGAATTTGAAAATCATGTCATTTACTTATCTGCAAATCAATTTTATTTTTTTTAGATTTTTTTTAAAATTAGCTTCCTTAAATTTCGGACCTTCCTTTTTAATTTCAATCAGATAATTCTCTCCCTAATTAAAACATAATGGACCCTCAAATCACAACCCTTAATTTGGCTGAATCTAACGATCCTCCGTTCGGCTCTAGTTTCTCTATAATAGTTGTTTCTCTGGAGCCCTCTCCTTATGTCATATGTGTGTGTGTTATTTTGGTTAAGAATTGTTAATTCATGTTGGTTATGGTGGGATTATGTGGTTAAGTTTTGGTTGATTTCGTTTCATGATGGTTCATGCCGGTTACCTTGGTAAATTGATTAAAGTGCTTCCTTGTGGGGTTATATGATTTAAAATGGGTTTAATGTGAATTAAGGGGAATTAATCGGATCATGTTGGAAACCAAGTTAGTCCGAGTCAAAGCGTTATTTGGATCAAATCTTGATTACCATCTGTTATTAATTTAGGGTTTCATAGTGCTCAAGGTGATTAGTTTTCTTGATCTAGATATTACGTGAATCGAGGTAAGTTGCTTGACAACTTACTTAGTTAACCGTTTATAATATGCATGACATGGAGGTGCATTGTGTATGAAGAATGTTTATGTGTGATATCATGCATTTGGGTGTTAGTGTTAGGGCATATTTATGTTTAAATCTTAGTTAGTTGTTTGTGTTTTGTGTGATTTTTCGTACTTCTTGCATTTTGGTGTCTACTATTGTACTTTCGTGCTTTTAGGTCTTTTGAGTTGTAAGGATTGGTTACACGGAGTTCTAAGCCACTTTAAGTTGGAGGATTTAAGATTGGAGATATTCAAGTGTCTTTTCCAAGGATATTCAAGCCACTTTTCACTTTTCAAGTGTCTTCTTGCATATTCAAGCCACTATTCAAGCCACATTTGAATCTCCGTGAAACTCAATCATGACTTTGTTAGTCTATACAATTCGATATTCAACCCTATTGGTTACCACATTGAAATCTTTGAGCATGTAGACAAAGCCTTTCTCCAGTCTAGAGATAAAACAAATGCAAAACAATCAACGTAAGTAAGAAGTAGTTGGAAGAGTTTAAATTAGTGTTATATACCATTTTATCGGCTAGAATCGGATATGAGGTATTTCCCATACCTATTTATCACATCCCATTTTCGGCAGAGCATAACTTTAATTCTTGAGCTTACACCCGTAACCAATAGGTGATGAGGTATCTCCCATCCCATTTTCGGTATGATTCTACTTTTAAATGTCGTAGTTTTAGATATTGATTAGTCTACCATGTTTCCTTTCAATTAATTAAAGAGAAGGCATGAAGATAGGATATTGGTTGGAGCGAGTGATGGAGAAGAAACCTCATTCCTATTTACAGGTGTAATTGGAAGTTTTTTTCAGATTTCAAATTCACCACTCGTTTTTTATATTGAATAGTTGTTACATTTCAATGTAATTCATTTGTATTTACCCAATGTAACTCATTTGTGTTTACCCCTTTACTTTTATTTCTAATAGTTGTACATAATATGCAACAGTTAGAAGATTCGCATGAATTTATTAGTAGGATTTGTAAGGATTAATTATGAATGGAGAGGGGTTAAATAATTTTCTTTAAATTTTTTTCTCTTGTATTTTCTCCATTTTATTTTATTAATTTGTGACAATTTTATAGAAGGTTAATAGTCAAAGGATTTGCAAGAATTGATTACAAAGATTTGTAGAGGTTAATTACGAATGGGGAGGGGTTAAATAATTTTCGTTTACTTTTTTTTTTCTTTTTCTTATGAACTTAATTATTTTCATCCCTTCACTATGAACTTAATTAAGAGGGATTTGTAATCGCCATAAAATGTGTAAAGAATTTATAGGAATTAATTAGTAGAGAAGAATAGTCATCGAAGATTTGTATGAATTGATTAGGCATCGAGGATTTTACCTTTTAATTTTTTTTCTTTTCTCTATGAACTTAATAATTTCCATCCCTTTATTATGAACTTAATTAAGAACGATTTATAACCGCCATAGAGAATACATAAAGGATTTGTAGGAATTAATTAGTAGAGAATAATGTGATAGAGGATTTGTATGAATTGATTAAGAGTAGAGGATTTTATCTTTTTTTCCCTTTATGAACTTAATTACGGGACTCATCATAAATGGGCATTTTTTTTTCCATTTTTATAATATATATATATAGATATATGAAAATATTTGGCATATGCATGGAACAAATTTCTTAGATGATTAAAATTTATATGAATAATCTCAAATTCTATATATATAAAGTTGATTACAGTGATTTTGATTAGAGCATTCATAATTAAAAAATATAATTATAGCTATTTTTATTGTAGTTAGTTGTGTTTTTACTATATTTTATTATAAATTTAAATTATCATAAATAATCCAATGCAAAAGAAGAACCACCGCACCACATTCATTAGCCTTCTATAAAATGATTCTTCTATAATGAACGGAGCAAATTTAATAAGTAATCGATTTCCTATACTCTATATCGAGCTTGGCTAACCTCATTACAATAATTGGAGTCTAAAAAATAATTCTAAATTATGTGTTTATGGGTGCGAATAACACATAGAAACAAATGTTAATGAGTACTCAATTCCATATGCATGAAAGATATATATGCAAATTTAACTAATATTAATAAAAATCAAAAGTGATTTACCATAAAAGAAAAAAAAATGAATAGGTATCTTGAAGGAGATGAAGTTAGTAGTCTTTGATCACCTTTGTGAAGCACTCAAAGTCTTCAAATTAAGATCGAGAATAATATCTCAATGAATTGGTTAAATGGGAGATGAGCTAAATTATATGCCACATAGTGTGGTGAGAATGTAGTGAGACTTCTAAAATAACCAAGGTCGAGCATAAGCATCCGTTAGTAAGAACTCTCAACGCTTCAATACCTCATGTTCACCACGCACCAAAAAGAATGAAATAAAAAAATTTAGTAGCTCAAATATTAAACCATAAATCAATAATCAATAGATCATTGCAAAAAATAATGTAAACTAAATGGTTAATCACAATTTTAAGCAAAACCCTACAACATCAAATAACATAGACACATTCAAAATTAGAAAGCAAATAGACATAAACAAAATTGGTGATTATTTGTGTTTGGATGTCTATATATAGAGAGAAAGATATGTAGAGAAAGCATTAATTTTTTAGAAAAAAAATATTAAAATATATGTGATTAGGTCACATTGACTTAAATTTGGAATGGAGCTGTTTAGACACTCATAAGTCCCGTAATTAATTTGATATTAATAGGTTAAAAGTTGAAAATGTGCATATTGATTTGCAACGGTTACGGATGGCTAAAGGATAAAGGTTAAAGGTTAAATGGTTAAATATTAATTTCTTAGAAACAAAACATTAAAATATATGTGATTAGGTTACATTGACCGGAATTTGGAATGGAGTTGTTTAGACACTCATAAGTCTCCTAATTAATTTGATATTAATTGGTTGAAGGTTGAAAAATGTGTGGATTGATTTGCAACGGTTACAAAAGGCTAAAGGCTAAAGGTAATGGGATTTATCTTTTTTCATTTCATTGATTATGAAGCTCATCATAAATGGTCAAATTTTTCCATTTTATAAGATATATAGATAGATAGATTACAACATTACAAAAGAAATTTCAAAAGAGTGTTGTCACGACATTAAAGAAGGAACTTCATTGGACCATAAGAAAATTAAAGTAGTGCTATTAAAATACTTATTGTAGAAGGTCAAATGTATATGCCCATTAGGAAATTAAATTTAAACAAAAAATTGAGCATTTATTTATCCATTGAGGGACAACTTTATATGTTGTATAGATATAGATATAAATAGATAGATAGAAGATTAATTGGTTCTTATTAGAAATTATGCATGAACTTGATATTCATTTTGGTAGCTAAAATTAGGCTGTAATATTCATGCTAGTGCATAGTATAAGTTTATGTTATATATATAATATAATTTTGGTTAAGAATTGTTAATTTATATTGGTTATGGTGGGATTATGTGGTTAAGTTTTGGTTAGTTTCATTTCATGATGGTTCATGCTAGTTATCTTTGTAAATTGGTTAAAGTACTTCTTTGTTGGGTTATATGATTTAATGTGGGTTTAATGTGGATAAGGGGTATTAATCGGGTCAGGTTGGAAACCAAGTTAGTCCGAGTATAATTTGAATCAAATCTTGATTATCGTTTGTTATTAATTTAGGGTTTCAAAGAAGTTGAGTTGATTAATTTTCCTTGATCCAAATATTGCGTGAATCGAGATAAATTGTTTGACAACTTACTTAGTTAACCGTTTATAATATGTGTGACATGAATGTGCATTGTGTGTGAAGCATGATTGTGTGAAAATATTAATGTTGTCTTGTTTGCGTAAATGGTTTTCCATTTTGGTTTATATAATGAAAAATGTTTTCAATTATTTTCTCTTTGTGTGTGGTGTGTGCTAAACTAGATTGCCTTGTAAGGACTTGAAAATAGTGGCACCCCCACCTTCAAAATTCCCGCTCCTTACTGCTCACGATGCCCCCACATGCGCCGTCTTAAGAGTCTCCAATAGCCGTCGAGCCCGTGTTGAAGCTTCCGGTCCCCTTGTCTCTCTAGTTTTCAAACATAGGAAGAAGAAGAAGATAGGAGGGAAGGAGAAAAAGTGTGAGCTTGGGCCTATTTGTGTGGGCCAAAGACCATTGAGCCTTTCTACAAGCCGATCAAAAAAGAAAGAGAGGAGGAGAAAGGAAAAAAGGTGGAACATTTTTGTTATTTGTGGTCGAAATAAGATTCCTAGAATTATTGAAGGTCTTGAATGTTCATACTCAAATATTGTATCATACTTACAAATAGTAACTCGATAAATGTTACTGCCATTAACAAATTTTTCCTCCATTTTTTATTACACTTCAACAAGTTAGCTATAAATAATATTCTAAAACCTAGGTTGCCTAGATGGCCCCTAGGTAGGCAACATAAAACCTTTCAGTAAAAGTAATCAACCATACAAAAAGGTTCGTAACACATGCTTTTGCTCGACTATGTTAGTTTTATTTTTATTTATTTATTTTGATAAGGAAAGGAATGTGAAATACCAGACAGGCTTGGTAATTCGAGAGACCGAGATGAAACTCGATAGTAAGACAAATCAACTACAACAAACACTTAAAAGAAATCAATAAAACAATTAGAGAACAAGGTAGACAAGCAGCAACCACCGAGAAAGGAAGCCGGAGAGACTTGAGTCCTGGTAGGAGAAAAGCACTTCCGCATGTCAATAATGGACTAACATAGGCGTATAGGGCGTCGGTGCGCAAGACATCAACATGAAGCTGACTTGGAGAAGTGTGACGATTCGCTTGGAAAAGCACATGAAACACACCACCGGACAACACCGAAACACCATCTCGAACCATGAAGCAAATCACAAACTTCAAGCGAAGATTGAGACAAATGAAAATCTTGAAACAAGATTGGATTGCTAAGACGCCATTTTTTATAGAAAAAAATTGTCTTTGAAATGGGATTTTTGGTAGGTTCTTTTTATAAAAGAATCTAAAAGCCCATTAAAGGTTTGGAGAATTCTTTTTCTTTCCTTCTTTTTTTTTTATGGAGATTTCAAGTCACTAATTTATTTTTTCAAACAAGTCCAAAGTTGGATTGCTAAAACGCCTTTATTTTTTCAAACAAGCCCATTAAAGGCATGCAAGTGTCTTGGAAGATGTGATAGTTTTACTCCAATTTATTTTTTGCCCACGCGTATTTGATATGCCAAGAGGAAGAATTTTTGGGTGGTGGATCTGGTTTGAACAGATCGGAGGCGGTCACTCGACGACGTCGACGAACAGATCTGGGTTTTGCCCAATTTTTTTTTTTTTTTTTGGGGGGGGGGGTTGTTAACGCCGACATATCAACAAGCGGTAGAGCCTTGCCGATTAAAGCTTGATGGCATATCATTGAGATTGAAAGCCATAAATCTAATAAAAAAAATGCAGATCAAGGCAATGTGTGGTTCAAGCATGGTGCTTGATTTCCATGTTTGGTGACGGTTGCAGGAGCTAGTTTAGATCTAGGTTCAACTAGCATGGGGTTTAGAGATTTGGGTCTGGATCGAGGTCAAATCTGGAGTGACGGTACAGTTCTAGACCGCGAAGGTTGAGGCGATAACCAATCGATCTAGCATTTGAGATCTTGTTGGATTAGATCCTAGATTTGCATATGTAGGGGATTTGTGACATCTAGATCTGAAACATGGGGCTTTCTATACTTTTTTGGAATTTATCCCATAAATTGTTGTTAGAGATTTTTCCATTGTTGGAATAGAGATGAATCTTGGTATGAAATCGGTGGTTTTCAACCAAAAACAGACGTTTCCGGCCATAACCGACTGATAACGACCTTGGGGCTATGAACATTAGAGCGATGGTGGAGCCAACGGTGAGAGCGTCGTGGAGATGAAGTGGGTGTTAAACCCATATTGATGTAGATGGCGGTGGAGCCCTAGGGTTTTTCTTGAGGGTGTTTTCTCTCTCGTCTGGGATGTGTGGTGAAAGTTTGGATGATCGACTATGTCAGTTTTAGGTTTTTAACTCTAGTTCTCTTTCAATTGAAAAAGCTATGTGGTTAATGATTTATTATTAACTCACTTGATTCTCCCAAATCCGATTCTAGTCGAGTTTCGATTAATTTAATTTTTACATTATGACTTTGATCTTGATCATCATGGAGATTTTGTTTTGGTTGATCAATAAACATGTTACGTTGAATTATCCGACCTCTCAAGGAACACCGAGTTTTCTTGATCGATGGGTGGAAAATAACACTTAGGCCTTTGTGATTGACAACATCGATCAATCAACATTCATGGAGTTTTTCACCCCAACAACATGGAGCTTCACACACATCACCTTATATTATGCGCTTTGTACGATAATTACAAATTGGTGGTCAAGTGTGAAGATCAAATCATATTATATTATATATAATAAAAAACACATTCACTTGTATATATTGACGATATGAATGGTGGTATCTCAATTACATTTGTTGCAATCCAAAATAAAATAATAAGGATTGGATCCTTTGAAACTATATTATTCCATCACAAGGAAAATAACATTGATCATTTTTCTTAGGAGGAATGATCATTTTATCTTTGAAATCCAATGAATCAATCATGAAACAATGAATCAATTTTCCTGAGGTCACCCCTAGCGACGCCAATTGACCCGGTTCGGCATTTATCTATCTTCTCGCATCCACGGCTGTATGGGTTGGCAGCTGCTCCCGGGGAATCCAACGATTTGCAGCTCGGTCCCCTGCAATATACCCCATCTCCTTTACCTATCGCGCCATACGTAATGACTTTGTTTCCCAACGTCGGAACTAGCAAGAGGAGAGCGACCCAGACCCAGACCAAGAAAACCCTAGAAACTGTCATTGTATTACTATTATTCTTTTCTATTGCCCCTTAATTAATTATATATCCCCAACCTTATTTGGTTACCTCTCAGATTTTTTCCCTTGGAGTTTAATCATTTGCTTGGGATCGATCGGTTTTCTACTACCTAGGATTTTCCTAAATTTAACTCTTGTTTTGATGGGTTGCCTGGTTTTGGGGAATGGCTTAAAATGGAGATTAATTTTGTTGTTGTTTATTCCAGTGAAGGCACGGTGCACTAGCTAGTTGAATGATGTATGCTTTGGTCTACTATTTATAGTGAAGTTTCTATCGTTATCCATCAATAATACTTTTAAGAATTTAAAACGTCCGTTAAAAATGCAGTTAATGTACGAGCCCCAAAATATGAAGCATTAATGGAATGTTATTATGCTTTAAGTAATTAATTAAGAGTACCGTGTACCAGAATAATTTAATTTAATTTTTATAATTGAATAAAAAAATTATTTGTGATATGAAATGTCAAGTCAAACAAAAAAATATGAATTAACATTTATACACATTTAACATGTACATAACTATACTTTTATATTACTATAAATGTCAGAGAGGTTAGAATGAATACAAAAATAACAAATCCAGCTATCTCAATCCCAAAAATTATCGCTCATCTCTCAAACTAACTTGTCCATTACAAAAACCTAAACCGATATCCCGAAAACAATACAATACACATCAAATGTGTACAAGTTCACGAATAGGAGTTTTAACAACACAATCCCATATATAATCCTTCTTCTTCATTCATCCCAATTCTAATACAAACAAGCCATCAAAAACCCACAATGGTTTCATTTAGTGAAGAAACAATATGATGCCTTGATTAAAAAGATGACTCGGGATCACATAACAAGATTGAAAGATAAAAATAATGTTACAGGCAAATGGCTCTTATGACAAAACAATGTAGCTAATGGAAATTTGTCTCATTAAAAGTCGAGAGGGTGGCTTGCAGCTATTCTCAACAACACAAGATCGACTTCGACAAAACACTCTCTCCTATTGTGAAGCCAACCACATTACATAGGCTCACTAATTAAACATTTATCAACTTGATGTCAAAAACATCTTCTTTGACAAAATACTTGGTCAGTGAACCAATTTTTTGCTAAACTAATAATTTCCTGATCGTGTTTGCAAATTTAAAACAATATTTTATGAGTTTAATCAAGCGTTTGGGCCTTGTTTTTTGCCTTTTCTATTCTTTCATGCTCATCGTCTCAGCTTTTGTAATAGCAAAGCTAATACCTCACTATTCATATACAAGGTCGATCACCACAAATCCCACTTACTCGTCTACATTGAATATGATTCTCATCCCCTCTTCTACTATATTCCTCACCACCATCATTACAACTCTAAGTTGAGAGTTCTTCTTGAAACATTGTGGTGAGTTGTACATAGTATTTTTGAAGCATTGCTATTACTAAAACTTTTACAAGTTTGCATCTCAATCAAGAAAAGTATGCCAAAGACATCCTTTAAAACATGGATACTAGGTTGCAATCAAAGCAAAACAAATAGACATCAATAGAAAACTCGACCAAGATCCCAAACTACCAATCCTTGATCCAAGTGATTATAAATCCTTCACCAATGCTTTGTGATATCTCACCTTCACAAGGCTAGATATCAATGTAGCGATGTTTCCTTTTTCATGCATGCTCCTAGAATTAAGCATTACTTGGCCGTCAAATAGATTCTCAGCTCCATCTTATGCATGTTGGATCATGATGCATTAGTAGAGAGCATGGGCATAGACTTTGGAATATTCCCAAGGCAACGGAAGTGATACGATTGTATCTTTATAGAGGAACCTCACTACAACCAACTAGTTGTGTGAGTAAACCTCTAGCTCCGCTTGGATGATTTTGAATGATCTACTTGTTTGATTGATTGTATCTTAGTTACAAAAAGACAAGACTCACACTTTTTTGTTCCTGGCAGTCACCAAACTCTAGTAACACTAGTGAGTCTTCTCAACCTAGTTCCTAATTAAGCAAACAACTCAACTAAAGACCAATAAATTGAACCTTACACCTGACCTTAACTATCACAATTCCCTTGCTCCTGGGAACCTTGGATTCATTGTCTCCGAGATCGGATACTCGTCGCTGGGGACTTCTCTTAAGTGCTTCTTCTTTCCCGGTTATTTGCTTGAGGCTTTTAGAGTTCTTGGAGAAGTGCATTTCCAGTGCACTATTCATTGGCTTATATAGACTTTCGGTCTTGGGTTGAAATCTTCATTTTCCTTGATGTCCAAAATGCCCTTGTCTTGCAAGCCAAGTATGTCCTTTCTTCACATGTGACTTCATTTGAAATTGGTCAACTTTGGATGTCAATCAGACCATTGGATCATTCGGTTTAGTTTGTTCTTGAGACTATGCCTCTACTTTGTCTGAGACAAAATCCCGTGATTTACGCTGCACGGTCTATCTTCACATGTGAGTTCCCATATGATTGGAATCTCTCTCTCTCTCTCTCTCTCTCTCTCTAGTTCCTTTGATAGGAATTATCTTCTTTCATTCAAGCTTCGTTATGCTCTTTGGAGTTCCTTTAGGGAATGTCTAATTCATTCTAAGTTCCCTTGAAATACTTAAGCATATAATTAGTTCCCATATGGTGTTTTTCATTATAAAACTAGAAAATACATCATTGTTTTGATATTGTAGAACGTGAGTTCCCAACACCGTCCCAACAGTTTTCCCCTTTTTGATGATGACAATCCCATTTAAATTTTTTTTTTAATGTATGAGAGATCATGAAATGCATATAAGTTCCTAAGCACTGTGCAAGTGAGCCACTTTTGTGGACAAGGTAGCTCTTACTTAGCAATTTAGGCATTGGTTCCCCCTTTGCCAAAGCATATTCTAATATAACCATAAAAAACGCATCTCACACATTTTTTCCTTCCCCCTTTTGGTATCATCGAAAAAGTGAAAAGCATAAATAGAGAAGGAAAGGAACACACAATCATACAAAAGTACCAATATATTACTTAAGCAAAAAAATGTACATAGAAGGAACTTGAGACAAAGTATATGGGGAGAGAGAGTTAGGGAGCTTTGGAGGTAAGATCAAGGGGCCTTAAGGAGAAGATGATCACGAAGATCAGTCATGACGGACAAGATGTACTCAAGTGTGGTGGCAATATGAAGGAGAGCTTGAGTGGTCCCAATGGATGTTTCACCAGTAGGCAGAGTGTCGGGCACTTGTTCCTCGGGCACCTCAGAGTGGCACAACTTCTAAACCACATTCAGGTCCAGTTCCTTGCCGAGGACCACTTGCTCCTTAATGTTGTCATAGAGGCCTTCCTTGACAAGAAGCTTCTTCACCAAGCCGACATAGGGCAGGGAGTGAGTAGGGGAGGTTAGACACTTATCCATGTGCCCAAGTATAATCAATGGCAAGTTGATGGGTATTCGATCTATGGATGAAGTGGAAGAAGAGATTGGAGTCTTGAATGTTGAGGTGGTTGCGCTTCTCCTGCCGTGGGATCACAACCGTGATAATGAACTTATGAGCCAGTTTGGCTATGAGAGACAGGTTATGTGTGAGAGTCCCTGAGATAGGAACATGGTTGTTGTAAAGATTGTGGAGGATCGCATCCTTGTTAAACTCGCCCTTGTTCTTGTGAGGAAGGGAATCCAAGCCCTTAAGATGAACATTGAGTTGGCGACGGATGGTGGAAGCATTGAAGAGTGTTGAAGTGTTTCTTGAACAAATAAATTTATATCAAGACCCCGCTGTGTATAGCAAAGTCAGGTTCGTCCACAGGAGATAGTCAATATCAAGTTTTGTAACTTTTCAGGCAAGCAATCAAACAAAGCAAGGGTTTTTATCAAGTAAGAGAGGAATTCTAAGGTAAAGGTATCACCACAACAATAATCATGCATGCTTCCAACAAGAATTCGCAACTATCATGCAATTACGATCATAGAGAAGTCAAACGTCGCAAACAATTCAAGTTATTCAATCAACTGTCGCAAATTAAACAACTTTCTATCTATCCTTCAACCTAAGAATATCAACTTTTGCAAATAATCCTATTAGATCTAATCAAGCAACCAACTTTACACTTTCGCTTTTAGGTTAATTGCAAGATATTGCCTTAACTTTCGCAAAGGAATTAAGCACAAGATAGATAGATATGATCTTCAAGCATTCAAGTCATGAATTCAAGTTTAGACATGCATGATCGCTTTGGGTGTTCACCCAACCCTAGAATCTAAGAAGACTACTCACTCATTGAGAACAAAGAGAACAGTCGGGACCGACACAAGTGTCACGTCGGGCCCGATGTTGGCGACGAAGAGGGAAGTCGGGACCGACGTAGAGCAAGTCGGGCCCGATGTATCTGGTTTTGTCGAACTCAAAGATTGAAAGTAGATCGTGGGCTTTTGGGTTCCTTCTCTAGTAGATTAAGGCTTTTCCACCCCAATTCAAGCAATAAGTGATGATCGGAATAGGATCGAGTGCTTTCACCCTCGTTCCAACCACTTCTACACATCGATCATTGGGGAAATCCCCTTCGAAGCAAGGTCTTGAGATGGACAAATGTTCACTTTCGCTACTTTGCCAATCACAAGCCTTGATTCCTTACTTTCATAAGGAATTGTAGCTCTATGTAGAGTAGGTTCCTAGATCAAGCACTCAAGGCTTATGGAATTGGGGTCTCTAGCCCAACCTAGCTAGAGTTTTCCCCCATAACCCAAGATCAAGGAGATCTACTCCATATGGCAAACAAAGAAAGCAAACAAATCACAAAGCAAAGCAATCAACATCATCAATCTCAAACCAAAGCCAAATTTCATTCACAAATCAAAAGCAATCCACAAAATCAAAACAAGGTTTCCAAATCCACAAAATCAAAACAAGACAAAGCTAATCTATCAACCAAACCTATCAAATCTCCTTCTCCTATGCCGATTCCCTCTCTTCTCCTTCTCCTCTCCTTCCTCCTTGCTCTCCAAGTATCCTCTTGAGAGTTTTTGAGAGTTGGTCCCTTGCTAAGTGTGTGGGAACCTCTTCCAATTAGAAGATAAGAGAGCCTTTATAGATGAGGGGCAAAAGTGGTATTCTACAATTTCGTGCCTTGGAGCCCAATCCAGCCAACGACCGACTTGGACCGACACGGAGCACCTCGGGCCCGACTTACTGGGCAAGTCGGTCCGAGGTCGAAAAATCAACATCGGGTCCGGCGTTGGTTCTAACTCGATCCGTACCTCGTTCCACCTTCTTCTTGTTGGCTTTTCTCTTGTTCTTCTTCATGGCTTGCTCCTCTCTTTCCCTCTTAAGCTCGGGCCTTGCTCCATGTTCCGATTCTCCTTCAAAACGACCCTTGATCCATGCCAAAACACCTACAAAACACATAAAACGCGCATAGTCTCCGAATCTCATAGAAATACGGGAACTAAGCTAAAAAGGAACAAAACACACAAGAAAAGGGGAAAAAGAAACATATTTACAAAGGAAATTATATATAAAAACACCACCAAATAAAGAGACATCAAAATACCCCATACTTAAACTTGCTTGTCCTCAAGCAATAACAATGTAAGCAAGACCGAAACATAATCTTCAAGTAAAGCCTCGTATGAAAACACATTTAAGCACAAGTGATTGATATTCAAGCAAGATTACATCATCACACATGATTAAGTGTTCCAAGGAGTAGAGTCAATGCAACTAAGCCTCACTTTAGGGATATGTGAATGTGTATCACTCATCATGTGTATGGGTATAGTAATGAACACTCAAGCTCAAAAATCATGCAAGTAAGGACTTTACTATTGAAGCTAATATCACCAAATCCTCCACCTAGAGATGCCTAATACAAAGTACACAAAGAATTCGAACTTGGCTCAATGGAGGTCCTCAAAGAGGTTCCATTCGGCCGGGTTGTAATGGGGCTTTTGGTATTTCTCAAGGTGGGAATTATTTGGTCTTGTGGTGCTTACAATGGGGATTGAACAACCTAAACTCTCACCAAATTCACCAAAATTCCACAATCAATTTCACACTCATCCAAAAGACTTAACATTTTTCTTCTCAACCCAAAATTTCACTTAACATTCCACTTCATCTTTGCTCTTAGGCTTTTTGTTGGATTTTCCACACTTTCTACACTGGACCGACTTTCTTATGACATCGGGCCCGATGTGGTGTGTAACTCGGTCGGACCCTTTTTTTTCACTTAAGCTCTTTACCTTCATTCCACTTTCCATTTCCAACATTTTCTTTCTTTCTTTCTTTCTTTCTTTCTTTCTTTTTCTTTTTGCACAACAGAGATGCACTACCCACATGATTCATAACACCATTCTTTGCCCTTAAACCAAAGAGAATCTCAACTCTTCAAATACAATCCAAACCTCTCTTCTAAAGTCCAATCCCATAAGGGTCAAGTCATATAAGGCTAGGAATAATATTTTTGAGGAGTTTGAAACAAAGGCCTAGGCTAAAACGGGGCTACAAACAAAGGATTCACTTCATGGTAGGATATGGAACATTTATGTGACTAAAAGAATAAAGTTCAAAATCAATGTGACAATGCTAGGACAAATCTCATGACGGTCTTGGAAAATAGATAAACACCGTAATAACAAGTTTTACTAAGCATGCATGAGCTAATCACACAAGAAACATGCGGGATATGCAAATATGAACAAGCATCCCTAAAATGGCCAAAAATCAATCTCACAAGGGTCACTCATACTTAGTTGCATAAGAACTCATCCTAGAACTCACATGTTCAATAAAACAAGCAAGATATCATGATCACATCAAAAGCAACATCTTTTTAGAGGCTAAACCATCCAAAAATATGCAAAGGAATTTACATGCTCACATCATCATTAGCTTTCATTTAGACATCTAAGATGGGAATTTCTAGTCCAAAAACTACAAAACACAAAATCTTTTTGTTGTTTTCAACACAATTTTTCAAATTTTTATGGATTTTTTGCAAAAATTTCTCTATACAAAACCAAAAAACAAAGACTCATCCATTCAAAACCAAATCAATCATCCATGTCATTCCACAAACCACAAACCAAGAAACCGAAAACCAAATATCCTCAAAATAACAAAAACACACAAGCAAGTGAAATCATGAGCACACTTACCCCCACCCCATGCTTAAAATTTTGATGTCCCCATCAAACAAGGAAATCAAAACTTAAAAGCAAGAGAGAAGAGTACGAAGAGTTCACAATTTTTTATTCTTCAATGGCATGTCTAGGATCACTCGAAGGGGTTGTCACGCCTATATCCTCTTTGGAGTCTCGCTTGTCGCTCCCTCTCGTACACTTGCTCTTGGTAGAAGTCTTGTGGTGGTGGTTGGAGTTGAGGATCCGGGCGCGTCCATTGGTCCTCACGGGAAGGGAAGTTCCCGCTCATCCATGTGTTGAAGCTATCTTGGACCCGCCACCTTTGGTCCTCCACCTCTCTAAACTCTTCCACCTCTCGCCTAGTGTAGCCGAGGGCTCGGTTCATCTCTTCTTGGCTAGCTTGGAAAGCAACTTGTTGTTGAAGCAATTGTTGTTGTTGTTGGTACATGTATTGTTGTTGAAGATTCACTTGATGGACCTCTTGAAGAACATTCTCTTGTTGAAGTTGAAGATGGGCCATTTGGTTGGCCAAGAAAGACATGTCCACCGTTTGTTGTCGCTCGGGAAACACCATTCCCGGACCATACCATTGGGAGTAGCCTTCATAACCGCCAAATTGAGCTTGTTCTTGCCTTGCACCACTCCCCTCTCCATGCTCATAGTGCCTCAGGACCTCATCACCATAGAAGGCACCGGACCGACGTTGATGGAAGTCGGGCCCGATGTCACGTGTACCTCGGTCCGCCAATGTTGGAGCTTGGTGCGTGGCTCGGAGGTTGGCCATCAAGCCTTGGAAGCGCTCATCTTCTTTATTTTTCTCTTGATCGATGTCCATGTCTTCCCCACGAGGTGCAAACACAAAGTTATCTTGGTCGAAATCCGGTGAAGATGGAGGGGAAGTAAACCGAATGTGTTGAGGTTGTTGTCGCTGCCCCTCTCTTGCACCTTCGGGGTCACCAAATGAGTGTGGCTTGACGGCCCACACTTGGTACCAATTCTGATACCGAGAAAGATCATAGAGGTTGGGCACCAACCGGATGGACACACCATCATAGCTCGAGTGAGGGGCCAAAGAAGTCATGTAAAGCTTCTCCTTGACGATGTTGGCCTTCTTGAAATACTTCATGTTCATATACTCAACACCATTCAGAGCCGGAGAATATTTGTTAAGGTCGACTCCTAGACGCACGGCTAGCCTTGCTATCATCCCGCCGAAGTAGATCCAAGAGGACCTTTGGAAGTCTCGCACCATATTGACCCACTCCCATGCAAGGTTCATGGGCTTCTCGGTATGGAAGAGCATCTCATGTAGCAACATAATCTCTTCCTTCATCGGCTTGTTCAACTCATGACGAGCATAGATTGCACATCCCAAAACTCGCACCATGACCCGAAAAAGAGGGCTAGCAATCTCGGTTGTGGTGGCGCCCTTTCTCATCTCGCTCTTCCCGGCCACATGCCGCCACACTTGGTTCACCTTCTCGTTGTCGACGTCGGTCTCTTCTTTTGGACATGGAAACCCGAAGTAGGTAGCCAAGTCCCTAAGAGAGAGATTGTGGTCCTCATTGCCCAATTGGAAGGTGATCGCCCCTTCCTCATCCTCCATATTATCATAAGTGCATTCAAAAGTGGCCATGAATTCCGAGGTGAGAGCGGGATAGTGGGTGTTGTCCCACCTTAGCATCCCATTGAGACCGATGTGGGAGTAGCACCTTGGAAGAGCTTGATCCATGTCCATCTTCCTCACGGTTTCCCAATCAAGCCACCTTGTGTGATGCTTAAGCGCCATATACCTTGCATAACTCTCAACTTGCGCATCCTCCTCCAAGTAAACATCATCCAACTTTGGCTCTTGTCTTGACTTCTTGGACTTCTTCTTCGACCTTTCCGCATGAGATGATGAAGCTCTAGTCTCCATGGTACCTACACACATCCAACCAAACAAAAGGGTCCAAGATAAACTCCATACAACTCAACAAAAGCACTCATCAACACACATCAACACAAGGGGAACCCCATACTTAGTCTCTAAACACACATGCATCACAATCCAACATGAATCATCATGGATATCTTCTAACAATGGCTAAGCAAATGATCATACTACATCATGATTAAGCTATAGCCAACAATGAAACACATGAATCCACATGATATCACAAGAAGAGAGCAAAAGCAACATGGATCGACTTCCAACCTATGTCGGGCCCGACACATCCTCAACCTCGGTCCGACTTGATGGACCGACTTCCACAACTCGGGCCCGACTTACCTGGACACGTCGATATCGACCTAGTTCATGCTTCGACTCTAACCTCAAATCAACCCAAATCACTCTATCATGCACTTAAATTTCAAATTCAACCATCAAACATCCCTAATCGAAGTTCTAAATGGATCCAAGCATGCATAAACAACTTTGAAGCTCAATTTCACAAATCATGCAAATCCACCATTGATGCTCAGGCTCAAACTCTCAATCAAACATGGCATTACTCAATCTATGCAATGAAAGCACAAAATCTCCAAGGAAATAGGTAGAGATCGAGTAACACATACCGGATTTGAAGAGTATTGAACTTTTAAACAAACAATCTACTTAGAACTCAAACTTTCTCAACCTAGATCGAGATGGGGGATGAAGAACGAGATTGAACTCGAAATTTCTCTTTGGAATCGGGCTAAGGAGGCCTTTTTGTGATTGGATCGAGATGAAGAAAGGGAGAGATGTGTGGATCGAGTATGGTGAGAGGGGGGCCGATTTTGAGAGTGTGAGGGAGATGGGTTGTATTTTGGGAATGGTGGTTTATATGAAGATGGTAGGTAGGTGGGGGATGGCATTTAATGGGGGAAAGGGACAAATTAGGTCAAAGGGCAAAAATGGCATTCCACCCAGTCTGATCGGGTCGGACCGACGTCATGGACCGACGTAGCTGTGTCGGGCCCGACTTACCTGGGCTCGATGTGGGGTGTTCGGTTCACCAATTTTACTCCATCCTCTTGCAACTTCTTTCTCCATATTTCCATTTATATTTTTTTTCACCTCAAATCCTACACAACCTTGAAGAATACACAACACCAAAAATCCACAAAACACTAGATAGAGATTGGTTAGAGAAAAGCTAGGCTAAACTAAAAAAAATCAAACTAAAATTACGAAAAGAAAGCTACTAGCTCGGGTTGCCTCCCGAGAAGCGCTCGTTTAGAGTCACTAGCTTGACTTCCTAACCTCAATCTCATGGCGGGTGAAGCACGGTGAATTGCTCGCCATTGTTGTGCCCATTCCCATTGCCCTCATACCCATAAAACCACCAACGATGGTCTATATAGGCATGGCTCTCCGATCTCGGGCCTCTCTCATCATACTCCTCCACCGAATGAGATTTCTCCTCCTTACTTGCTCCATCATGTTCCTTTTTTCCTACACCAAAGTTATCCAAAGAATTCCTAGGAGATTCTACCAATTCATCTTTCAAGTCACTAAGGCAAATGTAGGAGTCTCCTAAGTCATCTTTCAAATCACTTAAACAAATGTAGGAATCAAAAGTTTGGAAAGAATTGTGGTCATCACCAACATCAAAAGGATATAAGTAAGGATACTCTTCATTTCTCCTTGGGCTAGCATTGATCCTTGACTCATCTTGTTCCTCAACTTGCTCCAACAACTCCCTTGCTTGTATTTGTTTATTGAACCCTTCATCACTTCTCAACACAATGACCTCTCTAGCAACTTCCACTTCTTCTCTTTTTCTCTTGGCACTCTCTTCAAGTTTGAGGATAGCCAAGGCGTCCGGCTCATTCAAAGCCTTGTTGAAGTGAAAATCGACCTTTTCTTCACCAATCTCAAAGGAAACTTTGCCGTTTTTGACATCAAACCTTGCCCCCGCCGTAGCTAAGAATGGTCTTCCTAAGATTATTGGGACCAAGGGGTCCTCGTGCATGTCCAAGATCACGAAATCATCGGGAACAAAGTACTTTCCAACTCGCAACGGCATGTCATCCAATATTCCCTTAGCCTTGATGATGGAACCGTCGGCCATAGTTAGGGACATATCGGCCGGCTCAATTTCACCTAAATTTGCCCTTCTCCAAATACTAGCGGGCATCACCGAAACACTTGCCCCAAGGTCACATAAGGCTTGGAAGTTTTGAGACCCCACACCAATAGTGATAGCAAACCGACCGGGATCTCCTAGCTTTTGCGGTAACTCCAAGGTCTTGACCTCATCTTGCATTTCAACTATGGACCTCTTCTTGCTCAAAATCTCCTTTAAAAACTTGGCATAGGATGGCATCTCGCTCAATGCATCGGTGAACGGGATAGAGATGTTCAAACCTTGCAAAAGCTTGAGAAACCTCTTGAACTTGTTCTCAACAACATCTTTCAGCTTCTTTGAGGGATATGGAAGAGTTGTTGCACCTTGAATCTTGCTTGGATCAACCTCCTTGGACTTCCCCACTTCACTTGCAACATTTCCTGGTTGGACCGACTTAGGCACCACGACGGGCCCGATGTCGTGTATCACGGTCCTGGGGCAGAGCTGAGGCAGAGTAGTCGGATCGACATCTGGGTACGTCGGGCCCGACTCACTCTCAACCTCGGTCCGGGGCAGAGGAGCCGATCTTCCTGCTGGATCGACTTCAGGGAACGTCGGACCCGACTTGCTGGGTAAGTCGGTCCGGCTCTCTTCATTCTTCTTAGGCATGTGTGGCTCAGGTAGGTTTCGGCCACTTCTCAATCCAATTGCCCGGACTTCATTTTGATTGTTTTGAGCTCGGGGGTTCTCCTCGGGTCAGCCCGGAAGTCTCCCATTCTCTCTCGGGGCTTGAGTTGCAATTTGGGCAAATTTATTGTCGACTTGCCTCCTCCATGCACCAAACTCATTGAATTGGGTCCTCATCTCCCTGAACCCATCCCTCATCTCTTGAGCCAATGATTGTAGCTCATTGAATCCCGGTGGCATATATGGTGGTGGTTGCGGCGCCCTTGGCTCGTTTTGGTTGAAGTTGTTGTTGTAGCCTTGAGCTTGACCGTTGTTCCACCGACCATTACCACCATTGTTGAAGTTGCCTCTTCCACCGAAATTTCCTCGAACATAGTTTGCCTCCTCAATTTGCTCGGCCAAGCGCACTTGGCTCTGATTTGGACAAACTTGTGTAGCATGTGCAAAGGATCCACACTCCTCACAAGCTCTAGCATTTTGCTTGTAGTAGTGGACTTGCCTCTTAAGCTTGCTCACTTCACCTTCAAGGAATTCGAGCTTCACATCCTTGTCAATGTCTTCTCCCCTTGGATCATATAACTTCCTTGCACCTTCACCTTGAACTTTCACCTCTTTGCTAGCTTGACTCACCCCATACATGGTCTCATAATCGGATAGCTTGTCAAGTACCTCCCAAGCTTGATCCGGTGTCAAGTCTATGAACCCACAATCGGTGTGGAGATTGAGCTTGTCCTTCGTTACCGGATTGATGCCTTGGAAAAAGATGTCTTGAAGCACATATGGTTGTTGGCCATGAGTAGGACACTGGCGCAACATCTCCTTGAAACGGTCCCATGCTTCGAAGAGAGGCTCATTCGGACCTTGTTGAAAGCTTGCAATCTATCCGATTATGAGGCCATGTATGGGGTGAGTCAAGCTTGGCAACCTCAAAATTCTTGGCAACCTCGGGAAGCACATGCTTCGAAGAGAGCCTCTCTTCGAGCCGGCTATTGTGCTTCCTCGGGAAGGAGGTGAAAGAGCCTCTCTTCGAAGCATGTATCCGGCTATTGTGCTTCCTCAAAATTCTTGGCAACCTCGGGAAGCACAATAGCCGGCTCGGGTACCCTCAACTCCGGATGCATGTATTGGCGTGCATTCCGGGGTAGAGCGTTGAGTTGAGCCTCGGCTCTCATCCGTTGCTCCCGTTCTCTTCTTGCCACCTCCTCTTGATTGTCCCTCTCAAGTTGCAATCTAGCCATTTCGGCTCTAAGTTGAGCCAACTCCTCATCAACATGGAGAGCTTGATTCGTCATCCTTTTCCTTCTTCGGGCTTCCTTGAGAATACTTTCCGGATCACTCACAAACTCAAGCTCAAGTGTTCCTCGGGAGGAACGAGCTCGCATACACCTACGAAACAAAGACACAAACCAAAACAAATCAAAAACAAACAAAGGGTTTGGGCTATTCCCTCACCCAAATCACTACCAAAACACAAGAAACTCACCAAATTGGCACTCAATGCACTTAGAATTCCCCGGCGACGGCGCCAATCTTTTGATCGGTGGCGAATGCGAGGGTCTAGAGATACAATTTATAACCCGGCCCCGTTGTAGCACGTGGTGGGTGTCGAACGCTCGGGAAATCTACTCGATTGAGGTGCCTAAACACTAGAAAGCTGGAAAGGAGAACTTAAAACAAAGGAAAACAAAGAGAACAGTCGGGACCGACACAAGTGTCACGTCGGGCCCGATGTTGGCGACGAAGAGGGAAGTCGGGACCGACGTAGAGCAAGTCGGGCCCGATGTATCTGGTTTTGTCGAACTCAAAGATTGAAAGTAGATCTTGGGCTTTTGGGTTCCTTCTCTAGTAGATTAAGGCTTTTCCACCCCAATTCAAGCAATAAGTGATGATCGGAATAGGATCGAGTGCTTTCACCCTCGTTCCAACCACTTCTACACATCGATCATTAGGGAAATCCCCTTCGAAGCAAGGTCTTGAGATGGGCAAATGTTCACTTTCGCTACTTTGCCAATCACAAGCCTTGATTCCTTACTTTCATAAGGAATTGTAGCTCTATGTAGAGTGGGTTCCTAGATCAAGCACTCAAGGCTTATGGAATTGGGGTTTCTAGCCCAACCTAGCTAGAGTTTTCCCCCATAACCCAAGATCAAGGAGATCTACTCCATACGGCAAACAAAGAAAGCAAACAAATCACAAAGCAAAGCAATCAACATCATCAATCTCAAACCAAAGCCAAATTTCATTCACAAATCAAAAGCAATCCACAAAATCAAAACAAGGTTTCCAAATCCACAAAATCAAAACAAGGCAAAGCTAATCTATCAACCAAACCTATCAAATCTCCTTCTCCTATGCCGATTCCCTCTCTTCTCCTTCTCCTCTCCTTCCTCCTTGCTCTCCAAGTATCCTCTTGAGAGTTTTTGAGAGTTGGTCCCTTGCTAAGTGTGTGGGAACCTCTTCCAATTAGAAGATAAGAGAGCCTTTATAGATGAGGGGCAAAAGTGGTATTCTACAATTTCGTGCCTTGGAGCCCAATCCAGCCAGCGACCGACTCGGACCGACACGGAGCACCTCGGGCCCAACTTACTGGGCAAGTCGGTCCGAGGTCGAAAAATCAACATCGAGTCTGGCGTTGGTTCTAACTCAATCCGTACCTCGTTACACCTTCTTCTTGTTGGCTTTTATCTTATTCTTCTTCATGGCTTGCTCCTCTCTTTCCCTCTTAAGCTCGGGCCTTGCTCCATGTTCCGATTCTCCTTCAAAACGACCCTTGATCCATGCCAAAGCACCTACAAAACACATAAAACGCGCATAGTCTCCGAATCTCATAGAAATACGGGAACTAAGCTAAAAAGGAACAAAACACACAAGAAAAGGGGAAAAAGAAACATATTTACAAAGTAAATCATATATAAAAACACCACCAAATAAAGAGACATCATACTTCCTAAAATAAAAGATAGAATATATCATAAGATCTCAGAATAATAGGGCAAAGTCGCCGCCATAGTCGACCCAAATGGGTCGTGCACGACCCCCCTAGGGTCGGTCCTGAGGGCTCACTTTCTTCTTGTGTCTAGCATGACCCTGATAGGGTCGTGCACGACCCTCATAGGGTCGTGCCTGAGGGCTTGTTCTTTGGTTGGGTCGCGCTTGAGTAAAACTTGCGTAGAAGATTTGTTACATAGGGAGGTTGCCCATGAGTAGGGCATTGGCATAGAAGCTCTTGGAATCGTTCCCATGTCTCCACAAGCGTCTCATTTGGAAGTTGATGGTAGGAGGTGATGCGCTTCCTAAGCTCCGTTGTTTTTGCTGGTGGAAAGAACTTGGTCATGAATAAATCATGCAAAGCCTTCCAAGTCGTGATAGATCTTGGTGGCAAGCTCTCCAACCAACTCAAAGCTTTTCCTGCAAGAGACCACTTAAAAGCCTTCAAGAGAACATATTCAAGTGCGACATTGTCAGCAACAATGGTGTCGTATAAATCAATAAAGTACTTAATATGCTCCATTGGGCATTCAGTGGGTTTCCCCTCAAATTGAGAACGCTTTATTAAGGATATGAAGTGAGATTTAATCTCAAATGTGCGGTCGATCTCCGGGAGCACTATCGCCGATTCGGGCACCCTCAGTTCTGGGTGCATGTATTGCTTGGCATTCCTTGGGATAGCGTTCAGTTGCTCCTGAAATCGCCATGCAACTTCATCCGAAGCGTATCGTTTCGCTTGCAAGCGCTGCATTTGAGTGCGGAGTTCCTCCATTTGTTGAGCAAGGGTCTCAGCGTCGCCCATTGCTCGTCGTTCTCTCAAACGTCTATGGAAGGACCTCTCAGGTTCGCTGTAGTATTCAATCTCAAGAGTTCTATGGGAAGAATGAGATGGCATATACTGCGAACAAAAACAAAGAAAACAAAATTAAATAAAAACAAAGGGGTAAGGGCTAGTCCCAAACCCCAAATATCAACTAAACTAGGCACTATTGCTCACTCCCCGGCAACGGCGCCAATTTGTTGAAGGGTTTCTTGAACAAATAAATTTATATTCAAGACCCCGCTGAGTATAGCGGAGTCAGGATCGTCCACGCGAATGAGAATAGGGCCAAAGATTAGTTGATAAACTAAGAAAAGCAAAATAAGCACGAAGGGTCACAAACACACAAGGGCTCGAGCACGACTCTAGGTGGGTCGAGATCGACGCATATTAACTAAACTTAATCAAATATAAAAGGAAATCCTAGGGCTAGGGCTACCACAACAACAACCATATATGCTTTCAAAAAGATTTCACAACTATCATGCAATCTAGATTATAGAAAAGTCAAATGTCGCAAACAATTCAAGTTATTCAATCAACTGTCGCAAATTAAACAACTTTCTATCTATCCTTCAACCTAGGAATATCAACTTTCGCAAATAATCCTATTAGATCTAATCAAGCAACCAACTTTACACTTTCGCTTTTAGGTTAATTGCAAGATATTGCCTCAACTTTCGCAAAGGAATTAAGCACAAGATAGATAGATATGATCTTCAAGCATTCAAGTCATGAATTCAAGTTTAGACATGCATGATCGCGTTGGGTGTTTACCCAACCCTAGAATCTAAGAAGACTACTCACTCATTGAGAAGAAAGAAGAAGACATCATCATATAATAAAACCGAAATTTCAATTAAACTAAAAAGAAGTCTTACAATTTCTCCAACTTTCTCCAAGTCTTCATCTTAATCTCCAAATAACCTCCAAACAAAAAGCTAGAAAAGAGAGAGTTTAAATAGAAGGTCTAGCCCCCTTTTTTTATAAAGAAAAAGGAGCCCTAATTACACTAGGAAACAAGATAAAACTACTTCCTAAAATAAAAGATAGAATATATCATAATATCTCGGAATAATAGGGAAAAGTCGGCGCCATGATCGACCCAAATGGGTCGTGCACGACCCCCCTAGGGTCGGTCCTGAGGGCTCACTTTCTTCTTGGGTCTAGCACGACCCTCATAGGGTCGTGCATGAGGGCTTGTTCTTTGGTTGGGTCGCGCTTGAGTAAAACTTGCGTAGAAGATTCGTTACAACTCCGTTTGACTCGATTCTTTTTCCTATGTTCTTGTAATGAAATTCTCTATCTCTTTACAAGCTCAAAGTTGATCTTTGATGACTTTTCTTGAGCGCTTAATCTCCATCTTCTCTTGCAATGCTCCAAACTCTTCTTCCAAGCTCCAAAACTCCTACAAAATGACACAAAAGATGCGTAGCTTCCAAATCTCAAGGAAATACGAAAACTAAGGCAAAAAGACTCAAAAACATAAAACTCTAGCACAAAAGCTAACTAAATCTAATCTATCTAGATACTAAAAACCTACCTAAAAAGCGGATATCAAAATACCCCATACTTAGACTTGCTTGTCCTCAAACAATAATCATGCCAAATCAAGATCAATAACACAATCTTCAAGCATAGCCCTTGTCAAAACATTTTAAACATAAGTGAAAAAGTAGACAAGTAATTTTAACATCATCACATATGTATAAGTCTCAAGCATAGGCAATCACAATCCAACCTCACAAGGGATTTTAATGTGTTTCACTCATCTCTCATGTGTTTAGGCTATTAATATCAACTCTCATCTCAATCTTTATGCAACATCAACTTTATCATTGAAACTTATATCACAAATCTCTCTACCTAGAGAAGTCAAAACACATCAATCATCATAAGAACTTAGGCTCAATGAAATCTTCATAGAAGACTCCATTCGGCCGGGTTGTAATGGGGCTTGGTAAAGACAAATAGGCGTGGAAAATATTTTGGACATGTGGTGCTAATAATATCCGGGAATCAAAGACTCCTAAAAACTCACACATCACCAAAACTCTCATAAGATAACATATACCAAACTCTCTCAATATTATGCTCAAACTCACTTATTTCTTCAACCCCTTTTAATATCCCATCTTATCTTGCTTATAAATACTAAGGAAAATTGGCTCATGCACACTTTCACTTTCAACACTTTGCTTTATTTTTCTCCCTTTTGATTTTCATTGTTTTTTCTTTGGAAGATTGGCGCCAATTCTTTTCTCTTTCTTTTTTTTTCAACTCTTTTGTAAGTGCATTCAGGGAACCAAACTCCTTTTACATGACAAACTGCAAGATTTTTTACTTTTCCCAACCCATAATTACCCCACACTTGAACCAAGCAATCTCACTCAACAAAACTATCACAAACCAACACTAAGTCCTAATCCACGGATAGGGTCAAGCTTATCTTGGCTATGGAATAATTTTGTTGAGCTAAAAATAAAAGGCTTAAGGCTCAACTTGGCTTCAAAAAGAGGATAATGTAAAGGTAGGTAAAAGAGAGGATAAAAAGTGGCTTATGAAAAATAAGTTCTTAATCGTAATTAACATGCATGAACGATCTCAAAATGGCTTCAAGAAATTGATAACCATATCAATGACAAGAGATATATATGCATAAAGAGAGCAAATCACACAAGAAAAAGAAGAGGGTTTTTTGATGTTCTCCCTATAAGGCCAAAATTCCTCACTAGGTAAAATTTTTGTTGGATTGCAACTACTTCTACTTAAGACACATATGCTCAATTTCATTACAAGTCAATTTTCACAATCAAATCAATTTCTCAAGACTTAGGCTATACTATCCAAATATGCCAAAGGAATTATATGATAAGCATGAAATTAGTTCTCATCATAGGACATCTAAGATGGAGCATTCTTCTATCCTAAAACAAACAAAGAAACTCAATTTTTTTGATTTTTCTCGAATTCTTTTTTTTTCTTAACAAGACCGACTAACAAACAAGCAAACAAAACCAACACACAAAGACTCAATTATGTACAACATGTGAGATTTCTTCTTCCCCCACCCCATACTTAAATCATGCAATGTCCCCATGCATGAAAATGATATGAAAAAGTAAAGAGAAAAGAAGAAGAAAACTCACAAAGAACTCTTGGAAGCTTGGAGAGGAGGTGGAACAAATACCCAAAGTTGCACTGCATGTAAAGTCATCTTTTTTCGTCTTTTTGAGCCTGTTTTTGAAACTTAGGACCCTGCAAAAATCCCACAAAACTCTATTCCAAACAATAGTATTCTATCCTATTCTAAGGAAGGTTAGAAAATCTAATCTAAAAATAAAATAAAATAAAAGAAAAATAATAATAAACTAATCCTAAAACCGGGTTGCCTCCCGAAAGCGCTTGTTTAACGTCATTAGCTTGACGACTTACCTGAGCTCAGTCCGAGGTGGTAAGAGCCCATGTGGCTCGGATTTCATGATTAGGTTCCACCGTTGCATAGTACTTCTTCAAGCGGTGCCCGTTGACTTTGAAAATCGCTCCGTTCTCATCTATAAGGTCAACCGCCCCATGTGGATAAATGTGGTGAACCGTGAACGGTCCACTCCATCTTGTCTTTAGCTTTCCGGGGAAGAGTCGGAGCCTAGAGTTGAAAAGGAGTACTTGGTCACCGGCTTTGAAGAGCTTTGGAACAAGCCTCTTGTCATGCCACTTTTTGGTTCTCTCCTTGTAGATCTTGGCATTCTCATAGGCCTTGAGCCTCAATTCTTCCAATTCTTGCAAGTCCATGAAGCGTTTTTCTCCGGCCGCATCTAGATCCATGTTGACCTCCTTAAGATCCCATAAAGCTTTGTGTTCAAGCTCGACGGGCAAGTGGCATGACTTGCCATACACCAAATTGAAAGGAATGGTGCGGAGTGGCGTCTTGTAAGCGGTGCGGTATGCCCAAAGTGCATCATCAAGCTTTGAAGACCAATCTTTTCTTGACCGGGATACCGTCTTCTCTAAGATGCTCTTTATTTGACGGTTTGAGACGTCCTCTTGACCACTTGTTTGAGGATGATATGGTGTTGCCACCCGGTGAGAGACCCCATACTTGTTCAAAAGAGCTTCAAAGCTCCTCTCAATGAAGTGTGAGCCACCATCACTTATAAGAACTCGGGGGACTCCAAAACGGGGAAAGATGTTTGATTTCATGAACTTAGCAACCACCCGAACATCATTTGTCTTTGTTGCAATGGCCTCCACCCACTTGAAGACGTAATCAACCGCTACAAGGATGTACTTATAAGGACCCTATGAAAGAAAGGGTCCCATAAAGTCTATCCCCCACACATCAAAAAGCTCTACTTCCAAGATACCGGTGAGCGGGTTCTCATTCCTCCAAGTGATGTTTCCGGATCGTTGGCACTCGTCACATCTTGTCACAAACTCATGCACATCTTTGAAAAGTGTTGGCCAATACAAACCACTTTGAAGAATCTTCTCCGTGGTCTTGAATCTCTTAGCATGGCCTCCTGTTGGTAGAGTGTGGCAATGGCAAATGACGCTTTCAATCTCATCATCCGGAATACAACGTCGAAATATGTGATCACTTCCTTGCTTGAACAAGTAGGGATCATCCTAATAGTAGTGCTTGACGTCGTGGAGGAATTTCTTCTTGGCTTGAGGGGTTAAACCCGTCGGAATCACGCCTCCTACAATACAGTTAGCAAAATCCGTAAACCAAGGGGTCTTTGACCCACGTATAGCAAGAATAGAAGTAGGGAGAGAAAAAAAAAGATGGTAGATCATTAGGAATCGAAAGAACTGAAAAGGGTGAAGAAGACTTACCTGCTCGACCCAGGGAGAGGGTCGTGCACGAGCCAACTGGGACGTGCTCCAAGGCTAGCTCGAGGGAAGTGGTCGTGCTCGACCCTAAGGGGCACTCCATCTTGTCTTTAGCTTTCCAGGGAAGAGTCGGAGCCTAGAGTTAAAAAGGAGTACTTAGTCACCGACTTTGAAGAGCTTTGGAACAAGCCTCTTGTCATGCCACTTTTTGGTTCTCTCCTTGTAGATCTTGGCATTCTCATAGGCCTTAAGCCTCAATTCTTCCAATTCTTGCAAGTCCATGAAGCGTTTTTCTCCGGCCGCATCGAGATCCATGTTGAGCTCCTTAAGATCCCATAAAGCTTTGTGTTCAAGCTCGACGGGCAAGTGGCATGACTTGCCATACACCAAATTGAAAGGAATGGTGCGAAGTGGCGTCTTGTAAGCGGTGGGGTATGCCCAAAGTGCATCATCAAGCTTTGAAGACCAATCTTTTCTTGATCGGGATACCGTCTTCTCTAAGATGCTCTTTATTTGACAGTTTGAGACCTCCACTTGACCACTTGTTTGAGGATGATATGGTGTTGCCACCCGGTGAGAGACCCCATACTTGGTCAAAAGAGCTTCAAAGCTCCTCTCAATGAAGTGTGAGCCACCATCACTTATAAGAACTCGGGGGACTCCAAAATGGGGAAAGATGTTTGATTTCATGAACTTAGCAACCACCCGAACATCATTTGTCTTTGTTGCAATGGCCTCCACCCAATTGAAGACGTAATCAACCGCTACAAGGATGTACTTATAAGGACCCGATGAAGGGAAGGGTCCCATAAAGTCTATCCCCCACACATCAAAAAGCTCTACTTCCAAGATACCGGTGAGCGGGTTCTCATTCCTCCAAGTGATGTTTCCGGATCGTTGGCACTCGTCACATCTTGTCACAAACTCATGCACATCTTTGAAAAGTGTTGGCCAATACAAACCACTTTGAAGAATCTTCTCCGTGGTCTTGAATCCCTTAGCATGGCCTCATGTTGGTAGTGTGTGGCAATGGCGAATGACGCTTTCAATCTCATCATCCGGAATACAACGTCGAAATATGTGATCACTTCCTTGCTTGAACAAGTAGGGATCATCCCAATAGTAGTGCTTGGCGTCGTGGAGGAATTTCTTCTTGGCTTGAGGGGTTAAACCCGTCGGAATCTCGCCTCCTACAATATAGTTAGCAAAATCCGCAAACCAAGGGGTCTTTGACCCACGTATAGCAAGAATAGAAGTAGGGAGAGAAAAAAATGTGCTCGACCCTAAGGGGGTCGTGCTCGACCCTAAGGGGGTCGTGCTCGGACCTATGGGGGTCGTGCACGACCCTGTGATGGTCATGGCAGGGTCGGTCCTGAGAGGTCCAACCTCTGTTGGGGTCGTGCACGACCCTGGCAGGGTCGGTCCTGAGGCCTCAATTTCTTCATTAGCCTTGTCTCCATGGGGCTTATTGTTGCTTTGCAAAAGAGTCTCATCAGGGCATGTATCATTGATGGGAATTGATCCGCCACTAAGTTCTCCTCTCCCTTCTTATCTCGGATTTCGTGATCGAATTCCTGCAATAAGAGCATCCAACGAAGAAACCTAGGCTTGGCGTCTTTTTTCGCCATTAGAAATCGAACCGCAGCATGGTCAATATAAACGATCACCTTAGAACCTACTAAGTAAGAGCGAAATTTTTCAAAAGCAAATACGACGGCGAGAAATTCTTTCTCGGTCGTAGTGTACTTACTCTGGGCTTGATCGAGCGTCTTACTTGCATAGTACATGGCATGAAGCTTCTTGTCCTTCCGCTGCCCAAGAACCGCTCCTATGGCATAGCCACTAGCATCACACATGATCTCAAAGGGAAGTGACCAATCCGATGATTGCATAATGGGGGCCGTCACAAGGGCTTTCCTTAACCTGTAAAACGCTTCAAGACATTCTGGAGACATGCTAAACACTACATCTTTCATTAGTAGGTTAGTCAATGGTTTAACAATTTTAGAAAAGCCCTGAATAAAGCGTCTATAAAAATCTGTATGGCCCAAAAAGCTCCTAACGTCTTTAACAGAGGATGGAGGGGGCAATTTCTCAATAAGCTCAATCTTTGCTTTGTCCACCTCAATCCCGCGTTTAGACAATAGATGTCCTAAGACAATACCCTCTCTAACCATGAAATGACACTTCTCCCAATTAAGCACAAGGTTAGTCTCTTCACATCTTTTAAGGACTCTAGAGAGATTAGCAAGACATGAACCGAAAGTGGAACCATAAACTGAAAAATCATCCATAAATACCTCCACTATTTCTTCAATCATGTCGGGGAAGATGGCCATCATACATCGTTGAAAGCTGGCCGGGGCGTTGCACAGCCCAAAAGGCATTCTCCTATATGCAAACGTCCCATACGGACAAGTAAATGTCGTCTTCTCCTGATCATCGGGGTGAATGGGAATCTGCCAAAAACCTTTATAGCCATCCAAATAGCAAAAGTAATCGTGTCGGGCTAAGCGTTCTAGGACTTGGTCAATGAAGGGGAGTGGAAAATGATCCTTCCTAGTAGCACTATTAAGTTTCCTATAGTCTATGCACATTCTCCACTTAGTGGTGGTCCTAGTTGGAATCAACTCCCCTTTTTCATTTTCAACAACCGTCATCCCCCCTTTTTTAGGAACTACATGTACGGGCTAACCCATTTACTATTGGAGATAGGAAATATGATACCGACATCTAACATCCTCATAATTTCCTTTTTCACTACCTCTTTCATGTTAGGGTTTAGCCTACGTTGATGCTCAATAGTGGGTTTATGATCATCCTCCATATAAATTCTATGCATGCACAAAGAGGGTGAAATACCACTAAGTTCCTCTAATGAATACCCTATGGCTTTCCTATGGGTCCTAAGCACATCAAGCAATTTATTCTCTTCTTCCACACTCAAATTAGCATTAATAATAACGGGAAGAGTAGAATTAGGACCAAGAAAAGCGTACCTCAGGGAGTCGGGGAGCTCCTTAAGCTCGAGAGTGGGTTCGGGCAAGCTAACTTCCTCCTCAAGTTCCGCTTTGAGTGCCTCCAAGACAAGGCATTGCTCCTCACCTTCGTCCAGAAGGGTCGTGCATGACCCTTGGAGGGTTGGTCTTGAGACCCTAAGATCATGTGGTAGAGGATCCCAAGTCAATAATTTCTCCATTGGGTTGTTGCACTCAATATAGTTGGAGCGCGTGTATAGCATCTTGATCTCCTCTTGATTTGACTCCTTCATGTCTGGATTGAATCGAAACTCAACCACTTCTTCTCCAATATTAAAGGTGAGAAGACCGTTCTTGACATCAATGATGGCTCCCGCTGTGGCTAAGAATGGTCGTCCGAGAATAATGGGCACCACGAGATCTTTAGGCATCTCCATCACTATGAAATCATTGGGCACAAAGAACTTCCCAACTTGAATCGGGATATCATCCACTATTCTCGTTGGCTTGACACACGACCCATCCACCATGTATAGCCTCATGTTCACTGGTACTAAGGGCCCCATGTTGGTCTTGGACCAAATTGAAAGTGGAAGCAAACTCGTACTAGCACCTAGATCACACAAAGCTTTGAAACGGTAAGCTCCAATGCCAATTGTAATAGCGAACTTACCTGGGTCGCCTAGCTTCTCGGGAAGCTCCAACGATCTTACTTCATTTGTTAATTCCGACATGAATCGCTTTCTTGATAAGATCTCCTTCAAGAATTTAGTATAGGCAGGCATTTCATTCAAAGCCTCAGCGAAAGGAATGGAAAGATTTAAGCCTTGAAGCAACTTAACAAAGCACTTGAATTTACCTTCCGTTGAGTCTTTAGGTTTCTTAGAAGGAAGTACTTTAGATGGAGATTGAATGGAACAAGAAGGGTTAGAAGACTTACCTGGCGAAGGGTGGTCAAGCTCGATCCCTGAAGGGTCGATCACCTCTTCTTCCTCATTATTATCACCTTCAGGAACGACCCTCAAGGGGGTCGTGCACGACCCTAAGGGGGTCGCGCACGACCCTAAGGGGGTCACACACGACCCTAAGGGGGTTGTGCGCAACCCTAAGGGAAATGTGACAAGGTCGGTCTTGAGAGGTCCAACCTCTGTGGGGGTCGTGCTCGACCCTAAAGGGGTCGGTCCTGAGGCTTGCTCCTTCTCCGTATGCTCGGTTGGCTCGGGAAACACCTTGCCACTCCTTAGGTGCATGGCTCGGACTTCACCATTGCTTGCTTGGTCTCTAGGATTCTCTTCGGGACGGCCCGGGAGTTGTCCGTGAGGTCTCGGGATTTGAGTAGCTAGTTGTCCAAGTTGGGATTCTACGTTCCTCCTCCATGAGTCAAATTCTCCCAACCTTGTATGAACACCATTCATTTGCGTAGTAAGCTCGGCTCGAGCTCGTATTCCATTGACGTCAACTCGGACTTCGTTGATCCCAGTTCGGACGCCATTGATTCCTTCTTGCAGCCCTTGCACCCATGATGGTGGCTCTTGATAACCCAGAGGACGGTAGGGAGGGGGACGTTGCTCTTGTTGGGGTTGCTTGAATTGGTAATAATTGGAATTTCTCCAAAATGGTTGAGCATTGGTCCTCCCTGCATAATTGTTTTGGTTCCTATAGGAACCTCTCATGTAGTTGGCCTCATAGGCCTCAGCGGCTCTCACTTGCTGCAAGTTAGTGCAATTGGAAGTAGTATGGGCGGAAGACCCGCATTCTTGACAAGATGAAGAAGAATTAAAGTAACTTACTTGCTTTTTCAAACGATTGATTTCATCTTGCATGAATTGGACTTTCACATCCCGATCAACCACCTCGGATTGTGGTTCATACAACCTCCTCTCTGTGGGCTTAGATTGTTGGGTTCCATACATGGCATCATAGTTGGTTAGCTTGTTCAATAGCGCCCATGCCTCATCTGGAGTCATCTCAATGAACCCATAATCAGTGTGAAGGTTAATGCGATCCTTGGTAGCCGCATTAATGCCTTGAAAGAAGATCTCTTGGAGAACATAGGGAGGTTGCCCATGAGTAGGGCATTGGCATAGAAGCTCTTGGAATCGTTCCCATGTCTCCACAAGCGTCTCATTTGGAAGTTGATGGTAGTGAAGAATTAAAGTCCTCAATCTATGTATAAATGTACTGATACACACACGTATTTGTTTATCCAAACAAGAGAGATTCTCAATGAACACAATTGACTTCTGTATTCAAGAGTGATAACTGTTCCTTACAAATTCATTACATATATATATACCACACGTCTAATAACTGCCTTCAACTACCTTTAGAGACAGTTACTGCCTAATGGCGCCAAGTAACTACTTCTATCTTGACTTCATACTACACGCCACTAACTCCTAGTTACATAGACTGACTTATTTATGCAGTCAGTAAATAACAACATGACTTAACTTAAATACTAATACAATATACTAAGCTTAAATACAACATTTTCCCCCTTAAGCTTAGTTTGGTAGTTTCATACCTATCTTATTCCTTAGCTCACAGAATCTCTGCTTTGCCAAGGGCTTTGTGAGAAAATCAGCCAGTTGATCATTGGTTCTCACAAATTCCATCTTGATCTTGTTCTTCTCAACACAATCCCTTATGAAATGATACTTGGTATCTATGTGTTTGCTCCTGTCATGGTACATAGGATTCTTGGCAAGCGCAATTGCAGACTTTTGCTTCCAGCGTCTGCATTATGTTCTGTAGCCATATCCCTTGACATGCTCCCATAGTGGCTGGAACATATTCTGCTTCACAAGAGGAGAGTGCAACAGACCTTTGCTTTCTAGATGTCCAAGTGATAGGCTTGTGTCCTAGGAAGAATATAACTCCACTAGTACTCTTCCTATCATCAAAATCTCCAGCCATATCACTATCTGAAAAACCAATCAAAGACAAGCTTCCTGAATTCTTGCTATAGGAACAACCCCACTTTAGAGTGCCTTTGATGTACCTTGCAACACTCTTGACAGCTTCCATGTGAGAAGTCCTTGGATTCTCCATAAATCGGCTCAAAACTCCTACACTGAAACACAAATCTGGGCGTGTGTTGAGTAAGTACCTTAGGCTGCCAATCAAACTCCTAAACTGAGTTCCATCCACCAAATCTTCATCATCTTCATGTCTGGATAGCTTGAGCCTTGGCTCCATGGGAATGACACTAGGATTGCATTCCTGGAGTCCTAATTTGTGCACAATCTTCCTTGCTAGTCCCTCCTGATGGATGAAGATTTCTCTATCAGTTTGCTTGACTTCAATGCCTAAGTAATAGCTCAGTAGGCCGAGATCACTCATCTCAAAACTCTTCTTCATTTCTTCCTTGAAAGAGCATATGGCCTCTTTGCTCGAGCCTGTGATGATCAAGTCATCAACATACGTTCCTAATATCATAGTATCATTTTTACTGAACCTGGTGTATAAGGCGTGTTCATTCCTGCATCTTTCAAAACCAAGTTTCTTCAAGCATTTGTGCAGCTTGACATTCCATGCTCTAGGCGCCTGCTTTAAGCCATACAATGCCTTGTAGAGCTTCAACACTTTCTCTGGGTGTTTCTTATCTTCATAACCCTGAGGCTGCCTCACATAAACTTCTTCACTCAGTTCTCCATTCAGAAATGCTGTTTTGACATCCATGTGGTGGATCTCAAAATGTTTAGATGCTGCATAGGCTAAGAGTATTCTAATGGTTTCTAACCTTGCAACAGGGGCAAAGACTTCTTCATAGTCTATTCCATATCTCTGGACATACCCCTTTGCTACCAGCCTAGCCTTATATTTACTTATACTTCCATCAGGTTCTTTCTTCAGTTTAAAAATCCACCTCAAACCAATAGCTTTTGCTTTACTTGGAAGATCCACCAAACTCCAAGTGTTGTTCCTGTTGATGGAATCTAACTCCAAGTCCATTGCTTCCTTCCAGTGCTTGCTTGAGATGGCTTCTTCAAAACTGACTGGTTCATCTGCTGCCATGAAACACAGTCCTACTTCCTCTTGCATTTCCTGAGTCTCATCATATATCTCCTGCAGAGACCTGAACTTCAATGGAGTGTGATCAAAGGCGTCTGTCACCTCTTTAGAGTGTTTAGAATCTAGTTCTGTGTTGTTTGGCAAGGAGTCACTAGAGGTGGCTTCACGTGCATTCTGAGTCACTCTTCCTGGTGTGCGTGGGCTGTCAACAGTTTGATCATAATTCCCATCAAGTGGAGAGTTAATACCATCAGAAACATGAGAGTTAACCCCATCTGAAACATTTACACTAAAAATGCAGGGTGTAGTGTTTCTATTCAAGTCAACATCATCCCATTTCCACATTGCTCCTTCATCAAATGTGATATCTCTACTCACCACAATTCTTTCCTTCTTAGGATCATAAACTCTATATGCTTTAGATCCTTCCTCATAGCCCATAAACACCATCTTAGAGCTTCTGTCTTCCAGCTTAGGCAGATTTGGAGTGGTATTCTTGACATAAACCACACTTCCAAAAATCCTCAAATGCTTCACAACTGGTTTCCTCCCATGCCAAGCTTCATAGGGAGTGATATCTTCTAAGCTCTTTGTTGGTGCTCTATTTAGAACATACACTGCTGTATTCACAGCCTCTCCCCAAAAGATTGATGGAATGTTCTTACTTTTTAACATGCTTCTTGCAGTCTCCATGATTGTTTGATTTCTTCTTTCCACCACCCCGTTCTGTTGAGGGGAATAAGGTGCTGTTAGATGTCTTGTAATGCCTTCATTATCACAGAATTCCTTGAATCTGTTGGATGTGAATTCACCTCCACGATCCGTTCTAAGCACCTTTATTTTTGCTTCTTTTTCAATTTCTACAACAGCCTTAAACTTCATGAAATTTTCTAAAGCTTCATCCTTTCCTCTCAACAATTTTATCCACATAAAACATGAGTAATCATCAACTAGAAGAAGGAAATATCTGTTACCTCCAACTGTTGGTGGTGTAATGGGACCACAAAGGTCGGCATGGATCAATTCCAAGGGCTTCCTAGATCTGAAACTTGATGCATGTGGAAATGAACTTCTGTGTAAACGTCCTACCAGGCATCCATCACACACCTTGTTCACTTGTTCAATACTTGGCAGACCTATCACCATGTTTTTCTGAGACATTTTCTTCAAGGATATGAAATTCAGATGTCCATACCTTGCATGCCATACCCAATCTGCACTTGTGAGTTTTGACAGCAAGCACTCTTCCTTTACTGACTTCAGATGAAGAATATACAATTTGTTGGCTTGCCTCTGAACTTTTGCAACCAAACTTCCTCCTGTTGAGTAGATGCACAATTCTCCATCCTTGAAGACAGACTTGCTTCCATTCACATCAAGTTGTCCAATGCTGATGATGTTAGCTTTCAGTTTAGGAATGTAGTAGACATCTCTAAGTGGGACGTGCTCTCCATTCTTTCCTGAGAAAATTATTGTCCCTCTTCCCTGAATCTCTACATAGGATGAGTCTCCAAGTTTTATATTTCCTTTGAACTCTTTGTCAAGCGTGGCAAACAAAGTCTGATCACCAGTCATGTGATTGGATGCTCCTGAATCTAGATACCACTTGCTGAACCTGTCAACATCATTTTCTTGTGCAAGTTCAGTCTACAACAAATCTTTTTCAGTATCTTTCTTGAGCATGAGCAAGGCTGGTTCTTCATCTTCCTTCTTGATGGAGAGATTAACCTTTTCTTCCTTGTCTCGTCCATCACACTCTGACTTGAAATGCCCCATTTCTCCACAAGAGAAGCACTTGATCCTGGACTTATCAAACTTTTTCTTTCCTTTCTGTTCACCAGATGTGGCCTGACCCTTTCCCTTGTCTTTGTTTCTGGACTTCTCATCTTTGGAAGGTCTCTATTTGAAGATCTTCTTCTCTTTCTCCTTCCATTCTGCACGTGTAAGAAGTGCAGTTTCAAGTCCCTTTTCTTTGAAATCACTCAATCTCTTTTCATGTGCTTTTAAAGAACCAATTACTTCTTCTACTTTCTTAGACTTTAAATCACATAATTCTTCCATGGTTGAGCATATTTGGATAAACTTCAATGAAGTGGATCTTAGTAACTTCTTTACCACTGTTTCTTCATCGAGATTATGCCCAAAGTTCCTCAATTTACTCACATTTACATTTAATCTCGTGGTAAATTCTTCCACTGATTCTGCCTCCTTCATCTTCAAGCCTTCATATTCTCTAAGAAGTGTCTGGATTGTCACATCTTTGATTCGATTGGCCCCTTCATTCATTGTCTTGACTATATTCCATGCATCTTTGGCGGTTCTCTTAGCACCAAGTTGTAACAACACTTCCTCACCAATTGCTTGGTAAAGGGCTGCAAGTGCCATTTTGTCCTTCCTTGTATCAATCGGTTGAGTGCCTTCAATTGAGTCCCACAATCCTTGTGCAGTCAACAGAACCTCCATTTTGATGGACCACACAGGATAATTTGTTGTTGTAAGCATAGGATAATTTATAGACAGAAATTTATCACCAGAGTTTCTGGTTCCATCGTTTGCCAATCCAACACTTGTTGATGGATCACCACTCACCAGTGCATTCAAAGATTTGTAAGAAGAGGCTGATTCAGTCGACATGATCTTTCTTCAATTAAGCTATGATACCAAATGAAGAATTAAAGTCCTGAATCTATGTATAAATGTACTAATACACACACGTATTTGTTTATCCAGACAAGAGAGATTCTCAATGAACACAATTGACTTCTGTATTCAAGAGTGATAACTGTTCCTTACAAATTCATTACATATATATATACCACACGTCTAATAACTGCCTTCAACTACGTTTAGAGACAGTTACTGCCTAATGGCGCCAAGTAACTACTTCTATCTTGACTTCATACTACACGCCACTAACTCCTAGTTACATAGACTGACTTATTTATGCAGTCAGTAAATAACAACATGACTTAACTTAAATACTAATACAATATACTAAGCTTAAATACAACAGGTAGGAGGTAATGCGCTTCCTAAGCTCTATTGTTTTTGCCGGTGGAAAGAACTTGGTCATGAATAAATCATGCAAAGCCTTCCAAGTCGTGATAGATCTTGGTGGCAAGCTCTCCAACCAACTCAAAGCTTTTCCTGCAAGAGACCACTTAAAAGCCTTCAAGAGAACATATTCAAGTGCGACATTGTCAGCAACAATGGTGTCGCATAAATCAATAAAGTTCTTAATATGCTCAATTGGGCATTCAGTGGGTTTCCCCTCAAATTGAGAACGCTTTATTAAGGATATGAAGTGAGATTTAATCTCAAAAGTGCGGTCGATCTTTGGGAGCACTATCGCCGATTCGGGCACCCTCAGTTCTGGGTGCATGTATTGCTTGGCATTCCTTGGGATAGCGTTCAGTTGCTCATGAAATCGCCGTGCAGCTTCATCCGAAGCGTCTCGTTCCGCTTGCAAGCGCTGCATCGAAGCGTCTCAGCGTCACCCATTGCTCGTCGTTCTCTCAAACGTCTATGGAAGGACATCTCAGGTTCGCTGTAGTAGTCGATCTCAAGAGTTCTCTGGGAAGAACGAGATGGCATATACTGCGAACAAAAACAAAGAAAACAAAAACACGAAGGGCCCAAACCCCAAATATCAACTAAACTAGGCACTATTGCTCACTCCCCGGCAACGGCGCCAATTTGTTGAAAGGTTTCTTGAACAAATAAATTTATATTCAAGACCCCGCTGAGTATAGCGGAGTCAGGATCGTCCACGGGAATGAGACTAGGGCCAAAGCTTAGTTGATAAACTAAGAAAAGCAAAATAAACACGAAGGGGCACAAACACACAAGGGCTCGAGCACGACTCTAGGTGGGTCGAGATCGACGCATATTAACTAAACTTAATCAAATATAAAAGGCAATCCTAGGGCTAGGGCTACCACAACAACAACCATACATGCTTTCAACAAGATTTCACAACTATCAAGCAATCTAGATCATAGAAAAGTCAACTGTCGCAAACAATTCAAGTTATTCAATCAACTGTCGCAAATTAAACAACTTTCTATCTATCCTTCAACCTAGGAATATCAACTTTCGCAAATAATCCTATTAGTTCTAATCAAGCAACCAACTTTACACTTTCGCTTTTAGGTTAATTGCAAGATATTGCCTCAACTTTCGCAAAGGAATTAAGCACAAGATAGATATATATGATCCTCAAGCATTCAAGTCATGAATTGAAGTTTAGACATGCATGATCGCGTTGGGTTTTCACCCAACCCTAGAATCTAAGATGACTACTCACTCATTGATAAGAAAGAAGAAGACATCATCATATAATAAAACCGAAATTTCAATTAAACTAAAAAGAAGTCTTACAATTTCTCCAACTTTCTCCAAGTCTTCATCTTAATCTCCAAATAACCTCCAAACAAAAAGCTAGAAAAGAGAGAGTTTAACTAGAAGGTCTAGCCCCCTTTTATAGAGAAAAAAGAGCCCTAATTACACTAGGAAACAAGATAAAAATACTTCCTAAAATAAAAGATAGAATATATCATAAGATCTCGGAATAATAGGGCAAAGTCGGCGCCATGATCGACCCAAATGGGTCATGCACGACCCCCCTATGGTCGGTACTGAGGGCTCACTTTCTTCTTGGGTCTAGCACGACCCTGATAGGGTCGTGCCTGAGGGCTTGTTCTTTGGTTGGGTCGCGCTTGAGTAAAACTTGCGTAGAAGATTCGTTACAACTCCGTTTGACTCGATTCTTTTTCCTATGTTCTTGTAACGAAATTCTCTATCTCTTTACAAGCTCAAAGTTGATCTTTGATGACTTTTCTTGATCGCTTAATCTCCATCTTCTCTTGCAATGCTCCAAACTCTTCTTCCAAGCTCTAAAACTCCTACAAAATGACACAAAAGATGCGTAGCTTCCGAATCTCAAGGAAATACGAAAACTAAGGCAAAAAGACTCAAAAACATAAAACTCTAGCACAAAAGCTAACTAAATCTAATCTATCTAGATACTAAAAACCTACCTAAAAAGCGGATATCAAAATACCCCATACTTAGACATGCTTGTCCTCAAGCAATAATCATGCAAAATCAAGACCAATTGATGTCTCTTTATTTGGTGGTGTTTTTATATATGATTTCCTTTGTAAATATGTTTCTTTTTCCCCTTTTCTTGTGTGTTTTGTTCCTTTTTAGCTTAGTTCCCGTATTTCTATGAGATTCGGAGACTATGCGCGTTTTATGTGTTTTGTAGGTGTTTTGGCATGGATCAAGGATCGTTTTGAAGGAGGATCAGAACATGGAGCAAGGCCCGAGCTTAAGAGGGAAAGAGAGGAGCAAGCCATGAAGAAGAACGAGAGAAAAGCCAACAAGAAGAAGGTGGAATGAGGTCCGGACCGAGTTGCAACCAACGCCGGGCCCGACTTGAGTTTTCAACCTCGGACCGACTTGCACAGTAAGTCGGGCCCGAGGTCCTCCGTGTCGGTCCGAGTCGGTCATTGGACTGCTTGGGCTCCAAGGCACGAAATTATTAACTTCCACTTTTGCCCCTCATCTATAAAGGCTCTCTTATCTTCTAATTAAAGGGGGGTTCCCACACTTAGCAAGGAACCAACCCTCAAAAACTCTCAAGAGGATACTTGGAGAGCAAGGAGGAAGGAGAGGAGAAGGAGAAGAGAGAGAATCGGCCTAGAGGAGGAGATTTGATAGGTTTGGTTGATAGATTAGCTTTGTCTTATTTTGATTTTGTCGATTTGGAAACCTTTGATTGGAGTTTGTGGATTGCTTTTGATTTGTGAAAGAAACTTGGTTTTGGTTTGAGATTGATGATGTTGATTGCCTTGCGTTTTGATTTGTTTGCTTTCTTTGTTTGCCATATGGAGTAGATCTCCTTGATCTTGGGTTATGGGGGAAAACTCTAGCTAGGTTGGGCTAGAAACCCCAATTCCATAGCCTTGAGTGCTTGATCTAGGAACCCACTCTACATAGAGCTACAATTCCTTGCGAAAGTAAGGAATCAAGGCTTGTGATTGGCAAAGTAGCGAAAGTGAACATGTGTCAATCTCAAGACCTTGCTTCGAAGGGGATTTCCCCAAGGATCGATGTGTAGAAGTGGTTGGAACGAGGGCGAAAGCACTCGATCCTATTCCGATCATCACTTATTTCTTGAATTGGGGTGGAAAAGCCTTAATCTACTAGAGAAAGAACCCAAAAGCCCAAGATCTACTTTCAATCTTTGAAGTTCGACAAACCCAGCTACCTCGGGCCCGACTTGCTCTACGTCGGTCCCGACTTCCCTCTTGTGGCCAACATCGAGCCCGACGTGACACTTGTGTCGGTCCAGACTGTTCTCTTTGTTTTCCTTTGTTTTAAGTTCTCCTTTCCAGCTTTCTAGTGTCAAGGCACCTCAATCGAGTAGATTTCCCGAGCGTTCGACACCCACCACGTGCTACAACGGGGTCGGGTTATAAATTGTATCTCTAGACCCTCGCACAACCGAGCGATCAAAAGATTGGGGCTGTTGCCGGGGAAGTCTAAGTGCATTGAGTGCCAATTTGGTGAGTTTCTTGTGTTTTGGTAGTGATTTGGGTGAGGGAATAGCCCAAACCCCTTGTTTGTTTTTGATTTGTTTTGGTTTGTGTCTTTGTTTCGTAGGTTTATGCGAGCTCGTTCCTCCCGAGGAACACTTGAGCTTGAGTTTGTGAGTGATCCGGAAAGTATTCTTAAAGAAGCCCGAAGAAGGAAAAGGATGGCGAATCAAGCTCTCCATGTTGATGAGGAGTTGGCTCAACTTAGGGCCGAAATGGCTAGATTGCAACTTGAGAAGGACAATCAAGAGGCGGTGGCAAGAAGAGAACGGGAGCAACGGATGAGGGCCGAGGCTCAACTCAACGCTCTACCCCGGAATGCACGCCAATACATGCATCCGGAGTTGAGGGTACCCAAACCGGTTATTGTGCTTCCCGAGGTTGCCAAGAATTTTGAAATCAAGACGCAATTCATCTCCCTCATCAAGCGTGATCAATTCGAGGGCCGTCCACATGAGTGTCCCATAGAGCACGTCAAACGCTTTGTGGACATGTGTGAGACGATCTCTACCGACGAGGAGACGATGGAGTATGTGCTTCTAAAGGAGTTCAAGTGGTCACTTAGGGGCAAGGCCACACATTGGCTCGAGAGCCAAGCCCCTAGGTCAATCACAACTTGGAAGGCACTCCATGATGCTTTCTGGATGAAGTTCTTCCGGCCCTCAAAGACAACCGAGCTAAGAAGGAAAATTGCAAGCTTTCAACAAGGTCCGAATGAGCCTCTCTTCGAAGCATGGGACCGTTTCAAGGAGATGTTGCGCCAATGTCCTACTCATGGCCAACAACCTTATGTGCTCCAAGACATCTTTTTCCAAGGCATCAATCCGGCAATAAAGGACAAGCTCAATCTCCACACCGATTGTGGGTTCATAGATTTGACACCGGATCAAGCTTGGGAGCTACTTGACAAGCTATCCGATTATGAGGCCATGTATGGGGTGAGTCAAGCTAGAAAAGAGGTGAAAGTTCAAGGTGAAGGTGCAAGGAAGTTATATGATCCAAGGGGAGAAGACATTGACAAGGATGTGAAGCTCCAATTCCTTGAAGGTGAAGTGAGCAAGCTTAAGAGGCAAGTCCACTACTACAAGCAAAATGCTAGAGCTTGTGAAGAGTGTGGATCCTTTGCACATGCTACACAAATTTATCCGAATGAGAGCCAAGTGCGCTTGGCCGAGCGAATTGAGGAGGCAAACTATGTTCGAGGAAATTTCGGTGGAAGAGGCAACTTCAACAATGGTGGTAATGGCCGGTGGAACAACGGTCAAGCTCAAGGCTACAACAACAACTTCAACCAAAACGAGCCAAGGGCGCCGCAAACACCACCATATAGGCCACCGGGATTCAATGAGATACAATCATTTGCTCAAGAGATGAGGGATGGGTTCAAGGAGATGAGGACCCAATTCAATGAGTTTGGTGCATGGAGGAGGCAAGTCGACAATCAATTTGCCCAAATTGCAACTCAAGCCCCGAGAGAGAATGGGAGACTTTCGGGCCGACCCGAGGAGAACCCCCGAGCTCAAAACAATCAAAATGAAGTCCGGGCAATTGGATTGAGAAGTGGCCGAAACCTACCCGAGCCACACATGCCTAAGAAGGATGAAGAGAGCCGGACCGACTTACCCAGCAAGTCGGGTCCGACGTTCCTTGAAGTCGATCCAACAGGAAGATCGACTCCTCTGCCCAGGACCGAGATACACAACATCGGGC
The DNA here is from genome assembly GCA_964016875.1 of Fallopia convolvulus. NCBI lineage: Eukaryota > Viridiplantae > Streptophyta > Magnoliopsida > Caryophyllales > Polygonaceae > Fallopia > Fallopia convolvulus. Next base: position 46,841,660 of record OZ024720.1, on the reverse strand, counting down.
CCGACGTGGTGCCTAAGTCAGTCCAACCAGGAAATGTTGCAAGTGAAGTGGGGAAGTCCAAGGAGGTTGACCCAAGCAAGATTCAAGGTGCAACAACTCTTCCATATCCCTCGAAGAAGCCGAAAGATGTTGTTGAGAACAAGTTCAAGAGGTTCCTCAAACTCTTGCAAGGTTTGAATATCTCTATCCCGTTCACCGATGCATTGAGCGAGATTCCATCCTATGCCAAGTTTTTAAAGGAGATTTTGAGCAAGAAGAGGTCCATAGTTGAAATGCAAGATGAGGTCAAGACCTTGGAGTTACCGCAAAAGCTAGGAGATCCCGGTCGGTTTGCTATCACTATTGGTGTGGGGTCTCAAAACTTCCAAGCCTTATGTGACCTTGGAGCAAGCACGAGCATCATTCCTTACACCATATGGAAATCCACATCCATGGGTCTCATAGCTCCGGTCAACATGAGGTTAACGATAGCGGATGGGTCGTCCATCGAGCCAATTGGTATCGTCGAGGATTACCCCGTTTGCATTGAAGGCCACTATGTCCCGATCGACTTTGTTGTGGTGGACATGATAGAAGTGCCGGGTGAACCGATTATACTAGGGAGACCTTTCCTTGCTACGGTTGGGGCAATCATTAATGTAAAAAAGGGCCACTTGTCTCTTGACATTGGAGGAAGAGAGATTGACTTTTTCTTTAGGCCAACTTCAAAAGGGGTCGTGCATAAGGAAGCTAAGATGATCCAAGTTCCTCTTGGATTGCAATGGGAAGCCGTTTCTAAGAAGCCAAGGCCAAGGGAGCTTAGGTTGAAAGCCACCCCACCACCTAGAGAAATTGAGATAGAGCGCCAAGGTCTAGCCCTCAATATGATTGAGCATGGACAATTGGAGGAAGGGATGTCTTATTTGGAGGTGTTCAAGGCCGAGAAGGAAGAAGTTCAAGCACCACCTGAACCATCTCAAGAACTCAAGGAGCTTCCAAAAGATTTGAGGTATGCATTTCTTGGTCCCAACTCTTCTTTACCCGTAATCATAAATGCCAACTTGAATGATGAGGAGGAGTCTAAGTTGTTATAGGTTCTAAGAAAACATAGAGGAGCTTTAGGGTATTCACTAGAGGAACTAAAGGGAATCTCTCCCTCAATTTGCATGCATAGGATTTATATGGAGGATAACCATAAACCCACTATTGAACCACAAAGAAGATTAAATCCTAACATGAAAGAAGTGGTAAAGAGTGAAATACTTAGGATGTTGGATGCGGGAATCATCTTCCCAATTTCCGATAGCAAGTATGTGAGTCCCGTGCATGTAGTCCCTAAGAAAGGAGGTCTCACCGTTGTGCAAAATGAAAAGGGAGAAATGATACCTACGAGAACCACAACAAAATGGTGTATGTGTATTGATTACCGTAAGCTTAATAGTGGCACTCGCAAAGACCATTTTCCTCATCCCTTCATAGACCAAGTCCTAGAAAGATTAGCACAACATGAATATTTTTGCTACCTTGACGGGTATAGGGGGTTTTGGCAAATCCCTATTCATCCCGATGATCAAGAGAAGACGACATTCACATGTCCTTATGGGACTTTTTCCTATAGACGCATGCCTTTTGGTTTATGTAATGCGCCGGCAACATTTCAAAGATGCATGATGTCCATCTTCTCCGATATGGTTGAGGATATAGTAGAAGTGTTTATGGATGATTTCTCCGTCTATGGTTCCTCATTTGATGTTTTCTTAGCTAACTTAGACAAGGTTTTGACTAGATGTGAGGAGACTAGCTTGGTGCTTAGTTGGGAAAAATGCCACTTCATGGTGAAAGAGGGCATAGTACTAGGACACCCCATTTCTAGTAGGGGGATAGAAGTGGATAAAGCTAAAGTTGAAATAATTGAAAAACTACCTCCTCCCTCTTGTGTTCGTGATGTTAGGAGTTTCTTAGGTCATGCGAGATTTTATAGACGGTTCATCAAGGATTTTTCTAAGATTGCAAAACCATTGTCTAACCTCTTGATGAAGGATGTGCCCTTTGAGTTTTCCGAGAATTGCATGAGTTCTTTTTGTAGGTTGAGAGATGCCTTGATTTCGGCTCCAATAATGGCGGCACCCGATTGGAATCTTCCATTCGAGGTAATGTGTGATGCTAGTGATTTCGCCGTAGGGGCCGTCCTTGGGCAAAGGAAGGATGGAAAGTTGCATGCCATCTACTACGCAAGCAAAAGTTTGGATGAAACTCAGTGCAATTACACAACGACGGAGAAAGAGTTTCTTGCGATAGTGTTTGCATTTGAGAAATTCCGTTCATATATTGTGGGATCAAAGGTGGTAGTCTTCACGGACCATGCGACAATCAAATACCTCATGAAGAAGAAAGATGCAAAGCCGAGGCTTCTAAGGTGGATGCTCCTTCTCCAAGAGTTTGACCATGAGATCAAGGACAAAACCGGTGCGGAAAATGTGGTAGTTGATCATCTATCCCGTTTGCCCATTGAGTACATGTTGGAGATGGAGGATGGTTTGACTATAGATGATTCAAGGGCAGATGAAGTTCTCATGAGTGGAAAGGTGGAAAGGAAAGGTGGATCGACGAACCAAGTAAGTCGGGCCCGAGGTCCAGAACATCGGACCAAAGGCAGGGCAGGTACGAGTGAGTCGAGACCGAGGTCTTCAGAGTCGGGCCCGAGTTACCTGTGTGTGTGCGAAGCTGGACCGGCGTCCAACCATGTCGGGCTCGGTACACTTCAATGTCGGTCCGTGGAAGAAAGTAAGTTTCCTAACTCGATTTCCATTCCTTCTCGTTCTCAATTGATTAATTCTTTCTTTCCCACTTGCCTTCTTTCTATTAGTGCCGTAAGACGAGGGGTTTCCCCTTGGTTTGTGGATTTTGCTAACTTTGCCTTAGGGGGGAGTGATCCCACCAAATTTGTCTTATCAAGCTAGGAAGAAATTCTTACATGATGCTAGACAATATTTTTGGGATGATCCATATCTCTACAAGGAAGGGCGTGATCAAATCTATAGACGGTGTGTGCCAAGTGAAGAGGTTGAGAGCATAATTCACCATTGCCATTCCTTGCCTACGGGGGGTAACGCTAAGAGTTCCAAAACCACTTCAAAAATTCTTCAATGTGGTTATTATTGGCCAACCATGTTCAAAGATGTGCATGATTATGTGAGGAAGTGTGAGGAGTGCCAAAGAGAGGGGAACCTATCAAGGAGGAATGAGACTCCTCAAACTGGCATTCTAGAAGTTGAGTTATTTGATGTATGGGGCATCAATTTCATGGGACCATTTCCCACATCGGGGCCTTACAAGTACATCTTGGTAGTCGTGGACTATGTCTCAAAATGGGTGGAGGCCATACCAACAAGAACCAATGATGCTAGGGTGGTGATGAAGTTCTTGAAAAGCAACATTTTTGCAAGGTTTGGTGTGCCTAGGGTTCTCATAAGTGATGGCGGACCTCATTTCATTGAGAGGTGCTTCGAGAATGTGTTGATCAAGTATGGGGTGTCTCATCGAGTTGCTACTCCTTATCATCCTCAAACAAGCGGGCAAGTCGAGGTGTCAAACCGTCAAATCAAGGCTATCTTGGAGAAGACCGTATCTCGATCAAGGAAAGATTGGGCCTCTAAGCTCGATGATGCACTTTGGGCTTATAGAACCGCCTTCAAGACACCTTTGGGAACTACACCCTTCAATATAGTTTATGGCAAGGCATGCCATCTTCCGGTAGAGATTGAGCACAAGGCAAAATGGGCTCTCAAGGAGATGAATTGGGATATCAACTTGGCCGGTGAGAAAAGGTTTCTAGAGCTTCATGAGTTGGGAGAATTGAGGTTGAAAGCCTATGAGAACTCCAAGTTGTACAAGGAGAAGACCAAGAAGTGGCACGATAGGAAGTTAATTCCAAAGACTTATCAAACCGATGACAAGGTTCTCCTTTTCAATTCAAGGCTTAAACTTTTCCCAGGGAAGTTAAGGACTAGGTGGAGTGGACCATTTGTGGTCCACCATATCTATGCTCATGGTGCGGTGGACTTGGTTGATGAACGAGGACATATTTTAAAAGTGAATGGTCATCGAGTGAAGAAGTTCTATGACAAGGCCGGTCCAAGCGAAGAAGTTAGAGCCTCATGGGCTCTCGTCCTCGCCAATTGACCTGGACATGCCATTGAAGAATAAAGAAATTGTGAGCTCTTCATACTCTGCTCTCTTGCTTTTAAGTTTTGGTTTCCTTGTTTGATGGGGACATCAAAATTTTAAGTATGGGGTGGGGGTAAGTGTGCTCATGATTTCACTTGTTTATGTGTTTGTTATTTTGAGGATATTTGGTTTTCGGTTTCTAGTTTGTGTTTGGGATGTTTGTTTCTTGGTTTGTGGTTTGATGAACGACATGGATGATTGATTTGGTTTTGAATGGACGAGTCTTTGTTTTTGGTTTTAGAGAAATTTTTTTGCAAAAAAAAAAAAATCTAAAAAAATTTGAAAAATTGTGTTGAAAACAACAAAAAGATTTTGTGTTTTGTAGTTTTTGGACTAGAAATTCCCATCTTAGATTGCCAAATGAAAGCTAATGATGATGTGAGCATGTAAATTCCTTTGCATATTTTCGGATGGTTTAGCCTCTAAAATGATGTTGCTTTTGATGTGATCATGATATCTTGCTTGTTTTATTGAACATGTGAGTTCTCGGATGAGTTCTTATGCAACTATGTATGAGTGACCCTTGTGAGATTGATTTTTGGCCATTTTAGGGATGCTTGTTCATATTTGCATATCCCTCATGTTTCTTGTGTGATTAGCTCATGCATGCTTAGTAAAACTTGCTATTTGCGGTGTTTATCTATTTTCCAAGACCGTCACGAGATTTGTCCTAGCATTGTCACATTGATTTTGAACTTTGATTCTTTTAGTCACATAAATGTTCCATATCCTACCATGAAGTGAATCCTTTGTTTGTAGCCCCGTTTTAGCCTAAGCCTTTGTTTGAAACTCCTCAAAAATATTATTCCTAGCCTTATATGACTTGACCCTTATGGGATTGGACTTTAGAAGAGAGGTTGGGATTGTATTTGAAGAGTTGAGATTCTCTTGGGTTTAAGGGCAAAGAATGGTGTTATGAATCATGTGGGTAGTACATCTTTGTTGTGCAAAAAGAAAATGAAGAAGAAGGAAAAAAAGAAAGAAAGAAAATGTTGGAAATGTAAAGTGGAATGAAGGTAAAGGGCTTAAGTGAAGAAAAAGGGTCCGACCGAGTTATAAGCCACATCGGGCCCGATGTCATAAGAAAGTCGGTCCAAGTATAGAAAGTGTGGAAAATCCAACAAAAAGCCTAAGAGCAAAGATGAAGTGGAATGTTAAGTGAAATTTTGGGTTGAAAGGAAAAATGTTAAGTCTTTTTGGATGAGTGTGAAAGTAATTGTGGAATTTTGGTGAAGTTGGTGAGAGTTTAGGTTGTTCAATCCCCATTGTAAGAACCACAAGACCAAATAATTCCCACCTTGAGAAATATCAAAAGCCCCATTACAACCCGGCCGAATGGAACCTCTTTGAGGACCTCTATTGAGCCAAGTTCGAATTTTTTGTGTACTTTGTATTAGGCATCTCTAGGTGGAGGAATTGGTGATATTAGCTTCAATAGTAAAGTCCTTACTTGCATGATTTTTGAGCTTGAGTGTTCATTGCTAAACCCATACACATGATGAGTGATACACATTCACATATCCCTAAAGTGAGGCTTAGTTGCATTGACTCTATTCCTTGGAACACTTAATCATGTGTGATGATGTAATCTTGCTTGAATATCAATCACTTGTGCTTAAATGTGTTTTCATACGAGGCTTTACTTGAAGATTATGTTTCGGTCCTGCTTACATTGTTATTGCTTGAGGACAAGCAAGTTTAAGTATGGGGTATTTTGATGTCTCTTTATTTGGTGGTGTTTTTATATATGATTTCCTTTGTAAATATGTTTCTTTTTCCCCTTTTCTTGTGTGTTTTGTTCCTTTTTAGCTTAGTTCCCATATTTCTATGAGATTCGGAGACTATGCGCGTTTTATGTGTTTTGTAGGTGTTTTGGCATGGATCAAGGATCGTTTTGAAGGAGGATCGGAACATGGAGCAAGGCCCGAGCTTAAGAGGGAAAGAGAGGAGCAAGCCATGAAGAAGAACGAGAGAAAAGCCAACAAGAAGAAGGTGGAACGAGGTCCGGACCGAGTTGCAACCAACGCTGGGCCCGACTTGAGTTTTCAACCTCGGACCGACTTGCACAGTAAGTCGGGCCCGAGGTCCTCCGTGTCGGTCCGAGTCGGTCATTGGACTGCTTGGGCTCCAAGGCACGAAATTGTTAACTTCCACTTTTGCCCCTCGTCTATAAAGGCTCTCTTATCTTCTAATTAAAGGGGGGTTCCCACACTTAGCAAGGAACCAACCCTCAAAATCTCTCAAGAGGATACTTGGAGAGCAAGGAGGAAGGAGAGGAGAAGGAGAAGAGAGAGAATCGGCCTAGAGGAGGAGATTTGATAGGTTTGGTTGATAGATTAGCTTTGTCTTGTTTTGATTTTGTGTATTTGGAAACCTTTGATTGGATTTTGTGGATTGCTTTTGATTTGTGAATGAAACTTGGTTTTGGTTTGAGATTGATGATGTTGATTGCCTTGCTTTTTGATTTGTTTGCTTTCTTTGTTTGCCATATGGAGTAGATCTCCTTGATCTTGGGTTATGGGGGAAAACTCTAGCTAGGTTGGGCTAGAAACCCCAATTCCATAGCCTTGAGTGCTTGATCTAGGAACCCACTCTACATAGAGCTACAATTCCTTGCGAAAGTAAGGAATCAAGGCTTGTGATTGGCAAAGTAGCGAAAGTGAACATGTGTCAATCTCAAGACCTTGCTTCGAAGGGGATTTCCCCAAGGATCGATGTGTAGAAGTGGTTGGAACGAGGGCGAAAGCACTCGATCCTATTCCGATCATCACTTATTTCTTGAATTGGGGTGGAAAAGCCTTAATCTACTAGAGAAGGAACCCAAAAGCCCAAGATCTACTTTCAATCTTTGAAGTTCGACAAACCCAGCTACCTCGGGCCCGACTTGCTCTACGTCGGTCCCGACTTCCCTCTTGTGGCCAACATCGGGCCCGACGTGACACTTGTGTCGGTCCCGACTGTTCTCTTTGTTTTCCTTTGTTTTAAGTTCTCCTTTCCAGCTTTCTAGTGTCTAGGCACCTCAATCGAGTACATTTCCTGAGCGTTCGACACCCACCACGTGCTACAACGGGGTCGGGTTATAAATTGTATCTCTAGACCCTCGCACAACCGAGCGATCACCAATAACACAATCTTCAAGCATAGCCCTTTTCAAAACATTTTAAACATAAGTGAAAAAGTAGACAAGTAATTTTAACGTCATCACATATGTATAAGTCTCAAGCATAGGCAATCACAATCCAACCTCACAAGGGATTTTAATGTGTTTCACTCATCTCTCATGTGTTTAGGCTATTAATATCAACTCTCATCTCAATCTTTATGCAACATCAACTTTATCATTGAAACTTATATCACAAATCTCTCTACCTAGAGAAGTCAAAACACATCAATCATCATAAGAACTTAGGCTCAATGAAATCTTCATAGAAGACTCCATTCGGTCGGGTTGTAATGGGGCTTGGTAAAGACAAATAGGCGTGGAAAATATTTTGGACATGTGGTGCTAATAATATCCGGGAATCAAAGACTCCTAAAAAATCACACATCACCAAAACTCTCATAAGATAACATATACCAAACTCTCTCAACATTATGCTCAAACTCACTTATTTCTTCAACCCCTTTTAATATCCCATCTTATCTTGCTTATAAATACTAAGGAAATTTGGCTCATGCACACTTTCACTTTCAACACTTTGCTTTATTTTTCTCCCTTTTGATTTTCATTTTTTTTTCTTTGGAAGATTGGCGCCAATTCTTTTCTCTTTCTTTTTTTTTCAACTCTTTTGTAAGTGCATTCAGGGAACCAAACTCCTTTTATGTGACAAACTGCAAGATTTTTTACTTTTCCCAACCCATACACTTGAACCAAGCAATCTCACTCAACAAAACTATCACAAACCAACACTAAGTCCTAATCCACGGATAGGGTCAAGCTTATCTTGGCTATGGAATAATTTTGTTGAGCTAAAAATAAAACGCTTAAGGCTCAACTTGGCTTCAAAAAGAGGATAATGTAAAGGTAGGTAAAAGAGAGGATAAAAAGTGGCTTATGAAAAATAAGTTCTTAATCGTAATTAACATGCATGAACGATCTCATAACGGCTTCAAGAAATTGATAACCATATCAATGACAAGAGATATATATGCATAAAGAGAGCAAATCACACAAGAAAAAGAAGAGGGATTTTTGATGTTCTCCCTATAAGGCCAAAATTCCTCACTAGGTAAAAATTTTGTTGGATTGCAACTACTTTTACTTAAGACACATATGCTCAATTTCATTACAAGTCAATTTTCACAATCAAAAGCAATTTCTCAAGACTTAGGCTATACTATCCAAATATGCCAAAGGAATTATATGATAAGCATGAAATTAGTTCTCATCATAGGACATCTAAGATGGAGCATTCTTCTATCCTAAAACAAACAAAGAAACTCAATTTTTTTTGATTTTTCTCGAATTCTTATTTTTTTCTTAACAATACCGACTAACAAACAAGCAAAGAAAACCAACACACAAAGACTCAATTATGTACAACATGTGAGATTTCTTCTTGAATATCAACTTTCGCAAATTAAACAACTTTCTATCTATCCTTCAACCTAGGAATATCAACTTTCGCAAATAATCCTATTAGAACTAGTCAAAGCAATCAACTTTACACTTTCGCTTTTAGGTTAATCGCAAGACATGCCTCAACTGTCGCAAAGGAATTAAGCACAAGATAGATAGATATGATCTTCAAGCATTCAAATTATGAATTCACACTCATGAAACATAAAGATCATGCTTTTATCACATAAAGGTGCTAACTTTCGTTAACTAGAGCAAGTAAATCAACTAACTTTCGTTCAATTAATAAACTTACTATCTAATCTCTTCTACTTCAACTAGGATAGATCCACTTTCACTTCAAAACCCTAATTTGACTATTCTGACTCAAAGTTTCCACTTTCGCTTCAACTATGAATGAGAAATTTCAATCCACTTTCGCTTCAAGGATTAAGAGCAAGAGAATAGATTCATGCAATAAAAACAATCAAATCATGATCAAGAGAAAGCATGCACAACCATTGTTGGGTTCAACCCCAACCTTAGAGAGGAAAACTACTCACTAAGCATAATAATTGAAAACAAAACTGAATTAAAAAGGAAAAGCTTACAACTTTGAATTCAAAACAAACTTGTTCTTCAAGCAACACCGATCTCTACTCTCTATCCTCTCCTACCAACTTCTCTCTCGCCTCCTCTAATGCGCCCCTCGGGCCCTAGAGCGGTGTTGGTTGCCCCCCAAAAGATGACGATCATAAACTAAAGGGGTTAACCTCCTTTTATAGAAGAAAAGGAGTCCTAATTTAACTAGGAAACAAGATAAAACAACCTTCCTAAAATAAAAAAGATAGAATATCTCCTAAAGATCTCGGAATATGGAGAGAGTCGGCGCCATGCACGACCTAAAATGGGTCGTGCACGACCCTGTTAGGGTCGGTCCCGAGAGCTCATAATTCTGGTTGGGTCGTGCACGACCCTGTAAGGGTCGGTCTGGAGAGCACTTAAATCAACCTTGAGTAAAACTTGCGTAGCGGCTTCGTTACAACTCTGTTTGACTCGATTCTTTTTCCTATGTTCTTGTAACGAATTTCTCTATCTCTTTCCAAGCTCAAACTTGATCTTCAATGACTTTATGAACTTCATTCCTTGAGCTTTCCCTTAAGTGCTTCTCTTCGGTTTTGCTCTTTTCCTCAAAAGTGCTCCAAAACAGCTCCAAAAACCAATACAACACCACCAAAGCTTATGCAGACTCCATATCTAATGAAAATACAAAAACCCACACAAACGACTCAAAACAAAACACAAAACTAAAGAAAAAGACTCAAAGACTCAAAAACACACTCTAAGAACACGACTAAAAAGGTGGACATCAAAATACCCCATACTTAGACTTGCTTGTCCTCAAGCAATAAACAAGACATCAACCAAAACCATCAACACATATATCAAGTCAATGCCCTCATCAAAAAGCAACATCTAAGCACAAGTAGAAGATAGACAAGTGAATCTAAATGTCATCACACATATATGCAACCTCAAGCAAAAGCAACTAAAAATCCAACCTCACAAGGGATATGTGTTTCACTCAACTCTCATGTGTTTAGGCTTATAATAACAACAACTCTCAACTCAATCCAATATGCAAAAATCAACATAGCCATTGTTACTTATATCACCAAACTCTGCACCAGAGATGTCAAAACAAGCAAAAATCATCAAGAGAACTTAGGCTCAATGAAAAACTTCATAGAAGTTTCCATTCGGCCGGGTTGTAATGGGGCTTGGTAATAACAAATATGGCGTGGAAAATTTTGGCTATGTGGTGCTAATAATATCCGGGAATCAAGACTCCTAAAAACTCTCACATTACCAAAACCCTCATAAAAACATTACCAAACTTATTCTTATTATTGCACACTCACTCATTCAACCCCTTTCATCCCAACTAATCTTGCTTACAAACATTAAGGAAAATTTGGCTCATGCACATTATACACTATTCAGCTCTTTCTTTCTTTTTCTTTCTTTTCCTCCCATATGATTTTCATTTTTTTTTTTCTATGGAGGTTCGGCCGATTTTTTTTTCAACTTCTTTTGTAAGTGCATTCATGGAACCAAACCCCTTTTACATAACAAACTGCAAGATTTTTTTAACTTTTCCCACCCCATATTACCCCCACTTGAACCAATGCATCGCACTCAACAAAACCATCACAACAACCAATACTAAGTCCTAATCCCCGGATACGGTCAAGCTTATCTTGGATAGGGAATAATTTTATGGAGCTAAAAATAAAAGGCTTAAGGCTCAACTTGGCTTCAAAAACAAGGATAATACATAAGGTAGAATAGGGATTAATAGGGCTTATGAAAAATAAGCTCTTTATCATCTGATTTCACATGAGTTGAACTAATATCTCATATAGGTCTCAAGTAATAGATAACCATGCAATGACAAGAGATAATATGCATAAGGAGAGTAAATCACACAAGAAAATCAAGGCTAATAATCTCACATGGTAATTTGTTGGATTTAAGTTACTTCTACCTAAGATCATATGTGCTCAATTTTATCACATGCTAAATATCCACATAAAAACAATTTTCAACATGATTCAGGCAAAGCTATCCAAACATGCTAAAGGAATTACATGATCAAGCAAGTTAAAGCATATCATAGGACATCTAAGTGGAATATTATCAATCCTAAAAAAACACAAAACACAAAAACTGACACAAAACCGAGTTTCCTTTTTCCCATGCCCCATACTTAAACCAAACAGTGTCCTCACTGTTTAAAGCAAAGACATAAAAAGAAAGAGGATAAAGAAAAAGGGAACTCACAAAATAAAACTGAAGCTGTGTGGAACCAATAAGCACTTGAGGAGTTGATTTTTCTCGGATTTCAATAGAGGTCGGAACCGACCCTATGAGGGTCGATAACGAGCTTGTTGTATGTCCACTGAATCTCTCTTTGTTGCTCTTGTACCGATTCGTCGGCATTTTCTTCTTCTTTGATTTAGCACATCTTCATTTTGTACCTGAGTCACTTTAGGAAAACATCTATCCTACTACACTAGTCTAATCTAAAAAAAACAAGTCAAAAGAAAGCTAGCAAAAAGATCTAAGAAACTGAAAACTAAAAGCAAAAACAAAAAGCGGGTTGCCTCCCGTAAGTGCTATTTTTTTTACGTCATTAGCCTGACGAACTTACCTTAGCTATAATCAAGGTGGCCATCCAGTATCGAAGGGATCATAAGAAACCCCATACTTAGCCTGCAAAACATCATAGCTTGTCTCCAAGATATTTGGTCCTCTATCATCAATCAGAATGCTTAGAAGTCCTACAACAGGGTTAGTATAAACCGAAAACCAAGGAGGTTTTGGCTCCTTCACAATACTAACATTAGGATATAATATAGAATAAGGATGAGAGAAAGGATCATGACCAGAATTGATTGGGTAAGAACAAGAAAACTCACCTGGGTCTTTCGAAAAAGGGGTCGTTACCGAGGAGAAGTGGGTCGCTACCGACCCTACTGGGTCAAGGAATGCCTCGGTAATGTGCTTGTCTAGCATGGTAACGGATATGTGATCGTCTTTCTTCATCGGGAAAAGGGTCGTTACCGGCCATGGGGGGTCGGTAGACTCCGTGATATGCATGTCCTCCTTGAAGCCGCTCGTTTCTGTACTCAGAGAGGGGTCGGTACCGACCCATGGTGGGTCGGTAGGCTCCTCAGTACTACAACTAGCCACTTGTGAAAGGTGGTCGAGCTTGACCCTTGGAGGGTCGATCGCCTCTTCTTCCTCGTTAATAGCACCCTCAGGAACGACCCTCGAGGGGGTCGTGTTCGACCCTAAAGGGGTTACGCTTGACCCAGAGGGGGTTGTGCTCCACCCTAAGTGGGTCGGTCCTGAGGCTTGTTCCTCCTCCTTATGCTTGGGTGGCTTGGGCAACGCCTTGCCACTCCTTAGATGCATGGCTCGGATTTCACCATTGCTTGCTCGGCCTCTAGGATTCTCCTCAGGGCGGCCCGTGAGTTGTCCATGAGGTCACGGAATTTGAGTAGCTAGTTGGCCAAGTTGGGAATCGACGTTCTTTCTCCGTGAGTCAAATTCTCCCAACCATGCATGAACACCTTTCAACTCAGATCGTACTCCATTGATTCCTTCTTGCAGCCCTTGCACCAATGATGGTGGCTCTTGATAGTCCGAGGGTCTGTAAGGTGGAACTCTCTGTTCTTGCTGGGGAAATTGGCTCCCTTGGTCGTATGTATAATTGCCTCGGGTGGGCTGATTGTAATTCCTCCCTGCATAAAAAGTATCACCTTGGTACCTATATGGACCCCTCATGTAATTAGCTTTTTCATATGCCCTAGCAGCTATGGTTTCCCTTTCTCTCTGGATCTCCTCTATCTCTAAACAGTGTTCAGCTATCCACTGTTCCATCTCTTCCAGTGTCATGGCCATGGCTTTTGCGTTCTCTTAATACTTAAAACAAAGACAACAACAGAAACGAAATCAAAAGGCAAAACGGGGTCTCGAAGAGGGTCGGTACCGAGGCCTAGTGGGTTGGTACCGAGCTTGGAGTGATCCCGTGAAATAGAAACTAAAAATAAACAAGCAACTACCTGTCGACAGGGTCGGTACCGACCTGGGTAGGTTCGGTAACGACTCGACAATGTCCTCGAAAATAAACAGAAAAAACACAGAAAATAGGGTTGCCCAGCAGGGTCGGGACCGATCCTAGGGGGCTCGTTAGCGACTCGACGGAGTCCCGAAAAACGCAAAAAGAATAAAACTTGGCACTATTGAAATCTCCCCAGCAACGGCGCCATTTTGTTGAAGGGTTTCTTGAACAAATAAATTTATATTCAAGACCTTGCTGAGTATAGCGGAGTCAGGTTCGTCCACAGGAGGTAGTCAGTGCTAGGTTTTGTTACTTAAAGCGCAAGCAATCAAACAAAGCTAGGGTTTTTATCAAGTAAGAGAGGAATTCTAAGGTAAAGGTATCACCAAAACAATATTCATGCATGCTTCCAATTAGAATTCGCAACTATCATGCAATTACGATCATAGAAGAGTCGACTTTCGCAAACATATAAAGTTATTCAATCAACTGTCGCAAATTAAACAACTTTCTATCTATCCTTCAACCTAGGAATATCAACTTTTGCAAATAATCCTATTAGATCTAATCAAGCAACCAACTTTACACTTTCGCTTTTAGGTTAATTGCAAGATATTGCCTCAAATTTCGCAAAGGAATTAAGCACAAGATAGATAGATATGATCTTCAAGCATTCAAGTCATGAATTCAAGTTTAGACATGCATGATCGCGTTGGGTTTTCACCCAACCCTAGAATCTAAGAAGACTACTCACTCATTGAGAAGAAAGAAGAAGACATCATCATATAATAAAACCGAAATTTCAATTAAACTAAAAAGAAGTCTTACAATTTCTCCAAGTCTTCCTCTTAATCTCCAAATAACCTCCAAACAAAAAGCTAGAAAAGAGAGAGTTTAACTAGAAGGTCTAGCACCCTTTTATAGAGAAAAAGGAGCCCTAATTACACTAGAAAACAAGATAAAACTACTTCCTAAAATAAAAGATAGAATATATCATAAGATCTCGGAATAATAGGGCAAAGTCGGTGCCATGATCGTCCCAAATGGGTCGTGCACGACCCCCCTAGGGTCGGTCCTGAGGGCTCACTTTCTTCTTGGGTCTAGCACGACCCTGATAGGGTCGTGCACGACCCTCATAGGATCGTGCCTGAGGGCTTGTTCTTTGGTTGGGTCGCGCTTGAGTAAAACTTGCGTAGAAGATTCGTTACAACTCCGTTTGACTCGATTCGTTTTCCTATGTTCTTGTAACGAAATTCTCTATCACTTTACTAGCTCAAAGTTGATCTTTGATGACTTTTCTTGAGCGCATAATCTCCATCTTCTCTTGCAATGCTCCAAACTCTTCTTCCAAGCTCCAAAACTCCTACAAAATGACACAAAAGATGCGTAGCTTCCGAATCTCAAGGAAATACGTAAACTAAGGCAAAAAGACTCAAAAACATAAAACTCTAGCACAAAATCTAACTAAATCTAATCTATCTAGATACTAAAAACCTCCCTAAAAAGCGGATACCAAAGAGATAAGTGTCACCTTGAAGGGTGAGATTTCCCTACATGTCATCCTTTTCTACCTTAGAAGAGTTAAACTCGATCAGGATCAGTTTTCAAATTACGAAGTACATTGCAAAATACGAAAAGTGCACTACAAAAAGTGCGAAAATTGCATTACTGTAAGGCCCAAGGCCTTATAAGTGCTATCCCATGCCAACCCGAGGACTTCCCAGGAGGTCACCAGTCTTGGTACTACTCTCGCCCCTGCACGCTTAACTTCTGAGTTCTTTGTCCTCACTCGAACCAAGAAAAGGAAGAGCTCTTGTTGACGTGGGGATCACCTCAACCTCTTATAAATTATCGGGGTGTTACAATCTCCCCCACTTAAACACTTGACGTCCTTGTCAAGGACCAAGCACCGCCCTCTAAGTTGAGTCACTGCCCTCCGGGCCAAGTGCACTCGTAACCTAGAGTCGGCACTGATACCATTTGTAAGGCCCAAGCCTTTGGAAGTGCTATCCCTTGCCAACCCGAGGACTTCCCAGGAGGTCACTTATCCTGGTACTACTCTCGTCCCTGCACGCTCCACTTCTAAGTTCTTTGTCCTCACTCGAACCTAGAAAAGGAAGAGCTCTTGTTGACATGGGTAGCACCTTAATCCCTTTTAAATTATCGGGGTGCTACAATTACAAAGTATGAAAAGTGCAATCCAAAATAGGAAAAGTACATTCGTTTCAAGATAAGAGTTTGTTTTAGGATAAAAGTTTGTTTTATTTGAACCAAACTCATTATATTTTAATATTGGTGGAAATCAATACATAAATATTGTGTATTTATTGGACCAAAAAGGAAAAACTCCATTAGTTCTGAAAATAGAATTGGTATGTGTTATTAGACTTGAGTTTTTGAAACTTTTATTATTTAATAAAAACATAAATCGTAAAAAAAAATTAAAATTCAACAAAATAAGATATTTTTGTCGGTAAAATGAAATTCTTATTCTCCCAATAAAAACAAATAGTACCACCAATACGTACAATGTATGAAATAGAATAAGATTCTAGGAAACTGAAATTCAAAACTGAAACCAAAAATTAAAATTTTGAAATTGAAAAGATTCATAAGTAATATCATTAACTACGTAGCTAATGAAATTAGAAATTAAAGTCCAGTGCCGAGCTAATTGACCGTTGAAAACCCATAGGAAGTTTTAACAACATTTCAAAACGTTTGTTTGTTTGTTTTTCTACCAAAAAAGGAAAATAAAAGTAAAAGAAGCTGTTATATATTTGAGTCCGTCCATGGATGGATGAATTGAAGAAGATGAAATAGCATTTTGTGTGAATTAGTTTGTAATTGATGAAAATGGTGATTTTGAGGGAGCGGTGTATAGAGCACTACAACATCCAGCATAAGATATTTCTAGTGGGCGAAGGTGATTTCTCCTTTGCGACATG
This sequence comes from Fallopia convolvulus, assembly GCA_964016875.1. Lineage (NCBI taxonomy): Eukaryota > Viridiplantae > Streptophyta > Magnoliopsida > Caryophyllales > Polygonaceae > Fallopia > Fallopia convolvulus. The sequence goes on along the minus strand of OZ024720.1, from coordinate 46,825,318 downwards.
CTTAGCACGTGCCTTTGGTGCTGGTTATAACGTCGTTGCCACTTCACTCGATTCTAGAGGTATGTAATTGGAATAATTAGCTTGATAAAAGGCTTTTATCAATGAACGTACATATGATATTATATATGATGGCAGACAAAGTGACAAAAACGTACGCACAAGGGGAGAAGAACTTAATGGAGTCGGAATGTAGAGGAGCACGTGTTATTCATGGAGTAGACGTGCATAACATGAACAACCATCATTAGCTTTCGGGTACCCGCTTTGACAAGATTGTCTTCAATATTCTGCATGCGAGGGATACCTATTATACTTGCACTCACGCTAGATCAGAGCATGCAATCAAGTATATTGAGTAAGTATACGTAGTGTGTGTGTGTGTGTGTATATACGTACTATTGAGTATTGTGTATTGAGTACAAATATATATTTGTGTACGAGTACAAATATATATGTGTGTACACGGACGTACGTGTAGGTGTCATCGACACCTGGTGGGGGGGGGGTTCTTGAAGACGGCGCACCAAATGGTTGGGAGAGCGGGGAGATCCACCTCACCCATAAAATGAGGCATCTGTTTGACACGTGGAGGATAGGGGAGCTTGGGGAGAGGGTGGGACTGGCTCTGAAACATGACCCTGAGTTTAGTAGTAAAAAGTACCCAGGATATGTCAATGAGAAAGGCTACGGGGCCAGGTGGGATTCCCATTTCCGTGTTGGCCAGTGTTCCACCTACATTTTCTCTCCGCAAACTCAGCGACTTAGTGTTTGGCCTCGTTTGAGCTTTTAATTATTAGCTAATACGTACCCTGTACGTATGTCAAAGAAAAATTAATCTATCATTTTGATTTTGAGTTTGATTTGATACTAGTATAAAAATCACATTTTACCTCAAGATATAACATCATGGATTCACGGATAGTCTATATCGACGATAAAAAAAGGGTTAAACTACTAAAAAGCAATATATTTTATAAGAAAATAACATTTATCCCTAATTATTTCTAACAAACCCAAGATATTTGAGTGATATGTCGATAAAACTCCAAATATAAATATCCCAGACTTTGCCATATTTTTTTAAAAGGTAAGGATTAGGGTCATCACAAGTATTACTTGGACTCGCCTAGAGCATCCACTAGGGATGAGAACTGCTTACTAACCAATTCTAAAGAGGAAAAGGCAAACTGCCGCTAGCGAGATTCAAAATGGTGACCTTGGGGTACTAACCCAAATGCTTAACCATCGAACCAAATGCTCAAAGGCCTCGGAACATATCATATGGATACACGCCATTGATGAATAGTTGGGTAAAAATAAAACAAAACCTAGAAGGTTCGGTTTTGTAGCAGGTTTAACAAATAAGTTTGTAATGCTTAGTTTAGTTTTAAGATCTGATTTAGTTTTCAAATTTTGTTTGAACAGGGTTCAAGGTTTTTCCCTTCCCAAAATATCTCCTTATGTAATCTGAAGCTCTGACTTGAGTTGTTTGATCGAATACAAAAGTTTCCTCATAAACCACTCAAAATCTCTTTTAGAAAACTAGCTACCATTCTTCTTCGGATCTTCCCTTCCTCTTTTGTGGACGATCCTTGGAACTGGAACACCACTCTTCGATCTCAAAAGAGGGCTTTTGGAGTTGAGATACTATCGACTGTTCGAGTCCCATCTTAGTGGTATCAAAGTCGCCACTGTTCTAAAAATCGGCCTGGGCGGCCGCCTAGGCGGCGCCTAGGCGCTGGGCGGTGGTCCACCGTCCCGATTTTGCCTTGGGCGGTGGGCTGGGCGCCTAGGCGGGCTGGGCGGGCGCCTAGGCGGGCTGGGCGGGCGCCTAGGTGGACTAGGCGGGCGCCTAGGCGGGCTAGGCGAGCTAGGCAAGTTGTGCGAGTTAGGCGGGTTGGGCGGGTTAGGCGGGTTGGGCGGGCGCCTAGGCGGGCTGGGCGGCCTTCTAGGCGGCCTTCTTGGTAGCTTGGGCGGACCCTAAGAAGGTTCTAGGCTTGAATTTATTCAGAGACATTATAATAGGATTATTTTTTATTTATATATTCTTAACAATTACAAATAATAATCTTATAAAAAAAATCATACCAATCCGCCTAATCCGCCCAGATTCCGCCTAGGCCCCCGCCTAGCCGTCTAGGCGCTAGGCCCCAGCCCACCGCCTAGCTCCCGCCTAGCGTTTTTTAGAACACTGAAAGTCGCTGATCTTGGATCCATGGTTGAAACACGAAAGAAGATCATCCAAGAAATCACTAACAAGGCGAAGCGTCACAGAGATACTCTAGAGCAATAGATGTTTTGTTCAGGATCTGAAAAAACCCATTAAATGGAAGCAATGCAAGCGGAGAATAAGAGAAAATTTGATGAGTTACAATCGAGCTTACACAACATGAAAGAAGCTATCATGTTGCTAGCATAAAAGGGGAATCAAACGATGTTACCTCTTAGATCTCATAAGGTAGGAGGATCATCGACATTGAGGGTTGCTCTATCACACCAGCAAATCCACCTGATTCAAGTCGGAGTATGAAAACCCAAAAACAAATAATTCAACTAGGTAAACAGATTATTCAACCAGGTAATCAATTTTACCCTATGGCCTAGCTTCTAGAATGGTTGAAGGGGATTTTCCTGAGTTTGATGGAACAATGGTTAATGAGTGGTTAAACCATTGTGAACAATTCTTTGCTATTGATAATACCTTACCTGAGTTTAAGGTTAGGCTAGCATCCCTTCATTTAGAGGTCCGTGCCTTGCAATGGCACCAAAACTTTGTGAGGAGTCGCTTTGATCAGCTCCCAAATTGGCTAGACTATGTGATTGAGATTTCATCAAGGTTTGGTAAGATGGATGATGATTTCCAGGCAAATCTTGTGAGTTTGAAACAAAAGGAACATGTGGAAGAATTCTAGGATAAATTTAAGTGTACCTTAACTAGATTGACCTTACCAAATGCTCATGCCCTAAGTATCTTCCTAGCCAATTTATACCCATATTTACAAGTCCATATACACCAATTCAACCCTACAACACTTAGTGAGGCTGCAAGGCTAGATAAGTTGTATGAATCCTCTCTCTAGCTAACTCCTCAAAAGAACCACGATTAAAAATATCCCAGCCTAAATTACAAACACGCATCCCTCTTACCAAATTATAAACCCCCAATGATCCAACCTAACCAAAATGTGCCAAACAACACCAAAATACCTTATGATCGGCCAGGTAGGAAATGCACAATGTAATATTCACTCTTTTTATTAAAGGAATATTGCTATAATTATTTCGAATTAATAATAAGTGAAGAGTTACTTAATTTAATTCTGCTATAAATGAATCAAACTTGCAAATTAAAAACAAAATTTATTTCATATGAATGAATTATTGCAAGTTAAATTGTATTTAGCGGAAATTTTAAATTTGTAAGAGTGTAAGAAGATTAATTTTGGGATATATTTTAAGGCAAACAAGATATAAGATTTAATGACTAGTAAAAAGAATGGGGTGTCTCCCATAAGACTTGAACTCACGACCTATGGAATACACACACGGTACCCCTGCCGCTCCAACTTGGTTCTTTTAAGTTTCAAGGGATGCATTAGGTTATACCTTATTACTAGACGATGTCTTCTTCTCAAAATCGAGAAACCAAGAGTCCCATGGATGTGCTGCCTTCGTCAATGCTTCGATCAGCCTTGGGCATTGACCCTCCATCACATTTTCCACCAAGGAAACCTACTAGCCTATCCAAGCCTCATCATGGACTGCTGAAAGTTTCTTGTTTTTAACCTAAAAATACCCAAATTCAAAATTCGATTGTGAACTCATTTCTCAACCAAAATTCGTAATTCAAATTGCTAAATTTCAAGCATGAAGTTCTCTAAGAAATACCTCAATCATATTGGAATAAACCTTTCAAGGATCGAGTTATAATTTACCAAAACATTTCGTGGACTGGTTTTTCCAGAATTTTTCGAAGTGGTGTCTAGCAGTTTTCACAAGCTACGTGCACCACATTCCAGCCGCCATAACATCCCATAGGTATATAGGGATTCCTACTTTCACCTGTCTCCAGTCACATTGCCACCCCGCACCTAGTGTTGCGGCTAGAAGCCAGTGAATATGCATCTCCAACCAGTTCTCCTGCTAGTTTCTTTTGCCTAGAAATTCAGCTTTGATGAGTGATTTTGATCGCCTCTGTTCTCCATCATCCCTCAAAATCTTAAATTTTCATTACCAACAGTAAAAAGAGGGTGATGAGGACTTCCAAGTGCCGCATGAACCACCCAAAACGGATATCAAACGAAGTCGCTAGCCATCAGTGAAGTTGGCTTGCTCAACGTTGTGGAGAGGAAAAAGTAGAAGTATATAGCTAAATGTGAGGAGAATAGATACAAATTTATCCCTTTCGCTTTCTCTATGTTTGGGGATTCGATAAGGAGGCTTTGGACACGCTTTCACGTATTAAGTCTCTCTCTATTAGCCACTCTAACAAGGCTAGGAGTGGTGCATTCATTTTTCATAGATTGAGTTTTTGCATTCAGAAGGGTGTGGGGTCCAACTTGTTTCTATGCTCCCATCCAACTTTATGAATTTGTATAGTTTTCCAAATAATAAAAATAATTTTACAAAAAATAAGAGAAATAAAAAGCAAAGGAAGAATGAATAAAGGAAAAGGGTAAGTGATATGGGGTTTGCCTCGGTATGCATGTCATGGGTTTCCGATGGACCATCTTGATTCGCATTTTACCTTGTTTTACTTGCTGCCTCAATTTGTGTGCAAGGTAATCTCCAAATTGTATTGCTAGGTAATTTCCGCCTCTCAAGCTTGACTATTATTAAATTGATTTTTAGGATAAGATCATTCGAAGTTGGTTTTTCGTATTAAATCTCGTAAAGCGTTATCTATTGAATCTTGTAATTAGTTAAGTTATAAAGCCGAATTATGGCAAGCAAGTTTTTGACAAATTATTATAAGGACATAATAATTTGTACTAATTAATCTTGAGACAAAAATAAATTGATTATAATTTTTTTCTCTTTTTTTTGGACAACCCGAGCTCGAGTCTTGGATGCACGTCGTTCGAGATGAAACTAATCACCTTAAGAAGAGTTATCTCATATAAGACAAGCGGACGATTCTCTCTTGTATTATTATTATTATCAAATAATATTTGTGTTAAGAACAACTTGTGTTCTTAATAAAATATGATAGGTTATTATTTTATTAGAAATCATGACACTGTTGTTATTTATTCAGTTTTGTGTATAGCCAGATTTAGGTCCGTTGTGTATGACCTTGTGTGTTTAGTTGTCTCATGCTGAGACATTGATGTGGATTAAGGTAGTTTCAGGGAGGGGAACTAGGTTCCACGCCCTCTCTTTAAAATATTACATTAGGAGTGGCCTAATCCAAATGGTGGGTCATGACTCTTCCCCTGCTCTTCATGTGAGGGGGTGAATTGACACGGTGCAACGTAGACGGTTAGAATAAATAGGCCTTTGATATCTACAACACCAGGTACAAAGGAAATATCAAGGATAACTCAGGTCCTCTTATCTCGGTGTAGCGTAGATGACCATAGATGAAATATGTCGTTGATTTCTACGGTACCAAAACATTTCACCAGTAGTTCGAGTGGATTAAAAGCCACCAACCTGTTTGTGAAAAAGTTTTGAAAGTAATATAAAATAAGTTTGTTAGGAACATTACTATTCTAGAATTCTTAGTCCAATAAGAAAACCATTCTAGCTCTCGACTATGAATGATTCTTAATCAAACTTTCATTAAGTTAATCTGATAAGTTGACGAAAGCTTTTCAAAATGTTGTGTGATTAGTATAAGTTCCCGACAAGCTGTGGTGTCCTACCTCTTGAATATGCATGCCTCATGTTTATCTTCTATGGGATTGCTAACTATTGGATCATTGACTATTTGTTATTCAGATTTCGATGCCAATATGTTTAGTAACGACCATAAGAACCAATCAATTTCTCCACTTGCTTAGTCTTTCATTAGACTAACACGACCACTTTATTCAATTGCATGGTTGGCTAGTGTACATTGTCTGTATACGACATGTTAGATGAATAGAGAAGTTGAATTGAACAATAGATTCATAGAATCGAAGTCTGAAGTATTGAAGAAAGATTTCAAAAATTTGTACTTCAACAAATATCATGGTTGCACCACTACAAAGCAAAATCACGAAAGAAGAAGATAAGAACTTATGGATTCCCTTTTAGTAAAGACTTTGTTTAGATAGAAGATTGTTCTATCATCTTATCATAAAGGCTAAGCTTGTTATAAGACTCTTTGTATTTATTCCGCTACAATGTTTTTTTGAAACTTTGTAAAGTTTTAAGTTATTGATTAATAAAGATTAATTTCTTATACAACAATCGTTGTCTTCCACTGTTATACTTTTGTTTTAAATGAATTCAGTTATCATATTCTAGTTGTTTTGTCAGTTTAAGGCCTTGGGTAACTTCGGTTTAGTCTTAATCGAGGTTATTGATGGTAATACCTCCTAGGTAGGTAAGGGGGTGTTGCACACAATGGAGGAGATGAATGATAGAATGAGTAAGGTTCTATGCATGTACTGTGATGAGAAGTACACCCCACGACATTGGGTCTACCTCAAGCATAAGAGGTCTTAAATTTTTATGATAGAAGCTGAGGAAGAGATAGATGTTGAGGAGGTTCATGAGATGACAAAACCATTGTTGGATTTCTTGCCATATCAATAAGTTGAAAATAATGATCAAGCTCCACATATATCTTTGAATGCTTTGTATGGCTTTGTCAATTATAATTGCATGTAGATAATGGGTTAGTGTAATGGAAGAAGATTCAGGTGCGAGTTGATCTAGGAATTTCTCACAACTTCCCTAATATATTAGTGGCAAGAGAGTTGGGTTGCAAGTTAGAGATAGCCCCAATGATGCTTGTGTCAACTGCCTTTAGACCAAAACTTACTTCTCAACATGTTTGCAAGAATTTTACTTGGAAAATGAAAGGGTTTGAATTCTGTGATGAAGTCACGATTTTGGCATTAAATTGTTGTGATCTTGTGCTTGGGATACAATGGTTGACCAAAGTAGGCCCAATATTATGGGATTTTGTCAAAATGACCATGACTTTCATATTAATGGTGCTAGAGTTGAGATAGGGAGAATAGACTCTAATTGCAAGCTGGTAAAAGGTAGTAACCTAAATAAAATACTAAAGGATAACCCCAAGTAGCATTGTTGCAAGCATGTTTTCCAAGGGAGAGCATGGAAGAAGCTCAGTTATATCATATTGAAGCTAAAGAGGTAGAAATGGCTACAAATGGGGATTTGACACAGTTGCTCACTAAGTTTGATGATTTATTATAGAGCCAAAGTCTTTACCACCTTTTAGCCAAGGGTTCAACCATTAAATTCATGTGTAGGCTGGTTCTAATCCCAATAGTAAGAGACCTTACATATACTCTGTCATGCAAAACGGTGTTATAGAGAGGTTGATTCAGGATATGTTTGATCAAGGGATCATCTAAGGCAACACCAACTCGTATGCTTCACCAATTGTGTTGATGAAGAAAAAAGATGGCTCATGGAGGTTTATGTAGACTATTGGGTCCTGAATCAACAAACCATTAAAGATATCTATTCCATTCCCTTGGTAGAAGATTTACTTGATGAACTAGGAGGGTCAAGATACTTCTCTATGCTTGATCTAAGGTTTGGATTTCACCAACTAAGAATGGAGCCTAGAGATGTGTACAAAACTATGTTCAAGACCCATTCAAGACATTATGAGTACTTAGTTATGCCATTTGGTGTGACTTATGCTCCATGCACATTCTAGATTCTCATGAATCATATTTTCAAGGAGGTGGCAAGAAGATTTGCGTTAGTCTTCTTTGATGATATCCTTGTCTATAGTACCACATGGATTGATCATCTTCAACACCTTAGGAAGGTCTTCATGATTCTAAGGCAGTAGCAGTTGCATTTAAAGAAGGCCAATTACAGATTGGGAGATACCACCATAGATTACCTAGGACACTTCATCTCCCATGAGGGAGTGAGCACTGGTCTAAAGAAAATCAAAGTCATATCTGAATGGTTTCTCCTAAAGTATGTGAAACAAAATCATTTCTCACCCTTTGACAAGTTTGCTCAAGAAATATAGCTTCCATTGGGAAGGAGAAGCCATAGAAGCATTCACTGAGTTAAAGAAGGCACTGACATATGCTCATGTACTTGTATTGTCTCATTTTAATAAAACCTTCATTATGGAGACTGATTCTTCCAACATTAATATAGGAGTTGTGTTGATGAAAAATCATCACCCAATTGCCTTCATTAGCAAAGCAATAGGTCCCATGCACCAATCCTTGTCAATTTATTAAAAAGAGTTGCTAGTCGTGGTGTTTGTTGTCCAAAGTTGGAGCTCTTATCTCACTCGTATACCTTTCATTATAAAGACTAACTACATGAGTCTTAAATTTTTACTTGAGCTAAAGGTTATCACTCCTTTTCTAACAGCTCTAGTTATCTAAGTTGATGGGGCACTCTTATGAGATAACGGATAGAAAAGGTAAGGAAAATGTAGTTGCAGATGCCTTGTCTAGGATTAGTGGTGCCAAAATTCCTCAATATCACTCTTTCTCAAGCACACTAGGGTTTCTATGAAGTCATCCAAGAGTTGTGGCAAACTGATCCACACTTGCAACAGATAATTACTAATTTGTAGAATAACAACTCTCTCCCTCAATACTCTTATGTAAATAAAGATTTGTGTAGACGTGGTAAGCTAGTGATTGAAAACAATGAGGAGGTCAAATTGCACATTTTAAGATGGTTGGATGACTTAGTATTAGGGGTCACTCAGGTAAAGAAGTACAATAATATATGAGAAATTTTGATGTTTGCCAATGAAATAAGTATGATCTCTCTACCAATCCTTGTTGGTTGCATCCACTTCTCATCCCCGAGGGACTTTGGCAATCCATTAATATGGATTTTTTTGAGGGGCTCCCACCATCCTTCTACAAACACTTGATCTTGGTGGTGGTGGATAGTTTAAGTAAAAATTCTCATTTTATAGCCTTTTCTCACCCTACCTTGCTATGGATATTGCTCAGAGCTTCTTAGACAATGTATTTAAGCTTCAAGGGATACCTTGATAGAGAATATAGTTATAGGTTTTAGAGCATGTTTTTATTCTCTTTTCATGCATTTCTAGCTAGAGTTTCGTTTTAATTCTTAGTTTAGTTTTGTTTTAGTTTAGTTCGGAATCTACGCTCTTTTGTGTTTCATTACAGGTTAGAAGGTGATTCGTGGTGGATATCAAGCTAAGGACCGAAGTTCGGAATGAGTGGAGAGCATTGAAATGAAGAAAAAAAGGGAAAAACAAAACTCAAGAAGGAGAGTCCAGACCGCGCCCAGAAGATATGTTCCAGCGCCGAGAGGAAAAAGGTTTTGCGGCCGGGGCACGAGCAAGGTGGCGCGACCGCGCTCTGGTGGAGTGTGACAGCGCTCTGGCGCGTTGATGTGACACTGATTTCGGGCTTCCATGTTATCTTTTAGCCGACTTTATTATTATTTTAGGATGTTTTTGGATATGATATAAATACTCTTTTAGGGTTTATTTGGGAGCTTATGCCTTATTGTTTCTACGTAATTATCACGCTAGAGAGAACTCTTGGGAAGAAACCTTAGATTGAACAATTGAAGAGAGATCTAACTCTTGTAAGTTTAATTTCTTCTATAATGTCATACTCTAGTTAAATTTCTATGTCCAACTAGTTAGTTGAAGTTGTATGCATGATTATTTGTGAGATTTGAATTATTTAAATTTGCCTTGACTAGATTGAATTTCTCCATGCTTAATTGATTAGATTCGCTTAGGATTATAATAGCTTGATCACCTATTCTATTTCTAAGTTTAATTACAACTAGAGTAACTAAATAGACGATGGAATTTGGTTGTTCATGGATGAATCCGTTGATTAAACTTATAGACGGTGGAATAAGATTAATCAAAGGTGGAGAATTCAATCACAAAACTTCATGAATATACGGTGGAATTTATGAATGATGTTTCTATTGAATGCTTTGAACTAATTTGCATGATCCATTTGACATTGAAGGTTTTATAGGTTAATTGGTTAAAAGGTTATTAAAGACGGTGCATATTAATAACCACTTCGAGCTTAATTTCATTAATTTACAATAGATTAGTCAAGGGAGTTGAAATAGAAATAATCAAGGATCGATACTCTTGTATGCATTGGATATGAAACTAGTTGGACGCTTTTCTTCTATTTGAATTTTCAATTACTTTACTTGTGTTGTTCTATACTTAGTAATATTATTTAAACATGAATAATCTGAGTCCCTGTGGGTAAGACCCTTGCTTCCACTATACTTGGGTTCGAAAGTTAGGATATTTCTTTGACAACGCTTTTACCGCGACATAAAAGTGCTCGCCAAATTTGGGTCGTTGCTGGGGACTTAACTAATTCTTTGTGTTTATTTACTATTACTATTTTTTACTTAGGGTGTGAACCACTTGCATGGTTCGTACCTGCGCTACTAAACCTGGATTCTTCCACATCTGATTCTGAATCCAAAGGCATTTCTGAAATTGAGGAGATGGCTCAACAGACACTAAGACAATTGACTGCACCTGATTTGGCTCAACAACCATTGACGGTGAAGCTACCTGAGCTCCCTGACGGTGTCCAATTTGAACTGAAATCTGGGTTAATTCACCTCATGAAGGGTGGGTGAGGATCCCAACAAACATGGGAAGGCAGGTGAGGATCCCAACAAACATTTGGCAGAATTTCATGTTGTATGATCTAGCATGAAACTGAAGGGCGTAACTGATGAACAAGTCAAGCTTATAGCTTAATTTCTCTTTTTCCTTGAAGGAGGGAGTTAGTGACTTGCTCTATTACTTGGCTCCTAGCATTATTGAGACTTGGGAGCAAATGAAGAAGGCTTTTCTTGAGAAATATTTTCCTGCCACAAAGCTTTCAAGTCTGAGCAAGAGTATTAGCAACATTGAACAACTCCTGAATGAATCATTGTATGAGTATTATGAGAGGTTCAAGAAGCTAATCTCAAGCTGCCCTTAAGGTTTATTGGATGAAGAACGTCGACATGTCAACGTCGCCTGTGGAGGAAACATCCTGAATAAGAATCCTGCTGAAGTATTTGAGCTTTTCCATGAACTATTTGAAGGCTCTCGTCAATTCAGCAATATAGCTACAATGAGAGTTGCCCATTCTATTGATGCTAGTGCTTTTCATGATGAGGTAAGTGAGTTGAAGACAATGTTCAAGCAATTCATCTTAGGAGGACAATAGCAAGTCAAAGATTAGGGTTTTTGCTCTGACATTACTCACAAGACAAATGCTTGTACTACTCTTCATACTCAAGAGGAAAAAGTCAATGCACTTGGAGGTTATGGGCCACAAAGGTCAAGGTATGATCCTTATTCGAACACATATAATCCGGGCTGGAAGGATCATCCTAATTTGATGTATGGAAATCAGAATCAACAATATGCACGTCCAAACGGCCCTCCAGGTTTTAGACCTCCCCTACAACCTCGGCCTTAAGCACCGATTCAAGGCCTGTCTTTGTCCACGGATGATATGATTTGCACTCTTGCCCAAAGCATGACTCCTATGCAACAATCCATGGGGCAATTTCAGTAAGAAACCAAGTCAAGCATCACCAACTTAGATAATCAAAAGAGGCATCTGGCAAAGGCAATGACAAAACTTGAAGCTAAAGATTCCAACAGATTACCTTCTCAAACGGAGCTTAATCCTAAGCAGAACATAAATGCAATCTCACTCCGGAGTGGTAAAGTATTGGAGAACAAAGCCAAAAAGCAACCAACTTCGCATGAGAAAGAAGACGAGGAGGACGAAATTTCGGATATGCTAAGCAAGGGCAAAACCAATGGGAGCGCGACCGCGCTCTCGAGCCCCAACCCGCGCCCAGCCACCAGAAACTCAGATATGCTAAGCAAGGGCAAAACCAATGGGAGCGCGACCGTGCCCTTGGTGGTCCAAACCGCGCCTAAGGTTTTGTGCAAGGACTCATCTAATCCTTCGACCTCGGCTCCCAAACCTGTTCCACCATTTCCCTATGTATTAAAGGAAACCCTTAAGATCGAGAATGACAAACAGATTTTCGAGACGTTTAGCAAATGCGAGGTGAACATTCTACTTCTCAAACTTATCAAAAGCATTCCTCGCTATGGTAAATTCTTGAAGTAGCTATGCACGGTCAAGTGGAATAAAAAGCTTAAGGGGAAACAAAAGATCAAGGTTAGCGAGCAAATCTCAGTGGTTTTCCAAAGACGAATGCCAAAGAAGTGTAGAGACCCAGGTATGTTTACTATCCCTTACGTTATAGGTGAAACTAAGTTTGATAAGGCTATGCTAGACTTGGGTGCCTCTATAAATGTCTTGCCTTATTCTATTTATTAATCTCTTGAGCTTGGTCCATTGCATGCAACAAGTGTAGTAATTCAATTGGTCGATATATCTAATGTTTACCCCAAGGGGATTGCAGAAGATGTGCTTGTTATGGTTGATAAGTTGATCTTTCCCGCTGATTTTTATGCACTTGATATGGAACATGACAAGCATGCGGCCCCAATTCTCTTAGGTAGACCATTCTTAAAATCGGCCAAAACAAAAATTGATGTGTGTAGTGGCTCATTAACCATGGAGTTTGATGGGGAAAGGGTTGAGTATAATATTTATGATGCCATGAAATTGCCCTATGATGACAATTCTTTATGCTCTATTGATGTTTTAGATACTCTTGTTCAAGATTTATTTGATATTAATGATCATGATGAATTGAAATCTACTCTTGAAAACTCTATGGTTAATAATGATGAAGTGGATCTTATGCTAAATGATGATATGCGAGAAGTTGTAGCCGAGTTAAACGCTCATTATGAGCGACCGCTCTTGCTACCGGGCTCTAAGCCCATAACACTAACATTGCCAAGAAAGAAGCTTGTTCCTTCTATTGTGCAATCCCCAAAAGTGGAGCTTAAGCAACTACTGAACCACCTCAAGTACGCCTTCCTAGGTGATGGAAAAACCTTGTCGATGATAATCTCAAACAAGCTAACGGAAGATCAAAAACACCGGTTGTTGGATGTGTTAAGGGAGCATAAATCCGCTATCGGATGGACCATTGCGGACATTAGAAGAATAAGCCCCTCTACATGTATGCATAGAATCCTATTGGAGGATGAAGCAAAGCCCTCAAGACAACCACAAAGGAGATTGAACCCACCCATGATGGAAGTTGTGAAAAAGGAGGTCCTCAAACTTCTTCAAGCAGGTATGATTTTTCCAATATCCGATAGCAAATGGGTTAGTCCTACTCAGGTTGTTCCCAAGAAAGGTGGAATCACATTAAAGGAGAATCAAGAAGGTGAGCTCATTCCAGCAAGAATTCAACCCGGGTGGCGTCTCTGCATCGATTACCGAAAGCTTAACACGGTAACTCATAAAGATCACTTTCCTTTACCTTTTATTGACCAAATGCTTGAGCAACTTGCAGGTTGTTCCTTATATTGTTTCTTGAATGGGTATTTAGGTTATTTCCAAATAGCAATTGAGCACGAGGATCAAGAGAAGACGACATTTAGTTGCCCATTTTGCGCATTCGCCTACCGAAGAATGACACTTGGTCTATGTAATGCACCCGCAACCTTTCTAAGGTGTATGGTTAGTATATTCTCTGAGTACATTGAGAACTTCATTGAAGTTTTTATGGATGATTTTACCGTTTACGGGAACGATTTTGACTCTTGTTTAACTCACTTGACACTTGTGCTAAAACGATACAAGGATACTAACATTTGTCAAAACACTGAAAAATGCCATTTTATGGTAGAGAAAGGCATAGTGTTTGGTCATATAGTGTCTTCTAAAGGGTTTGAGGTCGATAAGGTAAAGGTCGAAGGAATTCAATCCTTGCCTTATCCTACTAATGTTCGAGAAGTGCGCTCTTTTCTTGTTCATGCAGGTTTTTACCGTAGGTTCATTAAGGACTTCTCAAAGATTGCTTCACCCCTTTGTGACTTGCTCAATAAGGATGTTACCTTTGATTTTAATGAAGCTTGTAAACGAGCTTTTGATGAGGTGGAGTCTCGCCTCACTACTACATGATGTGATTCCATCTATCGAGTCATGGCCCCACGGTACCGTGCATATCGGGGCGCCGTTGCACACGCTGATTTTCGACCTTGGCGCGCCTTGGCCTTTGATGAATGGTACCACTTATTCGGGCACTTTTAAAGGCACTATGCTCCATGATTTGAGTGAAGATCTCATCCCTAAAGACAAGTTCAATTTGCACGACAAAAAAGGGTCTTCACTTGGACAAATATCCAAGGCCGGTGTCCGAGGCGCTAAGAAGTCAAGTCAAGGTACCACGCCCTATCATGGGTGCATCACTCGAGCACATGCTAGGGCAATGCTTCACAAGATCAAGGAGGAGATCATGGCTCATAAGTTGGACTTTGGTTAGAAAAGGTGAAAGTTGGAGTCTTATGATACATCATGGTTCGATAAGTGACAATTTAACGGTTGAGGACGATTAATGTGTTCTCGGTTTTTATGAGTTCTCTTTGTAATTTTCTTTAAATGAGGGGGCTGATTTTGTGAGGCTTGTTGTCTAGGTTATATGGTCGTCCATCTCCCTCCTCCCTTGGTAGACTTGGACGAAATTTGCTTCTCTTTTCCTTGCATTTTCAATTCAAAGTTCTTGTTTTGTTTCGTTCAATTCTCGTTGTTCAATTGTTGGTGAGTCATATCCGACAATTCGAGCATCCTAGTTTGTTTGAGAGCTTGGTGAGTCATATCCAAGTTATCAAGCATCCATATCCCCTTGTTCTCTCCATTTTTGAACCATCATCCATCTCGGAGGTTTCTGCACCATCTCAGTAAATTCGACATAACTTTCAATCCACTCATCATCTTTATCTCATATTTTGAGATATTAAACGAGACCCAGAGATCTAACTTCTCGAATTGGAATCACTAAAATCTGAGTTCGGACGAGGAAGATCCATCCAGTTGAAGACGGGTCAGTTGCGTGGTGTTTGTTGTCGGAATTCCTTGGATTCTCGTGGCGATCTCTTTGCACCATCATTCCCTCCATCGATCCGGCCATCACTACACCAATAATTCAACCCCCGGATTGGTCCCTACCTTTTGAGCTAATGTGCAATGCAAGTGACTATGCAGTAGGAGTATTCTTGGGTCAAAAGATTGGTAAGGCTTCTCATGTAATCCATTATGCTTCTATGACTTTAAATGAAGCACAGAAAAATTATTATACCACCGAGAAGGAGCTCTTGGCGGTGGTGTTTTCTTTAGAAAAGTTTCGATCTTATTTGCTAGGGACGAAGGTGATTGTCTACACAGATCATGCGGCCCTTCGTTACTTGTTGACGAAGAAGGAAGCAAAGCCCCAGTTGATTAGATGGATCTTGTTGGTGAGAGAATTCAACATTGAGATCAAGGACAAGAAGGGGGCGAAATACGTGGTGGCCGATCATCTTAGTCGCTTGGTTCATGAGGAGAAAAGATGCTCACAAGTCACACCTATTCGAGAAGAGTTTCCAGATGATACTTTCTTTTCGGTACGTGTACTACAACCTTGGTACGCTCATTAGGTTAATTTTCTGGTTTCGAGTGTGTTTCCTCCTAGTTTTAGCAAGGATCAAAGTTGATACGTGATCGTCTCGGATTACTCCTCGTTGATCAAGTATTTAACCACACAAGATCCCGATCTTGCCTAGTAAACCTTTTTTCGAACCAAATTCACTATCAACTGATTGCTTGTAGAACAAGTTACGAAAATTCTAGACTTTGGTGATGATTATGAGTAGATAAGACTTCTCAATCTGATTGTTCAATTAGAATGGCTCGAACGCTAATTCTAATTGATTAAATAGAATGATTTATTACAATCAATATAGTACTCTCAAATTGATTATATTATATACTCAAAAATCTGAATTAATGAAGATCAAATCTTTGAACGATTGAATGAACTAAGAACACAAAATCTGGATCTTTAAGGGCCCAGGAGATAGATTAAACCAATAGGGGTTTAATATCTCTCCAGCTGATTTTTATTGAATGAAGATGCAAACTACAAATAAGAAATTGAAAGCAAAGTTCCTTGGAGAGCAATGAATGGCATGGCCGGCCCTAGCAGGGACAATTCAGTCCATTAGCTTGCTTCCTAAGATAACTTATAATTATTGAAAAGCATCTATCTAAATTCCCTTACCATAAATAAATCAAGTAATAATTATCTGACTTATTTATTTAAGAAAATTATCCTAACAATCTTAAAAGATAACAATAAAAGTATAACCAAGATATTTCAGCTACTAATATAAGCCTATGGCCGAAAATATCACTTATTAAAGTTCTAGCTAAAGATAGATTAAATATCAAGATAAGATTCTCGTAAGACTTGAATAGCTCTTAGTAAATCCCATTTTTCGGATCTTTGTTGTTGGATTCTGAACTTGATGTAAGTAGAACTTTTAATTATCTTTCTAACGCATATTGTACGTACTTGAGATCAATTTTCTAGCCCAAGTTATAACCAGTATACTGAGCACTGTTTTCAATTTGACAGACTTCTTACTTTCCGAACTTTTGTAACTTGATTCTCTTCCTTGGAGGCCTTGAACGCCATGGATGGATATTTTGAAGAGATAATGAAAAATCCATGAAAACCTCTTTGAACTTGAACGCTCGAGACCTTGGGAAAGGTCTTGGTCTAGGCCTCCTAGACACCTTTTTTTCAACCATATTCTTCATAGTCCTTTGATCGCTATGGTGACCGATCATCTTAGTTGCTTCGTTCATGAGGAGAAAAGATGTTCACAAGTCACACCTATTCGAGAAGAGTTTCCAAATGATACATTGTTTTCGGTACGTGTACTACAACCTTGGTATGCTCATTTGGTTAATATTCTAGTTTCGAGTGTGTTTCCCTCTAGTTTTAGCAAGGCTCAAAGGTATAAGCTAAAGAGTGAAGCGCGGTACTATGTGTGGGACGATCCATATCTTTGGAAGGATTGTTCCGATCAAGTAATCCGTCGTTGTCTTCCGGATAATGATGTAACTTCGGTTTTGTCTTTTTGTCACTCATATGCATGTGGGGGCACTTTAATGCTAGAAAGACCGCTAGGAAAGTGTTGGACGCATGATTCTTTTGGCCTACTATCTTTCGGGATGCGTATGCTTTTTGTGAATCGTGTGAACGATGCCAAAGAGTTGGGAATATATCCCGAAGGTATGAAATGCATCAAACATCAATTATCTTTTGTGAGGTATTTGATGTCTGGGGTATAGACTTTATGGGACCATTTCCTAGTTCTTATGGGAATGTTTATATTTTAGTAGCGATGGACTACGTTTCCAAATGGGTTGAAGCGAAGGCCACCCGAATTGATGATTCCCGAGTTGTGGCAGATTTTTTGAAGGTGCACATATTCTCAAGGTTTGGGATTCCTAAAGGTTTGATTAGTGACAAGGGATCCCATTTTTGCAACAAAGCAGTGAGTGTGCTCTTGAAGAAATACCATGTCACACATAGGATTTCTACGGCCTATCACCCACAAAAGAATGGACAAGCAGAGGTATCTAACCAAGAGATCAAGGCCATACTTGAAAGACGGTGTATCCAAACCGGAAGGATTGGAGTAGTCGCTTAGACGATGCTTTATGGGCCTATAGGACGGCTTACAAAACACCAATCGGAATGTCACCCTTCCGTTTGGTGTTTGGTAAATCTTGTCATCTTTCGGTGGAGATCCAACACCGAGCTTATTGGGCCGTGAAGAATTGTAACTTGAAGATGGATGAGGTCGTAGATTTGAGGAAGCTTCAATTGCAAGAGCTTGAGGAATTACGGCTAGAATCTAATGATAATGCGGCCATATACAAGGAGAAGATCAAAGCTTGGCATGACAGGAAAATATGGAGAAAGAGTTTTAAGGTGGGTGACAAGGTTTTATTATATCAATCTAGGCTTAAACTTTTTCCAGGAAAGCTAAGATCGAGATGGATGGGGTCGTTTGTAGTAGCTAAAACATATCCTCATGGAGCGGTGGACATCTATGATGGATCCACTAATTCAATGCAAAAAGTGAATGGACAGCACTTGAAACCGTATTTTGAAGAATTTAGCAATGCTATTCTTGAATTCAAACAAAGAAGAGAACCCAAGGGATTCACCTTGAAGATTTAATGGAGAAAAATGAGTTACACAAGCCATACAAGCTAAAGAAGCACTCAAATCCAATCAAAAGTTGTCAAGATGTCTTCCCAAGATATTGCATGAGGTGCTCGTGCCACTCGGCATGCCCATGCCAAGAGCAAATGCCCAATTTCAACATTCAGTTTTTGGCATGGCATACCCGTGCCAAACGGCATGGGCATGCAGTTTTCAGCACATCTCCTTTCTAGGATTGTATCTCTCTCACCTTTTGGTGGATCATATAAATAGCTCTTGTAGAGACTCTTACAAACCCATGCCTCATTTTATCTCATCTTTCTAGGATTTTACAAGACTTTCTCTCTTTCATTTTCATTCTCAAAATCTCTAGTAGATTTACATTTTCTTTTTCTAGATTTTACCTAGTTTAGTAGTAGATCTAGTTTAACCCATATTGGGAGTTTGTTTGAGCTCTCTTGTACTTGGAGAAATTGGAAGAGAAAATCAACTCCAACTTGTTTTCCCATGGATGAATGAAGAATCAAGACTTGATTTGAATTATAAGTGTCTCTTATCCATTTATCTTATTTCTTGTTTTGCCTTTCATTATCTCCATGTGTGTGATTGTTGGATTGATTTCTTATGCCATGTTTTTGCCAATTATGAGTGAGTAGTTGCTTGTGTTGGGATTGGGGGTAGTCCAATGGTGATTATGTGATGTATTGGTAAAGATTTCTCTTTGGTTGAATGAGTTGTGGTGAACCCAATCCTAGCCTCCCATCATTCAAACAAACAACACCCTTTTCTAGCTTTCCTAATTTTATATCTTATTTTTGTGTTTGTTTTAATTATAAAAAATTCCACATCGCAATCAATTGTTTGTGGTCTAGATTACTAGTTTGTGTGAGATTTGTGATCAACGAGTGCTCCCTTTGATTTGATATCTTTTATATTACTTCGATAATATCATGCACTTGCGGGCCTATCAGTCGTACTACAGCTCAATCTAACGCTCCTACAGGACCAAGACGTACACAAAGAGTGACCCGAGCAACTCCATCTACAGCTCAAATTGTTGTGTCTCTCGTCCTCAAGCCCCACCTCAACCTCCTTCAACGGGAAGAAATATCACCTCGGAATCTTTGGGAATTCAATTTGGTGATATGAGACACTTAGCCCGTTTTATAATGTTGCTCGAAGGGAGTCTAGAGCCGATTGGATGAACAATGAACAATAGGCCCGACTTTCGGGGAGTAATATCTACTTGGCGTCGAGGACAAAAGCCTTTGGGATATCTCATCCAGTGATTAGGGTGCTTCAGCAATTCTTTGCTCACTCTATCATTGGGCGAGGAGAGGGGGAGAACAATTGCCCTAAGAAGGATATCTTTTGCTTCGTGGTATTTTGGAGGGACACCCAATGGATATTGGTGGAGCCATGATGCATAATATGGCTCGAATGGCTAAGAAGAATACAGGAAAGATTACTGTGGGTGGTATGATAACTAGGCTTGCCCAGTATTTTGGGATTGATGTGGAGCAATGTGTGGGTAAGGTAGAAGCTCTCCCAATGAACTTCCCGTTCTTCAACAAGATGAAGTTTCTGTATGTGAAGAATAGTCAATTTTATTGGGTGCTCGGTAGTAGCTCTTATGCCATGAGATTTCCTAATCTTTCAAGAGTGGAGTTGAAGTTTGGTTTGGAGAATTCTGACACTTGGCTTATTCATCCACAATCCAGTGAGGACGTTTTGGTTAAGGAAGTGTTGGGAGGGACAAAGAAGAGGAAACTAACGAAAAGGGAAGTTGAGGAAACGAACACTTCGATGGACTTGGATGATGAAGAAGAGGAATATGAGGAGTATGCAACTAAGGACGATTTAGAGACCGTAGAGGATGATGAGGAAGATGAGGAAGAGGGTGCTAATGAAGCCACAAAGGAAGCACCGATTCATGACCATGGTTGTGATCAACAAGGACAAGGAAGCTACATGTCGACAACCTAGTACAATCATTTGTTAGAGTTGATGCGTGGCCTTTCCACTCAAGTGAGTAGCTTGTCTACTTGTAGGGATGGTTTAGCGGCTGATTTCAACCACTTTAGGGGTTATTCGACGAGTCGCTTTGAATATGTTGATGAGCAAACGCGTTTTCTTCATCAGAGGATGGACATGCACACTCCACCACAAGGCTTTCCGGCTTATGTTTATCAGCCATATCCCGGATACCTAGACTCATCATATCCATACCCGGGATACCCACTACCACCACCACAAGAGGAGTAGATTCTAGAGCATGCCAGCTCTTATGACGAGGTTTTTTTTTTTTCTCTTAACTTCTCTTTTACTTTGGGGACAAAGTAAAGTTTAAGATGGGGGAAGGGGATTCTTTATTTTTTCATAAGTGCTTAGTTGTAGTTAGTTCATGTAGTTGCATTTGCATATTTACTTTATTGCTATGCATTGATTAAAAAGTTTGAAAAATCTAAGAAAAATTCAAAAATTCAAAAAATTTACAAAAAGTTTTGATTGCATTTTAGGATTCATTTTCTCCTTGGAGCCGCTTGTTTGCTGAGTAAGCATGACTTCATATCCCATGACTTGTTGGATATTGATGAAAGTTCTAAAAAGATTTGCTTGATTATGAAGGAGTATGCATGAAAGTGGAAATTTGAGTTATTTATGAAAACCTAACTAATTAATGCCTTGTGAGATCTTTTGAGCCTTTATATGCTATTTTTGCATGAAAATTCTTGAGTGTATCCCTTTAATTGTTCAAACTCTAGAACTTGCGTTTAGATTCTTTTTCGAGGCCACATTATATGATTTAAATGCATGATGTAAAAGTGATTGAGGCCATTTTCTTAAGCTCATTTGTATCCTTATCTACCTTACGTTATACCTTTGTTTTTGCAGACCCATTGTTTTGAGCCTTAGCCTTGATTATTAGCTCCATAAAATTTGTTCCTAGTCGAATAAGCTTGACCCATATCCGGGGATATAAGGATTTGACTAAGGGAGTTTTGTGGGTTATATGATGTAATTTGGGGTTTGTAATGAAGTTGGAAAAGGTGTAATTGAGGAGAATGCGCAAAAATGATAAGAAAGTTAAGGATGTTGGGAATTCTCATTGAAAATCTTTTGAGAGAAAGTTGGTATGATTGGTTGATTAAGATGAGTTTTGTGTGAAAAAACAAAATGCAAAATTGTTCTTGTGAGAAAATAACGAAAGAGAATGAATCTCAATTGTGGTTTTGTGGAAAGAAAAACAAAAGATGAGCAAAAAGAAATAAGTGTTGAAAGTAAGTAATGTAAGATAGGGAAAGTAAGTTGGTAAGGTGCTTAGAGAGTGAGTGAGTTGTAATTTGGGTTTTAGTTGGTTCTAGTTCTCGGATTTAGCACCACATTGCCAAATATGATCCCCACCTACTTGTTTGTACCCTGGTGATACGCTCTAGTTTAGTATGGTTAACTCTTGTATTTTAGGTATGATTTGAGTGTTTTTAGGTTAGTTTTTGAGCATTATTGTAATATTAAAACCGAAGACACGATTTGAAGAATTGCAAGAGTTTTGAAGACAAGTGTTGATTTAGAATTGTTTTGATGCCATTTTCGTGTGACACATTGTTCGGAAGCAACAGTGATCGGATGAAACTGAATTTGATATCATTGGAAAGCTAACTCGAAGAGCTACAATACATATTTTTACGGCGAGTTCAAATTCCAACTCTAAGTGGGTCAAAACCACCTCCGAAGTTGACACAAGAAAGTTGTCAGAAGTAACCCGCGACCGCGGGTTGAGACCCGCGCCCGCGGTGAGTGCCGATCCGCAAGGGCTGAGACGTCGGTGGACCCGCGACCGCGGGTGATTTCCGCGTCGACTTTCGTTTATTTTATCCTATGCTTTTATTATATCTTTAGTATTAAGTTTTATTTCGGATGTTTCTAGTATTTAAACCTAGTTTGGTATTCAGTTTGATGGGAGAACTTAGAGAGCCTCCTTTTAAGTTTTAACCTAGAGTTTATTTTAGTTTTTATGGAGACTTAAAACCTTGGAGTTTATTCATCAGTGAAGCTTTGATTTTTGATTTCGTGAGGTTTTGGTAATTGATTTCTATCCCTTGATTAATATCTTTTCTCTTTGTGCTCAATTTTATGATCATCAATTGATTTCTCTTGGTGCGCAACTTGTTGAATTTGATTGATTTTCTACAGTTTGATTAGGTTTGAATCATTGTCTATGTGATCCTACTTGATCTATGAAACAACTTAATTTCTAGGACCGTGGACTAGGAATTGAGAAAGAGATTTGATTGTTTGTTCTTGCAATTGACTCGTAGCTTGATTTCTTGAATTGATATCATGTATATCCTTGTTCTCTATGCTAATTCTAGGTTAAGCGTCCTTGCCTAGGGTTAAGGAATTGTTTGGACCGTGGACTTACAATTGTTAATGATCAGGATAAGAATTAATCTTGGGTGTGAATGAAATCAGTGGATAAATCTGTGATCGAATGATTATTTCAGAGTGGATCTTTTAAATAAACTTGTTTCTCTATTGATTTGTTTGATTGTTTGTTATTTTTTTCTTAGTTTAGTTTAATTTAGATCTTTCTCTTGATACTAGAAGCCGCAAGTTCTCTAGGGTACGACCTCGACTTACTCGTTATACTAGCTTGTATTAGGGTTAATTATCTTTGACTTGGCACAACGACTTTAGCCCGATCATCTGGCCCAATTACAACCTTGAAAAAGTCCTCATGATTTATGTTTTGCATTTAAACATCTGTGGTGGAGATTTAGTACACTGATGCAAGCATATGGTAGTTGGCTTTCAAAGAGGATTTTTGAGTGCAAACACATATACCTTGGTGAGGGTTAGAATGGATTAATGACTTGGTTTAAAGCTTTCATTTAATGTATGCGACGATTTCATAGTTAAGTTTGAGTTTCTTGAATATGAATGGAAGTCATGGCTTGCATATTGTGGTGTGATTGATTTTATGTCTTGCTTGAGGACAAGCAATGTTCAATCATGGGGGAATTTGATAGAGCATATAGTTATAGGTTTTAGAGCATGTTTTTTGTAATAACCCTCTTTTTCAAGAAGGGCAATTATGTAATTTCCTTTTTATTTTGTTTAATAAAATAAATTATGGCAATATTCTCATAATAATGATATATTGCTTACCTAATTTATTTTATCAAATGAAAGTTAAACAACTAACCTCTAAAGGGTTATTTGAAATAATAATGGAACTTACACATATGTTAACGAAAAATAAATAAATAAAATTAGAATTTTAAGAGAAATATATTAAAAGTGTTTAAAACATATTTTTATAAACAATGAGAATTGTTGTATAAATATTTTGAATTACAAGTTTTACTCCTTCAAAAGATATTAATGATAAATATTAGTATCAAGGGCATTTTTGTTCATTTTTTAAACTAGAGGGGTTGTTTGTGCAAATTCTTGAAAATAGATTCAAAAATGGGTGTTCTTCTTCTCCAACTTGTCCTTAACTTCAAATGAGGAATTTGATCTCGTTTCTTAACGGAAATGGATTCCGTAAAATCCTACTTGTCACATTTTTAACCCTCTACAAGTTCCCTCAATCAATTTGGGAGCAATCAATCAAAATCATCCCGAAAATCTCGTTCTAGGTCAAAGTGCAACGTTTTTGGAATCCTTCAAATTAAATTTGAATTGAAGAAGGATAAGGTCGGATTTAAAATGGAAAAGATTGGGAGGAGTCAAAGGATGGATTAGAGAATCAATCCCGATTCAATTATGAGATAAATCACCCATAAATGGGCGAAATTAGCGGGATTGTGTCTAAGGCTTTAATGGAGGATTTCGGGCTCATTTTTGGAGCGTTGAAGCTCATTCTTGGCCCTATAAATAGATCTTCCCATTTCCTATCTAACCTTAAGAAAAATCACTCCCTTTCCAATTGGAATTTGGTCAAAAACCGATCTAGAAACCCACATAAAAACCAGTCTCTGTTTTCAAAAATCCTCACCGGAACCGCCTGTTCAGCGGCTGTTTCCGGCCACCACGGACCACCCCAGGCGCCGCCGCTGCCAACAGTAGAAAGCCACGCTCGTCCCGGTTCCAACGACACCTCACACGCCTCAAACCGATTCCAGACGAAGGAGAACGAAGCTTCTAAAGTCGGAGACGCGCATTGTTGCAGCTGCTGTACGTAGCAGGCCCGCGGGCCCGACCCGACCCGTTTGGCTTGCCTCCTTACCCATTTTTGCCTTATTTTATGCATTTTATTAATTGGGGTATTTAAAATAAAATAAATCTTGATAAATCTTAATTTATAAGATGTTAAAAATATTTTTATGATATTCTTATGAAATAAAAGTAGCAAGTATATATTTTTATAAAATTTGCAATTAGAAAGCAAATGATGAATATTATTGATTTTATGTCTTAAAAATATGTACTTTGCAAAATGATATGATTTTTATTGAAATAACATATGGGTAAATATTTTTAATTAATATGTATGCATAAAGATAAAGAATCTACAATATGCAATACAAAGAAACTAAAAAGGTCCTACATTAATAAAGAAAGATTTTATTAATGTTAATACGATAAGTTTATTAGAAATATAAACTTAGACGAGTCATAAGAACTTAACTTACGAGGAAAAGTTGAACAAAATAAATTGCTTATGATTTATTTTGTATCTTATGTATGAATCAGGAAAAGGAAATCAATCGTTGGATCGCAAGCTCGTCTAAGATAGTTCTCGCTCGCCTTCGAAACAAGGCAAGTGGTGGTTCGCTCTCATACTTTTATCATGAATACTTTTATTCGTATTTGCATGTTATGTTGGGAACGCTTGTTTGAATAAAATGAACTTAGGTTATTATAGAAATAATGCCCATGCTGAAACGTATAAATGAATTAGGGTTTATTATGCATAGAGATAATGACCCCATGGTAGCTTATTGTTATTATTCTATTATGCGCTAGAATTTATACTTAGGTTGCAATGCTTGTGCATATGTTTGTTTCACGATCTCATTTTGA
The DNA here is from genome assembly GCA_964016875.1 of Fallopia convolvulus. Taxonomy (NCBI): domain Eukaryota; kingdom Viridiplantae; phylum Streptophyta; class Magnoliopsida; order Caryophyllales; family Polygonaceae; genus Fallopia; species Fallopia convolvulus. Next base: position 46,799,983 of record OZ024720.1, on the reverse strand, counting down.
GATTCGTTGTTTTGGACTAGCGTAGAATTAGGGGTGGGAGTTCACTAACCCCTGAACACCTCTTTATAATATTTTGCATTAGGATGGACCTAGACCCTAATGCTGGTCATGACCCTACTCTCTCAACCGTTTTGAGAAGTGTTTGGCACCTAGCTAGTGCCTTGTATCGGGATTTAGGAACCCGTTCCTCCCTTTGTGGGATTCTATATCTTATGGTATATCGCGTTGCCGTCTTAAAAGATAACAACTTGAATGCAATGTTTTGTAATTAAATAAGATAAGTGCTAGTGCACACCCATTAAAACGTGTTCAGGGTGGTGACTACAACTTGGAAAACCACTCTGGCTCCCGGCTTTGATTAATCTACTTTCCAATCTGAATTCGGACAACACGCATTCGGTGAGGTTGGTTGTAGATTTGATAAGTCGACAGAGGCTTTTCAAAATATTGATTCATAACTAAAGTTCCCAACATAACCTTTCTCATTCTTAAGGAACCATAGTTTCGTGGTGTCCTAATCTTTTCATCATATTTCCCTTTCCGTGAGATTATTTGGGTTATGTCATCGACCGGCTTTCATTCGGAGTCCGATGGTCATAATGCAACTAAGATCACAAGAACCTCACATAAAATTCCACTTGCGTAGTCTTTCATTAGACTGACCGGCCGCTTTATTTCTTTTGTATGGCCGGTTGGTGTCAACCGTCCCTATACGGAACATCAGGGAGTAAAGGAGTGGTGATTCGAGATTGAAGCTGTTGAAGTTGTTGCACATCACGTTTCTTTTGAATAACTTTTTAGTTTAAGGTCGAGATCCTTGGTCTGTAAGGACCGCCTTCAAGAATTTTACTTCCGCTTTGTTTAAGACTATTTATCTTATTTTTCCGCAAGTATTTGGATTATTCAAGATTGTGAGAGTTGGACATTTTGTTTTAATATTTATTGAATTATCATTATTATTTATATCTTGAATACCGTGAAAGCCTTGGGTGGCTTCGGAGTGTAAATTCTGAGGTCACTGGCAATAATATCTCCGAGGGAAAAATGGGGTTGTTACATTTTTATTCTCTTTTCATGCATTTCTAGCTAGAGTTTCGTTTTAATTCGTAGTTTAGTTTTGTTTTAGTTTAGTTCGGAATCTACGCTCTTTGTGTTTCATTACAGGTTGGAAGGTGATTCGTGGTGGATATCAAGCTAAGGACCGGAGTTCGGAATTAGTGGAGAGCATTGAAGTGAAGAAATAAAGGGAAAACACAACTCAAGAAGGAGAGTCCAGACCGTGCCCAGAAGATATGTGCCGGCGCCGAGAGGAAAAAGGTTCTGCGGTCGGGGCGCGGGCAAGGTGGCACGACCGCGCTCTGGTGGGGTGTGACCGCGCTCTGGCGCGTTGATGCGACGCTGATTTCGGGCTTCCATGTTATCTTTTAGCCGACTTTATTATTATTTTAGCATGTTTTTGGATATGATATAAACACTCTTTTAGGGTTTTATTTGGGATCTTATGCTTTATTGTTTCTACGTAATTTTCACACCAGAGAGAACTCTTGGGAAGAAACCCTAGATTGCACAATTGAAGAGAGATCTAACTCTTGTAAGTTTAATTTCTTCTTTAATGTCATATTCTAGTTAAATTCCTATGTCCAACTAGTTAGTTGAAGTTGTATGCATGATTAATTGTGAGATTTGAATTATTTCAATTTGCCTTGACTAGATTGAATTTCTCCATGCTTAATTGATTAGATTCGTAGAATTATAATAGCTTGATCACCTATTCTATTTCTAAGTTGAATTACAACTAGATCATAACTTAATAGACAGTGGAATTTGGTTGTTCATGGATGAATCCGTTGATTAAACTTATAGACGGTGGAATAAGATTAATCAAAGGAGGAGAATCCAATCACAAAACTTCATGAATAGACGGTGGAATTTATGAATGATGTTTTTATTGAATGCTTTGAACTGATTTGCATGATCGATTTGACATAGAAGGTTTTCTAGGTTAATTGGTTAAAAGGTTATTAAAGACTGTGCATATTAATAACCACTTTGAGCTTGAATTTCATAAATTTACAATAGATTAGTCAAGGGAATTAAAATAGGAATAATCAAGGATCGATAATCTTGTATGCAATGGATACGAAACTTGTTGGACGCTTTTCCTCTATTTGAATTTTCAATTACTTTACTTGCTTTGTTCTATTTACTTAGGTTAATAGTTTGAATTATAAAAATCCCCCTTTATTACTTAGTAATATTATTTAAACACGAATAATCTGAGTCCTTGTAGGTACGACCCTTCCTTCCACTATACTTACGTTCAAAGTTAGGATATTTCTTTGGCAACACTTTTACCGCGACATAAAAGTGCTCGTCATACCTCACAAGATTACAAGCGACAAAAATATGATTTTCATGAGTGATGTATGGAAGGAATTGTTTAGAATTCACGATGTTGATCTAAACATATCTACTGCTTACGATCCTCAAACGGATGGCCAAATTGAATCCACAAATAAAACATTAGAGACATATCTTAGATGTATGGCCTTTGAAGCACCATATACTTGGAGAAAATGGCTCCCTTTGGCAGAATGGTGGTACAATACCACTTATCATACGACCATACAAGCAACTCCATATGAAATTGTATATGGGTCAACAACCTCTTATACATCTCCTCTATCTACCAAGAGAGATTAAGTCAATTGTTGTGGATAAAATTCTATAGAGGTGGGAGGAGGTCATTAATATGTTGAAATTCCATCTATTCGAGCTCAAAACAAAATGAAACAGCAAGAAGATGCACATCGTTCTAACATGCAACTTGAGGTAGGAGAAAATGTTTGCCTCAAACTTTGACCTTATGCAAAATTCCATAAAGACTCATGTCCCTCACAAGCTATCTCCCAGATATTAGGGGCCCTTCCTAGTTTTAGAATGCATTGGAGTTGTCGCTTATAAGATTTAGTTACCTCATACAGTTTCCATTCACAATGTATTCCATGTGATTAAATTGAAGGATTTCCCCAATCCTAAGACCGTTACCACTTCACTTCATCAATATTTACATGACCTAGGGCGTACTAAGGAGCCTGGAACTATACTTGAAAGGAAGATGGTAAAGTGAGGAATAACGTAGCAACTAAAGTGTGGGTGTAGTGGAAGGGCTCAACTATACATTAACATATGTGGGAGTTTTACAATGAGTTCATCAAGAACTACCTTGAGATGGATCCTTGAGGACAAGGATGAAATTGAAGGGAGGGGGTAGTATTGCTATATATTGAAGAGCATAAGATCGGATTTTGTAGCCGATTTAACAAATAAGTTTGTAATGCTTGGTTTCATTTTACAACACGGTTTACTTTTAAAATTCTATTTGAACAAGGTTTAGGGTTTTCCCCCTTCCCCAAGTATCTCCTTATGTAATCTCAAGCTCTAACTTGAGCTATTTTATTCAATATAGAAGTTTCCTCCTAAACCTCTCAAAATCTCTCTTAGAAACCTAGCTACCATTCTTCTTTGGATCTTCTCTTCCTCTTTCATGGACGATCCTTAGAACTGGAGTATCACTCTTCGAGCTAAGAAGAGGGATTTTGGAGTTGATATACTACTTACTGTTTGAGTCCCATCTCACAACCTCTCTCACAAACAAATCTGAATTCAATATTCTTAGGACTCAATGAGAATCGACGAGATTTTACCTGGTGATGATGAACCGATGTTGATTAATTGAAAATAGGGGCCAATGAGTTTGCAAACGCTAGAAATTGATGGAATTCCAAAATGAAGAGCTGAGAATTAGAGCTACGATAAAATGAAGAAGAACAATGAAATCCTAACAAAACAGAACCCACTTTCGATTCTAATTAATGAACGGAAACCCTACTCAACCTTTTCTTTTGTGCCCTCTTCTATTGGATCCCTCTCAAGTCATGTATGTCCATTTCTTACTCGGTCATTATCCCTAACCAAAAAAGTCAAAATAAACAAATTCAAGACGAAGAGTTAGAAATTGAAGCAAGCCGAGAGAAATTGAACATGTAATTGTAGAAGAAGAGTAAGTAAGATATATCGTAGATGAAAAAGCGAGCAAATTACCTTTAAAAGCTTCAACCAACTCGAAACGTAATTGGAGAAGGGTTGAGACAAAATATGAATTCATCTCATCGAGAAATCAAAATCAAAAAGGGAGGCGGTGAAGAAGAAAGAATAGGGAGAGCATGAGAGATGGTGTGATTGTATGATGATGAAAGTGAAGAGAGGGGTACAGAGGAAGATTGAAATGGAGAGAGGCATGTCATTTTAGTATTTATTTATTAAAAAAACATGGTTTAATGGGTTTTCAACGTTTTTAAGTGCCAAAATGTATAACTTTAATCAAGTACGAAAGAACCTTTATCGTAGTAAAGATGAAGAAGTAAAGATATCTAGTTTCAAAGGGTGATGCATGCTTTAAAAACTCACCCAAAAGTCAAAAACTTTATATGGAAATCGACAAATAATGGCCTACCCGCTAAAGCACGTACAACAAAGAAGAATAGCAACCCTCAAGGATACCTAATTTGTCAATGTACCCGTGAAGATTTAAGACACTTGTTCATAGAATGTTCACACACAGAGCATAATAAGGAAAATCAACACATAGACAACCGAGGGAGTATGAAACTATGATGTTGGTAACAAAACCATGCATGGATGGATCAATGACTTGAAAGAAACCCACAACTCCCGCAAATTTACTAAATTGGCCATCATTTGGTGGTGTATTTGGCACCAAAGAAACTATCTAGTCTTCCAACAAGAACCAAATGACTATATCTTAGAACTGGAAAAATATGTTCGATACAAGCTGACAGCGTGGAAGAAAGCAAAAAAAAAAAATAGAATGCAGATGAGGAAGCAGAGGCCTGCTAAGCACAACCTAGAGAACATAGGAAAGCTAAACAAAAGCACTGGCGCAAACCAACACACGGTTTTTTAAAACTTAACTTTGATGGATCTAAATTTACTAAAGACTCTACAACCACTAGATTTGTAATACGGGAAAAAAATGCACATATTATTTTTATGGGAGCCAAAAAAATATGGGAGAAACTCGATCTTAAAAACAGAGGCACTGGCCCTTCGGGATGGTATTCGTAGAGTTGGAGAGTTAGGCCTTCGAAAAATGGAAATAGAGGGAGACAACACAACAACCATTAACACAGCTAAGCGTGTGGGTAGATACCCATGCGAAATTAAATTACTCATCTCAACATCTTGGTTTCGCTCCTAGATTTCGAGGCAGTCCATTTGCAACATGTGATCAGAGATTGTAATGTTGTGGCCAATAAAATTGCTAAATTCGACCATGTCTTCCCGAAAGAGCAACTCCCTAGTAAGATAGAATTCCAAATTCTCATCCTAATTCTTATTTAAAAAAAGGTGCATATTTTGTAGGTTTGATAATTTACCTCCTCAACTATAGGTGTCTTGGACTCTTTCATCGTAGTTCCCACCGAAGATCCTGTATCTGTTGGTACTCAGGGAACAGTGCGATGCTGAAGCCGTGGAGTTCCTCTTCGTGGATGTAGTTGAAGACGACTCTTCAGTAGATCAATTATATGCAATACTTGATATAGATTTGAATCACGTAGAAATGCTTTCTGAAATCAATATTTCTCCCCCTACATAGCCTTGGGGAATCCACGAAATTTGAAGTGAGATAAGACAAACCAACAGATCTGTAACAAGGCTATGAAAGAGATCGAACCTCTGAGTTCATGTAAATGGATATTAGACTCTATTTGAAGTTCAATCATGGAGAGAAAACGTTCTCCTATGATTATGTGAACCACGTGAACCAACGTCAGCAACCCGACACTAATCTCCCAATAGCCTTTTATATAGGCAAATGAAACTGTTTCAGGGAATGGTTAACAGCACTTACCGGCGATTACTAAAAGTTAACGGCGGTTTTCATGTGCCACGAAGGCTATCTTGAATAACACACGTCACCCATCAGTTATTAACCCATTAAGGAAGTTACAATGCAGTTACACAACGTTTAAATGACCGTTATCAACAATTAACAACGTGCCGATATTTTAGGCATGCGTCAAAGAACTACTGTTCCCACCAAGAGAACAGACATTGTTTCCTCCAGCATGGAACAAACATTGTTCCTTTTCAGGTAATAAAACTTCTCCTTAATATTTCCCTCTAGACCTCAACTATGCTTACATGAGCGCGCAATCCGCACACCCAAACTCGTGACATAGCAAAGTAAGATCTCATAGTGTCGTATGAATCCCAATCACACTAAAAGGCATTGTTCCCATATAGGGAACAATCACTTGATGACACTAAAATCACCAACAATCCTCCCCCATTTTAGTGTAATCCTTGATTCATAAAATAAGCAAGTTTTTATCCCAAACTCATGCATAAGCGAAAATGTCGAAAACAATTGAATTTTCGCTTTAGTGTAGTTACACATATCAAACACCCCGGAATCATGGTGTCCTAAGGATTGAACCAATCAACCACTTTGGATGCATGAAGATAACACACATATAAGCTTCGTTACATCTCTAAAGTTTTACTTGACTCTATTAAGGGCCTCGAGTCCATATCTATTCATGAACGTATGTGAAGCCAGCCCCGGAGCTTCATGAAGCGGCCAAACCTCACGTCCATATAGGTAGATCCTTTAATCATGCACCTACAATTGCACTTTTTCAAAGGAACTATTAAGAAGACTACGCCTTCAACCTCCAACTTGTAGGAACCAGAGCACACATTTGGGGATTGTTATGTTGTGCTCACAGTTTCTAGGTATGGGCTTTCCACATTGAATCTCCCTAATTTTCATTAGGTAGGAATTGGGTATCCCATCACTAGAAAGCTATACGGGTCTTTATCCCATCCCCTTACAACCAACCCCTTCGTCAAGTGGTTACTCAAACTTGTTCTTACCAAACTGAAACAACAAAATCACACTATGTGTCACGATCCATAGCATACACTCACATTCAAAAGACGTGACATGTGATAGCACGCTGTAACAATGATCGTTTCCCTCTGGCCAAAGATATTTTACTCACATAGTTGAAAATTTGTTTCGACTTATAAGAAACATTGTAGATTTTAATCCATAGTCGTTACCTTAAACACGGCTACAACTCACACTACCAATTTTGTTCCAATTGTCAAAATCAGAACGCTAGATCATTTCACCACAGTCCATAAAATGGCATCGTTCCCAAGTAGAAATATCCATCTACTTCTAGAAAATAATTCTATATTTAATCATCCAACTCGCATCCAACATTTCCATTTTTCAATGAAATTATCTCATTACTAAGACCACAATCCATGGTCCTTACCAAGTAATCTACAAACTCAAATCCATGAGAAAAGACAAGAAATCAAACAATACGTCTCCATGCAAGGAAAAAGTTTTCATGTCAAGAGACATCGTTTCCAGAGGACACATTTCCTGTCAAATGACATCGTTCCCAAGAACACATTTCTTGTCAAATAACATCGTTCCCAAGGACATGTTTCTTGTCAACTGACATCGTTCCCAAGAACACAGTTCCAATAGAAGGTATAGTTCCCCTCAATCTTGTCTCAATCCTAATCCCAAGGATCAACTCGACCTCCCCCATGTCATTCATAGAAATTTTCAATTCCATGAAATCGTACATAGTGTACATTCCCACCATTGTTGATATACAACCTTGTTTATAAATCATCATGTCTGCAACTTCATCGTTAGCATGCAATTATAAATATAACAAAATCATATAAATATAATTCAAGTACAATATGAAATAAACCGACTAATATGTATAAATACAATCAAATAGCCAATCTGTGAATCATAGTAGGGCCTTCATCAGTAGACTTAATAAAGTAATCTGTTCAGGGAACAATAGACTTAAATTAAGTAATCTGATATCTAGTAGACTTTACTCAAGTAACCTTTCTAGGGAACAACATACTTGAAGTAAGTAATCTAGATTTAGTCATGAGTAATTTACACACAAGTATAGTAGACTCATATCATCATTTAAGGAAATTTCATCTTCCTCATATAGGCTTTAAGGTCTAGACGTTTTGTTATGTCTCTTTCGACTCTTGCGGTCTTGACCATGATATATCATCATTAATTCACGATCACAACTTTTGATCATATCTTACATGGCTATCAAATACCACAAAGTATAACATCTTGTTATGTACTCTTGTTCCCATATAACTTATATCTTGGAACAAGCAACAATCCATCGGAAACAAATTCGTTCCAATGCAAGGAACATTCAACGTTCCCTTCAAGGGTACATCTTTCTTATAAGAAAATTCTTCATATAGACAACTGCTATAACTTATTCATATCTTTCAGGAAACAATAATCTTGTCAAGGAACAGTTCCCTCACGGGACCATTCAACGTTCCCTTCTCGGGATTAGTTATCTGAAATTCATTTGATCCAAAAATCCAGTTTTCCTTGCACAATCATACAATAATCTCTTTTATATGATTAATCAAAACTTGGGTATTACACCAATCAACACTCATTCAATAAGTAACGAGAAAACAAGAGCATGTGTACAAAACAAATCCATTGTTCCATGATCAAAAGATCACCCATGGGTAAGGATCAACCATTACCATACTTTACATATCATTCATCAAAATAATATCAAAGAAAAAACCCTTAATTTCCCAAGATCAAACATGAGAGAATTCAGATCCACCTTTATAGGTTTTCGGGTTCTTAAGTAGGACAATCAAACCTTTGATCTCCTCCAACTTCAAATTGGTTGTCTTTCTCGAAAGCCATTGCCCAATGATTGATCCCAATATATTGATTTCGAGTGTACTCTTGCTTCGTAGTTCCAACTGAAGATCTTGTATCTGTTGGTACTCAGGGAACAGTGCGATGTTGAAGCCGTGGAGTTCTCTTCGTGGATGTAGTTGAAGACGACTCTTTAGTAGATCAATCATATGCAATACTTGATATAGGTTTGAATCACGTAGAAACGCTTTCCAAAATCAATATTTCGTCTCCTACATAGCCTTGGGGAATCCACAAAATTTGAAGTGAGATAAGACAAACCAACCGATCTCTAACAAGGCTATGAAAGAGATCGAACCTTAGAGTTCATGAAATGGATATTAGACTCTATTTGAAGTTCAATCATGGAGAGAAAACGTTCTCCTCTGATTATGTGAACCACTTGAACCAACGTTACCAACCCGACACCAATCTCCCAATAGCCTTTTATATAGGCAAAGGAAACTGTTTCAGGGAACGGTTAACAGTAGTTACCGGTGGTTACTAGATGTTAACGGCGGTTACCATGTACCACGAAGGTTATCTTGAATAACACACGTCACCCATCAGTTATTAACCCATTAAGAAAGTTACAATGCAGGTACACAACGTTTAAATGACCGTTATCAACAATTAATAACATGCCGAAATTTTAGGCATGCGTAAGAGAACTATTGTTCCCACTACTGTTCCCTCCAAGGGAACATACATTGTTTCCTCCAATATGGAACAAACATTGTTCCTTTTCATGTAATGCAACTTCTCCTTAATATTTCCCTCTAGACCTCAGCTATGCTTACACGAGCGCGCACTCCGCACACCCAAAACCGTGACATAGCAAAGTAAGATCTCATAGTGTCGTATGAATCCCAATCACACTAAAAGGCATTGTTCCCATATAGGGAACAATCACTTGATGACACTAAAATCACCAACATCAACATGATTTGAGGGGGCACTCTATTCGTGTGATACAATCCCGATACAACATATACTCCCTCCGTTTCACAATACTTGTTCTTAAAGCCTTTATTTTTTTGTTTCAAAGTAGATGTTGTTTCAAAATATTTACCCACTACACTTGGTGTATACCCCACATTACACTTCTCCCCAAATTTCTTTTTTATTTGGTTGAATCTCTCAAAAAAGAAAGAGTATTTTTAATAGAGGCAATTTGGTGGAATTTTTTTTTTCTTGAATATGTGTAAAATTTTGTCTAAGAAAAAGTATTGTAAAACGGATGGAGTATTAATTCAATATATATCGGTGTAATATATTATTTATACTAGAAAGTTATGCTCGTGCTTCGCCCGGGTCAATATTCTTGCTTATAATGTTCTTATTATGTGTTTACGTTTTAGTTGTGTCGAATATACCTATATGTAAATTTGTATTTTTGTACATTCAATGCTTTGGATTTAAAACATTCAATTGCATCCTATAGACTTAATATCATACATTAGGGGTGTTCATAACTGGATATCCGATCCGATCCGGCTAATCGGATCGGATATCCGCAATAAAATTATCTCTAAAACCATATCCGTATCCGATCCGGGTATACCCGGATATCCGATCCGTATAGCTCGGATCGGATCGGATATTTGTGGCGGATATCCGAATATCCAAATATTCATATTTTTATATTTTTTTGTATTTAAGTTCCAAATAATTTATTCAGTCGGTAAATTTCACCCAAAAATCATGATCCAAATAATTATCCGCATAAAAGAAAGAGAAAAAATAATTTAAATAAAAATAAAAATGGGGTGTTAAATATAGATTTAGGTTTTATTTATCGTTAATTTTAATTGTGGGGTGAAATATATTAAAAATAATTAGAAAAACAAACAAAAAAGGGGTAGTACTAAGCACATAAAACTACTTGGACTATTAAACTTTTTGTTATTGCACAAAATATATATGTATAGTATTATACCCTCGGATATCCGGGGAGTTTGACGACCCGATCCGTATCCGATCCGGTGATCCGGCTAATTTTCTCGGATCGGATCGGATTCGGATAATTTTCCAACGGATTCGGATTTTCGCGGATCGGATCGTCGGATCACTGGATCAGATTGACCGGATCGGATATTTTTGAACACCCCTATCATACATACCTTAATACTCTACCTTAGCCTTTTGACCTTCCACAAATAATATTTACTCAATATCAAACATCAATCATATATGCTTGATCTTTGCCTCTTGGGTTTTCACACATAGTATTTACTTATTATCATACATCGTACATCATACATACTTAATCTTAGTATCTTAGTCTTCCATGCATAGTATTTACTTGATATCACCTTTTATAAAAATATAATAAAAATAATAAACATTAATAAATTAATCATTTTTATGAAATCAAAATAATTATTACTAGATATAGAATAAGTTTTTCATAATCTTAAGTATAAAATGTGCACGCTAAAATGGATTAGTAGGAATTAAAAATAAGTGTAGAGATCAATAGTTCAATTATTTTAATTAGATCAATAGTTCACCTAATTTGGATCAAATTCTAAAGGCTTTAACGACATTTTTTAAGGATCGAAGAGAGTAGCATTTCTCTACTTTGTTTTATTTTCTCAACCTATTTATTCAATCCTAAATCCATGCAAGGGAATGATAAAATATTCTTTAAACCATGATAAAATATGGTTGAAACATAATATCCGACACAACCAAAACGTATACAAGCAAGAACATTATAAGCAAGACTATTGACCCGTGCGAAGCACGAATATATCATTCTAGTTGGTAGAATTATTAAGAGGATAGAGCATTTATTGGACATAGAGGTACAACTTTTATAGTCGTTAAGATTTTCTTCTACCAAAAAAATATACTGTTTATATTTTGTTATTTCATTTAAATATGGAACTTCTATAGAAGACATAAAGACATAGGCAAGTAGCCAAGTACTCACATGAAATACTTCAAAGTTTAAAACTTACTTTTGTGAGAGAAACAGAGTGACGTGATCAATTTTTTAGTCTTGTTTTTGTTTTTTTTTTCATAATGTCACCATTAGTTCTCTCATCATCATTGAGAGTTTGAAACAATAAAGATCTCGGTTCTTCTTCATTCGATCTCTTACAATTTCACTAATTTAGGATCCTCCTTTTTATTGAAATTAAGAAAGGCAAAATTTATTAAAACTATAACTTCGTTAAGTGTGTGTGTAACTTCTTAAAACTTCGGTAACACTAATAAAATAATTTCAAAGATGGTCATGAAAGAGCTAGTAATGTATTTGACTTACTTGATGTTTTTACCAAGAATGGCAAATTGGAAAAGCGCTAGTAGTCATAAATAGCAATAGAAATATAAGATGGTCCTACACGTACGTCTGCTATTTCTTAATCGCGAAGTTCACAAACTTTCAAGTCATGCATTTCCCAGCCACAACTTTTTTTTTTATAAGGAAAGGGATTAGGGGCCGCTAACAGACTAGCGGTCACCCTAGAGCATCCAAATGGATGAGATTCCGAAGAACCGGGTCGACTAAAAGTGGGATAGATGAAACATGGCGATACGAGACAACTATGAAGTCCGCCACTGCGTTGCACTCCCGGACGACGTGGACAATGCTCCAGCTCCAAAAACAGGCAAGTAAGCAATGAATATCCGCACGTAACATCTCGATCTCCCACGGACAGCGCCAGTCACCTAGAACGGCCTAGACCAGCTGAAGATTGTCACCTTCGATCTGGATGTGGGAAATGCCACGCCGAGTGGCTTCGATGATTCCCTGTCGTAAGGCGATGGTCTCGGATTTAAGAACAGACTGTCGACCGATTAGTCCTCCGTCAAAATGGATTTGCTCGCCCTTGGAATCCCTGAGAATGAAACCAAACGAAGCAACCCCGTCAGCATTGACTGCCCCATCAAAGTTGAGTTTAATAAAATTTGTTGGAGGTTTTCTCCATTTGGCACAGGACCGTCTACAATTGGTCCAATGCCCATTATTTATCGGTTTCATGTTTACTTTATTGTGGGCGTTATTCCACTCTTTCCTTTGGATGCAGATGAAGTCGCATAGATTGTCCTTCACCTCTGGCCTAGTTGGAGATTGAGGATCGAAAACTGCTTTGTTGCGGAAGTACCAAATACTCCACCAACAACAAATCAAAACCTCGAAATCAGCCTTGGATGCTTTATTCATGATTTCCTTTAGTATTTGACATGGTGTTTTATTGTCTGGGTTAATCTGGTTAATGATCATCTCAAGTTTTGGGTTTATCGCCTTTAGGGTACTTTTGGTACGGTTGCAAGATAGTAGGATGTGGTTCGCGTCCTCGTTGGTGCAATCACATGCAACACAACCTTGGACAACCGGAATATGGTTTGCCGCCAGACGACTTTTGGTAGGGAGCCCATTCCGGGCTACTTTCCATATGAAATTTCTCATTTTAGGGGGGGACATTAAGTTTATTAATCCATTTTAGGTTGCTTTGTGGTTCTCCTTTGTTGTTATGGATCCACTGCATGGTAGAATGGGTAGAGCATATTGTTAGCTCTTACTCCGTAGTAATTATTAATTATTAATATTAATTCAAACGCAGTATATAGCATCAAAAATATCATACATATATTGAGTCGATAGGTTATTTTGTTTTTTTAGCTAATACGTTAATTTAGTTTGATCAAGCTTTTTTAATCAATATTAATTTCCTATCGTGATTCATCCAAATGACGTGCATTACAAGAAAAAATAATTACGTACATATATAAATATAGTAGGCTACAAATTTTTAAAAAAAAATTCCTTTTTTACCTATCACTTTTTGCAATTTTCTATTAGTATCTAAAAAAATATTTCTGGTATTTCCGATTTTGGCTATTCATATAGATGTTCTTATTCAGTTCAAACTAGCATAAGTATCCATACCCTGTACGGATTTGGACAAATATAAATAATTTATTTTTCATATTATTTATTTATGAGGATAAATATAAAATATAAATCAATAAAAAATTAATCAATTTTTAATAAATAAAAATAGTTAGATAGAATTTCAAAATAAATCAATTAAAATATATATACAAAATATAAATCGGTTAAAAAAATCTCGTTCAAAAATCATTGTGTTAGTTTAGGTTAGAATATTAAAAGATAAATGTAAAAGATAAAATCATTTTAAAATCAGTATGTTAGTTCACATTAATTTGTTAGGTTAGTTAGAATCTTAAAATCTAAATATAAAAAATAAAATTATTTAGAAATAAATCTGTTAGTTTAAAAGATAAATATAAATCAAGTTGTTAGTTCAATTTAGAAATTAAAAGATTGTTTAATAATGATAACATAAAAAATATCCTAATGATCTTCCTATCCATCATATCCAAAAATAAAAGATTGTTTAATAATGAGATATTCTATCTATACTAGTTTTACTCGTCGTACCATGTACGACAACGATTCGATATAAGTTTTACCCGTCGTACCATGTAGTGTTGTACGACTATGATTCGATATTTTATAGACATCATAAATAGGATCGATATTAATAAGTAAATTAATTAAAATATAATATAAACTTCAATATGAGTAATTTATTACTCGTAGAATTTATAATTTTTAATCAAATATTTTATTATGATATATCTATAAATAAATTCATCAAAAGATATATGCTAAAAGATTTATATTTATTTTAAAATATTTAAAATATTTTATCTTTAATTTTAAATACTTGTATAAGGAAGTTTTCAAAAAATATTGTTATACCAATTAGATATTTGTTTGATATTAGAGATAAATTTAAATATTTAAAAAAAAAATTAAATAGAAAGAAGTTATAATAAAAGAAATAAAAAATTAATTGCTTAAATATGAGGTGGGGCCAGAATCGTTTTGGTGGCTCGAAAAGGTTCAACTTTAATATATAGTTATAGATATAGATATTTGTATAAGGAAGTTTTGAAAAGATATTGTTATACTAAATAGATAATTGTTTGATGTTAAATATAGATTTCAATAGTTAAAGAAGAATTTAGTAGAAAAAAGTTAAAGTATTAAGAATAGAAATGAATTTTGTAAATACTATGTGGGGCCAGAATCGTTCTGGTGGCTCAAAAAGGGACAACTTTAATATATAGTTATAGATTCTAAAAACATGGATAAGAGCTTATCATATCCAAAATTAAACGATTATTTTTAATAAAAAAAAGGGTGACGTAGTCCAATCTAAAAGTAACATGTGTCGTTTATTAATTTTTTTAACATCCGCTTTAGGTTATAGTTATCATTTATTAGCTTAAAAGAAAAGTGCAGATCAATTGGTTGGGTTAAAAGATAAATGTAAATCAATTTGTTAGATTAAAAGATAAATGCAAGTATTAAGTATTTTCTTAAAGGGTTGAATATGTGATAATAGGTGGCGTCACATATGCAAAATTTAACTACGGCTCGACACATAGGCGAAATGAACCAAAGGCTGACATGTGTCAAAAAAGCCTCTTTTTTAGTATATAGATAGAAGATTAGTTAAGATTCAATAGACCTGTACAAGTCCGGGCCGGCCCGGACCGACCCGCTTAAAACACGGGCTTGGGCATGAGAATTAGCCCGAAAGGCCCGGCCCGGCTCGTAAAATATGGGACCGGGCTTGGACAACGAAAAAAGCCAGTATACCCGGCCCGGCCCGGCCTGTATATATATTATATATATAATTTATATTTTATAATAATATAGATATATTATATCATTAATTATTTCTACATATAAATACTTGCAAATTATATCTACTTACAATTTTTAGGTTATCTAGTTACATTTAAAGGTTTAACAAATGAAATTTTACATAGGTTATCATTAATACGTAGTATAATTTTTTTTTATTCATCTACTTGCAATTTATGTCCAAGCCCGTTTGGGCCCGTGGACGGCCCGACCCGTGTTTATGGGAGGGTATGGACAAAAAAATAGGCCCGAATTACCCGGCCAGGCTTGGCCCGGCCCGTTGATGTTGACAAAAAAAAAATTGGCCCGGCCCGAACTCGCCCATGTACAGGTCTAAAATTCAAGTTCATTTCATTATGTTCATCACCTTTAGATTAGTCAGATTTGACTGTGAAAACCCCCCCAATTCATAATCTAACCATTCCAATTTAAATTTGTAAATAATCTTCTAAACAACTCTTTAATAGATGATTATTTTAAAATTCAAATTGATTTAGTTTGTAAAAGTTAAATCCTACTAATTAATTTAATGATGAAGAACACAATGATCATTTTAA
This sequence comes from Fallopia convolvulus, assembly GCA_964016875.1. NCBI lineage: Eukaryota > Viridiplantae > Streptophyta > Magnoliopsida > Caryophyllales > Polygonaceae > Fallopia > Fallopia convolvulus. The sequence continues at coordinate 46,783,899 of OZ024720.1, read as the reverse complement.
ATTACACTACTTTGAATTAAAAAAGGACATCATTAGAAAAGCTAAAATCTTATAAGTACTTAAAGAAAAGTTTTTTTAGGAACACCAAAAAAAATACAAAAATTAAAAGATACCAAAATAAATTTGCCTTGAAAATAAATCTTTAAAACAACTCATTTTCGGTACGTTCCATAATCACTTGTACCTAATGACCTTGGCTTATGGCAATTTAAGGTTGAACTAGTCATTATCTCAACCTCTCAATACGAACTTTCTCCTTCCTCTACTTTTTTTAATACATAAGAAAACCTTTTTATAATTTATAAGTGCGCATAACTTTATAATTGAGTATACATGATCTTATAACTGAGTATGTAAGATATCATATTATTAAGTATGCATGTCTTTTATAACTAATTATGTATGACCTTTTATATGAGTGTCATGATTTTATAACCGTGTGTGCATAATCATATAAGGTCATGCACATTTAGTTATAAGGTTGTACACACTCAGTTATATAACCATATATATTTAGTTATATAATCATTATATATGTATTTTATTCACATAAAATTCACTAGTGTTGAGTGTTTAAAATTTTCGTTTTTAATTAACGTGTGATCTCTATCGTTGATTTTTTTTCTCGATCGGATGATCCACTAATGCTATTACGGTTTTTCTAACCTATGCCCTAAGGGCATAGGATAAGAATACAGAATGTGGAAACTAAACCCTGAGAAGGCCCATAGAAAATAATGTTAAAATATTAAACAATTAAAATCCATTTGCAAATTTCTATATAAAGGTTTTAAACCTATGCCCTTAGGGTATATGTTAGAAAAATCGATGCCTTATGGGCGGGTATTCTTGCCCAAACTCGTCCCGTATCATTAGTTTGTGATTTGTAAATCTATGTTACATTAAAAGTACATATATATAAAAGCAGATATGGTATTATAAGAAGTGTTCTAAAAACCGCTAGGCGAGACCTAGGCGATGGGTTGGGGCCTAGCGTCTAGACGGTTAGGTGGGAGTCTAGGCATGATCTAAGCGGATTGTTATGATTTTTTTATATTGGATTATTATTTGTAATTGGTAAGAATAAATAAATGGGTAAAATACAGAAACCCACCCTTTATTTTATGTTGTTTGAAAAAAACCACCCTTTATATCACATTTTACAAAAACCACCCGTTATTTATATTCCGTTTTCAATCAACCACCCTAATCTATTTTTCGTCCAATTTACCGTCAATTAGGTATCAAAGACGCAATTACCTTAAGGCATGAACGATAACCTGGTCAAATTCCTCCCTGAAATTCCCCATGTCCCTTTATGAGTCATGAGTACCTAATTCATTAGATCTTGTCAAGGTTAAGGTTCGAGAGAGGAGGTTTGTTTCGACTTCTCTGGGATAAGCAACACCAAGCGAGCACGACGGTGATTGTAAAGTTTCATCTTCTTCTTCGTCCATGTACTCTGAATCTCCCTGTCCCAATTCCTGGTTCGACATTTTCTAGAAGACGAAGAAGAAGAAGATGTGAAGGAGTATTGCGGTGGAGATTTGCTTGTTTCCATCCCGGAAGACGGAGGTGAATCGGATGCCGGATTCCTAACAAATCAGTGTTCAGTTGCAGCTTGATGGCTTACTTGCGACAAATCAGCAACGACGTCTGCCTTTGCAAGATGAAGTGGGACGCAAATGCCGGTTGAAACCTCACCTACGACAGTTACGAGTTCATGACGTCGTTCGCCCGTCATTGAATGTTCGCACTAGATACGTAATTGATCTCAAATTTGTTGGCCAATTCGAGATTGCGAGGGTGATGGCAGGTGTTGGTGGCTTCGCGGCTCCCTGCCAAGAATTTTTGTTTGAAAGTCGGAGGATCTGAAGAGAATTGTGCACTTTCTGGTCAATTGGGTTTCGTTGGCAATGGCATGTTTCGAACCTTATTTGACGGTAAATTGGACGGAAAATAGATTAGGGTGGTTAATTGAAAACGGAATATAAATAAGAGGTGGGTTTCTGTAAAATGTGATATTAAGGGTGGTTTATTGCAAACAACACAAAATAAAGGGTGGTATACTGTATTTTACCATAAATAAATAAAGAATAATCACATCATAATGTCTTTGTATAAATTGAAGCCTAGAGCCTGCTTAGAGTCTGCTTAAGCTAATAAGAAGGTTTCCTAGCCCGCCTATAAGTTTGCCCGGGCAGCCTAGAAGGTCGCCCAACCCGCCTAACCCGCCCAACCTGCCTATCTTGCACAACTTGCCTAGTCCGCCCAACCCGAATAGAACACCACCCAGGGCAAAATCGGGACGGTGGATACCGTCCAGCGCCTAGGAGGCCGCCTAAGTCATTTTTTAGAACAATGATTACAAGTGGGAATTTTCCTAATATTAAATTTTTTTAGAGAAGGATCATGTGAGAATGATTAATACAATACAAAATAAGAATAAATCTCGTTCATTCGCTTAAAAAAATCAACGGTCAGGATTAATATTTTATTAAAGAGTGATAAAAAATGGCACTTGCGTATTTTTTTCCAAATTATTCACATATTTTTCAAAAAATCCGATTCTAGGGGACGCGTGCATCATGTGCATCGATTTCGCATTGGATGTGCATTAAAACTAACTCAATGTGCATTGATTTCGAACTATTTTTTTAATTTTTTAACCTTTTAGCTATGTGTATAAATACTATTATTAGCTAGTTTCTTATTCACATACCATTCATTTTGATGCCCATGCAAAATAACATGCACTTTTTGATTGGTAGAATACATATACGCCCCTTGACCTTTAACCAATTGGTCACTTTGACACCCCACCTTTAAAAATGTTCGATTGAGTACCTAAACTTGCATATTGTGACCTATTGAACACCCGCTTGCTGATGTGGCCATTTGCGTGAGATGCACTCTCTTATGAGCGAGTAAGAGACTAAAAAAAGCTAATGTCGCAATTATACCTAGCACCATTTTTTCTTTCTTTTTCCACTTTCCTTTTATGAATTGATTTTTGTAAACAATAAAAAGAATAAAACAATTATTACTCAAAAACTCAATTTTCTTTCCTTTTTTCCACTTTTCTTTTATGAATTGATTTTTGTAAAAAAAATCAATTCGCCCACGCATCGTCTTCCCCTTGTCTGTGAACTGATGTGGCCATTTCCACTTTTCTTTTTTCTCCTTTTCCTTCTTCCCCCATCGTCTTCTTCATAAAATCATGAAGTCTAGGCCATCACCTCCAGATCGGGCAATTTTCGGTGCCCAGCAACGACGATGTTCAAGAGAATATCTATCGCCGGCTACTCCTCCAAATTCGTCCACGCCCCTCCAAATCCAACAGCTACCTCCAGCCCCCAATTTTCCATCCTAGGGCTGTTCTTTGTCCAGAGTCCGTCGTTCGGCATATGCCAACGGTGAGGAATACCAATTCTTTGTCCCGAACCCGTCATTTCATCACGATCATGTCTCTGGTTCTTTTTCTGGTTCCTTCCTAGGACTGTTCCTTCTCTCGAGTTCGTCGTTCTATCCTGATGCAGGGTTTCGAACTCTGCCCTCTATCTTCTATGTTTTAGTTTATTTCTTCCTAAATGCAGCGTTTCGCTTGCTTGTTATCACCGGAAATTCGAAACTCGGTTTGGGATAGTTATCCTTGTCAAAACAATCGGTTGGTTCCGGGACCACTTGGACGTTAGGGTGTGCGTGTATTTAGCCCCTTTGTGGGTATTGTCAGAAGGTATTCAATTATCAGAAATTAACCAAATCCCTAAATCTCTCTCAAAGTGTGATTCGTCTCTCGTTTCCTCAAATCGCCTCTTCTTCTTCGGATCGATTTCGGAGCTAGAGAAGCCAAATCCAAAGTGTGATTCGTCTCTCGTGTCATCAGTGGTATCAGAGCTAGACCATGGTGGACACTCGTCTCCAAGAGCCGAGCAAGCAGCTAGAAGAATCGAGGCAGTACCAGACCCAGTTGCAGGCTGAGTACGAACAACGACAAAAGGAACGAGATTAGAAACAAGCGGAGAATGATCAGAAACTCGACGCGATGGCGAAGCAGATGGAGAAGCTCATGTCGATGATGATGGGAAAATCGGGCGATCTCCATCCACCCCCCAGATAACACCATCGCGCTCGGTGGAACTCGGTAACTCTTCTAACCTTCCTACTACTCGAGTTACAAAACCAGAACCACCAGATCTTACTTGATCTGCGCTCGCAACGTTGACTCCGATGGCGATTCGGGGCTTCGTGAACACTTCGCAAGGGAACTCACCGTTTCCCGGAGGTCTAGCTGCTCGATTGGCGAAAATCGAGTTCCCTAAGTTCGGAGGAAGCAAGCTGAAGGAGTGGCTCTATAAGTGCGAACAATTTTTTTCGCTTGACAACACGATGCCCGAGCTTAAGGTTCGATTCGCTTCGTTGCATTTGGAAGATCGAGCGTTACAGTGGCATCACAATTACATACGCAACAAACAAGGTGAGTTTCCGACCTGGCAAGAGTATGTAATCGATATCTCTAATTGCTTTGGTGAGTTATTTGATGATCCACTTGTTGAATTGGTAAACCTGAAACTATGTGAACCTACTGATGAATACGTTGATAAGTTTGAGTGTGCTCTTACCAGACTGTACTTACCGGCTAACCATGCCTTGAGTATTTTTCTGGCCAATATGTATCCATATTTGCAGCTCCATGTACGACAGTTTAATCCCTGAAATATTGTTGAAGCCGCCCGGCTGGCTAAACTGTATGAATCGACTTTGGCAGCTCTACCTCAGAGATCCATTCAATCCAAATTTGCACCTAGCTTCGGTCATAAACAACCTTTTAACCCCTCAAAAGAACCCTCGACTCCTAAACATTCCCATCCATACAAAACTCCACCAATACTACCTAGTCCTGAACCTCAAAAGTTTCCACAACCTAAATTACTCACCCTCCCTCAAACACATAAGCCTACCCCATTTAAACCAGCCCGAAAGTATAGTTTTGAAGAAATGCAGGAGAGAAAGGCTAAGGGCTTATGTTTCTATTGTGATGAGCCTTTTACTCCAAGGCACCAGCTGAAGCATAAACGGGTGCAAGTGTATATGATGGAAGGGGAAGAGTTGCCTAGCATAGACTGTATTCTCCATGATGAGACTGCTAAGCCTTTTGTTGAATTGAGTACAGAAGACACAGGGGACGATTGTGACAGTGGATAGGCCTTCCAGATTTCTGTGAACGCATTAAATGGAGAGTCAGCCTACAATTGTATGCGAGGCACTGGCCATTATGAAAAGAAACACCTCACCATCCTCATTGACTCTGGGAGTTCTCAACTAAGGCTCTGAAATGTTTGTTGGAACCGGCTAACCCTCTCTTGATTACACCGGCAAATGGCATTAAGTTCATCTCCAACTGTATCTGTAAAGAGTTCCAATGGCAGATGCAGGGGGACACTTTCACGGTTGAGATGAGAATGGTACCATTGGATTGTTGTGACGTTATACTGGGGATCCAATGGTTAATCATCATCAGCCCAGTTTGGTGGGATTATATCCACATGACCATGAAGTTTCAGCTCAATGGGTCCAAGATCACACTGAGGGGCATGAGCAACTCTGGGGGAAAAGCTAGCAAATCAAGTTCCCATGGAAAGTCTAGAAAGAAACAAACTCAATTAGCCATGTTACAAGTCAATGAGGTGCACTCTGGTTTAACATCACCACAGCTTTGTCATATATCTGCTATTGGGGATGAATTGGCTAGAACAGATACCAAGCTACAGGGATTGCTGACTGAATTTGAAGACTTATTCAAGGTCCCCACTGATCTTCCTCCACCTAGGCATGGGTTTGATCATAGAATCCCTATGGCACCAGAATCCCAACCCATTAACAAAAGGCCTTACAGAAATTCTATAGTCCAGAAAGATACCATTGAATCTCTTATTAAGGAGATGATGAACCAAGGGATCATCCAGTACAGTACAAGCCCATATGCATCACCAGTGGTCCTAGTTAAGAAGAAAGATGGATCCTGGAGGTTATGTGTCGACTATAGAGGGTTAAATCAACAAACCATTAAAGACAAGTACCCGATCCCATTACTCGAGGACCTTCTAGACGATTTGGGAGGATCTACTGTCTTTCCTAAGCTGGATTTAAGATCAGGCTTTCACCAGATCAGAATGCATCCACCGGACATCTATAAAACAGATTTCAAGGCACACGAGGGACACTATGAGTACTTAGTGATGCCTTTTGGCCTCACTAATGCGCTCTCTACATTTCAAAGCTTGATGAATCATGTATTTAAAGAAGTGGCCCGAAAGTTTGTGCTTGTGTTTTTTGATGATATAATTGTGTATAGCACCAGCTGGGAAGCGCACCTAGAACACCTCAGAACTGTCTTCACTTTGTTAAGACAACATCAGCTCTATCCAAGACTGTGATTGAGTATCTCGGCCACTTCATCTCTTACAAAGGAGTTAGCACGGACCCAACTAAGATAAAGTCCATCCAAGACTGGCCCCAACCAAGCACATTGAAGCAACTATGCAGTTTTTTGGGTTTGGCCAACTACTACAGGCGCTTCATACAAAATTTCAGCATTATTGCTAAACCACTGACAAGCCTTTTGAAGAAGGATAGCTTTGCTTGGTCACAAGAAGCTTCAGTTGCTTTTGACTCACTTAAACAAGCATTAACAACAGCCCTAGTTCTTGCTCTCCTAGATTTCACACAACCATTTACTTTGGAGACTAATGCTTCCAATACAGGCATAGGTGTTGTTTTAATGCAGAACCACCATCCCATTAGCTTTCTGAGCAGGTCACTAGGCCCTAAACACCAAACCCTTTCTGTATATGAGAAAGAGCTCATGGAGGTTGTATATGCTGTTCAACAATGGGGCTCCTATCTATTGCATCGACCTTTTGTCATCAAAGTAGATCAGAAGAGCTTGAAGTACCTTCTAGAGCAAAAGGTCACTACTCCATTCCAGCGTATGTGGTTGTCTAAACTTCTGTGATACGACTTTACCATAGAGTACAAACAAGGTAAAGATAATATTGCTGCAGATGCACTATCCAGAGTCAGTGGAGCTCAATTGATGCAAATCACTCTAAACAATGTGAGCAGTGATTTATACAAACAGATTCAGGAAGTCTGGATCAAGGATCCGAAGTTGTTTAAAATCATCTCAGAATTGCAGGCCAAACCAGAATCCCATTGCAAATTTACTTTTGTAAGGGGAGAATTGAGGCGTAGAGGCAAGCTGGATATTGGGGATTGCAACACACTGAAAATGACCGTCCTACATTGGTTACATGATTCAGCCGTGGGGGGTCATTCTGGAAGGGACGCCACTTTACAGCGAATTAAGGCTCTCTTCTACTGGTCAGGAATGGCTAAAGAGGTGCAAGCTTATTTCAGAAATTGTGTGAGCTGTCAGAGGTTTAAATATGATAACTCTACATCTCTCAGGCTCCTTCAACCATTGCCAATACCGAAAGGGGTATGGGAATCCATAAGTATGGATTTCATAGAAGGTTTACCTCCCTCTTTAGGTAAACATAACATATTAGTGGTAGTGGATAGACTCAGCAAATATTCCCACTTTATAGCCCTATCCCACCCCTTCACTGCCATAACAGTAGCCCAACTCTTTATGGACCAAGTCTGTAAGTTGCACGGCAACCCCCAAACCATCATTAGTGATCGTGACCCCCTCTTCCTTAGCGAGGTTTGGCAAGAAGTCTTCAGAATTCAAGGGGTGGATTTGAATTTTTCATCTGCATACCATCCTCAAACGGAGGGTCAGACAGAGATCACAAACAGAACCCTAGAGACTTTCCTTAGATGCATGTGTACAGATGCGCCCCACACATGGGCTAAGTGGTTACCACTAGCCGAATGGTGGTATAATACCACCACCTCTCTCTTACTCCTTGGTCAAGTCTCTCTGCCATTAATACTTCACCCTTTGAAGTCATGTATGGTTATTCACCACCAATTCACATGCCCTATTTGCCAGGCGAAAGCACTTCCAAAATCGTTGATAGAAGCTTTTAGAAGAGGGAAGAAGTGATTTTAATGCTCAAATTCCATTTACTCCGAGCCCAGAATCGCATGAAACAGCTGGCTAACAACGTCGCTCTCCAAGGGAATTTGATATCGGGGATTGGGTGTACTTGAAATTACACCCCTACTGCCAGAATTCCTTAAAACAAAGGCACCCCCATAAGCTTTCTCCTAAGTACTATGAGTCGTTCAAAGTAATTGACAAGATCGGAAGAGTTGCTTACAAGCTGGAACTCCCTCCCTCTGCTGCGAATCTGTGATTCACAATACCTTTCATGTGAGTCAACTCAAGGCGTGTTCGACACCCCCAACTGCACCAACAACATTACCTCGGTTTCTAGCTGATGTGGGGCTGAGAAAAGAACCAAAAGCCATCTTCGAGAGGTGTATGGCTAAGCGTGGTAATGCGCAACGAAGGTCTTAGTTCAGTGGAAGGGAGAGTCACCAGACAAAGCCACTTGGGAGTATTACTCAGACCTTCAAGCCAAATTCCCAGGATTTGATCCTTGAGGACAAGGATCCTCTTGAGGAAGGAAGTACTGATGCAGGGTTTCGACTCTGCCCTCTATCTTCTATGTTTTAGTTTATTTCTTCCTAAACGCAGCGTTTCGCTTGCTTGTTATTACCAGAAACTCGAAACCCGGTTTGGGTTAGTTATCCTTGTCAAAACAACCGGTTTGTTCCGGGACCACTTGGTCGTTAGGTTATGCGTGTATTTAGCCCCTTTGTGGGTATTGTGAGAAGGTATCCAATTATCAGAAATTAACCAAATCCCTAAATCTCTCTCAAAGTGTGATTCGTCTCTCATTTCCTCAAATCGCCTCTTCTTCTTCGGGTCGATTTCGGAGCTTGAGAAGCCAAATCCAGAGCGCTTATTGTCGTTCTCGTTTGGAGTTTATCCGTTGCGTCATCATATTCTGTCCCGAGATCATCGGCGGTGGAGATTTCTCCCGAGTTCATCGACGGTGAAGATTTCTCCCCATTTCGTCGTTCTGTCCTGTCCCGATTTCGTCGGCGGTAAAGATTCTCCCGAGTCCGTCATTTTGCCTACAATCAGATCTAGATCTATGTCCCAATTTCCATCAATCTTTTTCCCTATAAATCAGTTAATCAAAGCCATATAAAAATTCTTTTTCATTTTTTTTATTAATTTAGCTTTTGATTTTATTAATTTAGATTTTTAATTTAATTTTGCCTGTGATTTTAATAACATCATTTTCTTAATAGTTTATTAATGATGTGTCATAAGTTTTTAATTTTTTTTTATCTTTATTATCAATATATATGACGTGGCACAATGACATGGCGTGCGTGTTGTGCACATAATTTTGTTTGGACGAAACAGGTGTTCAATAGGTCCCAATATGCAAGTTTATGTACTGAATCGAACATTTTCAAAGGTGGGGTGTTAAAATGACCCATTGGTCAAAGGTTAGAGGGCCGTATATGTATTCTGCCCTTTTTTATTATGTTGATACACATATGATTAGTTTTAATGCACATATATAATAAGACACTTTTGTGCATCAATTTCGCCTTAAATATGCATCCAAACTTTTGATGCATACTGATCGAACACTTTGAAATTATACTCATTTTATCACCCTAGCGTAGCGTCCCATTCTAAAAGTTTAGGCATCAACCATTCAAGTTTGAAGGGTGTTAAAGTATAAACCTCCCGTCCAACCACCCAAAAAGCAAGCGGTAGATAAAAACTCGTCTTCCTTGTCCCTTTTCCCATTTTTCTTTTTCAAATTCAATCTCCATTCTCCTCCCACACCTCTCTCTCTTTAGTCTTTAGTCTTTACACTGACCAACCCTAATATTCCCTCCCTTGAAAAGTCATGAAGAAACTGTACCGCAAAAGCAGCGTCCACCCGTCCCCTCCGCCGCCCTCCACCGACCCCCTAGCTTTTCTCCCGACTCTCGCGGCGGCGCTCACGGCCGGCGACCGCGAAGTCCTGGCCTATCTCCTCTCATGTTCCTCTGTTTCATGCATCCCAAAGCAGGGGAAGAAGATGGAGGATGTCAAGTCTCACGCGGCGGCGTTCAACTGTGACTGCTTCAGTTGCTACACCAGCTACTGGGCGAGGTGGGATTCCTCTCCCAACCGCCAATTGATTCACGAAATCATCGACGCCTACGAAAGCCGGACTCCGGCGGCGGCCAAGAACAACAGGGGAAGCAGCAGGAGGAAGAAGAAAGCGGTGGACGGCCGTGACTCGCCCCGAGTTGACCGAGTCGCCGATCGGGGCGAGCTGGGTGTGCCGGAACCGGCCGATCAGGGTGGTGCGGAGGAGGAGGAGGAGGAGGAGAAGGGCTCGCTGAAGAAATTGGTTGGTTTCATAGGGGAGAGAATTTGGGGCTTTTGGGGATGAACACAAGAAGAATGTCAATACGGAAGCTAGCTAAAAAAAAAGGTTGGATTTTGGAGCTACTTTTTTTAATTTAGTGTACATAAAAAGTCATGAATTTGGGCAGTTTTAAAGCGCTGCCGCTAAAGTTAGAACCTTTCAATTTTGATATGATGATGGCATGCACTTGAAAATGGTGGGGAATCAATCTCTGCCTCTCCTCCGTCCCTCTCTTTGTATTGTAAATACGCGAAGCTCGGCGGCTATCAGTAATCAGTTCGGTTGTAAATGTAATGAAAAAGCCTTCTTAATTAATGGACTAGTATTTTCTTGTTCTTGTACATTTTGTGTTGCTTGTCTTTTAGATGCATGTATTGTTTTTTTGTTGGGTTACTTGATTGATATGTGTGTGTGTGTGATACGGGACATGGAGCAGAGCAGCCCGGCTCGGTAGAGGACGACGGCCCGTGGGAGACGCCTAAGCCGAGGAGGTCGGCTCGCGTCAGGAAACCCCCAGCAAAGCTGCGGGGTTGATTTATTTTTATAAGATATTTTATTGTTTAAATTAGGGTTTTTCATGTTACCGTGTACGGATTAGCTGTTATCGGTCTTCTCGGGTTTTCTTTTAGGGTGATTCTTTCCCGAGTCGCTTTTATTGAATCATTCTTGGGCTATTTATACACCCTGTAAGCTATCAGGAGGATTATCAATTAATAAGAATTTTCCTTTAGCCCTAATTTTAGTCTTCTCTCCCAAAGTTCTCTGCCAAGCGTTAGGGATCCTACCCGGATTCTTAACAGTGTGTGTCTGACTTCACGTTTTAAAAGCAAGTGTTGTTGTGCTTTTGCTTTTCAAATTCAAGCTTTCTGTTGTTGCTGTTGCTGAGGTCATTATTGCACCCAAGTAAATTTTCTAGGGGCGATCATCAAATCTTGCTCGTGAATACCGGTTAATAGTAAATTTTAAGTTGAGTGCTTGCAAATTTATCATATGTTCGATTCTTGTATACCTCTCTAATGACTAATCTTACGTTGTCTCGACCAAGTACATTCTTGAGTTCGTTTTAATAACACAATAAAGTTGTGCTTGCTGTAGATTTATGGCAGATATTCTTTGGCATTATATACCACATATCAAATTAAATCCTTACCCTTCCATGCCCCCATAAAGTCTTCTCTTATTTACTAACCACTCCACAATTTCTTGGCTTTTTGTCTATAGATTAGAGTGGCATCTTTGTTCCTTTTAACTTGGTTAACATAAACCCTATGCTATTCCAGATCAAACTTTTTGCTGTATCTACATCGGTTGTACATCCTATTATAGTAGTATTATATGGAGTTTTAACTTACCAAGTTATAGCTTTTTATGGGTTGCATGCACTTTGGGCAGTAGTATTTAATGTTACAAGACTAGTTCTCAAAAAAATTGGTTAATGGTCGCCTGGTCGGTCATCATCTAAGAAAAAAATTGGAGTATTAAACGAGTGGCCGGTGTGGGGTCAAGCCAAGCTCTTTATATCAATCTCATTCAGCTTATCACCTGATCAACTATGCATCTACATCCGTATCACCACACAATTTACATTGCTCTTTTTTTTTTTTTAAAAAATAAATTGTATTCTTACTTCAAATGTGGAAGATCCAATTTATTTGTCTTTAGCTTCAAATTAGTGTTGAGCCTTTACCATGTACGTGTGATAACAAAGATTAAAGATTAATTTAAATGTAAAAGAAAGGTGTTACTTGTAACATATAATCGACGAAATAAAAATCAAGGAGTAAAATGAAGCTAGAGGTTGCCAAGAAATATTATAAAGTCCATAAACAACTAATGGTAATAAATCCGCTTGAATGAACCCTGAACATAGTTATGTATCACAAAAGAATGAAAACCAATATAATGAATATATCATTATAGTATACCTTAAGGTTCTCTATTACTTTTGCTTAACGACGATGGCATGCAAAGAGGAAAAGAAGAGTTCGGTGAAGTGTCAAGAAGTGGGGGTCGCAAAATTGGGAGAGAAACTAATATAAAAGAGAGAAATAATACAAAAGAGAAACTCACTTGAAATTGCAATTTGAACTCCGTTAAACAAACTGGTGTTGTGTGCAATTGGGAAGAATAATCACGATTTTCAAGAACTTGGAAAAATTAGTGAAGGAGTCTTGGGATAATTATACATTTACAAATTGATATTTAAAGAACTCGAGAATTACAAGAAACGAACAATGAAATCCACCATTAATATATAATAGCATGGGTTGATTACCACTCTAATTGAAAGATATCTACCATTAATATATAATAACATGAACGTACCTTTCATTAGTTGATTAAGCTAAAAAAAGAATCGGCATTCGTAGGGAAGGAGTCGATCGGAGTACACTGATTGGAGATGTAGACAGAATATATTCTATCCTTAATTTTATAAAAAGATTTTAGAAACAAGATTTTCTGGTTCCTTGTTTTAAGGGTTGAGTTTTTAAAACAGGAAGGGATTTTTATTTTGGCAATGATTTTGCCAAACACGTTTTGTTTTGTTTTTATGGGTTTAAAACTTCGTTTATGAAAACTCGTATGGTTACCGAACAAGCCCTTAGTTTTTGCTTTACTATTGTACTATGTAGATGAGTGCTTCTTAGTCAAAATAGCACTCTAGTATTGTTTCTTAAAATTCGAATTTTTTTAGGTTTCCTCTTGGGCTTGGGGGAAAAAAGTTTCACCGAAAATAAAGAATATTGGACATAAACCGACCCGAATCGTTCGAAACTTTTAGGGTCAAGACCCGAAAATCTGAACCCGAAATGCAAAATAAACCGAACCCGATAGACCTGAAACCCGTTGGGTTGACCCGATTTATTATATTTTTAGAATATATAATATATTTTGAAAATTATAATATATTTTATTATTAAAATATATAAAAATAATAGATTTTTTAAGAGATAATTAATTATTGGTGACTTATTCATCCCTTTTGTATTATGGATGTTTTGTACTTAGAAGATTTTAGCCCATACGGCTTGGCGGCCCTTATGGCCTTCAACCAGTTTGTACATATACGGCAAGTGTTGGGCCCACCGTAACCGAGCCCAAATTAGACGACTAATGTACCCACTACCCAGGCCCAAATCCACGAAGGAGAAGCGGAGGATTAACGAGGTCCACGAATTGACGAGGCAAGGGCACGATCAATCATGAAGGGAAAACGGTCAAGCGAGATCCTCAAAGGTCAACAGCTACAACATTAATGGCAGAAGATGACATTTGTGAGATTAGAAGGAGAGCGGATAATTGATCAACGGTCAAAAGGGGGAGGGTGGCTATAAAAGCATGGATCGATGACGAAGAGAGGACATCCGTACACTCAAAGAGAATAGCCTTGCATTCCTTGTCTACCACCGATCTAACTAATCATAGTTCATATTATCAATTTTCCGGTCTATTTGCCTAAATTGTATTCTTGTATCGCTGCTATTTTAATACATTCGAGCTACTTCTTACTATCTTAGTTTACTATTTACCAATCACATCTTTACTTTCGATTCATCTTGTAATAAGAGATTAATGCGTTTTGACTTCTTTTTGGTTAAGATCCCCTCATTTTAGCAGGTAATGCATTACGTGTTATTCTGCCCAAAACAAAGTGGCGCCCTCCGTGGGGCCTTAGCCAAAGAAAAGTCATCAAGAACCACAAGCTCTAGCCGTGCAAGATGGAAGACATTCATACTACTTACAGCCAAGTCGATGACTTCGAGAACAACGAAATCAATCAAGGGATCGACGACCAGCAGACTGGGAATGAGGTAGAAGGGGGTGAGCAAATTCTGGAGATGCAAATGGCAATCCTACCACTTCCGCAGTAGCAGAGCAAGGAGGAACAGTCGACTCCGACACCATCGTTGAATTCAGCGCAACTATGCTCACCATACAAAGGGATTTGGAAAATCAAAAGAACGCTCATGCAAAATTCACCAAGGTATACGAAAAGCAAATTGAGACTTTAACTAATGAACGTAATTTGCTTCAACCTCAGGTGCAATCAGCAACAAATCAGCAATGCATAACGGAGCAATGGATGGCGTCGCTCAACAATTGGACGTGGATGATCCAAATCTTACAACCCAGACGACACTAGGCCAGTAACTGGCTATCAGGTAAACGGTAATTCTTTGAGGGCCGTTAGAGAGGATGTCGAGGTTACCCAATTACGGTAATGCCTCAAAGCCTTGGAGGACGGAATTACACAGGTCCTTGGGGTCCCACAACCGATAGTAGTGGAAAGACGGGATGGATACACTGATTCTCCCTTCGTACCCACTATCGCAAGGGTAGACATCTCTCGTAATAATCACGTCCCTGATGTGGACGAAGGGGTTACGGATCCGGACTAACACATAGTCGTGTTTAAACAAGCTATGAATATTAGTACAGTTCCCTTCGATATGAAGGAAATTGTCATGTGCCAATGGTTCGGAAACACGTTATATGGACCCGCACTTAATTGGCATTCTCATTTACCGCTTGGAAGTGTTTCATCTTTTGCTGAGTTAGTTGACAAGTTCAGGATAAGATTCGCAAGAAGACACACTAAAAAGCGCTCTAGCGACTTATATCGCATGGTTCAAAAGACCGATGAATCCTTGAAAGCTTTTCTAAACAAGTACAATGAGGAGTTGGTTACCATAGAAGGATGCGATGTTGCTACAACCGTGGAAGCATTCCGGAGAGGCATTTCGACTGGTAACCCTGATCTCTAATGTGAATTGACTAAATATCCCTCCTCAAATTTCGATGAGGTGCAGGTAAAGGCGTTGGCACACGTGCGACTAGAAGAAGATGACCTCTTCGCCATCAAACTGCTAGTCCTCACCGACCAGAATGCCGACAAGGGAGACGGGAAACCAAATATGTTCCATACCCTAATCCATCCCCTGCCAAACCAACGGTGAACACGGTGTTCACTAGGTCAAACGAACGATATGAAGACCCAAGGCTGCCTCCAAAGTTATCTCACTACAACTTTCGGGTAGAAGCGACGGAGGTTGTACAAACTCTCAATGATATGGGGGATACCGTCAAGTGGCCAAGAAAGAGCAATACACCCTCACACCAAAAAGATAAATCCAGAGGGTGCGATTTCCATTTCGATCACGGCCACAAGACGGACGAATGTATCGCGCTAAGGAAAGAGGTAAGTGAGTTATTACGAAGGGGTTACCTTAAGGATCTAATATCGAAAAGAGAGAGGGAGCACCTAGAACGCAATAAGGGGAAGACCAGTCCACCACCACCTCCCAAGCACACGGGAGTGATCAATGTCATCATTGGGGGGAGGGGTTCCAAGATCTGTGGCTTAACCGATTCTGCAGCAAAGAGGATCGCAATGAGTACTGGAGAAAAGAGCCCAGAATCCATGTTCGAAGGGGTCACGACGTGATGCCCATTACCTTCGATGACATCGAAGAAGAGGAAGTTCATTATGATTGTTTAAACATTTCCTTAACAATAGCAAACTTTCTTGTTAAACGAGTTTTGATTGATAATGGAAGTTCTACTAATTTTCTTATGCTGGATGCTTTGTATGGCTTAGGCCTGGGTTTGGACGACATCGTCAAGAAGTCTACGACTTTGGTGGGCTTCAGCGGCGTGTCGCGTAACACATTGGGAGAAATATCATTACCCACCATCACGCGTGGGGTAAATTATCAGGTAAAATTTCAAGTACTTGATTGTCTACCACCTTTTAATGTTATCTTAGACAGGTCCCGGATCCACGGGATGAAGGCCATTCCTTCGACCTATCATCAATGTGTGAAGTTCCCGTCACCATGGGGGATACAAGAAATCAAGGGAGAAAAGAAAATAGCAAGGGAGTGTTATTTCGTAACCATGAGGGCAACAACTTCGAAAACTCCGTAGATTGAGGCAAAAAAGAAGTCTTCGGAATAACAATTAAAGGACTGTAAGGCTCCAACTTATTATGTCAAGCCGAAGACACCAGAACTTGAAGAGGTAGCCCTTGATCCACTTGATCCGTCTAGGAAAATCAAGATAGGGGCAAATCTGGAGCCAACTTTACAAGAGCAATTAGTTGAGTTCTTACAGTCCTACAGTGATTGCTTCGCCTGGTCAAATGAAGATATGGTGGGTATTGATCCCAATGTGATCACACACACGCTCAACATTAATAAAAAAATCCAACTAGTTAAACAAAAAAGGCGTAAGTTCGCACCCGAACGAAATCAGGTGCTACTTACCAGATATTGGTTAATAAGATGTTTTAGGGAAAATTGTGGGATACAATGGAAGTGTACATCGACGACATGTTAGTCAAATCCCTAAAGGCGAAAGGTCATATTCGACATTTGGAGGATGCATTCCAGATTCTACGGAGTTATCGGATGTAGTTAAACCCGACCAAATGCTCTTTTGGAGTTACCTCAGGCAAATTCTTGGGTTACATAGTGACGCAGAGAGGAATCGAAGCAAGTCCGGACCAGATCAAGGCGATAATGGAGTTGCAATCACCAACATGCGTTAAAGATGTCCAAAAATTGATATGACGAGTAGCAGCACTTAACAGGTTCATATCCAGGTCATCAGAAAGAAACAAGTTATTTTACGACATCTTAAAGAAAAACAAGTCATTCGAGTGGACAGAGGCACATGAAGAAGCTTTCAAATAATTGAAGGAGTATCTATCTCAACCACAGATTCTACCCAAGCCCAAGAAAGGAGAAATGTTGTACGTCTACCTGGCAGTCATAGAGGCAGTTGTAAGTGTCGTCTTCATTAAAGAAGAAGATGGAAACTAGTTACCCATCTACTATGTAAGTAAAACTCTACTTTATACGCAGACTAGGTACTCACCCTTTGAAAAACTTGTACTATCTTTGGTAATGGCTTCTATCAAGTTACGTCCTTGTTTCGAAAGTCAATCTATTACTGTTAGAACTAACTTTCCAATGAAGAGTGTTATGTCAAAACTGAAACTATCAGGTCGCTTGATGAGGTGGTTAATTCACCTCAACAGGTATGATATCACTTATGAGCCACGAACAACAATGAAGTCTCAAGCTTTGGAGTATTTTGTGGCTGACTTCACTCCTACCCTTCCAGAAGGAGAAAATCAAGAATATTACAGGTGGAAAAATCGTTGAGCAACGACAAATGGTTGATGCACATCGATGGAGCGTTGAATCCAGTAGGCGTAGGGTTGGGGGTAGTCCTGAAGTCGCCACAGGGGGATAGGATAGACCAGGCTATTCGATGCACGTTCAAGGCTACTAATAATGAAGTAGAATACGAGGCACTCATCACAAGACTAATTATCGCCAAGGATTTGAACGTGCAAGAAATTGAGGTGATATGTGATTCGTTGCTTATTATCAATCAAGTCAAAAATTTGTATGTTGCCAGGGATTCAAAAAATGAAGGCGTACTTGGAAAAAGTTCAAGAAATTATCAAGGGCTTTAAGCATTTCGAGATAAAGCAAGTTCCTCGAGATGCTAACGTCTAAGCCGACGCATTAGCAAATCTTGGATCTGCGATTGACCCGAGGGAGTACGACAGGATACCATTTGTACACCTACATGCACCTTCCATAACGAAAGAGATAGACATGTTCGAGGTTCGGGATTCTGACAAAACTACTTCATGGGTGACACCTTATTTAAGATGGTTAAGAGATGGAATTCTACCAGATGATAAAGAGGAAGCTCGACGGCTTAAGGTAAAAGCTTCTACTTTCGCTATTAAGGATAACATCTTGTTCAAGTGGATGTCTTCAGGACCGTATGCACGATGCGTGAAAGAAGAAGAAGTACAGAAGGTGTTACAAGATATACATGACGGGGAATGCAGAAGTCACACAGGGGGTCGCAATTTGGCAAAGAAGGCGAGCATGATGAGCTACTATTGGCGCACCATGAACAAGAATGCAGTTGAGTTTGCCCGAAAGTGTGACGCGTGCCAGCGTCACGGACTTATTCCATGTCAACCACCGGAGCTATTACACCCTATAACTTCCCCTTGGCCATTCATGAAGTGGGGAATGGACATCGTAGGAGAACTCCCTCCAGCTTCGGGACAACGTATTTACATATTAGCCATGACTGACTACTTCTCTAAGTGGATCGAAGCCGAAGCTTTTAAGGAAGTGAAGGACACACATGTCATTTCCTTCATCAAAAGAAACATCCTCAGCAGATTCGGGGCATCGTCAACCATAGTGTGTGACAACGCATCCCAATTCATCAGCGAAAAAACAAGATCTTTTTGCCAATAGTACAACATTCAGTTGGTGATGTCTACTCCGCGTTACCCTCAAGCTGTCAAGCGGAAGCAAGCAACAAGGTGATCATAAACAACTTGAAGAAACGCCTTAAAGAAGCCAAGGGAAGATGGACCGATGAGTTAACCCTTATTCTTTGGTCAGACCGGATGACTCCTAAGACTGCTATTGAGCATACGCCTTTCTCATTAGTGTACGGGTGTGAAGCCGTGTTACCAGTCGAGATAAATCTACCCACGGCCCGATATGGTCTCACTACTAAAGAGTCAAATCTAGCCAATTTGTTACATCATCTAGATACAATTGACGAGTTATGAGATGAAGCATCAGTTCGTATGGCGGCATACAAGCAAGGGGTAGCTAGGATTTACAACAAACACGTAAGAGCGAAGGTGTTTCAAGTAGGTGATTGGGTACTAAGAAAGGTTTTCCAAAATACCCAAGAGTTGAATGTTGGCAAACTTGGAGCTAATTGGGAGGGACCCTATCAGATCACGAAAGTCGTCGGGTAGGGAGCTTATGAGTTGATCTCCCACGACGGGAAAGTGGTCCCAAGGAGCTGGAACGCGACAAATCTGAAACTCTGCCATTTTTGAGGAAAACAAGTCGCGACAAGGTATTGTATCATTACTCAACTTTTCTTATAAAATTCGTTTATGACATTTCATACACACAAAACAACAACACTATACAACTAACAAGGGACGCCTTGTGACGTTACAGGCCAAAACATAGGCCCTCGCCTCACAATTAGGCTACGATGTGCACACAATGACTAGTCACAAGATTCAAGAGATGAGAATACATGTTAACAACTCTAGAGCAAGAGGAGTTTAACACAACAAAGATACTTGTGTAATCAGTTTAGACTTTATTAAATAAAACATGAGTATCTTACATTTATACGTTCTATTCTATTACACATATAAAGTCAACATTTTGCTTTATATGTTTTACAAAAGCGCTATCACTACATAATTTGCTTTTTATGTGTAATAGAATACTATTGGCCCACCATGAACAAGTCAACATTTTGACCAAGTTATGTTGTGATAGCGCTTTTGTAAAACATGAGTTTAACTCAACATTTTGCTTTTAGCATCTTTTACAAAAGCGCTATCACAACATAACTTGGTCAAACACGACTAACGATCTTCTCTCCAAACGCGTTGGTCTTCAACCAAATGAACGCGGCCTTCAAAACCTGTATCACCTGAAAATTAGATAGACAAGTAGAATACCATACAAACACAAAAAAACATTCACGAGAAGCCCCTAAAAGCAAAATATTGAGGGTTAGAAAGCTCGTTCACACAAACGACCCTAAAAGAAGCGGCCCTAGAAAAAATTCAATGTTTTAAACCCCGACACGCTGGGGGTACCCAAAAAACTTATAAATTCATAAACAAGAGCAATAAGGTTACTCCATAGAAACATCTGTAGAAGCCTTCAGGTTCTCTGCGAGTTCCACCTAGGCCACCTCCTTGGCAACCTGAGCAATGTCGTCTACCAACAAAGATTTCTTGGTTGCGACCACTTCATAAGAGAACAAACTCTCGAATTGCTCTCTTTCTTTCACGACATCCCATGAGTTGTGCTTTCCTGCGGCAAACTCTGCTATAGTCATCACACGAGCCCTGCACGACCAATAATCAGTAGTATCTTCGATCTCCTTTGCGAGAGCAGCTTCCTTCCTTGATGCAGCTATGAATCTCTATTCCCAATCCTTTGAGCTTATGGAAGCCCTTTCAAGAGCATCCATCAACTCTTTAACCTTTTGCTCTAAAACCTTCTTCTCTTGCCCTAGAAGAGTACTTCGGTCTTTCTCAAACTGAACGAAAATATTGCTTTGAGCAAGTTGACCCGGATGGTCCTTGAAAGCCTCAAAAGCGGAGAGTGTAAGCTGGAAGCTCTAGAAGAAAGTTGTTAACGCATTAGAATACAAGCCGAAAATATAACACATGAGTCAAGAAACAACGAGTCATTCGAGAATCAATAGTCATACCTGTCATTGGGCAGCCAACATTTCTCCGAAGAACTCCGGCATAGAGGATCGACTTCACCTCAAGGACTGCTCACATGGAGGGGCATCAGGGAGCTCAAACATTTTTCTGCCGCCATATCCAACGACATCGTGGTTCCGAGATGATCAATCAAACAGGGGGTAGCATTCTTTTTTGAATAAGATGTCTTGGGGGCAGTATCAGCAACCTTCAGGGGAAGAGGCATCGTTAAAGACACCGCATTAGAGGTTGTCTCGGCTTTCCTCTTCTTTCGCGCTTCAACTCTCTCCATGGTGGTAAGGGCAGCGGTGCAGCGAGTAGTCCTTGAGCCTAACAACATGCAAAAATACGGAGTTACAAAAGTTGAGAGCATCGGTGTTCGCTAAGTAAGAGGGATATTTGTACTTACTTGACATTTTAGTGTCCTCGAAGTCAGAGCATGCTTTTCCCAATTTCGGGTAAGATCTTTCTTCCAACGATAAAGCTTCTATGTGAGAAACAATTTGAGCCGACACCTTAAGGGGATGAAGTGAATCAAGGTTCACTGCATCAAAAGGAAGCATAATCATAGGTTAATGTTGCCAAGAAGAAGTAAGATGAGCAAAAAGATCACTACCTGATGATCGCCAACGGGGTTTCAGAAAAGAAGTATCAATTTCCAAAGAAGACAATTTTACAAAGAAGAATTTGTCTGCCCAGCCTCGATCCGACTTCGACATGTTGTAAATCAGGTCAGATTGGTTATTTAGGGTTTTTAAAGTGAAATAGCCAGGACCACTTCTTGAGAGACGGTAGTTGCAAAGAAAGTCGACAGCTTTGAACGGGATGTCATGAGAGGAGCATAACTGATCAACAGACAAGAGAAGCCTCCAAACTTGAGGAAGGATTTTCCCGGGTGACACATTAAGAGTGGCGAGAAAATCAATCATGAGAGGAGAAAAGGGGAAACGATGTCCAATGCGAAAGGTGTACTCATACAAGCATACCCAATCGTCATTATAGGAGTCATCCCAAACACCAGGGGAGGCAGGAAAACCTCCGTCGAGGCTGGAAATCCAACAAAAAAAGCAAAAGAGCTCGGCTCCTCAGAGGTGTTGTTTCTCTTATGGTAAGGAGTAAGAATTTTGGAAGAAACAAGGCAAGGAGGATCAACAGGTTCGTAACAATGGGAAAGAGACTCCAAGGAAGAACCAAAGTTTGCAATGGAGAAGGAAGAAAGAAAAACAAAAAACAAGAATCGGAGAAAAGGATATGTACCTGATAGCCAAGAAGCACAGTCGGGGTTGCAATAATGCCTTAGACCGACCATAAATAAGAGTCGTTGGGACGTGCCATGACGCGCTACAACTTTCGAGACAAGCTCAAAAATCCCTAGTGAAAATTGGGAGGGAAATTTTCCCTGGTTTTTTGGGGAGGTATTGTTGGGCCCACCGTAACCGAGTCCAAATTAGACGACTAATGTATCCAGGGCCAAATCCACGAAGGAGAAGCGGAGCATTAACGAGGTCCACGAATTGACGACGCAAGGGCACGATCGATCATGAAGGGAAAACGATCCAGCGAGATCCTTGGAGGTAAGCGGCTACAACATTAATGGCAGAAGGTGACATTTACGGGATTAGAAGGGAGAGCAGATAATTGATCAACGGTCAAAAGGGGGAGGGTGGCTATAAAAGCATGGATCGATGAGGAAGAGAGGACATCCAAACACTCAGAGAGAATAGCCTTGCATTTCTTGTCTACCACCGATCTGACTAATCATAGTTCATATATCAATTTTCTGGTCTATTTGCCTAAATTGTATTCTTGCATCATTCCTATTTTAATACATTCGAGCTACTTCTTACTATCTTACTTCACTGTTTACCAATCACATCTTTACTTTTGATTCATCTTGTAATAAGAGATTAACGCGTTTTGACTTCTTGTTGGTTAAGATCCCCTCATTTTAGCAGGTAATGTGTTACGTGTTATTCTGCCCAAAACAACAAGTTGAAGCCAAAATCTCTAGCCTATAAATAGCATGTACAAATCAAAGTAATTAAAATCAAGGAAAATCAATTCAGATCTCAAACAAGTTTCTCCTCCAAATTCTCACAACACGTTATCAGCACGAGAGATTTCTCAAACAAAAATACCAACTGAGTGGCTAGATCTCTTGAAGGTAGTACATATTTCATACTGCTTTCAATTTTTTCAAATCAGTTTTATAGATCATCCGTTTTAATAGCTCAATGATATGAGAGCTTGCATCAAAAATTATTTTCTCATACGAAACGAAAGATTTTTGACCATAAACTTTGGTATTTTATTAGATCTGAAAGGATTTTACAACAAGATCGAATTTTACATTTAAGATCGAAATAAAACCCTTAGTTTACATCAGATCTAAACTAAACTTCAAAAAAAAAAATTACATACCTATTAAAACTGAGGCTTGTTGATCCAGATGAGG
Source organism: Fallopia convolvulus (assembly GCA_964016875.1). NCBI lineage: Eukaryota > Viridiplantae > Streptophyta > Magnoliopsida > Caryophyllales > Polygonaceae > Fallopia > Fallopia convolvulus. The sequence goes on along the minus strand of OZ024720.1, from coordinate 46,760,717 downwards.
ATCAAGAAGATTATCATGATAATTGTAAGGCATATGGAAGTTTCAAAGAAAAATTGGTCGGAGTGAGACATGTCGATCGAAAAAAACAATGAGGAGGAAAAAGATGAATATGGGAAGTCGAGAGAGTATAAGAAGGGAGCAGACAAATATGTGGAGGAAGTATAAAGGAGAAAAAAGAGTGATTATGGGGTAGAGATTAAGAGGGTGGGAGAAATAGATGAAATGTAAAAATACCTATTAGGATTTTGAAGAGATGTTTACCAAAAGTCTTCTTCTTTGAATCTTCATAAACTTGTCTGCAATCTCCTTCTTCTTCCATTGAATTTCTTGAAATAAAGTTAAACTCTATCTTCATCTGTAGATATATGCTCTCGTTTATTTGAGAGGGAGACATAAGCACTTATTTATTTTCTCTGAAAAGTCTATCTTCAAATTCCTGAAAGGAGCAAACTTTATAAACTTTCTTCATGCATGTTCTCCTTTACGTGTCATTACATTTTTGAAACAAAATGGATACTTTTCTTCCATAGGCTTTCACTTTATCCTGTCTTTCAAGCAATCCAAAAGTGGAATAGTACTATGAATGACACATGCATGCGCGTGTATTTAATTTGACTAATCATTTACACATATATATTTAAAAATAAACATGGCTTTCTAGTCAAATCCTTACATGCATATTCACGTGTACAATTTGTGTACATGAAGAGTAGATAATTATAATATAATAAATTCAAAGCAAGCTACAATGTTTATTTTTCATTCTCTACATGTTAGTTTTCATATATTAGTATATAAGTTATATGTACTAAATTACCTACATAATTTGTACAGAATAAATTAGAATAATTACATGATTCATATAAATATTGATAAGGTATTGGTTACTCTTATGTATATATTTGCATCAATAATTAATATTCATTTATTTATATGGTTGATCAAATGGAAAGTATTGTAAAGAGGGAATTTGATATTCTCGACTTATCGGGTCAAAGATATTTGGAATGGGGGGTTAGATGCACTGGCTCACGAAATGGAGGGTTGATGCACTGGCTCACCTGCAAGCAAATGGTCTACAAGAGACCATAAAAGATAATGAAAATATTTCACCGCAGGAAAAGGCTAAGGCAATTATCTTTCTTCGCCATCATATACATGAAAGCTTTGAAATCTGAATATTTGTTGGTTGAAAATCCTCAAGAATTATGGGAAAGCCTAGAACAAAGGTATGAGCACCAGCAACAAGTTTTGCTCCCTAAAGCAAGTTATGAATATGCTAATTTAAGGTTTGAAGACTTTAAATCAGTCAGTGATTATAATTATGCCTTGTTCCGTATAACCTCTCAATTACGTTTATGCGGCCAGAAAATCTCTGAAGAGAACATGCTAGATAAAACTTTTTCATCCATGCATGCTACAAATGTGTTGTTACAACAACAATACAGAGGAATTTTAAGAAAAATTCAGATTTGACACAAGTACTGTTGGGCCCTAAAAATCGGGCTAATTTATTAGGTAGGACCACGAAAGATATGAAGAAGATCGGAATGAATTAAAGACACTATCCACCATTAATAAAGCATTAAATTGCATGGAGGAAATCAAGGAGCGTATAAAGGAGTTGTTGGAACGCATTAACTGCATGGAAAAAATCACGGACGCCTTAAATGCCTAACGCGTTGACAATTTAGCAGAAGCAGTAACTGGTCAAAATTAGCCGTTGGAAAGCATTAATAACAAGGTGAGATTCTCGGGATTGACTCATAAACGACCAGAATGTAAGCCTATAAAAGTGGAGGAAGAACATCAGCAAAGGGACACTCACATCCTCTCGGACTCACTCTCACACGCTCTCTCTACAACAAAACAATCTACACACAATTGTATTTTTATTCTTCGATTATTCATCCACGATCTCAAAAGCTATTTTTCTCTTCATCTTCTCTCTGTCGTACTCACCAATTGTTCTTCTACATCTGAATGGAATCATAGTGAAGTTTACCCTCGTTATTCTATATTTTTGCCTATTTATTTCGATATCCATTGTTTTACCAATTAACGTGTCTACTACTTATCATTGGTGTCTTGAATCATAAGGAGTAACTCCCAGCAGTACAATTGCAATCTTATTTCACTATTCTTGACCAATATCTCTTTCTCTACTTGTTTACTAGTTCATTTGATATTTCTCTTCATGAATCTCTTATTATTTGCGAATTAACGTGTTTAAACTGATTTTTTACTAGAGTTTCCTCATTATAGCAGATAACGCGTTTACGTGTTAAATCTGCCCAAAACAATTGGCGCCCACCGTGGGGCCTTTAGCAAAAATCCCTTCAAACACGTTACCACTATCCCACTACCAAAATGACTAACAATCAAACTTCCAAGACTAGTCCCTCTGGCGGACATGGAAACCGAGAAGTTAACCTCATCACTCACAATCAGCCACAAATCATACCTCCTACTATTCCCATCGATACTCAAACCGACACATCCACCGACCAAACTTTCAAGCCAAATGACCCTAACGCATTACCAAAACTGGAGGTCGTATCCGACTCGGTTGTCATAACCGAACTCAGGGCCTCTATGCTTGCCTTGCAAAAGGATCTAGAAAAGCAAAAGGAGGCACACAACCGAGTTATAGAAGTTCATGAAAGACAAATTGAATCTCTAACTCGTGAAAGAAATTTGCTTCAATCTCAGGTTCAATCACAGGAACAATCAGGTCCAAGTCGACCAAGGGTTTAAGGAGCAATAGATCATGGAGTTGCGCAACCATCGGATCTTGATGAACCTAATCACATCACACCGATTAACGAAAGGCAGGTAACACGTTATCAGGTAAGTGGTAACACGCTTCACGCTATCCAAGAGGATGCTAAAGTCGTAGCTCTAAAAGAGTGGCTTAAAACCCTTGAGGACCGGTTCAGTCAGGTCCCATGGGCACCTCAACCAATAGTCATGGAAAGGCGAGATGGTTATTCCGACTCCTCCTTCATTCCGGCTATTGCGAGAGTTGATATTTCGAGAAAGTATTACGTTTCCGATGTACCAAAGTACGAAGGAATGACAGATCCATACCAACATGTTGCGGCTTTCAAACAAGCGATGAACACTAGCATTGTTCCATTCGAAATGAAGGAAGTGGTAATGTGTCGTTGGTTCGGTAACATGTTATCTGGTCCAGCTTTAAATTGGCATTCACACTTACCACTTGGAAGTATTTCATCATTTGCTAAATTGGTTGACAAGTTTAGACTCAGGTTTGTAAGTAGTCGACGCACCAAGAAACGTTTAAGCGACTTATATCGTTTGGTGCAAAAATCTAGAGAATCTTTGAAGACGTTTATAAATAGGTACAATGAGGAACTCGTCGCCATTGAAGAATGCGATGCCGCAACTTCGGTAGAAGAATTTCGAAGAGGGATATCTACAGGTAACCCCGAACTTTATGATGAATTAACTAAGTATCCTTGCTCCAACTTTGATGAAGTACATGCAAAGGGGTTAGCACACATTCTAATTGAAGAGGATGACCTCTTTGTCACTGACACGAGGGAAGTACTACGATCAGATCGGAGGCATAGGAAGCGCGAGTCAAGATATCATCCATACCCTTGAGAAAGGACATGACGTTCGAATAAATAGAAGAGCTCGGGAATGTGTTACAAAGGTGGTTTTCGTCATTGAACTCGTAAGGAAATAAAATACAAACAAGTTATCAATCTACCATGTAAGAAAAACTTTACTTCATGCTAGAACTAGATATCCTTCTATCAAAAATTTGGTATGTGTACTAGTTATAAATTCTATCACATTACATCTTTACTTTGAAAGTCATTTCAGAAAGTACGCACTAACTTTCCTATGAAGAGTACAATGTCAATACCAGAATTATATGGCGTGTTACAAAATAATTTTATGGACGACTTCATTCCTATCCAAACTGATGACACCTTACAATAAACAATGCAAGTAGACAACAAGTTACAAACAGGAAAATGGTTACTACATACAAATGGCGCATCAAATCAAGGATGCATAGGACTTGGGTGGCATTGAGCTCACCACTAGGGATAGCCCAAGTCTTGCGACGTACGTTCAAATGAAACATTGAAAGTGGAACACGAGTCACTTATCTTCAGCAAAGTCAAGATGTAACACACAAAGATTCATCATCATGAACGCATTAAGAGCTAGCAACATAAACTTTAGGTCAAAGGTACTTTACCATTCATTTTTACATATGTCAATACATTCTTTACATACTACACATCAGCCTTTGTAGCCAACACGTACAACATCGGCCTTAGTCGTCAGTACACATCAAATAAAAACTAGCAAGAGACGCCTTGTGACGTTATAGGCCAAAACATGGGCCCTTGCCTTATGATCAGGCAAACGATGTGCACACATGACCGGTCAAAGATGCTAAGGTGGAGTACACTTAAGGCGCTCTAGAGCAAGGGGAGCCCTTGAGCGCACATGACATGTAACAATGTATGTGCATATTACATTTGTCATTTGTGTCATCACACTACATATACAAAAAACTCCCTTAGTACATTCTTACACACACGCGCTACAACAATTACAGTGTTGGCCTCTGTCGACAGTACTTACAACATCGACCTCTATAGCCAAACACTTACAACATCGGACTCTGTAGCCAACACTTACAACATCGGCCTCTGTAACCAGTACTTACAACATCGACCTTTGTAGCCAAACACTTACAACATTGGCCTTTGTAGCCAACACTTACAGCATCGGCCTCTGTCGCCAGTGCTTACAACATCGGCCTATGTCGCCAGTACTTACAACATCGGCCTATGTCGCCAACACTAAACCCCGGGTACACGTTATGACAAACGCATCATCTTGATTAGCAACTTGTCTTAAGTAATCCTTCGTTCAAACGAAGAATACACAACACCACATCTTGATTAACATCAAGTTTCACAAACCGACAAAGACAACATAAAGAGATCATTAGTTTGACGACTTCAGGCAATGGTTCCCAAGGCAAGTTCAAACCAGCACCAAAATATACGAGAGAAATTTTGAGCGGGTTTGGGGGTATTGTTGGGCCCTAAAAATCGGGCTAATTTATTAGGTGTGACCACGAAAGATATGAAGAAGATCGGAATGAATTAAAGACACTATCCACCATTAATAAAGCATTAAATTGCATGGAGGAAATCAAGGAGCGTATAAAGGAGATGTTGGAACGCATTAACTACATGGCGAAAATCACGGACGCCTTAAATGCCTAACGCGTTGACAATTCAGCAGAAGCAGTAACTGGTCAAAACTAGCCGTAGGAAAGCATTAATAACAAGGCGAGATTCTCAGGATTGACTCATAAATGAACAGAATGTTAACCTATAAAAAAGGAGGAAGAACATCAGCAAAGGGACACTCACATCCTTTCGGGCTCACTCTCACACGCTCTCTCTACAACAAAACAATCTACATACAATTGTATTTTTATTCTTCGATTATTCATTCACGATCTCAAAAACTATTTTGCTCTTCATCTTCTCTCTAGCGTACTCATCAATTGTTCTTCTACATCTGAATGGAATCATAGTGAAGTTTACCCTCGTTATTCTATATTTTTGCCTATTTATTTCGATATCAATTGTTTTACCAATTAACGTGTCTACTACTTAAAAATGGTGTCTTGAATCGTAAGCAATAACGCAACAGTACAATTGCAATCTTATTTCACTATTCTGGACTCATATCTCTTTCTCTACTTGTTTACTAGTTCATTTGCTATTTCTCTTCGTGAATCTCTTATTATTTGCGAATTAACGTGTTTAAACTGATTTTTGACTAGAGTTCCCTCATTATAGCAGATAACGCGTTTACGTCTTAAATCTGCCCAAAACAAGTACTACTGGTAGCTAAGTAAAATAATGATCTGCTCATGAAAAACCAAAACTTGAGGCCAACTGGTACTACACCATACCCTGAAACAAATGCCATATACCAAACACTTGGTTGAGTTATACCAAGCTTCCCAAAAAGATAAGGGGAAGAACATGGATACTCATTTTGTTGACGACACTGAACCTACACCGAGCCTGGATGTCTCTGATTTCATCATTGATGATGAATTTGGGATCAATGAAAATGTCAACTACTGAAAACTAGAATCTTGATCCATGTAATATTATGCAAAATATTGCAGTATGTTTTCCTTTATCAGCATCCTTGTAAAATAATTTGTGTATCATAAATAAATCTGTTGTTTATGTTTTTAATTCTGTTTTTCTTTATCTTGAAGATATGGAAACGATTAAAGATATATCAAGTAGCAAGAATCAATGTCTAGTGGACAACGCTACTATGCACACCATCTTGAGAAATAAAGAATACTTTACTTAGTCAACTTTGCTTGAAGCAAATGTTAAAACATTCTCTAGTGTGACAAAATTAATCAAAGGCTTTGTTAGAGGTTGTGTTTTGTTCCCTAAAGGGGCAAAATTGATCATAAATGATGCATTATATTCAAGTAAGTCTCAGAGGAACTTACTAAGCTTTAAAGATGTGCGTTGGAATGGTTTTCATGTAGAAACCATAAATGAAAATCCAACATTTTTAGAGCGAATACAAGGTGATATTTGTGGACCGATAGTCCCACCATGTGGACCATTTCGATATTTTATGGTATTAATTGATGCATCGACAAGATGGTCACATGTGAGCCATTTATCAACAAGAAATATAGCTTTTGCAAAACTCCTAGCACAAATCATTCGATTACGAGCTCAATTTCCGGTTTATACAATCAAAAGAATCCGACTTGATAATGCAGGAGAATTTACTTCCCAAACATTCAATGACTATTGTATGTCAATTGGGATTACAGTTGAGCATCTGGTGGCTTATGTTCACACACAATATGGTCTTGTTGAATCTCTGATTAAACGATTACAATTAGCTGCTAGACCATTACTGATGTAGTCTAAACTGCCAACATCAGTTTGAGGACAAAAATATATTACATGACGCAGCTCTAGTCCGATTAAGACCTACTGCATATCATAAGTATCATCCATTACAATTAGTGACTCGTAAAGAACCAGATATATCACATTTAAAGATATTTGGTTGTGCAGTTTATGTTCCTATTGCTCCACCACAACGCACAAAAATGGGTCCCCAAAGAAGATTGGGAATATATGTTGGTTTTGAATCCCGATCAATTATTAAATATCTTGAACTTACTACCGGTGACCTATTTACGGCAAGATTTGATTACTGGCATTTTAATGAAAATGAATTTCCGAATCTTGGTGGAAAAGGACATAAAGAAATTACTTGGAACGCTTCATCGCTATCTTATCTTGATTCACGTACAAAAATGTGTGAACATGAAGTACAAAAGATTAGACATTTGCAGAGTATAGCAAATCAATTACCTAACTCATTTACATATACAAAGAACGTGACAAAGTCACATGCCCCTGAAAGAATTGAAATTCCAGTTGGACAACTAGATAAGATTCCTGAAAAGGAATGTATAGCGCGCCGAAAACGCGGCCGCCCACTTAGATCAAAAGATTTAAAACCAAAAAAGAATAGGCGGCAGAATAATCCAAATGAAGTCGCACCGATTTCCGATTCAAGGGGAGAACATGACAAAAATACCTTCGAATATCTAGGAGATGTGTAAGACATGAAAATTGTTACGGATAAGAACAAAACAGATTCCAGACAAGAACAAAATGGAACCTGTTCCGGATAATGACAATAGCATTGATAATTATGAAATTGTAGTAAATTATGTCTATTCTGGAATACAGTGGAACAGGAAAGACATTATCCTTGATGAGGTGTTTGCATACTCTATTGCCCTTGAAATAGTGGTTGATGACGATGACATTGAACCACAAAGTATTGATGAGTGTCATGTTAGACATGATTGGCCAAAATGGAAAGAGGCTATACAAACTGAATTAAAATCGCTTGAAAAGCGTAATGTTTTTGGACCAATAAAGCCCACACCAATGGGCTTGAAACCAGTAGGCTATAAATGGGTATTTGTACGAAAGCATAATGAGAAAAATGAAATTGTAAGATACAAGGCAAGACTTGTAGCTCAAGGTTTTTCTCAAATACTCGGGATAGATTATGAACAAACATATTCCCCTGTAGTTGATGCAACTACATTAAGATTTTTAATTAGCCTAACTGTTTCAGAGGAACTACAAATGCGACTTATGCATGTCGTAACTGCATATTTATATATATGGAACACTTGATAGTGATATTTACATGAAAGTTCCTAAAGGATTAAAACTACCCAAGGTATATAAAGAAAAATCTCGGGAAATGTTTTCTTTAAATTTACAAAGATCATTATATGGTATTAAACAATTTGTAAGGATGTGGTACAATCAGCGTAGTGAATATCTTCTTAAAGAAGGATATCAAAATAATACCGTTTGTCCATGTGTTTTCATCAAACGATCCAAAAATGAATGTGTTATTATTGTAGTATATGTTGATGATTTAAATATTATCGGTACATCCGATGAACTTGAAAATGTTGCAAAATACTTGATGAAAGAATTTGAAATGAAAGATCTTGGAAGAACCAAATTTTGTCTCGGTTTACAAATTGAACATTTGAAGGATGGAATTTTCATTCATCAAACAAATTACACCGAGAATATTTTGAAAAGGTTCTACATGGACAAAGCACATCCATTGAGTTCACCCATTGTTGATAGGGATTTACTTAACAATAAATAAATTTGTAGTCAAGACCTCGTTGAGTATAGGGAGGTCAAGATCGTCCACGGGAAGCAAGGTTGTTTGATTACTAAACTATAAAAAAGAAATCACATAAAAAAAGCGAAACGGAAGCAACAGAAGAAAACAAGGCTACGACAGCCTCGGTACCGACCTTGTTAGGGTCCGTAATGACACCGGGTTTCAACACAAACTACGCAACTACAACACAGTCAACTACAGGCTCGGTACCGATCTGGACACCTCGGTAACGAGTCTAAATGAAAGTAAAAACAAAGGTAATTCAAAGCTAAAAGAGTCTAGGATAAGGGTTTACCACAACATAATCATGCATACGAAATAGTGTGAAGGATAAATTTCATGCCTCTAAGATAAAGCTATCAACTTTCGTTGATCTAAGCAAGCAAATCAATCAATTTTCATAAATCAGTTCACTTTCTACTTATTTTTGAATCCAAATCTCAAAACTTTCGTTATTGAACAATATCAACATTCAAGTTTACTACTTTTTCTTTCAATCAAGCAATCAACTCAAATTACTTCGACTTTCGTCTAAGTATAAGCAAAAAACAAGTAGTTTTAAGGATAGAAGACAATCAAACATTCATCACACCCATTCAATGATGCATAACTATACTGGGTTTAAACCCCGACCCTAGAAAGGTTAACTACTCACTCATGATCTAGATAAAGCAAACAACTAGATTGAATGAGAACATTAAAATAACTCACTTGAATTATAAAAATCTCGTCTTTGAACACAACCTAGTTTGAAATCGAAGAACAAATCAAACAAGAGAATCGGTTTCTCTCTCTCAGCTCCAACGTGTTCTCCAAACAATCGTCCCTCTAAAACTAACGAGCTTCCCTATCTTGCCTCTTAACAGGGTATTTATACTAAGAGAAACTATCTAACAAAGATCTTAAAAGATAGAAACTTTCCTAACTAGAAAGACTACGAGATAAAAGATAGAATTATTGAAAGTCGGCGCCGACTACCGACACAGATCACCTCGGTAACGACCTGCACAGGGTCGATAGGACTTCTACTAAACTTCTCTTATTAAACTCTACTGCACAGCTCGGTACCGAGCCCACATAGTCTGGTATCGATCTTGACATTCCTCTCTTTTGTGCATTCTTCTTAACCAAGAGATCTTTTTACATAATTTGAAACAAGAGACTTCCAATCTACCCAACCCAAACCCTTATTTCAAACCAACAAATATCTTTGCACCCTACAAAACAATTCCTGTCCAACTATGTCCTAATCCCCGGATAGGGTCAAGCTTATCTCGGCTAGGGATAATTTTTGTGGAGCAACAATAAAAAGGCTTAAGCTCAAATTGGCTATCAAAACAAGGATAATGTAAGGGTGGATATGGATTAATAGGGCTTATGAAAAACAAGTTCTCTATCATATGACTTCCACAAGTAATGAACTAAAAATCTTATACTAGTCTTGAGAAATAGATAATCATAACAATTCCAAGAGATAATATACATAAAGAGAGCAAATCACACATGAAAAATCAAGGCTAAAAATAAGAGCTTACAAGGTCAATTTTTTTTTGGATTGCAACTACTTACGCTAACAGTTATACATGCTCAATTTCATCATATGCTATTTCACTATAAAAACAATTTCATCATAAGACTCAGGCTATACTATCAAAAACATGCTAAAAGGAAATTACATGGTCATGCAAGCAATTTACTATCATAGAACTATAAGACAAGGGTACTTATCTATTCTAAAATCTTTTTGATTTTTTCAAATTTTTTCAATTTTTTTATGATTTTTTTCTTTCTTTTTTTTAAGAACAAGAGCAACTAAAACAAGAAACAAAACAAAAAACATGAAAAAACAAGCAAGCAAGTTTTCCTTTCCCTCCCTACCCCATAATTAAAAATTAAAGTGTCCCTATTGTAAAAATAAAGCAAATCATAATAAAAGATAGGGAAAAGAAAGAAATTTACAAGGCAACTATCGAAGCAAAAGAAACATTCTTGAAAGCAAGATCATCATTGGTCTGGTGGTGGGAATCGGCGCTCAAATTTTACATCGTCCGCCAGCGTTCTTCATCAACCGTCACACGCTGCTCCATCGTCCTCCAACGAGCATCAACCCTTTGTTTCCTTGCATCCTCAAGAGCCATGCGAGCTGAGTACACATCCTCCCAATGACTCATCCTTTGGTGGAGCTAACAATGCTGCAAGTTCAGTAGCTGCATCTGAGAAGACAAATCTTGAGCACACTGAGGAGGAACATCTGAACTGTGGAACCTCGGTATCGAGCCCTACCATATGGGCTTGCTCTTCCTCTTCCATGACAACCTCCTCTTCCTCCATGGCAGCCTCCTCACGCTCGTACCTCATCTCAAATTCCATAATGTGGGCTCGTCTTGAGGCTTCTTGGCCAAGGGGAACGGTTGAGACGTCCAAGCTTCATACCATTTTGGCACATGTAGCAACTCTAGCTTGTCCCGAGTAACTACCACAATCTGTCCAAGCATCATGGTGGCGACTCCCTGAGTATGTCTCTGAAAGATGCCAGAAGACAATCAATACTTCGTGTTCAGCTTCTTGGGACTATGTCCGTTGTAGCACGAGAGGTCGACATCGAGAGCCATCGCTAAGAGGCTCACCAAGTTGCCACAACAGACTACTTTAGAAGAGGATCCGTGCTTCTCCACGTACTTCAGCCATTCATACCCCAGATTCATGGGGGCTGGGTCCTCGAAAAGAATAGTGCGGAGCCATCCAACCTCCATCCTCGTCGGCCTGGAAAGCTCTTTTTTGGGCCAAATGGTTGAACCCAAAACTCGGAGGATAATCCTTAAAATGGGGTTGATGATATGCGCCCCTAGAAGTGTTGGTGCAGTCGGGTTGACTTCCTCAGAAATGTAGCTCCATGTGTTTGTGACCTTGAAATGATCAGGGGACTTGTAATCCCGAGAATGGTTGGGAAGTCAAGGAGGCGGTTGAACTCGGCCATGGTGAAGTCGTGGTCAACATTGCCCAATCGGAACCTAATCCTTCCGACAGACGTCTTGGACTTGAAACTGATTCGGAGAGTGGCAATGAACTGGGCAGTGAGGGTCGGATAATGTGGGATGTCCTCCTTTTTGAGGAGATGTGGCACGCCGAGAATAGTGAAGGCATGCTTGACATCCTCATAGATGTCGGAGGCTTTGGCACTTGACCTCGTGAACCATCTTGTGAGGTGGTCCTTCTCAATGACGGAGTTGAAGATCATCAATTGCTCCCTAGTCGGCAGGATAACTTCATCCATTCTCGGAGGAGATGGAGATCTTTCAGTCCTCCTCGATCTTCTTTCCTGCCATAGAGTTGGCCCTGCTTGAGCTTGTCATTTGGTACCTGAGAATACCATAAATAACAAAGGTAAGATCCACCCAAACCAATAAGAAGGACCCCATACTTGCATTCGGAAATGGCCTCGACCTACCTTGGTACCGACGCAAGAGGGTCGGTGTCGAGGTCTCTGGGTTCAACTCTGGTTTTGGCAAATCACATGTCGGTACTGACCCTCGCCGGTCGGTAACGAGCCTGGGCAAGAACATTACGTAGGGGTTTCCGAATCTCTAACCCCCAAATTTTCGACAATTAGCACAATTTCAAGCATGATCTCCACACATAAACACACAATCAAATACTTGCAACCCCATACTTGCTCAAAGCCCTATCTAATCATGCCAAAAATTTCCACAAATCATGGAAAAAATTATGCAAATCAAGAACAAGTCACTTCATGCTTTTCTATCATCAAAATTCATTGTGAATCAAGCATGAGGAAACCGAAAATCATTCAAGAATAAGCATCAATATAAAGGAAAAGAGGCACGATGCAATATAGCCATGCAATTTCCGGATCTAGATATGAAAACTATCCAATTTCACCATGAATCATCAAGAAAAGAGTTTAGGATCTAGAAATCATACCGTAGTTTTGTGAAATTGAAGAATGAAAATTGGTTTGCAAGAGTAACGAGGGCGTGAGGCTTCGGTAACGAACAAGCAGGGTATTGCTCGGTATCGAATTGGGTGCGGGTTTTTGAGGGTGAATGCGGTCGACAGCAGCGTGGTGTGGAGTAGGGATGAAAATCGGCTAGATCTTGAGAATTTGGTGAGGATTGGTGTGGGATTTGAGGCTTGAGAGAGTTTTTGAAGTTTTTGGGCAAAAGGTGGTGTGGGAGGAAAGATTTAGGGGAGGAGAAGTTTTTAGGTTAGAATTACTTACCTGCCCGCGCGTCTTGATCTGGGTATTATCGCATGTCGGTACCGACCTTCGCAACTCGGTACCGAGCCTGGTACGACTCTTTTTTCAACGCCTTATCGTGCTCGACTTCTGTGACATGTTAGCTCAAAAATAACCTACCCCGCAAACTTCTATTCTACTAAAAAACTGAAAAGAAAGATAAGAAAAAGAACTATAAAAAGAAAAGGACACTAAACTAAAACCGGGTTGCCTCCCTTAAGCGCTATTTTTAACGTCGTTAGCCCGACGTACTTACCTTGGGCTAGCTTAAGGTGGTTCCATTTCAGCTTTATCGGGGTCGTGAAAGACCCCATACTTAGATGTCAAGGCATTGTTGTTTCTTCGCACTAAATTCAGCCCTTCATCCTCTAACAATATGCTTGATATTCCTACACAAGGGTTAGTGTAGTCCAAAAACCATGGAGGTTTCGGCTCATCTATAGCATGAATAGTAGGGTATGGTGTAGGAATATGATATAAGGAAGAATTGTGACCCGGGATAGTGAAACTAGAGTTAAAATACTCACCTTGATCAGTTAGTAAGGGCATCGGTACCGAGGCAATTGAGGTCGTTACTGTCCAGTCTTAAGCAAAGCCTCCTTTGGTATCGTGCCAAAATGTGCCTCCCTCATCATATTGTTGTACGAAGGGCTCGCTATCAACCCAAGGGGGGTCGGTAGTTGGCTCGATAGTGCCTCGTAATTGTTGTTGATTGGGAGGGAAACTTCTAACTTAACAATGTCGACATCTGACTGGGGCGTCTCGATCTTTGCGGCTGCGACTGTCATTGGCAGCTTGATTGAGGCTGAACTCGACCCGTTCCTCCTGATGTCTCTCTATTTGGTGGTGTTTTCATATGTGATTTCCTTTGTAAATATGTTTCTTTTTCCCCTTTTCTTGTGCGTTTTGTTCCTTTTTAGCCTAGTTCCCGTATTTCTATGAGATTCGGAGACTACGCACATTTTATGTGTTTTGTAGGTAATTTGGCATGAATCAAGGATCGATTTGAAGGAGGGTCGAGACATGGAGCAAAGGCCGAGCTAAAGCGGGAAAGAGAGAAGCAAGCCATGAAGAAGAACAAGAGAAGCCAACAAAGAAGAAGGTGGAACGAGGTCAGGACCGAGTTGCAACCACGTCGGGCCCGACTTTGAAGTCTCCAACCTCGGACCGAGATGCACAGTAACTCGGACCCGAGGTCCTCCGTGTCGGTCCGGGTCCGTCACCGAACTACTTGGGCTCCAAGGCACGAATTTGTGGACTTCCACTTTTGCCCCTCATCTAATCTATAAAAGGCCCTCTTGTCTTCTAAGAAAAGGGTTCCCACACACACAAAAAAAGGGGGTGACCGACTTCCTCTTGTCGCCAACCTCGGGCCCGACGTGACCTCAGTGTCGGTCCCGACTGTTTTCTTTGTTTTCCTTCGTTTTATGCTCTCCTTTCTAGCTTCCTAGTATCTAGGCACATCGATCGAGTAGACTTCTCGAGTGTTCGACACCCACCACGTACTACAACGGGGTCGGGTTATAAATTGTATCTCTAGACCCTCGCAATCCGAGAGGCGATCAAAAGATTGGCACCGTTGCCGGGGAAGTCTAAGTGCATTGAGTGCCAATTTGGTGAGTTTCTTGTGTTTTGGTAGTGATTTGGGTGAGGGAATAGCCCAAACCCTTTGTTTGTTTTTGATTTGTTTTGGTTTGTGTCTTTGTTTCATAGGTGTATGCTAGCTCGTTCCTCCCGAGGAACACTTGAGCTTGAGTTTGTGAGTGATCCGGAAAGTATTCTCAAGGAAGCCCGAAGAAGGAAAAGGATGGCGAATCAAGCTCTCCATGTTGATGAGGAGTTGGCTCAACTTAGGGCCGAAATGGCAAGATTGCAACTTGAGAGGGACAATCAAGAGGAGGTGGAAAGAAGAGAACGGGAGCAACGGATGAGAGCCGAGGCTCAACTCAACGCTCTACCGCGGAATGCACGCCAATACATGCATCCGGAGTTGAGGGTGCCCGAGCCGGCTATTGTGCTTCCCGAGGTTGCCAAGAATTTTGAGATCAAGACGCAATTCATCTCCCTCATCAAGCGTGATCAATTCGAGGGCCGTCCACATGAGTGTCCCATAGAGCATGTTAAATGATTTGTGGATATGTGTGAGACGATCTCTACCGACGAGGAGACATTGGAGTATGTGCTTCTAAAGGCGTTCAAATGGTCACTTGGGGGCAAGGCCGCACATTGGCTCGAGAGCCAAGCTCCTAGGTAGATCACGACTTGGAAGACACTCTATGATGCTTTCTTGATGAAGTTCTTCCCGCCCTCAAAGACAACCGAGCTAAGAAGGAAGATTGCAAGCTTTCAACAACGTCCGAATGAGCCTCTCTTCGAAGCATGGGACCGTTTCAAGGAGATGTTGCGCCAATGTCCTACTCATGGCCAACAACCATATGTGCTTCAAGACATCTTTTCCCAAGGCATCAATCCGGTAACGAAGGACAAGCTCAATCTCCACACCGATTGTGGGTTCATAGACTTGACACCGGATCAAGCTTGGGAGCTACTTGACAAGCTATCCGATTATGAGGCCATGTATGGGGTGAGTCAAGCTAGCAAGGAGGTGAAAGTTCAAGGTGAAGGTGCAAGGAAGTTATATGATCCAAAGGGAGAAGACATTGATAGGGATGTGAAGCTCCAATTCCTTGAAGGTGAAGTGAGCAAGCTTAAGAGGCAAGTCCACTACTACAAGCAAAATGCTAGAGCTTGTGAGGAGTGTGGATCCTTTGCACATGTTACACAAGTTTGTCCAAATGAGAGCCAAGTGCGCTTGGCCGAGCGAATTGAGGAGGCAAACTATGTCCGAGGAAATTTCGGTGGAAGAGGCAATTTCAACAATGGTGGCAATGGACGGTGGAACAACGGTCAAGCTCAAGGCTACAACAACAACTTCAACCAAAACGATCCAAGGGCGCCACCACCACCAAATAGACCACCGGGATTCAATGAGTTACAAACATTTGCTCAAGAGATGAGAGATGGGTTCAAGGAGATGAGGACCCAATTCAATGAGTTTGGTGCATGGAGGAGGCAAGTCGACAATCAATTTGCCCAAATTGCGACTCAAGCCCCGAGAGAGAATGGAAGACTTCCGGGCAGACCCGAGGAGAATCCTCGAGCTCAAAACAATCAAAATGAAGTCCGAGCAATTGGATTGAGAAGTGGCCGAAACCTACCCGAGCCACACGTGCCTAAGAAGAATGAAGAGAGTCGGACCAACTTACCCAGCAAGTCGGGTCCGACGTTCCCCGAAGTCGACCCAGCAAGAAGACCGACTCCTTCACCACGGACCGAGGTTGAGAGCAACTCGGGACCGACGTACACAGACCTCGATCCAACTCCTTTGCCCAGGACCGAGATTCACAACATCGGGCCCGACATGGTGCCCAAGTCGGTCCAACCAGAAAGTGTTGCAAGAGAAGTGGGGAAGTCCAAAGAAGTTGATCCAAGAAAGATTCAAGGTTCAACAATTCTTCCATATCCCTCGAAGAAGCCGAAAGATGTTGTTGAGAACAAGTTCAAGAGGTTTCTCAAACTCTTGCAAGGCTTGAACATCTCTATCCCGTTCACCGATGCATTGAGTGAGATGCCATCTTATGCCAAGTTTTTAAAGGAGATTTTGAGCAAGAAGAGGTCCATAGTGGAAATGCAAGATGAGGTCAAGACCTTGGAGTTACCACAAAAGCTAGGAGATCCCGGTCGCTTTGCTATAACAATTGGTGTGGGGTCTCAAAATTTCCAAGCCTTATGTGACCTTAGGGCAAGTGTTTCGGTGATGCCCGCTAGCATTTGGAGAAGAGAAAATTTGGGTGAAATGGAGCCGGCCGTTATGTCCCTAACTATTTCCGACGGTTCCATCATCAAGGCTAAGGGAATATTGGATGACGTTCCGGTGCGAGTTGGAAAGTCCTTTGTCCCCGATGATTTCGTGATCTTGGACATGCACGAGGACCCCTTGGTCCCAATAATCTTAGGAAGACCATTCTTAGCTACGGCGGGGGCAAGGTTTGATGTCAAGAACGGCAAGGTTTCCTTTGAGATTGGGGAAGAGAAGGTCGATTTTCACTTCAACAAAGCTTTGAATGAGCCGGACGCCTTGGCCATCCTTAAACTTGAAGAGAGTGCCAAGAGAGAAAGTGAAGAAGTGGAAGTTGCTAGAGAAGTCGTTGCATTAAGGGGTGATGAAAGCTTCAATGAACAAATACAAGTAAGGGAGTTGTTGGAGCAACTTAAGGATCAAGATGAGTCAAGGATCAATGCTAGCTCAAGAAGAGATGAAGAGTATCCTTACTTATATCCTTTTAATGTTGGTGAAGACCACAATTCTTCCCAAAATTTTGATTCCTACATTTGCTTGAGTGATTTGAACGATGACTTAGGAGACTCCTACATTTGCCTTAGTGATTTAAAAGATGAATTGGTAGAATCTCCTAGGAATACTTTGGATAACTATGGTGTAGGAAAAGAAAAACATGATGGAGCAGGTAAGGAGGAGAAATCTCATCCGTTGGAGGAGTATGATGAGATAGGCCCGAGATCGAAGAGCCATGCCTATGTAGACCATCGTTGGTGGTTTTATGGGTATGAAGGCAATGGGAATGGGCATAACAATGGCGAGCAATTCACCGTGTTTCACCCGCCATAAGGTTGAGGTTAGGAAGTCAAGCTAGTGACTCTAAACGAGCGCTTCTCGGGAGGCAACCCGAGCTAGTAGCTTTCTTTTCGTAATTTTAGTTTGATTTTCTAGGTTTAGCTTAGCTTTTCTCTAACCAATCCCTATCTAGTGTTTTGTGGATTTATGGTGTTGTGCATCCTTCAAAGTCGTGTAGGATTGGAGGTGAAATATTTAAATGGAAATATGGGAAAGAAGTTGCATGAGGATGGAGTAAAATTGGCGACCCGAATACTCCCACATCGAGCCCAGGTAAGTCGGGCCCGACATAGGGACGTCGGTCCATGAAGTCGGTCCAACTTGATTCGACTAGTTGGAGTGCCAATTTTGCCCTTGACCTAATTTGTCCCTTTCCCCCATTAAATATTATCCCCCACCTACCTACCATCTTCATTATCAACTACCATTCCCAAAATACAACCCCTCTCCCTCAAAAACTCTCAAAGTCGGCCGCCCCTCTCCTCACCATACTCGATCCACACCCTCCCTACTTCATCTCGTTCCAACCACAAAAAGGCCTCCCAAACCCGAATCCAAGTAGAAATCTCGAGTTCAATATAGTCCTTCGTCCCCCATCTAGATCTAGATCTAGGAAATTTGAGTTCTAAGTTGCTTATTTGTTCAAAAGTTCAATACTCTTCGAATCCGGTATGTGTTACTCGATCTCTACTTATTTCTTTGAAAATTTTGTACTTTCATTGCGTAGATTGAGTAATGCCATGTTTGATTGAGAGCTTGAGCTTGAGCATCAATGGTGGATTTGCATGATTTGTGAAATTGAGCTTTAAAGTTGTTTATGCATGCTTAGATCCATTTAGAACTTCGATTAGGAATGTTTGATGGTTGAATTTGAAATTTAAGTGCATGATAGAATGATTTGGGTTGATTTGAGGTTAGAGTCGAAGCATGAACTAGGTCGAGATCGACGTGCCCAGGAGAGTCGGGCCCGAGGTGTGGAAGTCGGTCCAACAAGTCGGACCAGGGTTGAGTAAGTCGGGCCCGACATAGGTCGGAAGTCGATCCTTGTTGTTTTTGCTCTCTTCTTGTGATATCATGTGGATTCATGTGTTTAATTGTTGGCTATAGCCTAATCATGATGTAGAATGATCATTCGCTTAGCTATTGTTAGAAGATGTCCATGATGATTTATGTTGGATTGAGATGCATGTGAGTCTAGAGACTAAGTATGGGGTTCCCTTTATGTTGAAATGTTGTTGTATGCTGATGAGTGCTTTTGTTGAGTTGTATGGAGTTTATCTTGGATCCTTTTGTTTGGTAGGATGTGTGTAGGTACCATGGAGACAAGAGATTCATCCTCTCATGTGGAAAGGCCAAGGAAGAAGTCCAAGAAGACGAGGAAAGAGCCGAAGTTGGATGATGTCTATTTGGAGGAGGATGAGCAAGTGGAGAATTATGAAAGATATATGGCGCTTGAGCACCACACGAGGTGGCTTGATTGGGAAGCCGTGAGGAAGATGGACATGGATCAAGCCCTTCCAAGATGCTACTCCCACATCGGTCTTAATGGGATGCTAAGGTGGGACAACACTCACTACCCCGCCCTCACCTCGGAATTCATGGACACATTCGAGTGCACTTATGATAATGTGGAGGATGAGGAAGGGGCGCTCACTTTCCGATTGGGCAACGAGGACCACAATCTCACTCTTAGGGATTTGGCTACCTACTTCGGGTTTCCATGCCCAAGAGAAGAGACCGGCGTCAACAATGAGAAGGTGAACCAAGTGTGGCGTCATGTGGCTCGGAAGAGTGAGATGAGAAAGGGCGCCTCCACAACCGAGATTGCTAGCCCTCTTTTTCGGGTCATGGTGCGAGTCTTGGGGTGTGCAATCTATGTTCGTCATGAGTTGAGCAAGCCGATGAAGGAGGAGATCATGTTGCTCCATGAGATGCTCTTCAACACCGAGAAGCCCATGAACCTTGCATGGGAGTGGGTCAAGATGGTGCGAGACTTCCAAAGCTCCTCTTGGATCTACTTCGGTGGGATGATAGCAAGGCTCGCCATGCGTCTAGGAGTTGATCTTGACAAGTATTTTCCGGCTCCGAATGGTGTTGAGTTCATGAACATGAAGTATTTCAAGAAGGCCAACATCATCAAGGAGAAGCTCTACATGATTTCCTTGGCCCCTCACTCAAACTATGATGGTGTGTCGATCCGGTTAGTGCACAACCTCTATGATCTTTCTCGGTATCAAAATTGGTACCAAGTGTGGGCCGGCAAGCCACACTCATTTGGTGACCCCGAAGGTGCAAGAGAAGGGCGCGACAACAATCTCAACACATTCGGTTTACCTCCCCTCCATCTACACCGGATTCCGACCAAGACGACTTCGTGTTTGCACCTCGTGGGGAGGACATGGATGTCGATCAAGGGCAAAGTGAAGAAGATGAGAGCCTCCAAGGCTTGATGGCCGACCTCCGAGCCACGCACCATGCTCCAACACTGGCGGACCGAGGTACACACCAAGTCGGGCCCAACTTCCCTCAACGTCGGTCCAGTTCATTCCATGGTGGTGAGGTCCCGAAGCATTATGAACGAGGAGAAGGGAGCGGGGCAAGGCGAGAGCAATCCCAAGGTGGCGGTTATGAAGGCTATGCCCAATGGTACGGTCCGGGAATGGTGTTTCCCGAACAACAACAACCGGTGGACATGTCCTTCTTAGCCAACCAAATGGCTCATCTCCAACTTCAACAAGAAAAATGTTCTCCAAGAGGTCCATCAAGTGAATCTCCAACAACAACAAATGTACCAACAACAACAAATGCTCCAACAACAAAGTTCTTTCCAAGCTAGCCAACAAGAGATGAACCGAGCCCTCGGCTACACTAGACGAGAGGTAGAGGAGCTTAGGGAGGTGGAAGACCAAAGGTGGCGGGTCCAAGATAGCTACAACACGTGGATGAGCGGGAACTTCCCTTCCCGTGAGGACCAATGGACACGCCCGGAGCCTCAAATTCAACCACCACCACAAGACTTCTACCAAGAGCAAGTGTACGAGAGGGAGCGGCAAGCAAGGCTCCAAAGAGGACGTAGACGTGACAACCCCTTCGATTGATTCTATACATGCCATTGAAGAATAAGAAATTGTAAGCTTTTCATACTCTTCTCTCTTGCTTTTAAGTTTTGATTTCCTTGTTTGATGGGGACATCAAAATTTTAAGTATGGGGTGGGGGTAAGTGTGTTCATGATTTCACTTGTTTATGTTTGTTTATTATTTTGAGGATATTTAGTTTGTGTTTCTAGTTTGTATTTGGGATGTTTGTTTCTTGGTTTGTGGTTTGTGGAATGACATGGATGATTAATTTGGTCTTGAATGAATGAGTTTTTGGTTTTAGAGAAATTTTTGCAAAAATCCATAAAAAAAAAATTGAAAAATTGTGTTAAAAACAACAAAAAGATTTTGTGTTTTGTAGGTTTTGGACTAGAAATTCCCATCTTAGATTGCCAAAATAAAAGCTAATGATGATGTGAGCATTTAAATTCCTTTGCATATTTTTGGATAGTTTAGCCTCTAAAAATGATGTTGCTTTTGATGTGATCATGATATCTTGCTTGTTTTATTGAACATGTGAGTTATAGGATGAGTTCTTATGCAACTAAGTATGAGTGACCCTTGTGAGATTGATTTTTGGCCATTTTAGGGATGCTTGTTCATATTTGCATATCCCTCGTTTTTCTTGTGTGATTAGCTCATTCATGCTTAGTAAAACTTGCTATTGCGGTGTTTATCTATTTTCCAAGACCGTCATGAGAATTGTCCTAGTATGGTCACATTGATTTTGAACTTTATTCTTCTAGTCACATAAATGTTCCATATCCTACCATGAAGTTAATCCTTTGTTTGAAGCCCCGTTCTAGCCTAAGCCTTTGTTTGAAACTCCTCAAAAATATTATTCCTAGCCTTATATGACTTGACCCTTATGGGATTGGACTTTAGAAGAGAGGTTTGGATTGTATTTGAAGAGTTGAGATTCTCTTGGGTTTAAGGGCAAAGAATGGTGTTATGAATCATGTGGGTAGTGCATCTTTGTTGTACAAAAATGAAAAAAAGAAAGAAAAGAAAGAAAGAAAATGTTGGAAATGTAAAGTGGAATAAAGCAAAGAGCTTAAGTGAAGAAAATGGTCCGACCGAGTTACAAGCAACATCGGGCCCGATGTCATAAGAAAGTCGGTCCAAATGTAGAAAGTGTTGAAAATCCAACAAAAAGCCTAAGAGAAAAGATTAAGTGGAATGTTAAGTGAAATTTTGGGTTGAAAGGAAAATGTTAAGTCTTTTGGGTGAGTGTGAAAGTAATTGTGGAATTTTGGTGAAGTTGGTGAGAGTTTAGGTTGTTCAATCCCCATTGAAAGCACCACAAGACCAAATAATTCCCACCTTGAAAAATACATTAAAGCCCCATTACAACCCGGCCGAATGGAACCTCTTTGAGGACCTCCATTGAGCCAAGTTCGAAATTCGTTGTGTACTTTGCATTAGGCATCTCTAGGAGGAGGAATTGGTGATAATAGCTTCAATAGTAAAGTCCTTACTTGCATGATTTTTGAGCTTGAGTGTTCATTGCTAAACCCAAACACATGATGAGTGATACACCTTCACATATCCCTAAAGTGAGGCTTAGTTGCATTGACTCTATTCCTTGGAACACTTAATCATGTGTGATGATGTAATCTTGCTTGAATATCAATCACTTGTGCTTAAAATGTGTTTTCATTCGAGGCTTTACTTGAAGATTATGTTTCGGTCTTGCTTACATTGTTATTGCTTGAGGACAAGCAAGTTTAAGTATGGGGTATTTTGATGTCTCTCTATTTGGTGGTGTTTTCATATGTGATTTCCTTTGTAAATATGTTTCGTTTTCCCCTTTTCTTGTGCGTTTTGTTCCTTTTAAGCCTAGTTCCCGTATTTCTATGAGATTGGGAGACTACGCACATTTTATGTGTTTTGTAGGTAATTTAGCATGAAACGAGGATCGATTTGAAGGAGGGTCGAGACATGGAGCAAAGGCCGAGCTAAAGCGGGAAAGAGAGAAGAAAGCCATGAAGAAGAACAAGAGAAGCCAACAAAGAAGAAGGTGGAACGAGGTCAGGACCGAGTTGCAACCACGTCGGGCCCGACTTTGAAGTCTCCAACCTCGGACCGAGATGCACAGTAACTCGGGCCCGAGGTCTTCCGAGTCGGTCACCGAACTACTTGGGCTCCAAGGCACGAATTTGTGGACTTCCACTTTTGCCCCTCATCTAATCTATAAAAGGCACTCTTGTCTTCTAAGAAAAGGGTTCCCACACACACACACACAAAAAGGGGGTTCCAAGGGAACCAAGAGGATTCTTGGAGAGCAAGGAGGAAGGAGAGGAGAAGGAAGAGAGAGAGAATCGGCCAAGGGAGGAAGTCTTGATAGGTTTTGTTGGTAGATTTGCATTGATTTGCTTTGTTCTTGTGGATTTGAAAACCCTTGATTGGAATTTGTGGATTGCTTTGGATTTGAATGAAACTTTAAATTGTTTTGAGATTGATTATGATGATTGCTTTCCCTTTTGATTTGATTTCTTTCTTTGCTTGTCACATGGAGTAGATCTCCTTGATCTTGAGTTATGGGGGAAAACCCTAGCTAGGTTTAGGCTAGAAACCCCAATTCCATAGCCTTGAGTGTTTGATCTAAGAAACCTACTCTACATAGAGCTACAATTCCTTGCGAAAGTTGGGAATCAAGGCTTGAGATTGGCAAAGTAGCGAAAGTGAACATGTGTCAATCTCAAGACCTTGCTTCGAAGGGGATTTCCCCAATGATCGAGGTGTAGAAGTGGTTGGAACGAGGGCGAAAGCACTCGATCCTAGTCCGATCATCACTCATTGCTTGAATTGGGGTGGAAAAGCCTTAATCTACTAGGGAAAGAACCCAAAAGCCCAAGATCTACTTTTAAATCTTTGAGTTCGACATCCCCAGATACCTCGGGCCCGACTTACACAGTGTCGGTCCCGACTTCCTCTTGTCGCCAACCTCGGGCCCGACGTGACCTCAGTGTCGGTCCTGACTGTTTTCTTTGTTTTCCTTCGTTTTATGCTCTCCTTTCTAGCTTCCTAGTATCTAGGCACATCGATCGAGTAGACTTCCCGAGTGTTCGACACCCACCACGTACTACAACGGGGTCGGGTTATAAATTGTATTTCTAGACCCTCGCAATCCGAGAGGCGATCACCTCCCCTATGTTAAAGGTGAGGAGCCCTTTCCGAACGTCAACTCTAGCACCTGTTGTAGCTAGGAATGGTCTACCTAGAATGATGGGTACTAGAGGGTCTTCAGGCATATCAAGAAAAATGAAGTCTTTTGGTACGAAAAAAATTGCCCACTTGAACGGGGAAATTGTCGACGACTCCAGTAACCTTTACACTAGATCCATCTGCCATGTACAGTCTCATATCAACGAGTTCCAGTGGTCCCATGTTTGCTTTTGACCAAATGGACAAGGGAAGCAAACTGGCACTGGCTCCCAAATCACATAGTGCTTTGAATCGGTGGTCGCCAATCCCGGTAGTGATAGCAAATCTCCCTAGGTCACCTAGCTTTTCTAGAAGGGCTATTGATCGGACCTCATCTGTCAGCTCTGATATTGACCTTTTCCTGCTAAGAATGTCTTTCAAAAATTTGGTGTAAGTCGGGATTTCGCTTAGGGCCTCAGCGAATGGTATAGAAATATTTAACCCCTGGAGAATCTTAACGAAACGCTTAAACTTGCCTTCTGTTGAGTCCGTAGACATCTTAGTAGGGAAGGGGAGAGACTTCACCAATCTCGAAACCAAAGCGGGCTCGAGAGGTGGTGCTACCGGATCGACAATCGGGTCGATCGGTGCTGTGGAAGGGTCGGTATCGAGCTTGGGACTAAGGGAGTGGTTCGGTGCAGAGAACTTACTTGGGTTGGGGTAGGTGATGAGCCTTGGAGCATCGGTTTGGAGTGTTTTAGGCTCGGTAATGACCCTTGGCACGTTATCGATTTGGGTCGTGGCGTCTTCTTCAATACTAGGGTCCTTTTCCTTGGCTTCAGCACGATCTGGTAGCGTCTTTCCGCTCTTGAGGTGTACGGCTACTATCTGTCCTCTAGGGTTCTCGTCGAGGCGTCCCGGGAGTTGCCCTTGCGGCCTTGGAATCTATGCAACTAGGTTCCCTAGTTGTGAGTCAATCCTCTTCTTCCAATTATAGAACTCTCCCCATCTTTTCATTTGATTATTAAGGTTAGCATGGACTCCATTGATTCCTTCTTAAAGCCCTTGCACCCAGGATAGAGGCTCTTGATATCCTGGAGGTCGACACAGTGCGGGTCGTCTTTCCGGAGGAGGGGCTGCATAATTCTGATTTTTATTTTTATTTCCCCAAGCCGGATAATTGTTTGGCCTTTCATAATTAACAGGAGGATTTCTGCACTGTCCTCTCATATAATTTATTTCAGCGTATGTCTCAGCTGCCCTTACATGCTCAATGTTAGTGCAAGCAGAAGTAGCATGGCTTTGAGAGCCGCATTCTTGACAAGGTTGAGAGGTTTTCAGAAAACTTACATGTTTCTTAATGCAGTTGATCTCATCCTATAGAAATTGATTTTTGACGTCGGGATCAACTTCGTCTTTATTTGGCATGTAGAGACGTTTTTGTGGTTGAGGTGGCTGTTGGGCCCCATACATAGCATCATAATTGGTCAATTTGTCCAGCAGCTCCCATGCAACAGTGGGATCCATCTCAATAAAACCGCAAGTAGTGTGCATGTTGACGTGGTTCTTCGTTTCAGCATTAATCCCCTGAAAGAAGATTTCTTGGAGCACATATGGTGGTTGCCCATGAGTAGGGCCCTGTGTGAGCATCTCCTTGAATATCTCCCACGTCTCCACAAAGGTCTCGTTAGGCAGCTGATGGTATGAGGTGATACGTTTTCTCAACTTCGTTGTCTTAGCAGGTGGGAAGAACTTTGTCAAGAATTGATCATACAAAGCCTTCCAAGTCTTGATAGACTTAGGAGGTAAGCTCTCTAACCTGCTCAGGGCCATTCCTGTAAGAGACCATCTGAAAGCTTTTAACAGAACATATTCTAGAGAGACACCTTCAGCAACAATAGTGTCACATAAATCAAGAAAAAAAATTAATATGTTCCATATGGCACTCAGTAGGTTTCCCTTCAATCTGAGCCCGTTTGATTAAGGATATAAATTGAGACTTAATCTCAAAAGTCTTCTCTATCTCCGGAAGCACAATTGCAGACTCTAGCACCCGCAATTCTGGAAGCATATATTGTTTAGCATTCCTCGGATAGGCATTGAGTTGCTTTTGTAGAGCGGTTTTCTCTAGTTGTGAGGCCTCGAGCTGCCTTTGGAGCACAGCCATCTGTTGTGCCATCTCTTCAAGAGTCATTGACATGGCTTGATTTCCTCTTTCTGCAATGAAGGATGCGTTCGGGTTCAGAATAATAATCAGTGTGATCAAATTTCAAGTCGATGTCGCCTTGCTGGCATAAGCTAATAAAACAGACAAAAGAAAACAAAATTAAAAATAAAAATGAGGTCGGGCTATTCCCAGACCCACGAGTAATCAAACAAGCACTGTTGCTTGATGTCTCTCTATTTGGTGGTGTTTTCATATGTGATTTCCTTTGTAAATATGTTTCTTTTTCCTTTTTTTTTTGTGCGTTTTGTTCCTTTTTAGCTTAGTTCCCGTATTTCTATGAGATTCGGAGACTACGCACCTTTTATGTGTTTTGTAGGTAATTTGGCATGAATCAAGGATCGATTTGAAGGAGGGTCGAGACATGGAGCAAAGGCCGAGCTAAAGCGGGAAAGGGAGAAGCAAGCCATGAAGAAGAACAAGAGAAGCCAACTAAGAAGAAGGTGGAACGAGGTCAGGACCGAGTTGCAACAACGTCGGGCCCGACTTTGAAGTTTCCAACCTCAGACCGAAATGCACAGTAACCCGGGCCCGAGGTTCCTCCGTGTCGGGCCGAGTCGGTCACCGGACTACTTGGGCTCCAAGGCACGAATTTGTGGACTTCCACTTTTGCCCTTCATCTAATCTATAAAAGGCCCTCTTGTCTTCTAAGAAAGGGTTCCCTCACACACACAAAAAAAGGGGGGGTTCCAAGGGAGCCAAGAGGATACTTCGAGAGCAAGGAGGAAGGAGAAGAGGAGGAAGAGAGAGAGAATCGGCCAAGAAAGAGGAAGGCTTGATAGGTTTTGTTGATTGTTTAGCTTTGATTTGCTTTGATCTTGTGGATTTGAAAACCCTTGATTTGAATTTGTGGATTGCTTTGGATTTGAATGAACCCTTGCTTTGTTTTGAGATCGATTATGATGATTGCTTTCCTTTTTGATTTGATTGCGTTCTTTGCTTGTCACATGGAGTAGATCTCCTTGATCTTGGGTTATGGGGGAAAACCCTAGCTAGGTTTAGGTTAGAAACCCCAATTCCATAGCCTTGAGTGTTTGATCTAAGGAACCCACTCTACATAGAGCTACAATTCCTTGCGAAAGTTGGGAATCAAGGCTTGAGATTGGCAAAGTAGCGAAAGTGAACATGTGTCAATCTCAAGACCTTGCTTCGAAGGGGATTTCCCCATGGATCGAGGTGTAGATGTGGTTGGAACGAGGGCGAAAGCACTCGATCCTAGTCCGATCATCACTCATTGCCTGAATTGGGGTGGAAAAGCCTTAATCTACTAGGGAAGGAACCCAAAAGCCCAAGATCTACTTTTAAAATCTTTGAGTTCGACATCCCCAGCTACCTCGGGCCCGACTTACCCAGTGTCGGTCCCGACTTCCTCTTGTCGCCAACCTCGGGCCCTACGTGACCTCAGTGTCGGTCCCGACTGTTTTCTTTGTTTTCCTTTGTTTTATGCTCTCCTTTCTAGCTTCCTAGTATCTAGGCACATCGATCGAGTAGACTTCCCGAGTGTTCGACACCCACCACGTACTACAACGGGGTCGGGTTATAAACTGTATCTCTTGACCCTCGCATCCGATAGGGCGATCAAAAGATTGGCGCCGTTGTCGGGGAAGTCTAAGTGCAATGAGTGCCAATTTGGTGAGTTTATTGTGTTTTGGTAGTGATTTGGGTGAGCGAATAGCCCAAACCCTTTGTTTGTTTTTGATTTGTTTTGGTTTGTGTTTTTGTTTCATAGGTGTATGCTAGCTCGTTCCTCCCGAGGAACACTTGAGCTTGAGTTTGTGAGTAATCCGGAAAGTATTCTCAAGGAAGCCCGAAGAAGGAAAAGGATGACGAATCAAGCTCTCCATGTTGATGAGGAGTTGGCTCAACTTAGAGCCGAAATGGCTAGATTGCAACTTGAGAGGGACAATCAAGAGGAGGTGGCAAGAAGAGAACGGGAGCAACGGATGAGAGCCGAGGCTCAACTCAACGCTCTACCCCGGAATGCACGCCAATACATGCATCCGGAGTTGAGGGTACCCGAGTCGGCTATTGTGCTTCCCGAGGTTGCCAAGAATTTTGAGATCAAGACGCAATTCATCTCCCTCATCAAGCAAGATCAATTCGAGGGCCGTCCACATGAGTGTCCCATAGAGCATGTTAAACGATTTGTGGACATGTGTGAGACGATCTCTACCGACGAGGAGACATTGGAGTATGTGCTTCTAAAGGCGTTCAAATGGTCACTTGGGGGCAAGGCCGCACATTGGCTCGAGAGCCAAGCTCCTAGGTCAATCACAACTTGGAAGACACTCTATGATGCTTTCTTGATGAAGTTCTTCCCGCCCTCAAAGACAACCGAGTTAAGAAGAAAGATTGCAAGCTTTCAACAAGGTCCGAATGAGCCTCTCTTCGAAGCATGGGACCGTTTCAAGGAGATGTTGCGCCAGTGTCCTACTCATGGCCAACAACCATATGTGCTTCAAGACATTTTTTTCCAAGGCATCAATCCGGTAACGAAGGACAAGCTCAATCTCCACACCGATTGTGGGTTCATAGACTTGACACCGGATCAAGCTTGGGAGCTACTTGACAAGCTATCCGATTATGAGGCCATGTATGGGGTGAGTCAAGCTAGCAAGGAGGTGAAAGTTCAAGGTGAAGGTGCAAGGAAGTTATATGATCCAAAGGGAGAAGACATTGATAGGGATGTGAAGCTCCAATTCCTTGAAGGTGAAGTGAGCAAGCTTAAGAGGCAAGTCCACTACTACAAGCAAAATGCTAGAGCTTGTGAGGAGTGTGGATCCTTTGCTCATGCTACACAAGTTTGTCCGAATGAGAGCCAAGTGCGCTTGGCCGAGCGAATTGAGGAGGCAAACTATGTTCGAGGAAATTTCGGTGGAAGAGGCAATTTCAACAATGGTGGCAATGGCCGGTGGAACAACGGTCAAGCTCAAAGCTACAACAACAACTTCAACCAAAACGAGCCGAGGGCGCCACCACCACCATATAGACCACCGGGATTCAATGAGTTACAAACTTTTGCTCAAGAAATGAGAGATGGGTTCAAGGAGATGAGGACCCAATTCAATGAGTTTGGTGCATGGAGGAGGCAAGTCGACAATCAATTTGCCCAAATTGCGACTCAAGCCCCGAGAGAGAATGGGAGACTTCCGGGCCGACCCGAGGAGAATCCTCGAGCTCAAAACAATCAAAATGAAGTCCGGGCAATTGGATTGAGAAGTGGCCGAAACCTACCCGAGCCACACGTGCCTAAGAAGAGTGAAGAGAATCGGACCAACTTACCCAGCAAGTCGGGTCCGAAGTTCCCCGAAGTCGACCCAGCAAGAAGATCGACTCCTTCACCACGGACCGAGGTTGAGAGCAACTCGGGACCGACGTACACAGACCTCGATCCAACTCCTTTGTCTAGGACCGAAATTCACAACATCGGGCCCGATATGGTGCCCAAGTCGGTCCAACCAGGAAGTGTTGCAAATGAAGCGGGGAAGTCCAAAGAAGTTGATCCGAGCAAGATTCAAGGTGCAACAATTCTTCCATATCCCTCGAAGAAGCCGAAAGATGTTGTTGAGAACAAGTTCAAGAGGTTTCTCAAACTCTTGCAAGGCTTGAACATCTCCATCCCGTTCACCGACGTATTGAGTGAGATGCCATCTTATGCCAAGTTTTTAAGGGAGATTTTGAGCAAGAAGAGGTCCATAGTGGAAATGCAAGATGAAGTCAAGACCTTGGAGTTACCACAAAAGCTAGGAGATCCCGGTCGTTTTGCTATAACCATTGGTGTGGGGTCTCAAAATTTCCAAGCCTTATGTGACCTTGGGGCAAGTGTTTCGGTGATGCCCGCTAGCATTTGGAGAAGAGCGAATTTGGGTGAAATGGAGTCGGCCGATATGTCCCTAACCATGGCCGACGGTTCCATCATCAAGGCCAAAGGAATATTGGATGACGTTCCGGTGAGGGTTGGAAAGTACTTTGTCCCCGATGATTTCGTGATCTTGGACATGCATGAGGATCCCTTGGTTCCAATAATCTTAGGGAGACCATTCTTAGCTACGGCGGGGGCAAGGTTTGATGTCAAGAACGGGAAGGTTTCCTTTGAGATTGGGGAAGAGAAGGTCGATTTTCACTTCAACAAAGCTTTGAATGAGTCGGACGCCTTGGCCATTCTTAAACTTGAAGAGAGTGCCAAGAGAGAACGTGAAGAAGTGGAAGTTGCTAGGGAGGTTGTTGCATTAGGGGGTGATGAAAGCTTCAATGAACAAATACAAGTGAGGGAGTTGTTGGAGCAACTTAAGGATCAAGATGAGTCAAGGAACAATGCTAGCTCAAGAAGAGATGAAGAGTATCCTTACTCATATCCTTTTAATGCTGGTGAAGATCACAATTCTTCCCAAAATTTTGATTCCTACATTTGCTTGAGTGATTTGAATGATGACTTAGGAGACTTCTATATTTGCCTTAGTGATTTAAAAGGTGAATTGGTAGAATCTCCTAGGAATACTTTGGATGACTATGGTGTAGGACAAGCAAAACATGATGGAGCAAGCAAGGAGGAGAAATCTCATCCGTTGGAGGAGTATGATGAGATAGGCCCGAGATCGGAGAGCCATGCCTATGTAGACCATCGTTGGTGGTTTTATGGGTATGAAGGCAATGGGAATGGGCATAACAATGGTGAGCAATTCACCGTGTTTCACCCGCCATAAGGTTGAGGTTAGGAAGTCAAGCTAGTGACTCTAAACGAGCGCTTCTCGGGAGGCAACCCGAGCTAGTAGCTTTCTTTTCGTAATTTTAGTTTGATTTTCTAGGTTTAGCTTAGCTTTTCTCTAACCAATCCCTATCTAGTGTTTTGTGGATTTATGGTGTTGTGCATCCTTCAAAGTTGTGTAGGATTTGAGGTGAAATATTTAAATGGAAATATGGGAAAGAAGTTGCATGAGGATGGAGTAAAATTGGCAACCCGAATACTCCCACATCGAGCCCAGGTAAGTCGGGCCCGACATAGGGACGTCGGTCCATGAAGTCGGTCCAACTTGATTTGACTAGTTAGAATGCCAATTTTGCCCTTGACCTAATTTGTCCCTTTTCCCCATTAAATATTATCCCCCACCTACCTACCATCTTCATTATCAACTACCATTCCCAAAATACAACCCCTCTCCCTCAAAAGCCTTCAAAGTCGGCCGCCCCTACCCTCACCATACTCGATCCACACCTTTCCTTTCTTCATCCGGTTCCAACCACAAAAAGACCTCCCAAACCCGATTCCGAGTAGAAATCTCGAGTTCAATATAGTCCTTCGTCCCCCATCTAGATCTAGATCTAGGAAATTTGAGTTCTAAGTTGCTTATTTGTTCAAAAGTTCAAATACTCTTCGAATCTGGTATGTGTTACTCGATCTCTACTTATTTCTTTGAAAATTTTGTGCTTTCATTGCGTAGATTGAGTAATGCCATGTTTGATTGAGAGTTTGAGCTTGAGCATCAATGGTGGATTTGCATGATTTGTGAAATTGAGCTTTAAAGTTGTTTATGCATGCTTAGATCCATTTAGAACTTCGATTAGGGATGTTTGATGGTTGAATTTCAAATTTAAGTGCATGATAGAGTGATTTGGGTTGATTTGAGGTTAGAATCGAAGCATGAACTAGGTCGAGATCGACGTGCCCAGGAGAGTCGGGCCCGAGTTGTGGAAGTCGGTCCAACAAGTCGGACCGAGGTTGAGTAAGTCGGGCCCGACATAGGTTGGAAGTCGATCCTTGTTGTTTTTGCTCTCTTCTTGTGATATCATGTGGATTCATGTGTTTAATTGTTGGCTATAGCCTAATCATGATGTAGAATGATCATTTGCTTAGCTATTGTTAGAAGATGTCCATGATGATTTATGTTGAATTGAGATGCATGTGAGTCTAGAGACTAAGTATGGGGTTCCCTTTGTGTTGGAATGTTGTTGTGTGTTGATGAGTTCTTTTGTTGGGTTGTATGGTGTTTATCTTGGATCCTTTTGTTTGGATGTGTGTAGGTACAATGGAGACAAGAGCTTCATCCTCTCATGCGGAAAGGCCAAGGAAGAAGTCCAAGAAGTCAAGGAAAGAGCCGAAGTTGGATTATGTCTATTTGGAGGATGACGAGCAAGTGGAGAATTATGAAAGATATATGGCGCTTGAGCACCACACGAGGTGGCTTGATTGGGAAGCCGTGAGGAAGATGGACATGGATCAAGCCCTTCCAAGATGCTACTCCCACATCGGTCTTAATGGAATGCTAAGGTGGGACAACACTCACTACCCCGCCCTCACCTCGGAATTTATGGCCACATTCGAGTGCACTTATGATAATGTGGAGGATGAGGAAGGGGCGATCACTTTCCGATTGGGCAACGAGGACCACAATCTCACTCTTAGGGATTTGGCTACCTACTTCGGGTTCCCATGCCCAAGAGAAGAGGCCGGCGACAACAATGAGAAGGTGAACCAAGTGTGGCGTCATGTGGCCGGGAAGAGTGAGATGGGAAAGGGCGCCTCCACAACCAAGATTGCTAGCCCTCTTTTTCGGGTCACGGTGCGAGTCTTGGGGTGTGCAATCTATGCTCGTCATGAGTTGAGCAAGCCGATGAAGGAGGAGATCATGTTGCTCCATGAGATGCTCTTCAACACCGAGAAGCCCATGAACCTTGCATGGGAGTGGGTCAAGATGGTGCGGGACTTCCAAAGTTCCTCTTGGATCTACTTCGGCGGGATGATAGCATGGCTCGCCATGCGTCTAGGAGTTGATCTTGACAAGTATTCTCCGGCTCCGAATGGTGTTGAGTTCATGAACATGAAGTATTTCAAGAAGGCCAACATCATCAAGGAGAAGCTCTACATGATTTCCTTGGCCCCTCACTCAAACTATGATGGTGTGTCGATCCGGTTAGTGCACAACCTCTATGATCTTTCTCGGTATCAAAATTGGTACCAAGTGTGGGCCGGCAAGCCACACTCATTTGGTGACCCCGAAGGTGCAAGAGAAGGGCGGCGACAAAAATCTCAACACATTCGGTTTACCTCCCCTCCATCTACACCGGATTCCGACCAAGACAACTTCGTGTTTGCACCTCGTGGGGAGGACATGGATGTCGATCAAGGGCAAAATGAAGAAGATGAGCGCTTCCAAAGTTTGATGGCCAACCTCCAAGCCACGCACCAAGCTCCAACACAAGCGGACCGAGGTACACACCAAGTCGGGCCCGACTTTCCCCAACGTCGGTCCACTTCATTCCATGGTGGTGAGGTCCCGAGGCATTATGAACGAGGAGAAGGGAGCGGTGCAAGGAGAGAGCAATTCCAAGGTGGCGGTTATGAAGGCTATGCCCAATGGTATGGTCCGGGAATGGTGTTTCCCGAGCAACAACAACCGGTGGACATGTCCTTCTTAGCCAACCAAATGGCTCATCTCCAACTTCAACAAGAGAATGTTCTCCAAGAGGTCCATCAAGTGAACCAACATCAACAACAAATGTAGCAACAACAACAACAAATGCTTCAACAACAAAGCTCTTTCCAAGCTAGCCAACAAGAGATGAACCGGGCCCTCGGCTACACTAGGCGAGAGGTGGAGGAGCTTAGAGAGGTGGAAGATCAAAGGTGGCGGGTCCAAGATAGCTACAACACGTGGATGAGCGGGAACTTCCCTTCCCGTGAGGACCAATGGACACGCCCGGAGCCTCAACTCCAACCACCACCACAAGACTTCTACCAAGAGCAAGTGTACGAGAGGGAGCGGCAAGCAAGGCTCCAAAGAGGATGTAGACGTGACAAACCCTTCGAGTGATCCTATACATGCCATTGAAGAATAAGAAATTGTGAGCTTTTCATACTCTTCTCTCTTGCTTTTAAGTTTTGATTTCCTTGTTTGATGGGGACATCAAAAATTTTAAGTATGGGGTGGGGGTAAGTGTGTTCATGATTTCACTTGTTTATGTTTGTTTATTATTTTGAGGATATTTAGTTTGTGTTTCTAGTTTGTATTTGGGATGTTTGCTTATTGGTTTGTGGAATGACATGGATGATTAATTTGGTCTAGAATGGATGAGTTTTTGGTTTTTGAGAAATTTTTGCAAAAAAAAAAATAAATCCATAAAAAAAATTGAAAAATTGTGTTAAAAACAACAAAAAGATTTTGTGTTTTGTAGGTTTTGGACTAGAAATTCCCATCTTAGATTGCCAAAATAAAAGCTAATGATGATGTGAGCATGTAAATTCCTTTGCATATTTTTGGATAGTTTAGCCTCTAAAAATGATGTTGCTTTTGATATGATCATGGTACCTTGCTTGTTTTATTGAGCATGTGAGTTCTAGGATGAGTTCTTATGCAACTAAGTATGAGTGACCCTTGTGAGATTGATTTTTGGCCATTTTAGGGATGCTTGATCATATTTGCATATCCCTCATTTTTCTTGTGTGATTAGCTCATTCATGCTTAGTAAAACTTGCTATTGCGGTGTTTATCTATTTTCCAAGACCGTCATGAGAATTGTCCTAGCATGGTCACATTGATTTTGAACTTTATTCTTCTAGTCACATAAATGTTCCATATCCTACCATGAAGTTAATCCTTTGATTGTAGCCCCGTTCTAGCCTAAGCCTTTGTTTGAAACTCCTCAAAAATATTATTCCTAGCCTTATATGACTTGACCCTTATGGGATTGGACTTTAGAAGAGAGGTTTGGATTGTATTTGAAGAGTTGAGATTCTCTTGGGTTTAAGGGCAAAAGAATGGTGTTATGAATCATGTGGGTAGTGAAAAAAAAAAGAAAAGAAAGAAAGAAAATGTTGGAAATGTAAAGTGGAATGAAAGCAAAGAGCTTAAGTGAAGAAATGGTCCGACCGAGTTACAAGCAACATCGGGCCCGATGTCATAAGAAAGTCGGTCCAAATGTAGAAAGTGTTGAAAATCCAACAAAAAGCATAAGAGCAAAGATGAAGTGGAATGTTAAGTGAAATTTTGGGTTGAAAGGAAAATGTTAAGTCTTTTGGGTGGGTGTGAAAGTAATTGTGGGATTTGGTGAAATTGGTGAGAGTTTAGGTTGTTCAATCCCCATTATAAGCACCACAAGACCAAATAATTCCCACCTTGAAAAATACCAAAAGCCCCATTACAACCCGGCCGAATGGAACCTCTTTGAGGACCTCCATTGAGCCAAGTTCGAAATTCTTTGTGTACTTTGCATTAGGCATCTCTAGGTGGAGGAATTGGTGATATTAGCTTCAATAGTAAAGTCCTTACTTGCATGATTTTTGAGCTTGAGTGTTCATTGCTAAACCCAAACACATGATGAGTGATACACATTCACATATCCCTAAAGTGAGGCTTAGTCGCATTGACTTTATTCCTTGGAACGCTTAATCACGTGTGATGATGTAATCTTGTTTGAATATCGATCACTTGTGCTTAAAATGTGTTTTCATACGAGGCTTTACTTGAAGATTATGTTTCGGTCTTGCTTACATTGTTATTGCTTGAGGACAAGCAAGTTTAAGTATGGGGTATTTTGATGTCTCTCTATTTGGTGGTGTTTTCATATGTGATTTCCTTTGTAAATATGTTTCTTTTTCCTTTTTTTTGTGCGTTTTGTTCCTTTTTAGCTTAGTTCCCGTATTTCTATGAGATTCGGAGACTACGCACCTTTTATGTGTTTTGTAGGTAATTTGGCATGAATCAAGGATCGATTTGAAGGAGGGTCGAGACATGGAGCAAAGGCCGAGCTAAAGCGGGAAAGGGAGAAGCAAGCCATGAAGAAGAACAAGAGAAGCCAACTAAGAAGAAGGTGGAACGAGGTCAGGACCGAGTTGCAACAACGTCGGGCCCGACTTTGAAGTTTCCAACCTCAGACCGAAATGCACAGTAACTCGGGCCCGAGGTTCCTACGTGTCGGGCCGAGTCGGTCACCGGACTACTTGGGCTCCAAGGCACGAATTTGTGGACTTCCACTTTTGCCCTTCATCTAATCTATAAAAGGCCCTCTTGTCTTCTAAGAAAGGGTTCCCTCACACACACAAAAAAAGGGGGGGTTCCAAGGGAGCCAAGAGGATACTTCGAGAGCAAGGAGGAAGGAGAAGAGGAGGAAGAGAGAGAGAATCGGCCAAGAGAGAGGAAGGCTTGATAGGTTTTGTTGATTGTTTAGCTTTGATTTGCTTTGATCTTGTGGATTTGAAAACCCTTGATTTGAATTTGTGGATTGCTTTGGATTTGAATGAACCCTTGCTTTGTTTTGAGATCGATTATGATGATTGCTTTCCTTTTTGATTTGATTGCTTTCTTTGCTTGTCACATGGAGTAGATCTCCTTGATCTTAGGTTATGGGGGATAACCCTAGCTAGGTTTAGGCTAGAAACCCCAATTCCATAGCCTTGAGTGTTTGATCTAAGGAACCCACTCTACATAGAGCTACAATTCCTTGCGAAAGTTGGGAATCAAGGCTTGAGATTGGCAAAGTAGCGAAAGTGAACATGTGTCAATCTCAAGACCTTGCTTCGAAGGGGATTTCCACATGGATCGAGGTGTAGATGTGGTTGGAACGAGGGCGAAAGCACTCGATCCTAGTCCGATCATCACTCATTGCCTGAATTGGGGTGGAAAAGCCTTAATCTACTAGGGAAGGAACCCAAAAGCCCAAGATCTACTTTTAAAATCTTTGAGTTCGACATCCCCAGCTACCTCGGGCCCGACTTACCCAGTGTCGGTCCCGACTTCCTCTTGTCGCCAACCTCGGGCCCGACGTGACCTCAGTGTCGGTCCCGACTGTTTTCTTTGTTTTCCTTTGTTTTATGCTCTCCTTTCTAGCTTCCTAGTATCTAGGCACATCGATCGAGTAGACTTCCCGAGTGTTCGACACCCACCACGTACTACAACGGGGTCGGGTTATAAATTGTATCTCTTGACCCTCGCATCCGAGAGGGCGATCATTGTTTCCTCGGCAACGGTGCCAATTTTTTGGTAGGGATTTACTTAACAACAAATAAATTTGTAGTCAACAACTCGCTGAGTATAGGGAGGTCAGAAATTAGGATCGTCCACAGGAAGCAAGGTTGTTAGATTACTAAACTATAAAACAAAAAGCACAAAAACAAACCAAAACAGAAGGAACAAAAGAAAACAAGGCTACGACAGCCTCGGTACCGACCTTGTCAGGGTCGGTAATGACACTGGGTTTCAACACAAACTACGCAACTAAAAAACAGTCAACTACAGGCTCGGTACCGATCTGGACACCTCGGTAACGAGTTTGAACGAAAGTAAAACGAAGGTAGTTCAAAGGTAAAAGAGTCTAGGACAAGGGTTTACCACAACATAATCATGCATACGAAATAGTGTGAAGGATAAATATCATGCCTCTAAGATAAAGCTATCAACTTTCATTGATCTAAGTAAGCAAATCAATCAATTTTCATAAATCAATTCACTTTCTACTTATTTTTGAATCCAAAGCTCGAAACTTTCTTTATCGAACAATATCAACATTCAAGTTTACTACTTTTTCTTTCAATCAAGCGATAAACTCAAATTACTTCGACTTTCGTCTAATTATAAGCACAAAACAAGTAGTTTAAAGGATAGAAGACAATCAAACATTCATCACACACATTCAATCATGTATAATTATGTCGGGTTTAAACCCCGACCCTAGAAAGGTTAACTACTCACTCATGATCGAGATAAAACAAACAACTAGATTGAATGAGAACATTGAAATAACTTACTTGAATTATAAAAATCTCGTCTTTGAACACAACCTAGTTCGAAATCGAAGAACAAATCAAACAAGAGAATCGGTTTCTCTCTCTCGACTCCAACGTGTTCTCCAAACAATCGTCCCTCTAAAACTAACGAGCTCCCCCTATCTTGCCTCTAAACATGGTATTTATACTAAGAGAAACTATCTAACAAAGACCCTAAAAGATAGAAACTTTCCTAACTAAAAAGATTACGAGATAAAAGATAGAATTATTGAAAGTCGGCGCCGCCTACCGACACAGGTCACCTCGGTAATGACCTGCACATGGTCGGTAGGACTTCTACTGAACTTCTCTTATTAAACTCTACTGCACGGTACCGACCCTCACAGGTCGGTAACGAGCTCCCTCTTTGGTTATTTTGTACTTTCCATAGCTTCTTCTTGGATTGGATCGACGGGATCTTCAATGCGTATTCCTTCTTCTCTTTCCTCTACGCACTCCACCATCAACCACCTAACTTCAGCTCCTCTCAGAAATGCCCCTTTCTGCTTTGAAAACCTATAAAAACACACAAAAACGGAGTAACTTCTATACTTTTCACAAAATAAGCAAAGTTATGCAAAAACACATAAAACAAATCTAACACTTACTAAAACTAAGCAAAAAAACCTAAGAAAAATATCCAAAACTATACTAAAAACACGAACATCACCCATGATAGTTCGTTCTCTTAGTATACAGGATGATCAATTCAGACCTCGAGAAGATGAGGAAGAGATTCTTGGTCCTGAAGTCCCCTACCTAAGTGCAATTGGTGCATTAATGTATCTCGCAAACAATACAAGACCAGATATTGCTTTTGCTATAAGCTTGTTATCAAGATACAGCTCATTACCAACAAGACGGCATTGGAACGGAATTAAACATGTGTTTCGATACCTACGAGGTACTCTTGACCTTGGATTATATTATTATAGAAATGCAGATGCTACTCTTGTTGGATATGCAGATGCAAGATATCTATCAGATCCGCACAATGCAAAATCTCGAAATGGTTATGTATTCATGTATAGAGATATGGCGATCTCATGGAAGTCAATCAAGAAAACGCTTACTGCTACATCATCAAACCATGCAGAATTAATTGCTCTTTATGAAGCAGGAAGAGAATGTGTTTGGTTAAGGTCAATGATTGGATATATACAAAAAGAATGCAAAATAAGATCAATTGCAGGTAATCCTACCATGATATATGAAGACAATTCTACATGTGTCACACAAGTCAAAGGGGGCTATATCAAAGGAGATCGAACGAAGCACATTTCACCAAAATTGTTCTCAACTCATGTTCTAGAGAAGGAGGACAAGATCGAAATCCAACAAATACGATCAAGTGAAAATGTTGCAGATTTTTTCACAAAATCCTTACAACCCAAGAAGTTTGAAGAACTTGTGTACAAGATCGGAATGCACAGATTTCGAGAAGCACATTGATTTCAGGGGATAATTATACGCATTGCACTCTTTTTCCCTTCGCTTAGGTTTTTTCCCACTGGGTTTTACCTGACAAGGTTTTTAATGAGGCAATACTATGAAAGCGTATAAGACAAGTGTACTCTTTTTCCCTTTGCTATGGTTTTTATCCCACTGGGTTTTTCCTACCTAGGTTTTTAACGAGGCAGCATGTACATAACCCCAAATGAAAATATGAATATTCAAGGGTAGTGTTAAGAGGTAATTAATTACGGGTGAATTATTCACCCCGTTTGTATTATGCATGTTTTGTACTTAGCAGATTTTAGCCCATACGACTTGGCGGCCCTTACGACCTTCAACCAGTTTGTACATATACGGCAAGCTGAAACCAAAATCTCTAGCCTATAAATAGCATGTACAAATCAAAGTAATTCAATCAAGGAAAATCAATTCAGATCTCAAACACGTTTCTCCTCCCAAATTCTCACAACAAGATTATTATTATATATCATTTTTTAAATAAAACTAGGGAAATTCCGGTTGGTACCCTCGAGTTTTTGGCTTTTTCGAGTGGTGCCCTGAAAACAAACTTATTCCGAAT
Source organism: Fallopia convolvulus (assembly GCA_964016875.1). Lineage (NCBI taxonomy): Eukaryota > Viridiplantae > Streptophyta > Magnoliopsida > Caryophyllales > Polygonaceae > Fallopia > Fallopia convolvulus. The sequence continues at coordinate 46,720,710 of OZ024720.1, read as the reverse complement.
GGTACCCCTGAACTTTTGCAAAATTACGGCTAGTGCCCTTACTTGTAAATTTTCGTTAGTTTATAATTAAATTAATATGTTTTCTAATGAAAAAAAATATATTTTTGTATTTAGTTATATGAAAACAAAATTTTAGTTCAATAACAACTAAAAAAGTCATGTACAATATTAAATTAAAAATATTATATATATATTTGTCAAGTAGATTGTATGTTGTATAATTTAAATTTTTAAGTTTAAATTTCTTTACAATATTTACATTAAAATAAATATATTACTTAATTAAAAAAATTCATGTAGGTTTTATGTAATAATTTTTAATTGTTTTATAAAAAACTTTCATTATAGTACTTTCGAGTTACATTAAAATTTCAATTTCTATCAATATTTTAAAAATTGTAAAAGCTACTATATAAAATCCACATGGAAAATGTTAATCTTGAATTATTTTTATTTTAATATAAATATTATAATATTTTTTATTTTAACTTAAAAACTTTGAATTATACCACATAAAATCTATTTCACAAATATATATAATAAAATTTATTTTTTATATTTTTATATGGTTTATTTTCATTGTTATTAAATTAAAATTTTATTCTAATTTAATTAAATATAAAAATATTTTTTTCATTAGAAAACATACTAATTTAGCTATAAACTAACGAAAATTTACAAGTAAGGGCATTAGTCGGGCTTTTGCAAAAGTTCAGGGGTACCACTTGGAATAAGTTTTTTTAGGGCACCACTCGGAAAAGCCAAAAAGTCAAGGGTACCAACCGGAATTTCCCACAAACTATTTTAGTAATTGTAAAAAATTCGATATTCTTGGCTTGTTGGGTCGACCCAACCCGCCCGAAAACCCGCAATGATCCGACCTTATTTGATCGGTGACCCGTTACGACCCGAACCCGACTTTACCCGAACCCGAAATAACCGAACCCGAACCCGACCTAACCGACCCGTTTGACAACTCTATGGTCTTCCAACTACGGAATGTTTATATCACTAAATAATTTTCGATCTTGTTCTCTTTGTTAAATTAAAGATGAAACTTTGAACTATTTATTTTTTCATTGCCCCTTTGCTCAAAAAATGGTTTGAAACTTAGAACTTAAAATAAATTTTGTGCTTCACCTCAAAACATTTGATGATTTAAAGACAATCTTATTTCTACACTAAATATTAATTCCATTAGTGATATTATGCTTTCTCTAGTGGTATATTTGGTGCCATATAAATACTTTGATATTTAGACTTGCTAGATTAAGTTCTAATCTATTATCTTGTGCTCTTGTCTTACCTCATCACCTTCAATCAATTTTTGCAATTTTAACATTTACTCATAAAAAATCTGCTAGAAAACATATACCATGTGGTGTTTGGATAAAACCATCCACTACTTGGGTCAAATAAAATTTTGATGCTTCCACTACCACACAAATAGCATTTTTTTCCCTTGATATAATATCACGGGTATTTTTTTATCAAGGAAAAAGTACAACAAAACATATTTTTCTTTTTTCTTTAAGCCGATGAAAATCAAATATCTCGGATTTAATAGTGTAGTTCTAATAGTGGAACCTACAAAGACCAGGAGCGGATCTAGGGTGGCATCGACGGGAATTGTCATTATCTAGTGACAAGGTGGAGGGAGTGGACGAGCTACACTTCGAAAATCTCGATGGCATCATCTGGGATGGAGAACTGAACCCTAGATTAGGCAACGACAACGAATTGACGCCTCAACGGAGGGAGAATAACACAAATGGTTGGAGGAGGAGGTGATTGCTAGTGAAGGACATCTCATCGGCTATGAAGGAAGTGTACGACGAAGGGCATGGACTCAATCAATTGGAGAGCAATCGCCGAGGAGGAGCAGGTTAGAAGGTGTTTTAGAGACGGGTTAGAAGGTTACACGCGAAATAAAAATGTTTGATCATACTAACATGTAATTAGTAACTAAAAATAGGATATTTGAGCCAATTATCTCTATCTTTAATTGTGGTAGTCATTTTATATTGTGGGAATTATTGCTCCTTCAATTTGCCCCTAAAATGGCATGATTTTGCATTTAACCAAACAGGCACAAAGCTCGTCAGGCGCTCTCCATGCCATCCTTGTCAACTTGTTTTAATATACATCTTGATTGTTCGTTCACATATTCGTTTATCGTTTCATCTGACCGCTTTCATGTACATCCAAGCATCTTTTGTCTCACGTACCTAAGAAACCTCTACTAAAAGATAGTGATAGGAAAGCTATCACGGAGCTTTATCCTCTAAAACAATAGAGCTATGATGTAAAATAAATTACTTCTAATAAGAAATTCCTATTTCTCATAATCCACTTTTAACAAAAGACAATGATAGGAAAGTTATCATGGAGCTTTATCCTCTAAAACAATAGAGCTATGATGTGAAATAAATTACTTCTAACAAGAAATACCTATTTCTTATAATCCACTTTTAACAAAGTGGATTTGCTAATCTAAATGTAAAAATTCTTGAGATGAGAAGTGTTCCAAGTATGTGGGACATCCTTTCCATCCAAATCCCTTAATTTGTATGACCTAAAGCCAAAATCCTTAACAACCTGATAGGGTCCCTCTCATCATGTCGCTAACTTCCCATCATTGGCGTCCCGCATTGCCCCGAGGACCTTGCACAGGACGTACTTCCCGACTTTGAACTCCATGCGATGAAAATTCTTGGAATAAGCACGCTTCAACCCTTGTTAGTACGCGAACACTCGGATTGTTGCTGCCTCACGCCTCTCCTCCAATAAGTCAAGGTCAATTATGAGAGTATTATCATTCTCATCCGGCTTAAATAGTTTTGTTTGGAGGGTGGGCAATCCGATTTCAAGAGTAATGACCACCTCGATCTTGAATGCTAGTGCAAAAGGGGTTTCATAGATGGCCTTAATGGGCGTGGTGCGATGGGCATGTGGCCATAACATAGTGGGTAGCTCCTCGCCCCATCTTCCCTTGGCACACTCTAGTCTCTTTTTAATCCCATTACACAATAAAGATGATGTGTCCAATTTTTATTTATCCAAAACAAAAATCAAGTATGAATGTTTTTAAAAGTGCTGTTTGGGTTTTTATTTTTTTAATAACAGTTGAGTTTTAGTTTTCCATCAATAAAAAGAAAATTTGGGCTTTATGTTTAATTTGGTAATTTTTTATTTTAGTAATCCATGTAATTACTCATTTTGACAAGTCAGAACATAAGTTAAACAAGATAGAACATAAGTTTTTAACCTTTTATAAAAGGCTATGAAATTCTTATTAACTTTTGTCTAAAACTATTTCAAAAATAATAATGGATAAAAGTATTAAGGTGAACTACTTGTAAATTCAAACTTATTACTTATTGATTATGAAGTTAAAGTTACCTAAATAATAAAAGTAATGACGTTATTTTCTTATAAATGAGAAAATTAAACCTATAAAGTTATATTATTACTTTCGACCTTATCTAAATGGTTATTACTCTTATCTAGTATATTTTTATATAAAGAAAATTAACTTTATTTAAAATTATTAATTTTTATTATGAATGTTATAGAACCAGCTCACGCACTTATAATGCGAGAACTAGAGCAGAGAGAAAACATGCTAAGTGGGTAAAACCCAACAGGGGTTACATTATGTTGAATTTTGATGGTGTAGTGTGTGCAGATGGCGTGGCTCCCTCATCCACTTTGACGGAGGACTGATTGGTCGGCAGTTTGTTCTGATCTCTGAGACCATTGCCTTGCGTCAGGGACTTCTCGAGGTCATTCGTCATGGCATTTCCCGAATCCAGATTGAAGGCGATAATTTGCAGCTGGTTAAGGCCGTTCTTGGTGACTGGCGCTGCCCGTGGGAGATGGAGTTGTTGCGTTCGGACATCCACTGCTTGCTTGCTTGGTTTCAGGATTGAAGTATTACTCATATCTATCGTGAGTGCAATGTTGTGGCTGACTTCATCGATGGATCCTTCAGGCGTGTCTCCTCTATCCCGCTTGCAGTTGACTTGGGTTTTCTTACCCTCATCCGACATGATGTTCTAGGACGACCACTAGTTTGTTAGTGACCATCCTAACCTCTTTCCTTATTAAAAAAAGATTTAAAATAATTATTTTTCAATGGTTTACTCCATTAAAAATAAGATTTATAATTTTCGAAAATTTATTTGTACAATAATTGCACATTTTTATCAAATGAAAAAGTGATGGGTCAATTTATAATTTTATATAACTGACCCAAAGTATAGAATATTTTTTTAATTTAAAAAAGGTCATGATAAAGTGTATAAAATATCATAAAAAATTGATATATTTAGATAAAATTTGCCCTCTTTTTTCCTTTTAAAGGAGCAAGTTTGAAGGTCAATATGTAGTGTTTCTGAAAATCATCTCCAAGTCAAATCAAATACACACGCAACAATACAACACCACGAAATTTCGTGCATATGGAGAGCAAGTTTGGGAAGAGGTTTGTGGGCAAAGTTGCAGTTGTGACAGCTTCAACTCAGGGCATCGGCTTCGCCATAGCACAGCGGATCGGCTTGGAAGGCGCCTCCGTCGTGATCTCCTCACGCCGAAAGGTCTTTTGGAAATCAATTTCCTCCTCTTAGCATTATCTTTCTAATTTCTGTGGGATTTGAGTACTAGTAGAAAATCAAAAGAATTAAAAAGAGATGTTTTTGGATGTCTGGAATCTGAATTGAGCGATTGTTTACAGAATAATGTGGATGAGGCAGTTGAAAAGCTGAGGCGTGAAGGGATTGAAGTGATGGGTGTTATCTGTCATGTCTCGGATGCTCAGCAGAGGAAGAATCTCATTCAACAGACTGTTCAGGTAAGCAAATTTGACTTACCTATTTATTGTCTTGATTCTCTTTGGACTATGTACACAAGCGTACCCAGATTCTGAAAGAGGAATATGTATAATGCTGTAAGTTTTTGGAGAATTAGGGATCAGGGTTCAGTGGATTTGGGCATTCAGGTTAGAGTAAGTATTTCAGTTGATAGGTTGAAACAAGTGCTTGTCAATTTGGGTGGTGCTTGAGTAGCTTAAGATTGTTAATGGAAGGAATTAATAGTATTAGTTGCAGGATTATCAGAAATATGTTAGTGTATTAGTTCGTCCCTACTCCCTAGAGGTCAATCTATTACAAAATGAAATCAAATTGGTTTATTACCATGCAGAATGTGGTTGTAAATTTTGGACCTTGGAAATTTCTTGACAAATTTGAATAATTGATATTTTGCCGCAATCTATGCTAAGTTTCAAATGCCTGCTTGACAAATGACAAGATTCAAGATTGCAATTAGCATGGAAGTTGAGTACTGATGACAACACTTTTAAGGTTGTGTAATTGAATTGTAATCAATTAAGTGATACTTGACCAAAAACTATAGTCAGGATTGAAATGTTAATTTGTTTCTTTTGAATAGTCCAAATAATAATAGAAATGCACTGACTTACCATCAGAAATACGGAAAGATAGACATTCTCGTCTCAAATGCAGCAGCCAATCCTGCTGCTGATGACATCCTGAACTTGCAAGAATCCGTGCTTGACAAATTATGGGAAGTTAATGTCAAAACTGCCATACTACTTATCAAGGTAAGCTCTTCTACTAAATACCTACAATACATCAGTGGGTATTGGATTCTGGGGAAGGCATTTCTTAATACAAAGTTCTTGAGAAACATGAGCATTGATTTTGCAAGCTTCAATGGTGTCTAACATTTTAAGTTGAATTTTTCCTCTATGAATTCCATGTATGCAACTATGGTTGAAAAATGTGACAAAGCTATGTCATGCATGTGCTTGTCTAAGCAAAATCATCTTCTTCATTTATCTATTCATTAGGGTTCTTGCAATGGGATAAAAGATCTCTACTGGACGAAGAATGGTATTACTAAGGTGCTTTAATTGACAAAATGTTTAAGTAGGTTCCGTATTTTTGTGGACAATTCTAATAAAAACTCCAAATAGATTTTTTTTTTTTTTTTGTCAAGACGCAGTGTTTGAAGGGTATTTTTAGTTACTTGAATATACAAAAGCATATTCAAATGAGTTCTGGTCTATGCTTTTAGCTAACAGTGCACACCACCATTGGGAATGTGTCTGCGCTTAGTAGGATAAAAACCTAGCTGTTCTTAATGAACCGGGAATTGTAATTGTCACAGGAAGCTGCTCCTCACTTGAGCAAAGGTTCTTCAGTCGTAGTAGTTTCTTCTATTGCTGGTTTTCATCCAGAGAGACCACTGGGCATGTATGGCGTGACTAAAACTGCTCTTCTAGGCCTTACCAAGGTATGATTGTTTTACTGATAAGCATCTCTTTATATATTAGACTCAATAACTTAGTAAGTGGGTTTCAGCATATGAAAAATGCAGTATGAATGTCGAAAGCAAAGTGATTATTTGAAGTGTAATTTTCAAATATACAGTTCCTTTTTTAAAAAAAAATAGACTCGACAACTTCTGCTGAAAGGAATTTTTTTTCCCAAAAGGCACAGGTCTTTAAATATTATATTTTATTGTTGTTGGTCATCTAGGCACTGGCCAAGGAGATGGCTCCTGACACCCGGGTGAACTGTGTCGCACCAGGGACCGTTGCCACCCGTTTTGCTAGCTTTCTCACAAGAAACGATGCTGTTGTAAGTAAATTAGCTCCAAGATCACCTCATTTGCTCGTTTACATAAATGAGTCAGTGTCCTTGGCAACATACCTCATTTGTTCATTTACAAAAAAATATTGGTTTTGAGTTCTTTGTTCTTGCCTTCTCAGAGAGATGAGATTGTGGGAAAGACTCTGCTGAACAGGCTTGGAACCACAGAAGACATGGGCGCAGCTGTCGCCTTCTTGGCTTCGGATGACGCCTCTTACATTACTGGAGAAACCATAATCGTCGCTGGCGGGATTTCTTCAAGACTTTGATGACAACAGTTTAATTTCTTACTTGTAATTTTGATTGGTCTTTGGAATCTAACATGCATTGTTAGGTTAGAGGTAAATAAGAGGCTACAACAATAGCGTGAAGCACAAGTGTGGTGGTATGCATATTTTTACTCAATAGCAAATGTCAATAAAAAGCAAAAGAAAGTTGTATAAAAAATTAAAAGCTTGTTCATGGCTTCCTCATCCCATGCAGTGTTCTAAAAAAAGCTTAGGTCTCTCCTAGGTGGAGAGGGACCGTCTAGCGCCTAGACGGTCTAACCAGGTGCCTAGACGGACTAGATGGTCTCATAGACGAGTTATAAGGCTAGGCGGGGTAGGACCTTCCAACGCCTAGACGGCGTTACGCAGGGATTCTTAGAACAATGATCCCATGCTTATGAAAGCCCCAATATGGCTAGACCTATCCCCTAAGGGTTAATTAGTTTTTTTATAAGTTTTAATAGTTTCCTAATAGGGTTTTAGTTCCCTTGTTTAGTATGTTTAACCTATGCCCTTGGGGCATAGATTAGAAAAACCGTTATAAGTTATATAACTTGTAGGTTATATAGCACGTCGTTGTCCATGCCCAGTAGAAGCTCTCGAAATGGTTGACGGCTTGACGCCGATTATGTTGATATACAATATGAACTCTTTAGAACTAGCACTCAATGAGAGTTCAGACGTGTGAGTTTTCTTATTCTTGGGTTCATTTGACGGATCTACGTGTTGCTTTGCTTAGAGGTATGTCTAGTTCTGGAACCAGCAGTTCAGGTTCTACCGGATCATGGAACCAGGAACCTCATAGTTCCTCGGTTTCGATCCCGATTCCGATTCGGTTTTGGATTTTTCGGTTCCCGCCGCTTCCAGAGCTGGTTCCATTTCGGTTCGGTTCCGACCTAATTTGAAAAAAATAGTCGTTTGAAGTGAAAAACCGCGACCGCGGTTTCTCCAATCGTGGTTGTGGTTTTGGGTACCGTGATCGCATTTGGTGGTTCTAACTGATATTTTTTTCCAATTCACCCGGTTTGGGAAGAGAAGAGTTGGGAAAAGAAAGGATTTTTGAACTTGATATTAAGTTGCATACGTATCCTCTCGGAGTCATATAGGAATCAAAGTCCACGTAGCTCTCTTACCTTTGATACGGAACTCCGCTTGGCTACTTACCTAAAGTGGATGAAGTGCTTTGTCTTTAAATGTTGAGTCAAGGTGCCATAACCTCCACCCGACTTCCATTAATTTGTACCTCCAGCTACAATAGTTGAACTTGACATCATATCGGCATTGTGCATCCAATACATTGTCTTTGGTGAAGTACTTTGTGAAATTTTCGAATTTCAACCCTTGGCCTTGGTTTTCCATTTTTGAAAAATATTAGGAAGGGAAGTATTAGAGAGAGATAAGAGAGTATGAGATTGGTGTGAATGAAATTGAAGGTGAGATATGATATTTATATGGGTAAATGGATAAGAATTAGGATGAAAATAGCCGTTGGAAACCATGTAAGAGTTAGAAATATTGTTGTTGGAAAAGGAACCGCAACAGCGGTGTAAAAACCGTGATCGCGGAGCAACAACTAGTTAAAACCACGATTGCGGTTTGTGGTACCGCGGTTTGCAAAGAAGCGATTGCAGTTCAGTTATGATCGTGTATGGTTGTTCTAACAACTATTTTTGTTGATTTAACCTGGTTTGGGAAGAAAAGAATTGGGAAAAGAAGGACTTGAACATGATATTAAGTTGCGTACGTATCCTCTCGGGGTCATAGAGCAACAACTAATTAAAACCGCGATTGCGATTTGTGGTACCGCGGTTTGCAAAGAAGCGATCGCAGTTCAGTTATGATCGTGTATGGTTGTTCTAACAACTATTTTTGTTTATTTCACCTGGTTTGGGAAGAAAAAAATTGGGAAAAGAAGGACTTGAACTTGATATTAAGTTGCGTACGTATCCTCTCGGGGTCATAGAGGAATCAAAGTCAACGTAATTTTGTAATAACTGTGGTTTTTAAGGATATTTTTGAATTTTTCTCGGATATCCTTTTAACATCTTCGTCCGTTTTAATGCTTAATCCAATATTTTTGTCGGAATTTAAATCCTAGAAAATTCTTGGTGATATCCTAAAATCACAAAGAAATGATTTTATGGATCGGTGTGAATTCTAGGATTTTTCAGTGGAAAAAGAATATTTATTTAATAAGCCATCTTTTTAATTATGTACTGTAAAGGTTTTAAAATACGAAACGGAAGTCTTGAAAGTTGAAGGTAGTAAGATAAAATCATGTAAAATTGGTTTTATTGGTCTACATAATTTACGGGACGTATTGTATTTAGTAAGTTTTTCCACCCGAGGTACATAATTTTACCGCTTTAACGCGAGTCCCGTTCCGAGACGAGAAATCCCGTTATACCGACCTTCTTTTGCTCAATGGGGGAGGAAAGTTGACTTTTCTGTAGTGATGTGATATGCTTTTGGATAGAATCAAAGGGAAAGGTTTGAGAAAGAGGATCAGGAAGAGCAACGGACTCGGGGAAACTGAATTCTTCACCGCCAGCGCTAATCTTCCTCTGCCACCACCTTACCTCCTCCTTCACCTCATCTTCTTCCTCTTTGTGTTTTAGTTTGGGTTCGTTGCTTCTGCAAAACCGAGCCAAGCCCAAAGAAAGAGAATTAGGAAGAACGCCGGACTCGGGAAGAAAGACTTTGAATCCTTACCGTCGGCTATCTTCTTTGCCTCGCCGCGCGACGTCGACGGCGATTACCAGCCCCTCCGACCACCACCCACCGTGAGGGCTACCACCGTGCAACACCCAGCCACCCTTGGGCTTGGGGATCGAGCCACTATTGAGCCAAACGAGCCATGGACTCAAGTGAAGGTAATTTCGATCGAAATTAATTAGTGGGTTGGTGCGGAGCCACCGTAAGGACCTTTCGATTCCTCTTTGCTAATTAATTTATGGTTTTTATAATCTTGACGTTAATACGGTCTCACAGGTTCAAACCGCTCGTGAAACGGATGTCTGGATCTTCCGTTATAGCGAATACAAGTTTTGACATCGATTGGCAGGTAAAGGACTTCGTACAATTACTCAGGATTCGTTGTTAATCAATTTGATCCGAGATTTGGTCACCTTTAAGAAATGTTACTGATGAACACTTTTTGTTTAGAAAGTTGTTTCAAAAGTGAAGTGAATAATTACTTATAAATTCGCCAAGATGGCTCCTTAAAGCATAATAACTAAGGAATTAATTATAAATCGATATACGGAAATCAAATCGTTTATCGATTAGGAAGTTGTAGGAGTTGAGTATACAACTAAGAAGTATTTCCGTGAGCTCGTTGTTGAGAAATCCTTTTGTTATATTTGACAGAAGGGTGTTAAGATTACTGTTGAATTGCTAAGGACGTTGAGCACGCCTTCTAAGGCAAGTGGACGGACGGATCTCTCTTGATTTATGGTTATTAAATGATGAATTATATTCCATTTGATCTTCATGTTGGAAATAATTTGTGTGTTGAATAAAGTTTGTTAGGTTGTTATTTTGTTAGAAATAACGACCATGTCCTTATGTCAGTTTATACGCTAGAACTGAACTTAGGACCGTTGTGTGACTTTGTGTGTTTAGCTGTCTCATGTTGAGACATTGTTGCGAAGTAAGATAGTGGAGATGGGAATTTAGACTCCAAAACATCTCTTTAGTGGTCCTATGCTGAAACACTATTGTAAAATAGATAGCCAGGGGTAGGAGCCGAGTCTCCGATGACCTCTTTATAACAATGTCTGTATTGGGGGCGTAGCTTGATAGCAGATCCCAATATTGGAGTCATGACTCATGTCTCGCTTCACGATGAAGGAGGACAATGGTGCACTCTAGCTAAGTGAAAAAGGAACTGATGTGGGTCAAGTGGTCACGGATGAAATAGGCCCTCTCACCCTGACGACATCAGTTACAAAGAATTTATCGACAGTAGTTTGGGTCGATTAAAAGTTATTACAATGAATGTGTAATGTTTAAATCATGAAGTGAAGAGAGTGCGACAGGCACGTTTATGTAACTGAATGGTTAGTTCTTTTGATAACCATTCTTGCTCCTGATTAAGAATGATTCTTAATCAAACTTGGATTAAGTTAAGTTGTTTAGTCGTTGAAGACGTTTGTGAATGTTGGGTGGTTAGTATAAGTTTCCTTTAATCGTTTATGCTTCTTAAAAGAACCACAAGTTGTGGTGTTCTCCCTCTTGATTATGAAAGTCTCCTTCTTATTTTCTATAAGACTGCTAATTGTTGAATCATAATCCGAGCCTAATCGGATTTTGATGCCAATATGTCTGGTTACAACCATAAGAACCAAGTTAATTTCTCCACTTGCTTAGTCTTTCATTAGACTAACCCGTCCATCTTCTTTTCTTTTATATGGTCGGTTGATGTCCACCGTTGGTATTCGACACATCAGGTTCTTCTTGTGTAATATCCGCAATATTCCAAACATTTATAATATAATATTTTCAATTATTTTCTCTAAGTTAAAAAGAAGGATTTGGATGTCGAATTAATTCATCGTATTTTCTTCGAAAAAGGCTATTAGTAAAAGTCGAAATAGATGAAAATGTAATAAAATAACTTGAGGGGTATAGTTTAATAAAGTGAGGTAAATCAATAAAAAGAAAATTAATAAAAATAATATCCTTTGGCAATTTAATTCATTCTAGGAAATAAATTACATAAGAGCCTAGAAAATTAATTACAAGTTTGCAAAAAGAATGCAAGAGCCGGGGTTTGAACCCGAGATCTCTTGCACTCCAACCTCACACGCCCCTCACCAACTTCCGCTAGACCAATTGAACTTGCTTACTCATTCACCCAACCTTTTTATCTAATATCAACTAACTCTTCTTCATCTTCCAAAAAGACATCAGAATGATGTCTGATTGAATTGACGTAGTTTTTGAATAGAGCCAATGCATGCTCTTCCCCCACCTCCTTTGCCTTGCAAGACCACCCTTACTACATCATCTTCTCATCACCACAAGAAGCACACCATTGCCCTATAGGAGAGCTTCTCCTCTTCCTCCATTGGTCCATGCCTTGAGCCATGGATTGAGAACCTCACAAATTTGTCTATAAAATCCCCCTTTCAAGAATCCATTCAAGCCTTTGCTCTCCTCTCTAGCAAGAACACCATCCTTTCTATCAATTGCCTCTAAGTCACCAAAAATCAGCAACTTACAAGTAGATTTTCTCCATTCAAAACACCACAAAAACTCCTCCTTCTCTTCTCCTTGGAGCCGCCGGACCACCGTCGGAGCCCAGCCGGACCGCCCAGCCCACGCCGGACCGCCGGAGCCACCTCGCGCCGCCGCCTGCCCTCGCCGGAAGCTTGGCCGCGCCGCCCCTGCCCGCCATTCCTCCTCCTCTGCCTTGTTCCAAGTGTTCTGTAATTACAGAATACCAAAAGTATAAAATTCTATCCTTAAAAATTATATTATCCATATGTATTTCTTTGATTAAAAGCTTTTATAATTGTTAAAAATATATTTAAGATCTTATGGAATAAAAATATGAGAGGGAGATCTTGTTAGTTGGAAAAAAAACTAGAAACTATATGTTTTTACTATAGTAACTTAAGCTAGATAAATATAAGTAAATATATTCATGATTTTATTACATGCATGCTATTTCAAGATATAAATAGATGAAATAAAATTAATATAGTATGAAAAGTCCATATTTAGTATTATCTTACCTTAGATCAAAATAAAAGATTGAGAGATAGTATGCATGTATTTTATACAAAAGAGGATATAATGTTATGACCTTAGAAATCAAAAGATTGTGCAATAAAAATAATACCATCTTTTTAAAGATTTTTAATAAAAGTTCAAGTAGAGAAAAGTCTTGCATGGCCTATAATATATAAAATATAGAAATTATAAAGTAGAATAAAAGTAAGGAATTTAGTACAAAGTTAGCTTTCAATATCAACTTAACATATATTATATATGAAGAGAATATTCAAAAGATGCTAGTTATGTTGAAAAATAGAATAAAATATTTTACTAGCATATGAATCTTAAATATGAAATATTATTAGAGTCTTGCTTGGAAAAGAAATCGAAATAGGAAAGATTCTATTTTAAGAACTATAATATATCAAATTATATAATTATGATCAAAGAGGTTTTATGAATCTTAAAGTATAAAAGAGTTTTGGAAATAGAACAAATAAGGGAAAAAAGTTATTTTAGGCAAGTTACGTTATAAAGGAGAGTAGAGATTTCTATTTAAGGAAACTTTCTAATAAAAAGGATTAATTAAAATAATTATTTTAATAGAAGATTTTCGGAATTAAGGATATTACAAAAATCAAAATAATAACAAAGGAATATTATTATTTTAAAGAAAATAATTTTCTAAATTATTATTATAATAATTTAGAAATTCAAACCTATTATAAAAACATTATAAGAGGTGATCCGAACGTTAGTAGAGGAATCGTGTTTTTGAACTTTTCGTAAATTCTCTATCATTAGGTCGGAATCCTCGCTCGTAGTAGGAAATCGCCTAAGTTTCGTCAAAGCTCGTTACTAAACTAGTAACACTAAGGCAAGTGGAATTTCCCCTTGTGCCCTTTTATATCCGTCTTTATGATAACTCTTGATGTTGGGAACTTCTTGTATGCTTAATAAAAATGAACCTAGGAAATATCGATTGTTAGAAATAACGACCCTTGTTAGTATAGTAGATATTAATTCCTTGTTAAGGTTATATTTGCTAGTGTGTGTACTCTTGATTGATTGCAAAATCTCGTTCAGAGATTTGTTTTGAATAAACTAGAAAGGGGTGCGAGCTAGTCGACACCTCTATATAATCTTACTAAGTCGTACATCCATACGACTTTCGGGATCATGATCTCCATCCGCTCCGATTGCAAGGAGGGATTGAGCGCACTCTAGCTAAGTGCAGGAGAATTGATGTTCTCCATCGGGTGGCTCGGTTTATCCGTGTCCCACCACTCTCTCTTTTAAAATTCATCAACAAGATTGAATATTTTCATCACTAATGAAGATAAGTGCGTATGCACATTTAAGATATCAAAACCGGGCCGGTCTCAAATGATCGTTCCGGCTCTCGGTCCGCCCAAAAGCGCGAGAGGTTTTCACTTGTATGAATTAAATAATGTTCCCAACATCCTATCCAAATCTTAAGGAAGACTACAATCTAGTAGTACTTCTCTTGCTCAATAAGCTATCCCTTTTGGATATGCTATCGCTATCGTTCGTATCTTAGCTCCACATAATCAAGCCATCGTAAACACAACCCTCTTTTCTCTCATTACACCGATAAGTTAAATGACCAAATTGCCCTCGGGAAGTTCTATTCCCACTTGCTTAGTCTCCTAGACTAATTCTTCTTTCCGCATGTTTGCCTGGCATTCTATCGCCCCTCGCGAATTATGTCAGATTCAGGAACCCATAGCAAGGCGAGGTGAAGGGAAGTGAAGGAAGTCAAGATTGCTCAAGATGTTCTTTTAATTTTCGTTTTGGTTTTAATATTACTTTATCTCCGAGACATGACGGATTTGGTATTTGTTTTCAAGTAGTATTTAAGTTAAAGACAATGTAGGGTATTTTGTAATGAACTAAGTCTCCCTCGGGAGCATGTTTCTCCTATTTATGTAATATGTTTTTATTCCGCATTTAATCGTTCTATATCATTCTAAAAGCCTTGGGTGACTTTGGACGGTAAAGTCTGAGGTCACTGGCGGTAATACCCAATGTTGTAAAATAGGGGTGTTACATCTTGGAAGTTGATTCAAGAGACGGATCCATAGGTTTGAAGCTTTAAAAGTTGAAGAAAGGTTTCCAATGGCCATACTTGAAGGAAGTTCTTAGTTAAGTTGTTGCAAAGCGAAGTGTGAAAGAAGTTAAGAGCTTAAAGAAAACCTTTTAAAGACTTTGTTCAAATAGAAGGTTGTTCTATTTATTTATCCTTTTTAAGTTAAGGTTTGTATAAGACCTTTTACGTGTTTTTCCGCTGTAATATTTTGCTTAATTTTGTCAGGTTTTAAATGGTTTCTTTTACCTTGTTCTAGTATGTTCTGTCAGGTTAAAGCCTTGGGCCTGGGTTAGTTCTAATTGGGATTACTGGCGGTAATACCTCCAAGGTAAGTAAGGGGGTGTTACAAGTTCTCTTACCTTCGGTACGAAACCCCGGTTAGCTACTTACCTAAGACGACCCAGCAAAACCGACGAAAGAAGCTTGGCTTGTATCGTCGTCTAGTACATCATCCGAAGACTCCATATAGTTCATTGATTGTGATCTAAGTTCTTCCCTCTTCCAATTGTCAACACAAACTTGAGCTTTCAATACATCGGGTGCCAATCTTGATCTCCTATCGTCTAAGATGTGGCCACCTTGGCTAAACTCTTACTCCACCGCTACCGTTGAAGTGGGAGTGGCTAGTACTTGAGCGACAATCCTTGCTACTGTTGGATATGTCTTCTTGTGTTGCTTCCACCAATCTAAAATATCAAAATCATCTACAAACTCAAAGGTAGTGGTTAGATAAGTATCAAGCTCCGTATATGAGATCGTGTATCTCAGTTTTTTTGTAAGATTTTGCAATAAACGAGATCCGGCAGATAGAAAATAACAACGAGATGAGGACGGTGGGGGTAATTGAGGCCTAAAAGGTGCCTCACCACTCGTGCTATAAGTAAATCATCAATGAGAGATCTAACATGTTCCATAATGACATGAACATTACAATTTCCATCATAATGTTCTTCTTTTAAAATTAATAACTCGTAGTATGCATACAAAATATCTTGCAAACCTTTTACCTTAAATCTAGGATCAAAAACACAAGCAACAAGATAAATGTTGGGAATACATTTATAATAGATCAACCAATTCCTCTTCATGAGTATAATGGCATCAACAATGTCAGGTCGGTCGGGCCGTGAAATCTCTTCCTTAAAGGCACCCGCCACATTCAAAGCTTCAACAACAAACATATGAGCACTTGGTAGGTTTGACTAAACGTATAACTTGCATCATTAAAAACCTTTGAAATTTCCACGATATCGTAGCATTGTTCCCAAGAAGATTCAATTGCTTGTGAATCCGGAACATGTTGAGCATCAAAGGAAGCTAAAAGTTCTTTGTAACGTAAACATTGATGAAATAATTTATAAGTAGAGGTTCAATGATGACCGACCTTTTTGAAAAAAGTATGGTGATACACCATTCTTGTCATAAAACTTCTTCCGTGTTGTTGTGGCCTTTTTTTTTAGCCAAACATAGTTAACAACATACTTAATAGGTTCATGAGATGACATTAACCTTTCAAACCATCTTGAACACATAAGTTTAAAATATGACAAGAACATCTTACACGAAAATATTTGTTTTCAAAAATCGGTTGACAAATTTGAATCAATTCACTAATAGAAGCGATGATGTTAGATGCATTAGCAAATGAAATAGTGAAAACTTTATCAAGTAGTCTATACTCATAAAAAATTAAGGATGTTCAACGGGTCGGGTCGCCCACGACCCACAATTAAAGTGGTTGTGGTTGATAAGGATTAGGATTTATTTGACTCTCTAGTGAACCACTAACACCACTATAGAACTTCTCAGCCAACAAATCAACAAATCATTGGCCTTGGTTTTCCATTTTCTGAAAAAGATTAGGAAGGAGAGTAGTAAGAGACTAGATAAGAAATTTAAGAAGAGATTTACAACTTGGAAGCTTATAAAATTATGAGTAGTAGAGAGAGATAAGAGAGTATGAGACTGATGTGAATGAAATTGAAGGTGAGATACGGTATTTATATGGTTAAATGGAAGGAAAATAGCAGTTGAAATCCTTTTGACCGTTAGAATATAGCCGTTGAAAAAGCAACCACGGCCACAACGACTTGTTACCCATGATCGCAGTTTTGGAAACCGCGATCGCATGTAACTAACCGCTTGTTCGGAACCGAAGAAACCGACGGTTCTCCGGTTCTAAGGATGGAGGAGCCAAGACCGAAACCGGTATAACCCCCGTTCTCCGGTTCCGGTTCGGTAAAAGAATCGGGCACATGACTAGCTTTGCTTATCTAACATATTTGTGTACATAAAAGTCCTCATAATAGGACCTTAAACCGTACGTTAAAACTTCCTCATTACATATGAAGAGAAATGGAGAATCAAAATGCGCACACAACCAATCTAAATCCATATTTGCTCAAATATCATATAAAAATTTCACAAACACAACATTATAAGAATGCTTAAACATGATTCTCAGATCATATCATAGCAACCTGCATCTCTTTCAGCACAAATCCGAATCGAGTGTTGCTACTTTAGTCGTATGGGTTTCTGAAGTTCTTGAGAAGCTCCGGAACGTCATATCCAAGCATGTCATCTACTGCTTGGATCATCTTCGGCTTCAATTTCTCAAACTTGTCAATACTATATCCACCTAGAACTTCTCTGAAGTGCTCTACATTTGGGAAATCTCCAGCAGGTAAATGAAATTCCCTTTGAACCTGTTGTCAAACAAGCGCCACAAGCAATTTATGTAAATAGAGACGAACAAATTGATATCATTGACTTATCAAATAATCTAATATTTCGAGTGAAATGTGATTCGGAAAGAAGAACCTTGGCAAACTCATCCTCAAGATTATCAATTAATCGTTTTTGAGCTTTATTCTTTCCCATCATAGCTGGCATCTCCTTCTTAAGTTGGCTGATAATATATGCATGAATCTTGGCAGCTCTGGCACGTTTGACAAACTCATTGATCTGGGCAATTCATCAAATGCAAAAAGATACATCCTAGTCACTTTATAGTTGAGATGAAGGCATAAGAACTAAGAAAGCAAACAGGGATAGAATAATTACGCGTCTATCACAAGCCTTCTTTGGGATATCTTTCAAATCAGCAAGAAGATCGTTTTGCTCTTTTTCAAACAGATCCTTGCCCATGGGGCCAACGGCTTCTTCATTGATGGGCTTATCATTAAATGAACTGTGCAGAGAGATTAAGCAAAACTACTAAGCCAAGTTTGGTTCAAAGAATCCTAAGTGATCAAATTCTAATACGGCTACGGCACAAGAATGTTTTATTGTAAGAAATGATAAAAATCAAGGTCTTGCATCGTTCTAGACTTGTGTAGTTGAGCATTATATACAGAGCTAAAAGCTTCAAGTAAATTTCAGAAGATATAAAAAGAGAAATAAAGATGCACTATTTTTATGCAGTGGAAAGTTGAATCAAACATCATATACCAAGACAAACAACATACCCAATATAGACACGAGCAACCTCAGGAGTGTTTAGGACCTTTCCTAGTGACCACATCAAAGCTCCATAAACTCTCATCAGCTAATAGCACAAAAAAAAAAACAATTCTAGTCAGCTAAAAAGGATATGTTGCATATAAATAATTCAGATTTTATTAATCATTCTACATGCTAAAAAAAGACCCATGTAGACCAAGCTCTTACTTGTTGGGTGTCAACTTGATCTGCTTTGTTCAGAACCACACGGATTTTGTCATCATGACCGCGCAGTGATGAAATTACACGCTTGAATTCATCACTGATATCAAGTTTGTGAGGATCAAACAAGAGAAGGATGAGGTCAGATTTAGCTGCAAACCATGATATAACTCCAGTAAAATCATAGCTTCGTTGAGTTCTTTGCTTTTCTCCAGACAAGACACCAGGAGTGTCAACAAATGTGATGTGCTCCAATAGCTGCAAACATTTCAAATGCAACTAGTTTCAAAAGCAATATTCAGGGTCACAAGTGTTTAATCCCAAAAGGAAGAAAACTCACAGGATGTGGCATTTGTGAACATTGAAATTTTGACAAGAATGCTCCCCCAAAAGTTGTGAGACCATTGAATGGCATGTCAGCTTGAACAGCAATAGTATTTCCAGGTATGGTTCTCTCATCAGGTCCAGACTAGAGTCAAGCAGTCAAATTCAAAAAAAAAAAATGCTTAATTTGGTGATAGAGAAGGTATTGTTCATTTTAGTAGAAGAGAGGACAATTAAAACATAAGGCCAAGGAGAAATGTACTTCTTAACAAATCAATCCTAAAGAACAGTTTGGAGGGAGGTTAAGAAGATGAGTTTAGTCGAAAACCACATGAGAAACTTCTTAGAATAGCCTCTCAAAAGAAACTTCCATATTGGGGAAGGAATAAGATGGGGTTAATCAAAAAACCCATGAGAAACTTCGTAGAATAGCCTCTCGAAAGAGAATTCCATATTAGGTAATAAGACCAAAAATTGCAACCAGTCAATAAACTACTACTTGGAGTTAGAGCATAAGAGATAGTTAACAAAATTCTTTGTTCCCTGTTAAAAAGAGAGCTATCAGAATTCTATTATTGGTTTCTCATGTACACCTCCTTGAAGGAATCGCACAGAAAAAATAAGAAGCGCTTAATTAGCAAATATCAAGTAGTGCTTAGCATACCATTACACAAACAAAACGGTCAGTTGTAGGTTCTGGTCCGATATGAGCTCCTGTTGCAGGAAATAGAATGTCAAGTTGTTTTAGCCATTCGCGTTATATGCAATCATGACTGCACTGCCATATTAAACAGAGAATTAACTTGACCTGGATATTCACATTGTAGCAAATGCTTTATAAATGTAGTCTTTCCAGTTGAATACTGTCCCAACAACATCACCATGGGTTTAGCATCAAAATCGCTACTTGTCTGCAAAGCAAAATATTTATGGCCATTATACACATGCCTCCTCAATCTAACAACATACTTCAAAGAGTTTGTTACTTCTTAAATAAAAAGATAAGTATTCATAGATAATAATCCTCTCACCAGAGCAGGTGACACAAAATCATGAAAGCGGTATGTTGTCTCTAGTGGCTTGAGCTTTCCAATATATAACTTCTTCAGGCCATCAATAATAGATGTCACAGCACTAAGAGGTACTTGCTGAATGGAGTACATCGAGAGTGTTAACAAAGCAGATAATGCATCTCAAAACACACAATGCTAGTAGTTTTTAGCCATTAGGAGGGGATACAATCCACATGAGGCGCAGCACATAGGGAAAAAGTAGGTTTGTAACTGAAAGAAAAGAGCTTAAAATTCATAGTACTCACCTATGCCATATCTCAAGGTTATAGAACATAAGAGAATAAAAAAAAAAAAAAAAAAAACATTATACCAAGCCTGCTTTCTTGTAGGATAATAATTGCTTTTTCTGATTACATTTATCTACCTTTTAAGGTGACACTAGAATATCAAAGATCAAACATAAAGAAGCAACAAATCAAGTCTGAACTTGGAGAAAGTTATTTACCTTCTTAGAAGATTTTGAGGTTAACCAACTAGATTTTGGTGATGATTGTTTTAGTGAATTCCCTGCATCATCAAGTAAAACATTTAGTAATGCAGTCTGCAAAGGAATTCTCATATAAAAAGGGAGAAATATTTCTAACCATTTATTTCAGGAACATATTTAGTAACAATCTTCTTCTTCTGCAAAAATTACAAAACTTGGTAAGTAGTAAGTTTTTGTCTTGCTGAAAATTCAAAACATTCATGGTTATGTTACTTACTGCAAATAAAGTATCCAACCCTTCCATCACTGGGATTTTGACCTCCTCCAGGTTGGCTATATTTCATTTACAAAATAATCAATCATCGTAACATTATGACTATGAGTTGCACCAAAAATAAAATGACACAAAGCAAATTGTGTATTTGTCAGAGTTGGAATACTAGCCAGGTACAATAAATACTTTTGTTTTCAATTTGGCATTGGTAACATGAGATGACCAATTAACATATACACCATAGCATTGCACCAATGGCAGATACATCATAGAGCATAATCATTGCTATACTATCACAAAATTTTCAAAACCAACTAAGTATGACTATAGGAACCTTTTTGAAGGATCATCAACCTTAGAATCAAAGTTCAAGATAGCAACCTTCTCTTTATCTAACTTGAAATTTCTACAAATAGAATATTAGTATGACAGAGAAGGTGAACAAAAAGGAATGTCAAAGCAGGATGCTAACTCTCCAAATACACTACGTCAAGTAAACCAAGCATTCACTTGCCTGAATTGTTCAAGAGATCTGGGGTCAATTCTTGTCCATCTTGAGCCAAAGAAACTAGCTGTCATCAAAGAGAAAAAAATAGCATGTTTAGGTCTAAACAGAAGCATATTCAATTTAATTCCAATAAGAACTCAAGAATTCAAAACTGCAAAACCTGCATTGCGGCAATGAACTCTTTTAAACCCAAGTACCCTTGCCTTTTTGTATCTGCTAACGCCCAAACCTTCACACAGTGTAGTTTGTTAGATTCAGGGCTGGAGTCATAAAACTAAGTAACAACGAGAATCAGCACAAGTGCAACACTTTTATGACAGTCCAATCTACAGCATTAATTTAGTAAACATCTTCATAGAAACTATTTTTGTAATGGAGTTGATCAAGTAGGCAAGTACAACCAGCCATGAGAAAATCAGATAATGGTTAATCCAATAAGCAACCAAATATATATATATATATACATACATTGTCAAACTGAGCCAAAATCAACATCCAGATTAAGTAACCAATCAGTTTCATTTGACTACTTATTTATATGTGAAATCCAAAATTGTGAATCTGGCACTGAGTTTATAATTTTATATTAACCAGGCTGTTCACTATTGCAACTTGCAAGTGTAGCTATCCATGCAATAGCAAGTTAGCAAATACAACAGAAAGCAGGATAATGCATAAATCCATTCTGATATTTGGACTTTCAGAATTGAAAGAATATTGAGCAACACAGGGAAATGGATTCAAATTAAATTACACGTTTCACACTGCCCAATCTTCATTTGTGAAGTGAATCCGCGTGACGAAAAAGAATAAATGCGTATAATGAAATTTCGCAGAAACAGGCAATCATCATTATGCCAGATTAGGTATTCCACCTCTTCACTCTTCAGAACAACGAACCACAACAAATACGTACTTCCAACTCAACAATTTGACAGCAGAAAATGCCATGATTTTAGTCGAACCTGTTTCAGTTCAGACCTAGACAAATTTGACATGGCAAAGAACTTGGTAGCATCGTTGCCGGTAATTCGGCCATCGCCATCTACAATAACACAAAGAGAAGGGATGAATCAGGCATTTACATTTCGTTTCAAAAGAAATCCAGAATAATCGGCAAGATAAACCTAAAAATAGAAAGAGAAAAAATACCAGAGTCTGCAACTGCAAACCACTCCTGGTAGATCTTCTGCTGCTCCTTTGAGCAGGAAGTGATCGGACCGCCTGTGATATCCATTGCTCCACTGCTCCGATAGCACCACTAGAGTAAATGGATAGTTGACGGAGATGAGGTTTCTCCGGCGACGGAGATCTAATATTTTGTTTTTGTTGCCTCCTTTGTTGCTAGCCGCTTGGAGATGTAGTAGGCTTTTGAAACGGAAGATAGGCAGAGAGAGAAGGTATTGGCCCTTTTCAATCACTTTCCGCGGTTACAGCGGGAAGTTAAATTCGAATGGCCCCGTTAAGAGAGGGAAAACGACATCGTATAAATGGTGACATGAACACGATTCATGTGGAAATGGGATACGAAATTTGAAATTCCCCTAAGAGCATGTGCTAGGAAGGGGATTGGTAATCCCCTCTTTCTTTTTTTATCTATTTTTTATTCAAAATGAGAATTCTCTTAGATGTTGGTTGGGAGAGAGGATCCTCTCTTACAAGAGGAATGGGGAGAAATCCTCTATGGGTAGAGGAATGTGCACATTGGCTTTTGTGCATTTCTCTCCATATTCACCAATCAAAATTTGACATGTGTCTCTTATCTATCAACTACATTCATTTATTTTCATTACAATTTAGCATTAACAAATTACAAATAAAAATAATTTGAAGATGATATTTTAAAAAAATAAAAATAAAAAAAATAATTCTTGTAATTTTTTTTGTCTATAAATTGAACCTAATATTGCATACCTTTTACATCTATCAACTACCATCATTTATTTTATTACAATTAAGCATTAATAAATTACAAAACAATAATATTAAAAATATGACATTTAAAAAAAAAATCCTACAACTTTTTTTTGTCTATAAATTGAACCTAATATTGCATACATTTTGCATCTCATCCTATCTTGTTATCTTCCTCCCTCATCCTCCCCATGGATCATGATCCAACTAACCCAAACTTGCAAAATAATTCAAAATCCCAATTTCCTACTCCCTCTTTTGATCCAAATCTTCTTGATAATCCTCAAATTCAAGCTATGCTACATATGTTTAATAACCAATCAAGACCAATTAATCAAAATTGCTTCCAAGCTCCACCACAAATCCTTGTCAATCAATTTCAACAATTATCTTCCCAAAATTTTCCAATATTTCCCCTATCTCAAAATCTAAGCCAACCCATAGAGCAATTTCCTGGAGATGGTAGTTCTAATGCAACTCCAACTTCATTTTACATCTTATTTTATGTTGTTGTTTGTATTATCTTAATGTTAATCAAGATTTAATTATAGTAGTAATCAATTTATATTGTTATAAGTAATATATATTTTTATTGAATGTTAAATTATTTTTATTAAATGTTAAATTAATTTATAAATTAATTAAAATCATAAGGAGTGAATAAATCATAAATTGATAATATGAATATGTGATAAGATATATGTATAAAAAATTAGAAGAGAGGAGAAGAAATGATTCTCATTGTTGTGGGTGAATATAGAGAAAGAGGAAAAGGAAGAGGAAAGAGTGGGGTAAAATATAGGGTAGGTGATGTGTCAAAAGGAGGTAAGGAGAGAGAAAGTGAAGAGGGGATTGATAATCCCCTTCATAGCACATGCTCGAATATAGGGATCGACTGTTTTTTTTTTAATATAGAGGGATTGACTGTTGTTGAAACTTGAAAACCGATTTTTTTAATAAGAAAATTTAGGGTGAGGGGATAATATAAACTCTTTTTTTTAATCAGACTGTTATATATAGTAAAAAAAATCAGATTTTCATATTTTAAATGGTTTTTCTAACGTGTGCAAATGATCACATATTAACAATTGAAAAAGGAGCTTGTTAAGTATAGCCTAATAAAATTAATTATATAACCCAAAATTATAAAATTTATAAAACGGTCCCTAGCTCAAATTGAGTCTCTTTCTCTATATTCTCGTTCTCTCTCAAGCAACGTGTGTTGCTCGTCTATTTGTGGTGAATCCAAGCTTGTTTTAGACAATTTCTTACATCAAAATTATCTACTCCTATTGTATTACTATATCCAAGGTTAGTTTCAATCTAGGGCTTGTTTGGTTGAGAAGGAAATTCCCAGGAATTTGAAAATCCCATAAAATGAGGTAGGAGACCCATGTTTGGTTGAAGATTTTCTATCCAAAATCATGGATTCTTTATTTCATGTGATTTTCCACTTCCTCCATTTTAAAGAAATTCTAATTACCAAGAGGGAGCTAGGTAAGATAATCTTCCCCCATTAATTCATGTGAATTAGAGTTTAACCAAACATAATTTATCAATTCCCATGAAATACAATTCCTAGGAACTTAATTCCCATGATCTAAATTCATTAGAATTTCACTTCCTGTGTTCAAAAAATCTGGATAAAACTCATGTTTGAGGGTTTGTTTCTTAAAAAATCAGATTTTGAGAAGTTTCAATCTAAATTGAACGAAATTTGTATGTATTTGATCGATGAAACTAAGTTTTGATGAAATTGAGTGTAGTTGTTAGTTCAAAATTATATGAATCCATGTAATTGTGTAGTAATTTAGTTGGTCCTGAATAAATTTAGAATGAAATTAAATTTCAAAATTAGGGTTCTTTGGACACCCTTTGAATTACTGTTCAGAATTTATTTATACTAGTTGATATATTTGTGCCCTGCACGGGATTTTTAATAGTTGTTTGATATACTTATTGTAAGTATGTACTTATTTTAAGTGAATATTAATAATTAATTTCAAATAAATCAAATATAACTTAATGTTAATAACTTCATTAATTTAACCTCCAAATACTAAAGAAAATAATCAATAAGAAAATGAGTTTGGTTCAAATGAAACCAACCCTTAACATGAAACGGAAGGAGAGTTGTCAGTCGTCGGATCACATGATCCAATGGCTCAGATTACTCCTGTGTTTTTGAAAAAAAACAAAAACAAATCAGCAAGGTGGCAATTTCGTAAATAAACCAACTTCTATACCCTTAACTTAAAATATCAAAAAAAAGCCCAACTTCAATCGCTCAAACCAATCGCACAGTACTAACTAGACGGGGACGCACGCGAGGATTCCAATCGCCCAAACGCCCAAAAGCTCTCGACGGACGATTCCAAACTTCGATCGAAGGCTCCCAACTTCAATCGACGGACGATTTCATAGGCTCCCAACTTCGATCGTTCACCTTCTCGATCAAGGCTACCGCTCGCGCTCAGTTTGTCGATCCAGGAACTTCCATAACGTTGGCGTGATTGTCTATTTACTTCGTACTGATGTTGATTTTTATATGTGCTACAACGCTACTGTTGATCCATATGTAACCAGAGTTCTAATGTTCGCTGAAAATAGGGGGACAAAAAGTGCATTGATAAATGTCATAATAAAAGTACACCATCTGATTGAAAAAGTGCATTGAAAAGTTTCAAAAGTGCATTGTGACATAGGAAAAGTGCATTAGAAAAGTGCATCATTTGATTGAAAAAATACATTGAAAAGTTTCAAAAGTGCTTTGAAAAGTTTCAAAAGTGCATTGAAAAGTTTCAAAAGTGCATTGTGACATAGGAAAAGTGCATTGATAAATGGCATATGAAAAGTGCATCATCTGATTACAAAAGTGCATTGAAAAGTTTCAAAAGTGCATTGTGACATAAGAAAAGTGCATTGATAAATGGCATAAGAAAAGTGCATCATTTGATTGAAAAAGTGCATTGAAAAGTTTCAAAAGTGCATTGAAAATTTTCAAAAGTGCATGTGACATAGGAAAAGTGCATTGATAAATGGCATATGAAAAGTGCATCATTTGATTACAAAAGTGCATTGAAAAGTTTCAAAAGTGCATTGTGACATAAGAAAAGTGCATTGGTAAATGGCATAAGAAAAGTGCATCATCTGATTGAAAAAGTGCATTGAGAAGTTCCAAAAGTGCAGTGAAAAGTTTTAAAAGTGCATTTTCAAAAGTCAAGAAGATCACTTCGGAGAAGAGCAATTCCGACCAGAATAAGAAGAAGCTCTCGCCACCGACCTGGCTCTACAACTCTGACGAAGACGACGATCTGGTGTACGAGTTCAGAGATCTACCTACAAAGTTCCAGAAAACCTTCATCCCGGACCTCCGACGAATCTCATCGTCATCGCAAATCTACTTCTCGAAGGCGAACAAGGAGATGACGAAGGGATTCAAGCCGTACGTCGACAACAAATACGCTCCGTCAATCGCGACCGCCATATCCTGCGCCTTCATCATCATCCCGTTCCAGCTCGTCTCCCTCCTCTTCAACCGAACATCAGCCCTTGGATCTCCTTGATCCAAGGGCCCAGAATGCTCCTTCCGTTTCATGTTAAGGGAGTGTTTTATGGGAAGCAAACTCATAAGAAAATATGTTTGAAATAACTATAAGACTAAAATAAGAAAAATATGTTCGAAATAAAGTTTGAGAAAGAAAATTCATATTGTAATATTGTAATGATTTGCATTGGATATGCAAATAACTCAGTTTTCCTCTTCGTGCTTCAAAGTTTTTTGGAACTGGAAGTGAAAAGTTGATCTTTTCTAAGTTTGTCTCCATTATCATCATCATATATGATGAGCTTTCATTTGAACACTTAGAAGGAGTAAGTGGTTCATTTTACGATACATTGTAGTATAGTTCAAGCTCAAATGCGGTTTGTGGCCTAGTTAAGGTGATGACAAATAGGATAGATGGATTCGACTTTGATTATAGTATATTGATATTAAATGATAAGAAAATATTTGCATAATTTGTATTATAAAAAATTTAATAGAATTTTTTTATATAATATTCTACATGATGACATTATTGAAAAAAATTCTATATGATAAATCTTGTTGAAATTTCTACGCATGTTAGAAATTTCAACAAGATTTATCATATAGAAGAAAAACTAATATGACAAATCTTGTTGAAATTCTATATGATAAACTAGTTTTTTTTTAAATCTTGTTGAAATTTATTTAGTGAATGAGAAGAAAAACTAATCTTGAAACCGTAGGGATGTACACATATATTTAAAATAGAAACAATCATTTTTACATAAAAATTTTAAAAATTATTTTTATGTAATTATTTAATATAATTTGATCTTGAAATACAATTATTTAATATATATTGATCTTACAAAGTTATGTGCATGTTAGATATTGTTTAATGAAATTATTTCATATAAAATTGATCTTACAAATGCAATTATTTAATAATTACTTTAGAAAATTGATCTAAATAATTATTTATAAATATAAATTTAACTACTCATTAAGGAAATATAATTAGTGAATAAGAAGAAAAAGTAACCATGAATTTTTAGGGATATAAGATAGTACAATAAATTTATTCCTTTTATATAATTATTTAATCTAAATTTATTTTAAATACAATTATTTAATATTGATTGATCTTAATAAGTTACATAGATGTAAGCTAATTAAGAAAGATATAGTAATGATTATTAGAAAAGGTAAGTATAATATGACAAATCACCAATAAGTAAAGTGACCTAATTAAATAGTATTTGAAAATTATAATATGGTAGAATTAAGTAATATTTGAAGATTTAGATGGGCAAATTAATAAATGTAAAAATTAATTTACTTAGTTGGCATAGTTAAATGATTGACCCATAGAACAGAGTGATTCGGCTTTAATTATACTACTAGTTGAACCCGTCGTGCCATGCACGACTACGACTTATAAACTTTTAAATATATTATAAATATGATATTAATAAAGTAAATATAAAAAAAAACAAATGCAATTTAAATTCTTAAATACATTAATCAAATTCAATTTTATAAATATCTTTTCAATAAAAATTTAAAAAGATAATTAATAAGAAAAGATTAAAAAATACTGAATTTTTTAAAGATAAAATTTGTTCTATATTTACATAAAAATCCAAAAAAGAAATTAAGGAAAAGATAATATAATTTTTTATAAAATTTAATTTAGGCAAGTTATTATATAGATATATAAAAAAATTATTTTTTTATCAAAATTTGATTTGTGATAAATATTTTTGTATAAATAGATAAAAAAGTTAAATATAAAATAATTTTCATTATTTTTAATTAAAATTCAAATTAAAATTTTTCCCACGTAAATAAATAGAAAGGAATTTAATTGGAAAAATAATATAAATATTTTTTAAATATAAGGTTGATGGTGCGCGAAATTATCGCTAAATAATCAAGGGGTAATTAGCAAATATAAGAAGAGACGGCATGTCGTGTTATATATAAACGTCTAAAATCGGCATATACATGCTGGAGATGCATGGCCACATAGTTACGTGGACAATCAAAACATTTATAAGCCATTTGATCTTATAGAAATGCAAACGGGCTTGGGGCAAATTACATTAATTCATTCTAATGGGCCCAAACGAATCTTATGTGCGTGTGTGCTCCTGGTCCCAAACCATGTGAGTGAATTAACAATTCAAATAACTATCTTTAAGAGTCAACAAAATCAGCACACTCTCATGCATCATCATTATGTGCGTACGTGTAGGTAAAGTGTTTTAAGGGATTTCCAACTCTCATCCCACATCGGGTATAATCGCTTGAGCAAGCAATCTTTTTCCTACAAATAGCAAGTTGGCGATACGATTTAAATGATCGAAAATCCTCTCTGGCTCGAGAACTATCTCATTTGCCAAAGCTCGACGTGTTTGATCTCCGAGTGAGATCGCTATAAACGGTATAAAGTCTAAAGGCTTTATTCGTAAAGAGCACAAAAACAACCGGCTGAGGGGTGGGGAGGAGGAATATTCCACGTACGAAAACCGTTCGGTTGTACGAAACCCGAGAGTTAGTATTTATTTAATTCTTGTTTATAGCGCGTATTATATCGGGTTTCATCATTGGCGCCGTCTGTGGGAACCTGCTCTCCCTAGTCTCGGGTGCGGTGCCACGGGTGCGGCGCCACGGGGTTCGCCCCTGGCGTGCGCGGGCTTAGCCCTAGTCTCGGGTGCGGCGCCACGGGGTTCGCCCCTGGCGTGCGCGGGCTTAGCCCTAGTCTCGGGTGCGGCGCCACGGGGTTCGCCCCTGGCGTGCGCGGGCTTAGCCCCAGTCTCGGGTGCGGCGCCACGGGGTTCGCCCCTGGCGTGCGCGGGCTTAGCCCCTGTCTCGGGTGCGGCACCACGGGGTTCGCCCCTGGCGTGCGCGGGCTTAGCCCCAGTCTCGGGTGCGGCGCCACGGGGTTCGCCCCTAGCGTGTGCGGGCTTAGGCCTAGTCTCGGTGCGGCGCCACGGGGTTCGCTCTTGGCGTGCGCGTGCTTAGCCTCAGTCGGGTGCGGCGCCACGGGGTTCGCCCCTGGCGTGCGCGGGCTTAGCCCTAGTCTCGGTGCGGTGGCACGGGGTTCGCCCCTGGCGTGCGCGGGCTTAGCCCTAGTCTCGGTGTGGCGCCATGGGGTTCGCTCCTGGCGTACGCAGGACCGCTGGGCTTCTCGCTCGGGGTTGCCATTGAACCTTGTTTTACGCGGAACCTCCGGGCTTCCCGCTCGGGGTTGCCGTTGGGCCTTAAGTGCGCTAATCCACCCCTCGTTTCCCGCTTGGGGTTGGAGATTCTCGAAAAGTGCGCTAATCCACCCCTCGTTTCCCGCTTGGGGTTGGAGATTCTCGAAAAGTGCGCTAATCCACCCCTCGCTTCCCGCTTGGGGTCGAAGACTCTCGATTTTAAGTGCGTTAATCCACCCCTCGCTTTTCGCTTGGGGTCGGAGACTCTCGGTTCTAAGTGCGCTATTCCGCCCCTCGCTTCCCGCTTGGGGTTGGAAACTCGCTATGGACGAGGTCCAAACTCTCTATGGACGAGGTCCAAACACTCTATGGACGAGGTCCAAACTCTCTATGGACGAAGTCCAAACTCTCTTATGGACGAGGTCCAAACTCTCTATGGACGGGGTCCAAACTCTCTATGGACGAGGTCCAAACTCTCTTATGGACGAGGTCCAAACTCTCTTGGGGACGAGGTCCCAAATCTCGAAAAGCGTGCGCAACCCGAGCGAGGCTCTGGTTGGCGACAATTCTCTTGTGGGCGAGGTCTGCTAACTCTCCAAGGGACGGGGTTTGCTAACTCTCTAACAGGACGAGATCCTAACCGCCTTAGCAATGTGCGCTCACCCTACTTGATCTCGTGTTTAGGTCAAATCGCATAAAATGGATAAAGACCCGCGCTTGGAACTCGATTGGCGCACTTGTTTATTGTCTCGTTGCCCTCGTGGAACGAGGACGCCAACCAAGGGGTTGATGATGAAACCCGATATAATACGCGTTATAAACGAGAATTAAATAAATACTAACTCTCGGGATTCGTACAATCGATCTGTTTTCGTACGTGGATTATTCCTCCTCCCCACCCCTCAGCCGGTTGTTTTTGTGCTCTTTACGAATAAAGCCTTTAGACTTTATACCGTTTATAGCGCGATCTCACTCGGAGATCAAACACGTCGAGCTTTGGCAAACGAGATAGTTCTCGAGCCAGAGAGGATTTTCGATCATTTAAATCGTATCCCTACTTGCTATTTGTAGGAAAAAGTTTGCTTGCTCAAGCGATTATACCCGATGTGGGATGAGACTTGGAAATCCTTTAAAACAC
Organism: Fallopia convolvulus; assembly: GCA_964016875.1. Lineage (NCBI taxonomy): Eukaryota > Viridiplantae > Streptophyta > Magnoliopsida > Caryophyllales > Polygonaceae > Fallopia > Fallopia convolvulus. The sequence goes on along the minus strand of OZ024720.1, from coordinate 46,689,874 downwards.
TTTACCTACACGTACGCACATGATGATGATGCATGAGAGTGTGCTGATTTTGTTGACTCTTAAAGATAGTTATTTGAATTGTTAATTCACTCACATGGTTTTGGACCAGGAGCACACACGCACATAAGATTTGTTTGGGCCCATTAGAATGAATTAATGTAATTTGCCCCAAGCCCATTTGCATTTCTATAAGATCAAATGGTTTATAAATATTTTGATTGTCCACGTAACTACGTGGTCATGCATCTCTAGTATGTATATGCCGATTTTAGACGTGTATATATAACACGACATGTCGTCTCTTCTTATATTTGCTAATTACCCCTTGATTATTTAGCGGTTATTTTGCGCACTCTGGATTCGTACAACCGAACGGTTTTCGTACGTGGATTATTCCTCCTCCCCACCCCTCAGCTGGTTGTTTTTGTGCTCTTTACGAATAAAGCCTTTAGACTTTATACCGTTTATAGCGCGATCTCACTCGGAGATCAAACACGTCGAGCTTTGGCAAACGAGATAGTTCTCGAGCCAGAGAGGATTTTCGATCATTTAAATCGTATCGCCAACTTGCTATTTGTAGGAAAAAGATTGCTTGCTCAAGCGATTATACCCGATGTGGGATGAGACTTGGAAATCCTTTCAAACACTTTACCTACACGTACGCACATGATGATGATGCATGAGAGTGTGCTGATTTTGTTGACTCTTAAAGATAGTTATTTGAATTGTTAATTCACTCACATGGTTTTGGACCAGGAGCACACACGCACATAAGATTTGTTTGGGCCCATTAGAATGAATTAATGTAATTTGCCCCAAGCACATTTGCGTTTCTATAAGATCAAAAGGCTTATAAATGTTTTGATTGTCCACGTAACTACGTGGCCATGCATCTCTAGTATGTATATGCCGATTTTAGACGTGTATATATAACACGACATGCCGTCTCTTCTTATATTTTCTAATTACCCCTTGATTATTTTGCGGTTATTTTGCGCACTCGGGATTCGTACAACCGAACGGTTTCGTACGTGGATTATTCCTCCTCCCCACCCCTCCGCCGGTTGTTTTTGTGCTCTTTACGAATAAAGCCTTTAGACTTTATACCGTTTATAGCGCGATCTCACTCGGAGATCAAACACGTCGAGCTTTGGCAAACGAGATAGTTCTCGAGCCAGAGAGGATTTTCGATCATTTAAATCGTATCCCTACTTGCTATTTGTAGGAAAAAGTTTGCTTGCTCAAGCGATTATACCCGATGTGGGATGAGACTTGGAAATCCTTTAAAACACTTTACCTACACGTACGCACATGATGATGATGCATGAGAGTGTGCTGATTTTGTTGACTCTTAAAGATAGTTATTTGAATTGTTAATTCACTCACATGGTTTTGGACCAGGAGCACACACGCACATAAGATTTGTTTGGGCCCATTAGAATGAATTAATGTAATTTGCCCCAAGCACATTTGCATTTCTATAAGATCAAAAGGCTTATAAATGTTTTGATTGTCCACGTAACTACGTGGCCATGCATCTCTAGTATGTATATGCCGATTTTAGACGTGTATATATAACACGACATGCCGTCTCTTCTTATATTTTCTAATTACCCCTTGATTATTTAGCGGTTATTTTGCGCACTCGGGATTCGTACAATCGAACGGTTTTCGTACGTGGATTATTCCTCCTCCCCACCCCTCAGCCGGTTGTTTTTGTGCTCTTTACGAATAAAGCCTTTAGATTTTATACCGTTTATAGAACAATCTCACTCGTAGATCAAATACGTCGAGCTTTGACAAACGAGATTGTTCTCGAGCCAGAGAGGATTTTCGATCATTTAAATCGTATCGCCAACTTGCTATTTGTAGGAAAAAGTTTGCTTGCTCAAACGATTATACCCGATGTGGGATGAGACTTGGAAATCCTTTCAAACACTTTACCTACACGTACGCACATGATGATGATGCATGAGAGTGTGCTGATTTTGTTGACTCTTAAAGATAGTTATTTGAATTGTTAATTCACTCGCATGGTTTTGGACCAGGAGCACACACGCACATAAGATTTGTTTGGGCCCATTAAAATGAATTAATGTAATTTGCCCCAAGCCCATTTGCATTTCTATAAGATCAAATGGCTTATAAATGTTTTGATTGTCCACGTAACTACGTGGCCATGCATCTCTAGTATGTATATGCCGATTTTAGACGTGTATATATAACACGACATGCCGTCTCTTCTTATATTTGCTAATTACCCCTTGATTATTTAGCGATTATTTCGCGCACTCGGGATTCGTACAACCGAACGGTTTTCTTACGTGGATTATTCCTCCTCCTCACCTCTCAGCCGGTTGTTTTTGTGCTCTTTACGGATAAAGCCTTTAGACTTTATACCATTTATAGCGCGATCTCACTCGGAGATCAAACACGTCGAGCTTTGGCAAACGAGATAGTTCTCGAGCCAGAGAGGATTTTCGATCATTTAAATCGTATCGCCAACTTGCTATTTGTAGGAAAAAGATTGCTTGCTCAAGCGATTATACCCGATGTGGGATGAGACTTGAAAATCCTTTCAAACACTTTACCTACACGTACGCACATGATGATGATGCATGAGAGTGTGCTGATTTTGTTGACTCTTAAAGATAGTTATTTGAATTGTTAATTCACTCACATGGTTTTGGACCAGGAGCACACACACATAAGATTCGTTTGGGCCCATTAGAATGAATTAATGTAATTTGCCCCAAGCCCGTTTGCATTTCTATAAGATCAAATGGCTTATAAATGTTTTGATTGTCCACGTAACTACGTGGCCATGCATCTCCAGTATGTATATGCCAATTTTAGACGTGTATATATAACACGACATGCCGTCTGTTCTTATATTTGCTAATTACCCCTTGATTATTTAGCGGTTATTTCGCGCACCATCAAAGGTGGGGCCAAAATTGATGTTGTGGTTAGAAAAGTTACAACTTTAATATATAGTTATAGATCGTTATGACTATTTTTATTTCAAAGATATATATGTGGTCACGTGACATATGTTTTCTTATCTTTTTGTAATTTATCTTTTACAACTATAATAAATATAATTTTTTTTATTTATATTTTTCAAATTTACTAATATTATTTATCTTTATGTTTATTTTGGGATAAATTTTTACAAATATTATTTCATCTTTATATTTACTTGGAGATAACTTTTTTACATAATTAACTATTTAAAATTATTATTTTAATAAAGGGGTGATGTGGCGTAGTATGGTTGCAGAAATTAGTTCGGCTTTAGTTATTACTAGTTGTCCCCGTCGTGCCATTCACGACTATGACTCGATATTTTTTAGATATACTATAAAAAATATTAATAAGCAAAAATATAATATAAATTTTAATGTAAGTAATTTGTTGATCGTAATATGTATAAAAATTATTTTGTTTTTTAAAAAATCAAATAAAACAAATTAAATTTAGATTATTAAGTTAAATAATGAGAATATTATATGCAATGCTCATAAAATGTCATGGTAAATTTTCAAATAATGAGAATAATATCTACAATGCTCATAAATTGTTATGGTAAATTTTCAAATTGTGAGTTCCAATAAAAGTAAAGTATTTTGACCAAACTTCTCATAAGGAAATATTTTGATTAAAAAAAGCATAGATTTTTCAAAATATATAGGCCTTTAATTATATATTTATATAAAATATTTTTTTATAAGGAAAGCATTTCTTATCATTATAGTTAAATATGACATGTAAGTGACGAGGTGAAAATAATACGATGTGGCATATGACCTGTCAAAAATTACATGACATGGCTTAAAGAAAAGACGACATGTGGCAAAATTCGATGTGGCGTATTCTAAAGTGACATGTGGACAAAGCTGAGATGGCGCAATGTGGTGGCTCCAAACCTTATTGCCTTTATATATATATAATAGATTCAGAGATGACTATCAAATGAAAGCAAGATATCAGAAAAATGGACCAACCTAAGGAGAGATATGGACTAATGGAAATATGAAGCAGTTCGAAATTATGGGAAAAGTTATGGCCAGAGGTTGTGAGGACGAGAGGCTGACAGTTGACGAAGGAGGTTGGTGGTGTAGAGAGGATGTTAGTTTTAGTTAGTGTTGTTAGTTGAAGGTTAGATTCGGCTCTTGTAGACCCCGAAGGGTAATCAAGACGATTGAGTAGACCCCGAAGGGTAAACTCGTGAGTAGACCCGAAGGTAATCTCGTTGGGTGTAGACCACAAGGGTAATCACCGTTGAATAGAGTTAGTTTATGTTAGCACATGTTAAAACTTTAAAGCATAAACAAAACATGACATGACTTGATATGACAACGAGTCACGGGATGAGATCCCGCTTTCCTTCAACGTTAATTGCCTCTATTAATATGCCAAGGGTATAACCACAATAACGTTGTGAGATAAAACATTGCTATACAATGAACATGTGGCAAGCATGTATTATCATTGCATGTATACGCACCTCGTTCTTCAATAAGTGTCTTGTGAATTGATGTGGGACACTCAAACACAATTCTCGTGATTTTATTTGATCTCACGAAGTCTCTCTAGAGAGCAAATTCTCGAACTCCCTCAAGAGAGGCGTCCAACCTCTATTTATAGGCAAGAGGACGGGCGGTTATAGAAAGAGAAAATGGAAGTTAATTTGTTGAGAAAAACAAAGAGAGAAATAAGGAGGAAAAGTAGGGAATTTGTTATAAATAACTTTGTAACTTCCCTTAACAACTTTTCAAATTTCAAATCCATCCTTATCCAAAACTGAAGGCAAAAGCCCAAAAAGGCCCATAGGCGCGCGCGACCCAAATCCAAGGGGAGCTAGCTTCGATCTAGCTTGTCGTGCCCACACTCTCGAGACATGAAATGTGTATCTCGTCTCTACGAAACTTGGTGATGCTTCCGCGAAGCCAAAAGGTCAACACCTTAACTCAAACCAAGCTAAAACCAAAACAGCTCACAACTTGAGCTAGCTTGAAACAGATGTTCTAAGCTTTGGTTAGCTCTCAAATTTTGTCACATAGTCCTTGAGCTTCATTTCTCAATCTAGGAATCATAACATAGCCAAACCATTGCAAGAATATGGCCATACACGCAAGTCAACCAAAACAGCGCCATAGGCGCGCCCTTGTTTTACCGCGGCTGTCGCGTGCTTGCGTTGCTGCAGAGGCGCGCCTGCGCTAGTGCCTTAGCACTTGGCGCGCGCCCGCTGGTGCGTCTCGGCGTGCCACGCCGATGCTTGGTGCTCGAGGATCTTGAGGTTCAAGATGGCCTCGCACTGTGGCCAGCCCTAGGCCAATAACCTCGAAATCGGTTCTATCGATCAAGGCGCGCCTCTAGCGCCCTTGCATCGATGTCACCCATGATTCCTCCAACTCTTTCAACCCTTGGAACTGCAATTAGGCCGATCACTAGGTCGTGCCTCCCGCAAGCCCCAAACCTAAGCGATACCCATTGTAATTCCCACACTTATCCATTCATGACTCACACAAAATGGATTGATGACTTTCACAAATCACCAACAGAGGAGGCATACAGAAATACTGAGAGAGAGTACGTGAGGGACTCTAACCACATCGAGGAAGACAGTGGTGGTCAACAATGGAGGCTTGAGAGAGAACGAGAGGAGAGAGAAAGGGAGAGGGATTAGGAGAGGGATCACTTCGTAAATACTTATAAATTTAGTATATTATTATTAGTTTTAGTGTGTTATGTATAGTAGTTATGTTGAAAAATTATGGCTGAAAACATATATAGCCCCTTGTACTTGTGCAAATTGGTCAGATAGACACCCCACCTTTGGTTTGGACCTATTGAGTACTTAAACTTAACAATTTGGGCCTATTAAGCACCTGGTCACTCACAACCTTGTTGAGTGTAAATCATGCACGCTGACATGTCTCAATTTTTTGTCCATGTGTATGCCACATAAGGGAGAAATACATCTACAGGCCATTGAACTTGCAAACTTTTGTCAATCACCTACATGTACTTTACGAGTTTCAAATAAACACTTTAACTTTACTATTTTTTATCTTTTAGACACTAAGTCCTTGAGTGAAGTTCACTCGCGGTGACGTGGATGCCAATAAAAAAAAATAAAAACTTTTTTCTTTTTCTTTTTTTTCTTTTTCGAGTCTTCTTCATCATTTTCAATATACTAAACTATATTTTTCCTTTTTTGAGTCCTCTTCCTCATTTTTAATGAACTACCAGCAGAGACTGAGAGTTCACAAAAAAACATCGGCATATATTTTGAAACTAAAACTAGAAGGAACGACGAACTCGAAGAGTTCGAATTCGTCACCGTCGGCATATATTTTCTAGCTTTCTAGCTGCCTCTTTGGAGACGGACTCGGAGTTCGAATTCTTGATCGCCGACATATCTTCTCGGCCTCTGTAACGACGAACTCGGAGTTCATAATTTTTTCACCGCTGGCATATCTTCTTTGCCTCTCTAAAACGATGGGAGTTTGGATCTAGCCCCGCCCTCATAACTGGAGGTTTCCACCGTCGTTGTCCTCCTAATTTTTGTCGGAGACATTGAAATCTAGGAGATTGGGGAGATTGAAATCTGAAATTGGATCTACAAAGCATAATAAGATGAAAGAGATGAACGAGAGGAAGATCCAAATTCGATATTAGATCTAATAATAATTTGAAATTGGATCTTCAAGGAGATTGGGATTGGATCTGCAAGGAAATTCAAGAGATGCACAGATTTGGATATGGAAGGGATAGAGAGGAAGATGAAGGGGTTATTAAGTAATTTAATAAGATGAAAAAGAATATAGTAATTAATTAAAATTTATTTAATTTTTTCCTGAAAAATTCAAATTAGCATTTGTTAATTTTTTCATGAAGATGAAGGGTTATTGAGATATTTAATGTATTTAAAAAAAATACCATTTGATAAGTTTCTCACTTGCATATTAAGAGAGTGAGTCTCACATGCTTTGCCACATCAGCGTTTAGTGTTTAATAGAAAAAATTTAGTAGTATATGCGTTTTTTTGAAACTCGCAAAATACGGGGTGGTAATTTACAAACGTGTGCAAGTTTAGTGACTTGTAGATGTATTTCGCCGCCACATAAGTATAATTTATGTCACATAAGCCCAATGTGTGCCACATAAGTCACTTACAATAAAGTGCTTTAAATTGATTTATTAAAAGAAAAAAAGGTCATATAATGTTCTGCTCCACCATGAATGGTCCGCCATTCATGGTGGACCACATGCTCGAGCCCATTCACTCTCATAAAAGAAGCCTTCTTTCTTATATCAAATTCTTTTCTTGTGTCGGTTTAGGGAAAATCCAATTGATCAGAATATGAACTGATTGCACGCCGCCGACATAATCAAGCAAGCCCACAACTGTAAAACCCCCTTAATGTCGAAAGTTGTTGCCACTGTCCCGAACCATCACCTTGTCTCAGGGAGCCATGTCGGAAGTTGTTGCTATCCTCCCAAACCGTCGCCGCTCACCCTGCTCTAGTTTGCTCGCGGAAGGTAGAAGACGAACGGTCCCTTTCCCCGATCCACTTTTTCTGCTTTTCCCTTTAAATAAAACCTAGATTTAGATTCTCCATAAGAATATTCATGCAAAACCTCCTTAATTTTCGCCCTCAAATCACACCAAGCAACGCTAATTTTTTTGTAGAAATCATCGGTCGCATGTAGAAAAACCGAGAAGGACCGCCATGTAGATCTGTGATTTCCCCTTCATTGCTCCACCAATAGCCGCGCCACCACCACCCATTACCTCATCTCATTGAGACGATCCGCCATTGCCATCGTGCAGATCCGCCATTGTCGTCGTCGATGTGCAGATCCGCCATGACGATATAAGGGGGGAGAGAGAGGGCAAGAGAAATATCGAGAAGGAAGAACATAAAAAAGATTTTATTTTTTCTTAATTTTTCTTAAGTTATTTAATGTCATGTCAGCTTGGTATATATTTGGATTATAAGATTTCACTCGCATAATTGTGTTTGCCTTACATGCACACAACCACATCAGCACCCAGGTACTTAATAGACCCAAATTGTTAAGTTTAAGTGCTTAATAGGTCCAAATCAAAGGTGGGGTATCTGACCAATTTGCACAAGTACAGGGGGCTGTATATGTTTTGAGCCGAAAAATTATGTCTTCGTTTGCGCTCTCCTCTCGGACTCGATTCGGATAACGAAGAACCAATTTTGCATTTCCATGGAGAATCATGGCGTCAAACAGATTGTGGAGAAGCAATTACTGACAATAGCGAAAGCGGTCGAAGAGAAAACAATTGAAAAATCATTAGTCTTAAGAGAGAAATTAGTTTTTTTTTGTATAATATTTTCCAATAGCCGACCTTAAATGAAAAACACGAAAATGCTTGGAAAAAGAAATTAGTCATAAGGATTTTTTGTATAACATACTCTACTAATGGTCTTCTTCTCAAATTAAACGTCTCGAGTCGTTCTCAAGGTTCTCCACCTATTGAAGGTGGTTGTAGGTAGAGTCCAGGAAATCATCAGAATATGTCCTCCATTGGAGAAGCATCTCCACCTATTGAAGGTGCTCTTTACCGGTCGATTTGTCGCTACTCCTCCATCTCCCTCCCGATCAATCTATCGTTGCTCTTCACCGATCGATTTGCATGTGTCGTCGAGATTGGGCCACCGCAATGCCGATGAGGTCACCATCAATCCCTTCAATAAGATTTTTCTCTTCTCGATTAGAAATTAGTTCAAGATATTTTCAATTTTAGTTTCTACACTAATGGCTAATTGGAATCATCTCTGTTTTTTTTTTCGATTTTACTTTGATATGCGTATTAAAAATTTCCATGTAATCCTTTATATTTGGATTTAAAAAAATATGTTTTTTTTGGAAGTTAAGATACAAATTGAACTATTTCTATACATTTTCAAATTAATTCGGTTTAATTAACTTATATAAATTGCAGAACCAAACAATCATACTTACAATTTTTCAAATCAACCAAATCCATATCTAAATAATTTTATTTCTTTATTCGTTCCAATATTTTTTGGCAAGTTCCACGTTTGTTTTGGAAATTAACTTACTAAGACACTTATGATTGTTTTGGAAACTTAGATATAAATCATGATATTTCTATATATTTTTAAATTTGTTTAACTCGATACGTTCAAATTATAACCATGTAATCTTTTTAAATTTTGTGTAATATATATATAGAGTTTGGTTCAAATGAAACAAACTATTATCCTAAAACGTGAAACGAATGCACTTTTCCTAGTTAGTAGTGTACTTTTCATACAAAAGTGCATTGAAAAATACAAAAAGTGCACTACGAAAAAGTGCACTACAAAAAGTACGAAAAGTGCACTAAAAAGTACGAAAAGTGCAAATGCGAAAAAGTGCACTCTGAAGTAGGAAAAGTGCACTACTAACTACAAAAAGTGCACTCTGAAGTAGCGTTGAAGTGTACATGCATCCTTGTAGTGCCCATGAGCACCACAATGCCAACACGTCTTATAGTATTCTCCCAGGTAGTATTTTGGGTGTGGTCTTTGGATCCGGTTCCTATCCATGGTTTCTTTGTTGTACATCCGAGACCCGTTTCCCTTAGCAATTTTGACATAGATTCTATGTCCGGAGTTCCCAGTATAGTAATCTTTCTCACCATTGTTTCCACTCTCTAGGACCCTGATTTTCTCATCGAGATGAGCATTTTTCTGTTTCTCGCACTGGAGTTCTAAGGCCCTACACTCATGGATTTCATGTTCGCTCAGGGGTGACTTTCCGTTCTTGGAGCACTCCCCTTTATATCCTATGCCATGTCTGGCTGGGACAAACTTAATTTGGGAACTGGAGGCTTCAAGATGTTCGGGAGTCTTACTCAGGTTTTGCAAGAGGGTGTTCTCATCTTTTTCTAGAGTTTTGATTTCTCTTTCTAGATCTACGATGTGAGACACATGGGACTTGAGTTTTTCTAGAAGGGATATGCAGTTGGGACAGGGCTCAAGACCAACTAATTGCGAATTTATGTGTTCCTGTTTTTCCAACTTGTTTTGCAGTTTTATGTTATCTTTGACAAGGCTTGAAAGAATTTTCAACAACTCAGGTTTTTCATAGTTACTCAAAGAATCAAGAACAGTTTCAGTGGTTACCTCACTGGGTTGTTCCCCAGTGGTTTCTCCTATGGCCATGCCACACATGTTTGGGAGTGCCCATGACTCGGGATCTTCGTCTTCATCATCGCTCCAGGTAGCGATGTGGCCTTCTTTCCTTGCTTCCGGCCATCAGTTCCCTGTGGGCATTCCTTCGCAAAATGTCCTTTCCTGTTGCATTTGTAGCAGGTCACATCTGAGAGATCCTTCTCTGTGGGCTTTCTTTGGGAACTCTGTCCCTTTCCCCAGTTCCCACTGTTCCGTTGAGACTTCCCTTTGTAGAAATTTCGAAGAGCCTTTGTTACAAGAACTAGCTCCTCATCCTCTTCTTCTTCGGAGTCTTCGTGTTGTTCTTGGGTTGATTTGAGCATTTTCTCGATCTTGAGTGCGATCCCTCGATGAGCTCGAGTTTGTTCCTTATCATCGATCTTCCACTTTTGGTGTCCCACTAGCTTTCCAAACACTTGATAAAGCATGAGTGTTCGATTTTCTGGATTTTCCTTTAACATCGTTCTCTCGTTTGCCCATTCTCCAGTCAATCCGTTGAAGAGTTGTTGGACCTTCATTTTGTGGGTGATTTCTTCTTTGGTAATCCCCAATCCCTCCATTTTAGTGCAAAGTCCTTCAAATCGGGATTGGTAGCTATCGACGGACTCTCCCATCTCCATTTGGAAGTTGTAGAACTCTCTTTTTGCATTCATCTGAAGATCTTCTCTGAGATCTGAGTTCCCAACGTGCATTTGTTGGATGGCTTCCCACATTTCCTGAGCTGTGTCAAGGTTTGCAATCTTGTCACAATCTTGTACGCACATGGACCTCTTTAGGTACTGTTTGGCTTTGTAGTTTGCCTCCATGCACTTGTACTCGTTGGGTCCCCACTTTGAGAGGTCATTGACTATAGCTGGATCGATTTCAAAGTTGCCACTCTCGATGACACACCAGGCTTGGTAGTCTTGGCCACGCATCCAATCCTTCATGTCGCATTGCCAGCTTTCAAATCTTCCTGTAATAAGCCTTGGCGGCTTACTAGTGTTGTTCCCCACCTGAGTAAGTTCCTGAGTCATTTGATACCTGCGATGCTAACACAAATCTAGAGCGCTAGCTCTGATACCAATTGTTGGATCGTAAACGTTAGCAAAGAGCTTGGGAACTGGCAGTTAAGCTGTTCCCAAGGCAGCGGAAGTAAACAGTTCGCAAGTAATAAAAAACAGTGAAGAACACAGTTCCTTTATAGAGGAACCCCACTACAACCAACTAGTTGTATGGGTAAACCTCTACCTCTGCTTGGAGGATTTTGAATGACTTACTTATATTAATTGCTTTGTTCCTTAGTTACACAGCCGGATTCACACTTCTCTGTTCCTACGAGTTCTTCCTAACTCTAGCAACACTAGTAAATCCTCTTAACTGAGTTCCTTAGCTCACAACAGCAAAACACAAGTAACTCAAACCTTACACTGACTTCTCAGTTCCCTTGCTCTTGGGAACTTCGACTTCACCGTCGTCGAGATCACACACTCGCCGGCGGGGACTTCTCTTCCTTTTCTTTCTTTTATCTGGTGTGGGTGTTTGTGAGTTCTGGGAGAAGTACTCAATCCGAGTACTATTCATTTGGCTTTATAGTCCAAGTGAGCTTGGGCAATCGCATCTTTCATTTGTGTCCAAAATGCCCTTTGCTTGATGCCCAAGTTGTACTTTCTTCACATGTGACTTTGGTTTGAACTAGGTCAACTTCTTGGATCAATCGGACCGTTGGATGAAGCGTGACAGTCTGATCCTCAGACTGTTCCCTCGGACTGTCTGAGACAGAATCCCGCGATCTGCGTTGAACGGTCGTTGTCCTCACATGTGAGTTCCCATCTCATGGGAACTGTCTTGTTCAGAGTTCCCTTGATGGAAACTCTTCATCGTTGTAAGCTTGTGTTCTCTTGATTGTTTCTGGGAGTTCCCACTTCATGGGAACATTTCTCTTCAGAGTTCCCTTGATGGAAACTCTTCATTGTGGCCTGCAGTGGCTTTTGGTCATTCATAGGAGTTCTTGGCTGTACCTGTGTTCCTTAGAAATACTTGAACAAACCACATTAGTTCCCTATGGTGTTTGTCATTATCAAAACTTAAGAGAATTACATCGTTGATCCGTTGTTTAGACCCAGAGGTCCCAACAACGTCCCAACAATTTACCCCTTTTTGATGATGACAAACCCATCACAAAATATGCAAGTATTTCAATGAATGATATGCTGATGAGTTCCTAAGTATGATTTTGGGAAATCACTTTTAGTGAAAACACTTAGATTTAGGGAACCACTTCTGGTGAGACACATAGTTCCTATTAAGCTTTTTATGCAATTGTTCCCCCTTAGCTTATGCGTGGTCTGTGATAACTTAAACTTTTAACTCATCTCGCATTTTTTGTCTTTCCCCCTTTTGACATCATCGAAAACAAGCAAAGCAATAATAGGAAAGAAGGGAACACGCAATCAAAATAAAGACCATTTCATTACTTAAGATAGTATATACAATGGGAACCCAAGTACAATTTGTGGTCATTTTTGGATTGAAGGGGAGAAGAAGGGAGAGATCATGGGTCTTGAGGAAACAGGGCGTCACAGAGGCGTGTAAGGACCTGTGTAAGCTTTTCTTGTCCTCTGGCCAACGCTGCTTGGTCCCTGGCAATCTGGTCGAGGGTGTTGGCAATGCGGAGCAACACTGGAGAGTTCCCCTCTTGTGTACCAGATTCTAGTGGAGCCTCCTCCTCTACGGGCTCAGAGTGCCTCATCTTCTGGACAACTGAAATGTCCAGTTCCCTTCCAAGCTCGATTTCGTCTTTAGAGGCGTCGTAGAGACCCTCTTTTTGTAGAAGCTTCTTGATCAGCCTAGAATAGGGAAGGGAATGGGATTTAGAGGCCATGCACTTCTCCATGTGCCCAAGGATGATTCTGGGAAGGTTGATGGGCTTCTTGAGGAGGAAGTGATAGAGGAGGATGGCATCGGGGATGTTGACGACCAGACGCTTCTCCTGGCGAGGGATCACCACATTGATGATGAACTGGTAAGCAAGCTTGGCGACCAAGGAGAGATGGTGCGTCGAGGGAACTTTGGAGGGAACCCGACCCTCAAAGATAGTGTTGTACACTTCAGCGCTATTGAAGTCCCCCCAGAGTTTGTTGGGCAACTCATTGAGCCCTTGTCCGGGGACCTGGAGTTGAAGGCGGATTGTCGACGTTGTAAAGATGAACTCGTCGCCTTCATGGGAGAGGGTTCCTTGAGTGCAGTCGTTGGTGATATTGAAGTTGTTGTAAAACTAACGCACTTGTGAGGGATCTACGCTCACAGTCTCTTGGCAAAGTCTCTCCCAGCCCTGAGCCTTGATCAGGTCCCACAGTTCCCCTAAGCCGTTGTCAACTAACACGTCTTCAGAGATGATAAGCGGAGGAAGGAGCTTCCGGCGTTCATCCACAGGGTGTTTCGTGGAAGAGGTCCCCTTCCCCTTTCTTGTAGTGCTCTTTGACGTGTTCCCCCTAGAGACCGTGCGAGGTCCTTTCTGCTGAGGGGGTGCAGCCGCTTCAATCATAAGCACGCGGTCCCTTGGCGGTTGGGAACTCGTGGACACCACCATTTGGTGTCCAGGTGTTGGGATCCGTGCTGGCTCCTTAGCAGCTGAAGCTTCTTCTTCTTCTTCGACCTCATCTTGGGAGGTCCCTTCTTCCTCGGAGGAGCTTGAGCTGGAGCCCTCCGCGTCATCTTCAGGATGACTTGTTGTTGCCTCAGCACCTCCAGCTGGTGCGAGGTCCCTTCTCTCCGTGGTCGCTTCAGGGGCCACCTTTTCTGGGGACTTTGTCCCTTGGGAGACTGTGTGCTCAGAGGGGTCCCGGTTGAGCTCTTCCTCGATTGCCTTGAGCTGGGCTTCCTCCTCTAGAGTTCCCATGATGATAGAAGGAGGGTCCTTGGTCAGTTTGCTGATGACCACGGAGAGAGGAAGATCGTCGTCGTTTGAGGTGAGAGCGACGGTACTTTTGGATGGTGAGGGAGAGGGGAGTTTGGTGGTGGTGGGGGATGTGATGGAAGAGGGGATAGTAGAAGGAAGAGGGGTGGAGAGTTGTGTGGATGGGGGAGGAAGGGATGTGGTGACTTGGGGAGTAGAGATCCCCGAAGTAGAAATGGGAGAGGTGGAGATGTGTTTTGGTGAAGAGGGAGAAGGAGTTTTGTGAGGTGGAGGTGGAGTTGGAGATCCCGTAGTTATGGGAACGGGAGGAAGTGAAGAAGGTTGGGGAGGTGGAGTTCCCTTGGAGGTGGGAACTGAAGGAGGTGGTGGAGGGGAAGTCGGTTGTTTTGTGAGAGTTCCCTTGGAGGTGGGAACTGAGGGAGGTGGTGGAGGAGGAGTTGGTTGTTTTGTGGGAGGAGGTTTGGGAGGTCCCTCGGTTAGAAGAGGAGGGAGAGAGGAGGAAGAGGGGAGTAGACTTTGAAGGAGGGAGAGGAAGAGATTCGGAAGAGGAAGAAGTCCAGGTGACAGTTTCGTCGGCCGGAGGAGGAGGAGGGGGCAAGAAGGGGCTTACTTGATTGTATAGCCCTTGGATAAGAACATCCTTCATGGTTGGGTCCGATTCTTGCTCAATCTCTTTTAGTTGAGAGATGAAGAGGATGCGAGGATTGGCATGTACCCATGCTTTGATCTAGGCAAAGGTGTGTTGAGGGACCATTTTTGTAGGGTTATTGAAGGTTTTGGAGGTTTCTTGAAAAAGGGAGTGAAAGGGATGTTGAGAAGAAGAGTTGCAGAGATGGAAGATGGAATAAGATCCCAAAAATGGCAAATAGGGGTTTTAAGGAGAGAGGGGAGGCGAGGGGTAGAAAGGGAAGTGGAGTAACCTCGATAACCGTTGCCCAATGAACGTGGGGCGTCGTTTCAACTTCTCTAGCACGCCTCTGGACACGCGTCACGACCTCTTGGGAAGTCCTTTTCAAAATTTGAATACTTGGCCCTCAACGTTTCAGAGCCTCTGACACAAAAGTCCGCTTCCCAAGTGACAGTTTTCTTTGTAGATGAGTCAGCGTTCCCTTTGTAGATGCATCAGTTCTCATGATCTTATCAAGGTCAGGGAGAGTGAAGTGGTTAAGGGAACTTCACACTCATCCTTTTGTGGGGCTAGGGAACTCAAAGGGAATCAGACAATTTTCGACTCGATAATGGAAATAGTTTGGCTCATGAGACGCGTTTGTCTGGTCCCTAGCTTAGGGTTGGTTATATGATCAACCGTCATAGTGGCTTGTAAGGTGGGATAAAGGGAACTCTGGTTGATCATTTATGGCCGAAAGAAATAAGGTTCCCTTGTACACATTTTTCTCTAGACTAGTAATCATGGCATAGTGAAAGCAATAAATCCAAGTTCCCTATCATGCAATCTTAGATAAACTAGTCAGGCATTGAGAGAGAGAGACAAACAGGGACTTGTTTAGTTTAGAGTTATCATCCCTAGAAGCATTCGAAAACGCTGGTAGGGACGTCTGTCTAAAGCTTTGGTAAGAATGTCCGCAATTTGCTCTTCAATTCTACAATGTTCCATCGAGATGTTCCCACTTTCAACATTGTCACGTAGAAAGTGATGCCTTATATCAATATTCTTAGTTCTAGAGTGATGCACAGGATTTTTGGAAATGTTTATGGCACTAGTGTTATCACAAAGTATGGGAACTAGGCCAAAAGACATACCGTAATCTTGGAGTTGTGACTTAAGCCATAGAACTTGGGAACAACACGATGCGGCAGCCACATATTCGGCTTCAGCTGTGGAGAGTGCCACTGAGTTTTGCTTTTTAGATCCCCACGAGACTAAGCATGACCCTAGGAACTGGGCCATTCCTGATGTACTCTTTCTATCGACCAAGTGCCCTGCAAAATCTGCATCTGTGTATGCAATGAGCTCAAGGGAACTTTTCCTTGGATACCATAGGCACAAGTTATCGTTCCCTTTGAGATACCTGAAAATTCTCTTCACCTCTTTCAGGTGTGATTCCTTAGGGTTAGCTTGAAAACGAGCACAAAGACATACGGAGAACATGATATCAGGTCTACTAGCTGTTAAGTAGAGAAGGGACCCGATCATACCTCGATAGTTCCTTTGGTCCACACTAATACCTGTTTCATCCGCATTGAGCCTTGAATTTGGTGAGATGGGAGTGTCAATGGGCTTGGAGTGTTCCATCCCATACTTCACGAGCATTTCCTTAATGTATTTCTGTTTATGAATCTTTGTTCCCTCCTTGGTTTGGGATATTTGAAGTCCCAGGAAGAACGTGAGTTCCCCACTGAGACTCATTTCAAACTCACTGCTCATGAGGTCCTTAAATTTCTCTACAAGAGTTTCGTTAGTTGCTCCAAACACAATGTCATCAACATATACTTGCACAATCAAAATGTCTTTAGACTCTTTCTTTAAAAACAAGGTCTTGTCTATGGAACCGCGAAGGTACCCATGGGACAAGAGGAATTGAGCAAACCTGTCATACCAAGCTCTAGGAGCTTGTTTGAGTCCGTAGAGGGCCCTCTCCAGGAAATAGACATGGTTGGGTAGCTTCTCATCTTCGAATCCTGGAGGTTGGGCCACATACACTTCTTCCTTGAGATGTCCATTGAGGAAGGCTGTTTTCACATCCATTTGATAGAGCTTGAATCCCTTGTGAGCAGCATAAGCAATTAAGATTCTGATGGCCTCGATCCTGGCAACCGGTGCGAAGGTCTCATCGTAGTCGATTCCTTCTTCTTGCCTGTAGCCTTGTGCCACTAGCCTAGCCTTGTTCCTTGCTACAACCCCAGTATCATCGAGCTTGTTCCTAAAGACCCATCGAGTTCCTATGATGTTCTTGTTTTTGGGCCTAGGAACTAGCTTCCAAACTTTGTTCCTCTCGAATTGGTGGAGTTCTTCTTGCATGGCTTGAATCCAATCTGGGTCCTTCAAGGCTTCTTTGATATTTTTGGGTTCCACCATTGAAACAAACGCGTTAAAAGCACAAAAATTATTGAGAGAGGAACGAGTTTGTACACCTTTATCAAGAGGGGAGATGATGTTCTCAATGGGGTGGTCCTTTCTTTGTTGAAAGGTTCTTGTATGAGTGAGTTCCCTTGCATGTGTGTCATCTTCAGTTGGTGTTTCTTTGTCATGGGAACTCTCATCTTCAGCTTCTTCATTTGATGTTTCTTCAGAGATTTCTGGCAGGTTCCCTCTTTGTTCTCCTTGAATACTTGATTCTGGCAGAGTATTGTCTTGGGGACAGCAGAATTGTTCCCTGAAGAGGGAACCTCGAGAGAGTTTGAGGTGTCTTGTAGTTCTTCGGAAGAGGGAGCCTCGAGGGAGGTTTGATCAGTGAGAGTTGGACCTTCGTCGTTGTTCCCTGGTTCCTCTCGAATTGGTGGAGTTCCTCTTGCATGGCTTGAATCCAATCTGGGTCCTTTAATGCTTCTTTGATATTTTTGGGTTCCACCATTGAAACAAACGCGTTAAAAGCACAAAAATTATTGAGAGAGGAACGAGTTTGCACAACTTTATCAAGAGGGGAGATGATGTTCTCAAGGGGGTGGTCCTTCCTTTGTTGAAAGGTTCTTGTATGAGTGAGTTCCTTTGCATGTGTATCAGCCTCAGTTGGTGTTTCTTTGTCATGGGAACTCTCATCTCCAACTTCTTCATTTGATGTTTCTTCAGAGATTTCTGGCAGGTTCCCTCTTTGTTCCCCTTGAATACTTGATTTTGGCAGGGTATTGTCTTGGGGAACAACAGAGTTGTTCCCTGAAGAGGGGACCTCGAGAGAGTTGGAGGTGTCTTGTAGTTCTTCTGAGGAAGGAGCCTCGAGGGAGGTTTGATCAGTGAGGATTGGACCTTCGTCGTTGTTCCCTGGTTGTGGGATATTGCTTGCACTTGGATAGTCTTCATCCCTTTTCCTTGGCTCATCATCGTCATCATCATCGTCTTCATGTCTGACTAGCTTGAACAGAGTTCCCTTCCCTTGGGTCTCGGTTCCCATCTTTATAGACTTTTCGTTGAAGACGACATGAATGCTTTCCTCTATCTTCTTGGTCCTTTTATTATAGACCCTGTAAGCCTTGCTTTGTGATTAGTATCCCAGGAAGATCCCTTCGTCGCTTCTGGGGTCGAATTTGCCAAGATTGTCTTTGCCGTTGTTGTGAACAAAGCATGTGCAACCAAATGTTCTCAAGTGTGAGATGTTTGGTTTTCTTCCTTTGATGAGCTCATAGGACGTCTTGTTGATCACTGGCCTTGTCATGGTTCGGTTCAGGATGTACGTAGCTGTGGAGATGGCTTCAGTCCAGAAGTACTCAGGAACTCCACTTTCAATCATCATGGTTCTGGCCATGTCCTCCAAGGTTCTGTTCTTTCTCTCGACCACTCCATTTTGCTGAGGGGTGCGAGGAGCTGAGAAATTGTGAGAGATCCCATTTTTCTCACAGAAGTTTAGGAACTCTGAGTTTTGAAACTCAGTTCCGTGATCAGATCTGATTGCTTTTAGTTTTAGCCCCAAGCTTACTTCTGTTCTTTTGATGAAGGGCTCAAATTCTTCAAATGCTTGTGATTTTGCCTTCAAGAAAATAACCCAGGTGAATCTTGAAAAGTCGTCAATTAGAACATACATGTACCTTTTTCCACCGTAGCTAGCCGTTCTCTTGGGACCATAGAGATCCATGTGAATTAGCTCTAGGGACCTGGTTGTGCTTACCACCTTCTTTGGTTTAAAGGAGTTCCTGGTCTGTTTCCCTCGAACACATGCTTCACACATTTTGACTCCTTCGAGATTGATCCGTGGAAGACCAATGACCAGATCTTGTAGATAAAGCTTCAGGATTTGATTTACACCAGCATGTCCCAGTCTTCGATGCCAGAGTTCCGTGTCATCTTGGGAACTCGCAAGGCACAACTTCATTGGTGGTTCAAAGTTGGTATCCACCACATACACATTGTTGTATCTTCTTCCTCTCAGAATTACTTTGTTGGTCTTCTTGTTGATGACGAGACATTCATCTGAGTCGAAGGTGACGAGGTTGTTCCCTTGATCACACATCTGGGAGACACTCAACAGATTGTATCCCAGATCCTTTACCAGATTTACGTTGCTAACTTTGATAGATCTATTGAGCAACACTTCTCCTTTTCCAATAACTTCTCCCTTGTTTTTGTTGCCAAATGAGACGTGGCCCCCTTCGGCATGAGTGTGGAGTGAGATGAGGATATACTTGTTTCCTGTCATATGGTTCGAGCATCCGCTATCTATGAACCATGTACTGTTCCCTCTCACTGCCACCTACAAGGAAAAGTTAGTGTTTTGAGACCCGGGCAAGATGACTCTTGCCAGGTCCCTTGCAAGGGAAAACATTTTCATTCAAGATATAGTCAGAAATGTTGATTTCTTTAGAATTTTGAGAGTTGGAGTTTCTTTGGTGATTAGCATGACGTTTTTGTTTGTTTGGAAACTCATGGTTTCTAGGGGTTTGGGCTCTCTTCTTGGGAAATGCATCCTTGTAGTGCCCATGAGCACCACAGTGCCAACACGTCTTATAGTATTCTCCCAGGTAGTATTTTGGGTGTGGTCTTTGGATCCGGTTCCTATCCATGGTTTCTTTGTTGTACACCCGAGACCCGTTTCCCTTAGCAATTTTGACATAGATTCTATGTCCGGAGTTCCCAGTATAGTAATCTTTCTCACCATTGTTTCCACTCTCTAGGACCCTGATTTTCTCCTTGAGATGAGCATTTTTCTGTTTCTCGCACTGGAGTTCTAAGGCCCTACACTCATAGATTTCATGTTCGCTCAGGGGTGACTTTCCGTTTTGGAGCACTCCCCTTTATATCCTATGCCATGTCTGGCTGGGACAAACTTAATTTGGGAACTGGAGGCTTCAAGATGTTCGGGAGTCTTACTCAGGTTTTGCAAGAGGGTGTTCTCATCTTTTTCTAGAGTTTTGATTTCTCTTTCTAGATCTACGATGTGAGACACATGGGACTTGAGTTTTTCTAGAAGGGATATGCAGTTGGGACAGGGCTCAAGACCAACTAATTGAGAATTTATGTGCTCCTGTTTTTCCAACATGTTTTGCAGTTTTATGTTATCTTTGACAAGGCTTGAAAGAATTTTCAACAACTCAGGTTTTTCATAGTTACTCAAAGAATCAAGAACAGTTTCAGTGGTTACCTCACTGGGTTGTTCCCCAGTGGTTTCTCCTATGGCCATGCCACACATGTCTGGGAGTGCCCATGACTCGGGATCTTCGGCTTCATCATCGCTCCAGGTAGCGATGTAGGCCTTCTTTCCTTGCTTCCGACCATCAGTTCCCTGTGGGCATTCCTTCGCAAAATGTCCTTTCCTGTTGCACTTGTAGCAGGTCACATCTGAGAGATCCTTCTCTGTGGGCTTTCTTTGGGAACTCTGTCGCTTTCCCCAGTTCCCACTGTTCCGTTGAGACTTCCCTTTGTAGAAATTTCGAAGAGCCTTTGTTACAAGAACTAGCTCCTCATCCTCTTCTTCTTCGGAGTCTTCGTGTTGTTCTTGGGTTGATTTGAGCATTTTCTCGATCTTGAGTGTGATCCCTCGATGAGCTCGAGTTTGTTCCTTATCATCGATCTTCCTCTTTTGGTGTCCCACTAGCTTTCCAAACACTTGATGGAGCATGAGTGTTCGATTTTCTGGATTTTCCTTTAACATCGTTCTCTCGTTTGCCCATTCTCCAGTCAATCCGTTGAAGAGTTGTTGGACCTTCATTTTGTGGGTGATTTCTTCTTTGGTAATCCCCAATCCCTCCATTTTAGTGCAAAGTCCTTCAAATCGGGATTAGTAGCTATCGACGGACTCTCCCATCTCCATTTGGAAGTTGTAGAACTCCCTTTTTGCATTCATCTGAAGATCTTCTCTGAGATCTGAGTTCCCAACGTGCATTTGTTGGATGGCTTCCCACATTTCCTTAGCTGTGTCAAGGTTTGCAACCCTGTCACAATCTTGTACGCACATGGACCTCTTTAGGTACTGTTTGACTTTGTAGTTTGCCTCCATGCACTTGTACTCGTTGGGTCCCCACTTTAAGAGGTCGTTGACTATAGCTGGATCGATTTCAAAGTTGCCACTCTCGATGACACACCAGGCTTGGTAGTCTTGGCCACGCATCCAATCCTTCATGTCGCATTGCCAGCTTTCAAATCTTCCTGTAATAAGCCTTGGCGGCTTACTAGTGTTGTTCCCCACCTGAGTAAGTTCCTGAGCCATTTGATACCTGCGATGCTAACACAAATCTAGAGCGCTAGCTCTGATACCAATTGTTGGATCGTAAACGTTAGCAAAGAGCTTGGGAACTGGCAGTTAAGCTGTTCCCAAGGCAACGGAAGTAAACAGTTCGCAAGTAATAAAAAACAGTGAAGAACACAGTTCCTTTATAGAGGAACTCCACTACAACCAACTAGTTGTATGGGTAAACCTCTACCTCTGCTTGGAGGATTTTGAATGACTTACTTATATTAATTGCTTTGTTCCTTAGTTACACAGCCGGATTCACACTTCTCTGTTCCTACGAGTTCTTCCTAACTCTAGCAACACTAGTAAATCCTCTCAACTGAGTTCCTAAGCTCACAACAGCAAAACACAAGTAACTCAAACCTTACACTGACTTCTCAGTTCCCTTGCTCCTGAGAACTTCGGCTTCACCGTCGTCGAGATCACACACTCGTCGGCGGGGACTTCTCTTCCTTTTCTTTCTTTTCTCTGGTGTGGGTGTTTGTGAGTTCTGGGAGAAGTACTCAATCCGAGTACTATTCATTTGGCTTTATAGTCCAAGTGAGCTTGGGCAGTCGCATCTTTCATTTGTGTCCAAAATGCCCTTTGCTTGATGCCCAAGTTGTACTTTCTTCACATGTGACTTTGGTTTGAACTAGGTCAACTTCTTGGATCAATCGGACCGTTGGATGAAGCGTGACAGTCTGATCCTCAGACTGTTCCCTCGGGCTGTCTGAGACAGAATCCCGCGATCTGCGCTGAACGGTCGTTGTCCTCACATGTGAGTTCCCATCTCATGGGAACTGTCTTGTTCAGAGTTCCCTTGATGGAAACTCTTCATCGTTGTAAGCTTGTGTTCTCTTGATTGTTTCTGGGAGTTCCCACTTCATGGGAACATTTCTCTTCAGAGTTCCCTTGATGAAAACTCTTCATTGTGGCTTGCAGTGGCTTTTGGTCATTCATAGGAGTTCTTGGCTGTACCTGTGTTCCTTAGAAATACTTGAACAAACCACATTAGTTCCCTATGGTGTTTGTCATTATCAAAACTTAAGAGAATTACATCGTTGATCCGTTGTTTAGACCCAGAGGTCCCAACAGCGTCCCAACAGAATATATGTATCAACTTCAAAAGATATTTTTATTGAAGAATAATCGCATAAAAAACCTATTTTTTATACCTCTTTATCTTGATTTTTTCAACTAAATTTTATTTTGATCAAGAGTTTTATTAGTACAATTTCAAAAGATATTGCCAACAGATATTATGAAGTTTAAAAATAAAGATTTGGAAGGATACTTAGGTTATGAACTTTCCAAAAAAAAAAAGATTTGGAAGGATATTTTATACTTATATTATACGGAGTATTATGATTGATTTACCCTTTTTATTTTATTGTAATTTACATTTATATATAATCATTAGTTGATATTTGATCAATTAAGGAAAAAAGTGTAGTCTTTATTATTTAAAGAAATTACATAGTATCAATTAAAAAAAAAGTTATCCGTATTTTTCTTGACCTCTTAACTACTGTTACTTAATTGTTTGCATTTATTGTTTCTTATATAATACAGAGTATCTATTAGTATTAATAAAGGAGAAATAGAATAAAAAGGAAAAAGAAAAAAGAGAATATGTGTGAGAGAGATTTAAGGGAAAAATCCCATATTATTATGGATAGGTTAAGTTCATAAGATTTACCAGGGTAAAATAAAAATAATTTAAACATTAACTATTTTTTAGAAAAATGTAATGCCCATCATTTATTATATTTATCTAATTACACATCTACTATATATAAAAGCAATAAGATAAAGATTATCCATTCCTTAAATATTTCTTAAATATGTTATTTATAAATTTTGATAAACACGTCGGATACAAATTTTTTGATTCTTTATATATTCCTTAAAGATTATCCATTTCTAACATTTTAGTTCCTATTATTTTAATTTTTGTTATAAAATAGATAGCTTCAATAGTATATTTTTTAATTAAGAATATATAAAAGATTTTGGTGAAGATTATACCAAATTAAACGATAAAAGATAATACTAAACTAGAATCGTGGATTTCCAAACTACAAAATCGTGTATTAAATAAAAAAAATCTAAAACAAAAAATATATAAAAATAATATACCAAAATGGAGAACATATTACCAAACTAAAATATAGAAAATAATTTTTTTATAATATCTTATAAATAATGGAGATTCTTGGTTAATATTTAAACAAACTATAATAATATAGTATGATATTGACAAATAATTTTATTTTAAATGAAAGATGATATATAAGTTATAATTTTTTTTAATTTATAAAATCGTTAGTTACCACATATCACGGGTAAGAAATAAGGACACCACATTAAGTCGCCTCATTTTCGCCATGTGTCGTTGCCATGTTAACTCACCTCATTTTTTGTCACATGTATCAGGTAAGAAATAAGGTCACCACATTAAGTCATCTCATTTCAAATATTGGACATTGTGTTAATTATAAAATAGATAAAAAAACAATTCTTTAATTAATTAAAATTTCTGTTCAAATATTTTATCAAATTTTGTTAAATATTGGTTGATCATCATATTCAATTTGTAGGTCATGCTTAATTCATTTGTGGTATTTAATATTAGTATATTATATGTATAAGGACATTTTATTTTATATATTTAGTGTCTTAATACGATTATGCATTGAATCAATATGCAAAATGATACATTTATGATATAAAATTCAAATGAAACTTTAACAAGATTCGCACATGGCGCGGGTACATACGCTAGTTGTTGTACTAAATTCCAATAAAACAAAAGAAATTACAATTAGCAGGGAACAAATCCAGCAAGCACTCAACAATAACAAATCACACAACCATAAACCTTGGCTTTCAAGCTTATATGATCGAGTAAACAGGGAAAAAAAGAACGACAAAGGTTCTTTACAAGGCACTCAGCAACCAGCCATCCAGCAACCAGCCTGGGTTCATCAGACACACAAAACTGCACATGCATAAAGCAATCTTTGCCTCACAATGGCCATAAGCAGATGAGGAGCACTGGTGAAGTACAATAAGGGCAATATCTAGAGAAGAGGATTGGGTGAAAGAAAAGATGAAGAATCAAGAAGAGGGTGTTTTCAGGAATTAATCTAATTTGTGATAACAAACCAAACTACTCGGATTTGTAGAATTATAATAAATGGAATTCAAAACAAAGCAAATACTTTAAAATAAGGCATCATCCATTCATCCTAATGTAACCTGATAGATAGTTTGAGGAACATGAAATACAGCTAATTTTCAATGTGATCACTTTGAGAAGAACATGAAATC
The DNA here is from genome assembly GCA_964016875.1 of Fallopia convolvulus. Lineage (NCBI taxonomy): Eukaryota > Viridiplantae > Streptophyta > Magnoliopsida > Caryophyllales > Polygonaceae > Fallopia > Fallopia convolvulus. The sequence goes on along the minus strand of OZ024720.1, from coordinate 46,665,098 downwards.
CATCCATGTTCAACAAGTTAAATTCAATAGAGGGCAAATCCACCTACCTAACATGCTATTAGAAATCAAAATGTGCTAATCTAAGAAAGCTCAATCAAACTGAATTCCCCACAATTTTAAATTTCTATTAGAAATAGCAAAAGCAAGGCATCCCATTGATCACTATAATTCATAGCAAAGCAAACAGAATATAATCGTTATCTCATTTTGCTATGAACACAAACGATTCGCATCACAATGATAGAATATTCTCAAAAGAGAGCTAGAGCTGAGAGCATACTTCTAAGCATTAAGGATAGCTTGACAAAAACATGAGTGTCTCAAGACTGAAATTCAAGTAGTTCAAAGGAAATATCATTTCAGAGCAGGTATCCCTAGATAACCAAAAAAATCAAACACAATCGAGAAATGGACAAAAATGCATATTCAGCTAGTCTACTCTTGTTCACTAGCATCGTCATCGACCTTGTTGTTGTGCTTCCTTGCGTACCTCTGGTTCCTCAAGAACTTGGGAACCATATGCAAAAAAAACAATCCAATCTACAACGTACATCCGATATCAAAGACCAAAACCTAAAACAATCGACATTCCACTAATGAACATGCGTAACACACACACACACACAAACACACACAGAAAGAGAGAGAGAGAGAGAGAGAGAGAGAGAGAGAGAGAGAGAGAGATGTGGAAGAGCATACCCCCTTGGTAGACTGGTGGCGGTGCTTACGAGGCTTCTTGATCCCATTCCTGTGTGCCTTGTAGGATTGGTTGTGAGTGGTACGGTTCTTCTATTTTGCCATTTCTGGCACTGAATCGATCTCAAAAACAGTAAAAACGGAGAATAGGGAGTGAGGGAGATATGGAGAGACTAGAGAGCAGAAACCTGAAACTACGATGAGGCGCAAGAATGAACAAAGTGTGAAGTCATTCCACGGATCTCTTTAACATGAAGAAAACCCTAATTCTGACGACGGACCCTTGGGCCAATGAGAAATAGGCCCAAATTCGACAAAGTTAACAAGAAGCACAAAAAAACGCACGAGTTTTTTTTTTGATAAAATGAGTTGATAAAGAGATATCATCAATAATACAAGGTCAACCTAAATTATCACATCGAATGATTTTTAAACAAATCAAACAATAAAAATTGAAGATGAAACAAATGTCTTAACTCCACTAAAGAAATATCATCAAAGCGCAAATCCAAGCAAGAGGAGGAAATTACATGACAAATCTGCGGAATACTGACATGGCTTCTTGCTAAGAAGTCGGCAACTAAGTTAGGATCCTAAAACAATAAAAAAAATCATATCAGAAAAACCCGACACTAAATTTCGAATGTCTTCATAATTGAGAATATTTCCAGGGAACTTTCCAAACATTTTTTTAAAGAATTCATAAGAATTAAATTGTCCCTTTCAATAATTAATTTATCAATCTGCAAGGCTAAAACAACTCTAAGACATTCAAGAAGAGCAAATACTTCTGCTTTTAAAACTGACATTAGTTGTAGGGGAATTCGATCACAACCTATAATTTCACTATTATGGTTCCTAATAATAAAACTAGCAAACGTAGCGGAATTTCTTTGTTTGAAGGCGTCAAAATTGAGCATTACCCATAAAGGAGGAGGTTTTAGCCAAGAGGCACAATTTTTTCTTTTAGGCTTATTTGTCATTGTTTTATGAGATTTAGAATTCGTAGATTCCCATGGAAGATATTAGGTAAAAGCCAAAATCACAAGCTAAATGATTAGGAATAATCCTAGTAGGATTAAAGATAATTACATTCCTATGACTCCAAATGAACCACCATAGAAAGCAAAGAATATCTTTATTGCTATTTAAGTTAAGAGTTGAAATTAAATATCATTAAAACTCCCTGAAATAGCTAAGTCAAAAGAGAACCATAAGTTAGATTCCAATTTAGCAATCGTTTTCTTTGTAAAAGAACAATTGAAGAAGAGATGGTTTAAGTTTTATTTTCAACATCACATAGAGAACAACAGTGAGAGGCACAATTATAAAAGCGATTTAATCTATTAGTAGTAGGAAGACAATCAACACAAGATTTCATAAAAAATTCTGAATTTGTGGTGGCAGTTTTGTTTTTCAAATCAAAGAATAACCTATTGTATTCATATTTCTTGATTCATTCATAAGAGCAGAAGTTGACTGGACTGAAAAGCATCCATTTGAAGATGGAAGCCATACAACCCGATGTGCAAAATCCGTAAGAGTAATCCTTATATTAGAAATTAAGTCTATGATCACTAAAGGAGATAATAAATTGCTAAGAGCTTGGACATCCCAAATTTTAGATGACGTAATAAAAGCAGAAACTTTAAGCAACTGATCATTATTATCAAAATAACAAAAAAGATTTGAATCCCCAAGCCACTTACCACACCAAAATTTTATAAAATTACCATTTTCCGAAATCCATTTCACTCCTTCTGAAAAAAATATCCCTGAAATTTAGTAATGATCCAAAATACCAATAACTAATTTTCTTTTGAAATTGGAATAAATCTTGAGATCATAAGTATTTATCCTTTATTATTTTAACCCAGAAATTATCTGGTTCAATTAAAATTTTCCAATGAAGTTTCATTTGAATGGATATATTTACATTTTGAACAGTCTGCAACCCAACTCCATTTTCTTTAGGAGAGCAAATTTTTAACCAACTACAAAGAGCGTGATGATTTGGATTAAATTTATTCCATGAGAAGGACTTATCTTTACAACTATAAGAGTTCTGCCTCACAAGTCAAATAAATACACTACATTTATGTATTAATTTTTATCAAAATTAAAATACAATTAAGTATTTAAATATATTGGAAAGACATTATACACATATTTACAAATTGACTATTTATAACTTGAGATTCTTCTTTTAATATAATAAATATAAATACTATGTATGATTTAAAAACATATGAAGACATAATATCATTTTTCTTAGAAAAAAGACACAATATCATTATTGGCTATTCACAATTTCATATATACGAGAAGTGAATTAATTTGAATTTGAAAAAAATTATAAATACAAACTTGTAAAATTGGTAGTAGATTGATCAAATAAAATTAAAATATACTTGAACAACTAACATGAAAAAAATTATCATATCTTAAATTGCAATGTAGTGAGAACCAGACTTGTCAATCGAGTCGGGTCGGGCGGGTTCGGGTTCGGTCATTCCGGATTTGGGTTAAATCGGGCTCGGTTTCATTATGGGTCACTGGTCAATCGGGTCGGGTTGTAGCGGGTATTCGGTCGGTTCGGGTTGACCAGCGGGGCTAAAATATCCTTTTTTATGATTATTAAAACCAATTTTTAATTAAAATAATAATTTTTAATTATAATGTACTATTTTAATTTATTTTAATAATAAAATATATTATTATTTTCAAAATAAATTTTAAAAATTCTATAAAAATACTAAATCGGTCAACCCAACAGGTTTCGGGTTTCAACCCAATGGGTTTCGGGTTCGGTTGATTTTGGGTTTCAAGTTCAAATTTTCGGGTCTTGACCCTAAAATTATCGAGCGGTTCGGGTCGGGTGGGCGGGTTTGGTCAGCTTTTGACAGCTCTAGTGAGAACCGATTAAAAAATCAAATACTATGTAGTTTATTTATGCATAATTTGCAACTTTTTATTTTGTATTAGTTATATGATTAGCTATGATATTTCATAATGCAATTCAATAAACTCTAAATTAGTACACTTAATCATATATTATAACTTCCAAAAACCTAGACTGTTAAAATAATAACAAATATGAAATATAACATTTGTCCTGTCCAACGGACGTCCCTTAGCATTCTAGTTAATTTTATCAATGTCTTCCCACACCCCTTTTGGGAGTAGAAAGCTTTGCATTAAATAACTAACTTGACCAAGCACATTTGATTGAATTAAAATTGATCGACCCACTTGAGAAATGGAATTTGCTTTCCGTTGGGATAGTTGTGATTTTAGTTTTGTAAATGTGTCAGAAAACATTGCATTTTGGACCCTACCTTTTAAAATAGAAATGCCCAAATATTTTTCCATTGTTGTAGTAATCAGAATATATACTTGCTAGGGATATAGTAGAGGGTTTGGAAATATTTGTTGATGTTTGGAAAGTACTCTTATGATAATTAAAGAGAGTCTAGAGATTCGAGATGTAATACCCAAATTGTTTTAAGGTCGGAAAATAAGTTTCTTGTTTTACAAGTAACCTCGTAAGACAGATTAATTATTAATGCGTTTTGACAACCAACGAACTACATCCTTATTTTGATCCTCGTTATAAAATTTATATCTATTATTTCTAATATCTTAATTTAACCAGTTGGTTTTTCTTCTTCATTAACTACACAATTTATCCTTTAAACAAGTTACAAATCATATTTCTTTTTAAATGTATTTTCTATCCAAAATATTGATCTTATCTTTACGTTAGTTTCGTTCAACCCCCGTTAGTTTCGATCAATCCCAACAAATTCTATCTTAACCTTTCTTTATGTGATTGCCGCCGACCTTCTTCTTGTTCAATGCCAATTCGTATAAACCTGTCAAAAACCAAAACCAACCTACATAACCAATCTGGATCTCTCCCTCGTTGCCTTTCCCGTTAAACAATAACCAATAGCACACCATCGTAATCAGTAGTCGCCGATTCCGATCACCGAACCAAATCATTGCCGCTCTACTGTTTAATTCGTAGACACCGAGATGGAGTTGACGACTTCTATCTTCCAGCAGCACTTTGATTTTAACGTAGAGCTTTCTTCGTTGTTGTTCCCGATCGACTCCGAGGTTGTAAGCGAACTCTGATCTCACTGCGTTTGTTTCTTTTCTGGTTGTGTGGACTAAATCTAAGTGTGTCTTTCTTCCTGCTTACCAAGCTTGTTGTGCACTATCCTCCGCCATCTTCGACAAGTCGCACTCGAAGGAGATCACACCACCATCTCTAGGGAGTGTCGATGTTCCTTCTCATTCTCGGTCTTAATTTTGGGACAAGGTTTACCGCGTTGAATTTTTTGATATATAGTCATGTGTTTAATTAGTTGATCTGCTCATTCAACAATAAATAAGATCGTGTTGAGTTCTTCATTAATGGAGTTTAAGTGTCATTAAGAGCTTTATTCTTATTCTATAAATATAAGTCTTTTGTTTTGTCTTGTCTTTATTATATATATATAAACCTAGATGTTTAACGTTATAAGTGTATAGGCTAGATTAGTTAATGCCTTATTTTGTTTTAGTGGGTTTGGGTAGTTTGAACCGATACATATTTTTGCTTGGACAATCGTCACTTTCGTACAGTGGCGAAGTTTTTGGGTTCAATATACTTTTGAAAGGGGCTTATATATACATGTGTGTGTAGTACTGATAGCGATAAAAGGACCATGAAGATTAAAGTTGAAAAGAAGGTGTCTAGAAGGTCAAGACCGAGACCTTTCCCAAGGTCAAGAGCGTTCAAATTTAAAGAGGTGTTCATGGACTTGATATTATCTCTTCAAAATACCCATCCATGGCGTCCAAGGCTAGCAAGGAAGAGAATCAAGTCACAAAAGTTTGGAAAGTAAGAAGTCCGTCAAATGGAAAACAATGGTCAGTAAACTGGTCATAACTTGGGCTAGAAAATTCATCTCAAGTCCATTAAGTACTCGTTGGAAAGATAATTAAAATTTCTACAACTTCGTAGTTTACTTGAAATTCAGAATCCAACAGCAAAGGGCCGAAAACTGGGTTTTACTGAGAACTGTTCAAGTCTTACGGGAATCTTATCTTTAGTCTAAATTTCTATCTTTATTTATTTTATTTATGAACGATTTTATATTTTAAATAATGTAGAGAAATTCAATCAATAGGCTGATGTTAGTTGGTTGAATATTCTCTCTCCTGGTTGTTAGAGATATTTTTAGTTTGTTAGAGATATTTTGAGTTTGTTAGGATGTTTCCTTAAATAAATAAATCAGCCATGATTTATTTTATTTAAGGGGATCTAGATATATTTAATTAGATATTTTACTATACCTTGGAAAGCAAGACAAGGAGGCCTCATCTAGCTAATTAGGGTCGGCCACACCCCCTTGCTTGCTCCCCAAGGATTAGCTTTTGTATTCTCTATTTATACTTTGCATTTTCATTCAATAAAAATCAGCTTGAGAGAGATTAAACCCAAATTGGTTTAATCTATCTCTTGGGCTCAAAAATAACGACTTGTGCATGCTTGCAATTGGAATTTCGAAATCTTCATCATCAATCCGATTCTTCTCTCTTTCATACTCAAATCTGAATTGTGGTGTGATCAATTTGATTGTTCTAAGTTGATTGTTAAAGATCTAACTTAGTTAATCAATCGGATTTAGCGTTAGAGCCAATCCGATTGAACTATTGAGTTGATTTATCTAGAATTCAGATTCAATCCATTCATTCAAGTTCGATTCAGTTTGTTACTTGTGGTCCACGTTTTTCTCACATTGATTGCAAATTCAGGTTGGAATAATCATTACAAGGCAAGATCGGGATCGTGTGGGTCATATACGAGGTTTCTACGGAGGATTCCGGGGCAATCACGTATTAAGAATAATAGATTGCATGCTGAAATAATAGCTAAGTAGAAATCACTTTGAAGAAAGGAGTGATGAAATAAAAGTCACTTAGCCCACCATATTTTCTGTCCTTGCATGCTGAAATTTGGCTTTATTAACTTGCATAGAGTCAATTGAGAGATTGCATGTGTTTTAGAGCTCATAGAGGGATTATTTGCATTGCTTGTCTTACTGCATACTTGCCATTTGCTTAAGCTGCATATTTCCTTTATTAATCATTAGTGTACCATACCTATACTATATCTACCCATTTACTCCCTCAATCCAACCCAAAAACTGAATTAAGTTGATTGGATTGCTTTGAGGCAAGTTTTGGCTTGATTAAGGTGTGGTATTGCTTGTGTGATTTGCTTTTGGAACACACTACTCTCTCTCGTTTTATTGCTTTGTTTTCAGGATTAAGATGTATTGGTGTGATCCCGTTCATGATATTCCACCAACTCCAAGGGTACAAAGACCTCCAAAGATTGAGCCTTTTTCTGGAGAGTATGGACCGAATGATTATTTGGCATGGGAGCGAGCTGTTGATTACTACCTTGACTACTATGGTTATGATGAATGGGATATCCTTCCATAGGTGACTAACTACCTTGTTGGTTCTGCCCGTTCCTTTTGGTTATGGATATGTCAATCTAGAAGACGTCAAGGCTTGATTCCAATTACAACATGGGATCAAATGAAGTTTGTAATGCGAAAGATCTATGTTACAATTGATGAAAAGTTGCATAGACGTTATAAGGAAGCTTGTGCTCCTGCTTGCCAAAAGAGAGCTCCAACCCGATCCTTGAATCACAAGTATGAGTCCTTGGACTTGACTAAGGAGGCTTTGGCTAATTCTAGTGAAATGAGGTACAATTCTAACTCTTCTTCCATTGGTTTAGATACTAACTCCTTTTTGCAGGAATTGGGAGTTTCTGACTCACCTAAACCAGGAATGTTCACTCAAGAAGAGAAAGTTATAACCCCACATAGCCAAGAGACCTCTAAAGAAGAAAGTAACCTCCTATGTGATCTTCAAAGCCATATTGATGAGGAAGGTTTGAAGGAGGAGGTGCCAGCTAAAGAAATCATTGAAGGGACGATCATGGAGGAAGAAACGGATCTCTCAAATGAAGTCTTTGTCAAAGAGAGCCTTAATGTCCAAGAGATGATTCAATGTCTTCCATCAACTATGTTTGCTCCAAAACCTTCTATACTAACCATGGTGCCTTTAGTATTTCCAACATTTCAAGATTTTTCTCCTCTTAATTTTACATGCAACTTCGAATCGAGGGCGATTCGAGGTCAAGTGGGGGAGAATGATAGCGATAAAAGGACCATGAAGATTAAAGTTGAAAAGAAGGTGTCTAGAAGGTCAAGACCGAGACCTTTCCTAAGGTCAAGAGCGTTCAAATTTAAAGAGGTGTTCATGGACTTGATACTATCTCTTCAAAATATCCATCCATGGCGTCCAAGGCCAGCAAGGAAGAGAATCAAGTCACAAAAGTTTGGAAAGTAAGAAGTCCGTCAAATGGAAAATAGTGCTCAGTAAACTGGTCATAACTTGGGCTAGAAAATTCATCTCAAGTCCATTAAGTACTCGTTGGAAAGATAATTAAAATTTCTACAACTTCGTAGTTTACTTGAAATTCAGAATCCAACAGCAAAGGGCCGAAAACTGGGTTTTACTGAGAACTGTTCAAGTCTTACGAGAATCTTATCTTTAGTCTAAATTTCTATCTTTATTTATTTTATTTATGAACGATTTTCTATTTTAAATAATGTAGAGAAATTCAATCAATAGGCTGATGTTAGTTGGTTGAATATTCTCTCTCCTGGTTGTTAGAGATATTTTTAGTTTGTTAGAGATATTTTGAGTTTGTTAGGATGTTTCCTTAAATAAATAAATCAGTCATGATTTATTTTATTTAAGGGGATCTAGATATATTTAATTAGATATTTTATTATACCTTGGAAAGCAAGACAAGGAGGCCTCATCTAGCTAATTAGGGTCGGCCACACCCCCTTGCTTGCTCCCCAAGGATTAGCTTTTGTATTCTCTATTTATACTTTGCATTTTCATTCAATAAATATCAGCTTGAGAGAGATTAAACCCAAATTGGTTTAATCTATCTCTTGGGCTCAAAAATAACGACTTGTGCATGCTTGCAATTGGAATTTTGAAATCTTCATCATCAATCCGATTCTTCTCTCTTTCATACTCAAATCTGAATTGTGGTGTGATCAATTTGATTGTTCTAAGTTGATTGTTAAAGATCTAACTTAGTTAATCAATCGGATTTAGCGTTAGAGCCAATCCGATTGAACTATTGAGTTGATTTATCTAGAATTCAGATTCAATCCATTCATTCAAGTTCGATTCAGTTTGTTACTTGTGGTCCACGTTTTTCTCACATTGATTGCAAATTCAGGTTGGAATAATCGTTACAAGGCAAGATCGGGATCATGTGGGTCATATACGAGGTTTCTACGGAGGATTCCGGGGCAATCACGTATCAAGTACCGTTTAGGCTAAGAGTACTTTTTAATTGGGATTAGACTAGTCTAGAAAAAGCTAGTGATTTCGGGGTAGATGGTTTGTTAAATAGTTTGTTAGGTGCTATTTACTAGTTGCTTAATTAGTAATATTTGTTAATATTTTTAGGGTTCTAGCGTTACTCGTGATCGTTAAATAGCAAAAGGATCGCCTTTAAGGTAAGTCGTTTTCGACTTGCTCGGTTCTTCTCTATCCTGTTAGATTCTATACCGTTATTGTAGGACGGATTTTGGGAACTAGTCCCGAAAATCTTTTTGAAGTGTTTTAGAATTGCTTGTGCTGTTGTGTGCAAATTGATTGTTAAATGAGTTTTATCGGAAATCAGTTTTCGAACGTTTTCTCTGTGTTGGTACCGTTACCGGCACGACCATCGTAGCCGGCGTAGAGGAAGATTTGTCTATATATGGCCCGTGTGACAGGAAACTGTACTCCTTCAAAACGAAAAACATTATCTATGTGTTTTGGCAAGTGCTCCAGTGGAGGCTTAGCCGGGGTTAGAAGGGAGATTGTGAAGTAGAGTGAGAGGCTTGCCTCTACACTCGGCGCGGGGTTGAGCGCCTTGGAGGTTGGATTGCGAGATGGAGGAATTGCATTGTTGTAAGATTGTATTTGTGAATGTGTATGTGGCTATGTGTGACTAACCAAGACTAATTTAGGTATTGGCCTTTAGGGTTATGAGTGTGTTTGTGGACTTGGATGCTGACTTTAGAAATGCTTTCAAAAAGCCTTGCGATTTCCGTATTCTTTCTAATTTGATAGATTAGTAGCTGACCCTTCGGGGAATATTTTTTAGTTCCAGATATGAACCAGGGAACCGTGCAGGAACCAAGGCCAAATGGCGGGGCGGAGCGGTAAAGAGCGCATGACATAGTGGAGTCTGGTTACTTTAGTTTATTTATGACATTTTAGGATGTTGGTTTTATTATTATGTTGGAGTTAGTATTATGTCTTGTCTTTTGTCATTCCTCGAATAATTTATTGTTAGTAGTGTCTTGTCGGATTTGGATATTTATGTTCTCGGGAATACATGCATAACTATGTTTTCTAATTTTAATTACATAAAAAAGTTGGATGTTTTTATTAAGTTTTCTTGTTGTGCCCGCGTTGCAAGATCCTAAAGTGTGGTTGTCAACCTACTTAAGTAGTACCTGGTAAGGTCTATTTCTAAGTAGCGCCTTGTGGAAAGACGGGGTGTTACACGAGAAAAAGTTGTGAGAATTTTTTTATTATAATTCATATTAGAATGTGTAGTATTCGCAAAAATTAAAGTATCATTTACAAAACTTAAGAATGGAATACAAGTTCCATTTTTAACTTATTGAATACCTACATGAAGTTTATCCAAATAGATTCATTTTTGAAGCGTTCTTGCTAGATATTCCATAGCTATAACAAAAATAAACAGAGACAAAGGATCGCCTTGTCTAATACCATAACAGGGAGAAAACTCACAATTAGGTTCCTTATTAACTAAAACGAAGAAAGAAGTAGAAATACATGTCATAACTAAACTAACCCAATGAAGGATAAATCTAAATTTAAGAAGGATTAGCCTAATAAAATCCCAATATAGGCATCGAACCTTTACAACCTTTTTTTTTATGAAATGAATGAAAATTTTCATGAGCTATATGTATATTATCTTTAATTAACCGACCTTTAACAAAAGCCCCTTGCAAAGGATGAATAATACTTGGAAGAATATGTGAGATTCGATTTGCAAGGATTATTATTATTATTTTATAAACTGCATTACAAAGACTTATAGGGCGAAAATAAAAAATGTTTTGCGGGCTTGTAACTTTAGGGATTAGCGTAATAAAAGATTTATATATTGATCGCATCATATGTCCAGAATGGAAGAAGCATTGACTGCTGAGATGACAGAGGATCCAACTATGGAGCAATAATGTTGAAAAAACTCAGTTGTGTTACCATCAGGACTCGGTCTTTTATCCATAGGCATATCAAAAATTACATTTTTAATTTCCGAGTGGGTTGGTGATTTACATAATAAAATACTTAGGGTTATTGCACAAGAAATATTTTTAAGGAAACGACATTCCATTTCACTTGTAATTTGTTGAGAGATTAAATCATGATCATACAGAGGTGTCCAAGATTCATTTGAAAACTTACAATGCGTTTTTTATAAGATCGGATTTTGGAGACCGATTGAAAATATTTTGTATTTTTATCCAAATTTTGTAAATGTTTAACTTTCGCTCTTTGTTTCCAGAAATTATGTTGAAATTGTAAAAGCACATTATACTTATTTAAGTGTCTTCATGTGTAATTTTCCTAATATACTATTATTAGGATCATATAAAATATCAACTTGCAGAGATTATAATTGGCGTTTAGAAATTTTTAATTCTTCATAATTATTATTAATATGATGTTTTGCCCAAACTTTTGAACATTTAAGGAGCTGAAGTTTCATGAAAAATCCAAACATAGAAGAACCATCTAAGTTATATCGCCACATCTTTTGCCCTAATTTTGCATATGCAGGGTTTTGAAGCCACGCATTTTTAAATCGAAACGGGAATTTTTGAAAAGATTTACCCTTGGATATACAAAATGTTATAAGGCAATGATCCGAAGTTATGAAAGAACGATGATGAACAGTTAAATTGGGAAACTCATGAGCTAGGTATTGATGAATAAGAAGTCTATCAAGTTTCTCAAAAGTATTTTTAGCAACAATCGAGCTTTTACGCCAAGTGAAAGCGAACCCCGAAGATTTAGCATCAACTAAACCAAAATGGTTTTTGAAGTTTGGAAGTCAAAAAAATCTAGAAGGAGAAGGCAAGGCTCCACCTAATTTTTCCGAGAAGGAACTAATTCATTCAAGTCCCCTACTAAAATGAACGATAACCGAGAATCTTCTAGAATTTGTTTTAAGTTATTCCAAAATAAATTCTTATAAGCATAAACAAAAATGATTAAGAAAATCAGATTTTTATGAGAGTATTTTAAAATAATAATATTAGTTGAATTAAGGAATAATTCACAAGAATTGGTAAAGACATTTTGACAAACAAGTAACCAAAGACCACCTTTTGTACCTATACTTGGACATAAAATAATTTTTTAAAAGCTGCATTTTCGAATTAAAGCATTATAAGGTTCTATATCAGTTTTAGTTTCTTCTAGGCAAAGTAAAATTAATTTATTTAATTTTCTTACAAACCCAAATTTTTCCCAGAAATTGGATCTACGCACACCTCTTACATTCTAAAAGCGATACTTATAAAAAAATGTTTTAAAATTATAACTAATCATATAAACCATTTGGCAACCTCTCAAAGACTATAGGGGAGAAGCCTATACAAACTATGATCAAACAAAATTGATAATCCACAATGGAACGAAAATCTACTTAAATTTGTATGAAACAACCTAAGAGAAAGCAAAGTAGTAGAAAAGAAAACAAGACATATAATTTGACAAGATCAACCAACATATAAAAGCATGCACAACAACATGAACTGATAATGTCCAACAAGACATACATCCAAAATATAACAATGAAACCCAAAAAGCATTAGAAATGCAGCCTTAGAGTTCTTGCAAAACCTGAACTTGTGAAGCCAATCAACAGGAAAGTAAGCAAGGCTATAGAAATAAAGAAAACACATAAGATAATATGAAAACATCATATTAGAACTTTCATTACTACAACCAAGGATGATTATTATTACTATACAAAAGATACCAACCTTACAAGCATCCCAAAAACTAATCATAACTCCCACAACAACTTGGAGAAAATTACCATGAGAACTACATGGATTTAGCAAAAAGATGAACATAAACTTAGGCCATAAACAAAGTTGAAACACGCAAAGTTGAAACAAACATAAAACTGAATCTTACAAGGAACAAGCCACTGAATTATGACAGCACTAATCATTGAACTGGTTGGTTTTTCTTAGCTCGGGTTCTTTTAGGTTTCTTGGAAGAAGTTGAAGTTCCTATAGATTTGTCATTCACAGCCTAAACCGCTTTGCGCTTGGGAGAATCAGAAGAGCTCTCCCCAACAAATTTAATCTCAATATCATTTAAATGTCTCCTCATTTAGGTATGAGATGACTCAAACCCATTATCTATGTTAGTCGTCCCCATATAAGCAAGATGAGGAATTTAAGGGCTAGCAACATAGCCAACACCAAATCCAGCAGGAGCTAAGGGAGAGGCACAGACAAATGGTGGGATCATCATTGTCTCGAGGATGGAAGATTTATTACAGAAAGAGCATAGGACATCTTCTCTCTAGCTTGCATGGCCATAACAATATCAACAAAAGTTGTAGGATCCATAGATGAGAGCATATCAAAAGCCATAAATGGAGTCAAAGAGCTCATATTGGGCAAAGGACCAGGAGGCAAAGCACCTCCCACAGAGGCTGGGACAACAGGTATCCCAGGCACTGAAGTTGTTAAACTTGCAGCATGCATTGGATTCACAACATTGGACCTGACAAAAGTTATTCCAGCAGAAGTTTTAGAAGTGACTGCTCGATCCACTAAATTGCCAAGTAATTTCAACCTTGTTTGCTGAATAAGTTCAAGATCATAAGAGTTATTATCCACACACAACTTGATCTTTCTTGGTTGTATGTTATTGAGAGGACACTCATCAAAGCTATGGTCAGTGTCCCCACAACAACCATAACCTGGAGAGACAGTTTCATACCACACCTTCAGAGTAATTTTAGAATTATCATGAGCAAGGACTTTGATACACCCTTTGAGAGGGATAGAGACACCAATGTTAACCAAAACTCGACATAATTTCATCTTATTCCTTGAATTAGAGACCTCGTCAAGCCTAATGAAGTCTCCAATTAAGTTATCTGTTAAGTTCAGATCAAGGGTAGAGGGGGTAAAAAGGTAATAAGGCAAGGAAGGAATCCTTGCCCAAATATCAGCACTAATCACTTCATCATTTGTGGGGTTAAACTCAAAGGGATATAAAGCCACTAATACTCAGTGAAGATAATAAGGTCTTTTTGCTAAACACTAAATCTCTAGATTCCATATTAGCAAACTTGAAGAGAATCCAAAAGTTAGAGAATTCTTGAAACTGAACTCCCCCCTTGGCTAAATCTTTCCATGCATCTTTCATTTTGCCATTAATTAGAGTGGTAGAGACATGTTCTTCAACCATCTTAATGAGGAGGGTGAAGTGCATGAGATCATGCTAGTATCTCTGCACTGAAGGAATAACAATAGGGTTTGGCAGAGGCAAAAACACAAAAATTATGTTTGGTTGAAGAATACTGTTTGAAGGAACAAACACCACATCAAAGGCTGGAGATATTTGATCATTAGAATTATGAGAGAGTACTTCTTGGAAAGAGAGAGGAACAATGGGACTCGTATTATTATTTCCATTGACAGTATGGGTAACTTGGCTCTCAGAGAAGAAAACACCAATAAGAATGTTCTCAACCTCCATAGAAGTAGGAAAGGAAGGAAGGACATGAAAATTCACAAGAGCATCTTGATATGAGAAAGATTCAAACATGACTAGAAACCACACGGAGCTGCTATAACAGAGAGAGTTTGAATATATGAAAAGGACAAGAGATGGAAATAGAGGAATAGATCAGTTCCTTTAAATAGAGAAAGCCAGGACAAAATCAAGCCTAGATTTGTAAACATTAAATAAGCAATAGCATTGAAGGAGCAAAGAGAATAAAAGAATAACAATAAATGCATTTGCAGACTGAAATCTACATAAGCAGAGAGAAGAAGGATATTTAGTTATAGGCAGAGTTAGAGAAGTCATAAGGGTTGCTAACGACCCATTTCGAGACCCGAAAAGGGAAACGGGCAAGGTAAGTTCTTTTAACCTAAAAATCTGTCTTATATCTTTACCTATGCCGCCTCTTCCCCTACCTCTTGCCTCTCCTATTTAACCCTCTCAAAGAACTCCCAAATCCCATACTCAAATCTCAATCCAAAGCTTAAAATCTCAAACCAATCCCACCAATCTCTAACACCTTCAATCGGTGCACCACAGTCCCCAACCCCTGAGTTACACCACAATCACGAGCCCTCAAACCTCGAGTTCGTTACCGACGAACTACTACACTCGTTACTCGTCCCACATTCAATCCTTGTTCTTCAATTCTTCAATCCAACGGTATGATTTCTAAACCCTAAGTTTCTATTTGCAAGATTCATGATTTTTGGGGTAAAAATTTCATATCTTGATCTTGTTTGAAGTTGTTGAATTGCATGTCTATATTGCATAAATTTTATTGCTTCTTACAATGGTGCTCGATCTTGATTATATTGGGTTTGTTTTTGCTTAATTTTGCACTGAAATTTTGATTAGAAAAAACATGAACTTACTTGTTCTTGAATTTAGTTGATCTTCACCATGAGTTTTTGGCAATTTTGGCATGTTCGGGTGGGGTAATCGAGCAAGTATGGGGTGTATGTGCTCGCTTGTGTGTCTTATATGGGATTGTGTTTGATCCATGCTTGTTTAATTGGAAAAGTTTGGAGCTTAGAACTCGGAACAAACTGCGAGTGGTTCTCGCCCAGGCTCGTTAACGACCCTGTAAATTGTCCAGTTTTAAACACAAGTCCAGGCTCGTTAACGACCCAATTGGCTCGTTAACGAGGCAAGTCGAGAGCGTTTCCAAGGCCAAGTATGGGGTCTCTTTTCAATTGGTTTGTGTGGATCTTATCTTGGACAATTCATGTTTCTTTTGTAGGTCCATATGGCAAGCACTAGCAGAGCTACCACAAGAGCCGGGAAGAAGAAGAGGACTCAACGGTCCCCGTCCCTTCCCCGCATGGACAATGTCATCTTGGCTACTCAAGCACAAGCTGACCGCTTCGAGCACAAGGTCTATATCCGCTCTTTTTAATAAAAAGATATTACTTTAATTCGTTATTGTAATATCCTTGATTTTTAATGTTTCCCGAAATTCGTGCCGAGATTTCTTAGCTATTGAATAATCTCGGGTAACCTCGTTTTTACTAAGATTGTATGTATTAAAAATCTTCCAGTTGTCAAAGTTATCTATTAACTTGTTTCTTAGTCATTAAGTAATCTCATTTGTTAATGGAATGAAGATAGGCTTGTAAAAGTATTGATCTTATCCATTCTCCTAGATATGTGTGCATGTCTATCTTATCTTCTAGATATGTGTGCATGCCTATCTTATCTTCTAGATATGTGTGCCATGCTTATCTTTCTCCCTCAATTTTTGTGCCATATGTTCTAGATTGGCGTGTCTTGATCCTTATCTCTTATACAAACCGAATTGTATTTGTCTTCTTCCATCCACTCTATATAAAGTCGTGTTTTCACATCTATATTATTCCTCCACCTTCTTTTCTTCTTCTCCTACTTCTTACAATTCTTCTTGCCTCGTCGGCCACCTTGCTTAGCCACGAGCCACTGGTCGTCGAGCACTAGCACTAGCCGCACACCGTGCAAGCCACCTCCACCCCTGTCGACGTTGTAATCTTCTTCGGAGCCTCCATTGGATCTCTAGGAGCTGTCACATTGCCCGTTGTTGACGTCGTTAGGATCGTGATGTTGCCTCGCTTTGCAGGTTGCATCGTTTTGCATGCTGCCTTGGTTTGCGTAAAAGCAAATCCCGAAAACATATTGTTAGCTCGAGTCTTGGATACATGCATGTCATTCGTGATGGAACTAATTGCCTTATGAAGAGTTATCTCGTATAAGGCAAGTGGACGAATCTCTCTTGCCCTTTTTATTAAACGTGAATTTCTATTTCCGTTTAATATATCTTAATTGTTGGGAACACTTGTTTGCTAAATAACCGAACTTAGGTTTATTTATTGCTTAGATTTAACGACTGTTCGTTATTTCATATTATTATTCGTATTGTTAGTACTATTTAGGGTCGTTGATTATGTTCTTATGTGATTGGAGATTCTCCTTTGAGATCTCTTTGTTGTGAATAATTAATATAAACAGGGATAGCAGGTTTTGACTCGTATATCTCTTTATAACTTGTTAGGAGGTATACTTGGTATCGACTCCTAACAACCTCTGTATTATGTGTAGAAAGTAGTGACGCGCAATGTGCCTACTGTTCTCCTTAATACCTCGGGTCATGACTCTGCCTGCTCTATCGATAAGAGGGGTGTTTGCACTCTAGCTAAGTGCACTAATATACGAGGTCTGAAATATTGTCCTTCGTATTTCGGCTATGTGCGAGCCCACTTAAAAGTCTTTAACTAAAGTGAATAGTTTTACGACTTATGAGAAGATAAAGTGCCCAATGCACTATAATTAAATGAAATTTTTTGTGGTCCGAATAAGAGCCGGATGTTTTTTACTCTTGTATGTATGGTAGTATAGTTCCCAACAGATCTCATAAATTTTGTAGGAGCCACATAATTGGTGTCCTATCTAAATCTTGAATTCTATTATTTCTTTAAACTTCTTTTTGAAAACGCTAGTTGTTGGATCATCGACCGACTGTTGTTCGGATTCCGATGTCACATGTCTAGTCTTTTCATGAGAACCAAGCCCTATTCTTTCACTTGCTTAGTCTCTTGGAAGACTAATACCCTTGTTTCTTCCCGATTTCGTCTGGTTGGTATTTCTGTCTTCTATGGAAATATCGGGTTATAGGAAAAAAACTAAAGAAGTTCAAGCTTGAAAACCATGGAAGGATGGAAAGGAAAGGAGGTCGGGAAAGGAAGGAAAGAAGAACTAAAGGATGTTTTGAAAGACGTGATGTCTCCACACAGACGTTTCCAGGATTTTGAAAGTTATTCCATGAACAATTTCTGTTTTATGTATTCCGCTGTAAACTCTTGTAACCATGTTTATGAATATAAGACATTCTATTTTATTAGATTTTTGTTGTTTAAACATGTCTTTATTCATTTCGGTCACTTAAGCCTCAACGACCTTGGAAGGAAAGTCCGAGTCCGCCGGCGGTAACATCCCATTATAAGTCTGTAAAATGGGGGTGTTACAAGGATGACGACCTCGGTACCAAGGTTTTGGGTAACAATGACAGCTTCGTTAACGACGCACTCAGGGTCGTTAGCGACTACTTCGAGGCTACTACCGAGGCTCACAGATTCGGTAACGACCCCCCGCCACCGCCTGCCGTGCCACAATCTTATGATCTTATGCCTTATAACCCGGTGATTTTTCAAGACCACTTCCAGCCTCACGATCACTACCAACCACCTCCTCAGCCCACGTACACTGGATCGAGTGTTCCACCTCCATGGACCGAAGATCTTTCGTTACAGATGCAATAGTTTAACTTGCAGCAGACACAACTCCACCAAAGGATGGATCGGTGGGAGGGTGTCTATTCCGCTCGTATGGCTTTGGATGATGCGAGGCATCAATAGGCAGATGCTCGTTGGCGGACTATGAAGCAAAGGGTGACGGTTGATGAGGAGCGTTAGAAGACCATGTATGAGTTTATGGGGAACTTTGAGCGCCAGTTTCCACCACCAAGGCGCTGATTCAGCTTTTAAGAGTTGTTTCTTTTCTGCTTCAATAATCTTGTAAGTTTTTCTTTCTTTTTCTTTCTTTCTTTCTTTTCTTTTCTTCTGCTTAGTTTTATTACAGTGGGGACACTGTAATTTTAAGTATGGGGTGGGAAAGGGAAGAAAAACTTGCTTTCTTGTTTTATTTGTTTTATGTGTCTTGTCTGTTTTAGTTGTCCTTTGCTTTAAAGAAAAAATCATTAAAAAAATCACAAAAAAATTCAAAAATTCAAAATTGAAAAATTCCAAAAAGAGTTTTTTAGAATGAATAAATACCCTTTCTTTTGGTTCTATGATAGTAGTTGCTAGCATGATCATAAAATTTCTTGCAAACATGTTTTTGATGGTATAGCCCGATTCTTGATATGAAGTTGTTTTTATAGAGGAATAGCATTTGATGAAATTGAGCATGTATAACTTTTAGCATGAGTAATGCAATCCAACATAAAATTTCCTTGTGAGTTATTTTTGGCCTTATAGGGAGAACATCAAAAATCCCTTTTCTTTCTTGTGTGATTTGCTCTCTTTATGTATATTATCTCTTGGAATTGTGACGGTTATCTATTTCTTGAGATCTATATGAGATTTATAGTTCATTACTTGTGAAAGTTATATTATAGAGAACTTATTTTCATGAGCCTTATTAATCCTTATCCACCCTTACATGATCCTTCTTTTGATAACCGATTTGTGCCTGAAGCCTTTTTTTCTTAGCTCCACAAAATTTCCCTAGCCGAGATAAGCTTGACCCTATCCGGGGATTAAGACTTAGATTGGAGAGGTTTGTTTTATTGAGTGAAAAAGTTATGATTGGTTCAAAACAAAGTTTTTTTGGGAAGGGTAGATTGGAAGTCTCTTGTTTGATTTTGTGAAAAGATCTCTTGGTAAGAAAGGATGCACAAGAAGACAAAAAAGAAGGTTGTTGGTTTAAGCAAAGAAAAAAACGAGTAGATGTTATAGCTCGTTAACGACCTAGTTGGCTCGTTAACGAGGCTGTTCGTGAAGAAAAAAAAGAGAAGAGCGGAATGAAAATATGGAAAGTGAAAAAGAAGAATAGTGAATGTGCATATGTGTTTAAGAGTAAAACCGGAGATCCTTTTGAGTTTTTATGAGACTTTCTAGGAAATAAAAGGTGAAAGAGTATGTGCATAATGAGAAGTGAGTTTGGTATATTTCTTATGAGAAGTTTTGGAGATGTGTGAGTTTTTAGGAGTCTTTGATTCCCGGATATTATTAGCACCACATAGCCAAAAATATTTCCACGCCTTATTGTCTTTACCAAGCCCCATTACAACCCGGCCGAATGGAAGCTTCTATGAAGTTTTTCATTGAGCCTAAGTTCTCTTGATGATTTTTGCTTGTTTTGACAAATCTTGGGTGGAGAGTTTGGTGATATAAGTTCCAATTTCTATGAGTTTTTGCATATAAGATGAGTTGAGAGATTGAATTTATAAGCCTAAACACTTGCTATTTTCTTCTATGTTTTTGATGTTGCTTTTGAGTTGAAGGCTATTTGCTTGATGAGCATGATTGTTTGGTTTTGATTTTTGTATAGTGATTGCTTGAGGACAAGCAAGCTTAAGTATGGGGTATTTTGATGTTCGTGTTTTTAGTCTAGTTTTTGGTGTGTTTCTTAGTTTGTTTAGTTTAGTTTTAGTAGGTTTTAGAGTTAGTTTTGTGTGTTTTTGGATGAGTTTGCATATTTTGTGAAAAGTATGGAAGCTACTCCATTTTGTGTCTTTTTGTAAGTTTTTGAGCAGGAAAGAGCGCTTTTTGAGCTGAGTTGAGGTCTTGCGGTGGAGGATGGAAGGCATGAAGATAAGGAAGAAGTTTGCATAAGAAGATCAAGTTGAAGTCCAAGTTAAAGTCGAGAAGAAGTTCAAGAAAAGCCAAAACAAAGGCGCGTTAACGATCCTGTGAAGGTCGTTAACGAGGCTAAAAGATAGAATTTTTCGGGAGGGAATTTGTGATCTCTACCGACCCTGTGCGGGGTCGTTAACGAGGGTCCCATGTCGGTAGAGGCTTAAGCGACTTTAGGTTGTTATATCTTTTATCTTGTTATCTTTTAAGTAGGGTAAGTTTTTACCTTTTAGCCTTTTTAATAGATAGTTTCTTAGTACAAATGCGCTTGTTCTAAGTCTAGAAAAGGGGGGTGTCAGATTAGTTTTAGGAGAAGTCGAGTAGGAGAAGATCTCGAGCCAAGTTCGATCGAGAGAAAGAGCTTAGGGTCGGTGATTAGATTCATACTCAGTGTTCTTCGTTGTTTACGGATTCTACAAAAGTTTGTAAGACGATATTTTCTTATTAATTTCAAGTAAGTTTAGTTTGTTTTCAATGCCTTCTTTATTTGAAGTTGTTAGTTTTATTATCATGAGTAGTGAGTAGTTTTTCTATCTAGAATCGGGGTTGAAACCCGACATAGTTGTGCATGATTGAATGAGTAAGTTGATGTTTTGAATGCCTTTTATCTATTGAATTGCTTGTTGTGCTTATGCTTAGACGATAGTCGAAGTAATTTGAGTTTTTAACTTGATCGAAAGAGAAAGTTGTGAACTTGAATGTTGATATTGTTCGTTAACGAAAGTTTCAAGCTTTGGATTCAAAACAAGTAATAGAGTGAATTGATTTATGACAATTGATTGATTTGCTTGTTGGTCAGCGAAAGTTGATGAATTTATCTTTAAAGGCATGATCTTTTTCATATGAATTTATATGCATGGCTATGTTGTGTAACCCTTGTCCTAGATCTTTTATTTTATTGAGTTAGATTTCGAATTATCGTTATCGAGTTAACATACCTCGGTACCGAACCTGAGTTTATGTCGTTAAGTGTTCTGTGTTCGTAGGTTTTCCAGGTTTGTTAATGACCTTGACAAGGTCGTTAACGAGGTTGGTCGTAGGTGTTTTTGCCTGTTTTGCTTTGTTTTTCTTGTTTTAAGTAGTAGATAGACAAACAACCGTGCTTCCCGTGGAACGATCCTGACTTCGCTATACTCAGCGAGGTCTTGACTATAAATTTTATTTGTTGTTAAGTAAATCCCGATCAACATTTGCGGGCCAAAAAATCTCGATTACTTGAGAAACAAGAAAACCGTTTTTCTACCTTAAAGGGAAAATGAAACACGACTTTTACAAATAATGTTATAAACAATGCTAGATTAGTGTTTTCCCTATTGGTATGTTCATTTTTCCACGACAAAATTGTTTTGTGATGATATAAACTTATGTTATAATTTTACCAAATATTAAGGCTTCGTTCGACAAATCAAAACTTATCAAAGTTAATGTTGACTGATATTATTTGTTAAAATTAGGTACTTATTTTTCAGATAATGTTGGGGGAGTGTGTTCGGTAAAGTGTTGTTGGTGGAAGTTTATTTTTTTGTTTGAAATTACAAAAAAAGGTATAGATTATTAACAAAATAAAAATAACTAAATAAAAAGTTGTCATGCCTCCCTCCTTGCTAAGTTGAAGATTCACATGTTTTATCGCCATTTATGGGGGAGCTTCATCACTATTCTCTTCATCTTCACCTTCAACAACCTCTCTAGAATGCTCACAAGTCCTCAACCGACACTGGTGAAGTATTCCCCAAATTGAAAACCCTATTAAGTTGCGCCAGACCCCTCTTCTTTCGGCCGGTGCCGGTGCTCTCCTTCGCCGTGTCCAATGCCGCAAACATCTTTTCATAATATCTTCAATTTATGTGAAGTTTCTAGCCACCATCCCTTGATTCGTTGATTCGAAAATTTGAATCGATTTTCCCTTCATGATGTCCTTCGTGAAGAAGAAAATACCCCAGACGACTCGCCGACTTTCATCTCCGACTTTCTTCATGGTGGGGTAGAGGCTCACTGGTTGATTCATTTGGTCAATTTACAAGAAAGGGATGTTGAGTCCTTAACCGGGTGAGGGCAATGCTTAGACGATCATTGGTTGAGGATTCATCGATTTGCAGACTTCAAGAAAGGAGATGAATCCGGAATGGGTTGGCACACCAGTAGTTTGAGCGAGGACGCCGATGGCGATGAAGGAGAATCCTCTATACATGAAGGTCGAGCTATGGTGAAAGAAGATGGAAGGAGTCAACATTTCCTTTTCGAGGAGATGAAGGATGTAAATAATGAGAAATAAAAGCAGGGGCGGAATTTGGGAAACAAAAAAGGGGTATGGAACCCAAAATGCTTATTTTTTTGGGAGATAAGCATTGTAAGTAGGGATGGAAATCATCCATGTATGCCTGATTCATCTGCACAACCGATCCGAGTATACGGATAAAAACTCGATCTAAGTCGGGAGTTGGATGGATGACGGACGAATTAAATGATGGGTGGGTCGGATGCGGGTGGAGGGTCATCCATCCCACCACCAATCCATCACCCACACAAACCAATTGACCCATTTCAATCGTTTATTAATTAAATATACACTTGAGTTTATTCTTTATTTTCTCTTAATGTATTGCATTTGTAATGAATATTTCATCAATTTAAACTATTTGTTATGTTTTAATATATTGTATTTTAGATAATGGTTTATCTTTATATTTATTTTTTTAGTTTTTATGCATTAAACAAGAATTTTTTTGGTGTAATATAAGTTTTATATGTGTTTTGATTGGCTAGACAAAAAAAATATGTAAAAAAGAACACACATTTATTTCACCCGGCCAACTCGAAAAACTGACGGATGATGGACGGATGGTTGATGGATGAAGACTTTCATGGGTGATGGACGGGTTGGGTGGAGTATTTACATAGCGGGTCGGATGATGATATGGGGTCCATCATTTATAACTTGTCCATTTTGATTATTTACTTTGACTGTCATAAGATTGCCAGTGCTGATTATTTTCATCTCCCAAAATAAGAACATCCATAATTATTATACATTAAACCTATACTTTTTCGAGCCACCAGAACGATTCTGGTCCCGCGTCATATTTACAAAATTAATTTTTATTCCTAATATTTTAACTTTTTCTTATTATATTCTTCTTTAACTATTTAAATTTATCTTTAACATCAAACAAATATCTATTTAGTATAACAATATCTTTTGAAAACTTCCTTATACAAATATTTCAAATTAAAGATAACAAATTTGAAATATTTTAAAATAAGTCTAAATATCTTTTTTCTTGTAGCATGATGTCTTTTCACGAATTTATTTATAGTTATTTTTTTTCTTTTATAATAAAAAATTAATGATAAATACTTATAATGTTTAAAATAATAAAAATAGGCAATATCTATCTATAGAGTTTGGTTCAAATGAAACTAACTCTTATCTCTGAAACGACTCTTACCCTGAAACGAATTCACTTTTCCTAGTTTATAGTGCACTTTTACTATTACGAGTGCATTTTTTCGCATTTGCACTTTTTGTACTTTGTAGTGCATTTTTAGTACTTTTTGTTGTATACTTTTTTGTATTGCACTTTTTGTATTTTGCAATGCACTTTTGTATGAAAAGTGCACTACTAACTACGAAAAGTACATTCGTTTCACGTTTTAGGATAAAAGTTTGTTTTATTTCAATCAAACTCTCTATCTATAATCTATAACTATATATTAAAGTTATACCTTTTTGAGCCACCAGAACGATTCTAGCCCCACAATTAATTTTTTTTCTATTATAACTTCTTTCTATTAAATTCTTTTTAATTATTTAAATTTATCTCTAACATTAAAAAATATCTATTTATTATAAGAATTTTTTTTCAAAGCTTCCTTATACAAGTATTTAAAATTAAAGATAAGATATTCAAAATATTTTAAAATAAATATAGATATTTGAGCATATATCTTTTGACGAATTTATTTATAGATACTAGCAGGGGGGGCCGTGCCTTAGGCACGGGGTTAATCTAGTTTTTTTAATTTTTTTTTAACTAAATGCATGTTACAAACTCGGGAGTTTACAAGGGAAGTGAAATTAGACATAACATTGTTGCTAAATGTAAGAATATATTACATAGATTTACAGTCTACAACATTTAGAGAAACAAGAAGCTGGAGAAGCTGAGGCAAAATAAGCTTGATGCAGCGTACAAAAAACAAGCATCAGGACTGGGAGCAAAATCTGATTCTAAAATACATAGTGCTCTAAAGGTGCTAAACTTGCCAAGTTGTGGGTCACATTTTCCCTTGTATCGTCATGGATAACATGAGTTAACCTTTCAACAAAAGAGAATGAGGGTGTGTCAATACAATCTTATTTGAAAGAGCATTCCAGCCCAAAGAACAAAATGTACTTTAGCAAAAGAGATATACAACTAACCGGTTATTCGAATCATTTTAATTCTTCCATAGAGCTGCAATAAATCACACATCATGCAATGTTGAAGATGTTATTCTTCTATGTATGAGTAGAAAAACCAAATCCATCAATCTTCAAGGGTGACAAATTTGAGTCTTCCATACTCAAGCGGAAAAAAAGCTTGACAAAGTTGCTAACCTGAAAAAAAAAGTTAAACATATGGCCTACAGAACTTGGATCTTTAATGTGGAAGCATTTTGATCTGAAGTAAAATTAGGAGCAAGTTATCAGACAAAAGCAATATACTTTATTGGTGAAATAAATATGAGAAGGATGTGAGCAAATGCTACCTTAGAATTACATTTCTTTTCAGCTAAGAGGCACGAATCTCTTGCAGCAACTTGTATTAACTCTATGGTTTGACCAATTGTGTGCTTGGAGCCAAGAATCATCTTGTGCTTTCCATTTTGGTTTTCCTATACGAGCACGTTGATGGATTCGTTTATGAACAACCAGAGAAGCTGAATAATTAAAGGAATCATAGAGTTCTGATTTTGTTTTGTTTCATAATGTACCTTATCTTCAAATAAGTCTGACAAGTCCAATTCCCGTGACATTGCTATTAGTTTGAAGGCACTGATGAAATGAGGATTCTGTGATTCGACATTCTGTTACAGACTCCTGCATTGATATTTTGGCACAAATGAATAAGTATTCCTCTTTTTTTAGGGGAAACAATAGTTGGTGTTTGTCTATCTCTTGCCATATTACCTCAGCCAAATTAGGAGCTACTTGATAGAAATTTGAGCTACTTCTCTCCATAAGATCTGATCCCATTGCAGGCTCATAATCTGTTTGAAACCATTCATCTTCTAATATCTCAGGGATTGTGATTCTCTGCAAGGAGCATTCTCTTGATTTAGTTGTCTTGAAGCAATTGATAAGTACCAAGTTCCCTTTAATCAAATCCCTTACCTTTCTGGGATCAATTTCAAATATTCGTGACAACAACCGTTGTTGGCCTGTTGTGAACCATCCTGGGCATTTGTAGTCTGCTTCCAAAATCTGAGGTTGAGGGAGGATATAAAAACAACCAGACAATGAGAATTTCAGGTTTTTAGCATCTGAAAAACCTTGTCAAAGGAGTTTTACCTTTTTGTATAATTTCGCAACATTTTGGTCATTGAATGGTAGATACCCAGATAGCATTTCAAAAAGAATTACTCCACAAGCCCAAATGTCTGATGTTGCCCCATCATATCCTCTGTTTCTTATGAGCTGTTTCGTGCACATTGTAAAGACGAAAAGTCTAAATTAAGGTTCTTCCATTCGTTTGGAATATGTATCTTCTTCAAAACAAGTATTCAATCTATCTGGTTTCATTGTCTGAATCAATATAAAGGAATTTGCTTGTTTCTTACCTCATGTGCTACATAACTTTGTGAACCGCATGTTGTTGATAGCAAACTTTCAGGCTACAAAGAACCAAATTCGAATGCAGAGAAACCTTAAACTCTCCCGAGTACATCATGGAGAAAAATGTCCAAGAAAAACAAAGCTTTTGGACGTTTTTCAGTGAAGCTAGTAGCCTATTATTACCTTCAAAAATGCACTGAGACCAAAGTCAGAAACCTCGAGGTTTCCGTAGTTGTCCAGGAGTAGATTTTGAGGCTGCAAAAATAAATTAAAAAAATTTATTCGATTCGGTTTCATGAACTTAAGCTTTTGATTTTGAGGTAGGTTAGTTTTTGATTACCTTTAGATCCCTGTAATATACTCCTCTGCAATGGCAATATTCTATTGCATCAATTAGTTGCTGAAAGAGTGTCCTTTTCCTCGTCACTTAACTTTGTTGCATATGACTGCTCAGAAGCAGAAGAGTCATCAAGAGCTGGAAAAGGGGCCTAATTTTTATTTACCTCATAAGATCTTGATATAGGTCAATTAAGACAATGCTCAATTACTATGTAAATCTTTGTCTGAATTCAATAAACAAATTAGTTGTTTATAATGTTGCATCTATCAAAGCCTGAATTCAATAAACAAATTGATAATGTTAAATAAATGATGATTCACAAGAAAGAATATTAATGGTATAAGCAACACTCTGACATTGAGATTAATGAAGCAGCATAGAATGCAGAAACCCAAACCATATCTATAATTACAAAAAATGAAAAATTCGTTGGTTGCACTCATAAACATAATCAGTAACAGAATCTATATAGTAATAATGAACCAGGAGGAATCATAGTGATAGTGTACCTATAGACGGGGTTGACTCAACATCTTGATAATTTGGTTTGATGTTGTGTTGTTGTCATGTACAACCGTTTCCACAACTTGCCCGGATCTTGCTGAAAATTTGGTTTCAGTAAATGATGCTTCTAAAGACGCCTGGTAATGTAGATCTTTATTCGTAAGTTGTGTATACAATACAAATATTTATACAGATACAAATATTCTAGATAATACTTCTAAAAGATACCTTGTAACGTAGAGCTTTATTCGTAATTTGTGTATGCAATACAAATATGTATACGAATACAAATATTGAAGGTACTATTTTGGAAAGTCGCCTTGTAATGTATAACTGTATTCGTAAGTTGTATATGCAATACAAATATTTATACAGATACAAATATGAAAGGTAATATTTCATAAAAAATACATTAAACACAAGTTTGATACAAAATATCCAGGTATCGAGCATAACAATATAATACTGAGATCATAAATACGGTTTACTAATATAGCTCCGAGATAAATTTGAATGGTTCAATATCTACGTAGATACATTTATAATAATTCCAGCTCTTTCCAATATATCAAATGAAATAATATTTACGACTTCATTCACGCATAAATCATTTTCAATGGGGCCGACCAAAAAAACTTTAAGATCCATCCCTTTACAAGCTCTTGAAAAGGCGACGTATAATTGGCCATGAGAAAAGCAAGGATGGCATAAATACACACACACCTTCTCCAGTGTTTGTCCTTGAGACTTATTTATAGTCATTGCAAAGCACAGTTTAATGGGAAATTGTTTACGTTCAAATTGAAAGGGATAAGTTGTTGCAGGGGGTCTTAGATTGATTCGAGGAAGAAATACATGTGTCCCTTTATAGTACCCAGTGGCTATCTCACACAAGATGACATCTCTACAAAATTGCTTGCATATTAGCCTCGTACCGTTGCACAAACCCGCAGAAGGATCCAAATTTCGTAAAAGTATAACAGGGCATCCCTTTTTTAGAACCAACTCATGTGGGCTCATTCCTGAAGGACACAACGTATTTAAAAACTCGACAGGGTAGAGATTACAATTGTCATCAATAACCGAATCAAAGCTCTTATATGTACAACTTGAACCCATAAACTTATTGATTAAAGCAGCATTGATAGAGGATATTGATGCCAACCTTGACTCGTTTCAGTCCTTGATGCCAACCAGGCTCTCCCTTGCTGAACAATAGAGGATATTGCAAAGGATCATAACATCCATAGTAATGCATTATTCTATGTTCAGAATCCCCCTTGCCGTAAACTGAAATGCGAGGACTATTTATACGATCAGAAGAATCGTTCTCAACAATTATAGCAGCCACTTCATCACACGAGGGAGCATTATACACACGTTGATCTAAAGCGGGATTTTTGAAGATCACAATCTCAGAGCTGTCTAATAAAGGATAGGACCGCAACGATCTAAAAAAAACCGCATAGGGATTTGAAGATGTAACACCGACTAACAATTTAACTAAATCAGGCCACAACTTATTAAAACGACCACAACGATTAGAGACCTCATCAGATCCATCATAAAAGTATAGTTGCATAAATTTTGGATGCATAGGTTTAGCTATAAGATTCGGTATATAATGATAAATCTGCCCTTGAAGAAGGAAAGTAAAGTAACCCTTCGCATTGCTAGGAACCGTATGTCCTCCCAGGCAACTAAATGCGAAATTGTTATTATAAGCCCTAGAATAATTCCTGAAATGCTTACCAGTTGCGTCCTGCCTCCGTAGCAAGTCCAACAACTCGGGATGGACATGAATTGGTGCAAGACTAACAGTACCCTTGCCACAACAAAGTGTCGGGCGTTCAAATGCAAATTTCTGGCATTACAATACTTGCACTTACCACACCTCGGAATAGCAATAACAGCATCTGGAATGTAATCCATGTCAATTCCCTTAAAAACAGTAGGCGTGTGAGCAGTGATACGCGATCTACAACGTTTTAAGTGCGCAGGCGCGCGAACATCAACCGCAATCTATGCACAAAAAGTATCAGCCATCACCTCTTTGCAACAATTTTACACGTAAATGTAGCAAAGAGCATGGCCTAGCACAATCGATTCACACAACATAAAATCATTGATTGAGCATAAAGGACTACCAACGCCAAATTCAGGGATCAATTGAGCACAAAATGAACTGAAAAATTTACCAGTGTTGTATATTAAAGCACAAGCAAATATTCAAGCAAGAAAAACCACAATCACAAAGATCAAATATAGAACCAAGATAGGATTGGGTATCCAAGCATGCGGAAATAGTGAGGGACAACAGAATGACCAATTAAGCTCAGCTATTACACAACAATAGGCAGCAGCATAAGCCACAACTATTAACTAATTAGTGCTCTTTAAAATTTCATACTTACTTGGAAAGCTAAAAAAACAAGAACTGCCATTAGTTAAATTAAATGGAAATATGAAAGAAAGGTTCATACAGGAGTATAAATATGACACACCTAATGGACACTCAAAGAGCAACAAAGAACAAATCAAGAAATTAAGCACCTAAAGATAAAAACATGCCAATAGATGAAGAAGGAAAAAGACCTTATTTTAGAATTTAACCTTAGACAATTGATAACAATAAACATAATAAGACAAAATGTGTATCATAACCTAGAAGATTTAAGCTACACCTAATATGAAGAACAAAATAGGTGAATGAGAGAGAGTATAGAGAAGAAACACAACACACCTGCATACGTGTACGAGTCCGACTACATTGAACATGATTTGCAGAAGCATTCGGTAAAGAAGCCTCACCAGACTGGAAAGAATACATAACATGATGTAAGTACGGAATTTAAACGGGCTAAAAATAAGACCACCAAACTCCCCAGGGAAATTTGTATAGAAGTTAGGCTTACAAATGTAGGGAGAATACCAACAACATCCGGATTGATTAGGGATGAAGCAGGAGCAGATGGAAAGCGCGCAACATCAATCTATAAGGAAGTAATAATGAATTACACACAAGATGAATTATATAATTTGACAAGCCAAACTTCAAGAAGTATAATATTGTTTTTTTTTATAGAGATTTCTTTATTCTAAACCCCAACCTGAGCTTGGGTTTGCCTACAATGATGTCCACCCACAGAGTGTGGAACAAGAGGCGGTAATAATGATCGGGCAACAACCATCTATGGCAAAAGCGAACGTATTAGTTACACAACAAATTAAAGGACAGAAGGGGAATGTCTTACTTAAACAACAAAATAAAGGGAAATAATGCCAACACTACAAGAAAGGCATAAATATGAACCAACAATATAGTACGGTAATCTGCAACTTGCGCCTTAGTTCGTCGTTTGGTTGTAGGAGCAGACACATCAGTGGTAGGCGCAACCACAAAAGGAGCCAAAGGAGAAGCACCGACCTAAAAATTCAACACACAACCAGAACGAGCACATCCGAAATTAAGATCGACATCCTATACATAGAGGCCACAAAATTATACTGCATACAAACAAACACCCGATATCCTGGAAATCTGCGAATGGTAGCAAAACATCCTCGGATGGAAAAGGCTCAAAGCATAACTATAGAAGAAGATTTTATAAGGATACATATACAAATCCTAACAACGCATAAAAGGGGATTTAGAAAGGCAAAAGATGCCACACAATGCAAATAAACGATATGCAAACGAACAAATGATGTACAATTGGCAAACATGAAACGTCCTCAATCATAAACAATATGGGGATGGAATACAATTTATGTTCAAGCAATATGTGACCATTGTTGAAGATAAACGAGAACAACAGGGGGAAGACATGGGGCAACAAACCCAAGGACAATGCACACATACCTCAGTGGCATCAGGACACAAGACTGGAGCAAGAGGTAGTCCCTTAGACAACAAGCGATCATCGTCCATCTAAATACAATAACAAGTTAACAACCTTAAGTATTAACATGAATATATGGGTTTGTAATATCTCAAAAGGTAGTGAAATGCAAAAACAGTGGTGAAAGTGGACACAAATGAAATTTGCATAGACAATAACACAACCAAAGGTGGCAACCTGGGCTTTAGTTCGTCTCCGATTTCGCGTAGTAAGAGGAGCATTCACAACGGGTACATTCTCAGACCTTGACAACACCAAATCAGCTTTAATCTAGAAATCCAAAGAATAAGGACAAATGAATAAGAATACCATACATGCACATAACAAGCACATGCAACCACATCATGCACGATCGGTTAACAATATATGCAAGATTACTAAATTAGCATGTTGTTCAATCAAACGAGCACGACATAAAAGAAGCACAAATGAACACACAATTGCAAAATAAACAATCATCATACATATAAAAATGGAAACTAAGAGTCACACAATCAGAGAGGCAAACTCATAGCACCAATTAATGGATGCAGAAATAGACGCGAAAAGGAATGGAGAGAACAACAGCCGAGATGAAGGGGCAACCTGAGCTTTTGTTCGCCGCCGGCGACGTGCAACGAGAGGAACAATCATATCAGGCACAATTCCTGACGCACGCAACGCTACATCAGCATCAATCTAGAAGTAAAGCAAACAATAGCCAAGCAAAGGTAAGCAAGTTCACAAGAAGCATATAATCGTCTTAAAAAAATAAGCACTTGAACACTCTAATGTAATAAACAAAGCATAATAAAAATAAATCAAAACCTCAGCGCGAGTACGACGACACCGAACTGAAACAAAGCCTGCAGGTACATCCACAACAACAATAGGCGCTTGAATCGGCGTCTAAGAGTTCGCACCAAACAAATAAGGACATGAAAAAGGCAAATGGAAAAAATGGAAATAACATGCTGAATATAAAATACATTTAGTAATAGTAATGACCTCGATAGTAGCCCGATCTTTCAAAGATATGTTAGAAAGAAATACCACAGGAGACGGTGCAACAGACGCAACCACAGAAGTGTCACTCTACAACACCAATATTAAAAAAAAGTCAAATATTGAATGAATATAAACAGTCTTCACAACAAGGAAAGACAAAAAGGTGAAGTGTGAAAGCCAATTTGCAGAATATAATCTGGTCAAGTGGAAGGCCGACCTCATCACGAGCAGTCTCAAAATGCAGCTGCAAAGTGCGATCATTAATAAACTCAAAATCCATGCGTACAATAAAAGCAAGCAAAGTGCACATTAAACTAAAACATCAAAAACAAAAATTGCACTTCAACACAAGACAGGTAAGAAATAGAAGGCATCCCACTAACAGTCTCATACGGCACAGCAAGGTCAGAGGCAAGATGGGCGAAGACTGAACACAACTGTCAAATAAAATAAAGATGTATTACAGGACACGCCTATGTACAATTCAAAAAGGTGAAAAAGAAGAACAATGAGCTATAATATAAAAAAACAGGCAACAAAACATACCTTAACAGAAGTTGCCGGAAGAACTACCGGTGCATTACCATCAATACTAAAGAGCTCAGGTTCACACAACTGTGGAACGAAACAAATATTTATTATAAAATACCTCCACACAAAGGAATAAGTAGTTAATAAAAAAGGAATAACGAGTAAAGATTAAAAAAAAAGCAACAAATCATACGTCAACAGAATCTAAAGGAAGAGCGGTTGGGGCATTATCTTCAGCACTAAAGAACTCAGGTGTAGAGACAGGCAACGAGCTTGAATGAGGGAAAAATGTATCAATTACAAGGGGAAATCCAAAGCTCCAAATGAATGAAAAGCGAAGCAAGCAACATGAAACAGTAAATGCAAACAATAAACACCACACATTAAACATACCCATACACAGTCGCACCATCAAAGTCAGTACCCGTGATCACAGGCAGCACATGATGCAATAAAGCCACATCATTACACCCTTCACCACCCTCATAAAATAGCTCCATTGCATCTTTGAATCGCCAACGCGATGCCTACCAACATTCATTTTTAAGAAAAAAAAGAAATCAAACACCATGCACGAGCACAACACGTACCAAAAATATAAGCACAAATAACAGCACATCAACTAAAACATTAAATAAAATATTGATAAAGTACCTCTAAAAAACGTAGAGCAGTAGCAGGAGAAAGACCAACAACAGCCTCAATAAAATCAGAAAGCATTGCACGCCTTTCGGCGGATAGAGGCACACTCGACATTAGATTATAACAAGCTGAGCACAATGAAGAAACAACCACATCACTAACCGATAAGCAAACAATGTTTTAGTGATCAAATTTTGGCATATATATGAGACGGATGTGTTAATAAGTATTTTATAAAGTCATTACATATTACAACAAGTGCATACTAAATAAACACTTAGTATTTATTCTTATGTTGCAAGTCCCGTGTGGAGAAAAATTGAGATAATTACCAAAGTATAATAACACAATAATTTTTACATTTGGAGTTGCAGTGCAAATAACATATTCCAGAATAAGTGTAGGTGACTTTATGATACAGTGCTTAAATTGCCGAGTCATTCTTAATTTAGAATCCAAAGAGAGTAAAAGTAAGTAGAACAAAAAAAGAACTTACTTCACTCTTTCTTGACCTCTTCTAACTGGTTTCTACAAGGAAAATATTATCAACAAAATTGTCAAATACAAGTCTAAAGACAACTGAAGTTTAGAATCAGTTGTGCAACAGTCAATGCATATAATTTGTTAAATACAAGCAAGAAGAACTTATTAACATAGCCTACTAATCTTGCAAGCGTATGAGTTCAGGACACAACGTCTACTGAATAGACATCAATCCTACTTCTCTAGCATTTGTATTCTCCTGAATCTCATTATTTCTGTTCTTTTTATCATCCACTTTTAGTGTTGAGTATAATGAGCAGACTCAAGAATAGACATATATATAATCCAATGCTAATTTTATCAAGAGGCTCACTTTTTCTTTGGCAACATCAGTAGTAAAACAAGAATCAAGTTGAGCACAAATACTTTCACCATCAAAATATGCGATCTGCTACTTAATTTAGAATTGTGTAAAGCCTAATGTTGAAGTTTAGTAAACCTAATCCTAAATGCGTAAATTCAAATTAATCAAAATACCCTTAGAAAATTAAGCCTAATTAATCTCAACCTCTTGATGTATGAACTTAGATAAGCAAACTACACACACCTATACTAAACCCTGTACATAATGTAAGCCTCCAATTGAACCTGATCATAAATATAATTACTCTCACCAGGATTGTGTGATATATTAACCCAGTAAATTGCATACTAAAATAAAAGTGGGTTGGCCTAGTTATGTAAGTGTGTGATATATTAACCTAGTAAATTTGCTCCAATAAAACAAATCGCATAAAGTCATGAAATCTGAGAAAAAAAATAAAGTGGGTTGGCCTAGTTATTCTCAAAAGTTCATTGGAAAAGTGTATCATCCTAGCACAGAAGCATGCTCCTAAATTATATGGAGTGGAGAAACCAATGAAGCATTAGTTCTATCTGACCATTTACTGTGCTAGATCTGCCAATTGAGCAATCAACCAACACTGACACTTCCTAGTTGTCATCTTTCCCATACATATCAAGCTTTATCTACAAAGTCAAACTCCTACTTAGATTATAATTTATCAGAAGCACATGATGTCAAGAAATATTTGATAACTTGCCACATAAGATCTAATCAAGGCATGATAAACTCTCATTTGTAAGCTGTCTTTAGCAGTTGTGATATGGGTTTGACTACTCAACAAAAGAGAACCTTCTATATGAGCAAATATCTGCACTAATCTCTGTTTGACCAAATCTGATAATAGTCTTTTAAATAATCAAACTTAGGAACATGTAAATGCGAATATATCTAAATGATGAAAGATATAACCTAAATTAATTCCTACAATGCCTAACATATGTCCGTCTTTTTTGACACAAAAGCCTAATTCCCTCAGCAATTGTTTTAAGTACATTAAAGGATGAGAAACTAAAGTAGTTATACACATAAAAAAGCCATACATTCTAAGAAACAAACGATCACTACCTTAATTTTCTTGGATATTGCAAGCTTCAGACCATTATCTCCTTTTGGTTGTTCAGGGTAGATAGAAAAATCCCTGTAAAGTAGGCTGGAGAAAATGAGGTCTCTTGACAAAACAAGAATTAGATACAAGCCAACCAAGATATAAACACATTACCTTTCCATTTTTAAGAATAATACAAGTAAAGACTCCACACGTGAGAATCAATGATTTATACATTAATCTTATTTTCAAATGGAAAGAAACATAGATAAACGGTCATTTCAACATGAAGCATCAATTAAGCTTGTAATAGGAAAAATTGTGAAAAATATGTTGAGGCTAAACGATGCTGTAAAATTGGAAGCCAATTTAGCAAAACTTGAGATAAATTAGTACTGCTAACTCCAAACAACCATGAGCTTTTTAAACCCACAATTTGGGAAGTACCCTCACAAGATTACCCACTAATAAAGATTTATCAATGATTAAACCCAGGATTTGTGAGAAACACACTTGAGTATATACTCCTAAAAACCCAAAATCAGCTATTACAAAAGACATTATGTGAGCTTGAAAAAAGGAAAAGAAAAGTTCTTTCTTATATATTACTTCCAAATTACACACCTACTGTAGCCTGCGATTCAGCTCCAACTCTAATTGCTTCCAATTGGATTTGACGACAATAACAATCACTATTGAGTGAAGAGGAAGGAGCCCCAAAAATCCGGGCTCACAAGATTGTAACCTGGAAGGCGTCGAAAATCCGAGCACCAATTTCTGAACCCTAGAAACGGAATTGGCAGGGCAAAATAAGGGTTTACCTGTCTGGGCCTGAGATCCCGCGGGTGAAAGCACGCCACCGACGACAGCCGGAAGTGAAAGCCCAACGCCGGCCGGCAGCACAAAAGCGGATGACGGTGAAACAACGGCGATATCGGCAACCCTTTTCTGCGAGGACCAGAAACCCTTCTTCGAGCAGCAGACGAGGGCGGGCGGCGCAGAGCAGCGGCCTTCGTGGAGACGCAGATTGGGGCGACAAAAAAATCCGCAATAAGAGAAGCACGGGAGGGAAGAGCAGAAGAAAGAAAAAGAAGTCGGAGAGAGAAACAATGTACATAACGCGATAAACAGATCCAACGGTCTAGCTGAATCTACACTAAATTTATAAACGGACGGTCAAATGGAGGCTTAACCTATTTAAGCACTGTTCATTGCTGTCGCAAATTTCTTATTGTAGTAGTGATATATAGTGATTTTCTTTTATAAAAAAAATTAATGATAAATATTTATAATTTTTAAAATTAATAAAAATAGATAATAAAATATTTAATAGATGTATTGAAATATTTGATAAACTCTAAATTTACGTACATAAAAAGTAATAAAATATGAAAAATATAATATTTGATAAAAAAAATTATATACATTCTACGAGCAATAAATTACTTATATTAAAGTTTATATTATATTTTTATTTATTTATTAATATCCTATTTATAATGTCTATAAAATATCGAATCGTAGTCGTACAACGACGGGTAAAACTAGTTTGATAAATATGTATTGCCGAACATATATAACTGGGTGTTTGTTTATCTTTTTCAGATAAGTTTCGTGAATATAAAGTGTTGGCGAAGAAAACCTTAATATTCAAGAATCCTAAACTTATTTGCTCAAAAAAGGATCCTAATTACTTTTTTTTTTTTTTTTGTCATTCACCCCAGTTCAGCGGAGAGCTTTGCTCTATCAAACACCTACGTGTGTGTGGAGTTCGAGTTTCGTGAGGGTTCTTTATTTTTGGGTGAGATGTGCTCTCCTAAGAATTTCATTTTTCCTCCACTGAGAATCAAACACTCGATCTTAACAAAGGAAAGCATAGCCCCTTCAACTTGCTTGTTGGTAAGGATCCTAATTACTAAAGTTTGAAACTCAATAACTCGAAACCACAGTTGTTATCCTCATCATGTCGTAATATACACCATTATTCAATCCGACCACGCCAACTTGAAACTCTTCTCCGAAGTTTCATCAGGATTCGTCCCGATCCCTCTGCTTTATTTGTGGGCTTTTTGGTGTCACCGGGAAGTTAGAGCATCGCCAAAGAGCGGCTCCGTCGGTGATCTGCGCTGGATAGAGGTAAATCATGAGGCGGCCAACGAATCCCATCGACCTCAAAGCGATCGCCCGGAGGATCGAAGTCGACAATCGACTCCCTCTCCGGTATTACTACCGAACAGCCGACAGCCTCCTCAGACAGGTCTTGGTTTCATTCTCCATTGACAATGTTTATTTCGTGTCTTATAGTCAATTCGATTTATATATTTTTAGGTTACTAGAGAATGATTGCATTCCGATACCAAAGTCCAGTTCTTTCACAAAAAATTATGCTGTTTTGCTTTTGGAATTCATTTAGGGTTTGGAGAGGAATTGTTGAAAAGTCACTAAATTATGTGGCTTGTGATAGAAAATTAGAAATGATTGGTATTTGTTTTTGGAATTGAGTGAGATACTATAGAAATATTGTTGCTAGAGTTGGTGCAAGGCAAGGAGTTGAATCAGCATGTACAATATAAATTCTGCAGCCCTTTCTCATCCAAATTTACTCCAATATGTTAGTAAGGGTTAGCTATTCAACATTGAATAGTGAATGATCAGATGCGATTTTAGTACATAGACAGTTGAAAGGTCGCTTGTGCATTTGAAGCATTTCAAAAGTAAAAGGACTAATATTCATGGGGATGATGATACAGTCCTCTGCTTGTAGTGTTTGATGTTGATATTTCAATTTTTTCCAGGCTGACATATACCGTTTGGAGAAGAATGTTATAGACCTGTACGCAATACTTCTTCGATTTTCAAGGTATCTTTCAATGTGCTTCAACTTGATTATTGTTTGGGCAATTCAGTGTTCATTCCTTTTTGGTGCTATGTCCATGGGGGAAGAGTTGGACACCAGATGTCCAGTTTTAAATATGTTTTTTCACTCTTAATTTTCTTAGTTTGGTGTCTGAGACAATACCTTGCCATCGGGATTACCAGACACAACTTCAAAAGGAAAAGAGATTTTACAGAGAGGTAAATTATTGGAACAATTTGTGGAATTAATGCACATTATTGGTAATATTTTGGGCATAAGTACGCTAATATTCTATACGTTTGGTTCTCTGATTTTCTGTAGAAATTGCTATCAGTGCTGGACGAGCTTGAGTCTCTGAAACCTGAATTCAAACGGAAAACAGATGAGCTAAACAAAGCTTCTGCCGGGCATGAATCATACGAACTCGTTGGCTCGGGTCCAGAGAAATCTTTGTTGGATTCATTCTCTTATGACAGCAGCTCATCTGTCCCTGTATCTAAGCAGGTAGCTACCAACCTATGCTTCTATAAATGTTCTATTGAAATTACAATTGTATGGACTATGTATCCTAATTCCTAACCTAAAAATCCCGGCATATTATTTTGACCATCTACAAACATCTAAAATGGAGTTATGTTGTTAAAACATGTGGTTATTTTTGCTTTGATGATTTGTTGTTTTAGCTTCTGCTTTTTAAATTCTTGGTTTATTATTATGTTTTATTATTGCTTCATCTTCTGATTTAGATTTTATCCTTCCCGCAGCTGCACCCAGGCAACCAGATATCTCAGTCTTCATGGAATCAGAATACTGGTTATACTCAGAGGTTTTCAAATTCTGCTGACATGGACAGAAATTTTCAAAAGATGTGAGGATATTTTTTAAGTTTTGCTTTTTCTCTGAATGTATTGCTGAATCTTGAAGAAAAAAATTTCATGCCGGATTGATAGTCTTACAAATAAGGTGTATAATACCGCATCTTTTGGTCATCCAGCTACATCTTGGTAGGTCCTGTGGCACATCATGCAAATAAGTGTCATTCCCTTATCTAGGTATAGATTCTGCTTGCTTTAAGCAAATGACCTTTTGTAAATGCTATAAAATAGTTCATATTTGCCTTGACACTAATTGTGCCATTTTTCTAATCAATTAGTAAATAATTGTCATCAAACCCTTAGTCGCTTGATGGTTGGTGATTGTCACAAGTTCTACTCAGGACCTCAACCATTCATTCTCATCTTTTTAGGCACCTGTTTTTGTATCATCGTCACTGTTCTTGCCTTTTGGTCTTTATAACACACATTTTGCTTACTATTTAACTTCACATCTTTCCTTGTGCTTCAAGAATTCCGGAGTATTATTAGTTTTGTTGTATACTGAAATATTGCTGTCATACTTGGTTAATCATGATTTCCTTGGCAATGCAGGTCTCTTACTATATCAGCTCCAAAGCAGGAAACTTTATCTCGACACTCATTCTTGGGTCAAAATGGATTTCGAGGCCAGTGGCAGGGACCTAGTGCAGGAACTAAAGTAAGTACTGTATCATGAAAAAGGAAATTATTGTTTCCTGTACATCTGAATTATCAAGCTTCTCAAGTGTGTGATCTTGCTCTTTATTTGCTCCTTTCTGTGTACAGATTTTCTATCCGAGTCAAGCTGACTTCACTCCTGCTGAACATATGTAAGAATTTGCTACCAACATCTACCCACTTTCTAGATGGACATACTTTTTCTTTTCTTTTTTCCCTCCTACATATGTAGTTCATAACAACATTGAAGATTTATGTTAGACGACTTTAAAAGGAAAAGAATGTTAGAACATCTTTGAACTCTAAGCATTTGTTCCAAATCAATGGAATTATTTCTGCTGCTAATATTTTCTGCATTGTGCAGTGACAGCCAAAATCGAGATAAGGAAAAGGCTTTGGCCTCTGTAAATGGTGCAAATTTGGGGCAGAATGCATCTGTCATGGAAGCTGTCCTATCCTTGGATGATGGGAAATGGTCACATCCTACAGAGGAATTCTATCCTCCTCATTCATCATTTGAAAGGAATGGAGAATATATGCCATTAGCCAATGTAAGGCAGCCTAATCCTCCTCCTGTTCTTGCTCAAGTGCACCCTGAGGTTCACTCAATACCTCCATCCAGAGTTGCTGATCCAAGACCTGGACCAGCAAATGCTTCAAAAGATGGGATGCATGGTTCTCAGGCCTATCAAAATTTGCATATTGTATGTTTTTCCTCAAGTCTCTTAATATTGTTTATAATTTTGGTGATTGCTCACAAGACCTTTATGTTCAGTAATTACTTTGATGTTTAATTTCTTTTTGTTAAGCTTTATTTATGACTCATTTCATTGATATTACCGTGCAGCCAGTAAAGATGATGGATGATTTCTTAAGATTTGCTGCAGCAAACACAAGAAAAAACCTTGAAACATGTGGAATACTGGCAGGTTCTCTGGTAAGAGAGTTAACAATCTGTTATGAGTCATGTTCATGGAAACTTAATTATGCTGTTCATGGTAAACTCATCGTATTTTATCTTGGTACAGAAAAAAAGAGTATTTCATATCACTACTTTGATCATTCCAAAACAAGAGTCTACTTCTGATTCTGTAAGTTGACACTTTCTTTCTTATTCAATTTACACGGTTATTTGGTTGTTCTGACTTCTCTTTCCTTAAAATGGATAACGAAATTCATCCCTCCGATCTATTAGATCAATTTAAAGCAATAATGATATCACGTTATCAGAAAAAGCATGTTGGGTGGTAAGGTATGATTGCCTCAAGTTATCCTGATTAGATAGAAAAATCAATGTTAATTATTGAGAATATATAATAACGGCTACTTTTCAAAACTTCGTTGATAACTCTCGGAATGTTGTTTCTCTTTGTTATGATGAAGGATTCTGCATAAAACACTTCCCATGAGACATAATCTTATATCCAGTTCCTTTCTTTCTCTTTTCAAAGTGTTTACATTGATGTAAGACAGCTCAATATATTGTTGCTACTATACTTCCAATTGTAATTGTAAGTGAAGAAGCGTGTATCTTGAATAGAGTGATTGTCAGATGAATGCGCGTACAAATGGGTGTAGATCGAATGATGATTCTCTAGCCCAAAGGAAATTAAGAGTGAATAAGTTTGCAATCTTCTTCTTTTGCTTAGTTTTGTTATATTCATTCCTTTTTGTGACTTTTTTTTTTTTGCATAAGTTTCACAATGATTGTAATCATTCATGCCAAAACAGACCTTGTTGAAGCTTTGATGCCTGCATCATTGACAGTGCACTAACAAACCTCTTTTCTTTAACAGTGCCAGACATTAAATGAGGAGGAGATATTTGAGGTTCAAGATAAATTGTCACTATTTCCTCTTGGATGGATTCATGTGAGTGCTTCTATTACCATGCTGAAGCCAATTTTATGTTATTCGATTAGGAATAGGTTGCATACATGTTGAAGATTTACTTTTGGTCTCTTTGTACATGAACTACACTATTGGACCATGAGAGCAGTGTTGATCCAACAACTTAACATTACTTTGTTATTCTATTCTCTACTTGTGTTGGCAGACACACCCCACACAGACGTGCTTCATGTCATCAGTTGATCTGCACACGCATTATTCGTATCAGGTAAAAAATTGTACAGTCTTCTATTACTGGAATTCATAATTACTTATCTCAACTTTTGCAGTTCATGACGTGTAGGCGGTGTAGCTAGTTTTCTCGTACTTTAGTTGACATCTGTTAAGATTCCATCTGGCTTTTAGGATTCAGGGTATATTCCCCCTTGGATATTTATCTCTTTGTTAGCAAAAGATAGGGGTGTTGGATTTCAAGTGCAGATGATTCTTATTTCCTGGCTTGTTTAATTAGATGAAATTGAACAACACACTTGATATCACTTGAATCTCAGTCTTCACTAAGTATATCAGTTGACGTCCACCTTTCCTCTTCTGTCAGGAACACATTCTTTCTATTCTCTCCCTCTTTTTTAGCCAACTCATTTTTTTTTCTAATATGAAAATTAAATTAAAACCTACCAAGAGACTAGGGATTTTCTTGGTTTATGATCAGTCTTCTGGGTTGTACCATGTGGAGTGACCTGATGATGATGCTAGCGAGGAATTTGTCACTTGGGTGCTACGACCGACATTAAATGATTTATTATCTAATCAATTACTTTGTTTTACTTGCCTAGTCACAACTAATCTAATACTTGCATTACCGTTTTCATGACGTAATTTGGATGTGGAATAATTGTAGTTGGTTATAGGGACATGTATAGGTGGAGACGGTGATATTTCCTGTGGAATAATTCCCGGTTCTGATGGGTTTAGAGTTGACAGTGCTAGGCAATCACAAAAGACTTGACTTCTTATTTGTTCCTTTATTTAATATGAAGAACAAGCATATCCAAATGTGTTTGGCTTATTTAAAATAAAAGAATTGGATAAAAAGAAGAAGAAACCATGCGGAGAGCTCATTTGAGTTCTATAATATTTGGGAAATCTACAGTATTCTCTGTGAAATGTGTTTGGTTTGTACTGATAGCAAAGCATGCAGAAATGTGTTTCTGGTATTTGTGTGGATACAGTACTAGGGCCATCTTTATCATGGCAGGGTTATTCAAGTTAAAATTAAAAAAAAATCCTTATTCCATATAACATGCTTCCAAATTTTAACCTTATTCCGTTTTGAATTTCCATGTCATTTAGATCATGTTACCAGAGGCAATTGCAATCGTAATGGCCCCTACAGATTCATCCAGGTAGATTCTATTACGTGACTCTTACCTGTTGACATTTGCTTACTTAGTACAACCTTGAGGCTTATGTGTGTATATAATTTTATTTGTGCAGTCCACACGGGATATTCCACCTGTCGGATCCAGGTGGTGTCTCAGTCATCCGGAATTGCGAGCAGAGAGGGTTTCATCCTCACGAGGAGCCTTCAGATGGGAGTCCATTGTACGAGCACTGCTCTCACGTCTACATGAATCCTAATACCAGATTTGAGGTTCTTGATCTACGGTAGAGGCCATTTTTCTTTTGGCCATTCTTTTTTTTTTTTTGGTCATGTTTATAAGTAACAAAACTTCTCTCATGAGGGTAAAAGGGAAAATGGAAGAATGGGTTTGGGTTGCAAAAGTCTACTTTTCTTGGTGCTTGGAGGAAACTATTGGAGTAGGGACTGTGAATTGAATCGAGATTGTTCATATTGGAATTGAATGTAAAATGTGTGTAGACCTTGTAAACTTCTCATCTTTCATGGCAAATATGGTGGAAAGAATTATGCTTCTTTGTAAATTGGCTATTAAATTTTCAAAATTAAATGAACACACTTTTGATATATCAACTAATAAAATACTAATCAGTTAAAATAATATAGGATAATGTGAAACAAACTTGCAATGGGGGATTTTTGGACTGTATGAATCGATCATGCATTATATTTATACTTAATAAGGACGGATAATCGACGGTTGTCGGTTGGTGAAGGTAATGTCAAATATTCCTTCATTCTTCTCTTTATATAATAATTAATATTATTACTTTTCTTTTATATTCCCCTTGTGCGAAAGAAGTGTAATGTTTATATTTATTCAATTTGCTTTTGAAAAAGGTTTCGCCACCACCGTTATTAGCTTTAAGCCATAGAATATTAGGGCATTTGGACCAATTTAGTGGTCACAGGTAATTATAAATTATTAAATGTGGAGAGTGAAAAAAAGTCCATGACCGTCATTGTTTATCATTGAATTGTGACACTTGTCACTATGAGAGAAAAGAGAAAAATAAATAAATAAATAAATACATTATTTCAATATGATAATTTTGCCATGAACATATTTTTAGATTGTCTTCATCTTCCAAGAGACCGAGTTGATCAACTACATTGTACGTACTACGTAGAACTAGTACTACTATTGCCTCGTTCGGAAAATTTTATCCTTTTAATTCTTTTATTTTATTGACGGAAAATATTTAGGCTTAATATTTTTTCCGAGCGCACAAGAAATATTGCTTATCATGAAGCGTCACGCTCACTGTTCTAAAAATCCCTTCTAGGCCCCGTCTAGGCCCCACTTAGGCGTTGGAAGGTCCTAGCCCACCTAGCCGTCTAGACCGCCTAGGGAACCGTCTAAGACCGCCTAGTCCACCGTTCAAGCCGTCTAGGCGCTAGGCGGTCCCTCTCCGCCCAGTGTCCGCTTAGCGTTTTTAGAACATTGGTCGCGCTTCATGATGCGCTACACAAATGGATA
Organism: Fallopia convolvulus; assembly: GCA_964016875.1. Classification (NCBI taxonomy): domain Eukaryota; kingdom Viridiplantae; phylum Streptophyta; class Magnoliopsida; order Caryophyllales; family Polygonaceae; genus Fallopia; species Fallopia convolvulus. Next base: position 46,620,767 of record OZ024720.1, on the reverse strand, counting down.
CCCGAAAAGAAAGACGTGATCCGATGGAAAGTTTGTCGCTTCATGAAGCGGGATTCTTCGCGAATATAGTTACGCTTTATGAAGCGTAAAAACTCGCTACAAGGAGCAATAAGTTTCTTCCCCTTCCTCATTCTTGTTTGTAACCAAAGACAGACGACAACAATTCGCCGCCGATAACCCCCATGTGGCGGTTCTACCCCAGTGGCGTCGCCGCAAAAACTCACCTCTTCTATTGCCCAGCAAGGTGACGCCAAGGGCGGTTCTCTGGTGACGGCGGCACAATCAAGTAAGTACGACGATGGCAATTTCTATGTAACACAAAAAACTTGAATTTGGATTGTTGAATTTTGCTTGTTGATGATGGTTCTCCTGACTATAAATTTGTCAATTGCAAAATTATAAATGCTTGTTGTTGATGCTCATCTTTGATAATGATTGTCAATTGCAAAATTATAAATTTGCACAAAGCCTAATGGCCAACTGCTATGTATACAATGCTTGATGTTGATGCTCATCTTTGATAGAGTCGTATTGTTATATGGTTGTTCGTTTTGATGCTCATCTTTAGTACTATGCAAGTCTCACAATTAAATATTCTCCTACATTCAAAGAGGCTTAGACAAAATCTTGTTGTCTAGCTTGTCTTGATAAGATCTTTAGTGTAAAGTGAATATTAATATACAAAGTTCTTGTGAATTCAATGAACATCTGACTGGATCAGAGCTCTAAGAATATGTTATTTTAATGCATTTTTTAGGGATTCCTTGTTATCTGGCTTTGTTCTCATAAGGTGCATAAGCTAACATCAGTTGAAATTCCTATGATCCGTACACTTGGTGGTCTAACAATTGGGAGAGCTTCACTCTTCTTTCCGGATCTATATTTACCATGCTTATGAAATGGAAGTCTAACCATTGTAAGGTTTGATGTTTTTATTGTCAACACCTTTATTTTTTCGCGACCAACTTGTCTAGCCCAATCTAGCATGTATTTTTTAGTGTCCCACACAATATCATTCTCAAAATCATCAGAAAAATCCTTCCTAGGTACCTATGTATTGTTGGTGTTTTGTGAAAAATCATCTATCCCGTTGTATGCATGTGATGAGAAAAGGAGTCACATAAGAATATCGATTGAGAAGATCGACTTTTGTAACATGTCATGATTTGTTTAGAGGATTGAAAGTGGTCGAAGAAAAGATAAGATTCCAAGACATGCACCGACGCCTAGGCACGAAACCTCATGTGTCGAGGGCGCAACATGGGCACGACGCTTGGTAAGGGCGCGCCTATGTTGGCGGTGGCACGACACGATCACGACGCTCGGAAGAGTGTCACGCCTAGTGCGGCACGACACGATCAATACCATGCCTCTGCAAGGTTAGTGGCACGGCACAAGCGTGGTACACAGTAGGGGTGTGTCTACTCCTTGGTTGTGGCACGCCTAGTGCGCATGGTTGGTTGGTGGCAAAGGCATGGTGTTGCAGCGCGCCTATGGCATGGCACGAGGCGTCGGGCACTTGTCTAATGTTCAATCAAGCTAGGTTTTATGTTTTGATCAAGGAAAGAATGTAAGTTAGCTTTCTGCATTATCATATGAATGAATGGTAGCTTCTCTAAGCTTGGTGAATGTATTAGACAAGGACCAAAGCATAAGAATAGCTTGGCACATAGTTATGAAAGTTAGAAAGGAGTTTGGAAGCTTCAAACTAGTTTGTAAGTTAGCTCCATAAACTTAACTTAGTTCCTAACTCAAAGAACTAGCTTGGAGGAAATCTTATCTAGCTAGGGTTAAGCTCAAGTAAGCTCAACTGCTAGGGTTTAGCTCAAATAGCTTAGAAGTCAACCAAACTAGCTAAAACTCAGCTCAAGCCAGCTCAACTAGTTGGATGTCAGATCAACTAGCTAAGGGCTAGCTATGCTAACTAAGTGGCCTAGCTTGGTATCTAGCTATGCTAGCTTGACCTAGGCATGCTGATTTTTGGGCCAAATGGATTGCCAACTTGGGCTTGGTTTTGGGCTTGACAATGGACTTTCTTGAAACAATTTTTGGACCAAGTTCATGGGCCTTCTTGGATGGTTTTGGACGACACATTTGGACATTTCTAGGGTTTATTGTAGCCCATATAAAGGAGAGAAAGAGAGAGATTTTGTGGATAAGGATGAAGGCAATTATCTCCTAACCAACTTCCTAGATTCTCTCCTACATTCTCTTAACTTCTCTAACGCCTTTAACTACCTTGTAACCACCCTTTAACCGGTTTTGGACAGCCTTGTTCTTCTCTATAAAAGGGCATGGTAGGTGTCCATTTTCGCACACAAGTAAGACTCCAATTTGGTGGAATTAAGGGGTGTTTCTAAGGGAGTGTTCACATGAAAAACAAACACGTTTGTGGTGGCATTCATGGATCAATTTTCTCATGTCAAGATCAAGGAGGAGTCTCAAGATTCGAACAAGGTATGTGTGTTCTTAATGGAAACCGAATTGCCAACTTTTTCCATTGTCGTCTGTTGGAACGTCTTATCTCGCAACAATAATGTGGAATACCATTGACATGGAATAGGGAAAATATTCGTTGAAGGAAAGCTTGATTTAATTGATTGACTCGTTGCCATTATCTAAGTCTTCTTCATAAAATGTTTTAAATAGTCGGTGGTGATTACCTTTATGGTCTACACCCATACGAGACTACGCTGCGGAGTCTACTCACGAGACTACCCTTCGGGGTCTACTCAAACCGCCTTCACTATCCTTTTGGATCCACAAGGGCCGACTTTACTTCAACTTAACTTTGCAAATATGCTATTCTATTCATCCTAAAATTCAACATGTATATAACATCACAATTTATCTCAATAAAACAAATACAAGGATAATGACGAATTACAAAGTTCAATAAATCTATTTGAAAAAAAATAATCCAATTCATGTATTATTTTGAAAAGCTATAACTAATTCAACGTAAATTACCTCTGATTCGAGCATCTCGTTTTCAGATTCTTCTTCTTCTTCTTCTTCTTCTTCTTCTTCTTCTTCTTCCTTTAAAATACAATGATGACTCTGACTCTCCTTCTAAGGATTGTGACTCGTCTTCTGCTTCATACAATGAATCCGAAAATTTTGTTTCTGATGACATTGTTCAATCTCGATTTTTTTAATCAAAAAAATTAAATCCGTTCCTATAAGAGGTTTCGTTGTAGGTGATCATCGACCGTAGGCTTTTTGTTTCGAAATATATGTGTGTGAGGGTAAAAAATTGGGCGTTGTAACCGTTTGAAATTCACACATCACGAAGCGCAATGCTTCATGATGCGTGAAAATGGCGGGAATCCACCGCTTCTTAAGGCTTGTCAAAACTTGAACCGACCTGAGAAATCCGACTTCGCCCGTCCGATCTGACAACCGATCGACACTAAAAAGAAAAAACAAATATATATATCGAAGACCAACCCGACCCAAACCGATTCAACCCGAACTTAAAAACGACCAAATCTGAAAATGACCCAAATTCGAGTATATCCGATTGGATTAATTTGATATTGACCCAAAATTGGAATGAACCGACCCGAAACCATTCAAAAACTCAAAATCATTTGACCCAAAATTATCCGAAAACTCAAGATTAACCGACCCGATATCATAAGATTCAACCCGAACTTAAAAACGACTGAATCTGAAAATGACCCAAATTCGAGTATATCCGATCGGATTAATTTGATATTGACCCGAAATTGGAATGAACCGACCCGAAACCATTCAAAAACTCAAAATCATTTGACCCGAAATTATCCGAAAACTCAAGATTAACCGACCCGAAATCATCCGATAATAATCATCTTAAAACAATAATTAATATAAATCAATCTTCTTAATTTTAGTATTTAACTTATGTTAAATGTATTTGCTTAATTAGGTATATGCTACTCTTGAATTTTTTTAACAAAATGAAAAACATTAAGTCTCCCATTAAAACAATCGACAATTTTTGCTCATATTCACATAAGAAATTATAAAGATCAATATTTTTAAACTAAATTATTTTAAAATATATCACTTACATTTAAGCAAATCTGTACATGGCATGAGTATATAAGCTACTTCTAAAAACTAAACAAAGTCCACAAAGTTTTTAGTTTCACACTTTTTTTAGATTATTATAAACATTTTTTTAAAAATAATTAATATATTGATATAATTTTTTATCTACTTCATTTAAAGTACTTAAAGATAGTTTTATCAATAATTTACTTTATCAACCCCTTTTTATCGATATAGCATATTAGCATTATGCTATATAGTCTAACATGTATCAAAACTATTTAATAAATATAGAAAATCATTTTAATTTTGTTTTTAGGTTTTAAATGTTACTTGAAACTTTAAGAGTTAAGAATTAAAACTTAAGCATAAATATATTGTACCACTAACACTTGATACTCATTTAATTAAAATTTGATTCAGTAGAAACTCAATCAAATTACAACTCAATTTAACTGAGATCTTATTTAGACCGAGATATGAACTAGAAAATTCGACCCAACCGAAATCCGACCAATTTGAAATCCGAAATAACCAACCGAACTTGACCCGATACTTCGACTTAATCCGATAAAATGAATATTCGAACTGACCCAAACTGACCCGGTCATATCTGATTTGTCACAATATCCGACTTAGATCTGAATCCGAATTGATATGAAACCGAAACAACCTGACCCAAACCCGATCTGCTTCAACCGATTGACAGGCTTGCGCTTCTCATCTTGGAGGTCCCACTTCATGAAGCGGAATTTTCCTTGTGCACCATGCAAAAAATTCATGTGCACAAGGCATCGACCTTTATTAAAAAAATATTTATCAGTTTTTAGTGGTCAAGTTTTTTTTTCTAAACCCACCTTGTAAAAAAAGCTTATTTTAAAAAACTTCCTTTAAAAAAATTTAAATAAAACACCTTTTTAATACAGACACTCAATTTCAAACATCTTAACCTATTTTCCTAGTGATACTTTATCCTTGTTAGACCGAAATATCCTTTAAATTTTAGTTTGTTTGTTTTTTATATTTAATTCTCTATCTACATAAAAATGAAAATAGTAAAAAATGAATTTGAAAGGGTATTTTGGTCCAACTAGGGTAAATTGAAAGAGTATTTTGAATTAATGATACTAAAATTGTTGATTCTTTGTCTTTTCTTCTTAATGGATTCATATTTTAGTACTTGTTCTGTTGTTTTCGAAGTTCATTTTGGTTTTCTTATTTTTGAATTACTTTCGAAGAATCGAACTTGGCATAAATTTTTGTATGGAATTGATTACCAAATTCAATTAGTGAGTATGTTTGATGTCGTTGCTCCCATATATTTTTTCGTATGATGTTTTGATGGTAGTGTTTTGAGATGCACACAACTAAGTTTTTTTTTTTTTTTTGCCTTCGTGGCAGAGAGTCAGAGACTGGCAAAAATCATCTAAACTGTTAGAGCCCATTTTCATCAGCATTTGGGCAATAGCTTCTATCTTCACTTGATCATCATTTGCTTCTTTATTTGCTTCTCCATTTGATTCGTCGATTGTGGTTTCTATACATGTACAACAAGCAGGTACGATATTAGAATTGTATATGAACATTTAAAACATACATGCGAACTAAAAATTGGAGAAGGTATAGAATAATATTTTTTTAACATAACATAAACATGTGGGCCAAATACATGAACTTGTTATTGTTACACATGAACATTCATATGAAATACATGAACCTAGACTTGAAAATTTTACTATATCCTTAGAAATAGAAGAAGATAATGAAAAACTCAAAAAGGTTGTCAAGATAAACAAGCCTCTAAAAACAGTCATACCTAGGTTAGATATTAGCCTATTGCTTGTTAAAAAAGTAGATGCTTTGTTGATGTTGAAAGTGTTGCATTATGAGAGACTTAGTCCATAATAATACATGTTGTGTTATGTAGAATGATTTAGTTATTAAATTTGATGAAATAGTACTTCTTACAGATCTAAGTTGTATCTAAACTTTTTTTTACCTCACCACAATCATGGATTGTAAAGAATGGTATGACTTAAATTGGAGAATGTGATAGTACATCATTGTGGTTATTTTCAACAATATAAATCTATTTCCTTCAATAAAATAACTAAATAAAAAATCCTACATCCAAAAACTTCTATATTATTCATGATTCTTGCCTAAAAGCTATTTGCTTTCTTAGTAAAAACTAACACGACGGGAAATATGTGAGATATTAAAAATATGTGAAATAATAAAAGCAAAGGAAATCAACATTGCAACAAAATTGCACCACAAACAAACTACAAGTCATATGATGCTTATTGAAAACATAGAAAATAGAATAGATCAAATAACTGAGTTTCAACTCAAATCAAAGGCCATGGTGATCATCTATCTCAACATTGAACTTGATCACATGGCTAGGAGCTATTCCACTCATTTGAACGCCATCAGAACTAATCTTGTCTATGAGCCTTAAATTTTGTTTATAAACCCTAGAATGTTTTTTCTTACCTTCTTTTGAACCCGATGTCGAAGATCCTTGCTCCTCGTCATCCATGGCAATGATGTTGAGCATCAATTTGATGATTTTTAGTGTTCGTGATCGAGATTGAATGTTGGAGAAAGAGTGAGGTTTCCATGCGAGAAAGAGAGAGGTTTCAAGTCCGACAAAGAGAGAGCAAACAATGTCCTTTTAATAGAATCTCATAAAAGACAATTTTTGTCTTTGTATTTAATGGTATTTACCAAATTGCCAATATGCCTATTTTCTATCTCATTTCAAATTGGGCGTCCTTTTAATTTGGTCCATTAATCTTGTATCTTCATCTAATGAGTTATATTCATTTTCAACTTTAGGATAAGCTCCATATCCACCGGAATCAACCTCCTTTTTATGAAATACATAGAGATTTTTTTATTGACATTTTATCTTTGTAATACATACCTAAAGATCTTTATTTAAATAAATTATCCCTTTTTAATATAGGGTAAAGTAGTGCTATTCAAATAATATTTAGATGAAAATAATAATATTAACGTTAGAATTTCAAGAAAGAATGATTATTTAATTAAAAAGGTAGAATGATAAGATTATTAAATATTAGGATTCATATAATATTTAATTAAATTGCATAGAAATAAATTTTACATTTTTAATTTTATTGCCCTTTTATGTTTATTTATGTAAATATAAATTTTGATTAGAAAAATAATTAAATTTTAAAAGTATCTCACATAAAAGATTGAAAATTAGTTGCATCAATCTATTTTGATAAAAATAATGATTAAATTTACATTATCTTCTTTTACTTTTCTTTTAGTCTATTTATATAAATGTAAAATATTTTCAAAAAAATAAACTTTCAATAAAAATGTTGAAATTTTTATATTGTCCACCGAAATATATTTAAAATAGTTTTATGTTTAAAAAAAAATTAAATATCAAACTGTCTCGAGTAGGTTATTAAAAATACTAATTATCTTTTTGACTTATATATATATAATATGAGGACGGATCACGTGCGAATGGGCGCTAGTGTGCAAAATGAGAACAGATCTAAACCGTCGATCTAGCTTGAATTATTTTGGACGCGCGTAAAAAATAAAATAAAATCGCGCGTGTAAAACAAACGCTACCATAACGTACTTGTCCCCCAAGCAAACACGAAAAAAGGCACTTTTTATTCTCTTTCCAAATCAAAATCGAAAACCCCCTTTCTTCCTCTGCGAAAATAAAGCTTCTAAACTGGATTGAAGATCAACGATTTCCGATCTTCAAAAAGGAGCTTTGTTCTGATTTACAAAAATTTTGAATATCTGAATCATTAAAATTAATGGAACCAGGTAATATCTGATTAAACCTAATACAAATACGATTTTGATAAAAGTTTCATTGCATATATCATCAAAAATTGCTATGATTAAACTCCAAAATTACGGTTTTAAGGAGCATTGCTGTGATTTTATTTGAGAAAACTGTACATTAGTTCACATTAGTTCGGAAGTATTTCAGATTTGTTCATTGATATGGAAAAAAGAGTCGTGTGCGAACCAAAATTTGTTAAATCCAAAAATTGTTCATAGCTGTCAAGCATTTGTTCATTGATATGGGACCGTGGATTTGTTCATATCTATCATGAATTTGTTCATAGCTATCATGAATTTGTTCATAGCTATCAAGCAGTTGTTCATACATATCATGCATTTGTTCATACATATCAAGCATTTGTTCATGGAAAACGTGAATTTGTTCATACATATCATGCATTTTGTTCATAGCTATCGTGAATTTGTTCATACCTATCATGAATTTGTTCATTGATATTACGCATTTGTTCATGGGAAACGTGAATTTGTTCACACATATCATTCATTTGATATCATGAATTTGTTCGTACCTATCATGTATTTGTTCATTGATATTACGCATTTGTTCATTGAATTTGTTCGTGTAGTGTATACAATTGCGTACTTACAGGTTTCTTTTTGCCTATAAATGAAAAAGGGAAAATAGAAGATAAAAAGGAATTAAATATCGTCATCTCGCCTGGAGACACACATTACTACATACCATTTTGTGATGAGAATTTAAGACCTAAAGAGGGGATGTTGTTTAAAACATGGGAGCAAGGTGTAAGTTTCTACAAAGCATACGCATATGGATGTGGTTTCCAAGCACGTGTTGGTACCGTTACAAAGTCTTCAGATGGAACTAACACTACAGTTTGGAAATACATGTTGTGTAATCGGGCAGGATTTAAAAATTCAACTCGAAAAGAAGAAGACAAAGAAGATAATGAAGAGAATGATGAAGATGATGATGAAGAGAATCATGAAGAAGAAGAAAAACAAGAAACAGTGAAAAAAAGAAAAAGAGTAACCAAAAGGTGCGGTTGCATTGCTAAACTGGCTATGAGACTTTCTGGAAGAAACGGATATGTTGTTAAGAAATTTGAAGAGCGTCACAAGCATATTATGTTTGAGGATGGACAAAAACACTTTGCAAAAAGCAATAGGAAACTGACCTCCTTTCATGAAGATTTCATCATGAATTGCATACGAGCAAACATTGGTACAAGCAAGTCATACAAAGTCTACAAGGAGTTTGTTGGTTCTTATGCAAGAATTGGTGCAACTATAATTGATTTCAAGAATTTTAAAAGAGATCTGAACTCCTTCATGATTGGATGTGATGCTCAAATGGTTATTGACAACTTGTTCAAGAAAAAAGAAAGATGTGACGCGTTTTTCTATGATTATGATGTTGATGAACAACATCAATTAACCAAATTATTCTGGTGTGATCCTATTGCAAGGAAAAACTTCTCATATTTTGGAGATGTTGTCTCGGCTGATGCAACATACAAATCAAACAGGTATGAAAAAAGGTTTAAATGATAGTTTCTTATTCATAAATGCTAATTTGTTATGAACAAATGCTAGTTTCTGATGAACAAATGATAGTTTCTGATGAACAAATGCTATTTTCTTATGAACAAAATATTAGTTTGTGATGAACAAAATGCTAGTTTGTGATGAACAAATGCTAGTTTTCTTATGCACAAATGCTAGTTTCTGATGAACAAATGCTAGTTTTTGATGAACAAATGCTAGTTCCTGATGAACAAATGCTAGTTTCTTATGCACAAATGCTAGTTTCTTGTGAACAAATGCTAGTTCTGAAAATGATAGTTTTTGATGAACAAATGCTATTTTCTTATGAACAAATATTAGTTTGTGATGAACAAGTGCTAGTTTGTGATGAACAAAGCGTACATACTGATGAACAAATGATAGTTTTTGATGAACAAATGCTAGTTCCTGATGAACAAATGCTAGTTTCTTATGCACAAAGTGCTAGTTTCTCATGAACAAATGCTAGTTTGTGATGAACAAATGCTAGTTTGTGATAAACAAAAATGATATTTTCTTATGAACAAAGCGTGCATACTGATTAACAAAAATCACATATATTGATGAACAAAATTAATTCTTTGCCCTCAGGTATGAAATGGTGTTTGTACCATTCACGGGGGTTGACAACAACAAGAAGAGCATTACTTTTGCCTTTGGGTTGCTTCTAAAAGAAGATATCGAATCTTATGTCTGGCTATTCCAAAAATTCAAAGATGCAATGAGGGGCCATGAACCATTTGTCATTCTCACTGATCAAGATCCTGCAGTAAGAGTGGCAATTGAAAAAGTTTTTGAAAAGGCTGTGCATCGTTTCTGCATGTGCCATATCATGTTCAAGGTACCATCAAAGGTTACGAATGATGTATATAACAACGATCAATTCAGAAGCAAGTTCGCCAAGCTTGTTTGGAGCAATGAAATTACCCGGGAAGAGTTTGAGGAGACTTGACATTCAATTATTACTGAATTTGGGCTTGAGTCAAACACTTGGTTGCCGCTGATGTTTGAGCAACGTCACTTATGGATCCCTGCGTACTTCAATGATGTAAACATGGGTGGACTTCTTAGAACAACTTCAAGGTCTGAGAGCCAGAACTTCTTCTTCTCGCATTTCATTGGATCCACATCTTCTCTAGTTATCTTCATGATGCAGTTTGAGAGTGCAATTGATTCCCAAAGGCACAATAAGGAGCGGTTAGACTTTGAAACGTCAACAAGCTCCTCCACTCTAATGACACCATTGGAAATAGAGAAACATTGTGCATCTGTTTACACCATAAATGTATTCTATGACGTCCAGACAGAAATTGTTGCTTCTGTATTTGAATGTGGTCTAAGTAATTTGTTCAAGGAAGATGACATTCACGAGTATCACATTAACGGGCAGTTTGGAAAGGCGCATGTTGTGAAACATAAGCTTCAAAACGAAGAGTTCGTTTGCTCGTGCAATAAGTTCATCAATATCGGGATTCCATGCTGCCATATGTTTTTCGTAATCAAAAATATTGGGTTGAGAAAGGTGCCAGCTAAATACATCAAGAATAGATGGACGAAGACATCAAATATGACTCCTACTTTTGAGATAGATGGTTCAACACTTGAACAATGTGACGTGATGAATGACAAGAAGTTGTTGATTGCTGATTTATTGGGTGAGGTACATTCTTGCATTAATGCCATAGCGGACAACACCGAACAGCTCAAAGATCTGATATGTTTCTTGAAGGAAAAAAAGGAAACATATCTGAGCTTATTGGGAGGAGAATCATCTACATCAACAAGGCAGAGTTCAATTCAAACATTCTTGGGAAGCAGACCGAGTGTTATTGAGGTACACCCTCCTGAACGAGCAATGACAAAAGGAAGGAAGAAATTAGGGCGTATTATGGGAGGTAAAGAGAAGGCAATGAAGAAAGCAAACAAGGAGCAAAGGACTTGTGCAAAATGCAAGAAGCTTGGACACAACAGCAGGACATGCACCTATGTTCCCAACTAGATCTCTCATTAATCATTGATTCCTGATACATAATTTTTGCTAGTTTTTGGTGCACAAATGCTAGTTTCTGATGCACAAATGATATTTCCTTATGAACAAAATACTAGTTTGTGATGAACAAATGTTAGTTTCTTATGAACAAATGCTAGTTTCTGGTGAACAAATGCTAGTTTGTGATGAACAAATGCTAGTTTCTTATGCACAAATGCTAGTTTCTGGTGCACAAATGCTAGTTTCTGATGCACAAATGATATTTCCTTATGAACAAAATACTAGTTTGTGATGAACAAATGTTAGTTTGTGATGAACAAATACTAGTTTCTTATGCAAAAATGCTAGTTTCTGGTGAACAAATGATATTTTCTTATGAACAAATGTTAGTTTCTTATGCACAAATGCTAGTTTCTGATGAACAAATGCTAGTTTCTGATGAACAAATGCTAGTTTCTGTTGCACAAATACTAGTTTGTGATGAACAAAATCGAATGTATCGATGAACAAATCACGATAAAAATCATTTTTTCTAAAACATAATATGGTTGTCACCAAACTGTTCAATAAACGTCATTCACAACCAAATGTCTACACAATTCATGCCATAAACACAACCAAAAATTTTATTCTAACACAAACCAAACGAAAATCTTGAACCAATTGTTTCCCCCAAACATTCAAGCAAATTACATCACTTATTGTTCTTCGCCTTCCTTTTGAGAGGAGCACGAGAAGCTACCGTCGGGTTATGCGGAACATAATCATGAACAAGCTTTTCAACTGTTGCGTTCTGCTCATTCAATTGACTCGTCAACAACTCGTTGCAATACCTTATCCTCAGATCATCCAGTTGTTGCTGGTCATGTTTGTTGAGTCCGCATTCCCACCCAGGCAAGCCAGTTCCGAAGTATGTTTCCATGTGCCGCATCATGAAAATTCCACAATCAGTCTTGTTTTTCGTATCTCTCCATTTCATCTCAAGACGTTCATATGGAACCCTAACCACATCCTCAAACAGATTAGCCCTCGCATCCATCTTCAGCGTCTTCAAAAGCTCAACAAAGAGCATTCTATACACAAAATAACAACAATAAAAGACAACACACAACTCATTCAATATTAAACACACATATCAAAATGATGGAAAACAAAACTATTACAAAAAAACACAACATAAAACTCACCAGTTTAGCAGGTACGTGCTCATACTTTGCTTCCAAGGGCACATCCACCATTGAGTTATCAATTATGTGGAAACGTGGCACTCTCACATTCAACGCAATACAATAGTAATGCGCTTTGATACACACAGGAAACACAAACTGAAAAAAATACAGAGGGAAACAATCATGAAAAATGTTAGTTTGTGATGAACAAATGTCAGTTTTTGATGAACAAATGCTAGTTTCTGATGAACAAATGCTAGTTTCTGATGAACAAGTGTCAGTTTGTGATGAACAAATGTCAGTTTGTGATGAACAAATGTTAGTTTTTAATGAACAAATGTCAGTTTTTGATGAACAAATGTTAGTTTCTGATGAACAAATGCTAGTTTCTAATGAACAAATAGCTAATGCATCTGAACAAATAAGTAGTACTAATGAACAAATAACTCAAAAAGGAACAAAAAAAATGTCATACCAGGTCTATCTTGTGCAAATCAATCCACTTGAATTTCCCAACACTTTCAATAACGGCATTAATGAAAAACACTCTCGAATCCTGATCACTAAAATCCTTGTCTAGTGGAAAAACCTGCAAAATACATATAAGCATAAATAAAGATTGAAAATTATCAAAAGGTCATTAAAATATGATAATGTGAATATACGTAAATCCTTTTTACTTACCAAATCCTCAGGATCCATAAAAAACATCAAGGGTTTTGAGTCGTTTTTCCACTGTTCTTGTATATTGAGATAACAGCTCCAAATCCCGATTATATTCGATTCAACTAAAGATTTTACCGCAAATGAAGCAAAATCCTTTTTCATGGCAGAAACATTCATCATTTTGAAGATTTAAACTCTACACAAAAACACCAGAAACATATAAACAAAAAAGGTATATAAAAAAAGCAATATGTAAAAAAAATATTATTATATGCATTGGTTACCCTCTTTGATCAGGAATGTCTTCAATAAGCCAATCGAATAATTTCTTGGCCGCAGGAGATACTTTTTCTGTCAAAACAACACTCCTTCCCATGTAAGGTGACTTCACATAATCAGAAGACTTAGATATTCTTTTATCAAGTACATCCTCACCAGTAAGTTTAACACCAACCGGAGTGTCAATCGAACTAGAACCAACCTCCTGCGAATCATTCTTCATCTACACATGTAAACACACATATTAATGAACAAAAATGTCCTATAACTTATGAACCCCTGAGAAAAAACCAATGAACAAATGTTAGTTTTGTGATGAACAAATGCTAGTTTCTAATGAACAAATGTTAGTTTTGTGATGAACAAACGTCAGTTTGTGATGAACAAATGATATTTTCTAATGAACAAATGCTAGTTTCTAATGAAAAAATGATATTTTCTGATGAACAAACGTTAGTTTGTGATGAACAAATCAGAAATATCAAAAATGACACAGACCTCATCTTGAATCCTGTTCAGCTCCCATTCAAGTTTCTTCTTTGCTTCATCCTCCTTCATCTTCTTTAACTCCTCTTGTTTCTTATTCAACTCCATTTCAATTCTCTACAATTGTGCATTCCTTTCTTGTTTGATCTTCTTTTTCTCCTCTTCCCTTCATCAATCTTCTTTTTAGCCTCAGCAATTTCATTCTTCCTCTTCTCTTCCTCTTCCTCTTCAATCTTCTTCCTTTCCTCTTGTCTCCTCTGCTCCTCCTCTTTCTTTCTCTGTTGTTCAAACTCCTCAATCCTCTTCTTCTCTTTCTCCTCCGCTTCTCTCTTCTTCTCTTCCTCTTCAATGTTCCTCTTAACCTCTTCTAGACGTCTTTTCTCTTCCTCCTCTTCATGCTTTTTCTTTTCTTCCTCATCTGCTTTTCTCTTTTTTTCTTCCTCCTCTTCCCGCTTCTTCTTCTCCTCCTCTTCTGTTTTCCTCTTCTCTTCCTCCTCTTTCTTTCTCTTCTCCTTTTGTATTAAAGCATCCTCCACCCTTGTGCCTTCCAACTCTTCCTCTTCCTGCTTCCTCTTTGCTTCTTCTTCTCTTACTCTCTTGTCCTCTTCAATCCTTGTACGGTCTTGCTCAGCATTTTGTCTATTTTGTCCATCACTTAATCCCTTACAAACAAATGAAATCTTCAATTCCTTCTTCCTTGTTGCATCAACCTTCCTAGCCTCGTCTTCTTGCATCAAAACACTTTCCCTACCAATGTCTGCAACACCATCTCAATTATCATCCATAGTAGGTGGAAACACACCAAGTTCAAAAGAAGGTAATTCAAAACGCTTCTTTGACTTCATTGCAGCCTCGATTTCATCCAAAACTTTTGTAGCTTCCTCCCAGAAGGAATTTTGGCTTGGAGATTCAACATCTTCTTGGATGCCAGATTGGGATGATGATGAAGCAACCTTCAGCCCCATAGCTTCTCAAAAGCTTCATTGATCTTGGTGAAAAGTCCATGGCTTGCAATTTCGGCTGGAGCTCTTTGCACATGATCAAGATATTTCTTTAAAGATGATGCAAGCTCCATAGACATCTCAAGGTGTTCTTTCATAAAAGACTGCAAAAAAAAAGTAATCAATATAAGTACATACAAGACATGAATGTTAGTTTGTGATGAACAAATGCTAGTTTGTGATGAACAAATGCTAGTTTGTGATGAACAAATGCTAATTTCTAATGAACAAAGGCTAGCTTCTGATGAACAAATGCTGGTTTCTGATGAACAAATGCTGGTTTGTGATGAAAAAATGCTAATTTCTGATGAACAAGTGCTAGTTTTTTGATGAACAAATGCTAATTTCTTATGCACAAAAATGCTAGTTTCTAATGCACAAAAATGCTAGTTTCTGATGAACAAATGATAGTTTCTGATGAACAAATATCAGTTTGTTCATTGCTATCATTATACCAAGTTTTAATCAACAAAATAAATATAGATCACCATCATGCAAGAAATCAAAAAACACATACATCACCGCCGTCACCGAGATCAATTTGTTCTTCATTTTGTTCAGTAGCAGGGGCTTTCCCTTCATTCTTGCCAAGATCAACACCGGGATAAACAAAATCAGGCAATCCTCGAAACCAACCTTTTCCAAAACCACCCTTCTTAACCTCGAAAGTCTCTCTCTGAATAAAGTAATCATGGTTGAAATTCTTGATAATGGGGAAGGATCTTGGGGTTTCAGGTTGATGGTAGATCAACATGCAATCACAATATACAATCTGGCATAAAACACAAATTAATGAACAAAAATTAGAATTATTAATGAACAAATATTCAAATATAAATGAAGAAAATAATGGTAGTAATGAAAAAAAGAGAACAATCATACCAGCAACAATATGATAGATCCTCTGAAAAAACCATTGTTTGTCTTCCTCCATGAATCCCCATTCTCCACCAACTTCTCCACAAGATGAGCACACCAATCGTACTCACCAATCTTATCCAAGTCAACCAAATGATCCAAAAACTTTAAGTTTACACCGCCATTTTGAATGCTCTCTATACAGAGCGTGTAGAACAATATAATAAAATTCTTCCTAAACCAAACACCATCATTATCAGCATCCTTGATCGCTGTACTCAAATGCCCTATTTTAATCTTCTCAAACTCCATCAACTTGTTCTTACCTGTCACCTCATCAATTTCAGGCACCGTAAACTGTTCTCTAAAGCTATTGTCCAAGTCTGAATGCTTGACAACCTTCGGTACTGAAATGGTCCTTGGACCACGAGGTAGACCAAGGTAGAATTGCACAAGTTCAGGTGTTATCCTAACACCTGGTCCCTCGCCCATTTTCAACGTACAGGATGCAGGATCGAAACAGCTAGCCACATAGTAGCACAACTTACTAGGTAGATCAGTCACATCCCAATGTATAAGGTGCTCAAAACCCATCTCTTTGAGAGCAGTAAGCTTGATTCCCCCTTTAAACCCAGAAATAATTTCACAAAGAACCTTGGGAGAGTTCTTGTGACTCAAAAGACAAATGCGCACGCTTCAACTGTCTCAATGGCACCTTCACTCTTGCCTTCTTCCCACCACCTTGACCTCTGCCTTCTTCAACGATATCAACTTTCCTCTTCTTCGCGGCAACTTGTAATTCACTAACAGCAACATCCGTTTCCCTCTCAGATGGTTCATTTATACTCAGTCCCTTTCTTGGGATCATATCAATAAGCAACTCATCGTCGGAGGAATCATCAGAAACAACCTGTTTACCCTTGTCAAGGCGACGTCTCTTATTTGATGGGGGAGACTGCCTCAATACAGGCACTTCAGTATCAATTGCTTTTGACCCCAACTTGGTAGCAATAGATTTTCTTCTGATTTCTTTTTGCCAATGGGAGAGGCATCACTTCTAGCTTTACTCCTTATTTCTATAACAAAAAAGGGATAAAAGACAGTGTTAACACATATTTTACCATCTATTCTAACAAAGCAAAAAAAAAAAAACATATCAAAACCACAACGATAAAAACCTCTTCGAATAGCACATATTTCATCTTCTCCAATTGTCATTGTATCAAACATTAGATGTTTTACTTGTTTATATTTTGCAGAACGTTGTTTAATAGATCCTGGATGAAAGAAATGCAAGTTACTGATGAACAAATGCATGTTTGTTATGATAAAAAAATACTGGTGAACAAATGCAATTTACTGATGAACAAATGCAAGTTTCTGATGAACAAAATGCTAATTTCTGATGAACAAAATACTTCAACCCCCCCCCCCCTCTCGTACGTATACAAAATCCTTCCATGCAACTAACAAATCCACAATCACCTATTGCAAAACTCAACATCGAAAACCTCGATAAAACAAATGCAACTACGAAAAATAGGCACATGCATATATAATTTGTATTTTATTCAGGTGTTATGACCAAAAATCACAAAACACCAAAAACCACACTCGATACAAAGTGACGATTCATGCATTTTTTATTCAGAAAAGGCACAAAACACCAAAAAACGACACTATCAACCTTCAAACAACTCAAAATAATCACTAAAACACACTCAAATAAAACGAAAAAACCTTGATTCTCAACCGTTTCGGAAACCTAGGGTTTCAGTAAATTTAAACGAGAGATAAAAACCTTGATTCTTTTGAGATGAACTTTGCTTCTCCATTTTAGAACTGGATTGAGGTTTAAAATGTCGTTGATGTAAGAATCAGGCTCGCAATCTCTACGAAATAGTTTCAATTCACACTTGACCTTCTTCGAAAACGCTTCGGAAAACTGTAATAAAGTAAAAAGTGAGTGATAGAGAAAATGGCGAGAAAAGACAAGACGAAGAAGTTTATAAAAAGCGCGTCTCCTAAACGCTCCATGTCGCGCGTTTCCGGGTTTGTTACAGTTTTTTTTTTTAAAATGAATCAATCTCAACCGTGCGTGTGCTGAGATCGAACGGCCAGGGGAATTTCGCATTTCTCACACATGCGGGCGTTCGCACATGACTCTTTCACATATAATATATAGCAAGTAGTTGTAAAATGATAAAGTACACCACTTAAAAGGCTAAAATTATAATATAGATTTAGTTTTTTTGTTTGGTCATATTTAGTTTGATGGAGTATGATCCAAAACTGGGAATATATAAACGTTTTGTCATCGTTTTGTCGTGTTCCTACCATCCCCATTAAGGCCATTATAATGGTCTAAAAGATGTACCGAGACTGACCATTGAAATTTGAAGAATGTGAATGTCACCTAAACTCTACCACTTATTATTTGCCTTTTGTGATGTCGGTAGGCAAGCGAAGGGTGAGTAATTTGATTTAGGATATATTTTGTTTGTATATATAGTTTCAACTTATGTGTGAAGATAACTCTAATCGTAAAATTTATCCACCATTTTCTTCAAATAAAAATTATCCACCATATCGAGTTAGGGTTACGTCAAGGAAAGGAGAATTCTTCTAGGTTCGCCTAAATTACTGAATTTTGATTTTAATATATAGTGAGTTTTATAGGTCTTTCCATAACTCCATTGAGAATCTCTTGTCAATATCTGGCACGGAATAGAGTTAGCTCGAAGAATGGTGTTGTATGCTCGTTATCAACCAAAATAAGCATCTTATATCTTTTTGTTTATGCTCATGATCAAGAATAAAGCCAAAATTATAAAGAGGGTCAACTTAAAAAAAGTGGTTCATATTGTCATGTTTGTTGTTTCTCGTGGTGTATTGATCGAATCGTGTCCAAACCATTACCAAAAAAAAAAAAGAGTATTAGTTCGTAGCATTCATTGATTAATCGAAGCTTTTGATCACATACAGTTCACATTAGATCAAAGACAGAATCTCAAGTTGTCCCTCTCTTAAGGGAACCTTTCTCCCAAAGCAATTCTTGCTTCCTCCTTGTAAAAGCAAACGTATTCTCCATTGATGTATGAGCTTAATTTGTTCCCTTGCTCAATTCCCGCCTATACAATCAATCCTAACAACTAAGCACCAAAAAACCAAAAGCTAGCTATCTCTTGGACGTAGGATCGATTCAATGTCGAGACAAACCTCAGTGACGCACGCGGACTTGGCCACTAGGCGGCGTGCAACGGCCAGTCTGACGAGCAAGGGCGGGGTGTCCATCACCATGTTCTGCATACTCTGTGGCCTCCTCTGCTTCATCTTGTGCCTCGTTGCTGAAGCCACCCGTTCTCAGGTATAATCATTTCTCACTTGCAGTTAATTGATAATGAATCAAATCCTAGCTAGAGAGTTTCAATTGGTAATTGACTTGTCAATTGGTTGGGGGATATGATGAAATTCAGGTGACATGGGAGGAGGCGTCCAAGGACAAGGGGGAGTACATGTGCGGGTATGGCAGCAACAGGCGAACGCCGCTAGCCTGTGGGGCGACGGCCTTCTTAGGGCTGGCGACAGCCATGGTGGTGCACCACACCTTCATGCTGCTGGCTATGACCAACACACCACCTCCCGCTTACGTCAGCTGGGATCCAGCCGCCGCCACACAATCAGGCCGTGTACGAGCCCTCACGTGGCAAGCCGGCTTCTTCTTCGTTTCTGCGTGGTACGCAAGCCCTCTATACGTTTATTTTGGAAAGATCATCAAATAAGCATATAACTCAATAAATTACTCCTCCTATTCAATTGGTTTTAGACTGGGGCTAACACTATCAAAAGGCAGCCCATTAATATGATTGTTTATTCTTCAAAATTACATTGACGGATTAACATAATTAATAGGTGCCATGTATATATACGATATGCTTCGCAGGGCAGAGATATTGCTGCTGATCGGAGTAACGGTGGAGTCCGGCCACCTGAGAAAGTGGCAGGAGCCCCATTCGCAATGCCCGGTGGTGAAGCAAGGCGTTTTCACCGCCGCCAGCATCTTTGCGCTCCTCACCGTCTTCCTTGCAGCCGGCCTGTACACCTGTGCGCTGCGAATGCAGTGGCTATGCCAAGACCAAGACGCAATACACCACGAGGTTTTGCAGGCCGCCGCACTTTACATGCCCTCGTCTCCGCCCACAACACCGCCACACCAACCATCATCCACTTCGACTCTCCATGCCACCAAATCTAGCTTAGTATGATAATGCAGTGTCTTCTTTACTCCAACAGGAACGGAGAGTTGAAAGTTTGATCACGAGAAATTAAATCTGACACGGAGATGGTGATAATTGAAATTGAGTTCAGCAATGTAGTGCATTATTTAATACACCTGATCGAGTAGTGCACGGAGTGAAAAATAGATTTACACATACAGAATAGAATGTCAATATTGTGCATACAGAATAGAATGTCAATATTGTGTGATCATTTTTCTTGGGTCACCTTTTCCTATAGAACAGTAACCTTACTGTCCGTAACTTGTATACATTGTGACAACAATGTTACAATCATCTTCTGCAAAATTATATCCAAACCACATTTCTGATTGGTCATTGCATAAATCGTCGGTTAACTGGGAGTATCGGATCAAATAAATCCAAGTTTAGGTTTTATCAGGTTTGTTTAAGTCTGTTTCGGGTTGAGTCAAATTTTGCAATTTTCATTGGAATTTCGAAGGTGTCATATGTTTTTATCCATCTGCATCATCTTCAACCGTGCATTAACAAATTTGACATCAGATACCAATTCAAAGAGTCTAAATACCTATTTCCAATTAGAAAACAATAGAATTTAAAATGTTGCAGCATCTGAATGCATTTTCCACATTATAAAATATGGCAATACCAGAATCTCAGCAGCAAATTCATGTCGGCAACGTACAGCACTGAGACGCTATTGAAAAGCGAATCAGAGACTCTAAATTGTTGCCTTTAAAATTACTCTAACAACAAGAGGCTCAGAGTCTAAGTACTTTCATCAAGAAGCTGTATAGAGCTTTCATCGTTTGATGGTATAAAATAAGCATCAACGCCTCAAAAGAAAACAAAAACGTATTGCATTTCAAATGGATCAGAACATTGGCTTGGATACTCCATCAAGAGTAAAATTCGCTCAGTATAATCAGCTTCGATCATCTGGGGAAATAGTCATCATTTCCATCGTCAAAATTATATTGATAACTTAATATACAAAACAAAATCCACAACAGATTCACAAAGAACAATGAATGTTGCAGCATCTGAATGCATAATCCACAACAGTGGAAATGCCAGAATCTCAGCCGCAATTCATCTTGGCAACGTACAGCGCTGTAAACGCTATCAATTTTGAGCGCATCAGAGACTCTAATTTGTTGCCTTTATTAAACAAACAAACAAAAGATATCAAATGGATCAGAACATTGGCTTGGATACTCCATAGGAGTAAAAATCGCTCAGTATAATCAACTTCGATCATCTGGGGAAATAGTCATCAATTCCATAATCAAATTAAACATTGAAGAATAATAAAAGGAAGGATCAGAGTACTGGCTTGGTTCACTGTAAAAGAGAACTTAAAATTAGCTCAGTGTGTTCAGCTTCGATCATCTGGGGAAATAATCATCATATCCAACCACTACTTCAACAGAAGATAGTTTGAAATCCAAACAATACTTTTCATTCAAAATAACGCAAAAAAGGACAGGTCAATCTCAATGTACAAAATGTCCCATCTCCAAATGAGCTGAAACTCCATGGAAAACCAAATTGAAGTCCAGAACAGGGCGGAAATGGAACAGTCAATCTAAGTCCATTAGCATTCAAAACAGGAAACAGAACATCCCTGCTTTGCCAAGATGGACTTCAATCAACTACCAACATCAAATTAACACCAAAATTCTACAGAATTTGTAATCAGAAGATTCATCAAAACGAAAAGAATGTCTACAGAAACACACACAAAAGTAGCTACACCGGATTTCGCTTTATAACTCGAAGAAAGGTGAAAGAAGGACGAGACGACGGCTAGCGAGAAATCGAGAGAGGGGCGATGGAAGGAATGCTAGAGTTAGGGTTTTGAGAGGTGTGCAGAATCAAGTGGAAATACTTGGGTATTTATAAGGACAGGTTATTCACGAGATTTCCTTCTCCGTCTTGTGTTTGATGGGCCTGAGCCTCGTGACTTTTTTTTTTATCTTGTTGATGGGTTGGCATTCTTAGACAATCAAGCGATTCATTTGGGCTTCACCGACCCATTATATGTACGGACGACATAATCAATGGGTTATACACGTTTGGATGTTTATTGAGGCTAGAGTGAAAACTACGAGCATTGTAGGAGCGTCGGATTAATGTCACGGACGGCCAAGATTAGAGCACTACTATCCAACAAAAAATGGGGGCTGATTTATTTTGATGGCAGTACAATTTGATGTGCGAAACTAAAATGCCCCTAATTCAAAAATTCAACATTTCGATGTTTCTTCTAACTATTCTCCCTCGCAAAACTCTTCTCCCAAACGAGGTACACAATCCTAAAATTTACTCACACCGCCAAATCAAAGAATGCAAATCGCTCAATCGCCCTCTAGCTCACTCAAATCATTGATTGTTAATAAAGTCTATGGAGAAACAAGTACAAGAAGATATGCATAAATTTATAGGTTTTGTTTGATTTTGATTTTTTAGGGTTTTAGGATTTGGCTTCAAGTAATGGAAGTGTTTATGGGTGTTTATGAGTGATTTGATGATGGTTTTGTCTGTTGAACTATTGTTGACCCACTTTGTGTGCATTTTTCAAGAAAAAGGTTGTGCATTGATGTTTTGTAATGCTTTGAGCTTATAGTTCATGAGTTATCAAAGACATGCTTTTGTTTTTTCTACTATACTGTGTGTTTCTACTATTGATCAGATCGTTGTATATTTCATGCATTAACAAAGTTGTGTTGCTTTTTGTTCGTGATTCTCCTCTTTGGTTTATTGATCAGATCGTTCGTGATTCAATTTTCCGATGTAACACCCCTATTTTGCAACGAAGGATATTACCGCCAGTGATCTCGGATTTTACCATCCAAAGTTACCCAAGGCTTTATAATGTATTAAATTTAAATAAACAATGCGGAAATCCAACGATATTACATATTAATAAGAGTGCTCAAACATGAGACTTTAATTGTTGTCATTACATCCTTAATCTTAGTATCAAATAACAAAACATAAAAGAATTTAAGCAGCGGAATTAGTGAAACTTGTTTGCACAAATGAAGTGTAACCCAAAATAAACGTGAAAACATCCTTGAGAGAGACCAACCTTCCTTCCTTCAGCTTGATGGATCTTCGTCTTTAAACTTTTGACGACGATTTCCTAAAGTCTGGCATTTGTCGCGAAGGGCGAGAAATACCAGGCAAAATGCGGGAAACAGAAATAGCGGAATTAGTCTAAGGAGACTAAACAAGTGAGAATGGAAATTCTCAAAGGTAAATTGGGTAAGTTAACAAATCATTAAAGAGGTATGCGAAATGTGTTTGAGATGTATAACCTTTATGTGGAGCTTACGGACGGAAATGAGTATATCTCGAAGCGAGATAACTCTAAACCGAAAAGAACGAACTACGAGATTGTAGAACTTTTTAGAGTAGATTATTGTTGGGAAAGTTTTAATTATACATAAGTTTCTAGAAAACCTCTCGCGCCCTTATCGGACCGAGAGCCGGGTCGGTCTTCTAAAACCGGTCCGGTTTTGATGTCTTTTAATGTGCACTAGCACCTATCTTTATTACGTGTCAAAACTTTACATAGCATTAATGACTTTTAAGGGTGTGGAGGCTATGAAAGAGTCGAGTCCACTTAAGGGAACGAAGTTCTAATATTTAGTTAGAACATAGTATAAGTTTATTTAATGTATTGAACAAGGCAAACCTTTAGCCTTATTATAATTTTGAACGTCTACATAGCATAGACGTTAGTAAGAGACTTTGGTCGTCTTTTCCATTTCATGTGGCATATTGCTTAAGACTTAAGACGAAACCTTTTTATTTCGACATTGCTTTAAGACTTCAGCCAACATTTATTTTCCGTATGACATTGCTTTAGACTTCAGACGAAACCTTTCTATTTCGACATTGCTTAAGACTTCAGTCAACGAAGTAAGAGTAGAGTCATGACCTATATATAATATGATGTTATAAAAAGTGGTTTAAGGACTTATGTCCAACACTTTTTACTATACTTTTCCAAGCGATGTCTCTAAACGAGACATTTTAAACAAACAAGGTCGTAATCATCGGTCCTAAGTTCCTTTCTAGTGTTCGAATAATAATAACGATAAAGAGATGTTGATATTTCTAGCAATCGATATGTCCTATGTTTATTTATTTAAGCAAACAAGTTTGTTCTCAATAGAGGGAAGTTTAACAGAATCGAGATATAAAAAAGGTTACAAGGAGAATATCCACTTGCCTTGAATCTCTTTCGTAAGTTTACGAGACTTGGAATTTTGGACGACTTAGTGAAGTTCGTATACTTCGTCGACCTATTTATTCGAAAGGTAGCGAACGAATATATGTTAAAATCCTTATCTTAGTTTTAAAATAATCCTTTTCTTATTTTCCTCATCTAGGAGAAATGATGTCAATCTAAATTATTTGGTTAAATAATTTAGGTATGAAAAATAATAATAATCATCCTTTATTATTATTTTCAAGGTGATGTTTTTGTAAAATCTTTCAAAATATTTACTTTAATGAAACATGCAATGGAATATTTTATCAAATAGAAAATCTTTTTTTTTAAGAAAAACCCATGCACTTTTATTTCTTTCATTTAAATAAATACTATTCTCATGGATGATATTATTTCTAGAGATTAATTAAATTTATTCCAAAATTATAATAAAGTTAAATTGGCATGCAAGAGTGGATTGATTCAAATAAAGCCTTTTAAAATCCACATGCAACACTTATTTAATTTACTTAAGTGCATTTTTATTCTCATGAGTCCTTAATGAAAAGGATCATATATAATTTATTATAAAATTATAGTAAGGTCTAAAATTGACATGCATGTATGAATTAATTTATAAAAACCTTTTTAAGTCCACAAGTACTACTTATTTATTTATTTAAGTATAACTTGCATCTTGTAAGTATCATTTTTATCAAGAAGATCATGACATATTTTATTTCAAATTTTAGACTAGCTCTAAGTTAACATGCAAGGGTGGATTATTTCGTAAAATTTATAAAGTCCACATGCAATAGTTTATTTAACCTACTTAAGTAGATAATAACATTTATAAGTCTACTTTTAACTAGAAAGTTCACAAATGAATTATCTAAAAATTATTTTAAGTCTAGATTGACATGCAAGAGCGGTTTAAGTTATAAAACCCTTTTAAAAATACATGTAAAGACTTATTTAATTTAATTAAAGATATCTTGTTCTTATTAAATTTATTTTAATCCAAAGTTCATATAAAATTATCCAAAGCTTATAAAAAGGACATGCAAGGAGGTTTTATTCATAAAAAATTATTTTACAAGATTCTCAAGTCGTTACTTTCATGAATAGAAGAATTCTCTTATAAAAAAAAAGAAAGAAAGTCTAGGTTTATAAATAGATAAAAATCAGAATTTCTAAGTTAAAAATCACTTTTATATTCTTAAGATTTATTAAAGTTTACCTTATAACTTATAAAATTATTTTTCCTTTAAAACCCCTTCATGCATGTTATTTTTCATAAGAAATATGTACAAGTCTAATAATCCTCATAATCTGATTTTTAGAAGATGATTTAAATAAATGGGCTTAAGGCTAACTATAATTATTTGATTTAGTCCAATAAGAAGTTAGATTAAAAGTCCCAAAAATAATACCCCTCTTCTTCCTCTTGTACTGATTCACGCAGGAAGGAATCAGAGTACAGGACTGAACGACGATGGAGGCAAGCAGCAGGGGCGGTTCTCGATGGTGGCGGACGGTGGCTCCGATGGGCGCGCGTGACCGGCCAAGGGCGGCGCATCCAAGGGCCGGCGGCCAGCAGGCGTCGGTGGTGGTGTTTGGGTGGAGAAACCCCCAAAAAATAAACCCAAAAAAAACTAAAAAAAAATAGCAAGTATTGTTTGGGGATTTTGGGTGAGCAACTGGGTGTTTGAACGAGAAAATAGGCTGAAGAAAAAAAAATGAGATGGCTACATTCAAATGGAAAAGGGATACAATTTGATTTGTGGGAAATTGGGAATGGATAAGGGGCAGTCAAAATGGCAAAACCAGGGGAGAAAGAAATTGCTTGATGGGACAATTCTTTCTAAGGTGCTGCTACACTTTTAAATCAAAAAGTACTTTTTCCACATAAGATACTTTTTTCCAAATAAGCTACTAATTCCAAATAAGAAGCACGCACAAAAAAAAATGGGTCCTTTTTTTTAGCCATCAACCCCTAATCAAAAGGCGGTGGCTTAAATTTCTCGTCGAAACAATGGCACCAAATTCACTCTGATGAACAAATTCTCGTCGATCGATTCTTCTACGATGCAACTTTGAATGAAGTTCGGCCAATTCCTCCCTTTCATTTACACTTGCAAGGATTCTGGATCTTCGCTCACTGCCATGGAGGCTCGTTCCGATTTTTAGTGTTTTCTCCAAGACTCATCTTCTTCCTAAGGTAATGGTGTTTTGCAATTGTTCCACTGTGGTTATATAATTTCACTTTGAAATACCATCTAAGATTTGGTTTTCAATTATTATATAGAATTGATTGAGGGTTGGACTTTGTGAAGCTGAATTTGTGCAGCAACTCTCCACAAACTAGCATCTGTTGCAATTGGAAACATGAGCCATTGTTTGATCAGCAAAGACACCTACCCCATGTTCAACTATTGTGATAAATTGTGTCTCCTTGTTCACTGTTTTTTTTCTTCCCTTCAGTACAATTTCTACAAATTGTCTCTCTTTTTGCTATTGTTTTGTATCTCATTTGGGAAAAAATAAAGTGTAATGTTCAGTATTTAAAAAATTAAACTCTTTTTGCTTGTGCTAATGTTCAGTAATCCAATCTCATGGAGCCAAAATTAAACTCTTTTTCATTAAACATAAGAATTGGATCTTTTTAATGTGAAACCAAATGAAAGTTGTGCTTGAACTATAGAAATGTTCTTTGGGCATAAATGTATATGGCATATGCTCCTGTATTTGTTCATAGCTAGACATTTGTGTCTACAATTCGCTCAGGGGCCCTGCATTTGTGTCCAATGTCTTCCCACACTATGTTGTATGCTCGTGATCCTGTATGTGCATAAAGATGTCGCCGATGCGGAACATGTGATGTTGTTATTAGGGGTTGGCTTTAAGGCCATTTCTGGAATCTGTATTGTTTGTATTATTTGGTTTTTCCAACATGTATACCAACTGAGTAAGAGCAACTTTGTTCTGTATTGTTTGTATTATTTGGTTTTTCCAACATGTATACTCTTTGAATTAATAGAATGAATCATTCCTTGACAACAGTGGTTATCTTTATATTTGCATTAAGAGCATTGTACATTGTTGCATTCAGAATTTGAACAACATTATACTATTCAGACAAATAACATTACAAACTTCACGTAGGGATACTAATTAGAGTTTGAACCACTCTCTGGACAATTAAAATTACAGTACATCATAAGAATACATAATTAATGTTGAAATTAATGCCAAAATACATTTTTCCCATAGTGCTTCTTATTTGAACCATAAACGACTCAATGACGGCGTCTACGTCGTCCATCGACTAGGGACGCAGCTATGTTGTCGCGAATTCTAGCCATTAAGTTGTGTTGCTCCATCGGTGCCCTCTCTTCGGGTGGAACCGATTGGTCGTCTGGTTGTTCGCGGCTTGGGCCTGCTTCATCCTCTACGTTTTGAGTCACTCCACATTGTAACACATTGTCAATTGATCCCATGAGATTGGTATTACCTCTATTGTACCGACGAACAAAGTTGTGAAGCGCAAAAGTTGCCATGGTTATGTCAACCTGTGTGGGCAAGTCATAGGAACACATTCTGCTCAGAATAGGCCACTTACCTTTCAAAATCCCAAAACTTCGTTCAATACAGCTGCGGAGTTACGAATGCCTCTTGTTGAATAGCTCATGTACAGAATCAGGGGCAGTTTGAAATTCGCTCAAGTGATATCGGCCGTCTGGATATGCAGTTAGGAATCCTTCTCGATCTGGGTAGCCTTTGTCTGCTAGGTAGTATTTTCCTGGTGGAGGAAAAGGGAATTTATCCCTGTGATGGTTTAGAACATGATTTAAGATTCTTGCATCATGGGCGGATCCCTCGAAGCCTACAACTACATAAGTGAAGTGCAAATCAAAGTCACAAGTTGCCATGACATTGAACGAGCACCATCCTTTTCGGTTTCTATATCTATGCACATACTCTGCTGGAGGACGTGCGTCTATATGAGTCCCATCAATTGCTCCAATACAATCCTGCATTGTGTTTGTGACATGTCGATTTAAGAGTTGTTGCATTTAGTTAAATAAAGCATTTTTTAAGGCCAAGTGTTTTGAACTCATACTTTAAAATGTGGATAGTAAGAGGAGTTCCTCAATGTTTGGGGAGTGGAAAATGTAGGATCCTGGGGTCGGATCATGGAAGATACAAGTCCATGAAATCCCGTATCCCGACCAACTACACACTGCAACACATCATGAAACACATTTCGAACAGTTGTTGGCGCACGGTTGAATACTCCCCTTGCATCTCTTGAAGTTCGCCTTCCCATTATGTATAAAAACATCGCCACTTTCTCCAATGCGCTGACTCTGCCCCCGCGAAGACCATGGTTGGTCACCAACTCCTCTGTAAGAGCATGGACTGCACCGACGTCCATTCTAAAGAAGTTGTGACACACATCCACCGGCCCTTGCAAAATATGTGCCACGAAGCCCGACCCCTCATTGTCAAGTTGAGTATCACTCAACTCTGGATCATATTCTGGGAAGATGCTATATATGTCAATACCGAATTGGCCTCCCGCTGACATTAGAGAACTACCTCCACGACGAATCAAATATTCATATGCTATAGGGTTGAAATTGATATTGCCATGTTGTCCATATTGGTTGGGTTCCATTCTTTCCAATAGGAATAACTATTGGTGCTCGACCTCTTGCCCTAAACAAGAAATAGGAGGGCACGATTAGTAAAAGCAAGACTGCAATTACAGTAATGCATAAATGAGTTCAAATTGAAAAAAAAACAAAGTACATAAATATTCATGAATATATAAACCATGTAAAATTTGGACACTACATGGTGACTAGAAGATAGGACACCAGCTGAAAGTTATTACATTGCTCACAAATAAAGCTAGAAAAGCCACTAAAATATGTAAAATGGTTCACACAAGTTGTCTCATCCACACAAGTGAAATAAAAACTAAAAACATCTATGG
Organism: Fallopia convolvulus; assembly: GCA_964016875.1. NCBI lineage: Eukaryota > Viridiplantae > Streptophyta > Magnoliopsida > Caryophyllales > Polygonaceae > Fallopia > Fallopia convolvulus. Next base: position 46,591,394 of record OZ024720.1, on the reverse strand, counting down.
TTTATTTCTCAATTCCGCTTCACTGTTGAGTATGCAAAGCGCAAGTAATTAGCCTTCTCGGAATCAGTCGTTCCGCCCATGAACATCCTCCTCCTTTCCTTGTCCACGAGGTGGTTAAGAGCAAACCCTTGGAAATCTGGGCAATCCGGAATGACACCTTCATCCTTAAGACGACGCAACTCTAGCACTATCTCTTCGCTTGTTGGAACACGCTCCGAATGCGGAATCTGCGATGTCACACTCGCTGGTGACGTGTATGACTTCGTAATGGAGAGGAACTCTTGCATGGTTTGCCTCATAGCTGAAATGTGTTGGACAGCCTCCTCATGGGTCTGAGAGTAGGTTCGTTGCTTCTTTGCATGACCTGTAGCAGGGGTCCCTGGTCGGGATGTGCTGATTTCTGGTGGAGAAGCAAGTACTGGTTGGCTAAATGAAGGGGCAACGCCAGGAGTAGGAGCGGCGTCACCTTCAACCCTCTCCTGTTCGTTGAGCGGGGTGTATGCATCCCCACAAGTGTCACCAACACCTTCAATTACGGGATCATCCTCGATAGCATGTGCGGCTGGTGCTGGAGTGCCCATCCTCGGCATGGCTAGATGTTCTCCGGTTGCCAATCCTCCTTCGAAAAGCTGAAAATACAAATCTTCAACCTCCTTGGGGACTCCAGCTGATCTGAAGCGTTGGAACTTATTATTTTTCTACATCAAATCAGATTATTAATTTATTTATAATCAATCAACAAGAACAAATTCTGACCCCCATGTGGCACACTAAGATTGCACCAGATATGCCATGAGCCCTATGATCTTAGATCAAATTTCGATCTCTTTTTACATCGATCCAAGCCCTTCTTCAATATTTTATTATTGTTTTTGCTTGAGCCCCCGTAATCTGGTAAAATTACCACCGATAGACATGCCCTAAGGTTTGTACTAATTTTTTTAAGTGCATGTTTTGGGTTAGTGTTTGAGTAAATTACTTGAAACTTACTAAAATCTAGTTGGCCTTATAAGATTTTTGAATATGTTCTACTTTTAAAATTATTAAAAGACATTAAATAAAATTAAATAAAAAAATGTGGTGACCAAAGTTTCTCAAAAATATTAAAAACCTCCCAAAACATATCTATATCAAGATTTTCCATTTTGTAGTTTTAATTCTTTCAACCAAAAAAATTCTTTTCAAAAACCTTATTCATTAAACACTGCTAGGGCTATCAATGGGTTATGGGTGGGTGGAGAACCTCCACCACCCGACTCGCAAGTTAAAATGCCCCACCCAATCCACTCATCATCCGTGAAGTGGTCTACCCGTCACCCAAACCACCCATTACCCGCTGGTTATATGGGTTACAGGGTTACCATTCACTCGTATAACCGTCGTATTTTATGTCTATAAATAAATTGTGATACATACACTAAAAAAAATATCCACAATCCATACATAAACAAAAACAATTCTCATAAACAATAAATATCAAAATGGAGTCAAAGATGAGTTACAAAACAAATCCCATATCACAAGCCCAAAATGAGTTATATGGGTGACTTCAAAGGCTCATACATATTAGAAATTATGGACTGAAATAAGTTATACGGGTGGTTTGGGTGAAACGGGTGATGGGTCGGTTGACGAGTCAGATTATTGGGTTGGGCTGGGTGATAAAATCTCACCTTTACCCGACCCATAACCCGTTTCGCTCGTCACTCGCTTTGATCGGGTTTTCACCTGTTTATTTCGGGTGGGTTAAACGGTGGGTCAGTCACCCGTGGGTAATTGACAGCCCTAAACACTGCCCATTTAAATAGGCTTTGAATTTTTTATTTTTTTTGATAAGGAAAGAAATGAGGGAGCCCACTAACAAGCTAGTGGTCGCCCTAGGGCATCCTGATGGATGAGGATGAGAAAACCCGGGTCAACTGCAAGCGGGATAGAGGAGACACGTCTGAATGATCCAGCGATGAAGTCCGCTACAAAATTCCACTCCCGAACGACATGAGAGATACTCCAATTCTGGAACCGGGAAAGCAAACAGTGGATGTCCAAACGCAACAGCTCAATCTCCCACGGGCAGCGCTAGTCGCCGAGCACGGCCTTGACAAGCTGCAAGTTATCGCCTTCAATCTGGATCCGAGGAATGCCACATCTGATGGCCTCGAGAAGTCCCTGGTGCAAGGCGATGGTCTCGGAGATTAGAACAGACTGTCGACCAATCAGTCCTCCGTCAAAATGGATGATAGAGCCGCTAGAATCCCAGAGGATGAACCCGAACGAAGCTACGCCATCTACACTCACTGCACCATCAAAATTTAATTTAATATAATCCCTCTTGGGTTTTACCCACTTCACACGTTTTCTATTTCCTCCACCCCCACCTTGTGAGTACGGGGTTCGGATGGGTCAGAGACTCCAACAAGTCTCCAATCTTTAATCTGATTTCGGATAAATTCGATGATGTTATTGGCATTCGTCAAGTTTGATCCATTGTTGTTATCAAAGGCTCTCTTATTTTTAGCGAACCATAAGCTCCAACAAGTAGTAATTAGGAGTTCCAATTCCTCTTTTGTTGTCCTTTTCTTAATTTCCTCTAGGACCTTATGTGGTTTTTTGTCGTCCGATGATACTTGGTCAATAATCCAAAGGAGTTTTGGGTTTATAGAACTAAGGGTTGCCCTTGTAAGGGGCATGAGATTAAGATGTGGTTTGTGTCTTCAAACTGGTTGTTACACGCTTCACAGTCTTGTGGTACCGGAATATGGTTGGCTGCAAGCCTTGTTTTGGTCGGTAGGCTGTTTCGAGCCACTTTCCATAGGAAGTTCTTCATTTTTGGAGGGATATTTAGCTTGTTAATCCATTCCAAGTTAATCTTTTGTTCACCTTTGGATTGGTGGAGCCATTGCATGGTCGAGTGGGTGGAGTACCACCCATTTTTACTTGGTTGCCAGCATAATCTATCTGGTATTTTTATTAAGGGGGTTAATAATTTTGGAGATTCTTTCGAGGTCTTAATGGTTGATGACCTCACACAGCTTTTCAACGTTCCATGAGTTATCCTCATGGAGGTACGCCTCAACAAGTTCTTCCCAATTAATAGGGGTTCCAATCTCAGGCTTTGGGTTGAGGGGACCATTACCGGTCCAATTGTCTTTCCAGAAATGGATGGTTTTACCGTCCCCCACTTGCCAAATGAGCCCTTTAATGAACATGTCTCGTAGGCTACATAGCTTGGACCACTGCCATGATGTGTTGTGTTTTTTCTTATAGGTCAGGATACTTTCCGTTTTGAGGTATTTTTCAGTCACTATTTTGTCCCAGATGTTATTTGGTTCTGCTAGGATTTTCCAAAGTAGTTTCATTTGGAGTGCTTGGTTCATATCGGTTGCCTTGGCGATTCCCAACCCCCCGTGAGCAGGGGGTCGACAAATTGAATTCCAACTTATGAGTGGTTTGTAGTTGTTTTCCTTATTCCAAAAGAAATTCTTATTAATATTGTCAAGTTCTTTTAGGGTTGATTGTGGTAGCAAAAACGATTGCATAATATAGTTTGGTTGTGCTGATAGGTTTGCTTTGATTAAGGTTTTCCGCCCCTCCTGAGATAGGGCATTCGCTTTCCCTTTTGATAATTGGGATCTAGTTCGCAAAACTAGGGGTTTAAAGGTGTTTTGTGTTACTCTCCTGTTAATTATCGGGCATCCTAGATATTTGTTCAAAGCAATTGTATTTTCTATTTGGAGAATTTGTTTTAGCTGGTCTTTTGTGTTGTTGTTTGTGTTTTTGGTGACTTGGAAGGCGGATTTGTGGAAGTTGACTCTCTGGCCAGATATTTGACAGTAGTCGTCTATAGTATCCTTGATATTTTTGCAGGCATGGCTATTGGCTTTTGCAAAGATGATGATATCATCTGCGAAGGCCAGGAAAGGGATTTTTGTTCCATTTCTCGAAATTTGGATCCCGATGCCACTTTTTGGGTTGGTGCTCAAAAGATGGAGTTGTCTTGCCAAAATCTCTGCGGCTAAGATGAAAAGGTATGGAGATAGGGGGTCCCCCTGCCTAAGGCCCCGTTGGGGATAAAATTATTCTGTTGGTCCGTTGTTGACAAGGACAAAAAAGGAGACGGTTTCAACACATTCTCGTATCCATCCCACGAATTTATCGTGGAATCCGAATTTGTGGAGGATAGTGGTCAGGAATTCCCAACTGATCCGATCATAGGCTTTTTCCATGTCAAGCTTAATTGCAACCCAACCCTTCCGCCCACGTTTGTTGCGGAAAGAATGGAAAATTTCATGTGCAATGAGTGTGTTATCGTGGATACTTCGGTTTTGGACAAAGGCCCCTTGCATCGGATGGTTTAGTTTGTTTAGTACGCTTTTGAGGCGGTTTGTAAGATTTTTGAGATTACTTTATAGATGGTATTGCATAAGCTGATTGGCCTGTAATGGTTGGTTGAATTGGGGTTTTCACATTTGGGTAGTAGGGTTATAAATATGTGGTTGATTTGTTTCAAAATTTTCCCTGTATGGAAGAAGCTTTTAACAGCTTTGGTTACGTCCGGACCAACAATATGCCAATATTTTTTGTAGAAGCTTGCCGACATTCCGTCCGGGCCGGGGGATTTGTCATCTCCGATGTCGAACAAAGCACTTTTAATTTCACTGTTCGATACCGGTTTTGTGAGCTCTGTGTTGTCTGCTTCTGTAATTTCTTTTTGGATGGTTTGGGTCATGTTTTGGAGTTTGCTACGGTTTATTTCCAAAGCACGGAACCGGTTTTGGAAGTCCCGTTTAATTTCCGTTTTAATGTTTTCTAGTCCGGATAGTTGCGTACCCTCTGCTGTACAAATTTCTTTGATGTTGGTTCTATTCCTTCTACCGCTGGCAATCCGATGGAAGTATTTGGTGTTTCTATCGTTTAGTTTAATGTGGGAGTTTTTAGCTCTTTGTTTCCAATATGAGTTGTGGAAGTTAATAAGGCAAGACCGTTTCTTTAACAATCTTTCCTACTTTTGGACTAGTTGTGTGTTTTTATGTTCAATGATATCTTTCTGGATTTGAAGAAGATCCTCATCTAGGTTTTTTATTTGTTCGAAAATATTTCCAAAGGTATTTTTATTCCATGCTTTCACTTTTGTTTTAAGAAGTTGTGTTTTTTTGGTGAGGTTAAACATGTGTGATCCACCAGCGTTGTGACGCCACACTTGCTTGATGATGTTCTGGAAATCTTTCCTAGAGGTCCACATCATCTCAAATTTGAATGGTTGTGCTTTGAAGGGTACTCCTGTTGGGAGATCACACGAGATAGGGCAGTGATCAGAGGACGAGAAGGCATGGTTTTTTGTCGCAATAGATGGGTACCATTCGATAATCTGGTTGCTGATTAGAGTGCGGTCTAATTTCTCGAAAGTAGTATTTTCGAGGTTTTTGGATCTTCTCCAGGTAAATTTGTTACCAAACGTCGGGATATCACAAACGTCACAATCGTTTTTGAAATTGATTAGTCGTTCAAATCTGGCGTGGCTAGGATTGACGTCTCCTTGTTTTTCATTTGGGTGTTGGATTTAATTGAGGTCTCCCATAATGATACAGGGAAGGTTATAGTCTGAATGAACACTTTTAGATTAGTCCAGAATTGGTCCTTGTCTTGTGCCCTTGGCGGAGCGTAGGCAAATATTATGACCAATTCGTTGTTGGTTTCCAGGTTTGTGTATTAGAAGCAGATGGAAAGATTGGATTCTTTCACTAGAGAGTTGTGAACCCTTCCAAAGAACACAGATCCCTCCAACAAATCCATTTGTCGGAATAAACTCACATGAGTCAAATCCCGCTTTTTGTGATAGTTTACTTTCAGGCGAGTCTTTTGCTTTTGTTTCAACTAACGAAATTAGTTGGATATTTTCGAGGCGGCATAACGCGTTGACTTCGGTCCAAAAAGACCTCCGCTTAATGCCCCTGCAGTTCCACATGCATATTCTCTATGATATGCATGTGGAACTGCAGGGGCATTAAGCGGAGGTCCTTTTGGACCGAAGTCAACGCGTTATGCCGCCTCGAAAATATCTAAATAATTTCGTTAGTTGAAACATAAGCAAAAGACCCGCCTGAAAGTAAACTATGGCAAAAAGCGGGATTTGAATAATGTAAACGTCCAAAAACCTACACTTAACTTCCTACTACTAGATCAAAAGACGAAATAAAGTGTTGGTACTTTGATGCTACAAACACCCAGGTTAATTAATGATGCGTATATAATTTTATTTCAAAGGAAAGAGCAGAGCTAAATCCGCCTACAAACACCCAGGTCACGGATCCCTTGTCGAAGGTCACCACCTACAAAGGCATCAGATTTACCCATGGCTCAATTGAGACGAGACGAGCCACCATATTCCTTATCCGACACAATAATATCACAATTAACTAACTACAAGGGATATTGACATTATATGACTTGGCTCATCTCTACAAACTCATCATTGCCTTGTCTTCTAGCTTCAACTATGAAGGTGAGTAGAGAGAAGAGCTAGATAAGCATAATATGGCTATAAAATCCCTTTAGTTTAATATACTTGAAGCTAAGTTCAAGCAACTTTCTAGTCTTTACAAAACAAAAACATCCTACCAGTTCATATGATATGCAACTTTTTCATTGCTATATGGTAAAAGCCTAGTTAGTAATATTTAGTGGGAAAACAATGCCTTGTTGCAAAAAGGCTATCCCAGGATAAGATTGGGAAAAAGAAAAAAAAAAAACTTCTTACAAGAGATTCATGCCATAAAACACAACAAAAAACAAAAAACAAAAAAACAAAAACAAATTTTCATCATTATACCTGCCTGCAACCTCTTGAAGAAGCTAGAAAATTTTAAGGTGATATCAGAAAATTCTATGGGTGACCCAGCAGGGACACAAAACCACAATGTACATATTGAAAGGACCGAGACAGTACCCAGCCAACTGAATATCAGAGGTCTGACTGAGGTGTTTATAGTCTCTAGGTGTAGCTTTCAAGTCTTTGGTTTGATTGACTCATCATCTCTGGTAGGATTTTTGGAATGAAAAGAAACTGTAATCCGGATGATTCACATTCAACTTTTGGAGCCAATCAGCTGCAGCTCGCCTCAACAGATTGGCCTTTGGAGACTCGTCTACTCCAGTCTGTTCCCATACAGAAGTTTTGAACTTGTAGGATGCAAGCCCAAATACAGGTAAAGATAGCTTCAAAGCTATGTCAAAGCCATAATGAGCCCCATTTTGTGCTGCTATTAAAAGCAGTGAGCATGTGAGTCTTTTAATATATGAGAACTTAAAAGAGAAATTATCCATGTACATGTGTGAAGACAAGCATTACCATAAGCTGGGTTTGACAAGGAATGGAATGTCAAGAAGCATGAATCCAAGTTTTGAAGGGTCGGCCCTATTGGTATTCGGTATATGGGATACCTTCATCATAAAAGGTCAGAGGACACAATTAGGACGAGCTAGCTAATCAACTTTAAAAAGTCTTAACAATGTAAAATTGGCAGATGGGAAAGAATACCATGCAACAGAAACCCAACTTGCAGATGACAGATCACAGCTCTTGTAAGTCATTAATTGTGGGAACCGAGATGCAAGAAGTAACACCTGTAGATGAGAAAATTAGCGTTGTGAAACAATGCAGAATTCAAGAATCAGTGAAGTATCTAAAAGAGAGATCAACTTGCCTTGTCCGCCAATGGCTCACGGTTGTATGGGGGATCACGCTCCAAGTACTCAAATGCAAGCACAGCCTGAGAGCCGACAAACACAGCTTCATCACTAAAGGAACCATTTGGCATTTTATTACTTATTGACAGTCCTTCGATACCCTGTCTACTGGCATCTAAAAGATCTTGCTGGCTTTGAAATCCTTGCAGACAAGGTTCTAGCCTCTTCCCTGTTTCATAGTCACTGCTACCATCACTACCTTCCCTTGTCAAGTCTTGATCATTCCCTTGATCAGGATTCCTGTCAATAATCAGAGTTTGTACACAAAATTATACACACAAATGTCAAATAAGGAAACTGACAAATCCATTGTCAAAGCATCTTTCCATTGATCTACAAAAGTAAAATGACAACTACTCACAGGAAAATTTAGTTCAACAATCGACTGACAAAGGTTCATTTGGCTTGCCAAAAGTAAATGGCATTTAATGGAGTGATAATTCAAATACTGCCATCATTTTGTAAACGAATAACATTCTTTCACAAAAAGGAAGAGTGAAAATAATTAAATTTTAACCTAGAAATCCCACATTTCACCTTTAACAAAGATATAACAAGGTCAAGTAATTTTCTTCAAAACAAGCAACTTTTTTTTTTAAATATATGACAGCCTAAACAAAGAGCTGCTCATCAATTTAGTGGCTTAGTCGATATAAGCTCTAGTCTAGTCAGCAGGATAATAAGCCAAGTACCTAATTAGAGGAATGAATAACCAAAACGGAAAATAGGTACTTAAGTAGACCATGTTTTACACTTATTTTTCAAACATGGGACGTTAGGGATGGATATTACTCTGCTTGTCAAGATGCTAAGAGCTTCATTAAGTTCCAGGACATTTGGCTGGTAGCCTCTTAAAAATGCAGAAATAGTACGAAGAACTTGCTACATAGGGGACAAAGCTTGGATATGCAACATGGGCAAATGGGGAACAAGGAAATCCCTCGGCCAACACTTCCAATAAGCCTCCAGCAGAGCAAATAACCCTGACCTATGGCAGTGGTATAAGCCTTTATAAGATAATCCCGATTCCCGAATGTCAAGCAGCTTGGGGATAACCCTTATTTAGAGAAAAATCCCTCTCTATGGTCTCCCATGTGTAAACTTTCTGCCTCACATCTAGAAGCATAGCCTTGATCTGTATTAGGATAGCCATGATCTACAGGGTGCTTAGTTGAAGTAGTAGCCGAGAGATTGATTTAATTTCCTTTTGGATTTCCAGTGTTTGTGTTCTTGTGTGTGTGTGAATCTGAGTGCTATGTGATTTTACCTCTATCGGAATCTGTCCCAACTTCCTCTCTATGATGACTCCATTACTCAAATATACACAACAACAACAACATCAACCCAGTTCAACCCGCCTCAGGTGGGATCTGAGGGGCCATGATGTACACACCCTTGCCCCAATATAAAATCAAGAGGGTGTATGAAGAAAGCCCAAGTATTATCATTGCCCGAAAGACCCAAAGAAAACTAAAATTCAGCTATGTGACAATGATAACTGAATCTAGTTAGAATGCACCAAAACTGATATAGGGGTTATATCCATCTCAAAGGCATTGTATAAAGCCAATGAGCATGAGGATGCGCCCCATTACTCAAATATACAGAGATGGTATTATAAAAATAACTTGTCGGAAGTTTTGGTAAACAGAATCTCCCATCTTTGACAATCACAAATATTTTCAGTTATTTCCCTTATTTGGAAAAAATCTATATTGCCTAAAATTGTGGATGCCTCTAATTTGCAACGTAAAGTAAAGGATGTTGAGTAGGAGACAGAATAAGGCAAAGTGATCAACTAAGACATCCACCTCTTGTTCCAGGAACATGAGAGACAGAGGTGCACGCTGCACATTTGGGCCATCAACCCCTCTCCTTCCATCTTTATGATGTCTCTCTGCATCTTTGGTGCTGTTGCACTGTTTGTTGCAAGAATGGCCACATATTCTCTCTTTCTTTACGAGAATTTCATTTTTCATGTTCTCCTTTCTTTGCTTCTATTACTCTTCTTTTTTCCTAATTCCCTTCTCCCACCCCCCTCTGTTGGTTCTTTTCTTTTGTATCTTTGCCTTATAATAAGGCCCTTATTTAGCTCTGAATTTCATCTATACTCTCCATATTCTTATCTACTTCTTAATTCCATCAAATTCAAAGAGATGAAACCACAAAACCTACATGTAAAATAAGTAAGGAACCTATTAATATTTAATAAGCTAAATAGTTAATCTGAGACCTACATGTGAGAAAACAAGAATAAGTACTTCATCTATGACCTAAATTAATGCCTGATAACTCCATGTGAGGCCTGATACTCATGGACAGCATATAAAAATTTGCCTCTCTTCAAGGGTAGTAATCATCAGCAAGACACATTACATTCCAAAATATAATCATAAAAAACACCACATTCCTGTAACTGCAATTGCCAATTTGCCATATACATACAAATAAAAGAAAAAAAGAAAATATCTTTAAAACTGATCTTACCCTTCAAAAAAACAAAAAAAAAAACATTCCAAATCCTGGAAACAGAAGACAATACGCACAAGTGAAACTAAAGGAGACAAAAGGCTTGAGCTTAAGGGCTAACCTGATCCTAAATTTGTGCCTGTTTGGGTCTACATACAATTGAATGCCGGACAAGTAAGGAACATAGTACTGCACTACAGAATCACTCCCATTCAATAGAAGGGGCACTCCTGCACCAAAGGTACTCCACTCCTTGAAAGATTCCCAAAGATTACCAAGCACATAGTATGGTTGAGGGCAGTCTTCCTGAGTTCTCAATTCCGTCATGCTAGTATTCTATCAGCTCCAAATGCAGTTAACAAGAAACCAAGCCAGCAGTCAGCACAGATTACATAATTGACCAAACATGTCGCAAATACAAGTATAATTATCTCCTGAGTGTAATAGGAAAGAAATCTTGAAATATTTAATCTTAGTTCTGGAATTTAGCACATCACCAAAAAAAAAAAAACAAGCAGCCATTAACTCTACGGATGGGAGTATCCTTCCCTAATCAGGAACTCAGTATCTCTATCGTTTGAGATTTGGAGTCCCGGAGATCTTAAGTTCAAAGTTTCTCAAAGATCAAGCATGAAAGGTTGCCAATTTACAAAAAAGAAGCAAGTAGTCCAACATGACCAGACAAATAAAACAAAAACCCTAACCAGCATTAAACCCCAATTGACTCTCAATGTACCTTAGAGAAGTGCTGTCCTGGAACTAGAGGAGTAGTGCAATCCAAGAATCGATCTAAATTGGAGAGAACACCACCGCTGCCGGACGCGGAGTGAGATGAAATTGACGCCGGCGGCGTGGCGGCAGCAGAGGTGGAAGAAGCGCAATCATCGAACTCAACCGAACTCTTGGGCCTCTGAATCCGCGCAGGACGCTGGAGCCTCTGCTGTTCGTGTACCTGCTTATTCTTCCCCAACTTCTGCTTCTCGGGAAACACTTGTTGCTGCTGCTCCTGCTGCTGCTGGAGCTGAAGCTGCCGACGCACCGCCGGCGGGTTATAGAACCGATCACCGCTCCGACTGCGACCGGCCGACGCTAACATTGCAACCGGAGAAAAGTTGGAGCTTGAATAAATGGAATGGGGACGACTATGGCAACGCGCAGTCGCAAAGCCACCAAATCAAACAATGTCTCGGATTTATCGGGAGAATGGAGGGGTTTGTTTGAGGGTTTTGCTATTTCCCCCTTTTTCTAGGGTTTTTTTTCTTTCGATTTCTGGCGGAACAGAAATTTGTAACGCTCTAATGCAGGGAGAAAGGGAGGGAGAGAAAAAGACTAGTTGAGAAATGGAAGACAAGTGGTAGTGGAGATGAGAGAGCAAACAATGCAAAAAGCTTCTTGAAATTGAGGGTTCACGATTGCTGTGGTGGACCTTATTCCAGAGGATTGCCGGGTCGACTTACTCAGATGATGACTACTTTTGAGTTTTGATCAGCAACTCCAGTCTCACTCTCTGCATTTGGCAAAGTTTATTCTATAAAAAATATTTTTTTTATTAGGTAAAGATTAGGGGCACTCCTTTTAGGAAGGACGTTCTAAAGTATCTGACGGATGAGAATTAAATGTTCTGAGTAAGTTGTGATTGCATTAATAGGGAGACAGGTTCAATTTAACAATTTTGTCAACCACAACATTACCAGCCCGATTGATATATATATTAAATTCGGACCGCAGACAAACCTTGTAGTAAGACAAGAATGTCCGACATGATCATTTTAATTTCCCAAGGGCAGTTAGGATGTCCTGTAGCTTTTATCCCTTGTAGATTATCTCCTTCTATTTCAATGTATGAGTGATTGTGTTGTTGTGTTTTCAAATAAAAAAGTATTGTTATGAAGTTAGGTACTTAAGAAAAATTTCAATTTGGGGTCTATTCGGATCGCATGCATAATGTATTTCGACTCATTAAAATGTAAAAGTCTATTTGGATAAACTGTTTTTTATGTTTAATTCATATTTTATTTAAAAAATATTATCATTATTATTTTCACTAAACTTCATTGATACGTGTTATATACCGCTATTTAAGTACCAAGTTTTAACAAGACTATCCAAAATAGTAAGTAATTCAAAATAATAAAAGATAATGTAAAAGTTCATTAATATGTACTATAATATAATTTTAAATTAATGTAAAATAATTCAAAATGACATTATAATACATGTAATTCAAACAGGCTCTTGATTTTTTGATGATATTTCTAATGGATGGTACATGATATTTATCGCTACAATTAGACTTGTACCATAATAGTACTAGTCGTATAAGGTTCTCCTAAAATTTCAATATGATTTTTTGATAATATTTTTAATGGATTCTACATAATATTTATAGCAACAATTAGACACGTACAATAATATTATTAGTCGTACAAGGCTTATGAACTTAAAGGCGGGTATTTACAAAACTCATAAACTCTAAATGGTCATATAAGCCATAAGTGAATGACACATTTCTAGTATTATCTCATAACATCTCTTTGAATATTCACCTTTTTATTTAGGGCTATGTATATACTACCTTGTTAAACATATGTCTAGAAATGTGTCATTAATCTTATTTTGCATTCTTTTTGTATGTATTCAATCATTAATTTTAATCATATACATTCTCTTCTTGCTTCATATGAAGAGCAATTAATTCTATATGGTTTGATTATGAAGGGGTAATCATTTTCTTTGTTGACTTCCATGAGATTGTCGTATCTCCATATGTGAATACATGACCAATTTTTGAGATTTTTCTTTGTGTGGATTTGATAGATATCCTACATCTACATATCCAACAAGAGTAGCATTTACATCTATATGATAATATAATCCAAGGTCAAAAGTACCTCATAAGTATCAGATTACACGTTTAATTTCATTCCAATATCGTCTTGTTGGTAATGAGTTGTATCTTGATAACAAACTTACAACAAAAGCAATATTTGGTCTTATATTGTTTGGAAGATACATTAATGCACCATTTACACTCAGGGACTTTAGGACTATGAATTTCTTAATCACTAGAAGGCTATGCCCGCGCTTCGCATGGGTCAATAATCTTGCTTATAATATTCTTATGTGTTTACGTTTGGTTGTGTCGGATATTATGTTTTAACAATATTTTATCATGGTTTAAATAATAGTTTATCATTTCCTTACATGGATTTAGGAGTGAATAAATAGGTTGACAAAATAAAACAAAGTAGAGAAATGTTACTCCCTTTGATCCTTAACAAATGTCGTTCAAGTCTTTAGAGTTTGATCCAAATTAGGTGACGGGTATGGTTTCAAATTATTCTCTACATAGATTATTTTGTCATTGGAAACCCGTCCACCTCTTTTCTACAGCTTTAGTGTTTATTGTTTTGCCTTTGAAATTTTAATTTTGACATGTTAATAAAACAAGAAGAATGTGAAAGATCAGAAAGGGTGGCAGTAATTATTGTCATCCGCATGCATATGGGCAATTGTGAATGTTTTAAATGGTATATATGTATGTGATTGAGTTTTGTTTGGTAATTAAATGGTTCTTAATAAAAGAGTCTTTTAGTTTATCATATCTACTAAATCTATAATAATAATACTATAAACTTAAATAACTTAGCAATTAATGCTCATACAAATAATAAAGTTTTTTATAATGTCATTGCAACCATACATTTTACATATTAATAAGATATTTTATGATTTCAACATTAAGTTTTTTGATAATAAATGCTCATTCAATTAATAAGGAATTTTACCAAAATTATTCTAAATGGTTTTGACTATTTTTCATTTTAACTCTCCTTTTTTCTTAAAAATAAATAAATTAACTCTCCTTTTATGACAAATTTTATATGATAATACTTATAATAACAAAAAGCCAAATTTTGTACATTTCTAAATCCCCATGAATTTTAAAAATTATTAAAAAAACTCATCTTATAAAAACAATAGTATTTCTTTTGTCTTATAATGATTGAATGATAACGAAGTCGAGAAGTCTTCTAAAATAATTAAAAACACATAAAAAATAAAAATAATCATTGAAAAAAAACTAATTATTTTAAATATTTTATAGCTTAATTATAGCTTCCATTCCATTTTAAGCATATATTACCTACTCTTTTTAATCTTTGTTTTTCCGGTTACCATAGATTGTGGCTATTTTTGAAATTAATTGAATACCGTTTTGTGTTTTGTGATAACAAATATAAAAAAATATGCAAATCCCACAATTAGTTTACATAACATTTATGTTTAAATTGTGATTAAATGGGTTAAGCATTTAAATGATGAGATTAATTTCAATTTTAGTCCTCATATAAGGAATCCTATGGCACCATAATTAGAATGGGTTAAGCATTTAAATGATGAGATTAATGCTAATTTTAATCCTCATATAAGGAATCCTATAACACTATAATTAGAAATTCCAATAAATTTAATTACAAAGAATGTGCATGAGAAAATAATTGAAAATTCTATTCCAAACTACCTTCTATAAACATATACGGTATTTTTAACTTATTAAAAAAATAAAATATGATAAAAGTGTACATGTTACGACTTTGGATCCAGCTAGCACAACTTCACAAGTAATATACTGTACAAAACATACTAAAAGAGTTGCAAGTAATATTCCAAAAATGATAGTAAAGCTAGAGTCACTTAAAACAAATTAAATGGAAAACAAAATTTAAAATGATATTATCTAGCTTATGTGTGATAAATTTCACCATAATTGATGAATGACATTTAATTAAATTGATCAATATAAACGGTTTTGAAATGATATTGCATATTTTTTGGTTGAATTAATGATACTAAATTTGTAACCTATACGAGACTCTTGAATTGCAATCGCTAATTTATGCCAATGAGTAATGCATTAATAGTATATCACATTATCACACTTAAATTTGGTCATTTTAGTTTTGTAACCTATACATAACCTTTTGAATTTCCACCATAAGATGTTACACATAATTAAAAATTTTAACTTATTCCCTAATTAAGCATACACTATAATTAAAAAAGCATACAAAATTATTTACAAATATTTTGTAACTCTTTGGTACACACCATGTAATGTACACAAGAAGATTTTTCATTGCAATTGAAATTTTTTGACACAGTTAATGTCTTAATGTATGTTAAGTCTTAAATATACTAATTGTTACAATTTGGATTTTTTAATCAAACAAATAGCTAAGAATTTGACAAAATTTAAAACAAATGTAATAGTTATCCTCTTCATTAAGAATGTAAACAATTTAAATAGCTTGAGGTCAATTTGTGTCATTAATTTGGTTATCTAAAGGTCCCTTATCTTTATACATTTTCTATTTAAGAATTTAATAAATAATGGTCTAAATCGATATGATTGTGTTGATACTAGTAGAGTGCCCCGTGCGAAGCACGGGGAAGCATATTAATATGTATCTTCATAGAATTTGTTTCTAAAAGTTGAAGATGTAATGTTAGTTATAGAGCGACTTAGTTTCATTGTTTGATTAAGCATAGGGTAAATGTATTAGGACATTGGTGGATAAACAAATGCACCCATCCACTTTGAGTATTCCTTGGAGAAACAAATGCACTCATCCACCTTGAGTCTTCCTTGGGCTCCTTGGGCATACAATAGACATCACTTGTTTAACATTACATACATATGAAAATATCAGGTTTCTTACATAACCATATATGCTTAGACAAGGGTCCATAGTCAAAAGGCAAAACCACATTTATTTAGCATATACACATTTACATCTTCACATCATCCTTCTGAAAGTCTTCACACTTCAGATTTATATAATGAGGTAGAAAATATTCATTATAAATGAAATTAACCTCTTCAAGCAAATTCTTTCAGTTTCACCAACAGAATAACAAAAATTTATCAAACTTTTATTACAATTATCCTTAAAACTACATTCCAACTGATAGCCATTCCAAGTTATAACATAAACAAAAAATGTGTCATAAAATTCACTTGATAATTTGGTATTCCAGAATATGGATGTCGAAGTATTGATGCAAGGTATAGAAGGAATATAAAAACAAAACTGCCATATATTATAATCAACCTTCAAAACGAGTGGCAGTGTTGATAGCTCAATTGAAGGAAGCTCCCTCAATTCACTCTGCAGACTATGATATGTCTCACCTAAGGAAAGAAAAAGAGGGATTTTAAAAACACACTCACAACAGAAAACAACTCAGATACCTCATCAAATGTATGCTATAAACTTCATGTTTTGAATGTAATTGACCACCGCTTTAGGTTTTAAATAAATAATATAGTCAAAACCAAATACCAGAAAAAAAATTATAAACCAAACAAAATCAAATGGTTGGTGCCCCTAATAACATAAATAAAAGACTCACCAGTAGAAGTCCCAAAAGGTATGAAATATTCACTCTGAAATGAGGAATGCCATTTTTCAATTTGAGACTTGCAGCTCCTCCTAGCTCAATCTGAACATAAAATTAAATAAAAAGAAAAATTAGTAATTGTAGGAAAAGATTAATCCAAGTCATGGATACGTATTAACAGTCCAAATGCATTATGAATCCACTAAAATTCATTTTACACGTGACAATACACATAAAGTTTGACAAAGTAGAAAAAGTGTTTAGAAGATATTAGAAATGTGTATTGATTATCAAATCAAAAGAATAGATAACAATAAGATGAAAAGGTCGATGAGCATGTAAATTAAGTATATAACATTTAACAATAAGATGAGTGAGAAACCTTCTCGAGTCCAACAGTAAATGAATGATTAAAATAATACGTAAGATAATCTTTAAGGCAACTAAAACTAATGCTAATTTTTGGAGACATACATCAACTTTTTTGAGGTCTTCCTTACACTTCTGGAGACTGAAAATAGGAAAAAATACCAAGGTGTTGTGCCAAAATTCCATCAAGCCATCAAAACATTCAATTGAAAAAGGAAATTAAAGGTCTCTCAACTCTGATCAAGTAAAGAGGGTCAATATATACATACCAACAAAAATTGTGATCAACAGAGGTCAAGTTAATAAACTAAAGAGAATATGATCGAGCTACAAGTATTAATCAAGCTATCAATATATAATCATATCAATAGTAATCCAAAAATAATCATCATAAATCCCCTAATAAAACAAATAAGTCCTACTCATCTATAAAACTAATGGTTTAACAAGCAACGCTTCTTGACCAGGTTTAACATACATAAATACAAGTATTTATAAGGCCATCAATAGATCAACATATCAATATTAATCCAAAAACTATTAATCATAAATCACATAATAAAACAAATAAGTCCTAGTGCGCACCTAATTTTACAACTCGGTGGTTCGATTTATGATTTATCATTCATGGTCGTTCTATAAAACTAAAGGTTTAATAAGCATGACTTCTTGACATGACTTAAAATGTATAAATAAATAGCTAAATGGCAACTAAAATAGGTTGGAAAATTAGAGTCAAAGTAATGCATGCTAACCAAAGAAGAAAGTGTACTTTTAGAGAGCTTTTTGTTGTTGCTTTGAGAATAATTATCCACCTCAAGGTTTAACATAGCTTGGGAATGGCATGATAAGAGCCTTGAGAAAAATAAGAAAACAAAGCACTCATTATTTTTATAGCTTATTTCATTTAGAGATCTAATCTCTAAGATGCTTTAACACATGCAATTAGGTACTGCATAATTGTGAACAAAAAAAAAACGAGCCCTGAATATTAGAGTATAGACAAGTATACAACAAATTATCTCATTTCACACAACAAATCGAACTCAAAAACTGAGGTAATAAGCTAAAAGATTAACATCTTAGCATAGACAGGAAACCTTATAGTTGTAGTCTTAAAATTGGTACCAATGTGTCTAATGAAATCCACCCCTACATCTAATCCACAAGTGACATTTTTTGCAACCATTAAGAGTTCTATGTCAAAAGATTGAAAACAAACAATAGATATAAAATACAGTGGATAACATAATAAAACAGAGGTAAAGTGGGGATTTGAATTTCATGTAGTAATTAGATATTTGATAATATGATCATATAGAGAAAGCCAACTTAATTCATAAGAAAAAATTTATTTCCCTATTAAATAAAGTTGCATTGAGTGGTCTTACGTACACCAAGCCCTTCATAGATTTCCTTTGGCATGATCGTGAACCCCATCTCTTGATGCAGGTAGAAGTACACCTCTCCATAAACTACTCATCTTCACTATTCTCATCTTCACTGCAAGTCCCTAATAGATAAAGATCAATCCATTGGATTAAATTCTAGATAGATAAGTCATATATGTGTTTCTGAAACAAATGAAAATAATTAGTACCTCCAGTGATAATACAACCAGCACCATATATCCATTGGGTGAAATTGTACAAATTCATGTAAAAAAAAGAGAGGATGAAGATTAAACACCGTATCACTTTGATTTCACTTAAAATTTCTTTTGGACATTTCATCAAACATCTTTAGTGCAATACTAATTAACCATAAAAGCAAGAGTCTAATTTGGAAAATTACCTTTGATTGGAAAGTGGAGGCACTACTATCAACGGGAAATCTTAACTTGTGTTACACATGGAAAGCAAGACAAAGACATGAGTGCTTGCTTATTTAGAATAAAATCAAACAAATATGTCTTGAGAAGGAACAATTAATATTGAGGAGAGGAACAATTCAGAGGACGAGAACGAAATGTCGAAAACACAAAGATCTGGGAAGGAGAAAGACCAAAAGCGTACATACCTTTAGGCATCAAGAAGGTAGTAGAACGAAAACGAGATCTGGAAAGGAGTAAGATTGAATGACTGCAAAATACAAATAAAAAATCGAATTAGAATCGAACTTTAACCAATTCTCAAGAACCAGCGGATGCACAACTCACGTGAAGTATACGCTTGAACCGGTGGAGAGGGAAGCCGCAAGTGAAGAAGGAAAGGCGGATCGGAGAAGAAGACGAAAGATAGAGACGTTTGGGAGATCGTAGGACAGAACAAAAGAAATTAGAAGAGAAACAATAGAGGGCGGCGGCAGTAGGAGAAGTGAAGAAGAGAAGGGGTCATTTAGGTTAAGAAGAGTAATTTAAATAAAATTAAAAGAGAAAATTTTGCTTTAATTATGAGCCACATGATAGTGGTGCCTAAATAGTGAACGGTAGAGATGAAAGACTATTCACAAATGTTCTGCAAACCTTTAGGGGTGTAAGGATTTTATAAGGTCTAAATTTGACAAAATGCTCACAAATTTAATGCATTTAATTGCTAAATTGTAACCGAAGTATTAATTGCACGATAATACTCAATATAAATAGAACTTGCTCTAATGGTTCAGGGGTATGGAAGAAAGAAGAAATTATTAGTTTGTCTCATTAGTTTTCCCAAAAATATTTTTATTTGTATTAACATTTTTGATATCTTTTAATTACATGTGCAGAAGAGAAATATGTCATATGATGTCCAAGTGTTCAATGATGTTTATTCTCCTACAAAGTAAGTAATCTTAGAGAACATCAATCAATTTATATGTTTTTATACAATCGTTATACTACTATTATTATTATTATAGGATATATTGTCAACAAAATGATCACCACTTCAATCTTTCAAGGAGAACACCTTCAAGAAGAAAGCATATATGTTCGGGTTGGGTGCGAAAGTGACCATAATAGAAATTCCCACATATGAAGCATTGAACTCAAGAATTGCAAGGAATATGGTGAGATACTAAAGATCTTTAAGAATGCATTTTTAAACAATATGAAAATAGTTAGATAATACATGTGAGTTCTAAATTTTGTTGTTAAATAATTATCACATTGAGTTGTTATTTCACAATAGTCCATATCTATGGTGATTGTAGGTAAAGTAAAAGAAAACGGATAAGGTTTGAATAACTACTATATCATATTATATTTTTCTTCGTGTACAAATTTACAACCCTAATACTCGAAGTGGGGAAAAAATTCATTTGAAGAGTATAAAAAAAACTAGCTTTGAAAATTTAAATGAAAAATCATTTAAAATAATTCAAGCCTAAAATCAAATTGAATATTTTTAGAAATAAGTATTTGTACAAAAATAGTTTGTTTATAATGAATATCACCGTTCTATATATTTTGACATATCATATCTACGTACATGTAAAATTAGGCTTTTGATATTTAATATGAAATATTGAAAATTTATGGCATTGAATGTGATTTGTCCTCTTAGGCTTTATAAAGTCACACTTTTCTATAATTCACTTGGGTAAATATGAAGGATTTTCACCTCTCTAAGTTATAGTTTGGAGACAAATCCGAACAAAATGAAATTTGGAGCAATAAATTGATATAATTGATTGTGCATTATCTACCCTTTCATATTAATCATCCCGTTACCTAATGCAAATGAAAGTATGAGACCAATCTCATAATCTTTTAATTTTGAAAAGCCCGAGCCACCAAATTTAGAAACAAAAACAAATACCAACAACTCGGGTGTAATTAAAATACTTCACAAAAAATAAAAAATAGTTTTTTAAAATAAAGAGTTCTATAATAGGTTTGCTAAAGCTATTTTTTTTGTTTATATATTACATCAAAACTTTTTCAAGCTCTTATTTCTCATCAAGAAATTGTGTACATCATCCATTATATCATAAAATCAACCGTATTATAAAATTATTATAATAATTTCACTAAAATAGCGTAAAATATATAAATTGATAAATTGAAAAATTGAAAAAGACCCGTGCAAAACACGGGCCAACCCACTAGTTTTAAATATAATAAAACATGTAATTATTTCAATTATTTTTTCTCTCTAAAATAGAAAATTTAATAATCTTTATAATTTTATATTATATTATAAAAGGTTATAAAAGTTTACTACAATGAAAATTAAGAATTTAATTAAATATATTAAGCGAGTCGGGTAATTATTTAAATATTTTTTCTCTTAAAAAGAGAGTTTAAATATTTTTTTATAATTTTCTTGATAAATTATAAAAAAGTTTATAAAAGGTTATCAAAAAGGCAAATAAAATATAAGCAAATATAATTAATAATAAATTCAAATTTAATTTATTATTAAATTACAAAGCAAGTAAAAATAATAGGAATAGTGATATTTCGTGGAAGTGTTTTCGTAGGCTTCTTCGGTTCGAAGAAATGATTCATCGAAATAATGAGTCACCCTTATCTCTATCTCGATGAGCCGAAAACAAAGCTCTTATTTTCTGTTGAGCAATAATACGAATAGTTTTTGAATGAGCCCCTCGAAAGCTTGATACAAATAAACGCATTTTTTTCTATGTCTCCGAGCTATATATCCTCGTCTAACTCTGGTCATTGAATAAATGAAACTTTGCTAAATAACTAATTGATTTTATTTCTCTTTGAGTTATTTCTTTGCTTCTAGGCAAACCTCCTGGCTGTCTTTGGGAGTTTTCGAGCTTTAAAAAGTTTCAAAGAAAGAACAAAATTATTGTTTCTAAAGGTCCAAAAAGAACCCCAAAAATTGAGAGAGCAATACCAAATATGCCTTTAGAAAGGTCAGAAGTGATCCGAGCTGTAATTGTACGTACCCGCAAAGAACTCAAACGCGACAACGGTATGATAATACGATATGATGACAATGCTGCGGTTATTATTGATCAAAAAGGAAATCCAAAAGGAACTCGCGTTTTTGGTGCAATCGCCCGAGAATTGCGACAATTAAACTTTACAAAAATCGTTTCATTAGCCCCTGAGGTATTATAAACCACCAGATATAGTAGGCTATTTGAATGAAATCGAGTAGTAGAATGCCGTCACCCATTTTTAGTAGGAAACTGCAAGAAACCTCAAAAACGACAAAGAGGGGGGAAAAACTCACATTGGGTTTAGGGATAATCAAGCTCGAACTGATGACTTCCACCACGTCAAGGTGACACTCTACCGCTGAGTTATATCCCTTCCCTGCCCCCATCTCCGCTCTTGCAATTGGGTCGTTGCGATTACGGGTTGGATGTCTAATTGTCCAGGCGGTAATGATAGTATCTTGTACCTGAACCGGTGGCTCACTTTTTCTAAGTAATGGGGAAGAGGACCGAAACATGCCACTGAAAGACTCTACTGAGACACTCGAGTCTCTTCGCCTTCGCAGGAAAGCGGGAAAAATGAGCTCAATTGAAGGGGCCCACCTAACCACTCACCCTTCCCCCCACCTCTCGGGGCGGCCTCGCCTTTGAAGGCTACATTCGATCCCACAATTCAGAATCGAAAAAAAGTCCAATGAAGGGGCCCCTTATCACTAAAGCAACCTTCAAAAAACCTTTTCGTTCCGCCTAGCCCTATCCCCCTCTAGGGGCATTTTAGTGATAGGTCCTATAGGAACTGGACGATCCTATTTGGTCAAATCCCTAGCGACAAACTCCTATCTTCCTTTCATTACGGTATTTCTGAACAAGCTGGATTTGAAAATAGTTATTGATGATCTCGATCCTGAGGCCTATATGGAAGCGCTTGATGGTGTGGATATTGATGGTATTGATGATGATAGCGATCCTGCTAAGGACTATATGGGTGCGCTTAAAGATGTGGACGATATTGATGATCGCGACTCTATTTATTCGAACTTGGACTCGGACCCGGAGTTGAGGGAGGAGTATACGGTGGATGAAAGATGCTTAGGTATATCATCGAGTTTCTGTTTTGCCTATGGTTTTTTCTCATTGATAGGAATTTCTCTTGTTAAGACCCTATAAATTAATTGAAACCCCAGATTCATACTAGAACCACGATGATTCAATAAAAATCCCAAGCCAAAAGATTCCCTGAGTAAGAACTATCGGATCATCACTTATTTTATTCAATAAAAAAAATAAAAAAAACGTATAGGTATAACGACTCAAAATACAAAAGAATTTACCTAATTTGCTTTTTAGTCGGGGCGAAGTTCTTTAAAAACCTCTGCCTTCTTTAAAATATCATAAACAGTTCCAGTAGGTTGAGCGCCCCTTTCAAGAAAATATAGAATAGCGGGAACGTTTAAATAAGTTTGATTCTTTATCTGATCATAAAAACCAACTTTCTGAAGATCTCTTCCTTCTCTTCGGACAATCCAAAATCTTGGTAGATAGAGCCAATCATTAGTTCCCAATCGTGGGGTGAATGGAATCCGATACATAAATCAGTTAAGCAATTTTTCCTGTGGCTTTTACAGAACTTCCTTCTTGTATCATCAAGCCGTCACCCATTAATACAACACCGACATTATTTGATTCCAAATTCAGAGCGATGCCTATTGTACCCTCTTCAAATTTGACAAAATAAAAAGGGGCGAGAGGGGGGACTCGAACCCAAGACCTCTTACACCTTTCTCATAATCACAAACACTAAATTCCGCTTTGCCATTGTAACTTATCTATCCATATTGGAATGCTTTTAATTTTAAACACTATTTTATCTCTTCTTCCCAATTTGAAATTGGACATGTTTGATTGAAATGACGTTCAACAAATGAATGACAAAATTCTTCTCCAATGGCCATGGTAGTTTGCCCTTCTCACATTGGACATGGTAGTTTCCCCTTCTCACAAAAGACTACCTCCTTCTCCATAAGTGGTCAATCCATGGTGTGGTGGATCCATAGAGGGGTCAAATTTCACTATAAAAAGGGTGAATTATAAGGAGAAAAATCACATCAAATTCCTTCATCCTTATCTAGCAAATTCACTCTCATTCAAGTGAATTTTCAGCCAGATTTATTTATTTTATTTTCTGAAATTTTTCCAAAAAAATCCTCCAAACCCTTGTGTCTCCTCTTTGGGTCTCCGGACCACCACTCCCCTCCGACCGGACCGCCGACCACCGTGCACGCGCCGCCCGCTGTTGAAGGGTTTCTTGAACAAATAAATTTATATTCAAGACCCCGCTGAGTATAGCGGAGTCAGGTTCATCCACGGGAATTAGATTAGGGCCAAAGATTAGTTGATAAACTAAGAAAAGCAAGAAAACACAAACAAAGCAAGGGTTCAGCAAGGGTTCGAGCACGACTTTGGGGGTCGAGATCGAAGCAAAATCACAAGTTTTAAATCAAATATATAAAAAAGAAATCCTAGGGCTAGGGCTACCACAACAACAACCATACATGCTTTCAACGAGAATTCACAACCATCATGCAATCTAGATCATAGAAAAGTCAACTATCGCAAACAATTCAAGTTATTCAATCAACTGTCGCAAATTAAACAACTTTCTATCTATCCTTCAACCTAGGAAAATCAACTTTCGCAAATAATCCTATTAGATCTAATCAAGCAACCAACTTTACACTTTCGCTTTTAGGTTAATTGCAAGATATTGTCTCAACTTTCGCAAAGGTATTAAGAACAAGATAGATAGATATGATCTTTCAAGCATTCAAGTCATGAATTCAAGTTTAGACATGCATGATTGTGTTGGGTTTTCACCCAACCCTAGAATCTAAGAAGACTACTCACACATGGAGAAGAAAGAAGAAGACATGATCATGAAAAACAAACCGAAAAATCAAATTAAAAACAAAGAGGTCTTACAAAATTTCTCCAACTTGTCTTCCAAGTCTTCCTCTTAATCTCCAAATAACCTCCAAACAAAGCTAGCAAAAGATATCCCTCAACTAGAAGGTCTAGCCCCCCTTTTATAGAGAAAAAGGAGCCCTAATTACACTAGGAAACAAGATAAAACTACTTCCTAAAATAAAAGATAGAATATATCCATAAAGATATCGGAATAAGGGAGAGTGGCGCCCCGATCGACCCACATAGGGTCGTTCTCGACCCCCCGGGGTCGGTCCTGAGAGCTTGTTCGAACAACCTTGAGTAAAACTTGCGTAGAAGATTCGTTACAACTCCGTTTGACTCGATTCTTTTTCCTATGTTCTTGTAACGAATTTCTCTATCTCTTTCCAAGCTCAAACTTGATCTTCAGTGACTTTACTTGAGCGCTTAATCTCCATCTTCTCTTGTAATGCTCCAAACTCTTCTTCTAAGCTCCAAAACTCCTACAAAATGACACAAAAGGTGCGTAGCTTCCGAATCTCAAGGAAATACGAAAACTTAAGCAAAAAGACTCAAAAGCATAAAACTCAAGCACGAAAACCAACTAAATCTAATCTATATAGACACTAAAAACCTACCTAAAAAGCGGACATCACCCGCCCGCCCAGGGAGGCGCCGGAGTTGTCACTTGTGCCTCGCCCTGGTGTCGTCCGTCGTCCGTCCATATTCTATTCTCTGGTTTCGTGCCTTGTTACGTGAAAGAAGAAGGAGCAAGGTAAAAGGGAGGTGGGCCTAATTAATTTTGGGTAATTTTAATTAAACTTGGGTTATTAATTTTGGGCCCAAATCTTTAATTAAATCAGGATTTTTAGATTTAATTACTTGTTCATATTTTTTTTATAGAAAATAACATGCATACATAATATTCAAGAGAAAATAAATTTTATAAATTATAAAATAATTCCTAATAAATTGCAAGGATTATAATAGTGTTTTTGAGTGTGTAAATACTAATTTTAGAAATATATTAACGTAGTTGTATTTTATTTTAATGAATTAAAGAAAATAGAACTAGATAAAGGGATTTATTAAATTAAGACTTTATTAATAGAAAAATACTTACATGTCTTTCAAAATCATATTATAAACTTATATATAATATGGATAAAGTATTCTTATCATAAGATAATCTTATATGATTAAGTTGAAGACTAAAAAGATATATTAAATAATTTGCATGTGTCTTTAACTCTTTATATAAAGAAATACATTATAATAGACATGGGAAAATTGTTAAATAAAATCATGGGATTAAATTATGAGATTTTTATACATGGAAAGTATGATATAATTATATTGAGCCTAATATTAGAAACTTACTATGAAAGTAAAAGAGCTAGAACAAGTATTATAAAATATTACCTTAATACCTTCTCTAACATTAAAGGGATTGCATGTCTTTTTAAAGAGCATATGATAGACTTAAAAATAAGTTGATAAGA
This sequence comes from Fallopia convolvulus, assembly GCA_964016875.1. NCBI lineage: Eukaryota > Viridiplantae > Streptophyta > Magnoliopsida > Caryophyllales > Polygonaceae > Fallopia > Fallopia convolvulus. Next base: position 46,565,130 of record OZ024720.1, on the reverse strand, counting down.
TATATTAGTCATAAGACATATCTTATGATTAAAAATTGTAACACCCCGTCTTTCGACAAGGCGTTACGTGGTAGTAGACCTTACCGGGTACTACTTAGGTGGGTTGACAACTAACACTTTAGGATCTTGCAACGAGGGCACGACGAGAAAACATAATAAAATATCCAACCTTTCCGTTAACGAAAACATTAAAAATATAGTTATGCATGTATTCCCGAAAACCTAAGTATCCAAATCCGACAAAATACTTACTAATACTGAACTATTCAAACAAAATGATAATAAACGAAACATAATACTAACTTCATCTTTAACAAGAATAAAATCAACGCCCTAACTATCATAAGTAAACCAGCGTAAAATCCATCCCACTATGACACGCTCTCTTTACCGCTTTGGCCCGCCATCTAGCCTCGGTTCCTGCACGACTCCCTGGTTCATACCTGGAACTGAAAATATTCCCCGAAGGGTCAGTTTCTAATCTACCAAGCTAGAGAGAATACGGAAATTGCAAAACGTTTTGAAATCATTTCTAGAGTCAACATACAAATCCACAATCGCAATCATAACTCTAAAGGCCAATACCTAAATTAGTTATATCAGTCACACAAAACCACATACGCTTTCACAATCATAATCTCATACAATGCAATTCCTCCTTTTTCCACAATCCGTCTTCCAAGGCGCTCATCACCGCGCCGAGTGCAGAGGCAGGCCCTCTCACTCCACTTCACAATCTCCCTTCTAACCCCTGGCTAAGCCTCCACTGGAGCACTTGCCAAAAACACACAGATAATAATTTTCGTTTTTGAAGGGGCACGGTTTCCCAGTCAAACGGGTCAACGTAGCCAACTCTTCCTCAACACCAGCTACGATGGGCCGTATCGGAAACGGTACCAACACAGAGAAAACGTTCCAAAATATTTTCCGATAAAACACATTTAAAATCATTTACGCACTCAACACTCAAGGAGTTTAAAACAATTTAAAAGGTATTCGGGACTAGTTCCCAAAGTCCGCCCTACAATAACGATACGCAATCTAACAGGGTAGAGAAGAACCGAGCAAGTCGAAAAACGACTTACCTCGAACGAAGGATCCTCGGGAAGACGAAACTACGATCTCAAACGGAACGATTCCTTAAAGAATTATGAAGGGAAAGATTAACTTAAATACAAGTCGATATACCTAACTTTTATTAAGAAAATTTTAATTAATAGATATTAGAATGTGCTAATTAACCCCTTATAAAATTTATCCCAAAACTAACAATCTAAATCACCCAAACCCAACTAACAATATTAACAATAAAGAACAAGTTAGCCCAATTCGGAACCCATCCCCCAACCCAATATATAAAAAGAAGAATTTGTGAGCAAATCCAACCCAACCCACATAACTAGTGAAAGCCGGCCCAACTCCCATTCCACTCAACAATTGAGCTGGCCCAACTTCCCTTCACGAAATTCACTATCCACCTACAACAGTTGACCGACCAAAACTTTGACCAGGCCAAGTGGGGCCCATTTCAGTCGTCTTCAACCTAGCGAGAACCTGCACTTCTCCGCGTCTTCTTCTTCCTCACGCCACAACAATCTGGAGCCTCTCGTCCGACGAATTCGCTCCCACCGACGAGTTCGTTTTTCCGCCTAACTGCACTTTTCCTTCCCGTCCGACAATATCGAAGACGAGCAGGGCGCTTCTGCCGCTCTTGTTCACGGCCGCCGGCGACTCGACCTCGCGAGTAGGGCGTTCGCCCTTGTTGATCTCCCCGCGCCGCCTTCCTCACTGTCCTAGAGTAAAATCCCAAACGGAACCGGACCCCTATTTTGAGAGAGCCTTCCGTTCAATCCCCCTGGCGGCAACCTCTTCTCTATCTCTGTCTTCCCGATCCGACTCCTTGCCTCAACTCCGTTACCGACCCTGCCCGACGACCTCGGAGAGCAACAAAGACAGGGGTGCAAGGTCGCCCTGTTCTCACGCTGCTCGATCCCACCGGCGCTCCGACCGGTGACCATCGACCCGATCTGTCGCCCCCTCTTTCCCTATCTCGATTAACGATGCCCCCCGACTTATGCTTGAATCTAGCACCCGCCCGACATAATACAGTAAAAAGAAATAGAGGAAGGAAATCTCACCGGTGGCTGTCTCTGTTTTGACGATGGCGGCTATGGGTTCCAACAACCTTCTCGGTGCTTCCCCGGCGTCGTCCTATCCGGAATCGGTCGGCGACGTTATTGGTGGCGAGCGCGGACACCCGCCTTCGTCCTTCTATGCACAACAGGGAAGCAATTTGAACGAACTTCGATCGGTTCCGAAGAGTGGGTTGTTAATATAATGGGTGTACCGAGATTTGATAGCTGTGGTTTGAGTTTGGATAGATTTTTGGAATAAATTATATACATATTAGATAGATTTGATAATTTTGACAATTTAATTTGATAGGTTCATCGGCCCAAATTTAGCTAAAAACTAAAAAAAAGAATATATATATTAGATATAATTCGCATAAGAAGAACAAGGGTATAGTCCACTGGTTGTCAAAACGGGTTCTAATTAATTTGTTTTACGAGTTTACTTGCGGATCAAGAACTCGAGTGCTTGTAAGCGAAAGAGCTCGTTTTCAGACTTACGAGACCTAAAACGATTACGGATATTACATACTACCCCCCTTAAGAAAGTTTCGTCCCGAAACTTAGGAATGAACGGAATTGAAGTAACCGAGGAATATTTAAGAGATTACTAGACCTATTGTCAAGTTCTACAAATACCTCCCCCTAAGAAAACGGTTCGTCCTCGAACCGCTGTTCTAAAGCATCTTACGAAACTAGGGTATAAAAGTAAGGCCATAATAACAAACAAAAACCATCCCGTTTTCATGAACAGCGTCCAAACAAAACAATTTGTTGGGACGTTGTTGGGACCTCTGGTTCTAAACAACGGATCAACGATGTCATTCTCCGAGTTTTGATAATGACAAACACCATAGGGAACTAATGAGGTTTGTTCAAGTATTTCTAAGGAACACAGGTACAGCCACAGAAACTCACAACGCAGAAGTTCCCATCAAGGGAACTCTGAAGAGGAAAGTTCCCATGAAATGGGAACTCCCAGAAATGATCAAGAGAACACAAGCTTACAACGATGAAGAGTTTCCATCAAGGGAACTCTGAACAAGACAGTTCCCATGACATGGGAACTCACATGTGAGGACAACGACCGTTCAGCGCAGATCGCGGGATTCTGTCTCGGACAGCCCGAAGGAACAGTCTGAGGATCAGACTGTCATGCTTCATCCAACGGTCCGATTGATCCAAGAAGTTGACCTAGCTCACCTGGGCATCAAGCAAAGGGCACATGTGAAGAAAGTACAACTTGGGCATCAAGCAAAGGGCATTTTGGACACAAACGAAAGATGCGACTGCCCAAGCTCACCTGGACTATAAAGCCAAATGAATAGTACTCGGATTGAGTACTTCTCCCAGAACTCACAAACACCCACACCAGAGAAAAGAAAGAAAAGGAAGAGAAGTCCCCGCCGGCGAGTGTGTGATCTCGACGACGGTGAAGCCGAAGTTCCCAAGGACAAGGGAACTGAGAAGTCGGTGTAAGGTTTGACTTATTTGTATTTTGCTGTTGTGAGCTTAGGAACTCAGTTGAGAGGATTTGCTAGTGTTGCTAGAGTTAGGAAGAACTCGTAGGAACAGAGAAGTGTGAATCCGGCTGTGTAACTAAGGAACAAAACAATTAATATAAGTAAGTCATTCAAAATCCTTCAAGCGGAGGTAGAGGTTTACCCATACAACTAGTTGGTTGTAGTGGGGTTCCTCTATAAAGGAACTGCGTTCTAGACTGTCTTTAATACTTGCGAATTGTTTACTTCCGCTGCCTTGGGAACAGCTTAACTGCTAATTCCCAAGCTCTTTGCTAACGTTTACGATCCAACAATTGGTATCAGAGCTTGTGCTCTAGATTTGTGTTAGCATCGTAGGTATCAAATGGCTCAGGAACTTACTCAGGTGGGGAACAACACTAGTAAGCCGTCAAGGCTTATTACAGGAAGATTTGAAAGCTGGCAACGCGACATGAAGGATTGGATGCGTGGCCAAGACTACCAAGCCTGGTGTGTTATCGAGAGAGGCAACTTCGAAATCGATCCAGCTATAGTCAACGACCTCTCAAAGTGGGGACCCAACGAATACAAGTGTATGGAGGCAAACTACAAAGCCAAACAATACCTGAAGAGGTCCATGTGCGTACAAGACTGTGACAGGGTAGCAAACCTTGACACAGCTAAGGAAATGTGGGAAGCCATCCAACAAATGCACGTTGGGAACTCAGATCTCCGAGAAGATCTTCAGATGAATGCAAAAAGGGAGTTCTACAACTTCCAAATAGAGATGGGAGAGTCTGTCGATAGCTACTAGTCCCGATTTGAAGGACTTTGCACCAAAATGGAAGGCCAGGATCACCAAAGAAGAAATCACCCATAAGATGAAGGTCCAACAACTCTTCAACGAATTGACTTGAGAATGGGCAAACGAGAGAACAATGTTCAAGGAAAATCCGGAAAATAGAACACTCATTCTCCATCAAGTGTTTGGAAAGCTAGTGGGACACGAGAAGAGAAAGATCGATGATAAGGAACAGACTCAAGCTCATCGAGGGATCGCACTCAAGATCGAGAAGATGCTCAAATCAACCCAAGAACAACACGAAGACTCTGAAGAAGAAGAGGATGAGGAGCTAGTTCTCGTAACAAAGGCTCTTCGAAACTTCTACAAAGGGAAGTCCCAAAGGAACAGTGGGAACTGGGGAAAAGGACAGAGTTCCCAAAGAAAACCCGCAGAGAAGGATCTCTCGGATGTCACATGCTATAAGTGTAACAAGAAAGGACACTTCGCGAAGGAATGCCCACAGGGAACTGATGGCCGGAAGCAAGGGAAAAAGGCCTACATTGCTACCTGGAGCGATGATGAAGACGAAGATCCCGAGTCATGGGCACTCCCTGACATGTGTGGCATGGCCATAGGAGAAACCACTGGGGAACAACCCAGTGAGGTAACCACTGAAACTGTTCTTGATTCTCTAAATAACTATGAAAAACCTGAGCTGTTGAAAATCCTTTCAAGTCTTGTCAAAGATAACATAAAACTGCAAAATAAGTTGGAAAAACAGGAACACATAAATTCTCAATTAGTTGGTCTTGAGCCCTGTCCCAACTGCATATCCCTTCTCGAAAAACTCAAGTCCCATGTGTCTCACATCGTAGATCTAGAAAGAGAAATCAAAACTCTAGAGAAAGATGAGAACACCCTCTTGCAAAACCTGAGTAAGACTCCCGAACATCTTGAAGCCTCTAGTTCCCAAATTAAGTTTGTCCCAGCCAAACACGGCATAGGATATAAAGGTGAGTGCTCAAAGAATGGAAAGTCACCCCTGAGTGAACATGAAATCCATGAGTGTAGGGCCTTAGAACTTCAATGTGAGAAACAGAAAAATGCTCATCTTGAAGAAAAAATCACGGTCCTAGAAAGTGGGAACGGTGGTAAGAGAGATTATTACACTGGGAACACTGGACATAGACTTTATGTCCAAATTGCTAAGGGAAACGGGTCACGGGTGTACAATAAGGAAACCATGGATAGGAACAGAATCCAGAGACCACACCCAAAGTACTACCTGGGAGAATACTACAAGACGTGCTGGAATTGTGGTGCTCATGGGCACTACAAGGAAGCATGTCCCAAGAAAAGAGCCCAAACCCTTAGAAACCGTGAGTTCCTAAACAAACAAAAACTTCATGCCAATCATCAAAGGAACTCCAACTCTCATGATATCAACATCGCTGACTACGTTTTAAATGAGAATATTTTCCCTTGCAAGGGACCGGGCAAGAGTCATCTTGCCTGGGTCTCAAAACACTAACTTTACCTTGTAGGTGGCAGTGAGAGGGAACAATGCATGGTTCATAGACAGTGGATGCTCGAACCATATGACCGGAAACAAGGATATCCTCATCTCACTCCACACTCATGCCGAAGGAGGCCATGTCTCATTTGGCAATAAAAACAAGGGAGAAGTAATTGGAAAGGGAGAAGTGTTGCTAAATAGATCAATCAAAATCAGCAATGTCAACCTGGTGAAAGATCTGGGATACAATCTCTTAAGTGTTGCCCAGATATGTGATCAAGGGAACAACGTTGTCACCTTCGACTCAGACGAATGCCTAGTCATCAACAAAAAGACCAACAAAGTGATTCTGAGAGGAAGAAGGCACAACAACGTTTCTGTAGTAGATACAGAATTTGAACCACCAATGAAGCTGTGTCTTGCAAGTTCCCAAGATGACACGGAACTCTGGCATAGACGACTAGGACATGCAGGTGTAAATCAAATCCTGAAGCTTTATCTACAAGATCTGGTCATTGGTCTTCCACGGATCAATCTCGAAGGAGTCAAAATGTGTGAAGCATGTGTTCGAGGGAAACAGACCAGGAACTCCTTCAAACCCAAAAAGGTGGTGAGCACAAACCAGGCCTTTAGAGCTAATTCACATGGATCTCTGTGGTCCCATGAGAACGGCTAGATACGGTGGAAAAAGGTACATGTACGTTTTAATTGATGATTTTTCAAGATTCACCTGGGTTGTTTTCTTGAAGGCAAAATCACAAGCATTTGAAGAATTCGAGCCCTTCATCAAAAGAACAGAAGTAAGCTTGGGACTAAAACTGAAAGCAATCAGATCTGATCACGGAACTGAGTTTCAAAACTCAGAGTTCCTAAACTTCTGTGAGAAAAATGGGATCTCTCACAATTTCTCAGCTCCTCGCACTCCTCAGCAAAATGGAGTGGTCGAGAGAAAGAACAGAACCCTGGAGGACATGGCGAGGACCATGATGATTGAAAGCGGAGTTCTTGAGTATTTCTGGGCTGAAGCCATCTCTACAGCTACATACATCTTGAACCGAGCCATGACAAGGCCCTTGATCAAGAAGACATCCTACGAGCTCATCAAGGGGAGAAAACCAAATATCTCCCATCTAAGGACCTTCGGATGCACATGCTTTGTCCATAACAATGGCAAAGACAATCTTGGAAAACTCGATCCTAGAAGCGACGAAGGGATCTTCCTGGGATACTCATCTCAAAGCAAAGCTTACATGGTTTTCAACAAAAGAACCAAGAAGATAGAAGAAAGCATCCATGTCGTCTTCAACGAGAAATCCGTAAAGATGGGAACAGAGACCCAAGGGAAGGGAACTCTGTTCAAGCTGGTAAGACAAGAAGACGATGATGATGATGATGATGAGCCAAGGAAGAGGGATGAAGACTATCCAAGTGCAAGCAACATCCCACAACCAGGGAACAACGACGGAGATACAACCCTCACTGATCAAATCTCCCTCGAAGTTCCTTCCTCAGAAGAATTACAAGACACCTCCAACTCTCTTGTTCCCCAGGACAATACCCTACCAGAATCAAGTATTCAAGGGGAACAAAGAGGGAACTTGCCAGGAATATCTGAAGAAACACTTAATGAAGAAGCTGAAGATGAGTGTTCCCATGACAAAGAAGCCTCCACTGAAGATGACACAAGCGCAAGGGAACCCATTCATACAAGAAACTTTCAACAAAGGAAGGACCACCCCATTGAGAACATCATCTCCCCTTATGATAAAGGTGTACAAACTCGCTCCTCTCTCAATAATTTTTGTGCTTTTAACGCGTTTGTTTCAATGGTGGAACCCAAAAATATCAAAGAAGCTTTGAAGGACCCAGATTGGATCCAATCCATGCAAGAGGAGCTCCACCAGTTCGAGAGGAACAAAGTTTGGAAGCTAGTTCCTAGGCCCAAGAACAAGAACATCATAGGAACTCGATGGGTCTTTAGGAACAAGCTCGATGATACTGGGGCTGTAGCAAGAAACAAGGCTAGGCTAGTGGCACAAGGCTACAAGCAAGAGGAAGGAATCGACTACGATGAGACCTTCGCACCAGTCGGCAGGATCGAGGCCATCAGACTTCTAATTGCCTATGCTGCTCACAAGGGATTCAAGCTTTATCAAATGGATGTGAAAACAGCCTTCCTCAATGGACATCTCAAGGAAGAAGTATATGTGTCTCAACCCCCAGGATTCGAAGATGAGAAGCAACCCAACCATGTCTACTTCCTGGAGAGGGCACTCTACGGACTCAAACAAGCTCCCCGAGCTTGGTACGATAGGTTTGCTCAATTCCTCTTGTCCCATGGATACCTTCGAGGTTCCATAGACAAGACTTTGTTTTTAAAGAAGGAGTCTAAAGACATTTTGATCGTGCAAGTCTATGTTGATGCCATTGTTTTTGGAGCAACTAACGAAACTCTTGTAGAGAACTTTAAGGACCTCATGAGCAGTGAGTTTGAGATGAGTCTCATTGGGGAACTCACGTTCTTCTTGGGACTTCAAATATCCCAAACCAAGGAGGGAACAAAGATTCATCAACAGAAATACATCAAGGAAATGCTCGTGAAGTATGGGATGGAACACTCCAAGCCCATTGACACTCCCATCTCACCAAATTCAAGGCTCAATGTGGATGAAACAGGTATTAGTGTGGACCAACGGAACTATCGAGGTATGATCGGGTCCCTTCTCTAATTAACAGCTAGTAGACCTGATATCATGTTCTCCGTATGTCTTTGTGCTCGTTTTCAAGCTAACCCTATGGAATCACACCTGAAAGAGGTGAAGAGAATTTTCAGGTATCTCAAAGGGAACGATAACTTGTGCCTATGGTATCCAAGGAACATTTCCCTTGAGCTCATTGCATACACAAATGCGGACTTTGCAGGGCACCTGGTTGATAGAAAAAGCACATCTGGAATGGCCCAGTTCCTAGGGTCATGCTTAGTCTCATGGGGATCTAAAAAGCAAAACTCAGTGGCACTCTCCACAGCTGAAGCAGAATATGTGGCTGCCGCATCTTGTTGTTCCCAAGTTCTATGGCTTAAGTCACAACTCCAGGATTACGGTATGTCTTTTGGCCCAGTTCCCATACTTTTTGATAACACTAGTGCCATAAACATTTCCAAAAATCCTGTGCATCATTCTAGAACTAAGCATATAGATATACGGCATCACTTTCTACGTGACAATGTTGAAAGTGGGAACATCTCGATGGAACACTGTAGAACTGAAGAGCAAATTGCGGACATTCTCACCAAAGCTTTAGACAGACGTCCCTACCAGCATTTTCAAATGCTTCTAGGGATGATAACTCTAAACTAAACAAGTCCTTGTTTGTTTCTCCCTCAATGCCTGACTAGTTTATACAAGATTGCATGATAGGGAACTTGGACTTATTGCTTTCACTATGCCATGATCACTAGTCTAAAGATAAATGTGTACAAAGGAACTCTATTTCTTTTAGCCCAAAATGATCAACCAAAGTTCCCTTTATCCCTCTTTACAAGCTACCATGACGGTTGATCATATGACCCACCCTAAGCTAGGGACCAAACAAACGCTTCTCATGAGCCAAAATATTCACTCCTTTATCGAGTCGCAAATTGTCTGGTTCCTCTTTGAGTTCCCTAGCCCCACAAAAGGATGAGTGTGAAGTTCCCTTAACCACTTTACTCTCCCTGACCTTGATATGATCATGGGAACTGATACAAACTAGCAAGGGAACGCTGACTCATCTACAAAGACGAACCGTCACTTGGGAATCGGACTTTTGTGTCAGAGGCTCTGAAGCGTTAGAGGCCAAGTATTCAAATTTTGTAAAGGACTTCCCGAGAGATCGTGACGCGTGTCCAGAAGCGTGCCATGGAAGTTGAAATGATGCCCCACGTTCATTGGGCGACGGTTATCGAGGTTTTCCACTTCCCTTTCTACCCTTCGCCCCTTCTCTCCTTAAAACCCTCATTTGCCATTTTTGAGATCTTATTCCATCTTCCATCTCTGCCATTCTTCTTCTCCACATCCCTTTCACTCCCTTTTTCAAGAAACCTCCAAAACCTTCAAAAATCTTACAAAAATGGCCCCTCAACACACCTTTGCCCAGATAAAAGAGTGGGTATACTTGCCAACCCTCGAATCCTCTTCATCTCTCAATTACGAGAGATCGAAAAAGAGCAAGACCCTGTCATGAAAGACGTACTAATCCAAGGGCTCTACACCCTTCTTGCCTCCTCCTCCTCCGGCCGACGACACTGTCGCCTGGACTTCTTCCTCCTTTGAATCCCTTCCTCCTCCCTCAAACACCAACACCTCCTCCGACGTTGTCATCGTTGACAATTTCGGAGATGCTCGTCCTTCCATCAATGAAAAACCCCGAAAATCCAAACACCACCATTCATCCAAACGATGCCACTCCTCAAAAGACCCCTCAAAACCCAAAAAATCCAAACATTCCAAAGATCCCTAAAAATCCAAAAAACGCAAACATTCTGAGGTCTTTGAATTTTCGGAGCCCAGAAAGAAAGCCTTCTTCAAGTTTGAGGACTACTTGAACTGCTCCAAGGAGAGTTCTTGTGCGCCCAAACCTCCTTTCCCTTTCCCCTCCGACGATGGGACCTCTCAATCCCAAAGTCTACTCCCTTCTTCCTCCTCTCTCCCTCCTCTTCTAACCGAGGGACCTCCCAAACCTCCTCCCACGAAACAACAGACTCCTCCACCACCACCTCCTTCTGTTCCCACTCCAAAAGGAACTCCACCTTCTTCACTTCCTTCCGTTCCCATAACAACGGGAACTCCAACTCCACCTCCACCTCACAAAACTCCTTCTCCTCCTTCCTCACCAAAACACATCTCCACCTCTCCCATTCCTACCTCGGGGATCTCTACTCCCCAGGTTACCAAAACCGTTCCTCCTCCTTCTACCTAACTCTCTACTCCCATTTCTTCCTCTCTCCCTTCTTCCACCACATCCCCCACCACCACCAAACTCCCCTCTCCCTCACCATCCAAAAGTGTCGTCGCCCTCACCTCGGACGACGATGATCTCCCTCTCTCCGTGGTCATCGGCAAAATGACCAAGGACCCTCCTCCTATCATAATGGGAACTGTGGAGGAGGAGGCCCAGCTCAAGGCAATCGAAGAAGAGCTCAATCGGGACCCCTCTGAACACACAACTGATCACGGGACCAAGTCCCCAGAAAAGGTGGCTTCGGAAGAGCCCACGGAGACAAGGGATCCCGCACCAGATGGTGGTGCTGGGGCAACAATAAGTCATCCCCAGGATGACGCGGAGGGCTCAAGCTCGAGCTCCTCCGAGGAAGAAGGGACCTCCCACGATGAGGTCGAAGAAGAAGAAGAAGCTCCAGCTGCTAAGGAGCGAGCACCGATCCCAACACCTGGACACCAAATGGTGGTGTCCACGAGTTCCCAACAGCCAAGGGACTGCGTGCTCATGAGTGAAGCAGCTGCACCCCCTCAGCAGAAAGAACCTCGCACGGTCTCTAGGGGGAACTCGTCAAAGAGCACTACAAGGAAAGGGAAGGGGACCTCTTCCACAAAACACCCTGTGGATGAACGCCGGAAGCTCCTTCCTCCGCTCATCATCTCTAAAGACGTGCTAAATGACAACGACTTAGGGGAACTGTGGGACCTGATCAAGGCCCAGGGCTGGGAGAACCTCTGCAAAGAGACTGTGAGCGTCGATCCCTCGCAAGTGCGTCAATTCTACAATAACTTCACTATCACCAACGACTACACTCAGGGAACTCTCTTCCACGAAGGCGACGAGTTCATTTTTACAGCGTCAACAATCCGCCTTCAGCTCCAGGTCCCAGGTCAAGGGCTCAATAAGTTGCCCAACAAGCTCTGGGGCGACTTCAACAGCGCTGAAGTGTACAACACCATCTTTGAGGGTCGGGTTCCCTCCAAAGTTCCCTCGACACACCATCTGTCCTTGGTCGCCAAGCTCGCTCACCAATTCATCATCAATATGGTGATCCCGCGCCAAGAGAAGCGTTTGGTCGTCAATATCCCTGATGCCATCATCCTCTATCACTTCCTCCTAAAGAACCCCATCAACCTTCCCAGAATCATCCTTGGGCACATGGAGAAGTGCATGGCTTCCAAGTCCCATTCCCTTCCCTACTCTGGGCTGATAAAGAAGCTCCTGCAAAAAGAGGGTCTCTACGACGCCTCTAAGGACGAAATCGAGCTTGGAAGGGAACTGGACATTTCTGTTGTCCAGAAGATGAGGCACTCTGAGCCTGTAGAGGAAGCGGCTCAACTGGAGTCTGGTGAACAAGAGGGGAACTCTCAAGTGTTGCTCCGTATCGCCAACACCCTCGACCAGATTGCCAGGGATCAAGCCGTGTTGGCCAGAGGACAAGAAAAGCTTACACAAGTCCTGACGCGCCTCTGTGATGCCCTGTTCCCTCAAGCCCCATGATCTCCCCCTTCTTTTTCCTTTAATCCAAAAATGACCACAAAATTGTACTTGAGTTCCCATTGTAAATATTTTCTTAAGTAATGCATTGGTCTTTAATTTGATTGTGTGTTCCCTTCTTCTCTATTATTGCTTTGCTTGTTTTCGATGATGTCAAAAGGGGGAAAGACAAAAAATGCGAGATGAGTTAAAAGTTTAAGTTATCACAGACCACGCATAAGCTAAGGGGGAACAACTGCATAAAAAGCTAAGTAAGAACTAAGTGTCTCACCAGAAGTGGCTCCCCAAATCAAATTGTTTCACTAGAAGTGACTTCCCAAAATCTTACTTAGGAACTCATCAACATATCATTCATTGAAATACTTGCATATTTTGTGATGGGGTCATCATCAAAAAGGGGGAAATTGTTGGGACGTTGTTGGGACCTCTGGTTCTAAACAACGGATCAACGATGTCCTTCTCCGAGTTTTGATAATGACAAATACCATAGGGAACTAATGAGGTTTGTTCAAGTATTTCTAAGGAACACAGGTACAACCACAGAAACTCACAACGCAGAAGTTCCCATCAAGGGAACTCTGAAGAGGAAAGTTCCCATGAAATGGGAACTCCCAGAAATGATCAAGAGAACACAAGCTTACAACGATGAAGAGTTTCCATCAAGGGAACTCTGAACAAGACAGTTCCCATGACATGGGAACTCACGTGTGAGGACAACGACCGTTCAGCGCAGATCGCGGCATTCTGTCTCGGACAACCCGAAGGAACAGTTTGAGGATCAGACTGTCACGCTTCATCCAACGGTCCGATTGATCCAAGAAGTTGACCTAGTTCAAACCAAAGTCACGTGTGAAGAAAGTACAACTTGGGCATCAAGCAAAGGGCATTTTGGACACAAACGAAAGATGCGACTGCCCAAGCTCACCTGGAATATAAAGTCAAATGAATAGTACTCGGATTGAGTACTTCTCCCAGAACTCACAAACACCCACACCAGAGAAAAGAAAGAAAAGGAAGAGAAGTCCCCGCCGGCGAGTGTGTGATCTCGACGACGGTGAAGCCGAAGTTCCCAAGGACAAGGGAACTGAGAAGTCGGTGTAAGGTTTGACTTATTTGTATTTTGTTGTTGTGAGCTTAGGAACTCAGTTGAGAGGATTTGCTAGTGTTGCTAGAGTTAGGAAGAACTCGTAGGAACAGAGAAGTGTGAATCCGATTGTGTAACTAAGGAACAAAGCAATTAATATAAGTAAGTCATTCAAAATCCTCCAAGCGGAGGTAGAGGTTTACCCATACAACTAGTTGGTTGTAGTGGGGTTCCTCTATAAAGGAACTGCGTTCTAGACTGTCTTTAATACTTGCGAATTGTTTACTTCCGCTGCCTTGGGAACAACTTAACTGTCAGTTCCCAAGCTCTTTGCTAACGTTTACGATCCAACACAATTATCCGAGCAACAATCACTAAAACAAACAGTCATAAACAAAGCAACAAAATCCCGATTCAAAACAGGCAGACAAACTTAGAGAATGTGTAAAGGTCTTCGCATCCTATAAAAGAACTAATGTACTTTGGACTAGACTAACTTTGTCTGAAATGCTCAATATAGATCGCTAGGTGGATCGAGGACATCTTGTTCTCCACTTCCTTTCATTTCTAACACTCGAGGAGGAACCGCTCCCGTGTTACTAGCTCCTACGCTCCGACCAACACTCTGATCTGGTGTCTGCCGTGCTGGTGGCTGATGAGGGACTCCCCGATTTCCCGTTCCCGGTACCGATCCCTGCGAAGGCGCGCCAACCGTACAGAACCTTTGAAGATGTCCGGGCTTCCCACATGTAAAGCAATCCTTCACTGGACTAGGACACTGGTTTCTCAAGTGCTCAACGCTTCCACAGTTGTAGCACTGTCTTTGATTCCCGACAACCCGACTCTACTGTGATCATTCTTGGCGTCCCGATGGCTGGAACTCTAGTCTACTCTGCGGGTACTGTCCAGACTGATCGTCACCCCTAGAAGTCGCTGCAGTTGTCATTTTCCGTCTCTTACCCCCTCCTACCTGAGCATCCACATGTTCCGGCCTCAGAGTGGCTATAGTATACGCCAAAGCAGACTGCTGAACCTCTGTCAATGTCGTGAGTCTAAGTCCAGACACATAAGCACGTAAATGTGGCTGCAACCTTTTTAGAAAGGTCGCAATCTTCAACTCCTCAGTAGGGGCAGCATTTGGCACCGCTGCCAACTCTTGCTGAAACTTCAGAATAGTCTCATATACTGTGATATTTTCGGGTCCAACATCCCGAAAAGCAGCCTCCCGAGCCGCCCTCACCACCGGAGGACAATACTGATCTCGAATCTGCCTCTCAAACTCCTCGAAAGTCACCTCAGTCCGGTGGTCCCTACATAACTCCCACCAGTCAAAAGCACTCTCCTGTAGCAGACTCTGTACTAAGGACATCTTCCGCTCCTCCAGTGCCTTAATGGAATCCAACGCAGATTTCACCCTCCTCAACCACTGCTCCACGTCAGAACCCTGAGCTCCAGCAAAGTTCGGCACTCTGGTCTTCCTAAACTCCGCGAGCCACTTGTCAGGCTGAGGCTCACGATACTGTCTCCTCGGTTCGACCACATGATCAGCTATCACTGGTCCTCTCGAATCTGGCATTGCTCCTAGCTGGGCAGCCAAAACAGAATCTGGTCCCTGTGCCCTCCTCTCAGCTCCTTGTTGCCCCGTAATTGCGTTCAGATTCGGTACAGCTCCCGCACCCATCAATGTTTGCAATAACAGCTGGATCGCAACATTCACTTTTGGAGCCAGTCCTGCGGGTGACACTCCTCCTACCACTTGAGCCCCGTTTGCCGGGAGACCTCCTCCAGCGACAGGTGCACTGTCCTTTTGATGAACAGCCACAGCCACATCCTGACTCTCAGCAACCTCCTCCTGGTGGGTATCATGTTGTACATCTGGCTCAACCGCTACAGGGGCCTTTCCTCTACCCCTGCCACGACCTCTACCTCGGCCTCTACCGCGACCTCTTCCGCGGCCTCTTCCGTTAGCTTCAGTAGCTCTAGCTCTGGTTGGTGGGGCCATCTATAATAGAAAGTCCCAACATCAAAACTTAAACATTCTATTTCTTAACGAAATTCTTACTACTCTACGTGAGGTCCTTCGGCTGATGGGGCGGAGTCGCGACTTGTCACCTACCCTCCTATATGCAACATGCCTACCCCATTAAAACATTTTGAAAACACCGGCCGGTTTTGGTTTTAAGTTGGACCTCGGGTACTCTTTTTTGGTCAGTTCCATGTGCCCTGTTGTCAACCTCGCTCTGATACCAATTTTTAACACCCCGTCTTTCGACAAGGCGTTACGTGGTAGTTGACCTTACCAGGTAATACTTAGGTGGGTTGACAACTAACACTTTAGGATCTTGCAACGCGGGCACAACGAGAAAACATAATAAAATATTCAACCTTTCCGTTAACGAAAACATTAAAAATATAGTTATGCATGTATTCCCGAAAACCTAAGTATCCAAATCCGACAAAATACTTACTAATACTGAACTATTCGAACAAAATGATAATAAACGAAACATAATACTAACTTCATCTTTAACAAGAATAAAATCAACGCCCTAACTATCATAAGTAAACCAGCGTAAAACCCATCCCACTATGACACGCTCTCTTTACCGCTTTGGCCCGCCATCTAGCCTCGGTTCCTGCACGGCTCCCTGGTTCATACCTGGAACTGAAAATATTCCCCAAAGGGTCAGCTTCTAATCTACCAAGCTAGAGAGAATACGGAAATTGCAGAACGTTTTGAAATCATTTCTAGAGTCAGCATACAAATCCACAATCGCAATCATAACTCTAAAGGCCAATACCTAATTAGTTATATCAGTCACACAAAACCACATACGCTTTCACAATCATAATCTCATACAATGCAATTCCTCCTTTTTCCACAATCCGTCTTCCAAGGCGCTCATCACCGCGCCGAGTGCAGAGGCAGACCCTCTCACTCCACTTCACAATCTCCCTTCTAACCCCTGGCTAAGCCTCCACTGGAGCACTTGCCAAAAACACACAGATAATAATTTTCGTTTTTGAAGGGGCATGATTTCCCAGTCACACGGGTCAACGTAGCCAACTCTTCCTCAACACCAGCTACGATGGGCCGTGTCGGAAACGGTACCAACACAGAGAAAACGTTCCAAAATATTTTCCGATAAAACACATTTAAAATCATTTACGCACTCAACACTCAAGGAGTTCAAAGCAATTTAAAAGGTATTCGGGACTAGTTCCCAAAACTCACCCTACAATAACGATACGCAATCTAATAGGGTAGAGAAGAACCGAGCAAGTCGAAAAACGACTTACCTCGAATGAAGGATCCTCGGGAAGACGAAACTACGATCTCAAACGGAACGATTCCCTAAAGAATTATGAAGGGAAAGATTAACTTAAATACAAGCCGATATACCTAACTTTTATTAAGAAAATTTTAATTAATAGATATTAGAATGTGCTAATTAACCCCTTATAAAATTTATCCCAAATCTAACAATCTAATTCACCCAAACCCAACTAACAATATTAACAATAAAGAACAAGTTAGCCCAATTCGGAACCCATCTCCCAACCCAATATATAAAAAGAAGAATTTGTGAGCAAATCCAACCCAACCCACATAACTAGTGAAAGCCGACCCAACTCCCATTCCACTCAACAATTGAGCTGGCCCAACTTCCCTTCACGAAATCCACTATCCACCTGCAATAGTTGACCGACCAAAACTTTGACCAGGCCAAGTGGGGCCCATTCCAGTCGTCTTCAACCTAGCGAGAACCTGCACTTCGCCGCGTCTTCTTCTTCCTCACGCCACAGTAATCGGGAGCCTCTCGTCCGACAAATTCGCTCCCACCGACGGCCTAACTGCACTTTTCCTTCCCGTCCGACAGTATTGAAGACGAGCAGGGCGCTTCTGCCGCTCTTGTTCACGGCCGCGGCGACTCGACCCCGCGAGCAGGGCGTTCGCCCTTGTTGATCTTCCCGCGCCGCCTTCCTCACCGTCCTGGAGTAAAATCCCAAACGGAACCAGACCCCTGTTTTGAGAGAGCCTTCCGTTCAATCCCCCTGGCGGCAGCCTCTTCTCTATCTCCGTCTTCCCGATCCGACTCCTCGCCTCAACTCCGTTATCTACCCTGCCCGACGACCTCGGAGAGCAACAAAGACAGGGGTGCAAGGTCGCCCTGTTCTCACGCTGCTCGATCCCGCCGGCGCTCCGACCGGTGACCATCGACCCGATCTGTCGCCCCCTCGTTCCCTATCTCAATTAACGACGCCCCCCGACTCATGCTTGAATCTAGCACCCGTCCGACATAATACAGTAAAAAGAAATAGAGGAAGGAAATCTCACTGGTGGTTGTCTCTGTTTTGACGATGGCGGCTATGGGTTCCAACAACCTTCTCGGTGCTTCCCCGACGTCGTCCTATCTGGAATCGGTCGACGACGTTATTGGTGGCGAGCGCGGACACCCGCCTTCGTCCTTCTATGCACATCAGGGAAGCAATTTGAACGAACTTCGATCGGTTCCGAAGAGTGGGTTGTTAATATAATGGGTGTACCGAGATTTGATAGCTGTGGTTTGAGTTTGGATAGATTTTTGGAATAAATTATATACATATTAGATAGATTTGATAATTTTGACAATTTAATTTGATAGGTTCATCGGCCCAAATTTAGCTAAAAAGAAAAAAAATAATATATATTAGATATAATTCGCATAAGAAGAACAAGGGTATAGTCCACTGGTTTTCAAAACGGGTTCTAATTAATTTGTTTTACAAGTTTACTTGCGGATCAAGAACTCGAGTGCTTGTAAGAGAAAGAGCTCGTTTTCAGACTTACGAGACCTAAAATGATTACGGATATTACAAAAATATAGAATAAAAGATAAATGGGAAGAAGATTAAAGTTATGATATAATAAGGGCTTTATGGACTTTTATACCATGATAATATTTTCATAATTAATATGGAAAATAAATAATATGGGAATTATATTACTAATGGACTTTATTTAATTTTATCACTTTGCATGCCTTGAATAAAAATTTACTTAAAATAATAAGAGTATTATTATGACTTTAAGTGAATGAAAGAGTTATAATTATTTTAAATGATATATCAACCATATATTAATTTATAATTTAACAATTTAAATAAGAGGGTGCTTTGACCTACAAAAACTTATAATTATACAAATATCTTAATAAAGAATAATTGGGATATTACAATGAAGAAATAATAATAAAGAATTTTATTATTTTATCACCTCCACCTAAATTATTATTATAATAGTTTAGATTATAAACTCTCTTATAAAAAGGAATATAAGAGGAAATAAAACCTTAGAAGAGTTAAGGATTTTATTAAAAATTTGCTCGTTATCTCTCGTGTCGTTAGGTCGAAGTCTCAAATCAGTGTAAGTCATCGAATTCCGTTTCGTTCGATCGTACACGCTCGCAAAGCTAAGGCAAGTGGAATTTCTCCTTGAAGCCTCGATAATTCGTTTCGTGAAATTTCTCGATGTTGGGAACAACTTGTTTGCTAATAATAACCGAATCTAGGAATATTGATTGTTAGAATTAATGACCCAATTGTTATCGTTATTACGCTATTTATATTCAATAGGACTATTACGCTAGTCTTGTTTGTGACCTTGCTTGTTTAAGATCTGTTTTCGAGATCGGTTTGGATGAAATAGTAAATGGTGCGGGATTAACCCGACACCTCTATAAAACCTACTAAGTCGTATGGCACCATGCCTAAATTCCGCGACTTTAAGGATCATGATCCACTATCTGCTCCTGCTCGGAGGAGGGAGGTGCGCACCCTAGCTAGGTGCCGGAACTTCGTTCCCATAAGTGGACCCAGGCCCATTCATGGCCCCCACACTCTTAAAATCCATTAACATAAGTGAAAGTTTTATCACGGCATAAGATAAGTGTCAAGCACATTTAAAAGAAACTAAAACCGGGTCGGAATAGTACAACTTGCTTGGAAGACCACCCGACTCTCGGTTCTTGAAACGATCGTCTTTCCAATCTGAATGCTTATTTGGGTCTGTCAAGGTGGGTTTGGTACTTAAGCGCCTTTGGGTCACCTCCCTGACCTGGAGCACCGAATAAAATGAGGTTGGTTGAGTTCGGACAAGGGCGCGAGAGGTTTTCAAAACTTGTATGAATTAATAACGTTCACAATATACTTTCTAATCTATGAAGTTCTACAATCTCGTAGTTCTTCCTTTCGGGTTAAGAGTTATCTCACCTCGAGATTTACTCATTTCCATCCTTAAAGCTCCACATAAAGATTCTACCTCTTAAACACATCCCGATAATCTCTCTCGAATAACGTAAATTACCATACTGCCCTTGAGAATTTCCATTCTCAATTGCTTAGTCTCCTTAGACTAATTCCACTATTTCCGCTTTTTTGCCTGGTATTTCTCGCCCTTTGCGACAATTGCCGGACCCTAGGAAATTCACATCGAATTTTTGAAGACAATGTCTAGAAGGATCGAGAAGAATTATGCAAGGATAGAAGGTCAAGGCAAGACGACGTTGAAGGAAGGAAGGAATTTTTAAAGAGCAAAGCATTCAGAAGATAGTGCACCAACACTTCTATTTTAAACCAAGCAAATCATCATCATATGAGTTGTCTTGAAGAAATATACTTGTATTTTCAGTACATCCTTTTACCCTTTTGATATGGGCTTCATTTTCCGCTGCTAACGAGTTATCTACTTTCATTGAAAGTTGAGTCAAAACTCATATAAGAATCTCGATTGTTAGTCATTTATAGAAAATGGTTCCAACAAAAAATAAGTTTATGCTCATTGGGAATTAGAAGAAGGCATGACAACTAAGGTAATGCTTATGTTTTCATATTTTTTATTAATCAAAATGAGGTATATTAAAAAAGGTAGTGAATATATTATGAACTATAAAAAAATGAGATATTATAATTTTTCCAATGACATTATGAATTTATTTGGTGCTTCTTTAAACATATTCCACGATCTAATTTAACTATTGATCTCTGAACTTATTTTTAATTCCTATACTAATTCTTTTTAGTGTGCACGTTTTCTACTTAAGATTATGAAACCTATTAAATTTCTACTAATAATTTATTTTGATTTCATAAAATGATTAATTTATTAATTTTTATTTTTTTTATTTTTTTTGATAAATGGTTTTCTAAATATAAAAATATAGGCATTATATTATAGTGGAAAACCAAGAGGCTAAAGTCATATATGTATGATGTATGATATTAAGTAAATATTATGTGTGGAAGACCAAGATACTAAGGTTAAATACATATGATGTATGATAATAAGTAAATATTATGTGTGAAAATCCAAGAGGCAAAAATCAAGTATATATGATTGATGTATGATTTAAGTAAATATTATGTGTGGAAGGTTAAGAGGCTAAGGTAGAGTATGTAAGATATGTATGACATTAAGTTTATAGGAGGCAATTGAATGCTTTAAATTCAAAGCATTGAATGTAAAAAAATACAAATTTACATGTAGGTTAGATTAGATAGATAGATAGATAGTTAGATAGATAGATTTTCTCTAGGTCTAAATTAATCATCTTGTATATTAAGAGAATGAACTATCATGGGTGAATTTAATAAATGTGCTTTGTCCATGTAGAACCTTTTTTAAATTTTCTCAGTATAGTTTATTTTTCTTTAACATATGGGTAAGGTCCATTATTATTTCGAATAACCCTTTAGATTTTCGTTGCTTAATTTTCATTTAATAAAATAACCTAGGTAAGCAATATATCATTATTATAAGAATATTGTCACAATTTATTTTATTAAAAAAATAAAAAAATTCAGTTGCATTGTGATGTTAGAGTGCTATTAGGTTAGAGTCAGATTAGAAGTAGACTAGTTGTCTCCGTCGTGCCTTGCACGACTATGACTCGACATTTTTCTTATATATACTATAAAAAGATATTAATAAATACAACTATAATATAAATAATACTGTGAATTGGTGATTTATATAAATTATAAAAAAACATAATTCTAAATTAGAGATTTTGATAGCAAAAATGAAAATAATGGGACATTTAATATGGATTAGTAAATAAAATTGACTTGAAATATATATTATCAAAAAAACATTACCGAGAAATAATAATTGAAAATTACAATTGTAATTGGCTAGATTTATATGCAAATTATCAAAAAAATCTAAAATGAAAATCCAAACATATATCATTCTTGAAATTTAAAGATTTGGCAACAAAAAGATTCGATCATATCTAAATATCATGGGAAAAACATAGATTAACAATAAAAATTGACTTGATTTGTACATAGATTTTAAAACCGTAACTCATTTTTTCTATATATATTTATTATGATTCATTTTTTTTAATACCGTAACTCATATTGGAAAACTCAAAACAATGATAGTTGTCGAAAATATGTTAATATTATCTCTAGACACATCTATTCTAATTCTTTTTTTTGAAAAGTATTTTAATTGTTAAAATTTCTGTTCAATTTATTTGTTATGTACACATGGTCATATGAATCAATAACAATTTATTAATAAATTTATAATTTAAAAATATTATAGGATAAGATCTCGGTCTATATTTATGTGAGTTTTTTTAAATTATATTGGAGAGTTGTTAGGATCATGAAGATATGTTAAAATCTTATCCTATAAAAAATGTAAAGGAAGGGCCGTATTTTACAAAAAAATACAAGAGTATGCATTCTGGTAGTTTTAAATTAAAAAAATGAAATAAAATTATACTAGAAGATTTCGGTTAGTAATTAAAAATTTTCTTTATATTTTTTTAGGATTGAAAAATGGGTTTGCTTCAGTAAGAATAGTAATATACTAGTTATACCTGTCGTGTCATGCACGACTATTATTCGGATTTTATAGATATTAAATAAAAATATAATATACAAATTAATGTAAGTAATTTATTATTTGTACAATGTATAAAAAATTTATTTTTTGGAATTAAATAAAACAAATTAAATATAAATTATTAAGTTTAATGTTGAGAATAAAAAATATTATGAAGGTAAAATACTGTACATTTCTCCTTTTCCTTGATGATATTTTATAGATATTTAATTAAAAAATAACATATGAACAAAAAAATATTTATATATTAGAATATGTAATATCAAATATTTACATAAAAAAATAATTAAATTAATAAATATGATATAATAAAATACAAAGATAAAGGTAATTAATTTATAGAAAATAATTTTAAAAAATAATTTATTTTCTTTTAAGTTGGGGCCAAACTCATTTTGTGACTTGATAAGTAAAAATTAGATAAGATTAAATATTATATTTTTTTATTACTTTCTATATACCTTAATTTAGAGATTACCAAATATTTCAATATATATATATATATATATATATATATTAAATATTATTGATGGTGCGCAAAATAATCGCTAAATAATTAAGAGAAACGTTATAAATAACAATGAATGGAGCTATCGATGAGCGTGTTGGTGGCATTACATGCGTTGTATGCATGAAAGCCATGCAAAATCTCGGTTAGTATTCCACGTGGGCTTGTGTACTTATCTATCCTAATACATTATTAAGCAGAACCCAAGTCTTTTGTAAAATTTGCGCCACGTGGCATTTTTAAATAAATTAATGTGAAATAATATTTTAATAAATTTTGTAACAACTTATAGTATTCATGCTATATATACTAAATAGATAACATGTTTATATAATTTTTTATCTATATGATTTTCTATCTATGAATTATGTATTAGTTTGCTACAATAGATAACATATTTATATAATTTTATATACATAAATTTCTATGAGATGATATTTTCAATATTAATTTAATATTTGTATATCTTAAAAAGATTTAGGGTCTTAATATTTTTTTTTTATCTTTTAACAAGGCTTGAGCTCCAAGTAAAAAATTTATATCTATATAATGATAATTTTAAATAATAAATTTTGTTATGTTGATATATTTTTATTTTGAGAAAAAGATATAATTTTATGTTGATGACTAAGATTATATGTAAATGTCAAAAAGATAAAAAAAATTCGAATTTTAATTTAAGAAAATTAGATTTTCATTATCTTTTTATGCATTTATACTAAAGATTTTTTCTTAAATCAAAGTTTGATAAAAAAAAAATTTATAAATCTTGATGAATACTTACTTAAATTAAATTTTGATAAAAATTTACATTATATTTTTCTTGATTTCCTTTTTATTTTATTTATGTAAATATAGAATTTTTTTTTATCTAGCCCAACCTTACATTTAAATTTTCTTATCTCAATGTTTTTTTTCTTATTTAATATGGATGATAGGTTGATTAATACATTGAATTTTGTAAATTTTCATATATATTAATTTTCTTTATGGATGAAAGGCAAAGGGCCTGTGAACTCGCAAGGACAGGGACAGAGATTGTACGAGATGCGTACCACTGACAAGCCAGAAGAACCCATCTGCCAAGGTACTCTCCATATCCGTTCTAAAGACGTGTTTATACTCTTCGATTCCGGTGCATCACATTCATTCATATCCGAAAAATGCATAGAACTTCTAGGTTTAGATAACCTCGAGAAGTGTGAGCCGTTCATAGTGAACCTTCCAAATGGAGAAAAGATTTTAGGAGCCAAGCAATTAGGAAAATTTCCCTTATGCATTCAGGGAGTAAACTTCTGCTCCAACTTGATATGCATCCCGATGGACCCCTACGACATCATTCTCGGAAGAGATTGGTTGTCTGAGCATGGAGCAATCATTGATTTCTACACCCGAACTGTGACCATCAACTCGGGAGGAAAACACATCTGCAAGTTCAAGGGGAAACGGGAAGAAGAAAATGGAAAGGTGATCAACGCTATGAAAGCCAGGAAACTACTAAGGCAGGGCTGCATTGGATATCTTTGCTATCTCGAGTCAACAGAGAAGAAGATTGTAAACGTGCAAGAGATCCCCGTGGCCAGAGAGTTTCCCGACGTCTTCCCAGACGAACTCCCCGGGTTACCTCCTCGACGAGAAGTCGAGTTTTCAATAAGCCTCGAGCCTGGTACTGGCCCAATCTCTAAGGCGCCATACAGAATGGCCCCGCTGGAGATGAAAGAACTCAAGAGTCAGCTCGAAGAATTTCTTGAGAAGGGTTACATTCGACCGAGTGCTTCGCCTTGGGGAGCGCCCGTGCTATTTGTGAAGAAGAAGGACGGAACCTTCCGTTTGTGCATCGACTACAGAGAACTGAACAAGGTCACCATCAAGAACAAGTATCCTCTTCCAAGGATAGAAGATCTCTTAGATCAACTCAGAGGTGCAAAAGTTTTCTCAAAGATCGACCTGAGGTCAGGCTATCACCAGCTTCAGATCCGCGAGGAAGACATTCCGAAGACCGCCTTCCGTACCCGTTATGGACACTACGAGTTTGTGGTGATGCCATTCGGGCTGACCAATGCACCTGCGATATTCATGGATCTAATGAACCGATGCTTCCATGAATACCTCGACAAATTCATCATCGTTTTCATAGACGACATCCTGGTATACTCCGGAGATCAAGCAGACCATGAAGAACATCTCCGAACTGTGCTACAGATCCTAAGGCACAACCAACTCTACGCCAAGCTGTCCAAGTGCGACCTATGGCTCAGAGAAGTGGCTTTCTTAGGCCACGTCATTAATCAAGACGGAGTCCTAGTGGACCCAAAGAAGATTGAGGCAGTCTCAGAATGGAAGCAACCTAAGAATGTAAAGGAAATTCGCAGCTTCCTAGGACTCGCCGGGTACTATAGAAGGTTCGTTGAAGGGTTTTCAAAGATTGCCCTTCCCATGACAAAGTTACTCCGAAAGACTCATAAGAAGTTCGTATGGGATGAGAAGTGCGAAGAGAGTTTCCAAGAACTCAAGAAGCGCCTCACCAGTGCGCCAGTGCTAACATTGCCCAATGGACACGACGATTATGTGGTCTACAGTGACGCCTCAAAGCAAGGGTTGGGATGCGTACTCATGTAGAATGGGAAGGTGATTGCCTACGCGTCTCGACAGCTCAAAGTCTATGAAGTAAATTATCCGACGCACGACCTCGAACTGGCAGCAGTAGTATTCGCGTTAAAGATTTGGCGACATTACTTGTACGAGGTTAAGTGTCAGATATACACGGATCACAAGAGTTTGAAATATGTGTTCACATAGAAGGAGTTGAACATGAGACAGAGAAGATGGCTGGAATTATTGAAAGACTACGACATAGAGCTACTCTACCATCCGGGCAAAGCTAACGTCGTAGCAGACGCTCTCAGTCGAAAGATGCAACAAGAGGGCATAGTAGCAATGTTAACCGCCCAACCAAAGTTGCAGCAAGAACTCATCAGAGAAGGCATTGAGATTTGGTTCGAAAGACAACAAGGTTGTCTCAACACTTTAGAAATCCAATCCGATTTGCTGACAGAGATCAAAGAAAAGCAAATTGACGACATCATGCTGATCAGAATCAGTGGCGAAGTACAAGAAGGCAAAGCACCAGGGTTCGTCATTCAAGATGACGGTTCCCTTCGGTTCCAGAATCGGATTTGTGTGCCAGCGGTGGACGAGCTTCGAAAGAGCATCCTAAAAGAACCCCACTAATCTGCCTATTCAGTACATCCAGGAGCAAGTAAAATGTACAATGATGTACGCAAAAATTTCTGGTGGCCCAACCTAAAACAAGATGTCGTAGAATTCATATCTAAATGTTTGGTCTGCCAGAAAGTAAAAATCGAACATCGAAGACCTGGAGGAAAGTTGCAATCCCTTTTCGTCCCCGAATGGAAATGGGAAGATATTGCAATGGACTTTGTGACTTATCTACCAAAGACCCAAAAGCAGAAGGATTCTATCTGGGTTATCGTAGACCGAATCACCAAGAGCGCCCACTTCATCCCCATTCAAAAGAAGTGGAAGGCTCCAAAGCTAGCAACAGTTTTCGTCAAGGAAATAGTCCGCCTCCACGGGACCCCTAAGACGATCACCTCCGATCGAGACGGTCGCTTCATGGCCTCTTTCTGGAAAGGACTACATAAGGCCATGGGCACAAAATTGAAATTCAGCACAGCATTTCATCCTCAAACCGATGGTCAATCAGAAAGGACCATCCAAACTCTCGAGGATATGCTACGAGCTTGCGTGCTAGACCGCACCACAAGTTGGGATGATAGCTTACACCTCATAGAATTCACTTACAACAATAGCTGACATTCTTCCATCAAGATGGCTCCCTTTGAAGCCTTGTACGACCGAAAATATCGTTCTCCGCTCTGTTGGGACGATAACGCCGACAAGATTCTCCTAGGCCTAGACCTAATAGAGCAAACTGCCTCCAAAGTCGCCCTCATCCGTCAAAGAATGTTGACCGCTTAGAGTCGACAGAAGTCTTATGCAGACCTGAAGAGACGAGACATAGAATTTGCTGTAGGAGATAAGGTTTTCGTCAAAGTATCTCCTTCAAAGGGCGTGTTCTGCTTCGGGAAGCGAGGCAAGCTTAACCCTCGCTATGTAGGACCCTTCGAAGTCCTAGAAAAAGAGTCGGCAACCTGGCCTATCGAGTTGCTTTACCACCTTCTGCTCACCCTGTGCACAATGTTTTCCATGTGTCACTCTTAAGGAAGTATGTGCCCGACGAATCCCACGTGATCAATTTCGACGATGTCGAGATCCAGTCGGATGGCACATACGAAGAGAGACCGATCAAGATTGTAGAGCACCGAATCAAGCAATTGCGCAACAAAGAAGTACCTTTAGTCCGTGTACTCTGGTCCAAGGATGGCAACGAAGGTACAACTTGGGAAACCTGGGAAACCGAGCAAGACATGCAGAGGCGTTTCCCAGAGTTAATGTCTTCTTGAACACCACTAGTGTAATCCTTTTAAGGGGGTACTAGACCCTAGAGAATCCTTGCAAGTCTTAAACTGTAATTGCTTTTGTCTCTACATCCTAGTACTGCCCTATTTTCTCTAAGGTTCGGGGACGAAACTTATTTAAGGGGGTACTATTGTAATATCCGCGATATTCCAAGCTTTTATAATATAATATTTATTATCAATTATTTTCTCTAAATTAAAAAGGAGGATTTTTAATATCGAATTAATTTCTATTATTCTCTTTCGAAAGAGGTTATCAATAAAAGTTGAAATAGATGAAAATTTAATAAAATAACTTGAGGGGTATAGTTTAATAAAGTGAGGAAATTAATAAAAGGAACATCAACTAAAAATAATGATTTTAGAGGTTAATTTTATTTCATAAAATAAATTACATAAAGGCCTAAAAATCAATTTACAAGCTTTGTAAAAAGAATGCAAGAGCCGGGATTTGAACCCGAGATCTCTTGCATCCTACCCTCACACGCCCCTCTCCCATTCCACTAGACCAATTGCAATTTCTTACTCCTCTTCCCACCCTTTTAACTAAATAACAACTAATCCTCCTTCCAAAATAGAACATCAGACTTTGTCTGATGGAAGTGACGTAGATTGAAATTCAGCCATTGCATGTACTCTCCACCTCCTCTTTGCTTGCTTGACTCAACTTGTATCATCACACTTCATCACCATGGAAGAAGCACAAGTGTGACCAATGCATGATCTTCTCCTCCTTCTCCATTGGACATCCTCCATTGCCATGGATTGATGACATCCTCAAATTGTCTATAAAATCCCTCCCTCAAGCATTCATTCAAACCTTTGCTCTCTTCTACTCCTTCTATCAATTGCTCTCTAAATCATCAAAAAAATCAACAACTTACAAGTACAAACTCTCCATAAAAATACCACAAAAACACCATTCAATTTCCTCCTTCTCTTCTCCTAGGAGTCGCCGGACCACCGTAGGAGCCCAGCCGGACCTCCCAGCCCACGCCGGACCGTCGGAGCCTCCCCGCGCCGCCGCCTGCCCTCGCCGGCCGCCTGGCCGCGCCGCCCCTGCCCGCCATTCCTCCTCCTCTGTTTTCTCCAGTGTTCTGTAAAGAACAGAATACCAAAGTATAAAAATTCTATCCTAAATTTTATTATTCCTTATGTATTTTCTTTTAATAAAAAAGGTTATAAATTGTTAGTATATATATTTAGGAATTTATGGAATAAAAATATTTGGGAAGAAGATCTTGTTAGTTGGAAAAACTAGAAACAATTTGTTTTTACTATAGTAACTTAAGCTAAATAAAAATAAGTAGATATATTCATGATTTTATTACATGCATGCTATTACAAGATATAAATAGATGTCATAAAATTAATATGGTATGAAAAGTCCATATTTAGTATTATCTTACCTTAGATCAAAATAAGAAGTTGAGAAATATTATGCATGTTGTTATACAAAAGATGATATAATATCATGACCTTAGAAATCAAAAGATTATGAAATAAAATTAATATCATCTTTATAAAGGTTTTAATAAAGGTTCAAGTAGAGAAAAGTCATGCATGGCCTAATCTATATAAGATATTGAAATTATAAAGTTGAGTAAATATAAGGAAATTAGTATAAATTATTCATTCAATACAAACTTAGTATATCTTTTATATGAGGAGCATATTAAAAAGGTGTTAGCTATTATGAAGAAAATAATAAAATATTTCACTAGCATATGAGTCTTAGACCATAGTTTAACTAGTCTTGATTGTAGAATATGATAGAGATCTAGAGACTATAGTTTAACTTAGACCATGATTTCATGAAAATATGCTAATATTAAATAAAATATTATTAGAGTCTTATATAAAGATATAGGATTGTTAATGGGCTTCTAGTGTAGAGATTTATGGAAAGACCTAAGTTCAAAATTAAATATATCAAGTATGACCTTATAATAAAACTAGTATGTTTTATAACATAAAGTAGACTTGTTTGAAAGAAAATCAACTAAATATAGAAAAGATTCTATGTTAGGAACTATAATATCATAATATATAAATATGATCAAAGATATTTTATAAACCTTATAGTATAAAAAGGGTCATGGAAATAGAACAAATATGAGTAAAGACATTTTAGGCAAGTTACCTTATAAGGAAAGGTAGAGATTTCTATTTAAGGAAACTTTCTATTATAAAGGATTATTTAACAATTATTTTAATAGAAGATTTTCAGAATTAAGGATATTAAAAAAAAATCAAAATAATAATAAAGCAATATTATTATTTTAAAGAAAATAACTTTCTAAATTATTATTATAATAATTTAGAAATTTAAACCCTCTTATAAAAACATTATAAGAGGTAATCCGAACGTTAGTAGAAGAATCGTGTTTTGAACCTTTTCGTAAATTCCCTATCATTAGGTCGGAATCCTCGCTCGTAGTAGGAAATCGCCTAAGTTTCGTCAAAGCTCGTTGCTAGAACTCGTTACACTAAGGCAAGTGGAATTTCCCCTTGTGCCCTTTTATATCCGTCTATAATATCTCTCGATGTTGGGAACTTCTTGTATGCTTAATAAAAATGAACCTAGGAAATATCGATTGCTAGAAATAACGACCCTTGTTAGCATAGTAAATATTATATTCCTTGCTAGGATTATATTTGCTAGTGTGTGTACTCCTGATTGATTGCAAATCTCGTTCAGAGATTTGAACTGAATAAACTAGAAAGGGGTGCGAGTTAGTCGACACCTCTATATAATCTTACTAAGTCGTACGTCCATACGACTTTCGGGATCATGATCTCCATCCGCTCCGATTGCAAGGAGGGATTGAGCGCACTCTAGCTAAGTGCAGGAGAATTGAAGTTCTCCTTCGGGTGGCTCGGTTTATCCGTGTCCCACCACTCTCTTGTAAAAGTTATCAACAAGATTGAATATTTTTCGTCACTATTTAAGATAAGTGCGTATGCACATTTAAGATACCAAAACCGGACCGGTCTCAAATGACCTTTCCGGTTCTCGGTCCGCTCAAAAGCGCGAGAGGTTTTCACTTGTATGAATAAATAAATGTTCCCAACATCCTATTGAAATCCTAGAGAGGTCTACAATCTAGTAGTTCTTCTATCGCTTTCGAGTTATCTTTGCTTAAGATATACTCTTCTTCGAACCATTAAAGCTCCACATAATCAAGCCTTATCGTATAGCCTCATCGTAAACACAACCCGTTTATCTCTCTCGAAAATAATTAGAAGTTACCAAATTTACCCTCGGGAAGTTCCATTCCCGCTTGCTTAGTCTCTTAGACTAGTTCTTCTTTTCCGCATGATTGCCTGGCATTCTATCACCCCTCGTGAATTATGTCAGAATCTAGGAATCCCCATAAGGCGTGAAGCGAAGTGAAGACGAAGGAAGAACGAGAATTTTCAAGATGTACTTCGTTCATCATTTTGTTTTGATTTCAATATGTTTCAAGGACAAGTAGTTTCGCATTTAAATTCCCGAACAACTTTATAATTATCAACGATGTAATATGTTTGTAAGAACCAAGTCTCCCTCGGGAGCACCTTTTCTCATTATGTAATATATTTTCTTCCGCATTTAATTGTTCTATATCATTCTAAAAGCCTTAGGTGACTTTTGACGGTAAAGTCTGAGGTCACTGGCGGTAATACCCAGTGTTGTAAAATAGGGGTGTTACAGCGGGAGGACGCTATTTTTCGCCCCCTCCTCCCCCCAGCTTCTTCCGAGGACGCTACTTTTTCCCCCTTTCATTACCCTCGATACCCCTCCAATATCCCCCAAAAAAGCCCCCAAAAACCTAGCTCAAAGCTATCCTTCTCTAGCAACGATTTGGCAACTACAGGCTCTCTCCATCGTCTCTCCAAGCTCACTCCATTTTCTTCATTCTGGAGAAATCGTGTAATCTTCATTTCTCCTTCCAGGTACGCCTCTTTCTCTCTTCGTTTGTCGCTTGATTGTTTGAATTTCTGGTATTGAAACGAATCCATGAGCTTTGTGCATCAGATTATAGCCATGAGCTTTGGATTTCCGTTGTGCTTTGTGCATTTGCTTTCCTCGAATTTGATGAAGATCATTGAATCTGTGCTTCGGTTGAAGCATTATCTGAAAGCTGATGTTGTTAATGTTTATAATTTTAGCATATCGTTTGTTGCATATCGAAATTGTGGTGTTCGGGAGATCGGATTCAACTAGTTTCATTAGTAGGATCTCTCGTCATCTTAGATATATGTTGCTCTCGATCTTAACTCTGGAGAAATACAATCTTCTGTTCGTGTTATTAGGCTATTGTGTTATCGATCTTGCTTCTCACTGGGATCTCTCAACCTTGCTTTTAGATTAATGGCCTTTGATTTCTTGCAGTAGATATGTTATTGGTGTGATTGGTGCTTTCTATAGGAGCTTCTTAGTTTAATTGGAGCTTTGTGAAACTAATTTGCTTGTGGACTAATTGAGCTTTGTGAAACTAATTTGTGAGCTTTCGATTCCGAAACTAATTGAGCTTTGTTAGGGATTTGAATTTGTGTATAGCTCATTTGTTTCGTGAGCTTTTGTGAGCTGTGTATAATCGATTGATGCTTTTGTTAGCTGTTCATGGTATTTTTCAGCTCTCAATTTTCTATTCTTTGGTTGATAATGGGAAGGAGCTAGCTTATGACAATCAATTCTATTATCTGCAGATGATTAAGCATTAAAATTTATTTCTTCAATCAAATACTTCAACCTGTCAAATTAGAATGCATCAATAAACCATAAATTCCTAATCCTATTTCTGTAGTTTGATGTGTCTTGTTTGCCCTCTCCGTTCTACATGCTTTCAGCTTCCTGTATTTGTCCTTACTTGTCCTTGACACCTTGTGATTGTAGTTTGGTATAGTTGTACAATTTCGTATCTTCTTAACTTTTGAAGCTTGCCAAATAGGTCAAACCAAATTAGAAGCCACAATGAAAGAGCACATTGTATTTTTAGGGGCATGAAAAATAAATACAAATTGTGAGAAATTAAGCAGAGTAAAAGTTCATTATTCTGCAAGTATTATTAGTTGAGTACCTCAGCAATCCTTACAAAGAGAGCACATTTGGTTCTTGTTTGAATACTTGTCATCATACAAAATGGTTCTTGTTTGGACTGCATAGGGATTGTGCACAACCATGGTGTCCCAGGATTCATGGAGTGAAGAAGGTGATGGTGTGACGTTCGCTGATGACCATTTCTATAATGAAGAGGTAAATTCTTCATGTATAGTTGTGAACCACATTTTGAGCAGATATTTCTTGTTCAAATATGTGTTGTTAATCAATTGATGTTCAAGTGCAATTCTGTTATTTGTTTTCTATGCAGTTCAATTCTGATGAGGAGGAGGAACAACTACTGCACCGGGATTTAAGCGAGCAACCATGCTGCAAAGGTCTACAAGAACTCGCACAACGTCATAAGGAGCGAGCTGATGCCGCAGAGAGGTACGTGGCGTTGTTGGAAAGGAGCCTCCAGGCACAGGTTCACAAGACTGCTGAGCAGGTTGAACTCATTGAAGAGTTGTCAACCTGTACAGTCGAGCGTGCCTTGGAGCGTGACAAGGCAATCGAAGCTGTTAACCGTTGGAAAATGTGCAGCATTGCCCTCACGTTCATGTGCCTGGTGTTTCTCATTTATCCATACAATCCCTTTCCATTAGTTGTATGTATCATGTTAAGTTTCTTTGGATTTTAGGTGTGATTGATTAATTGTTGTTTAGGATTGAAGACTCGGTGTTTGTACAGTTTTTATCCTTTTGGAAGTTGTAATGAATATTGCAATGCATGGTTTGATGATGAAGCTAATCAAAACTATGTGACATTTAAACAAGAAACAGAAACCAAATGCTCAAGGGAATACAATTGGTTTCCCAATTTAAAAACTAGAAAACATATGCAGGAAAAAGCTAATTTATTGTTATAAATTTCTAGTTGACATAATGTAGCTCAATCTTTTTTTTATCATGAACATACCCTCAATGTAAGCTAATTATATTCAATTATAATATAATACTTATAAGGTATATTATATTCATTTCTCATATGGTAACATATGATACTTTATATGGTATAATATACTAGAATCAATGGCTCGAATTTATTGAAGATCATATCTTTACATAATTGGTAAAATTATTCAATTATAATATAATACTTATAAGGTATATTATATTCATTTCTCATATGGTAACATATATTAAATTATAATATGTGACCTTTTGATTATTATATTAATATTTTCCCCCTTTAAATACAACCTCTCAATGCCCTTCTCTTCATCACTCGAGCTAAGCCTCAAAAAAGACACTCTCCTTGGATCTTATTCTGACATTATCCAAGGTATGCTCTTCATAACTCAAATGCTCTTTTTTTTTCCATGATGCATATAAGCTAGGTTGTTCTTGTATAAGTTGAGGTTTATAGCTCGGTTGAGATGTTTTTTTTTTCCATGATGCATATAAGCTAGGTTTTTCATGCTGTTTTTGTTAGTAGGGTCATTGAATTTCTTGTCCAAATGTCTTGAACAGATGGCGGAGAACTTCGTTTGGACCGTGGATTACGACAAGATCGCCCTCCCTGCCATAAAGAGGGAGAGAATGCAACCACATCAAATGATTCATTTCTGGGAGTTGGTGAATTTGTTCGAGAATGCAACCGGGCATAGAAGGCCCAACATCGAGTTGAAGTTTAGGCTTGATTTCCATCGAACCCAGTGGCGTGCATGGATCCGGTTCAAGGAACTTGGTGGTCATGATCACTGAGATTTGACGACGGGGAAGATCATCGGTGATGTAGCTTGGTGGAAGTCCATGATCGAGGTTTGTTTTCATATCCACTATGTGTTTCATTTGAGGTACATAATTTTATACTTAAATAACTCTTAACTCTACGTTGTGTGGATTGTAGCAATGCCCTCGCGTCAGGCGGTTCCGGACTAAGGGGGTTGACCCGGAGCTAAGCCTAATCTAGGAGCAATGCTTCGGGGTGCAAGACAATCACCTGGGTGAGGTGGACAACGACAATGAAGTGCCGGACAATGATGATGACAACGACGATGAAGCGCCTCTAGAGAGAGTGGCGTCGGGGGCTGGACCCAGCGTGCGTCGTGGGGATTCCTCGGCTTAGGTATTGCTTAATATGTAATTTTTTACCTCGTTAATGCTTTATTTTCATGAGATGATAATGCCACTTTGAGACTGATTTTTTTCCTCTTTAGTATGCATAGTATGCAATATATATGCATAATAAACACACACACACACAAGAGATGATAATGCCACTTTCAGACTGATTTTAGGGTAATGGCAGTCCGCATCAAGTGCTTGATGTGTTATTTTTTTAGGCACTTTGAGGCATGCAAATTTCCCTCAATGCACTGGCCTTCACCGCTGCCGAGCAGTGTTGGGAACAGTCCATTTTTGGACTGTTCGGAGCCTGGGACACATGGCTGCAGTCGCTGTTATTTATGGGGGGGGGGGGACAACCATGCATTGATGGGTTTACCCCTGCTGCATATGCTGTTGCGTAGCTCAGTCCAGCAGTGTTGGTAAAATCCCTGCTGCATAGGCAGAAAAAAAGCAAGGGCAATGGTATTGATTCCCTGCGCGGTTGCTTTTTATGGGGGGTACAAATCACGCATTTTGAGACTTTTTTCCCTACCTAACCATGCATATATCCTATTATAGTGACTTAATATTTTTAAGTATTTTGGGAATTATAATTCAAGGCATAAAAACATTAATTTCTTTGTTTTTTTTTTCGATTTGCTGAATCTATGCTTTGATCAACTCGTGGACTATGGTTGTATTGATGTTTGTGTATGAATGGTTGTAAGGATTGCGAATGGTTTGTATGGATAATCATCGTAATGTGTTGTTATGGTGTGTATGAATGCTTTGATTATGGTTTTATTTGCATTGAATCGAATTTTTGGCAGGTTTGTGTTCTCTTCTTTTGCAGGTTTGATGCTTTTCTTGCAGGTTGTAGAACTTCTTTGGAAAGCAATGGAGGCCACGTGTAGCATGTCTTTGTGAGGCGCCATTTTTGGAAGTGTTTGTGATGTTTTTATGCCATGTAAAGCCATGTAAAGTCTTGTAGTGTACACATAAAAAAGTTAGCCAAAGTTTTGTAATGCCCTCGAAAGAATGATTTGTAGCACATATCTTTTGCCATGTAAAGTCTTGTAAACTTCACACTTACTTATGAATATAATGTTGGGTTCCAAAAATCACTCAAGTCTTGTAAACTTCACACTTACTTATGAATAACTTCACAATCACTCAAGTCATGCAAATGAACCCAATCACTCAAGTCTAGTAAACTTCACAATCACTCAAGTCATGCAAATGAACCCAATTTAAAACCTTAATTTTCCAAGTATTTTGTAATAATTGTGGTTTTTAAGGATATTTTTGAATTTTTCTCGGATATCCTTTTAACCTCTTTGTCCGTTTTAACGCTTAATCCGATATTTTTGTTGGAATTTAAATCCTAGAAAATTCTTGGTGATATCCTAAAATCATAACAAAATGATTTTATGGAACAATGTGAATTCTAGGATTTTTCGGTAGAAAAAGAATATTTATTGGATAAGCCGTCTTTTTAATTATGTACTGTAAAGGATTTAAAATACGAAACGGAAGCCCTAAAAATTGATGGTAGCAAGATAAAATCATGGAAAATTGGTTTTATTGGTTTACATAATTTATTGGGCGTTTTTCGTTTAGTGAGTTTTTCCACCCGAGGTACATAATTTTACCGCTTTAACGCGAGTCTCGTTCCGAGACGGAAAATCCCTTTATTGCCGACCTTCTTATTTCTTAATAGGGAAGAAAGGCCAAATGAATTGTCTCTAGCTTCAAGCATTTGGATAAGAATGAGACAAAGTGAGATTGGAGAAAGGGATGGGAACGAAGACGGACTCGGCTAGCAATCTTCACCGCCGGCGTTCTTCTTTGCCTTCCACCTCCATCACCACCCTCCACCTTACCTTCTTCATCCTCCCTTTGATGCTGCTGCAACGGAAGAAGGAACCAACAAGAAGACAAGGACGAAACGCTGGCTCGGGAGGAAGAACTCTTCACCGCCGGTTATCTTGTCGCCACGTTGTGTGACGTCGTCGGCGACCACCAAGTCCTCCGACCACCAACCACCACGGGAGCCACCTCTAGGCAATACTCTACCACCCTCGTGCTCGGGGATCGAGCCATTATAGAGCCAAACGAGCCATGGGCTCGAGTGAAGGTATATACGATCGAAATTAATTAGCGGGTTGGTTGCAGAGCCACTGTTAGGGCCTTTCAGTTCCTCTTTGCTAATTAAATTTATGGTTTTTATAATCTTGACGTTGATATGATCCCACAGGTTCAAACCGCTCGAGAAACGGACGTTAGGATCTTCAGTTATAGCGAATACAAGTTTTGGTTACCGATTGGCAGGTAAAGGACTTCGGATAATTACTCGGGATTCGTTGTTAATCAGTTTGATCCGAGATTTGTTCATCTTTAAGAACTGTTGCTAATGAAAAAATTTTATTTAGAAAATTGTTTCAAAAGTGAAGCGGATAATTAGTTATAATTCCGCCAAGATGGCTCCTTGAAGCATGATAACTAAGGATTTATTATATATCGATATTCGGATATTAAATCGTTTATCGATTAGGAAGTTGTAGGAGTTGAGAATACAACTAACAAGTGTTTATGTGAGCTCGTTGATGAGAAATCCTTTTGTTATATTTGTCAGAAGGATGATAAAGATTACTGTTGAATTGCTAAGGACATTGAGCACGCCTTCTATGGCAAGTGGACGGTTCTCTCTTGCATTATGGTTATTAAATGAGGAATTGAATCCCATTTAATATTTGTGTTGGGAACAACTTGTGTGCTTATTAAAATATGATAGGTTGTTATATTTGTTAGAAATAATGACCATGTTGTTTATTCAGTTTTGCGGTAAACCTGGATTTAGGTCCGTTATGTGTGACCTTGTATGTTGTCTCACGCTGAGACATTGTTATTGAATTAAGGTAGTTTCAGGGAGGGGAACGTGGTTCCATATCCTCTCTTTAAAACAATATTTCATTAGGAGGGGCCTAATCCTAATGGTGGGTCATGACTCTTCCCCTGCTCTTCGGGTGAGAGGGGTGATGCGCACTCTAGCTAAGTGCAAGTTTGGCACGGTGTAGTGTAGATGACAGGTAATAGGCCTCTCTGATCTCTACCTCACCATATGCAAATGAAAGATCCAGGATAGCTTAAGTCTTGTGATCATGGTATAGGGTAGATGACCATGGATGAAGTACTCCGATGATCTCTACGGTACCAAATATTTCGGCATTAGTTCGAGCCGATTAAAAGCCACCAACTTGATTGTGAAAAGTTTTGAAAGTAATATAAGATAAGTGCGTTAGACACATTAATATACCTGAATGGTTCGTCCAGTCAGAAGGCCATTCTTGCTTTCGGTTATGAATGGTTCTTAATCAAACTTTGATTAAGTTAATCTGAATAGTCGATGGAGGCTTTTCAAAATGTTATGTGATTAATATGAGTTCCCAACAATTGTTTATGCTTCTTAAAGGAAACCACAAGCGGTGGTGTTCTCTCTCTTGATTATGCGAGTCTCCTTCTTATTCTCTATAAGACTGCTAACTATTGGATCATAATCCGAGTCTATTCGGATTTGGATGCCAATATGTTTAGTTGCAACCATAAGAACCAAGTTAGATTCTCCGCTTGCTAGTCTTTCATCAGACTAACCTGTCCATTTTCTTTTCTTTTATATGTTCGGCTAGTGTCCACCGTTGGTTTACGACACATCGGGTTCTTCTTGGAAGTTGATTCAAGAGGCGGACTCAGATGTTTGAAGCTCCAGAAGTTGAAGAAAGGTTTCCAATGGCTATACATGAGTGAAGATCATGATTGAACTACTTCAAAGCGAAGCTGAGTTTCAGAAATAAGAACTCAAGGAAGACTTGATGAAGATTTTGTTTAAATAGAAGGTTGTTCTATTTATTAATTCTTTTTAAGTTAAGGCTTGTATAAGACCTTTTATTCTCTTTTCCGCTGTAAAGTTTTACTTAATTTTGTTAGGTTTTAAATGGTTTCATTTACCTTGTTTTTAGTTTGTTCAGTTAGTTTAAAGCCTTGGGTAGCTTCGGTTTAGTCTTAATCGGGGTTACTGGCGGTAATACCTCCAGGGTAGGAAGGGGGTGTTACATATTCTCCTCCCATGTAACAAGTAATATTACCAC
Source organism: Fallopia convolvulus (assembly GCA_964016875.1). Lineage (NCBI taxonomy): Eukaryota > Viridiplantae > Streptophyta > Magnoliopsida > Caryophyllales > Polygonaceae > Fallopia > Fallopia convolvulus. The sequence continues at coordinate 46,526,468 of OZ024720.1, read as the reverse complement.
TAGTACATCACAACCATTCATCAATCACCAATAACTTCGAGATTCCCAGATTTGAGTTGCAATTGCATCCCTTATGTGTTTCATTCCCGTCGGAGCATTGTCTTGCAATTGCATCCCTTATGTGTTTCATTCCCGTCGGAGCATGCTGTAACATGGGTCCCATCAATGCACCCAATCGCTCCCTTAAATAGAGTGTAACGATTGTCGTTCAACACCATATCTGGAATTTCTTTGAACTCCGGATCACGGGGCCGTAGTAGACGCCTAGCCAGACCCTCGAACCCTTGCCTCCTAACACTGATGGCGTCAATGACATCATGCAATGCACGACTAATTGTGTCCCCGGATCGCTGGAACCTCTCACACACGGCTCGGTTCGACACCCCCAATGAAATTGTGTATAGTAGAACGCCAACCTTTTCCATGACACACATATGCTTTGATGGTCGGAGCCCATGCTTGGATTGTAGCTCGTCACACAACCTCCGAAACACGTGCTTCTCCATTCGAAAAGCATTAATGCATCTAACCTCGGACTTGGATTCCAATATCTCGCACATCCATAAGTACCCCGTCAATGGCGACGTGTAGCAAGGTGTCTTGTGCATATATTTGAGGTAGTACCCCATTAAAAGCCAACGCTGTCGTTGCCTAAACAACCACCACGTAGTCATTATCTTCTCCCGCTGACTAAGTTGCCTTGCCGGTGCACGAGGCATTCTTCTTGGCATGTAAATGAGCTACATTGACAAACAAATAACACACTAAACAACACTTCCTTAACATAAAAATTACTGCATAATGTAAGCATATTTAATCCCTACAATTAACATCCAACCCTATAAAGGCTAGGGGAATCACAGTGAAGAAAACAATCCACACACAATCTGGAACTAAAAATCATCAAGTCATGACACAAGACAGAAATTGACCTAAACAAGAATCCATCATAACAATCCACACACATAAAAGTCACACATAAAAACAACACTCAACCGGTCTTTTTCAACGCCTCCTTCTCTTCGAACTTGTACCGTAGCCAAGCAATCCTTGCATCATTATTCTTCAATGTCAAAAACAGTTGGCGGATGTTCTCATTGTTCAACTGATCCACCGTTTAACACCATATCCCACCGTACTCCTCTACCATCCCGGCCGTCACCATCCCTTCAAGAACCTCCATTGCTTCATCAAGCTCGAAAACCCTCTTTTTGCTTTTGGAAGAAGGTAGTCCCCGATTGTTTCTTTCGTCGCTTAGGCACTCGTTGAGTAGTACCGCTCGGTTGCTGCAGAGATGGAGAGTTGGTTTCTTGCTGAGAAGCAGTTGCTTGACCAGATGTGTCGGTGAAGTTTCGAAGCAGATCATCCTCATCCAATTCGCCATCCATTCCAAGTAGGTCCTCAAAACGTCTTGACCCAGAAACACCAAATTGGGAAACCGGCGTTTGGGACTCATCTGTTCCTACAACCGGGGGGTCCATTGTGGCCGCGACATCATGTTGGCCCGACGCACATATGTTGTCGAACACGCAATCCCAAAGATCACTCAACTCCGAGGACGCTTATGCCGGAACCTTTTGTACTCCGCCTTTTCCTGCCAATTATTCACGTGTAGCATGAATACCTACGTAAGCTTCCCATAAAATGAAATCCAAAATTTTCACAAAAAATCATCGTAACAAACTTACCCTTATCTTTCGCTCCCACCATTCAGGGTCCGCTCCTACGCCCGTTTCCTTGTACCGTAAACCAACCCAAAGCTTCCAAATCTTTTTCATGTAATCGAATTTGTTCTTCGCCGTATCCCTATCAATCTTCCGGGTGTTCTCATGGCTAAACTTCTCCGCAATCTCAACCCATTGAAAGTGAGTATCCTTCCCATTTTGCTTGTGATATTGTAGACAAATTGTCATTAGCGCTTTCGCCTCTTCATCGGTCCAAGCAACGCCCTTCCCATCACCCCCCTTTCCCTTCGATTTCGCACTTGACTCGGCCATTTATCCTCAATACCCTCGATTCACAAACATTACAAAAAACCACACACACAAAATCTTATACTCCAAAACAAATTTCATTATAATGACCAATTATCAACACACAACCACATTCAAAAAAGCCTCATTTTTGTATATCATTCACTAAATTTCCACAATTTTAGGCACATTCTCGACCTAATTAATTCAATGTCACTACATATCAATTCTCAATTTCACACAAGCTCGACTGTTTTCAATTCTCAATGTCACAAATTAATCGAAAAATCATCAAATGCATCTCAATATCTATAACCTAGCTAAAAATCAGCATCGTAAATTTCCGTCAAACAACCACCTAAAATTGCTAACACTGGGACACAAGTTGGTCATCACTAACCTAGCTAGTTCAAACAAGACGGAAACTCATCACTAACCTTGTACCGTAGCCAAGCGGGTCTTGCTTCTAGGACCTCAGGCAGCAGCTTCCGAGGACGCCTCACTTGGTTGATGAATGCCGACCCTAAGGAGCTCGAGCTGGAGTACAACACACAACCAGCAGAGTTCAAAGATTGGCTCGAGAGGAGGTCAAAGCTGGAGCTGCTTGAGAGGAGGTCGAAGCTTGAGCTGCTCGAGAGGAGGTCGAAGCTAGAGCTGCTCGATCTACAAATTAGAATTGCAATTACAAATTGGGGGAAATAAGAGGCCACGTGAGTTGAACATGTTCACAAGGGGCATTTCTAAATTTTTTTATAAGGGTAATTTTGTCAATTCATCTAGCTTTTTTGGATTTCCGCTACTACTTGCCAAACACTTTTTATCCATTCCGCTGATAAATTCAGTTTCAGCTTCTCCCAAAAATCCAACTACCAGCTCCAGCTTCAACTAGATTCCAGCTCCAGCTGCCAGCTTCAGCTAGGTGTTCCAAACGGAGCCTAAGTCATGGCAAGTAGCTCATAAATCTCTCCCACATCGCCCAATTTGAAAGATCGAAAACTTACAAATGATATAAATAGAAGGGGAATGAAATTGTATAAAGGGTCAAAAAATTCCTCTGGCTCGAGAACTATCTCGCGTGCCGAAGCTCGACGTGTTTGATCTCCGAGTGAGATCGCGCAATTTACGGTATAAAGTTCAAAAGCTTTATTTGTAAAGTGTATAAAACAATTAGCTGAAGGGTGTGGAGGAGGAATAATCCACGTACGAAAACGTTCGGTTGTACAAAACCCGAGAGTTAGTATTTATTAAAATCCCGTTTATAGCGCGTATTATATCGGGTTTCAACAATTATATTACCTATTTTTTATTATTTTTAAACATTATAAGTATTCATCATTAATTTTTTAGTATAAATAAAAAATATATATCTATAAATAAGTTCGTGAAAAGATATCGTGCTTAAAGATAAAGGATATTTAATTATTTATACTTATTTTAAAATATTTTAAATTTGTTATCTTTAATTTTAAATATTTGTATAAGAAAGTTTTCAAAAGATATTGTTATACTAAATAGATATTTGTTTGATGTGAAAGATAGATTTAAATAGTTAATGAAGAATTTAATAGAAAAAAATTTAAAATATTAGGAATAAAGATTAATTTTGTAAATATGAGTTAGAGGTAGAATCGTTCTGATTACTCGAAAAAGTACATCTTTAAATATATAGTTATAGATTATATATCGAATATATACTGTTTTATATATTTTTTAATACATGCTCATATTAATAAATCGAATGTATGTATAATAAGTCTTGATATACATAGTTGTATGTTAATTATCATCTTTTAGTAGGAAAAAATATTAATATAAAAAATAAAATATAAGTTTAAACAAATAACAACTCAATGTTAAATTTAAAAGTATTATTGTTTATATATTGAAAATATTAGGTAAATTATCTTTTTGGAAATCGATCAATATCATAATAATTATGTGATTAGTAATTTAACTATTAATTTAAATAATTAATTAATATTAAATTTTAATATTAATTTGATCATATATTTATTTAATTTATTATTTTTTAAACCTTTAACCATATTTTTTATATTGAAATTATCTAATAAAATAGGACAATAATTATATTTTTTTAGGTTAAGTATTTTTTTCTGATTTGTTAGTTTACAATTACTAAACCAAAATTATAATATGAATTTTTTTAACGCCTTTTATTTGTTAAAATAAAATATTATAATCTAATAACAACTTCATTTGTTAAAATAAAATATTTAGTTTAAATGATAACACGCGTAAGAATTCCTATTTGAAAATTAAAACCCTATATAATAAAGCATACGTCCTTAAAAGATTATTAAAATATAAATAAAAAATTATTAATTTCTCCTTAAAATTGGGTTCTTATCCTATACTTTGAGGACGTAAGTTAGACAAATCATTTTGTAATAAGACTCATACAATTTATTTATTGAACATTTGGATACTATTAATATGGTAATTGATTTAAATGATATTTTGGAGTAATTGTTAAGATACCAACATATTCTCATCGAACAAATTTAGCACAAAAGTATTTTGAGTCACCCTATTTAGGCGTTTGTTAAGCTCTTAATACGCTGGTTTTAGTACAACGTAATTATGTATTTTTATTAGGATTTCTGAGTGTTTTAGGCTAGATTAGGATGTTTAATTGTAATATCAAAAAAGCCTACATATGAAGATTTTTAAAGACAGAATTCCTAAGTTCGAGATGAAGACCCGCTTTACAGCGGTTGCTAAGGAAAACAAAGATGAAGATTCGAAGAAACTGAGACCCGCGATCGCGGGTCGGGACAAAAGACTGCGGGAGATCAAGGATCCGCGGACGCCGAGAGATTGCAGGATCCGTGCTCGCGGGTGGCAAACTGCGCTCACGGGTGGCGTAGTTTCAGCGCACCAACTCGAGTTTATTTTATCTTTTCATATTTATTATATCTAGTTTTAGTTCGGTTATTTCTGTAATATATGGTTTCATTTAGGTCTGAAATACGAGTATCTTGAGGTAAAAATATCAAAATCTTTGACCGTTAATAATTTTCTGGGGAAGGATTTAACTCGTTACAATCCCTTAGATATAAGAATATCTTATCTACCCTAATACATTATAAAGCAGAATCCAAGTCTGTTGTAAAATTTGCGCCACATGGCATTTGTGAATAAATTAATGAAATTATATTTTAATAAATTTTGTAACAACTTATAGTATTTTTGCTATTTATTACTAATAACTTATAGTAAAGTTGTATCTTTTTGAACCACCACATTGACTTTGGCCCAACTTTATTTGTAACATTTCAACTTTTATTTTTATTAAAAAAAATTTCAAATAATTTCTCTCTCTATTTATTTATAAAAATTCAAAATTTATTTGATTCTAAAAATAAAAACCTAGCGTACGTATGTGAGTATAATTTTTTTATCTTTTATGTATCATTATATTAAAATAAATATGCTCATACTTAATTCGAGTCGTAGTCGTGCATGACACGACGGGTATAACTAGTTACTTTATATATAGAACTCATCAGTAGAGTCACAAGGGCCGAACTATATATATGTTGTAACTAAACCTAACAAAATTAATCCAATTAGTTATATATATTCATGTTTAAATATATCTTCAATCTTAAACTTATCTTTTAAGCCTAACCCTAGCCTTTTAAACCCAAGTCATTAGAGGCCAAGAGTTGTCGTTCTAATCCTTCGGAATTCCCTGAGCAAACGTACTCCAAGCCATATTGCCTCGTTCGCCGCCTGTATCCTCGGAGAATGATGTCGACATGGCTCGACCGCACCGGGAACAACAAGTTGCAAGCAGAGAAGGACGTCGCGGTTCTGCCTGTTCAGACCAAGAGCAGCTCCAATCATGGTTGCACATAACACCGACCACCGCGATCGTATACCCTTTGAACGTCGGTAAGCGGTTAGCCGTCAACCCGCCTTTCCTTTCCTTTTCTTCTTTGAACGACACTCATGTTGGTTTCCCACAGCTTCCGTCCAACATGCGTGACGGTTCCGATCGCGTCAACGAACAACCTCTCAACGAACACTTTTCCGGACGGCATCGCCGGTAAGTCTGTCGCTTCACCGGTTGTTTACCGTCAACCCTATCCTGTCTTGTTTCTTTTCTTTCTTTGTTTCTGGTTTGGTGTGTTCGTCGGAAGGGTCAAGTAGGGGCGCACTCTAGATCGTTAGATCCAAAAATCAAACTTTGTATCTTTTCTTGTTCGTGGTCGTACGGATGACTAGGCTAGTTAGGCCGTGCAGTAGGGGAGAGATTAGCTAGTTTTTGTGGTAGAAAAGGGTTGTTACTGTTAGTAGTTGTGGAAGTTAGGATAGTTATAAGTTTGTAATGCTTTAAAGCTAGTGGCAGAGTGTTTCTTGAAAAACTAGATCAAGATAAGACTATATTAGGTGCAGTTGTTTTGGCTTATTAGAAGCAAGGTTGTCTTCTTAGCTAATTTTTGGTTCTGTTCGTAGTTTAAGGATCTGGGGGATTTGTTCAAGTCTACCTTCATCAAAAACAAAATAAAGGAATTAGTTAAACAAAGTGTTAATTCTTATATATTGGACTATACTTTTATATACAACTAGCATCGTAAGGTTTTCACTAGTGGAAATTAAACTTTTATATTATATTAACTTGTAGAGGGTTGGGTGCTAAGTGTTATATATGCTCATGTTTTATATTTAGGGTACCTCGTACGTGTTTGGGTTTTAAACTTTCTATAATCATCAGAGAGTCCCATTGGAGGTAAGTCGTTTTTCGACTTGCTCGGTTCTTCTCTACCTTGTTAGATTGCGTATCGATATTGTAGGGCGGGTTTTGGGAACTAGTCCCGAATACCTTTTTCAATTCTGTTGAACTTCTTGAATTGTTGTGTGCGTAAATGGTTTTGAATGTATTTTATCGGAAAGATATTTTGGAACGTTTTCTCTGTGTTGGTATCGTTTCCGACACGGCCCATCGTAGCTGGCGTTGGGGAAGAGTTGGCTACGTTTGACCCGTGTGACAGGGAAACCGTGCCCCTTCAAAACGAAAACTAATATCTGTGTGTTTTTGGCAAGTTCTCCAGTGGAGGCTTAGCCGGGGTTAGAAGGGAGATTGTGAAGCGGAGTGAGAGGGCCTGCCTCTGCACTCGGCGCGGTGATGTGCGCCTTGGGAGTCGGATTGTGAAAAAGGAGGAATTGCATTGTTATGGGATTAAGAGTTATGATTGCGATTGTGGATTTGTATGCTGACTTTAGTAATGTTTTTGAAACGTTCTACAATTTCCGTATTCTCTCTAACTTAGAAGTTGACCCTTCGGGGAATATTTTTCAGTTCCAGGTATGAACCAGGGAGCCGTGCAGGAACCGAGGCCAGATGGCGGGCCAGAGCGATAAAGAGCGCGTGTCATAGTGGGATGGGTTTTACGTTAGTTTGTTTATTACATATTAGGATGTTGGATTGTTATTTTGATGGAGTTAGTATTATTACTTGTCTTTGTTTCCTCGAATAATTTAATGTTAGCAGTGATTCGTCGGTTTTGAATATTTATATTTTTCGGGAACTCATGCATGACTAGGTTTTCTAAGTTTTACTAAATAAAAGGTTGGATGTTTTTATGTTTTCTCGTCGTGCCCGCGTTGCAAGATCCTAAAGTGTAGTTGTCAACCTAATTGAATAGTACCTAGTAAGGTCTATTACTAAGTAGCGTCCCGTCGGAAGTCGGGGTGTTACAGTTTCTACTATTTAAGCCTAGTTTCGTTTTCAGTTTAGGAGTTCTACAATCTAGATTTTATTTCAGTTTAACCTAGTTTTTATTTTCTATTATGGAGAACTAATTTTCCTCGGAGTTTGTTTGATCAAGGAAGCCTTTTTATTGAATTCATGAGATTCTGGTAACTTTTCTATCCTTTGGTTAATATCAAAACTCTTGTTTTAATTCCATGATCTATGTTTGATTTTATAAGCCTGATCAACTTGTCTGATTGACTTAGATCTACTGTTTGGATTAGGTTTGATTGTTGTCTGTGCAATCTTATTTATCCTTGAAACAACTCTTTTTCAGGACCGTGGACTAGAATTGATAAAGAGTGTTTGATTGTTATTTTATGCATGAGACTCGTTGTTTGATTGCATGAATTGATTTCCTTTTATCTTTAATACTTTGCATGATTTGAATTAAGCGTCCTTGTTCATATCATAATTTCGCTTGGACCGTGGACACGCGGAAATCTTTTATAAGGATTGGAATTAACTTAGGAATTATAGAAAAGTGGATGAATCAATGATCGAAGGATTAAAAAGGTGGAATAGATTGAATGAACTCTGCTTTCCTTTACTTGATTTGAAACCTAATATTGTTTGCTTGCTTAAACCCCATGAACCCCGTCTTTGTTCTTTTCCGATTGATTAGAATACCGATTCTCTTGGTTTCGATCCCTTACTTGCATGATATACTTGGTTTGTAATTTAGGGTAATTTATTTTTGATCTTGGCAACAACGACTTTAGCCGAGTCAAATTTTGGCGCCATTGCCGGGGAATCGGTTTTACTTTTCTGTTCAATCGGCGTTTTTGAACAACCCGCGCCCTCGGCTTGACGCCCGCGCCCGCGGCTAGACCCGCGCCTGCGGTTTGAAGCCCGCGCCCGCGGTTTGAAGCCCGCACCCGCGGTTTGTTTCCGGAAATAGTTGTGTAGACCTATCTTACGGTCTACACTTGTATATACTAATGTCTGCATTTAGGTTTTGTCAGTTGGAGGATGAACCCTTTTATGAGTACTTCACTAGGTGTCAAGAACAATTGCATGATCTCTCTATTTGGGGGATAGACGTAGGGCTTGATGATGCTTGCAAACACATCTTTAGTGGGATGACTCTTGAGTCCCAACTAATGATGTACCGCGAGAGCGATGGAAAATACGTCATTTGGAAACCCATTGACCGATGGAATTTCTTTTGTAATATCCGAGCCGGAGAGATCGAGGTGCAGAAATTGGAGAACCAAATTGTTGAATTAAGGAAACCAGTGGAGGTGTTGGCCATAAAGACGAACGACTCCTCTCTGAAGGAGGACCGCGACCGCGGCTCCGGAACCGTTGTTTGCATGGATACCAGTCCACCGCCTGCTGTTGTTGAAAATTGCAATTTCGAGCCTCATATTTTGTCTACGGAGGCACTCAGAGACCCTTCATGGGATGAAGAGGTGGATGATCATAGTGATGTGATGACGGAGGAGGAATATTTCCTTAAGCTTGACAGCTCCTGGAATGATGACGACGAGCCTGATGACTCGAAGAAGGAGCCAGATGATGATATGGAGGTTTCCCTTCCACCTGAGGAGATGTCTATGTCTCTTGCCGTGTAGCCCTTTGTTGTGATCGATCATGATCCCTGTATCCTTTCCTCTTCTTCCTTACTCTCCATCGATATTTGTTTACCTGATGTGTCTGCAAAAGTTCCTAAACATGATAGTTTACTTAGTGATTTCTCAAATTTTAAGGGTGGTAGTGTTAACATGAAAATCATTACTCTTGATTTATATTTTGAAAACTACCTCATTCTCTCAATTGGTTCCATCCTAAACCATCTAACCATGACTTTTCTAGTGCGTTTGATAAACTGAAACGGTGTTTGAATGCTATATTATTCGGCTTCAAGTTATCATTGTGCTATATTTGCCTGCATGACAGTTGTTCGCAGGATTTTGATAGACTTAGGGCTTTTGACGATGTCTGAATCTTGAGATAATAGGTTGACGTCGAGCCATCGACGTTAAACAAAGGCGCTGCTCGGGAGGCAACCCGAGGTAAGTTTTTTTTCTTTTTAGTTTAGTTTAGTTTAGTTTTAGTTTCGTTTTTGGTTTTGTCGGGCTAACTTGCAGGTTAAAAATTCCAAATCTCGAAGAAAGCGCAACCCGAGGCTGGAGCGAGCCCGCGGCTGGACCCGCGCTCGCGGGTCGGCCCTGGCAGAATCTTGTTTTTATTTTAAAAAAATAAAAAAAAAAATAAAAAAAAATAAAAAAATAAAAAAATAAAAAAATAAAAAACTTTCAAGTGAAACCCCCGAAATAAAAGGTTTTCGGGTGAAACCCTCGAGATAAATCAGGAAAAAAAGAAGAGAGAAAAAAAAGGGTGTTCTTCCATATTCTACCATCAACCACCAATCCATTTTTCTATATCTTTCCATGTCTAGTTCCTTGGAATTGTTAGTTACTATTATCAGGTTCCATCCCATTGTGGTGAGACCACCTCTACACCATCTTTGCGGCATTGTTCAAGCATGGGGGTGCTGTCAACGTCAGAGTTTTTATTATTTTGAAGAGTCCAATTCATTTTCATTGGAGACGTCATGTGGTATGAATCTGGTTGCTCAAGTTGTGAAGACGATGTTCGAACTTTGCTATTCGAGATTCGGTTTATGGATCTGGTGTTCGCTGTCGACGCCCGCGCCCGCGGTCCATGACCCGCGCTCGCGGTTCGTCCCCAGACAAATCAGTTTGTTCCTGAGTTTGGTGCTTATAATTCCGGGAGTTCATTCCTCTCTTCTTTCATATGTGAGTCTTCTGATTTTCCTCTTCTATGCTTAATTCCTTTCTCTTTACTTCATTGAGGACAATGATGGATTTAAGTATGGGGGAGGTAGTACTCGCTACGCCTATCATAGATAGTTGCATTTCAGTTTATTTTTCGTAATTTTTATGGGATTTTTTGTTCCATGTTTTGTATAGAGAAAAGTTAAAAAAATATAGAAAAGCCATAAAAATTTGAAAAAGGGCATAAAAATCATGGGATGAGTTGAAAACCCGAAAGGGCGGCTCTGGTAATAAGCAGGTAACCCGAACCAGCATAAGGCTGGGGTAATAAGAGGTTAATGAGAGATGTGAGCATATGTGAGCACACCTAATGAAAAATGAAAAGAGTGATTAGGTGAAAACTCGAAAGGGCGCCTAAGTAGAATGAGTGGTAAAATCAGAGTGTTTAGGATCATATTTTACTTTGGGGTCCGGGGATTACATTTTAGATGTCGGGTAGATCCTATGTTGCTCTACACTTTTTAGAGCTTGAGTGTTATATTTTATATTGGTGAGGTGTGTGTTTGAGCTTTCATGTCTTTGGTCATTATTTTCTCTACTTGGGTTCGGGTTGTGCGTTGAGAGTTTTTATTTTTCAAATTCCCTTATTACTTCCTGAGGATCTTATTTGGATTTATTGTTAGATTTATTTTGAGCTTACTCGAGGACGAGCAAGATCTAAGTATGGGGGAATTTGATACGCTGGTTTTAGTACATCATAATTATGTATTTTTATTAGGATTTCTGAGTGTTTTAGGCTATATTAGGATGTTTGATTGTAATATTAGAAAAGCCTACAGATGAAGATTTTTGAAGACAGAAGTCCTAAGTTCGAGCTGAAGACCCGCTTCACAGCGGTTGCTAAGGAAAACAAACCAGATGATTCGAAGAAACTGAGACCCGTGATCGCGGGTCACGACCAGAGACCGCGGGAGATCGAGGATCTGCGGATGCAGAGAGATTGCGGGACCCGCGCTCGCGGGTGGCGTAGTTTCAGCGCACCGACTCGAGTTTATTTTTTCTTTTCATATTTATTATATCTAGTTTTAGTTCGGTTGTTTCTACTATTTAAGCCTAGTTTCATTTTCAGTTTAGGAGTTCTACAATCTAGATTTTATTTCAGTTTAACCTAGTTTTTATTTTCTATTATGGAGAACTAATTTTCCTCGGAGTTTGTTTGATCAAGGAAGCCTTTTAATTGAATTCCTGAGATTCTGGTAACTTTTGTATCTTTTGGTTAATATCAAAACTCTTGTTTTAATTCCATGATCTATGTTTGATTTTATAAGCCTGATCAACTTGTCTGATTGACATAGATCTACAGTTTGGATTAGGTTTGATTGTTGTCTGTGCAATCTTATTTATCCTTGAAACAACTCTTTTCTAGGACCGTGGACTGGAATTGAGGAAGAGTGTTTGATTGTTATTTTATGCATGAGACTCGTTGTTTGATTGCATGAATTGATTTCCTTTTATCCTTAATACTTTGCATGATTTGAATTAAGCGTCCTTGTTCATATCATAATTTCGCTTGGACCGTGGACAAGCGGAAATCTTTTATAAGGATTGGAATTAACCTAGGAATTATAGAAAAGTGGATGAATCAATGATCGAAGGATTAAAAAGGTGGAATAGATTGAATGAACTCTGCTTTCCTTTACTTGATTTGAAACCTAATACTGTTTGCTTGCTTAAACCCCATGAACCCCGTTTTTGTTCTTTGCCGATTGATTAGAATACCGATTCTCTTGGGTTCGATCCCTTACTTGCATGCTATACTTGGTTTGTAATTTAGGGTAATTATTTTTGATCTTGGCAACAACGACTTTAGCCGAGTCAGCTCCCTTAATTAATTAGGTTTTTGTCAAGTATATAATTCCCACTAATTGCAATATTTGTCAGCACGTTCTTTTCTTATGCTCTCTCCTCGCTCCTCTCTCCCCCCACTTCTTTGCTCCATACTCTCTCTCGAGCCAAGCTCGTGCACTCTCTCCATCTCGTTGATAAGGCCTCCGCCGCATCGATTTAAAGAGGTATTTCATCCCTCTATCTCCTCCACTGCAATGAAAGAAATTGAGACACATGGAGATGGAAAAGAAGGCCGGTGAGACCCAATTGCAAACTTCCAACTGAAAAGGGCAATGACAAGGTGTGGTGATGTGATTCCATATACCGAGTCATGGCCCCATGAGTTGAGTAAAGATTTCATCCGTAAAGACAAGCCCAATGTGCACGATAAAGGGGAGCCAATACTTGGACAAGCAACCAAAGACGATGTTCGAGGCGCTAAGAAGCCGAGTCAAGGAGCCATGCCCTATCTTGGGCGCATCACACGAGCCCTAGCTAAGTCTATACTAGACAAAATCAAGGAGAAGCTCATGGCTCATAAGTTTCCGATGGCTAATGACGGTGAAGGTTGGAGTGTTCTTGTGACTATTGGTTCGACTAGTGCTAAAACATGACTTATGTTTTGTTAAGGGTTTTTAGTTGAATTTCTTGAAACTTAAGGGTGTTTTATGTAATTAGATAGAAGTGAGGGTGGCTTAGTTGAGAGAGGCGTGGCTTTAGGGTTATAAGGCTTGTGTTTGGCCTCTTTCCAAGGGGAGATTTGAACGAAAAACCTTGTTGCTTACTTTCCTTGCATCTTTCAATTCAAGTTCTTGTTCTTGTTTTCGTTCGTTCAATTCTCGTTGTTCAAGTTGTTGGTGAGTAATATCCGACAATATAGGGCATCTTAGTTTGTTTGAGAGCTTGGTGAGTCATATCCAAGTTGTCAAGCATCCATATCCCCTTGTTCTCCCCATTTCGATCCATCACCCATCTCGGTGGTTTCTGCACCCCCTCAGTAAAATTGACATATCTTTCAATCCACTCATCATCTAGGTCTGAAATTTTTAGTGATTAAACTAGACTCAGAGATCTAACTTCGCGAATTGGAATCACTCAAATCCGAGTTCGGACGAGGAAGATCCATCCAGTTGAAGACGGGTCAGTTGCATGGTGTTTGGTTTCGGAATTCCTTGGATTCTCGTGGCGATCTCTTTGCACCATCATTCCCTCCATCGATCCGGCCATCATTCCCTCCATCGATCCGGCCATCATGTGGTATTAGGGTTTTTGGTTCGATTCTCGACTTTATTGACTAGGTTTTGATCTCTTGTTTGTGATTTGAGTAGATAATTGGAATCTAGGGTTTACTACGACTTATTCTTCCTCTAGTCGAGGGCTATGGAAAGCCAAGCTACAAGGGGGATGATGATGATGATGATGATGATGGTGATGGTGATGATGGTGATGAGATGAAAAGCCATGCTATGGCAGTAAGAAGTGTGTGAGTTAGTTTTTCTTAGTTCAATTTTGGATCACTAGATGTTTTTTTTGTTAATTTGCAAGTGAAAAGCCAGAAATTGTGTTGCTTGTTTGGTTTCGCTTGATTGATGGCATCTCCAAATCTGTGTTTTGGTTTGATTTTGTTTAATTTAGATTGTGTTGGGGACTGATTTGAAATTGTGTTGTTGAAATTTTGCTCACACATTACATAAATTAAGGTCTAGGCCTCTCTATGACATAATTGGTTGTTTCTAGAACCACTAAGTATGCTCAGTAGTCTCTTGCATTTAACCCTTTGCACCACTAATATTAAAATCCAGTCAGCTTCTACTACAAACATCTTATAATGCTCTAGTAGATTTAGATCAGCTACTATTAGTTTCAGGATTTGCTACTTTTCTCCAGGTTCCCATAACCATCTCAAGATGCCAAACAAAGAGATGCCCTATCACTTTATAGTTTAAAGTAATTCCATTGTCAGTGTATATTCCTAATAAACTTTAATTACACCAAATTCATCCATGTTTTGTTCTTGCACCCAAAAGTTTCCTGTAGATAAACTAAGTTAATTTATAATGATAGGGATAAAGATAAAATGATGTGGGTTTACATATGTCTGATTGACAAGCCAAACATCTGATGAACCACTAACACTTGAACTAGTAACACTAGCCTTATTGTAATATGCAGGAAGCTTGCGGATAAAGTAGCAGGTTCATACTCACCTGACAATGCTGAGAGACCAGTGCCAGTCTGGATAAAGGATCATGGAGCGGTGAGTTTCTGAACTCAGTTATAGTAGCTCCTTCCTTGTACATGAGCTTTTGTTGATTGACTTGATTCAAATTATGCATCATCTTTATTTTACTTCAATTTAAGCTCTATTGTAAGGAGCAAACCTTAGAGTCTTTTGACTCATATAATATTAAAAATTAAATGTTCACTAAGTTGTTTTATCCTTAGTGTAAGGTCATGACCCGTATCTCTCAACCACTGAGGGGTGTTTGCACTTTTAAGTGCCATGGAAAAAAGTATTTCAAGGCTTTGTCTCTTCTAATTAAAGTACCTAATAATCCAAGTGGATCTATTCGAGGATGGTCATTACAAAATGGGAAACCGTCCTCGCTCTCGGATTCCGTTATCATTTGATTCCAATCCGAATTCGCACAACACGTATACGGTGAGGTTGGTTGAGGTGAGCGAGGTCAACGAGGGTTTAATGAACCAACTATAACAATTTGTGTGTAACAACATTCCCATCACATCTGCATTAAAAGTCCGAGACAACACCCTTTGTGATGGCCTCTTCTTTCCTCTTTCGAAAGTTCATAACGTTTTCTGTGGAAGGATGTTGCGCTATTGGGTTTCGACCGGCTTTAGTT
The DNA here is from genome assembly GCA_964016875.1 of Fallopia convolvulus. Classification (NCBI taxonomy): domain Eukaryota; kingdom Viridiplantae; phylum Streptophyta; class Magnoliopsida; order Caryophyllales; family Polygonaceae; genus Fallopia; species Fallopia convolvulus. The sequence goes on along the minus strand of OZ024720.1, from coordinate 46,511,221 downwards.
AGGTTTCCGATACTTGTATCTACACTCTCTTCCTATATAGGAACCCCCTTAGAAAACACACTTACTCAGTCTTTCTCAAAACCAACCCGACCGCTCTTTTTCCTTTGCATGGTCGGTTGGTGTCAGTCGTATTTCCGTTTCGACATTAGGAGGAGGAGGAGTCATCAAGGATTGAACAGGCGTCTTAAAAAGTTGGACGTGACTATCTTGTTACTTTAGTAGTTTTTTTTTCTGCTTCCTCATATTAAATAAGATTGGTATGAATGAGATCCTCGACTTGTGAGGACCGTTCTTAATATTTGTTACCGGATTGTTGTAAACAATTTACCAAGTTATTTAATGTTTTTCTTTTGTATTTAAAGTTTATGGTTAAGTTTTGTAATTACTGTAAGCCTTAGGCGACTTTCATAATTTAATCTCGAGGTCACTGACGGTGACATCCCTGTATAAAAAGGGGTGTTACAAACCATGGCTTGTGGATGTAGCTGCTTCAAGAGCTTCTTATTAGTTTTCTCCATAGACCCTCATTCTTCCTATTTCCTAACCCCACCCTCTCTGTCTTTATTGTCACCTCGTTGTCCCTCATTGACCAACCCCTCTATACTCGCAAAAGTGGACCCACGATTGTCTCCATCCCCGTACCATGTGTGAGTGGCGTCAAAGTACATTGGATGGGTCCTTCAGGCTTTCTTTCAAGATGGTTCGTCATCCCAAGCAGCTCTTGTGTCTCTCTTCTCTTGATCATGATGACTATTATGCCCTATCAATGCCCTATGATTGCTATTGTAAAGTATGTACCTTTCTCCTTGATGCACTCTACTGCCTGAATTGAAGTGCTCCTACTCACGATACTTGTCTTCTATCTCGATCATGTTGGCTAGTCGACACTCGTTATTAATAGTCTCAGTTCAGTTCACGGGGCATTTTCCTTGAGCCTTTTCGCGACATATCTAAGACAATCAATTTACCCGATCACTTCTCGCAAGGCCGCTATAATCTCCAAGTCACACTCGGCTTCTGCTGCTTGGGAGGTCCCAACACCACCATCAGTTTGTCCAACCACCCTCACATCATCGCGCGCTTCAGCAGCTGCCACTAGTCGCGCCTCGGCTTTTGCCCATTGAATGGTTCACCATTGGCATCACCATCGTGATCGTCTTCACTATTGCCCACGCCTCTTCGCGTGTAGAACCATCAACCGCTACTACCTCGATCCGCCTCCCAAGTATCCGTTCGTGTGTGTCATTGCATTGGTCACTAGGGTTTTGTCACCTAAGTCCACCTTCACCAAGTGGGGCTCCCCAACCTATTGGCGGTCATGCATAACCACTCGGCGTGAGCCCGCAACCGTCTTTGTTGTCACGCTTGTAGCTGCGGTCTTGATACTTGTGTTGTCTAAAACATCGTGCGCCTCCACCACCGCATCAGTTTTTCCCCAGCCAAGCCTTTAGCTTACCCTTCGGCATTGTCACCTTATCTCCGCTATCACTTTACTCCTAGGGTTAGCAGGGGTGGTTTCTTGTTCTTTAAGATTCATCAAATCCTCATGGATCGTTTCCATGGTTGAAACTAAAACTGATTTGGGAAATTCATGGGTGTTCGTATCTGTTCACCATGAACAACGTCAATTGTTACTGTAAAAATTCGTCTTGGCAAGCTAGGGTTGTGTCTAAAGCTCCTCCCTTCTTAAAGATCCTTCCTTGACATACAAATTAATGGAAAAGGAGGGATGTACCCGCTAATTCACCTCTAATGCCTAATTTTGTAAGGGCTCATTTGTACTAAGTGTGTTCTTCTTTTCTTTCGGTATTCAATGTCACATCATAAGTCAAAAACATAGTCTAAGAGACCAAAGCTTATCATATTTATTGGAAAACCTCAATGGCAGAGGGAGGGGTGCGGGAAGAGGAGGCCACCCCCGCAAGTGGCTGAAGGAGCGAGGTTTTCGAGAGGGTCGCTTCCAGGACAAGAGTGAGGGTGGGCGCGGAAAAGAAGAAGCCAACAGGGTGGGCAGTCGGCTGAACTTCCGGAGAACTAGAGAAGACTAGAGGTTGGAGGCATATGTTATATTGGAAATGGCTGACTGGTTTGAAAAAGTTAAATCGTGTAGCAGGCAAGCAGAATTGGCTTCTTTTGTGTTTTAATGGTCTTTTTATTTTTCCTGGCCTATGTTATATTGGAAATGGGCTTTTAGGCTTTTTAATTTAAAACAATCCGTTTGTTGCCTTTCTTTTAGGCTTTTTATTTTCTTTTAATTTTTAATTTTGTTGTCTAATTAATTAGTAATTAGTTTTCTTTTTTTGCCTTAATTTTATTGTTAATGTTATTATTGGGTTTGTTTAGTATTTTTTTCTGTTTTGATATCTTGACAGTTATTTTATATTATGTTTTGCGAATTGTTGTTATTTGTTTAAATTGATAGGTTTTTGTTTATTGAATTAAAATGGAGAGGTATTGTATAAAAAGGCCCAAATTTTCAATTATTTTTTGTTATGTAACATGTGAAGAGTGATTTGAAAAACAAAATAAGAGATAAATGATTGAGTGATAGTTTGGTGGTATTTATCGAGATGGAGATGTTTGTAATTAGTTTGAATCGTTTTCAAAGTTTATACACGCATAGATGTTAATTATCCGTTAGCAAAAAGAAATTTAGCTTATTTGTAATTTTTATGTTAAAATATCTTTAATATTATTTTTTTATTTATATAATCAATATGTTAAATTGTCAAGGACTAAAGTCTGAAGTTCGTTGTCCGAGATCTCCCCCACCACAGAGAATCATAGCTTCGCCACCGAGGAAACTCGTTCTCCTTTGAGCATAGGGTCGACTGCACCCCCTTTAGTTCCTTGGTCTCCAAGTAATGTGATATTGTATCCTTTCGTAGATAGATCGAAATATCTTGCTTCCTAAGTAATAATTAAATAAGGCAATAAATATATTAATACAATTAATATACACAAGATAGCATAAAAGAAAATGATAATTATATATTATCCTAAAATATAATAGCTTCTAACTAATCATAGATAAAATAGATACATAATATTTATATAATCATAATAAATAAATATAATTTATATAATTAAATAACAGAAATTTATTCACACACGTTAAGCATTAGCATCGATTGGACATGTTGATGTCGAAGTTTTTTTTTTGATAAGGTAAGAATTAGGAGAACCTTCTTACAGAGTTGTCCTAGACATCCTTGCGGATGAGAACTAGAAGTTCTTGATGATTCAAAAATGGAGTTCAACGGGAAGCTGTGGCCTAGCTTATCAATCTTACCAGCCACAACATTACATTTTCGGTTGACATGGTTTATACGAATAGAGTCGAACCACACAAGCGAAGCTGAAATATCAGACACGACAATGTCAGTATCCCATGGGCACTGTCCCAGTTTCCTAATTACATATAAAGTGATTTGGTTGTCTCCTTCAATTTCCAAGTATTTAATTCCTAAAATCTTAGCCCTTGAGATACCATCTTGAAGAGCTAAAGGTTCTACTTTATTAACTGAAATGTTACCATGTTTTGATGTAGATATAGTAATGACCTTATGTCCTCGAATTACTATTCCAGATATTGTAGAACCGTTTAATATCTTAGATCCATCAAAGTTTAGCTTACAAAAACCTAGGGGTGGTTTTTTCCGGGTCTTTTCCTTTGGTTTACGTCTTTTTTGATGAGCTTGTGTTGTTTTGATTTCATCTTCTGTCCATTGTTTTGCAGTTTCCTATGCTTGTATTTGCATTTTTGTGTATTGAGCCAAATTAGGAATGAAGTCGTTCGGGGCTTGCTGGAACACAAGTTTGTTTCGTTGATGCCAGATTTTCCACCAACACACTGCAAGATCATAAATTCTTTTTCAGTTAGTTGCTGCCTTATCTCACTAATAACTTGCGAGGTAGTTTGTTTCTTATATCAATGTGGTTAAGAATTTGGTTGAACTTTGGGTTTATTTTTTGGCATACTCGGTGAGTGTGTGGGCATTTGCTAATGAGATGGTTAATGTCCTCAATGGTGCAATGGCATAGAAGGCAGCCCCCCGATACCGGAATGTGGTTAGCCTGTAATCTGGTTTTCGTTGGTACACCGTCATTATCTATTTTCCACATAAAGTTTTTAGTTTTAGGAAGAGTATCAAGTTTCCAAATTCAATTGTTCATACTTGGGTTGTAATTATTTATGTTTGTTATATGGTTTATGGCTGATGAAGTGGAAAACCACCCGTGTTTCCTCGGAGCCTAGTATAGTCGGTCTGTAATATCATTTTCCGAAGTGACTATGTCATTGATTTTATCCACGATTTTCATCGGTAAGTGTTGTTGTATGGCGGTTGTGTTCCATTGTTTCTCTGTTGTAAGGAAATCAACAACTTTGACCTCTGTGTTAATTCTGTCTTTATTGGTTGCGTAGTTTATTAATGGTTCAGCCATGACCCATCTATCCGTCCAGAAGTTAATAGTTTTTCCATCTCCTACCTGCCAAATGAGACCTTTCTCGAAATGAGGTTTTAGTTTGATTAGATTTTCCATTGCCATGACGTATTGGGTTTGATTTTGTATGAAAAGATGTCATTATTTCGGAAGTATTTTTCTTTGATTATGTGAACTCAAATGTTGTGAGGTTCCGCATGCTGATGTCGAAGTTGTTTATAACTAGACTGATTTGTACGTATAAAGTTGAAGAAGTGCAATAAAGCATGCATCTAGTTCGATATATATGTGTGTACGTGTATGAGTGAATGTCACGGTGGTCTTAAGCTAGGCAATTTGTGCAAAAGAGAAAAAGAAGGATTCTTTGTGCAATCGATGTGTTGTCAAGTATTTAGAGGTAGTTTTTCATTCAAAGTACGCGATGAGGAAAGCAATAAGCTAGCTTTATAAAAGGCCATCTTGGACTAGCTAGCTATATAGATATGTATACCTTGTTATGTATGTTGATTGTTGAGAGATTTTTGGAAAGACTAAAGTTGAATACCATATTCCCAGTTAGATAGCTACGTACTCTTGATATTATATGGCTTGGACAATTATCAAAATTATATGCGTTCGACTATTGTTAACATGTAAACATCTCAAAACGTACATGATTTGAACCGCCTATAAATTTTGAATTAAAATCCGACCGAAAATCTATAGGTTAAAGAGTAACCTGAATCGAGTTGGTTGAAAATCGAAACATGTTAGACTGATCCAACTTGTTATTTCATAAAAAAAAAACAAATATTTTAAATATATATAAAGTAATACTCCGTATTTTATATTTTTATATGGAGTACGACACTTTTTTTTGATAGGGTAGATTACTAACCAATTTTAGTGAGAAATAGGCAAACCGCCACTGATGAGATTCGAAACGGTGACCTCGTGGCACTATCCCAAAATCTTAACAGCCGAACCAAATGCCCGAAGGCTGATTGAGTACGACACTTGAAAGTCTTGTATCTTAACACGTTTTGGCCGGTATAAATATCAATGAACATTTTTTTTTGTGGCAAGAAAAATATATAGTGTTGCCTCATCAAAGTATGGAAAAGCTAGATCAATTTGACGAGGCGATGTTTGATACTTCTATATACGTATAGTCGTTTCTTGTCACATTAACTGGATAACTTTAACAAATAAATGCCTTAGATGGTCACCTCACGATCAAGTTACGTATAGTCGTTTCTTGTCACATTAACTGGTTAACTTTAAAAAATAAATGCCTTAGATATTACACATGGACACAATAATGCAGAGAAATCCAATTAATTATGCTTAACATTTTAGTGTTTTCTTCGGGAATAGATTCATCAATAATCTAGCTAGATTTTTTTAAAAATTTTTTTTTCTCAATGATCATAAACCGCGTACGTCTTTATATAAACCTAGAATCTATTTGATCGATTCGCTCATCAACAACCTTAATCATAATTAAAAATAAGGAATTTGAGTAGGCACGAGAAAAGGAGTCCGGATCCTCTACTACTAACTATACTACAAATGCTAAACCACCAATAATATTATGACATGTGTCTTATTAAGAAATCTCTTTCTTTTATTTAATACCCTCTTCCCACCTTTCCTCTCTCTTCTCTGCGTCTTCTTCTTCTGATCGACCTTTCCTATGTTCATCTTTTTTCTTTAATCGTTCCTTTTCCTTTTAATTTTATATCCTATTTTTCAATTTCTAAACCAGTTTTTTAATTTTAAACTAAAAACGAAAATTAAAATTGAAAAAACTGGATAATTAAATAGAGGGCTTTTGATATCTTATATCTCCACTCCACAATTTAGGTTCCTGGTTCAATTTTCAATAGAAAGATTTAGTTTCACTAATTTTTTTCTCAAAGGGTAATTTTTTAATCTTTTATATAGATTAGGGCCAATTAATCACTTTAAATTCAAACCATCTTAGTCTACTACCAGTGGCGGATCCAGAATCCATCGGAAGGGAGGGGGGGGGGGGGGGAATACTCAAAAGACGGAACTTATTTGCAAAATAATTCATGGGGCGACGAGCTAAAAATCTTAGCTTAAAAAAAGGACAAGTTCGACCCAGTGATTTAAGACGCATACAATAAATATAAAATCATACAAAAATTAAAGTAATGATGAAATTCTAATATTAACAATTATTTATATTGTTTCTTATTATGTCAAGAGTTCTAGTGTGGTAAATTATATTTACTTGATAACAATTTTTAAGAAAAAAATTATATATTATTAATCAGTAACAAATATCACAAAACATATGATCAATTATTTTATTTGATAATACACTCAATTAATATATATATAATATAAAATATCAATCAATTTTCTTATTAAACAAAAATAAAAATGAGTAATTAATACACATTTAAAAGCATATAGTATAATTAAGGCATATACAAGTATGGTATCTTCCATTACGTTTTTTACATACTAAATAAAATCAAGTATTTAAACAATTTTGTTTTCTTTAATTAACGAAAACTATATTTTGGATATGAATTAATGACATCAACTTAAATTAAGAAAATATTAACAATTAAATACAAACAACATAAATATATTTATCTAATCATATTTTAATTTGTCTTTAATAAAACAAGAAGGAAAAAGTAAACAAAAAAGTACAAAACAAGAAGGATTCCGGAGTCACGTGCCCCACCCACGTAATGTTCATGACCTTTTTAAGGGGAAAAATAAAAAGAGAGAGGGGAGCTATCAGGTTTCGAACGCGGGCGTCTGTGCTATTGAGAAGGAAGGAGGGGCTGCTTTTGCCAATTGAGCTATATAGTTTTACAGCAACACTATACCTCTATTAAATATATACTATGCAAGGGTGGGCAGCCGCCCCCTCAAGCCCACCCCTAGGTCCGCCACTGTCTGATACGAGTAGAAGTATTAGGGGTCTAGGGGAAGAAGAGGAACTCAAAGAAAGAGGAGAGAGACGCAAAGAAGGGAGAGGAAAGGTAGGAGGAGAGAAAGAAAAAAAGATTTTTTTTAATAAAAACATGTGTCATAATATTACTAGTGGTTCAGCATTTGTAGTATATTTAGTAGCAGGTGATCCGGACTGCGAGAAAAGAATATAAGAGTACTTTTAATGATTGCTCAAAATTTTGAGCATCAAAGAAAGAGACAATAAAAAAATAATAAATGGAAGAAAGAGAGTGATGATCAAATGAAAAATTAGGCATGGTAATGATTAAAACTTGTTTTGACATAATGGCAAGTGATATTTGGACCACAATTTATCTTAAATGAAAATTTATGCCATTAAAAAAATTAAAAAATATTTTAATTGATAACTAAATAGATTTGGGCAACTATTAATTGTACTCTAATAAGAATAAAGTCAGCAACAATGAAGTTTTCCAATATTCCTTTGTCATTCAAGAGATCACAACGTACTTGCAACAATCAAATTGTACTTAGAATGGGCTAGTGGGAAATGACATTTCCAAGTTCCAACTATATTGCATTCTATCACTTTTACACTTGTCATTTTATTGTTGGCCACATCCACACACATAGAAGACATAATAAAATATTTTTTAATTAAGAAAGGCATTATAGGGCGTCATCACCTCCACCATCCTATAGCATCGTACTGATAAAGTCACCGAGGCCTAGATCGGCTACCAACAACATGCAGAGACTCTAAGAAAAGAATGGACGATATAATCTGCAACAAATTTAACCTCCATGAAAATGTGGGAAATACTCCAAGACTGAAGTCTTCAGAACTCAAAGAGGATGTCAGTCAAAACGTTCTCAATTTCCTATGGGCAGCGGCGAACGCCAGTAATGACGTCAATGCTCATTTTTGCTCGACTGGACTCTTTTATCGCATGTCCAGAAATTTCTTTTTCAATACAACTCCGCTTCTTGCATAGCCTTTGTAATACTCGGGTTCGCTATTTACGCAATTTTGCTTTTCAACGAGGTTTGGAACCGGGATTCTTTTTGATCCGTAACTAAATACAATTCATTAGAATCACCCATAGCCATATTACTCAATTAATTGTTTTTAATCTAACAAACAATGTTCAAGTTGTCCAAGGTCGGTTAAGAAAATATATATGTATATGATCCACTTTAGTTTAGATAATTCTTGGTTTAATTAAAGATTAATCCTATCTAAACCCTAAAGCCGATTCCTTTATATTTCGGAAACATCTGGTTGCGAACTTCAACGCCGGAAACCGTCGTCCTCGCAAGCCTCCTCCAAACCTTGCCCTGTTTCCTTGTCGCCTGCTCCGGCAACCAGCACCAACGGTGCCTCCGACCACTCACGCAAACAAAGGCATAGACCACGAGTCACGAGGAGAACCGTTAGAGTCGGTGGTCGTTGTCTCCAGGAGTTCCGCCGCTCGCGCTAACCTTCGATCGTCGGTACCGTGTTCTTTGACCCGATCTACCTCTTTTTTGTTGTTGTTTTCTCTTGTGCAACCCTCACCATCTCTCCAAAGCCTTCCTGCCCGGATTTTTAGGATTCCTTTTCGAGAAAACGCTGTTGACGAGTCGGGTTTTCGCGTGCCATTCTCCGATCGAAACAGAGTCGCCGGTAAGCCGCCAACTTTCTTTTACTATCATCGGGAGGGTCCTGTTCTGGACATAGGGAGAAGGCCGGTTAGTTGAGGGGGCTAAGATGGGTGAGTCGAGTGGTTTTTCGGGAGCGAGCGTCACGGGGGACGAACTGCGGTGTGTTGTCGGCGTTGCAGATCCGAATCTTGTTCTGGGGGTGGTTCCTCGCTTTCTTCCAAAATTCAGGGGAAGGGTGGGTTATATTATTTATATTATTTTTGTTATGTTGTCCAGTTGACTTAGTTTGGGAACGTGTATATATTTCGGGTACAACAAAGCTAGTTAGTACTTAGTGGTTAATTTTTCTTTTAGGTTTCTTGAGTGGGATTATATTAGTTTAGTGGGTGTTATTTTACTAGTTGTCTAACTAGTAGAAATCGTTAAAATGTCTAGGTTTCTAGCTTTATTCGGGATCGTGAAATCGAACGAATGGTCGACCTTTGAGGTAAGTCCTTTTCGACTTGCTCGGTTCTTTTCTACCTTGTTAGATCTAGTGCCGTTATTGTAGGATTGGTTTTGGGAACTAGTCCCGAATATCTTTTTGAAATGTTTTGGACTTGCTTGTGATGTTGTGTGCAACTGGTTTTCAAATGGGTTTTTATCGAAAATAAGTTTGCGAATGTTTTCTCTGTATTGGTACCGTTTCCAGCACGGGCATCGTAGCTGATGGAGAGGAAGGGTTGCCTATGTATGGTCCGTGTGACAGAGAAACCGTGCCCCTTCAAAAGAAAATGCTATCTGTGTGTTTTGACAAGTGCTCTAGTGGAGGCTTAGCCGAGGTTAGAAGGAAGAAGTGATGTGAGGAGTGGGAGGGCCTGCCTCTGCACTGTGGATTGAAATACGAGATAAAGAATGAATTATGTTGCTTTAATTGCGCGATTGTGTGTATGTGTGTTTGGCTTATGTGTGACTAACCATCTAATTTAGGTATTGGCCTTTAGAGTTATGGTTACGATTGTGGATTTTGGTTGCTGACTATAGAAGTTGTTTTTAAACGTCTTATAATTTCAGCATATTATCTAGCTTGGTAGATTAGTAGCTGACCCTTCGGGGGATTATTTTTTTTCAGTTATAGGTATGTCAGGAAACCATGCAGGAGCCTTGGCTGGATGGTGGAGTGGATAGTTGAGGCACATGTCATTAGTTTGGGTTTTTCGGGTGTACTCGGGAGGATTTATTATTGTTAGTAGTTCTGTTGAATTATTTTAATTAAATTTTTTTTAGTGTTGTTTGGAATATTTTGAGGAGAATTCGGGAAGGGTTATTTGGTAATTTTGTTTATGCATTCGGGCATTCAACATGTTTTATATTCAGTTTTATAAATCTGAAAGTTGGATGTTTTACTTGTTTTCTCGTCGTGCCCGAGTTGTAAGATCCTAAAGTATTGTTGTCAACCCACCTAAGTAGTATCTGGTAAGGTCTACTACCAAGTAGCGCCCTGTGGAAAGACGGGGTGTTACAAATTGGTATCAGAGCGAGGTTGAAAATAGGGCACATAGAACTGACCAACGAGTGTACCCGAGGTCCAACTTAAAACCAAAACCGGCAGGTGTTTTCAAAATATTTTAACCGGGGTAGGCATGTTGCATATAGGTGGGTAGGTGACACGTCGCGACTCCGCCACCATCAGCCGAAGGACCTCTAGTAGTTTAGTGCTTTTAGCCTTTTAATTCTTGGTGTAAGTTTGACAGAAGTTAATCCTCTTTCGTAGTGTTAGAATTATTATGGAAGTGTGAGGAATCAACAAAAGTAGGATTGTAGTGTTGGGTTATATGGCCTCCAAGAGCTTTGTAATACCATCATCGAGTTGTTGAATCTAGTATAAGAAGAGGCAGAAATGGTCAACATTGAAGGAAATGGAGCAAGATGGAGCAAATCTACACTAAGCATCTAAGTTATTGGATTGGAAGTAGTCAAACCCAAACTAGGAATTTTGGTTGAGGGAAGGATGTTGCTCGTTTTAGAAAGAGTTGAACCCCCCGACATAAGGTGTTTAGCGTGGAGTACGGAGTGTAGGACAATAAGGGAATGTAGTTATTCAAAACAGATCACTTACATGGAGTTCGATCATAAGAAGTGAGTGGTAGGCCGAGGTCAACTTGTTGACATGGCGAGTCCATGCATGGGGATTCCATACAGACCATATAGAAGAATGGGTGTGATACAACTTGAAGGGTAATCCCCACATTTGAGGTTGTGAGATTAAGTAGAGTGAAGGTAGTAGACGAAGGACTTAAAAGCAGAAACTCTCATGGAAATCACTTTTGGCAAAATAAAGACCACTTCATGGATACCTTCGACTAAGGAATACCATGTTTCATGATTGCTTGAGAAGAGAAAGTTTTGGAAGTGCCCCATGAAAGACATGCGTAGTTAGAAAGATATTAATGGACACTTTAGATAGAGCCGTGTAATACGGAAGTTTTACGAATGATTCTCGAGAAAGTAGTAACCTTAGTATTGCATTATAGGGTAAAGAGAATCTACGTTTAAGGTGAAGAGAAAGTCAAGACATCTATGCCCAAATTGATGGTTGGAGATGCAATTGGGCTACGAGAAGGACCTTGGACCACGTATTTGGGAGCACACCCTCATTCAGTGTTCGAGATGGTTGAATTTATGAATTAGCATTAAAGAGAGAAGGCGTGGTTTGGAACTAGTTTGAGTTGAACATGTGCGTAGACTCTATTTTGTAGTGGATCACTGCATCTTAGCGAGTATTTAGAAGGAAAGAGAATTTTGTAGTGTCTAGTTTTCGAAAGAAGGTTTAGACCGGTAACCTAATCAATCGAGGTGTAGGGATCAAGCAATAAAGGGCTTTAGGAGGAAATTGGACAACGAAGGATAAAGGCCTTTTTCGTTACTCACAATAATACAAGGATGATGGTCAGAATGGATCAATCTAGGGGGAGCTAAGGGCACTATCCTGGACACAAAGAGTGGTTAGCTATGTTATTGAATGTGGACTGTATTGGGTTGTTGAGACAAGTTTGTCGGAAGTCAAGTAGTGCATGCGATGTCTGGATATCTATAAGTCGTTTTAGTTTGGGGAACATGTCTAGTTGAGGGCATTGCCTACCCGCGGAGTCAGGAGGTTCAGGGTGAAAGGAAGTTGAGTCCCTGCTATATCACTCCGTTTGAGATTCTGGAGAGAGTGAGCGAGGTGGCCTACAGGTTGGCGTTGTCGCCCGTTTTCGACGGAGTTCATCCCTTTTTCATGTTTCACACTTGAGTTTGTACATAATTAATCCCAGTCACAGGCTCAACTTTGAGGAGCTAGAGGTTGGGCTGGATCACACTTATAGAGAGCATAGCGATCATAGACAGGCGAATGAAAAAGCTACGGGATCAGAAGATTCCTTTGGAGCTAGTTCAGTGATCTTGGTGAGGAGTCGAGGAGGTCACCTAGGAGACTGAGACTAGGATTCAAGAGAGAGCTATTTCGAGTAGTACTCGGGTTGGTAGAGGCTTGTTGGAACCAAATAGTAAAGATGAGCGGGAGTGAGTCGTTGGTTAGTAATGTGCTTGTTTGGTTTTATTGATTGCTTGATATATGACTTGATTGGTTGTTTAGTTGTGGTTATGTTAGAGGGTTATGAGTTTTATTTTGACTCTTTTAATGAGTTAGTTTTGTCTTCTACTATTTAGGTTCGAGGACGAACCTCTTTTAAGGGGGAGAAGTTTGTGAAACCTCGAGATATCAATACTTTCGTTATAAAAAGTTTCGGGACGAAACTTTCTTAAGGGAGGTAGTATGTAATACTCGAGTTCGCTGTTTACACAATTTTGCTTTTCAGCGAGGTTCGGAACCGAGATTCTTTTTGATCCGTAACTAAATACAATTCATTAGAATCACCCATATCCATATTACTCAATTAATTGTTTTTAATCTAACAAACTATGTTCATGTTGTCCAAGGTCGGTTAAGAAAATATATATGTATATGATCCACTTTAGTTTAGATAATTCTTGGTTTAATTAAAGATTAATCCTATCTAAACCCTAAAGTCGATTCCTTTATATTTCGGAAACATCTGGTTGCGAACTTCAATGTCGGAACCGTCGTCCTCGCAAGCCTCCTCCAAACCTAGCCCTGTTTCCTTGTCGCCTGCTCCGGCAACCAGCACCAGCGGTGCCTCGGACCACTCACGCAAACAAAGGCGTAGACCACGAGTCACGAGGAGAACCGTTAGAGTCGGTGGTCGTTGTCTCCAGGAGTTCCGCCGCTCGCGCTAACCTTCGATCGTCGGTACCGTGTTCTTTGACCCGATCTACCTCTTTTTTGTTGGTGTTTTCTCTTGTGCAACCCTCACCATATCTCCACAATCTTTCTGCCCAGATTTTTAGGAATTCTTTTCGAGAAAACGCAGTCGACGGGTCGGGTCTTCGCGTGCCATTCTCCGATCGAAACAGAGCCGCCGGTAAGCCGCCAACTTTCTTTTACTATCATCGGGAGGGTTCTGTTCTGGACATAGGGAGAAGGCCGGTTAGTTGAGGGGGCTAAGATGGGTGAGTCGAGTGGTTTTTCGGAAGCGAGCGTCACGGGGGACGAACTGCGGTGTGTTGCCGGCGTTGTAGATCCGAATCTTGTTCTGGGGGTGGTTCCTCGCTTTCTTCCAAAATTTGGGGGAAGGGTGGGTTATATTATTTATATTATTTTTGTTATGTTGTCCAGTTGACTTAGTTTGGGAACGTGTATATATTTCGGGTACAACAAAGCTAGTTAGTACTTAGTGGTTAATTTTTCTTTTATGTTTCTTGAGTGGGATTATATTAGTTTAGTGGGTGTTATTTTACTAGTTGTCTAACTAGTAGAAATCGTTAAAATGTCTAGGTTTCTAGCTTTATTCGGGATCGTGAAATCGAACGAATGGTCGACCTTTGAGGTAAGTCCTTTTCGACTTGCTCGGTTCTTTTCTAGCTTGTTAGATCTTGTTCCGTTATTGTAGGATTGGTTTTGGGAACTAGTCCCGAATATCTTTTTGAAATGTTTTGGACTTGCTTGTGCTGTTGTGTGCAATTGGTTTTCAAATGGGTTTTATCGGAAATAAGTTTGCGAACGTTTTCTCTGTATTGGTACCGTTTCCGGCACGGGCATCGTAGCTGATGGAGAGGAAGGGTTGCCTATGTATGGTCCGTGTGTGACTCGGCTAAAATTGTTGTTGCCAAGATCAAAGATAAATAACCCTAAACTACTAACTAGTATAGCAAGCCAGCAAGGGGTCGAACCCAAGAGAATCGGGATTCTGATCCATCAGCAAAGAGCAAAGACAAGTTTTTTTGGAAGTTCAGGCAAACAAACAAACAAGCAAATATCGTTGGGATTAAATCAATTGGAAGAAAACAGAGTTTATTCAATCGATTCCACCTTTTTAATCATTCGATCATTGATTCGTCTACTTTTCTATTAATTCCCTAGTTAATTCCAATCCTTATAAAAGATATCCCCTTGTCCACGGTCCAAGCAGAAGGATGATATGAACAAGAACACTTAATTCAAATCATGCAAAGTATTAAGGATAGAAGGATATTAATTCATGCAATCAAGCTACGAGTCTCATGCATAAAATAATAATCAAATTCTCTTCCTCAATTCTAGTCCACGGTCCTAGAAAAGAGTTGTTTCAAGGATAAATAAGATTGCACAGACAACAATCAAACCTAATCCAAACAGTAGAATATCAATCAAATTCAACAAGTTGCGCACCAAGAGAAATCAATTGATAATCATGAAGTTAAGCACAAGAGTTTTGATATTAACCAAGGGATAGAAAAGTTACCAGAATCTCACGAAATACATAAAAAGGCTTCCTTGATTAAACAAACTCCAAAGGGAAATTAGTTCTCCATAATACTGAAATAAAAACCTAAAAGTAAAAGTATGCTAGAAATTGTCTCTCAATTGTGCCCATAAAGTGAAACTCGAAACTAACTTAAATAGTAAAAATAAGTCCGAAAATATAAAAATATAAAAATACAAAAGATAAAATAAAGACGAAACAAAGTGGCGACGCTGAAACCCTCGATCCGCGAGCGCGGAAATAATCCGCGGTCGCGGATCTTCTCTCTTCCCTCGGCCGCGGAATCCCACCGATCCGTGAGCGCGGAAATAATCCGCGGTCGCGGATCCAGCCTTCCTCGCCCTCGGATGGTTCGCTTCATTCTCGACACCGCGGGCTCGGATCTAATCCGAGGGCGCGAATCTTGACTCCTTAAGCACTTCAATTCTGAATTAGGACTTCTGTCTTCCAAATCTTCAACTGTAGGCTTCTGTTGATATTACAGATAATCATCCTAATCTAGCCTAAAACACTCAGAAAATCCTAATAAAAATACAGAATTACGTTGTACTAAAACCAGCGTATCAAATTCCCCCATACTTAGATCTTGCTCGTCCTCGAGTAAGCTCAAAATAAATCTAACAATAAATCCTATCAAAGATCCACAGGAAGTAAAGGGAAATATGAAAAATCTACTCTCAACTGACAACCCAGACCCATGTAGAGAAATAGTGAGCAAAAACATGAAAGCTCAAATCACACACCTCACAGATACAAAATATAGCACTCAAGCTCCAAAAAGTGTAGAGCAACCTAGGATCTACCCAACATCTAAAGTGTAATCCCCCAAGCCCCAAAGTAGAATATGATCCTAAACACTCTGATTTTTCCACTCATTCTACTTCGGCGCCCTTTCGGGTTTTCACCTAATCACTCTTTTCATTTTTCTTAGGTGTGCTCACAAATACTCACATCTCTCATAAACCTCTTATTACCCCAGCCTAATGCTGGTCCGGGTTACCTGCTTTTTACCTGAGCCGCCCTTTCGGGTTTTCAACTCATCCTAGGATTTTCATGCCTTTTTCTCTATCGTTATGGCTTTTTTTAATATTTTTTTAATTTAACTGAATCAAATAAAAGAAATAGAATGCAACTGTACATATAATACAAATATAGCAGTGAATCCCTTCCCCCATACTTAAACCCTTCATCTGGTGGAGGGAATGATGGATAACCTGGCCACTGTGTCTGCCAGAAAACAGTTGCCCGCCTCTGATGCTCATAAAATGCCTCCAATGAACGATCCATAGCATCCTGGCGTGCAGACATGGCATCCTGACAAAGAGATAAGTGTTGCATCCCACTCAACATACGATCCTCAAAACTCATACCATCTGTCCATGGCAAACTAGAGGAAGCAGAAGTAGAAGCAGAAGTGGATGCACGAGTAGCTGGGGGAGGTGCACCCCAACCAACTGTAGTCTGTGGAGCAGGATCCCATCCAGAAGGCTCAGAATAAAATCTAGCATAAAATGCAGCAGCCTGCTCATCCCAACCAACACCATCAGCCTCATACTCATCGCCAACAATCTCCTCGATGTAGATCTAGCTCGATTTTTCTCCAAAACTCCGATCCAAGCCAAACTCGAACTTCCAACAATGGTGAACAACGGCTTGATGACGAACTTTCGCGGGCGCGGATTCCTTCCGGGGGCGCGGAATCGCCGGAGCGCGCGGATGGCAGTAGCGACCGCGGATTTTGGTGGTGTGGTGATGGAAGGTTGGTGGTGGTTGATAATGGAGTTTTTGTTTGTAAGGGAGTGTTTGGTGAGGAGTGAAGAATGGATGTGGGGAAAGGGATAGGTAGGTGGAGTAGGTGGGAATTTTTTTTTTTTTTTTTTTATTTTCGGGTTTGGTTTGGTAATGGTTCGGGCTTTTTCGGGGGTTTCACCCGAAAACCTTTTATTTCAAGGGTTTCACCTGAAAGCCTTTTATTTCGGGGGTTTCACCCGAAAACCTTTTATTTTTATTCTTTTTATTTTTTTATTTTTTTATTTTTTTATATTTATTTTTTTTATTTGAATAAATTACAATAAAAATCAGGCCGATCCGCGGTCTCGGATCGTATCCGCGGTCGCGGATCTTGCCGCGGTCTCGGATCAAATCCGGGGTCGCGGTTCGAGCCGAGGGCGCGGACACCTCTCCGTCTTCCGTATTTAGATTGGGAAAATTGTACCTGCAAGTTAGCCCGACAAAACCAAAATAAAAACCAAAAATAAAACTAAACTAAAAAGATAAAAATAAAAGAAAAAGAAAAACTTACCTCGGGTTGCCTCCCGAGCAGCGCCTTTGTTTAACGTCGTTTGGCCCGACGTCCTTTATGCTTAGAAGGGATCATCATCTATCTGAAACTGGACCTTTTTCCTTTCATGTGCCATAGATAATAGGCCCTTTGATACATCAATTACGGCGCTCGCCGTCTTCATAAATGGACGACCCAACAACAAAACTGGGTCGTATCTCCCCTTACCAATCTCTAGGACATAAAAGTCCGTCGAAAAAATTAAACCATCCACCTGCACTAAGACATCTTCTAAAAATCCTTTCGGATGTGCTTTAGAGTGATCAGCCAGTTCAATAGTAATATTAGAATCCTGTAATGGCCGTAGGTCTAACTTCTCATAGATGCTAAGTGGCATGACATTAATGGATGCACCTAAATCAAGCATAGAATGCTCAATTTTAGCCTCACCAATTGCAACGGGAACAGTAAACCTCCCTGGATCCCCATACTTCTTAGGCAATTGCCTTTGAAGCATGGAAGATACATTTTTAGTATTTTCTACAAGATTAATTTTCTTAACCTGCCCCTTTTCTTTTTGCTTCCTCTTGATAGTACATAATTCTTTTAGAAATTTAGCAAACCGAGGAATACTTTGAACAAGTTTAAGCAAAGGAACATTTACCTCACACTTGGATAAGGTTTCGAAAATTTCCTTGTCATTGGTTGGCCTCCTGGTGTCTTTCAGCGCCTCAGGAAATGGTGGAGCGGGTTTTTGTGAAGCCATGGGGGGAAACGAAGGCCTGACGTAGCCATCAAATTCGGTCAGAGGGGTGATCCGCGAGCTCGGATTGGGATCCGCGGGCGCGGAATTTTTCCGTGGGCGCAGATCTCGGAATTTCCTCGATTTCTGTGCCGCGATCAGAATTGTCCTCCGATAATTTCGGCTAGTTTCCGCTGGCTGAAATTTCAATATCGAGCTCTTTCCCACTCCTTAGTGTAATTGCACTCACATTCTCTCTCGGGTTAATGGGCTGAGATAGCAGTTTTCCCGAGTCCTTAGCTTCTAGACGATTCAGAGTGGTTGCAATCTGACTTAACTGAATTTTCAAACTCTTCATTGCAGCCTTAGTCTCTTGATTTTCCTTCATAAGCTGATTGATAATGGCTGGATTTTCTTGAGGAGCCTGGGGCCTTGGCACATATTTAGGCCTGGGAACATAGTTGGGCTGACCTCCCTGTGGTGGAAAAGGTTGTTGAGGTTGTTGATTCCACCTAAAGTTAGGATGGTTTGCCCACCCCGGGTTGTAGGTATTTGAATATGGATCATTCCGAGGCCTCTGTTCATAGTTCCCTATAGCATTCACATCAGCTGTTGGGTCTTGTATGATAGGACATGCATCACAAGGATGGCTAGATTCGCCACAGATTCCACAAGCCCTTGAACTTGAAGCTCCATTGCCCGCCAACAGTTGCTTCATCATAGCTTTCAACTCCCTTACTTCAGCATTCAGGGAGTCATTAATAGAATGAACAGACCTACTGTTGGATCTCTTTCTCTGATTTCTGCTTTGCTCTGCTAGAGTCTCCAACTTCTCAAATGCCTGCCTAGGAGTGAGATTCTCATAAGAACCTCCACAAGAAGCATTCATCAGGCGCCTATCAGCATCACACAGACCTTCAATAATATAGCAAATCAGGTCTTTATCAGAATAGCCATGGTAGGGACAACTGGCTATGAGTCTCTTGTAACGCTCATAGTAGTCATACAAGTTCTCATCATCTCCCGGCTCCAAACTACTCAGCTTCTTTTTAATGGACGTTTGCTTAGCAACAGGAAAATATTTCTCCAGAAAGGCACCCTTCATCTGAGCCCAAGTAGTGATCGTCTCAGGTTTAATGTAAAGATACCATTCCTTAGCTGAATCAGCCAAAAAAAATTGAAAAGCCCTTAGCATAAGCTGATCTTCAGTCACATCTGCTGGCTTCATTCCTAAGCAGACAGAATGGAATTCTGCAAGGTTTTTATTTGGATCTTCCCCACTCAGCCCATGAAATTTAGGCAAATAGTGGAGAAGACCAGATTTAAGCTCAAACTTCACTCCTTCTCCCAGAGTGGGAAACTGTAGACCAAGCTGTTGTTGCTCTAAATTAGGCGCAGTCAGTTGCCTAATAGTGCGATCTGCCATGGTGACTAGTTGCTCTTCAACCTCTGAATCAGATGAAGAAGAAGAAGAAACTGGATCAAACTGTATGCCTAACACTTGAGCCTGAACTTGACGTCTCAACTGTCTCAGAGTGCTGTTAATTTTTGGATCAAATGGAACAACAGGAGAATTATCAGTAGAACGGGTAAGAACCATAAGACAGGTTCTTACCAATTCGGGGGATCTGGACGAATCGATCCGCGGGCGCGGAAAAATTCCGAGGGCGCGGATTTTCCGTGGGTGCGAAAAATTCCGAGGTCGCGGATTCGTCAGAAACGCCGATTAAACAGAAAATTAAAAACCGATTCCCCGGCAACGGCGCCAAAATTTGACTCGGCTAAAATCGTTGTTGCCAAGATCAAAGATAAATAACCCTAAACTACTAACTAGTATAGTAAGCAAGCAAGGGGTCAAACCCAAGAGAATCGAGATTCTGATCAATCAGCAAAGAGCAAAGACATGGGTTTTTGGAAGTTCAGGCAAACAAACAAGCAAATATCGTTGGGATTAAATCAATTGGAAGAAAACAGAGTTTATTCAATCAATTCCACCTTTTTAATCATTCGATCATTGATTCATCAACTTTTCTATTAATTCCCTAGTTAATTCCAATCCTTATAAAAGATATCCGCTTGTCCACGGTCCAAGCAGAAGGATGATATGAACAAGAACGCTTAATTCAAATCATGCAAAGTATTAAGGATAGAAGGATATTAATTCATGCAATCAAGCTACGAGTCTCATGCATAAAATAATAATCAAATACTCTTCCTCAATTCTAGTCCACGATCCTAGAAAAGAGTTGTTTCAAGGATAAATAAGATTGCACAGACAACAATCAAACCTAATCCAAACAGTAGAATATCAATCAAATTCAACAAGTTGCGCACCAAGAGAAATCAATTGATAATCATGAAGTTAAGCACAAGAGTTTTGATATTAACCAAGGGATAGAAAAGTTACCAGAATCTCACGAAATACATAAAAAGGCTTCCTTGATTAAACAAACTCCAAAGGGAAATTAGTTCTCCATATACTGAAATAAAAACCTAAAAGTAAAAGTATGCTAGAAATTGTCTCTCAATTATGCCCATAAAGTGAAACTCGAAACTAACTTAAATAGTAGAAATAAGTCTGAAAATATAAAAATATAAAAATACAAAAGATAAAATAAAGACGAAACAAAGTGGCGACGCTGAAACCCTCGATCCGCGAGCGCGGAAATAATCCGTGGTCGCGGATCTTCTCTCTTCCCTCGGCCGCGGAATCCCATCGATCTGCGAGTGCGGAGATAATCCGCGGTTGCGGATCCAGCCTTCCTCGCCCTCGGATGGTTCGCTTCGTTCTCGGCACCGCGGGCTCGGATCTAATCCGAGGGCGCGGATCTTGACTCCTTAAGCACTTCAATTCTGAATTAGGACTTCTGTCTTCCAAATCTTCAACTGTAGGCTTCTGCTGATATTACATATAATCATCCTAATCTAGCCTAAAACACTCAGAAAATCCTAATAAAAATACAGAATTACGCTGTACTAAAACCAGCGTATCAGTGTGACTGAGAAACCATGCCCCTTCAAAAGAAAATGCTATTTGTGTGTTTTGGCAAGTGCTCCAGTGGAGGCTTATCCGAGGTTAGAAGGAAGAAGTGATGTGAGAAGTGGGAGGGCTTGCCTCTGCACCATGGATTGGAATACGAGATGGAGAATGAGTTATGTTGCTTCAATTGCGCAATTGTGTGTATTTGTGTTTGGCTTATGTGTGACTAACCGTCTAATTTAGGTATTGGCCTTTAGAGTTTTGGTTGCGATTGTGGATTTTGGTTGCTGACTATAGAAACTGTTTTTAAACGTCTTATAATTTCAGCATATTATCTAGCTTGGTAGATTAGTAGCTGACCCTGCGGGGGATTATTTTTTTCAGTTATAGGTATGTTAGGAAACCGTGCAGGAGCCTTGCCTGGATGGTGGAGTGGATCGTTGAGGCACATGTCACTAGTTTGGGTTTTTCGGGTGTACTCGGGAGGATTTAT
The DNA here is from genome assembly GCA_964016875.1 of Fallopia convolvulus. Taxonomy (NCBI): domain Eukaryota; kingdom Viridiplantae; phylum Streptophyta; class Magnoliopsida; order Caryophyllales; family Polygonaceae; genus Fallopia; species Fallopia convolvulus. The sequence continues at coordinate 46,489,852 of OZ024720.1, read as the reverse complement.
TATTATTAGTAGTTCTGTTGAATTATTAGTAGTTCAATCACTTGTGCTTAAAAGTGTTTTCATACGAGGCTTTACTTGAAGATTATGTTTCGGTCTTGCTTACATTGTTATTGCTTGAGGACAAGCAAGTTTAAGTATGGGGTATTTTGATGTCTCTTTATTTGGTGGTGTTTTATATATGATTCCCTTTGTAAATATGTTTCTTTTTCCCCTTTTCTTGTGTGTTTTGTTCCTTTTTAGCTTAGTTCCCGTATTTCTATGAGATTCGGAGACTATGCGCGTTTTATGTGTTTTGTAGGTGTTTTGGCATGGATCAAGGGTCGTTTTGAAGGAGAATCGGAACATGGAGCAAGGCCCGAGCTTAAGAGGGAAAGAGAGGAGCAAGCCATGAAGAAGAACAAGAGAAAAGCCAACCAGAAGAAGGTGGAACGAGGTCCGGATCGAGTTAGAACCAACGCCGGACCCGAGATGATTTTTCGACCTCGGACCGACTTGCCCAGTAAGTCGGGCCCGAGGTGCTCCGTGTCGGTCCGAGTCGGTCGCTGGCTTGATTGGGCTCCAAGGCACGAAATTGTAAACTACCACTTTTGCCCCTCATCTATTAAGGCTCTCTTGTCTTCTAATTAGAGGAGGTTCCCACACACTAAGGAGGAACCAACTCTCAAAAACTCTCAAGAGGATACTTGGAGAGCAAGGAGGAAGGAGAGGAGAAGGAGAAGAGAGGGAATCGGCATAGGAGAAGGAGATTTGATAGGTTTGGTTGATAGATTAGCTTTGCCTTGTTTTGATTTTGTGGATTTGGAAACCTTGGATTGGAGTTTGTGGATTGCTTTTGATTTGTGAATGAAATTTGGCTTTGGTTTGAGATTGATGATGTTGATTGCTTTGCTTTGTGATTTGTTTGCTTTCTTTGTTTGCCATATGGAGTAGATCTCCTTGATCTTGGGTTATGGGGGAAAACTCTAGCTAGGTTGGGCTAGAAACCCCAATTCCATAAGCCTTGAGTGCTTGATCTAGGAACCCACTCTACATAGAGCTACAATTCCTTATGAAAGTAAGGAATCAAGGCTTGTGATTGGCAAAGTAACGAAATTGAACATTTGTCCATCTCAAGACCTTGCTTTGAAGGGGATTTCCCCAATGATCGATGTGTAGAAGTGGTTGGAACGAGGGTGAAAGCACCTCGATCCTATTCCGATCATCACTTGAATTGGGGTGGAAAAGCCTTAATCTACTAGAGAAGGAACCCAAAAGCCCAAGATCTACTTTCAATCTTTGAGTTCGACAAAACCAGCTACATCGGGCCCGACTTGCTCTACGTCGGTCCCGACTTCCCTCTTTGTCGCCAACATTGGGCCCGACGTGACACTTGTGTCGGTCCCGACTGTTCTCTTTGTTTTCCTTTGTTTTAAGTTCTCCTTTCCAGCTTTCTAGTGTTTAGGCACCTCAATCGAGTAGATTTCCCGAGCGTTCGACACCCACCACGTGCTACAACGGGGTCGGGTTATAAATTATATCTCTAGACCCTCGCATTCGTGAGCGATCAAAAGATTGGCGCCGTTGCCGGGGAATTCTAAGTGCATTGAGTGCCAATTTGGTGAGTTTCTTGTGTTTTGGTAGTGATTTGGGTGAGGGAATAGCCCAAACCCTTTGTTTGTTTTTGATTTGTTTTGGTTTGTGTCTTTGTTTCGTAGGTGTATGCGAGCTCGTTTCTCCCGAGGAACACTTGAGCTTGAGTTTGTGAGTGATCCGGAAAGTATTCTCAAAGAAGCCCGAAGAAGGAAAAGGATGGAGAATCAAGCTCTCCATGGTGATGAGGAGTTGGCTCGACTTAGGGCCGAAATGGCTAGATTGCAACTTGAGAAGGACAATCAAGAGGCGGTGGCAAGAAGAGAACGGGAGCAACGGATGAGGGCCGAGGCTCAACTCAACGCTCTACCCCGAAATGCACGCCAATACATGCATCCGGAGTTGAGGGTACCCGAACCGGTTATTGTGCCTCCCGAGGTTGCCAAGAATTTTTAGATCAAGACGCAATTCATCTCCCTCATCAAGCGTGATCAATTCGAGGACCGTCCACATGAGTGTCCCATAGAGCACGTCAAACGCTTTGTGGACATGTGTGAGACGATCTCTACCGACGAGGAGACGTTGGAGTATGTGCTTCTAAAGGCGTTCAAGTGGTCACTTGGGGGCAAGGCCACACATTGGCTCGAGAGTCAAGCCCCTAGGTCGATCACAACTTGGAAGGCACTCCATGATGCTTTCTTGATGAAGTTCTTCCCGCCCTCAAAGACAACCGAGCTAAGAAGGAAAATTGCAAGCTTTCAACAAGGTCCGAATGAGCCTCTCTTCGAAGCATGGGACCGTTTCAAGGAGATGTTGCGCCAATGTCCTACTCATGGCCAACAACCATATGTGCTCCAAGACATCTTTTTCCAAGGCATCAATCCGGCAACGAAGGACAAGCTCAATCTCCACACCGATTGTGGGTTCATAGACTTGACACCGGATCAAGCTTGGGAGCTACTTGACAAGCTATCCGATTATGAGGCCATGTATGGGGTGAGTCAAGCTAGCAAAGAGGTGAAAGTTCAAGGTGAAGGTGCAAGGAAGTTATATGATCCAAAGGGAGAATACATTGACAAGGATGTGAAGCTCCAATTCCTTGAACGTGAAGTGAGCAAGCTTAAGAGGAAAGTCTACTACTACAAGCAAAATGCTAGAGCTTGTGAGGAGTGTGGATCCTTTGCACATGCTACACAAGTTTGTCCGAATGTGAGCCAAGTGCGCTTGACCGAGCAATTTGAGGAGGCAAACTATGTTCGAGGAAATTTCGGTGGAAGAGGCAACTTCAACAATGGTGGTAATGGCCGGTGGAACAACGGTCAAGCTCAAGGCTACAACAACAACTTCAACCAAAACGAGCCAAGGGCGCCGCAACCACCACCATATAGGCCACCAGGATTCAATGAGCTACAATCATTGGCTCAAGAGATGAGGGATGGGTTCAAGGAGATGAGGACCCAATTCAATGAGTTTGGTGCATGGAGGAGGCAAGTCGACAATCAATTTGCCCAAATTGCAACTCAAGCCCCGAGAGAGAATGGGAGACTTCCGGGCCGACCCGAGGAGAACCCCCGAGCTCAAAACAATCAAAATGAAGTCCGGGCAATTGGATTGAGAAGTGGCCAAACCTACCCGAGCCACACATGCCTAAGAGGAATGAAGAGAGCCGGACCGACTTACCCAGCAAGTCGGGTCCGAGGTTCCCTGAAGTCGACCCAGCAGGAAGATCAACTCCTCTGCCCCCGACCGAGGTTGAGGGTAAGTCGGGCCCGACGTACCCAGATGTCGATCCGACTACTCTGCCTCAGCTCTGCCCCAGGTCCGTGATACACGACATCGGGCCCGACGTGGTGCCTAAGTCGGTCCAACCAGGAAATGTTGCAAGTGAAGTGGGGAAGTCCAAGGAGGTTGATCCAAGCAAGATTCAAGGTGCAACAACTCTTCCATATCCCTCAAAGAAGCCGAAAGATGTTGTTGAGAACAAGTTCAAGAGGTTTCTCAAGCTTTTGCAAGGTTTGAACATCTCTATCCCGTTCACCGATGCATTGAGCGAGATGCCATCCTATGCCAAGCTTTTAAAGGAGATTTTGAGCAAGAAGAGGTCCATAGTTGAAATGCAAGATGAGGTCAAGACCTTGGAGTTACCGCAAAAGCTAGGAGATCCCGGTCGGTTTGCTATCACTATTGGTGTGGGGTCTCAAAACTTCCAAGCCTTATGTGACCTTGGGGCAAGTGTTTCGGTGATGCCTGCTAGTATTTGGAGAAGGGCAAATTTAGGTGAAATTGAGCCGGCCGATATGTCCCTAACTATGGCCGAGGGTTCCATCATCAAGGCTAAGGGAATATTGGATGACGTGCCGGTGCGAGTTGGAAAGTACTTTGTTCCCGATGATTTCGTGATCTTGGACATGCACGAGGACCCCTTGGTCCCAATAATCTTAGGAAGACCATTCTTAACTACGGCGGGGCAAGGTTTGATGTCAAAAACGGCAAAGTTTCCTTTGAGATTGGTGAAAAAAAGGTCGATTTTCACTTCAACAAGGCTTTGAATGAGCCGGACGCCTTGGCTATCCTCAAACTTGAAGAGAGTGCCAAGAGAAAAAGAGAAGAAGTGGAAGTTGCTAGAGAGGTCATTGTGTTGAGAAGTGATGAAGGGTTCAATAAACAAATACAAGCAAGGGAGTTGTTGGAGCAAGTTGAGGAACAAGATGAGTCAAGGATCAATGCTAGCCCAAGGAGAAATGAAGAGTATCCTTACTTATATCCTTTTGATGTTGGTGATGACCACAATTCTTTCCAAACTTTTGATTCCTACATTTGTTTAAGTGATTTGAAAGATGACTTAGGAGACTCCTACATTTGCCTTAGTGACTTGAAAGATGAATTGGTAGAATCTCCTAGGAATTCTTTTGATAACTTTGGTGTAGGAAAAGAGGAACATGATGGAGCAAGTAAGGAGGAGAAATCTCATTCGTTGGAGGAGTATGATGAGAGAGGCCCGAGATCGGAGAGCCATGCCTATATAGACCATCGTTGGTGGTTTTATGGGTATGAGGGCAATGGGAATGGGCACAACAATGGCGAGCAATTCACCGTGTTTCACCCGCCATGAGATTGAGGTTAGGAAGTCAAGCTAGTGACTCTAAACGAGCGCTTCTCGGGAGGCAACCCGAGCTAGTAGCTTTCTTTTCGTAATTTTAGTTTGATTTTCTTAGTTTAGCCTAGCTTTTCTCTAACCAATCTCTATCTAGTGTTTTGTGGATTTTTGGTGTTGTGTATTCTTCAAGGTTGTGTAGGATTTGAGGTGAAAAAAAAAATGGAAATATGGAGGAAGAAGTTGCAAGAGGATGGAGTAAAATTGGTGACCCGAACACCCCACATCGAGCCCAGGTAAGTCGGGCCCGACACAGGGACGTCGGTCCACGACGTCGGTCCGACCCGATCGGACTGGGTGGAATGCCATTTTTTCCCTTTGACCTAATTTGTCCCTTTCCCCCATTAAATGCCATGCCCCACCTACCTACCATCTTTATATTAACCACCATTCCAAAAATACAACCCATCTCCCTCACACTCTCAAAATCGGCCCCCCTCTCACCATACTCGATCCACACATCTCTCCCTTTATTCATCTCGATCCAATCACAAAAAGGCCTCCCTAGCCCGATTCCAAAGAGAAATTTCGAGTTCAATCTCGTTCTTCATCCCCCATCTCGATCTAGGTTGAGAAAGTTTGAGTTCTAAGTAGATTGTTTGTTTAAAAGTCCAATACTCTTCAAATCCGGTACCATGGAGACTAGAGCTTCATCATCTCATGCGGAAAGACCGAAGAAGAAGTCCAAGAAGTCAAGAAAATAGCCAAAGTTGGATGATGTTTACTTGGAGGATGATGAGCAAGTTGAGAGTTATGCAAGGTATATGGCGCTTGAGCATCACACAAGGTGGCTTGATTGGGAAACCGTGAAGAAGATGGGCATGGATCAAGCTCTTCCAAGGTGCTACTCCCACATCGGTCTCAATGGGATACTAAGGTGGGACAACACCCACTATCCCGCCCTCACCTCGGAATTCATGGCCACTTTTGAATGCACTTATGATAATATGGAGGATGAGGAAGGGGCGATCACCTTCCAATTGGGCAATGAGGACCACAATCTCTCTCTTAGGGACTTGGCTACATACTTCGGGTTTCCATGTCCAAAAGAAGAGACCGACGTCGACAACGAGAAGGTGAACCAAGTGTGGCGGCATGTGGCCGGGAAGAGCAAGATGAGAAAGGGCGCCACCACAACCGAGATTGCTAGCCCTCTTTTTCGGGTCATGGTGCGAGTTTTGTGTTTGCACCTCATGGGGAAAATGAAGAAGATGAGCGCTTCCAAGGCTTGATGGCCAACCTCCGAGCCACGCACCAAGCTCCAACATTGGCGGACCGAGGTACACATGACATCGGGCCCGACTTCCATCAAAGTCGGTCCGGTGCCTTCTATGGTGATGAGGTCCCGAGGCACTATGAGCATGGAGAGGGGAGTGGTGCAAGGCAAGAACAAGCTCAAGGTGGCAGTTATGAAGGCTACGCCCAATGGTATGGTCCGGGAATGGTGTTTCCCAAGCGACAACAAACGGTGGACATGTCCTTCTTGGCCAACCAAATGGCCCATCTTCAACTTCAACAAGAGAATGTTCTTCAAGAGGTCCATCAAGTGAATCTTCAACAACAATACATGTACCAACAACAACAACAATTGCTTCAACAACAAGGTGCTTTCCAAGCTAGCCAAGAAGAGATGAACCGAGCCCTCGGCTACACTAGGCGAGAGGTGGATGAGCTTAGAGAGGTGGAGGACCAAAGGTGGCGGGTCCAAGATAGCTTCAACACATGGATGAGCGGGAACTTCCCTTCCCGTGAGGACCAATGGACGCGCCCGGATCCTCAACTCCAACCACCACCACAAGACTTCTACCAAGAGCAAGTGTACGAGAGGGAGCGGCAAGCGAGACTCCAAAGAGGATATAGGCGTGACAACCCCTTCGAGTGATTCTAGACATGCCATTGAAGAATAAAGAAATTGTGAGCTCTTTGTACTCTTCTCTCTTGCTTTTAAGTTTTGGTTTCCTTGTTTGATGGGGACATCAAAATTTTAAGTATGGGGTGGGGGTAAGTGTGCTCATGATTTCACTTGCTTGTGTGTGTTTGTTATTTTGAGGATATTTGGTTTTCGGTTTCTAGTTTGTGTTTGGGATGTTTGTTTCTTGGTTTGTGGTTTGATGAATGACATGGATGATTGATTTGGTTTTGAATGGATGAGTCTTTGTTTTTTGTTTTGTATAGAGAAATTTTTGCAAAAATCCATAAAAATTTGAAAAATTGTGTTGAAAACAACAAAAAGATTTTGTGTTTTGTAGTTTTTGGACTAGAAATTCCCATCTTAGATGTCCAAATGAAAGCTAATGATGATGTGAGCATGTAAATTCCTTTGCATATTTTTGGATGGTTTAGCCTCTAAAAAGATGTTGCTTTTGATGTGATCATGATATCTTGCTTGTTTTATTGAACATGTGAGTTCTAGGATGAGTTCTTATGCAACTAAGTATGAGTGACCCTTGTGAGATTGATTTTTGGCCATTTTAGGGATGCTTGTTCATATTTGCATATCCCTCATGTTTCTTGTGTGATTAGCTCATGCATGCTTAGTAAAACTTGCTATTGCGGTGTTTATCTATTTTCCAAGACCGTCATGAGATTTGTCCTAGCATTGTCACATTGATTTTGAACTTTGTTCTTTTTGTCACATAAATGTTCCATATCCTACCATGAAGTGAATCCTTTGTTTGTAGCCCCGTTTTAGCCTAGGCCTTTGTTTGAAACTCCTCAAAAATATTATTCCTAGCCTTATATGACTTGACCCTTATGGGATTGGACTTTAGAAGAGAGGTTTGGATTGTATTTGAAGAGTTGAGATTCTCTTTGGTTTAAGGGCAAAGAATGGTGTTATGAATCATGTGGGTAGTGCATCTTTGTTGTGCAAAAAGAAAATGAAAAAAAAAGAAAGAAAGAAAGAAAGAAAGAAAATGTTGGAAATGGAAAGTGGAATGAAGGTAAAGAGCTTAAGTGAGGAAAAAGGGTCCGACCGAGTTACACACCACATCGGGCCCGATGTCATAAGAAATTCGGTCCAGTGTAGAAAGTGTGGAAAATCAAAGATGAAGTGGAATGTTAAGTGAAATTTTGGGTTGAGAGGAAAAATGTTAAGTCTTTTGGATGAGTGTGAAATTGATTGTGGAATTTTGGTGAAGATGGTGAGAGTTTAGGTTGTTCAATCCCCATTGTAAGCACCACAAGACCAAATAATTCCTACCTTGAGAAATACCAAAAGCCCCATTACAACCCGGCCGAATGGAACCTCTTTGAGGACCTCCATTGAGCCAAGTTCGAATTCTTTGTGTACTTTGTATTAGGCATCTCTAGGTGGAGGATTTGGTGATATTATCTTCAATAGTAAAGTCCTTACTTGCATGATTTTTGAGCTTGAGTGTTCATTGCTATACCCATACACATGATGAGTGATACACATTCACATAATCCTAAAGTGATGCTTAGTTGCATTGACTCTATTCCTTGGAACACATAATCATGTGTGATGATGTAATCTTGCTTGAATATCAATCACTTGTGCTTAAATGTGTTTTCATACGAGGCTTTACTTGAAGATTATGTTTTGGTCTTGCTTACATTGTTATTGCTTGAGGACAAGCAAGTTTAAGTATGGGGTATTTTGATGTCTCTTTATTTGTTGGTGTTTTATATATGATTCCCTTTGTAAATATGTTTCTTTTTCCCCTTTTCTTGTGTGTTTTGTTCCTTTTTAGCTTAGTTCCCGTATTTCTATGAGATTCGGAGACTATGCGCGTTTTATGTGTTTTGTAGGTGTTTTGGCATGGATCAAGTGTCGTTTTGAAGGAGAATCGAAACATGGAGCAAGGCCCGAGCTTAAGAGGGAAAGAGAGGAGCAAGCCATGAAGAAGAACAAGAGAAAAGCCAACCAGAAGAAGGTGGAACGAGGTCCGGATCGAGTTAGAACCAACGCCGGACCCGAGATGATTTTTCGACCTCGGACCGACTTGCCCAGTAAGTCGGGCCCGAGGTGCTCCGTGTCGGTCCGAGTCGGTCGCTGGCTGGATTGGGCTCCAAGGCAGGAAATTGTAAACTACCACTTTTGCCCCTCATCTATTAAGGCTCTCTTGTCTTCTAATTAGAGGAGGTTCCCACACACTAAGGAGGAACCAACTCTCAAAAACTCTCAAGAGGATACTTGGAGAGCAAGGAGGAAGGAGAGGAGAAGGAGAAGAGAGGGAATCGGCATAGGAGAAGGAGATTTGATAGGTTTGGTTGATAGATTAGCTTTGCCTTGTTTTGATTTTGTGGATTTGGAAACCTTGGATTGGAGTTTGTGGATTGCTTTTGATTTGTGAATGAAATTTGGCTTTGGTTTGAGATTGATGATGTTGATTGCTTTGCTTTGTGATTTGTTTGCTTTCTTTGTTTGCCATATGGAGTAGATCTCCTTGATCTTGGGTTATGGGGGAAAACTCTAGCTAGGTTGGGCTAGAAACCCCAATTCCATAAGCCTTGAGTGCTTGATCTAGGAACCCACTCTACATAGAGCTACAATTCCTTATGAAAGTAAGGAATCAAGGCTTGTGATTGGCAAAGTAACGAAATTGAACATTTGTCCATCTCAAGACCTTGCTTTGAAGGGGATTTCCCCAATGATCGATGTGTAGAAGTGGTTGGAACGAGGGTGAAAGCACCTCGATCCTATTCCGATCATCACTTGAATTGGGGTGGAAAAGCCTTAATCTACTAGAGAAGGAACCCAAAAGCCCAAGATCTACTTTCAATCTTTGAGTTCGACAAAACCAGCTACATCGGGCCCGACTTGCTCTACGTCGGTCCCGACTTCCCTCTTTGTCGCCAACATCGGGCCCGACGTGACACTTGTGTCGGTCCCGACTGTTCTCTTTGTTTTCCTTTGTTTTAAGTTCTCCTTTCCAACTTTCTAGTGTTTAGGCACCTCAATCGAGTAGATTTCCCGAGCGTTCGACACCCACCACGTGCTACAACGGGGTCGGGTTATAAATTGTATCTCTAGACCCTCGCATTCGTGAGCGATCAGTGTTGTTTGGAATATTTTGAGGAGAATTCGGGAAGGGTTATTTGGTAATTTTGTTTATGCATTTGGGCATTCAAACATGTTTTATATTCAGTTTTATAAATCTGAAAGTTGGATGTTTTACTTGTTTTCTCATCGTGCCCGGGTTGTAAGATCCTAAAGTGTTGTTGTCAACCCACCTAAGTGGTATCTGGTAAGGTCTACTACCAAGTAGTGCCCGGTGGAAAGACGGGGTATTATAGCCTTCTCATCCAATCAAACATTGATTGTCTCCCTTAATCTCTACAAGGGAGTAAGAGTAACCACACCGAATGACTTCTTAGATACCTCTGAAGGGTAAGAGCTAGCCTCATCCATGAGCACAGACTAGGAACTTGCAATGCCACCATTCATAATAAAAACGTGGCCACATGGGTTTCTAAGAATGAAGCCAAAATCAAGACGTCTGCTTTATTCTTCACCCCATCGAAGTTGAGTTTTACAAAATAAGGTTATGCAGCTACCCATTTAATCCCATCTCTTTTCCTTCTCAGTTTTTTGGCCTTCGCCCCAATCTTTCACTTGTTTTTTTCGATGAATTCAATGTTTTTTTTTTTCATTTAGTGTGTTTTTGGACATTCGACTGAACGCGTTTTATTTTTGAAAAATCAAATGCTCCACCGTAAGAAGACAAGCCATTCAAACTCCTCTTTTATCGTTAGATCTATGTCATTGAGTTGATTTGGTTGCAGACTTGTGGGGTGTGGTGGTGGTATAAGAGAAGGTGTGGAAGGTCTTCGGAATTCCCATTAACTTGTTACACTAGATCGGTGCCATCATGTGCATTTCTGCCGGTCTTTTTTTGTTGGTAGTTTGTTATCGGCTATTTTCTAGAGGAAGTTCTTCATTTTTGCCGACAAATGAAGTTTCCAAATCAAGTGTAGGTTGTAATTGGTTATTCCTTTTTTATTGATCATCTACATTGCCGAACTATCCATTCCTGCTTGGTCGTCTATCCAAGATCATGTTGTTTGGGATGACAACATTTTTTATACGTTCAATGTCTCATTACCTAAGTTTGCTTGTCATTTTTTCAATATTCCATTTTTTTTATTGTTGTTGATGTACTCAAATACCCATTCATCTTCTCTTATTTTCTAAGACTTCCATTTTTCTAATGGCTTAGGGCCAACCCAATAGTCTTTCCAAAACTTAATGGTTTTCCTATCCCGTACTTGCCAAATGAGGCCTTCGAATAACAAGTCTCATAGCCTCATTAATTTTGCATCTTTTTGTATTGTAGTAGTCCTTTAGTTTTAAGGTGCTTCTCAATCATGATTTTGACCCAAGGGTTTTCGGTTTAGAAAGAATTTTCTAAAGTAGCTCCATTTGGTAGGCTATGTTCATATCCTCGATTTTGGCAATCCCAAAGCCCTCATCACAAAGGGGTCTATAGATTGAGCTCCAATTAATTAGTGATTTGTATTTATTCTCTTTATTCTAGAAGAAATTTTTTTCGACCTTATCAAGCTCCTTATTTTTTGTAGCTGAGGCTATCTTTTGGAGGTTAACCTTTTGGCATGAGATTTCACAATACTCGTTAATGATATATTTGCCTTGGAGCATTCTAGTCATCAATGATATATTAAGGCAAGGAGATGTTGGTTTCTGCTCTATAGATTACGGTCTCGATAGGGTTGATTGATTGATAGTTGAGTTGGAGTTTCTTAACAAGAACCTCGGTACCCAAGATAAAGAGATATGGGAGATAAGGCCCCTTGTCTTAAGCCCCGTAAAAGGAAAAATTGATATATGTGTTCATTACTAAGAAGAACTGAGAAAGACTATTGTGAAGCATTCTTTAACCCAACCTATCAATTTGAGGCAAAAACCAAACTTTTCCATTACTTGGAGAATGAACTGCCAATTAACCTTATCATAGGCTTTTTCTTTGTCAAGTTTGATTGCAGACCATCAACTCTTATCTTTTTTGTTTCTGAATGAATGAAAGATTTCGTGTGCAATTATGGTGTTGTCTTAGATGCTTCTTTCGGTGATAAAGGCACCTTGAAATTAAATTCTAAAACAAAATAACAACCATAAAATTCTTAAGTAACTTAAAAAATTGAGTCTTTTGTCGGAAACCACCCGTAAGATAGCTCATATTGCGTTTAACCACCCGTATAATATCAATTTACCGTAAACCACCCTTTTAATCAATTCCGTCAAAAAATGACCACCCCTTGGACATCCCCCGTTAGTCGATCGTTAAAGTGCGTGTGGGCTTAATATTTTAATAATTTCCTTTCTATTTTATTGCCAAGATGACCCCATTAATGATGAAAAAGCTTCAGATGAATGATTTTCTTCGGATGGTGCTCGAATTCGAGATCTAGAGTCTGTCCGCACCCTCTTTTTGAGTTCGTCCGTCGGAAAGTTCTCTCTACCAATAATCCTTCGATGACTGTCAATCCAACACCACCTCTAACTCTGGTTTTTGCTGCGACAAGATGTACCGCCTCGCCATCTCCAACCTCCTTGAGCATTACCAGAACCGCATCGAGATTGTCTAACTTGACGATTCCACTAGCGAGATTTGAGCCGACTCCAATCTCTCCTTCTACCACATGTATCCTCCCACCAAGACCACTTTCATCCCTTACAAGGAGTGATAGAAGCCCTATCTCCTCACCACTTCCTCTGAATCTGGCCCTCTCACTTCCTTTGACAAGTATGGGACCGAGTTTGATGCTAATCGAGCAAACCCTAATTCCTTTTTCGATTTTGATTTCTCAATTTTCCCTTTAAAATCGCGATAAAGGAGCAAGATTGGAGGCCGAACGAGCAAGATTGGAGGCTGACCAAGCAAGCTGGTGAGAAGGGGAAGTCGGTGGAAGCAATTGTGCAGTGGCGCAAGATCTCGCCATGGTTGCCGCCCTCTTGTAACTACTTCCCTTATGTAGGCTTATAATTAGGCTTTTATATGAAATTGAAGAGGTTAGATTTGGTTTGGTGGAGAGGTTTGAGTTGCAGAGGTTAGATTTTGGTGGAAATTTGATCGATGTGTGGGGAGTGGAGAGTGAAGAGATAGGAAATGAATGATTTGGGGTAAGAGATGAGATTTGGGTTGAAGATGGAGTTTTGTTTTTTTAATAATTAATTTTCTTAGTACTAAGATTATAATATAATTTAAAATAAAGGGTAAATATGTAATTTTATTTTTTAAACAGATCTGTAACGGAATTATCGAGCCGGGTGGTTAATTTGTAACGGAATTCACTATAAGGGTGGTTTGCGGTAATTTGTTATTGGCCGGGTGGTTATCTCTAATATGGTGTATCATACGGGTGGTTTCCGACAAAAACCTCTAAAAAATTACACCTAATCATATCTTTATAATTAAATACTTTTACCAAATGTCCGTAGAGCACATTATAGAAAAATTCATAATAAAAAAGCTTAATTATCAATGGTCTAAGGTCTCAATGGGTAGACATAATTATGTAAAGCCCTACCATTTACATGATGATCATGGAATGTTCTATTTAGCTACAAAATCATATTTGATTTCTCCCATGTGAAAATTTTCTTTAGATCGTTAGATGTCACACTCATGAAGTATATGATACCTTTTCCTTGTACAAAAAGAATGTAAGTAATAACAAATCAATTGGTTTAACATAAACTGTATTTTTTTGCTAAATGAAATTTTTCGAAATATTAGGAATTTAAGTTCTTAGAAAATTAAAAAATGTTTATGATATAAGAATAAAATTTATGTATTGAGCATATAATAAGTACATAAGAAATCTATCTATCTATATACTAAAGTAAGAGTCTTTCTACTTACAAGCCGACATCTCATTCATTTTGTATATGCGTCTATGAGGGCATTTTTGTACCCCTTACTTTGTCTTAAGGTGACCTTAAAGAATATCCCTTGGATAATGAATGACCTAAAAAGAATGAAAAAGGGCATTTTTATCCTAATCCATCTCCAACACTCAAATTAATTAACCAAACAATAAGGAATATTCAAGATATGAATAAATATAAACATGTTAATTTATATAAGGTGAGGTGGAGGGAGACGAAACCAAACCCTATACCAACTAAAAAAATGTCTCTTTAGACTTAATAACATGAGCCACCCTATATCTATTATCATGTCTTATACTCCCCCAAAATCAACTAAAAAAAATTCCAATAATATCTCAAAGACTATATACTACAACTCAACATCCCACATCTCGTCATTGGCAACCTAAATGAGATACAACGTCAATTGAAAAAAGGGCAAGGAAGACCCTATTGTAAACCACTTCTATAGAGTTGTTCAATTAAAAATGAATGTGATTTGAGTGACATTTTTTTCTCATGGAAATGAATTTACATGGTGGAAACAAAATGTGCGAGAAATAACACCTATGAAAAACTAGATAGGGTGTTAGTACGCGATCAAATACTGCAACTGATCCTTGGAATGACAACGTAAAACCATGCATTCACAACCTCAAATCAAAACATTGCATTTAAATATTCCAATCGTGATAAAAAAAACCTTGATAGTAATCTTTTTAATGCCCCTCCAACAAAGCAAGACAAATACTTTTGGAAAACAAAATAAAGATTTTTGTTAACTAGATGAGTCTCCCTTTTATACGAACTTTAAACCTATTTCGAAGACTAATGTCATTCAAAAATAACTATGAGCTTAGAGATATTCTGACTAATGAAACATATTTACCAAGAGTAAATCATAAATAATGGACTATAACTGATGCAGTGCTGATAATCCAAGTGCTAGACGACAAAAAGGATGATTAAATAAGAGAATAAATTGAGGATATATGACACATACAAGTGCAAAACTATCAGCATGTCATGATGACATTTGTGAAATCACACACCTTACAAAAATATTCACAAATACCAAAGTCTCCTTATGTCAAACCATTCAAAACAGTTTCGCCAGTGTACAAACAACTTGTACGATTAATGAGCTCAAAGCATAAATATCCAAGAGCAAGTGAAACTCCCACGAAACTCAAGTATGAATAGTGCGCACATCCTACATGACGGTTGACTACCTTGGATAGTTGGCACGTTGAGTAGCCACAAGATGAAGTAGCAAGTTACGAAGACTCCAACCATTGATAAAGTTTATTATGCTACATGCCAAACCAACTGACTTATAATACAAGTCATATCAACCTCCTCATCCACCAATCAATAAGGCACATCTCACATGTCTGCTCACTCATCCCACATTGGAGAATCTCAAAACTCCAACCAAACCTCATCTTCCACCAATGACAACACAACACATCACACACCTCACATTCCACCATTCAATGGTCGACACATCAAATGTCAATAAACTTCTCCTACATCGAGAAAGTCCAAACTCTAACCCTTTCCAATGCCTATAAATAATCGAAGAAGGCGAAGGTTGCAAGGGTAAAAAACATCTCTAGCTTAAGATAATTCCTTGTTAGTACAGACTCGACATGTTAAAACATTATGAAGAACCTCACTATTTACGAGAGGGAATCCAAAAAGGTTCCTAGTCTCAATTTGTAAGAGAAAGAACACAGAATGAATTGTGAAAGCTAAGTAGAATTCTAGAGTAAGAGAAAGAGCGCGCATAATCTAAACGCGAATAATAAGAATTTTAAAATCTCTTTATAATGTGCATTATCATTTGCACACGTAGAATAAGAGTAAAATCTTATGCTTGTACGTTCGTTTATTAGTTCAAAACCTCATTATTAGCGCTTGTTTATTTAGGGTTTCAACACTAGCGCCGGCTGTGGGTACGTTTTCATCCTAGGAAGGTTCGACATTATAAATTCTCACTTAAATGACTTATCCCAACAACCAATTCCCGCAACATCTTGACAACGCGCCTATGGGAGCAGACAAGGTCAAAAAGCATCGGGAAGAAGGCCATGCTTGTTCCATGTTGTTAGAAAAGCATAAGAATCTAGTGTTTGTTGTTGCCTTGGAAGAACATAATGTAAATATTGAGGTGCATAATCGTGAACTAAGGTTTTGAATGAGTTTGAAAAAGGTGTTCGCCCCTTTTGAGAGTATGCGAGAGAAGTTACACATTGGTGAATATCTGACTGAGCTTGTGGTTCAACAAATTAGACAGTAATTAGGATACAACCAGTACGCCATGGATCCACGAAATGAAGAGGATACCGTGTTCATTACTCAGTGAGAAACTTTTGGTTACAAAGTTATGCCCTTCGGTTTGAGGAACGTGGGGGACTTCTAGCGACTTGTGGATCGGTTATTTAAGGAGCAATTGGGGAAAATGTATCTGCCTATGTGGAGGACATAGTGGTTAAAAGTGGGACAACAGAGGAACATTTGGCTGACTTGGTCGAGGTTTTTATACACTCAGACAGTTCAAGTTGAGCCTCAACCCCGAGAAATGCGGCTTTGGCATTTTTACAAGTAAATTCCTGGGCTTCATGATTAGCGCGCGATGAATTAATATTAATCCGCCAAACATTGTGTCTATCACCGAGATGTGTCACCCCGATCTCGCATTGATGTTCATTGTTTGAATGGAACGGTCAATTATCTCCATAAGTTCTCCTCTTATTTGGTTGACCATACGCTTCCTTTTTTCACGGTACTCAAGAAGAATAATAAATTCGCCTAGAATGAAGATCTAGAGCAATCATTCCAAGATTTGAAGGAGTTTTTGTCGAAGTTGCCAACCTTATCAACCCTTGCCGCTAGCAAAGAATTGCAGATATACATAGTCGTGAATCAACAGATAATTAAAGGTGTCCTAACAAGGGAATCAATGTTCCCCGTCTATCAGCAAAGACCTTCCAATTTCTTAATAATCTGTTACATTCAAGATGGGGATCTTCTTAATTATCCAACTAAGACTCTAAAATTGAAACTCAATTGTGGGAATCGACTATACTGCTAGGGGTTTGCAGAACCCATGTTGTTTTGCATCGACGAACCCACTCAAGGACAAATACTTAAAGAAACTCACGAGGAGCTTTATGGAAGGCCATCCATGATGGTGCTCTCTAGCGCATAAGATTATAAGGTTGGGTTTGTACTAGCCTATCTGGAGGAAGGACACCAAGACTCACGTCTAAAAGTGTGATAGGTGCCAGAGTCATGTTAACATCCAACAAACACTTGTATGTGCACTATAATCAATTCACGCACCCTTCCCTTTTGCAATGTGGGGAAATGGACATTTTAGGTCTATTTCCAAAGATGGTGGGACAAAACATTTTGGTGATTGTCGACTACTTCACTAAGTGGGTCAAAGTTGAAGCAATGGCGACGATCACGAAAGCAAAGTTTTGCTCATTTTTATGGAAAAATCTCATTTTCCGCTTCGGGGTTCAAATAAAAATCATGACGGACGATGGCCCGCAAGTTTACTCTAAGGAAATGCACACTTTCGGTATGGAAAAATAGGCTATAAGAAAATGCGCACTTTATGTACTGCTTCAGGATTCAAATAACCATCGTGATGGTTATTCGACGTTCAAAAAACCATCATGACGGACCATGACCTACAAGAGAAGAAATCAAGGACATATGACACACGCAAGCGTGAAAATCTCATCAGGGCATGATGATGCTAGTGAAATCACGCACCTTACAAAAACATTCACAAATATCGAAGTCTCCTTTCACAAAAGCACGCCAAACCATTCAGTGTACAAACAACGCATTTAATGAAATAAAAGCATAAAGATCTAAGATCAAGTGAAACTCCCACAAAACTCAAGTATGAATAGCGCGCACATCCTACATGGCAGCCAACTACCTGGCATAGTTGGCGCGCTGAGTAGCCACAAGATGAAGTAGTAGGTTTAAAAGAATCCAACCAGTGATGACGTTGATGACATAACATGCCAAACCCACCGACTTATAATACAAGTCACATCAACCTCCTCGTCCACTAATCAACAAGGGACACCTCACCTATCTACTCGCTCATCCCACATTAGAGAATCTTAAACCTCTAACTAAACCACATCTTGCACTAATGACGACGCAACAGATAACACGCGTCACATTCCACCAACCAATAGTTGACAACTTGAATGTCAATGAACTTCTCCCACATCGAGAAAGTATAAACTTTGACCCTTTCTTGAAGAAGACGAAGTTTTCAAGGGTCGAAAAAAATTGAACAAATCCATTTTTGGGAACATTTGCGAACAACATAAAAAATTGAGCAAGACCTAGTAGTAATTAAAAAGAAATAATCTAAAAAGAAAAGAAAAGTTTACTCCAAAAACAAAGCAACCTTTGTAAAAAGAAAGAATATCTTTTGAGATTTCAACACACATATTGACTTAAAGGGTGAAAGGAAAACACCTAATACTCGGAGATAACAATTCTAAATAGTTCCACTGCTTGGCCATAGGCAGGAGAGGACACAAATCATCGGTGCATTAATACTTTTACGTGTTTCACCTTCTTCTAATTTCAGAAATAAAACTCTTTTAAGTGGGCAATATTGTAATAACTCACTTTTCTAAGAAGGGTAATTATGTAAATTTCATTAATTGTTTTAATAAAACATATATGTAGAATTATTAATGCTTAATTTTATTGAATGAAAATTTTATAAATAACATAGATAATGTTATTTGGATAAATAGACCTTATCTGAAAGGTCACATGTCTTACCCAATAAGTTAAAGAAATTAAAAATATTTCATGAGAAATTGATACAATTATGTTATAATTATATTTTTAAGTTAATTAAATTGTATAAAAAAATTTGGGAGTTAATTGATTTTATATTATCAAGTTTAAGTCAAAAAGTATATGTTATAAGGGAATATCTGACATGTTTTTCAAACTAGAGCAGTTGTTTATGTAATTAATGGGAGATGGATTGAAAACCCAACTTGGGTCGTCTTCATCATGAGGATTGAATTTTCAAATACCAAATTCTCACTTGTTTCTCAACGAAAATTGATTCCCTAAAATCCTACATTCAACTCATTTGGTGCTTTACAAAAACCCCTCATTCAATTTGAAGGATTGAATATGAGAACATGTTGAAAACTTGCAACCTAGTTTGAGTTACGTGTTTTGATAAAAGGATGATTTGTTACTTGTTTTGGAAACATTTTGACGAAATTAAAAATGGGTCTTTATGGAATTAGGATAGGATGCTAGGTGAAAGGATAATTGTAATTTAATTTGACGTTTAGTGTAATCAATTTCAAGAGTTTTGTTGAATCGTGTTTGTAGCTTAAATACGATCGTTTAAGCTCGATTTTTTATCATTTGACACAAAATTTATCACTATACCTGACCCTACTCTGCTACCCATTCCTCCCACAACTGATTTCCATATGTTCTACTCAAAATCGAATTAACCCCCCCCCCCCCCTCAAAATGTCCTGCCTCGTTCGTGCCTTGTGTCCAATTGTCGCCTGGTGTCTTGCATTTTGTTGTGCCTCCGACCACCATTCCAGGAGATATTGCCGACAATATCTAGCTCACTCCATTCTGGGTTGGGATTCTTAATCACGATTACAAGATGAATAAAATATGTTAAAGAATAGATTTTAGTTTTGAAACTCTTACTTGTTCTCATATTGTTTTCTTCTAAGTTTTTCAATCCAAGGTTCTATGGTCTTACCCATAACTGATGGTGCGTGAAATAACGATGTATGAACAGTGGGCACGAAATGCGAGGTAAAAGAAACACGCGAGTTTCATGAGATCTTTCCCCCAAGATCTTTTCCATACCCATCCGAACAAGCGAAGTCCCTGCTCCCGCGAAGCCTCAAGTCGCGTGAGCGAGGTCCAAACCTCGCAAAACTCACCAATTAAGGTGTTCAGGAAACTAGCCACAAGAAATAACGAGGATGAACCTCGCATATTCAAAAGCTGACATTCCTACCCCACTTGACCATTAAAAAACCACCTAACTCTCGACCAATAAGCAGCCACCTATGTCTCGACCAATCAAATGGTCGAAACTCAAGCGTCCCACATCAGAATGTGGCAAGAGCCATGATCCTCAAGCGTCTATAAAATAGAAGAGAACCTCGAAGGTTGCAAGGGGTCGAAAAACATCTTGAATTCAAGAACTATCTTGTTAGTTGAAGATCGACGTGTTGGAATCATCGTAAAGACCACACTACAACCAAGATAAGGTCCACAAAATGACTTCAAGTCGCCCAAAGAGACCTCGTCTCAAGCAAGATCTCACTGACTGCTTCACAAACTACAATCTGCGTGTAATAGCTTAAGTTTCCAATCTCGCTGAATAGATATCAATTCCTGATTTGTAATAGGAACAGAGCTTGCTGATAGTTTATAAGTGGTAATCTCGTTGTAACAAAGAGGTCTCAAACTTTGTTAGACAAAGACCTCAAATCTTGTAAAAGGAGATCTAGGGCACAATCTCGTTGTTGTAATCTCATTTGGAAATCATAAATAGAAGCAAGGGTTTGCCTCGTCGAATATATATATAAAATTCCAGTTCTTGTCTTTAGCGTCGGTTTATTTCGGACTTCATCACTTACGCCATCTGTGGGAACCCTCTTCATCCTAAGTAGTTTCCCGACCAGCGCAAACCTTGACTTTCAATCTCACAAATGGCCTCTCCGAACAACTATTTCCCTCAACACCCCGATAATATGCCTGAGACCTCGGAGTGGATGAATGGGGCACCTTAGCCAGGTTGTCCGTTCGAGATCCCTCATGGGTAGGCATATGCCGCCCCGCAAGATGCGTACCCTTTCCAGGGGTACGCAAATCAGCCCCATGCCCCACAAAATCCCTACCCATTCTAGGGGTACGGACTGAGCGGCGTCCCCCCAACCCATATCCCTATCCAGGTTATGGGCAATACCAACAAGGCTTTTCCCCTTCGCTTGTCCACGACTATGTACCTCCGATGCCCGAGTACATTCTCATCCCTAGGCCTGGACACCCCCATTATGAGTATATACCTGAGTACGTCCCCGGACATGTGTCGGGGCATGAAGCATCGACCAATGGCTCGTCAACGGAGAGGCCAGCCGGGACCCCATGTAAATCTCGAGGTCTCGTTCACAACGTTCCCGGACGCAATATCCGAAAATGTCCAAAAACGCAGGGAGCGTGGTGCATACCTTGAAGTCACGCTCGCGACGTCGTCATGTTGAGGCTGAAGGATTCTCACCTTTCGTAGACGAGATCCAGAGCGTGTCGACGCCCAAGGGCTTCCACAGGCCGCAGATGGGATGCTACGACGGGGCAGCAGATCCTGAGGAACATGTGAAGCACTTCGCTGTCTAGATGAATGTCAACTCTTACAACGACGCAATCTTCTGCCGCGTTTTCTCGACCAACCTGGAAAAGGCCGCGATGACTTGTTTTATAAGTCTCAAGACCGGGTCCATGTCCTCGTTTGCCCAGCTTTGCGATGCATTCATTGCGCACTTCAGTGGTTCAAGGAAGCGCTAGAAGAACATGCAAGATCTTTGCTGCATTGAGCAGAGGAAGGACGAGACGCTGGGGTTCTTTTTTCACAAGGTTCACAACCGCGATTTCGGAGATTACGCACATCGATGAGGCGTCGACGCGAGACACTCTCATGGGCAACCTATGTCACGAGGCATTCAAGAATTATATTTTCCTGAAGTGTCCAAAGACATACGACAACCTGTATCCATGATGAAGCTTCAGGCTGTGGTGTCCATCTACCACTTAAAGATGAAGTTCCCAGTCGAAGGCGGAGTCGGCGAGGTCAAGGGCAACCAATAGGAGGGTCGTGTTTGTTACGCGACCTCCACAAAGCAGAGGTGTCCAGTGTTCGTAGCGGATGCTCCCGAGGGTGATGATCTTGAGGTTCGGGACTTTACGATCCCGACCTCGGAGGCCAAGAGAAGAGTCGTCACTCCCTTTGTCGACGAGGTAGAGAAGCTCTACTAGGCGAATGTCTCTCCGGGGAGTCAGCATTGTTGCTGGAGTCTCTGCTTGCTGGCTCCCACGACATGTTCGCTTGGATCGCTCGGGGCGCACCCTACGTAAAACTTGGAAGTTTGCTCGGCTCAAAAGGTATTATGTATGAATTTTCTAAATTTTCGTTGTCAACACATTCTATGAATAAAAAGGTGACGAGTTAGTTCAAATCATTGCTTCATTTGGAACATCTGCCAACCCCCCCAAGCTCGCGCTTGGGGTTGGAAAACCTCAACCCAAGCTTCGCGCTTGGGGTTGAAAAAAAACACCCCTAGGCTCCCCGCTCGGGTTTGAAAATAATCAATGCGCGTTTCGAGCGAGACTCGAGATCGTGGCATACAATAAAAGAATAATCAGTGTGCGATCCGAGTGAGGCTTGGGATCGTGGCATACAATAAAAAAACAATCAATGTGCGATCCGAGCGAGGCTCGGGATCATCGCAATCAATCAAAAAACAATCAATGCGAGATCCGAGTGAGGCTCGGGATCGTGGCAAACAATAAAAAATAACCAATGCACGATCCGAGCGAGGCTCGAGATCGACACATACTTACAAAAACAATCAATGTGCGATCCAAGCGAGACTCGGGATCTTTGCATACAATCAATGCGCGATCCGAGCGAGGCTCGTGATCGTGGCATACAATCAAAAATAACCAATGCGCGATCCGAGCGAGACTCGCGATCGACGCTAACAATAAAAAAACAATCAACATGCGACCCGAGCCAGGCTCGGGATTGTCGCATACAATCAAAAAACAAGTAATGTGCGATCCGAGCGAGGCTCAGGATCGTCGCATACAATAAAAACATTCAATGTGCGATCCGAGCGAGGCTAAGGATCGTCGCATACAAGCAAAAAAAAACAATGTGCGATCCAAGCGAGGCTCGAGATCGTCGCATACAATAAAAAAACAATCAAAATGCGATCCGGAGCGAGGCTGGAGATCATTGCACAAAATGTCAATAATCATCCCGATTTGGCCCGAGCAGTCTACAATCTTTGCAGCACTCGCGCCATGGGGTTGGATCAGCTGGATCGGGATGGAGTGAAACTTTGGAACCCTAAAAAAGCGCATAATATAAGCCACAATCAAAGATAGAGAGAAAAGATGCATAAAGCTAAGGCCGCGAGGGCCAAAAATTATATTATAGACTCCAATGGAGCCACAAAAATCAGTTTGAACAATCCCAACAAAAATTAAAAATTAAAACTATCACAACAACTTTCACTCCTTGTTTGTCCGAGACACATCGGCTGGCGGGCCCAATTGGATGCTAGCGGAGGGGCGAGGCTTGAATTATCTCGAAATTGGCCTGAGAAGGGTTCTGGCTATCCGGGTTCACGAGGTCTGTGGCAGAAGGTTCATTCTTCTTTGCTTTAACCCTGTCCTCATCATCGAGAAAAAACTCACATCCCCCCTCGGGAACCTCCTCCGTCTCCCCCATCGTCAGCGTATAGTTCGGAATGAAAAAGACAATACGTGGGTCGAAGTGCTTATACTTCTCTACCGCCTTCCTCACCCCCACGTGGATGGCTTGCCGGTACATCCCCGCCACAACGCTTAGTGACGCTTCCTTGTACTCAGCACTCTTAACGTACGGGCCCCCACAACCATAACCTCCTCGTTGAGCTCCTTGATGCGGTTGTGAAGACTGCTATTTTCCTCCTCTACCTTCTGGAGGTCACCTCTTTTTCTTTATAATACTTGCCCTCCTCAGAGAGTTTAGCTTGCAAATCCTCGAGCGAGGCCTTTGCCTTCCTATCCTCCCTAGCCTCATCCCTCGCACACTTCTCCATTACCGAGGCCTGCCTCTCAGCTTCTGCCAACGCCTTCTCCCTCTTGGTCGACTCCTCCGCGCTGGCTTTGAGCTTCGCCTCAAAGTCCACGTTTTCCCTATGGAGAAACGCGATGCGGTGGCAGTTGTAGTTATCGAGAAAATTAAGCTGCAAAGGTGTTGGCGCATTAGTTAAAAGGAGGAAAACAACAAAAGCAAAAACCAAGAAACAAAACAAACACTCACCATTGCCGAGTAGCGGAGAGTCTCCTCGACAAGGGTCGCGTCGGAGAGGTCGTTTGCCCACTTGCATTCCTCCTTGAACTCCTCCTTCCTCTAGTTCTTCAGCGAGGCAATGGCTGGCCCCGGGCAGTGAAATCAAGAGGTTGGCAAGGCCACCTCGGCCGGCAGAAATCCCTCAAGGCTGGAGCTCAGAGAGAGCTCCTTTCCTGAGGAACTGCGCTGGCCATCCCCCTTATGTTTTTTATTGTCCCTTCTGGGTGACACTACAGCCTCCTTTCGCTTGGAGCCAACCTTATCACTAGCCCCTTGAGGGGCCTTAGAGGACGCCCTAGAGGCGTCCCCTTTAGAGGGGGGCCCCTTAGGGGGAACTGTGGCAATTTGCGCCTCCACGATCGTCGCGGGCGTCAGGACCTTCGAGGGCCTAGAATTTTGCCCGAAGGGGCCCGTTGATACCTTCTTCTTCTTCTAGGCCAATTCTTCCAAAAGAGTCAATGAAAAGGGAAGAAGCAAGGGGTTAAGAAAAAAGAATAAGGCGAAAAATAATCTAAGTTCAAAGCGCGAGGACCGAGCGAGGCTCAGATCTTCACAAACAATCTAAGTTCAAAGTGCGAGATCTGAGCGAGGCTCGGATCATCGCAAACAATCTAAGTTCAAAGTGTGAGATCTGAGCGAGGCTCGGATCTTCGCGAACAATCTAAGTTCAAAGCGCGAAGTTCGAGCGAGGCTCAGACCTTCACAAGTAATCTAAGTTTAGGGCGCAAGTGACGAGCAAGGCTCGAATCATCAAAAACAGTCTAAATTTGAAATAAACAACCAAGAGAACAAAGCGAACAAATAACCTCTACACCCTCGCAGTTCGGAAAGGGAAGACTCTTTCCCGCTCGCTCGAGGTGTTCCTAGGCCAAGTATTGTTTGTAGGGTGTCGGAGCCAGTGTCGCAAATCGTTTCTTGTTCTCGGTAACGTATCGCGACTCCTTAGGCCGTCAGAAATTGTCTGGTGCCGAGGGGAAGTTAATGTACCTCCCATTACGACCGTAGACCAAGAACCACTTGTCTTTCCACTGACGACGTTCGTTTGAGTAGTGGTGATCTTAAGCCCGGGTTAATTGAGGTTGACGAGGCATGATTTATGCTCTCGCCTCGCTAAAAACAAGCTAGTAATGATGTCAACATCAGGCCCATCCCCGAGTTCGTAGCTTCGGATGGTATACGCACACAAAAGCCTCTACGCGTTGGGACTTGGGGAACAGTTGCGCAAGGTAGACATTTATCGCCCACAAAAAATCAGCTATGTGTCTGGCAAGCGGTAGTTGAAAGCCGGTCTGGAGGCTGTGCAACGGAACGACTGCACAATTGTCGTACGCCGCCATCGACCAACCCTCTCCATCGAGGAGCGCCAGCTCAACTCCCTCCTCAATGACTAGCGGGACATCAGACACGCTGTCGGTGTGATACCGCGGGTAGAAACTTGGTTGTTCATTGGAATCAGGCGGTCGCATATCGGAGCCGACAAGTTCTTCGTCTGAAATCGAGGACGAAGCCATCTCAACCCCAGAAGACATGCGTAATCACGAAAAGTACGAGGTAATAGACATATCGGAAGCGATGGGTGAAGGATCGCTTAACACAAGCGAAGGGGACCTCGAGTTTGAGAGTCGCTAGACTCGACGGTCCCTACGGTCTTAGAAGATTCTTCGTAATACTTATCCTAAAGTTTGAATGCGAAGCTTGGTGGGGTCGAAGAAGCTCCTCTAGGCATGAAAAGCGAAGTCCAGGTCACAAGAGGCGAATACTTGGAAAAGAAGAAAATCTTGAGAAAAAGGGTAGACTAGAAGAAAGAAAAAGCGAGGTACAACGGAGTAGGATAAGCGCGACCCTAGGGCTACTCTAACAGATTAGACCGCCTAGGAAGAATGTGAAGGGAAACGAATAGGTTCGCAGACCAAAAAGCAAATCTTATAAGATCAAAAGGGCAAAAATCCCATCTCCCAGCGGCGAAACGATTGAACTTCCCAAGAACGTTCAAAATTCGAAAACCAAGGGCGATGAACTCAATCGTCGGGTAAAGCACCGGAAGGTTTGAGCGCATCGCCGGACCCCAGGGTCCGCCCCCACTCCCATCCATCCGCCACCGTAGGGCCGACACAAAAATTGAGAAAAATCACTCCCAAGGGAGAAAGGTGGAAGAGAAATTAGAACACCGAAAACACATGCAAAAGCCAAAAGCGGTACTTACTTGTCAAAAATTGTTGTGAAGAGGGCGGTTGCGATCCTTGGATGGTGGTGACGCCTATGCTTGGATTGCCGGAAATCGAAAGGTCACAACGTGAGATAACGGTTTCTTGGGGAAGAAGACGAAACAAGAAGGGAAGAAAGAGGGGAACGCGCCTGACATTTATAAAGAAAAAATCTTGGGCCTCCCCCTACTTGGCGCCTTAATGAGCCTAACTTCCCCGTAGGCCCATTAACCAGAAAAGGCAAGGCAAGCCCAAGGCCGGCTGGTGCACAACGGAAAGAAAGAAAGAACTCCCTAAAATTGCTAAGGGAAAATGATCTCGTTGAAAGTTCACAAGAAACCTCGGGCCTCGTTGGCGCAAACCCCGAATCTCGTGGAGAGAGACCCTCGAACCCTGAACCCCGGATCTCGTGAGGAGAAATTGTCGATCTATCCCTCACGACAGACTTCACCCAAAAGAAGGCTTAGGAGTCACACATCGCGCATTTATGCCTTGCGGCCCTCAGGCTAAAAACCACAAGCCATGGGGTTGTGAAGGTGCAAGAAATACCGATGAGTGAACAGTGGACACGAAACGCGAGGTAAAAGAAATAGGTGAGGTCCCTGAGATCTTCACCCAAGATCTTTTCCATACCCATCCAAAAAGCGAAGTCCTTCTCCTGCGAAGCCTCAAGTCGCATGAGCGAGGTCCAAACCTCGCAAAACTCACCAATTAAGGTGGTCAGGAGACTAGCCACAAGAAATAACGAGGACGATCTCGCATATTCAAAAGATGACATTCCCGCCTCACTTGACCATTCAAAAACCACCTAACTCTCGACCAATAAGCAGCCACCTACCTCTCGACCAATCGAATGGTTGAAACTCAAGCGTCCCACATTGGAATTTGGCAAGAGCCATGATCCTCAAACGTCTATAAATAGAAGATAACCTCGAAGGTTGTGAGGGGTCGAAAAACATCTTGAACTCAAGAAATATCTTGTTAATTGAAGATCGACGTGTTTGAATCATCGTAAAGAACACACTAAAACCAAGATAAGGTCCATAAAAAGACTTCAAGTCGCCCAAAGAGACCTCATCTCAAGCAAGATCTCGATGACCGCTTCATAAACTACAATCTTTGTGTAATCACTTAGGTTTCTAATCTCGCTGAATAGATATCAATTCCCGATTTGTAATAGGAACAAAGCTCATTGATAGTTTGTAAGTGGTAATCTTGTTGTAACAAAGAGGACTCGAACTTCGTTAGGCAGAGACCTCAAATCTTGTAAAAGGAGATCTAGTGCACAATCTCGTTGTTGTAATCTCGTTCGTAAATCATAAATAAAAGCAAGGGTTTGCCTCGTCGAATATATATAATCTCGTTTCTTGTCTTTAGCGTCGGTTTATTTTGGGATTCATCAATAACCTTTCTAGTTTTCGAGTTAGTCAATAAGGCAAGTTCTCGTACTTGCTCGGCTAAGGAAATTGTTTGCTTGTTTGTCGAATCTAAATAAACCATGCTTGTGTACTTGATTATTACATTTATTATGTAGTAGAACTCATGCATGCTTATATTGCTTAAATAATTACATGATCATTTAGATTTAAACTAAGACGCATATACAATTATAAGTCAATTGTTTGCTTGTTTGTTGAGTCTAAATAAACCACGTTTGTGTACTTGTTTATTACATTTATTCTATAGTAGAACTCGTGCATGCTTATATTGCTTAAATAATTACGTGATCATTTAGATTTAAAACAACTCATGTATTCATATTACATAATTAGAATATGTTTTTATACCACCTGATTATATTGAATGATATGCTTTAACCACCTTAAGTACGTTAAGAACATGCATATGGTTAAGTAAGTCTCCTTCAAATCTAAATTCATACTCAGGCTTGTCAAAAGAACTTGTAAAAATTGCATGGATGGCTTAATGTTGTCCATTGTGTGACTATTTTCCCATTTCTTGGAGCTTTGAGTATGATAAAGTTGGTCAAGACCCAAATCAATGATAGAAGACTTGATAATAAATGAATATAGGTGTTTGACATTATGGAAATGATGACCTTTTTTAAGTAGTAGTTTGTTACCATTATTAACCTATGTGGCTTTTATGCTTGTAGTCTCGTCTAAGACTCGTAGTTTATAACATTTGCATTAGGATATAAATTTTCTAGTGTTTGCATTAGGACGTTAATTCCCTAGTGCTTGGTCATGACCCATGAGTGCTCTATCACATTGAGGGATGTTATACCTTAGCAAAGTGCCTTTATTATCTTTTGTGACATAGAAGCCCATTCTACTATATCTAGACATAAGAGTCCACATGGAATTAAAAATCGCAATCTAATTGGATTAAGCATGTGTGTTTTAGTTCTTGTTGTTTTGTTATTTTAGACTGAGGTTAGTAATCCAGGGTTAAAGTTTGCGTGATGGTTTTCTCTGAAAGATTTGACAAAAGGTAAAGTGAATTAGAAATTTTTAAAAATGTTCATTCACTACTTTAATAATATTGAATTAAATGAATATTAGAGTCAATTTGGCTGACCCCGGTGGGCTGAACACATGTTGTACTAAGTTTTAGTGTGTTTCCGAGGGCACTCAAGGTGATGACGAATGGAGCTCGTGATACTACAAGGAAAGTTTAAATTTTGTTTATAAAAAAATTCATGATATACATTATGATTTTAATTTGAGTCTTCTGTTGTATTTTTTTGTTAACATTTTATTTCCTTTTGATTTATAAAAGGAAGGTTAAAATAAGTTAATTTGCTCTATAAAAATGTTCTGCTACTATGGTATTTATGTATTTTAAGTATTTTCACAAAATTTAAACTAATGTAAAGCCTTGGGTGGCTTCGAACCCTAAAATCCGAGGTCACTGGCGTGTACCATCTCTAAAGAAAATCGAGGGTGTTACAATTTATCTTATGCAAAGTTTTCTACTACCGGCTAGCATTTATAAAGAACTAAACAAAATCATTATGAAATTCTTTTAGAATAAGAATAATCAATATAGACCTCTTATTAGTTGGGGAAGCATAGGTAGACCAACTACTTAAGGGGGGCTAGGACTTTCGAAATCTGAGGATTTCAACATTGTCCTAAAAATGAAACTAATATGGAAGATTGTGGTAGATCCCAATAACATCTAGTTCAAAATTATATCAAAAAATATTTGAAAAAAAAAGATATGCTGGACTATACGAATCAAACACATCTTGACAATGGGAAAAGCGTATGAGAATACGTGATACTTTCAAGGTAGGTCTCATGTGGAAATTTGGAGATGTGCGCATGATCAGGTTTTGGACTGATTGTATGTTGGGATCACCCCCCTGAAGAAATGAGCAAGGATAAAAACAAGATCAACCATGAAGCGAGAGTCTCTAACTTCTTGAATCCCTACAAAACTTAGAAACAAGATGAACTCCACAAATACTTGTAGAAGGACATCATCGAACAAATAATTAATACTCTACTACCAAATAACAAAATTAATGATCGACTCTACTAGGGACCTAATAAAAGTGGTTGGTTTAATACTAAACCAGCAATGGAAATGATTGATAGGAAAATGGAGAAACAAAAAAAAAAACTTGTAATGGATATGAAAATTTGATACCCCACCAATAATATAAAAAAAATTCATTGAAAAGTGATGAGAAATGCTCTACCAACGACGACACACATTTACGAGCAACATGTTATGGTATCCCTTTAGTGTTGAGTTTGGCGCATCACGATATGTCATAATGACATACCCCACATCAAAAAATGTTAGAAGTGTCAATATGATAATTATTGATAAATAGCTAACAACAATACACAAAATAAGAAACCAATGAAGATTTTAGAAAGCCTTGGGGATAAAATAAGCAAAAAGGAGATGGAAGTGTGTGCTACATTGTGGTGGAGCATCTAGTACCAAAGGAACCAAAGGATATTGAATGAGGGAGATGGTAAGAACATTAAAGACATCAAAGAGTTTACCCTAGAACAGATTAGGGATTGGGTAGTAGCCATAAAGAATGATGATAATCCACCCTCAAAAACAAGAAACACGAGGAAAAAAAAGAAGAATCAAATGAAAAAGACATCAACCCAATTATCATATATTAAATACTTCACTATTCTAATATTGACTATTTGAAGCCCAAATATCTCGAATTTTACATAATATTCACACGTCATATTAAACAATAAATTCTTAATAAAATAGCAGAATCGCTACTTTAGAAATTTATTTTCGTTTTTGATCCATGTATATAGAGATTTTAAAGATCCAAATATCACATGCTTTTTGTACATGAACTTGTTTAACTTCAATTTTAACATGTCAAAAGCAAAAGATAATGTCAAATTAGTAAACTTAATTTAACCACTTTATTTATGTAGGTTATTTAACTCAAATCACCTTTAATTAATTCATTTTAAAAAAATCATCATTTATGATTGATATTTCAATTTTAGTCTTAATCCCAGTCATATTATTAAGTAATACAAATACTTAGATAAATGATTTTTTTGGCAAGAAATTATCAATGCCTCTAGGGACTTATTATTAAAGAAACTTTAAGTGGAAATATCTGAAGTCTAGTGACCCCTCTATAATCATCTAACAATAAACTAGAAACACAATCGGGTGATCCCTTAAAACATGAAAACCTAGAGGGCAAGCAAAAGCAAGATTGGCTAAGTTATCCGCAATAAGATTAACCTGTCTATAAATGTATCAAATTTGAACATTCCAGTCCTTTCGATGAAGCCATAACACTGATGCACTAGGAAAAATTATGGATGAGCCACATCCACCCCTTTTAACAACAATCCCAACAACCATCTCCAAATCCACCTCAAGATTTACCTATCGAAATCCCAACATCCACGCAAGCTAATGGCCATAGAACGCTCCCAACAACTCAGCTAACATAATGGAACATGCACCAATTTTAGTAGTGAACCCCTAAATCCACTTCCCATTCTCTCCCATAATAATTGCACTGGTAGCCTCCAACTCAAAATCACCTTTCACATCCATATCTATATTCACAATGACCCATCATCAATATTTAGACTCCAACCTCCTAGCACACCCTATTCGTTCGCAGTCCATCATCATAACGAACCCTATCGCCCTATCGTAAAATCATGAGCTTGCACAATAACAAACTAAGCATCTTAAATTCAAATACATCCCACTACACCAACGAACATGAAAAGAACAAGGTGGAAAACTCATTCGATACTAAATCACGATAAAGAACTTTAATTCTCGGACCATCTCTCAAAACGTGAATAATCGTCTCTTGAGAATAACTACAAACACCACACGCCGCTTCCATCGTCATATACCGATATAATCTTTTCCATATTTATAAGAATACAACCCGAATACCAACCAAATAAAAACCCAAATATGGCCAGGCACTTTTAATTTCCACAATAACTAAAATCAAGTGCCCGTTATTATTAGAATTAAAGCAACCCGTGTAGCCTCATAAGCCAAAGAGATGTTAAAATACCCATAAGAATCCAACATACAAGTAAAAGAATCTTTCACATCCAAATTAATTGTCATTGCTGCAAGGTTCATGAGCTCCACAACCGGTAGAGCATCAGAAAATTGACCCCAATATTATTCACCATTCGGATTCCAATAGTCAAACACAAAATAGCCATGTTTAACTATCGTGATCAGCGTCGTTGCCAATGACGCCCAATCCCCAATGGAAATCCACACATTAGTATAGAACCAAACTCTCTTTCAATTGCCCAAGTTCCAACCAAAACCAAGCAAAATCATCTTAGACTAGGACAGATGACTCCCCCTCAAAACCGGTGAGCATCCCTTGTTGCGATTATAAATTAAATCAAACTCGCCAAATTTATATTTAGCCCTCAAGAGTCGAGACCAAACTCTCTTAGTGTGATTCAGAAGCTACCATCCAAGCTTGACAAGGAGCACACGATTCATATCCTTTGCAACTCTAATTCCCAAACTGCGATGAGCTTTCGACTTGGACAAATCATCGCAAGCCATGGGGTGGATTTTATTGACATGCTCGCTCATACCCCTAACAAAATTCCAACCTACATGGTCAAGCTCAATTAAAGTGGACAATGGGAGCATGACAAAACTCATCAAATGCAAAGGCAAAGCATTTAATCATTTACTAAGTCAACCAATTAGTAGCACATACCAAAACCTCTATAAAGGTGTCTTTAGTAATTTTGGAATTTAGAACCGAAGTCCCCAAATACTTCCTGCGATCATGAGCATTTGCAATTCCACATTCATGAGGGATTTGTGTTGCCACATCCCTACTCACATTGCTTGAGAGTTGAGAAGAAGATTTTTGAGTTGACAAAACTGATTCGTTGACTTGACACTTTACAGAACCGATCAAGGTAATCCTAGATTACCCTCACCTAACGACCCAAAGCTTTCGCGAATACAATTAAGTCATTTGGAAATGGGAAAACTTCGAACCTCCCCTAATAACCACTAGAGGCTTCCATCTTCCTTCCACTATTACCATATCAATTATATGATAGTCAATTCCAAACACAAACAAAAATATAAGGGGAGGTTAGATCCCCCTAACGAACCCCTCTCCTTAGTGCAAAAGACTTCGAGACCTCCCCATTCAACTTGACTCTCATTGAAGGTGTAGAGATACATTTCATCATCCAACTAATCCAATCTCCATTAAGACCCACAACATGTAGAGTGTCCTCAATAAATTCCTACCGAAACTTATCGTATGCCTTCTCGAAATCAAGCTTCACAACATCCACCCTTTTCTCTCCTTTTTATGCCATGTGGAATGAATTGCTTCTTGAACAATAAATACTTTATCAAAACTAATTCTTAGGATGAAACTGACTTGTATATGACCAACCGGCATGAGTAAAATTGACCTAAATTGACTAATAATCTCGAGTTAGAAATTTAATCAAGCTCTACAACATCCACCCTTTTCTTTCCTTTTTATGCCATGTGGAGTGAATTGCTTCTTGCACAATAACTACATTATCAAAATTAATTCTTGGGATGAAATTGACTTGTACAAGACCAACCAACATGAGTAAAATCGACCTAAATTGATTGATAATCTCGGGTTTAGAAACTTAATTAAATGATTAAATAGTTATTTTCATTACCCTATACAAAAAATTAATGTTTTTAAACAACTCAAGTAGTCAAATTTTTTAATCATAAGATTATTAAATAAATTTTGCACAAATAATCCAAAAATAAGCATATAAGTCCAACGTGACACTGATATTTAAGATTACAAAATTAAAAATGCCAAAATATTCCAAACTCAAGAATAAAAGTCCAACTTGACACTTCTTATACATGTAATTAGTTTGCGCAAGTCACCTTTAATTTTAGGAAAAATTGATTAAAATAACCTAACATTTTAGAATTGTTGCAGTAATTAGTCTAATATTTTAAAATTATATATAAAAGCCTAATCTTTTTAAATGGTTGCGATTGCTAGCCTATATTCCATGTGGCAAGAAGTCTCATTAAAGTTGATTAGTTGGCAAATAAAGCCTATGTGTTATATGACTAGGCAATTTTGTATTTAAGTTACTTAAAAATATAATTTAAAATTTTTAAAGGGCAAAATAGATTAAATATAAAAATAGTTTAAAATATACAAATATACCCTTATATATACATATCCCCATTTTTAACAAAAAAACAAATCCCCATGGAAGGTTGGGCTTTGGCGAGCATTTTGAGATATCCGATTTCCGCCATAGTTGGCCGGAAGTTTAGGGCCAAGAAGTCAACGGGCTCTAGCACAAAGGGGTCGTCTTCTTAGAACCTCTCGATGTGCCTTTGTAGCTCGTCGCAATTTGAGGTCGCTGAAGTCGTTGAAATATATATGAGGCTACTACACTGAGAGGTTTTGACTCGATTGGAGACTCCCAGATCAATCTAGTCTTAGATTTGAGAGTCGCCAGTCCGATTTTCGATCCTCTTGTAGTGGTCAAACATGATCCAATCGTCGGTGACCCCTTGTGCCTCCAACCATCCCCCTAGTTCCTACACGAGCCCCTTCCTTAAATCCGACCTTCCCTTGCGTTGGCAATGTCAATTCCTCGTCTTCCGATCCAAAGGATGCCTTGCCTATTGTCAATTTTTCTTTCTCAGGCCCGACCATCTCGACAAGAAAACAGGAAAATCCCTAAGGTCAGCTCTCTTCGGGAAGTAGTCGCCAAAAACTGACACCCTTCTTCGTTGCGCATGGTTGAGGACTGAACGAAGACCTTTTAAATAGATTGGCTTGATTATTCTTCCTTTTAATTAACTTAAATACAAATTGGCTAATCATATAAACATAGGCTTGATTATTTGCCAACTCATCAATTTTAATGAGAAATCTTGCCAAATGGAAGATAGAGGATAGCAATCGCAACCACTTAAAAAGATTAGGCTATTATATACAAATTTGAAACGTTAGGCTAATTACGGCAACGATCCTAAAAAGTTAGGCTATTTTAACAATTTTTCCTTATATTTAAAGCAACGGCTGGAGCTTGTTGCCCTGTACGTGGCGTGGAAGCTACCTTAGCAACTACGGCGATCTCGACCCATGATGCTTACGACCGGCGACGTGAAACAATCGATGGCACGAGGGCGGAACGATGGATCTGTCCTGCTACTACACACGATGAACATGCAGGGTCGGTCGAGCTCCGACAAGATTCCAATGGGCTCCTCCTTAGCTGAGATTCCAGACCTCAAACCACAACCGATTTCATAGGACGAGGGAAGGCCGAGCGGATGGAATCACTGGCAACACAAGCGTGTCGGAGGTGGCTTGATCGGCGACAACGAGAACAAGGTCGAGCTTGGCCACCGATTCTTTTGTTCTCTGGCTAATGTGCGGCGTGGGATTAGGGCACAACTTGGAAAGAGAGGAGAGCTAAGAGGAAAGCGAAAATACGGGTCGGGCTTCAACCTCTCCAAAACAATAAAGTCACCTTTTGGCCCAAAACATCAAAGACACGTCTCACATCTACATAAGAATTTGATTGATTAACCAATTTATCTACTTTATTACTTTAATTTAGAGTACAAATATATACAACTAATTTCCTCCTACTAATAACAATACTTCATTAAAGATAATACCAACAAAAAAAATCCAAAAACTAAAAAATCATACAAATCCACACTAATAAAAAAAACTTACCCTTAAAATAAATAGCCTTCAATTTCATCTTCCCATAATATTTTAAAAACATAACTACTAAACGGAAATTTTTATACTATCAATTTTAATCACAATCCCAAACTGTTTTTTTTTTTTATCAAACACTATATGTAATTATTCAAATGTTTTATTAATAAGAAAAAAAATTTACACTAAAATAATCCCAACTTTTTTTTTGAGCAAATAATCCAAACTGAAGCATACAAAAAGTAAAAATACACAGTAATAAGAGGCCCAGCGAGTCTCTCTCGTTTGTCGGAAAAGGAGTACGGACGGACGACCCCTATTTTAACGAACTTTGCCCCCTTCTTCATCCGTCGCCCCGTTTTCTCTTTTTTTGTCTTCCCTGTTTCTTCTAACAACTCTTCTTTCTTTTTGCCCTCCAACGGACGCTTCAGTTGCGGAAGCTTCACAGCAAACATCTTTTGATTAGTTAAACTTGAATAATTTCGAAAAGATCGACTGTGTGTTGATCAATTTGCAAAAATTGCAACCACGACGACTACAATGGCGACCACAACCAGCGCCACCGAACAAGGCGCTTCTGCGGTGTTGGCCTCCACCGTCGACGATATAGCCATTTCCTTTCCGCCGGAAGATCATGTATCTCCCGCCATTGTAAGTAATTGCGCTCTTTTTCTGGTTTCCTATTCCGATTTCAAATTTTGAATCTAGGTTTTATTTATAATTAAATGCTTTTGATTTTCGAAATGAGTTCGTGTCCTTCTCAATTGTTCTGGATCGTTTTTGTGTTGATAGAAAATCTCTCATATAAATTGTCATCTTATTATGGATGTTTTCTGAGTGCAGTGACGGTATCTGTTCTTTTACTCAATGGATGTAAATGAGCTTTGATTCTTTTGGTTTTTGTCCATTGCTCGAGCTAGATATAAATTCGATCACCACTTGACATAAATAGAAAGTTTGAAATTTCTTTCGTTCTAGCGAATTGTTTTGGGTGACTTGATTTCCAGCCATGATCAACGCATTAGGGAAGAGCTATATAAATTTACTGACTATTAATTAGCAATGTGGTTTTGTTATCTTGTTGATATAAGAGAAAGGAGTTTATTGTTTCTTGATATAATTGAAAGGAGAATAATTCAGTCAATTCGCAAGTTTCAAGTGCACTAGGATGGAGTTTATTGTTATTAGGACGGACCTATAGCTCTAACACTATGCGCACTAATAATAACATGCATACACTAGCGTATAACAATTTTTGGGAATCATAAAAAGCAACCCTTTTCCACTATGCATTGTTTGGAAAAAAGGTGATGGCCATAGCAAAGGGAAGTATTGCTATTAGTGATATGCTGTTAATTACAGCTCTTCTTTCTCCCTTCTCAACATATTGGAATATCTTAGCTTAAGTTTTCAGAAATAAAGCCTTCTTTAGGAGGTCAGATTGATTAGAGAGATGGCTGGTGAAAGTCATATTTTTTGGGACGATGTATGTGGTAGTGCTTTTTTTCCTAATTCCATATGTTTATCCAAATATAGTCATTTTATGCCCCTTAGTGAAGCGAAAGAATGCAGCTTCCTTACACAACTTACCTGATTCTTGGAAACAATGTGGACAGCAGTCCTTCACATTATCAGATGACATTCATAGACCAGACGTAGTTCTAGGAACCGAATATGTCCCTGATAAGACGCTAGGGAATTTTAATTTCTTTGTTTCCAGGATTAGTATAGCAAGGCACCATATTATGCCTTGTGTAGCACTATTCTCTTACTACCAACCAAGAGAGTTACAGATCATGAATTCTTTGAATAGCAATCCTTCACTTGCTCTAACAAAGGTCATACCTTGCTACTGTTGCTTTTTGTTGTGTTTGTTGTTGTTGCTGTTGTTGTAGATTTAAGATTGGAAATACTGTTAAATGATACTTTTTTAATCCTCTGCAGGATGAAATTCCGGGCCCTCTTGCAGCTCAACTTTTTGAATTTTCAGAAATTGATTTGTTTCCAGACATGTTACAGGGGTCCGAGAACTTCTCATATGCTGCTAACCTTTCCTTCCCTTCAGATGTAGATAAAATGTACAGTAGCGAACCTCTAGAGTCCAACAAGTTCCAAAACTATCCGAACGAGAATAGCACAAGCAGCAGCAGCAGCGCCGTTGCTACGGCTACAGAAGCGGCTATTATAACCGACAATAACAACAATCTCTCCATAATCTTTGACTCTCAAGATGAACTTGACAACACGATTTCTGCTTCTATTGACTTCTCTACCTCCCCACCATATTCCGGCGTTCCTTATCTCACCATAAGCCATCAGGATCAGTTGGATTTTTCTTCAGTAGACCCGGAAACTCAACTAACTGATCCTGTAATCCCTTTCATGGCCCCAACCTTACCATCTGTTTATGAAGAAAATTGCTTATCTATGCTCCCGCCTTTCTTACGATTGAACCCTTCAGCTTCATCTTCTTTTACTTTTCGTGATCCCTCTATGGATTCCTTCTTGCCCGGGACTCTAAATTCTACCTTAGCTGCTGATAATTCAGGGATTTATAATAAGACCTTCTTAGTAGGATCTGAACTGCATTCAAAAGAACCACAGTATCTTGGTGATGCTAGTGGAAATTTTTGTCCGGATCAGCTTCAGCGAGTCTATAATTCCAGTGACATACAGGTAATCTCTATTTAATCTTGGTGATAATAGAGGATTTTTATTTAAAAGATATTTACATGTTTCATTTCTATGTGTGTTCTGGTAAGAGTCTAAGCAATGACAATCAACAAATTGTTAACGGGGCTGCAAGCACTCCTATGTCGACGGATATCTCAATTTTGGAAGATTCCACATTCAAAGCCGGAAAACTTTCTGTTGAAGAAAGGAAAGAGAAGATAAACAAGTATATGAAGAAGAGAAATGAGAGGAATTTCAACAAAAAAATCAAGGTCATTCATGCTCTCTCCGTTTCCTAAAATTTGTTATCATAGCAGTCAGAATATGCTTTAAATTTGTATAGTCACTACCTATTTCTTTTCACATAAGTTGATGTAGAGCTTCATCAAACAATGAAAAATTGATGTCTTAATTAATCAGAGAGTAAGAGTCACTGATGTCGTAAAGCCTCTGTTTGGTTCATCTGAACAAGTCATCAATATATGTATGTATCTCTGCGTAATTGACAATTCATTTGAAATATATCAGTACGCATGCCGCAAAACTCTAGCGGACAGCAGGCCCAGAGTAAGAGGAAGGTTTGCCAAGAACGACGACTTTGGAGACACCCACACGCAAACAGGCAGTCAACACGAAGAGTTTGACTACGACGAAGTAAGTATTTGTATGACAACACGTTATCATAGTTCTTTACTACCCAGGTCAATGAAAACACCCACTTTGTCTAAGGAAACTACCTTTAAACGTATAGGTACATGTAGCTGTCAAAGAAGAGGATGATTTGGTCGATTCTTCAGACATCTTTGGTCATATAAGTGGCGTTAATTCATTCAACTGTGGGTTCCCCATTCAGTCCTGGATATAGGTTAGCTCATCTAGCTAGCTAGAGTTAACGAGCAACTGCAACTGCTAATACTACTACGACTACTACTACAAAGTTCATATATAATATGTAGAAGCCTTATGCTTCTAGATCTTAGCAGGCCCCTGTATAGAGCCTGGATACTCGTCTGGTTATGATATAGGTATGTGGTAAAAGGAATAAAACAGGAGGGCGACATTGTCACTGAACATTGTCAAAAATATGCTAGGGGTTTGTATACTCATGTTAAGTGGATATTGTGATCCATGTATATATTTCAGCCCTCTTATGTATGTAATGAGAAAGCGTAAAGAAAGCTTTATCACATTATTCACATATTCTACACTGTTACAATTCAAGATTGAGTTTTGGCCAAGGTCACACAACTACCACTCTACCCCACAACAGTCAGTCACGGACTCACGGCAATATGATATTTGTCGTAAATCTATAAATGTGCAACTTATAAGAAGATATAACATGCCATAAATCCGATGATAAGAGTAAAGTGAATACTGAGTGAATTAATCAACTAGTTGAAGTCCCGTGATATTCACCGGATAATTTTACTAAAAAACTATACAATTCTATGATATTAATTTAAAATACTAAATATATCTATATAATATCATAATAAATTATGCAATAGACAAATTATTATTTTTAGATTGTACTCCATATTTTAAATGAATATATTTTTAAATATTTTTTCATTATTTTTCCAGATCTTGTCCAAATTTAGATTGAAACTAGTTGTACCCGTTCGTCGTGCCATGCACGACTATGACACAACATTTTTAGACATTATAATTATAATACTCATAAAGAAAAATATAATATAAAATTTAAATTACGAAGTTTAAAGTTGAGAATAAAGATAGATTATTAGATAAAATAATTTACAATTCTCGTTTTCCTTAACAATATTTAAAAATAGGTTTAATGTAAAAATATGAGATAAAATATAAATAAAATAAAAAAAAGATATATACTTTTAAAATATGGAGTAAATAAAATTTGAAAATATGAAAACTATTTTAATAAATAAGATATAATTTAATATGAAAGAAAAAATATAAGTTGTTTATGAAAAATAGGTAGAATTAATTAATTTAATTTATGGTGGTGCCAAAATTATTCTAGTGGCTAAATAAACTAATTAGAATATTAATATTTCCTTTAATAATATAATATCTATATTTTGTATTACTTTTCATTAGAGCTGTCAAAAGCTGACCGAACCCGCTAACCCAACTCGAACCGCCCGATAATTTTCGGGTCAAGACCCGAAAATTTGAACCCGAAACCTGAAATCAACCAAACCCGATAGAACCCGAAACCCGTTGGGTTGAAACCCGAAACCCGTTGGGTTGAAACCCGAAACCCATAGGTTGACCGATTTAGTATATTTATAGAATTTTTAAATTTTATTTTAAAAATTATAATATATTTTATTATTAAAGTAAATGAAAATAACAGATTATAATTAAATAATATTATTTAATTATAAATTGATTTTAATAATCATAAAAAAGGATATTTATGACCCGCTGGTCAACCCGAACCGACCAAAAACCCGTTACAACCCGACCCGATTGACCTGTGATCCATAACGAAACCGAACCCGATTCAACCCGAACCCGAAATGACCGAACCCAAACCCGCCCGACCGGACTCGATTGACAGGTTTACTTTTCATGTATGTAAACTTTGTAGAATATTAGATATTTTAAAATTTCAACAACACTAAATATTTTTATGTATTATATTGTTCGTATTTTTAATGTAAAAATCAACATATATCTATAAAGAAATTGTCATTAAATTTTTATTGTAAAGTAAAATCAACATCTATCTATAAAGAAATTGGTTGAAAAATATCATGCTAAAAGACAAAATATATTTATCCTTATTTTTTAATATTTTAAATATTTAACTTTATATTTTAAACATTTGTATAAGGAATTCTTCAAATGATATCGTTATTTTTTTATTTTAAATATGTTGTGATAATTTGGTGTGAATGATAGATTTAAATAGATAAGAAGAATTTAATAGGAAAAATTGGAGTAATATGAATAAACAATATATTTCTTAAAATATGAGGTGGGAGCAGAATTATTCATGTGGCTTGAAAATGTTCAAATTTAATATATGGTTATAGGCTAATGAACTTTATTTATTTGAATTAAAAATGAAGATACATCATTAGATTTAGTATATTAAAAAAATTTAAATACGTCATCATCTATAAGAATTACTCAAGTTTCTTTTTTTCAATATAAAAACAAAATTTAAGAAATATTAAAAAATTAGAATAAATCTAATTATTTAACCTTTTTTGTTAAATACATCTATTCGAGAAAAATAAGAAATTGAATTAATAAATTTTATATTCTTATTTTATGAAAGAAGATAAATAAAAAATAAAAAAATTACGCAAAATGTACATTATTGAATTTAGTAAATTAAAAAAATTTGAAAAAAGTTAAATTTGAGTATAAAAATTACACAAAATCCATTTATGAAATATAAAATTACTATTTGAGAGATGTTAAAATTTTAGGATAGAACTAATTATTTAACCTTTTCTATTAGATACATAATTTTATTATAATTTTTGTAATTAAAAAGCTTTAGAAAAAATGATAAATTAAATTAATAAATTTTATATTCTTATTTTAAGAAAGAAGACAAATAAAAAATATAACTATTACGAAAAATGAATTAAAAGAACACTTTTATGCTATTATCTTATAAGAATAAAAAATTATATAAAAATGAAGTAAAAACTAATATATTTAATTGATCCATGGAAGTAAAAAGATAAAAAAAAATATTTCTTATTATTGGATAAATGATAAGATACAAATATTTCCTTATCTATTCTTACTTTACATATGATAAAGGTAAGATTGTAGTTGTCAATTTTTAATATTTTTTATCTATATTGTTCAAGTTATCACAAATAAAAATAAAAAAATATTTTTAATATCACTATTTTAAAAAGATAATTTAATTAGCTATTTTATAAGGTAGGAAAATATTGTGGCAGATATATTTTATCTTTATTTAGAAATATTAATTATGTAAACACATAATCAATATTTCAAAGATATTATCATTTATATAGAAATTTTTGTTTTAAAGATATATATGTTCACGTGTACATATTTTTTCTTATCTTTTTTTTTTATTTATCTTTTACAAATATAATAAATATAATGTCCTTTTTTTTATCTATTTTGATCAAATTTATTAATACTATTTTATTTTTATGTTTATTTGGAGATAAACTTTTACAAATATTATTTTATCTTTATGTTTACTTGGATATAACATTTTTATATAATTAATTATTTAAAATTAATATTTTAATAAAGGGGTGATGTGGCGCAATGTGGTGGAAGAAATTGCTTCGGCTTTAGTTATTAGTAATAGATTATTAAAATATTAATTTTACTTTTTATTAAATATTTTTAAATAATATTTTCTTTTTTTAGACACTAGTATGTATAAAATACTTGATTTTTTTATAAATAATTAGGATAGGTTATCTACAAAGTATAATATAATTTATTAAGATATTTTTTTAAAGTTAATTTATTAATATTACATATTAGGGTTATCTACAAAGTATAATATAATAAGAATGTTTGTAAATATGAAAAATACAATATAAAGATTAGTATAGAAGAGAACATTGTCCTTGATTTATGAGATAAAATATAGAGAAAATTATCTATGTATTATTTTACAAAATTCAATCCATCTATAAAGTTGTTTTCCATGCTAAATTTACATAACGAAGATATAAAATATAAAGGAAATTAAGTATATGAAAATTTACAAAATTCAATGTATTAATCAACCTATCATCCATATTAAATTACAAAAAAAACATAGAGATAACAAAATTTAAATGTATGGTGGGGCTAGAAAAAAATTATATATTTACATAAATAAATAAAAAGGAAATTAAGAAAAATATAATGTAAATTTTTATCAAAATTCAATTTAAGCAAGTATTCATCAAGATTTGTAAATTTTTCTATTTTTTATCAAACTTTGATTTAAGAAAAGATATTTAATATAAAGTCATAAAAAGATAAAGAAAATCTAATTTTATTAATTTAAATTAAAATTCGTTTTTTTTGACATTTACATATAATCTTAGTCATCAACATAAAATTATATCTTTTTCTCAAAATAAAAATATATCAACATAAAAAAAAAATATTATTTAAAATTATAGCATTATATAGATATAAATTTTATACTTGGAACTCAAGCCTTATTAAAAGATTAAAAAAATATTAAGACACTAAATCTTGTTAAGAGATAAAATATTAAATTAATATGGAAAATATCATCTCATGGGAATTTATGTATATAGAAATTATTATCTAAATATGTTATCTATTGTAGTAAACTAATACATAATCCATAGATAGAAAATTACTAGTTGATTTAGAGCACGGGATTTTTTAATAGTTGTTTGATATACTTAGTGTAAATAAGTACTTATTTTAAGTGAATATTAATAATTATTTTCAAATAAATAAAATATAACTTAATGTTAATAGCTCTATATAATTTAACCTTCAACTTAATATTGCAATAAGTTTTTCTCCATTATCAGCGTATATGATGAGCTTTCATTTGAACACTTAGAAGGAGTAAGTAGTTCATTTGACGATACATTGCAGTATGGTTCAGGCTCAAATGCGGTTTATGGCCTAGTTAAGGTGATGACAAATAGGATAGATGGATTCGACTTTAATTATAGTATATTGATATTAATTGATAAGAAAATATTTGCATAAGTTGTATTATAAAAATTTTAACGGAATTTTTTTATATATTCCCTGTCCCCATTTGTTTGTCCTGTTTCCTTTTCGGGCGTCCCCTTTTGTTTGTCCACTTTCCTTTTATATCTATACTTTTCTTCCAATATTACCCCTACCTAAAATTAACTTTTACCCACTTTCTAATTACCAATACTATTTTACACCTTTTATCCCTATAAAATTACAAACATACTCTCAATCAATCTCACCTTTTACCCACTTTCTCAATTACCAATACTACTTTACACCTTTCTTAATAACCACAAAACGGTACTTTAGGACGAACAAAAGGGGACGGAGGGAGCAAAAAATTTCTACATATGACATTATTGAAAAAAATTCTATATGATAAATCTTGTTGAAATATCTACGCATTTGAGAAAATAAGGATTAATAAAACTTCATGATACAATGATAAATCTATATACTATCCTATGATATTCTACATGAAACATGTTATTGAATCTTTTAAAATTTTATCGTCATCATTTGTACTGCTTAAATAATTTATATTAGAAAATTATCTTATTATTTTTCACATTTGGGATATTTATTTAGTGAATGAGAAGAAAAAATAATCTTGAAACTGTAGGGATGTACACATAAATTTAAAATAGAAACAATCATTTTTACGTAAAAATAAAAAAAAAAAGTTATGTAATTATTTAATATAAATTGATCCTGAAATACAGTTATTTAATATATATTGATCTTACAAAGTTATGTGCATGTTAGATATTGTTTTATGAAATTATTTCATATAAGTTGATCTTAAAAATACAATTATTTAATAATTACTTTAGAAAATTGATCTAAATAAATATTTTAAAAATACAAATTGAACTACTCGTTAAGGAAATATATATATATATATATATATATATATATAATTATTGAATAAGAAGAAAAAGTAACAATGAAATTTTAGTGATATATTTGCATAGAAGAGAATACAATAAATTTATTCCTTTTATATAATTATTTA
This sequence comes from Fallopia convolvulus, assembly GCA_964016875.1. Lineage (NCBI taxonomy): Eukaryota > Viridiplantae > Streptophyta > Magnoliopsida > Caryophyllales > Polygonaceae > Fallopia > Fallopia convolvulus. The sequence continues at coordinate 46,445,331 of OZ024720.1, read as the reverse complement.
ATCTAAATTTATTTTAAAATACAATTATTTAATATTGATTGATCTTAAAAAGTTACATAGATGTAAGCTAATTAAGAAAGATATAGTAATGATTTTATATACATTGATCTTAAAGAATTAATACCTTTTATAAAAATATGTTTTTATAGATACTCCGATTAGAAAAAATAAGTAGAATATGACAAATCACCAATAAGTAAAGTGACCTAATTAAATAGTATTTGAAAATTATAATGTGGTAGAATTAAGTAATATTTGAAGATTTAGATGGCAAATTAGTAAATGTAAAAAATAATTTGCTTAGGTGGCATAGTTAAATGATTGACACGTAGGATTGAGTGATTCGACTTTAGTAATAGTATATAGATATACATACAAAATTATATAAACATGTTATCTATTTAGTATATATATCAAGAATACTATAAGTTGTTACAAAATTTATTAAAATATAATTCACATTAATTTATTCAAAAATGACATGTGGTGCAAAGTTTACAACAGACTTGGGTTCTGCTTTATAATGTACTAGTTGTCCTCGTCGTGCCATGCACGACTATGTCTCGATATTTTTTAGATATACTATAAAAAATATATTAATAAATAAAAATATAATATAATATTTAATGTGAGTAATTTGTTACCCGTAATATGTATAAAAATTATTTTTTATAAAATCAAATAAATTAAATTTATATTATTAAGTTTAAAATTGAGAATAAATATGGATTACTAAGATTAAATAATCTACATGCTCATTTTCCTTGACAATATTTCATAAATAGGTTTAATTTAAAAGAAGGAGATAAAATATGAAAAAAAAGCTTTTGAAAAAATGGAAGTGATGAGATTTTGAAAAATAAAAATTAATTTAATAAGTATATTTATCTTTTAATATTAGAGAGAGAAAAAAAAACTAAAATGTTAAAAGGATTGAGCAAATATATTTTATTGGCTTATAAGGAAAAAATTCAACCATTAGTTACATTTTTTAGTTAAGATATTATCTCCTACCAAAAATTAAGATATTATCTAAATTTGAGAAATAAAAATAAATTTTAATTAAGTAGAAAATTTTGTCATGTGGAATATGAAGTGGAAAGAATAATTAGTATATAATTTTGATGGAGCAAGGATTAAATGACATATGGAAAAATCCTATGTGGAATAATAATATAGGATGACATGTGTTAAAAGCTGAAGTGACACAATGTGATGGTTCCAAACCTTATTGCTTTTATATATATAGTAGATTAGGGTAGATTAGGACAATTTCCCTTTTGAAATTACACTTGGGCTTTAAGGGCCCATACCAAGATTTAAAATTCTATGGCCCATATGTAAACCAGGCCTATCATTCAAATCAAAATCATAAATCCCAATTGCTCTTAAGAGCATCCACAATCATGCTCTAGCTATAGTGTCATGCACCCTTATTTTTTCATTTCTCTCTCTGCCACATCATCTATGCACCCCAATACAATTTATTCCTACATTCATGCACCATATGAAGTCCTATTTTTTTCATTTTCAACATTTTTTCTCTCCAAATACAATTATAAATATACCCTTTTCGAATAAAAATTACATATATACCCTTGTTATAAATAAATTTGTTCATAATTTGGCTATAAGTTTGTAATAGATAAAATTTTATCATAATTTTAAATTAAATCATAAATATCGTTGAGTTTTTTTTAAAACAATCTAAAAATTACCCTAACAACCTAAAAATATACAATTAAATTTAAATGTAGTCAAAATATATGTAACACCCCGTCTTCCGACGAGGCGTTACTAGGGAATAGACCTTACAAGGTACTATTATTTAGGTTGACAACTACACTGTAGGATCTTACAACGCGGGCACGACGAGAAAATCATAATAAAATATCCAACCTTTATTTAATAAAAATTAGAAAACGTAATCATGCATGGATTCCCGAAAATCATAAACATTCAAATACTTCACCATACCTACTGAAACTGAACTATCCGAACAAAATAATAATAACCGAAACATAGAACTAACTCTGTCTAACAAATATTAAAATCAACATCCAACTAATATAAATAAACTAATATAACCAATCCCACTATGACACGCGCTCTTTACCGCTCCGGCCCGCCATCTTGCCTGGGTTCCTGCACGGCTCCTTGGTTCATACCTGGAACTGAAAAATGTTCCCCGAAGGATCAACGTCTAATCTACCAAGCTAGAAAGAATACGGAAACTGTAGAACGCTTTAAAATCATTTATCTAAAGTCAGCATACAAATCCACAATCGCAATCATAACTCTAAAGGCCAATACCTAAATTAGTTATATCAGTCACACAAGTCACATACGCATTTACAATCACAATCATACAGCAATGCAATTCTCCCTTTCCGCAATCCGACTTCCAAGGCGCTCATCACCGCGCCGAGTGCAGAGGCAGGCCCTCCCACTCCACTTCGCAATCTCCCTTCTAACCCCTAGCTAAGCCTCCACTGGAGCGCTTGCCAAAAACACACAGATAATAATTTTCGTTTTGAAGGGGCACGATTTTTCCCAGTCACACGGGTCAAAGTAGCCAACACTTCCTCAACACCAGCTACGATGGGCCGTGTCGGAAACGGTACCAACACAGAGAAAACATTCCGAAATATTTTCCGATAAAACACATTTAAAATCATTAACGCACACAACACACAAGGAGCTCAAAATAATTTAAAAGGTATTCGAGACTAGTTCCCAAAACACGTCCTACAATATCGATACGCAGTCTAGCAAGGGAGAAAAGAACCGAGCAAGTCGAAAAACGACTTACCTCGAATGAAGAATCCTCGGAAAGACGAAACTACGATCTCAAACGGAACGATTCCCTAAAGAATTATTAAGGGAAAGATTAACTTAAATACAAACCGATATACCTAACTTTTATTAAGAAAATTCTAATTAATAAATATTAGAGTATGCTAATTAACACCTTGTAAAATTTATCTCAAAATTTAACAATCTAATTCATCCACCCAACTAACAATATTAACCATAAAGAACAACTTAGCCCAACCTAAGAACAGATGGAAAATTGTAAACAAAACCAACCCAAATTTTGGGCCAAATTCTCTCGTGCCCACCAATCCTCCCTGCCCATCATACACATTTTGAGGCCATGACCGGCCCAACCCAACAATCTCTTCTACTTCCCAAAAAAAACGAGACCCATTCTTCCTAAGTTTCAACCTCCGACTTTGACTTTCCCAAGGCGGGCCCCCCCTGCTTCTTCAACCTCACGACGCACTCCAAACTCGCCGCCGCCCGTCCTCTGGTTCCCAACCCTGCTTGACGACAACGACGACGGAGAGCGAAAGCACACCTGTCGCCGCCCCCATTCGTGACCCGTCGGCGTTCCCAGTGAACCAAGCCCTTCCCCCTCCTTCTTCAACCTCAAAAATCGACTCCCGTAACCTCCCCTGCCCTCTGGTTCGGTCTGACTCAACCCGTCGTGCTTCTCGATACTTCGACCCCACTCCGACCGGCGACCCGTCGTGGCTCCGGCTTCCTCTCACCCTCGCCCTCTCCCTCACTTCCGCACTCGCGCTCGCCACCCAACCCGTCCTGACCTTTACCCTGCCCCGCCCGACAATGAAGAAAGAAAACAGAGCCCATCTCACCGAGAAACGACGAGGGACGACGACTCCGCCGGTTTAACTTCGACAACGCCGCGACCCGCGCGATCTGCGAACTAAATGAATCCTGGCGAAAATCCATCAACGAAGTCGACGGGCCGCTGTTGGAGACGGAAAAGAGATTGGGTGGATCGATGGCTGAACTCAAATTCCGGGCTTCTACGCACACAAGGAGGAGCTTCGATCGCTTTTCTGACTTCCAACGCATAGGTTTACTAATATAGGGTAGCTTAACGAGATTGATTCTGGATAGATTGAATTTGGATGGATTGATTTTGGATAGATTTTTTTTTTTCAATTAAAATCCGTATCTACCTAACACTAATGAAACTAGCATATAAATATATACTTACATATGAATATGATTAAAATTTGATTAGGTGTGGTTAAAATATGGGAATTGATCTAACTAACGAATTTGATTAAACTAACGTATATATATATACTTATACACTAATTGTACTAGGGAATTGATCTCACTAAATAATTACATCGAAATTAAAGGCTACCTTGGAAGTTTCTTGCGGATCGAGAACTTAAATACTTGTAAGCGAATGAATCCCGTTTTCCGACTTATGCGACCTAAAAAGAATACGGATATTACATACTACCCCCCTTAAGAAAGTTTCGTCCCGAAACTTTTACGCGAAGGAAAAGATATTCGAGGTTTTCACAACCTCTCCCCCTTAAGAAGGTTCGTCCTCGAACCAGAATTGATTGATGACGGTAATCATAACCAATACTAGCCATCCAAAATACGCAACACGTCAACAAAAAATTAAACAGTCAAACAACAAGTCAAGCAAACAAGAATCACGAAGCAAATATCGAATCTGAAACAACACACTAATTACTAACCTACCCCTCAAACGCCTCTACTAAACCCGGGTAGATTTCTGGATAGCTCTCACTCATTCTGGATTCTGTCTCCCAAGTGGCCTCCTCGACTCCCCGTCGAGACCACTGAATCAACACTAGAGGAATCTCCTTTTTCCGCAGCTTCTTCATTCGTCGATCTAAAATCTTCACTGGTTGTTCCCGAAAAGTGTGATCTGGTTCTACCACCAAATCCTCATAATTCAGTATCTGACTAGGATCCGGAACATACTGTCTCAGCTGTGAAACATGGAATACCGGGTGCACTCCATCCAAAGCAGGCGGCAACGCTATCCTGTAAGCCACCTCGCCTACTCTCTCCAGAATCTCGAACGGACCGATATATCGGGGACTCAACTTCCCTTTCACCCCGAATCTTCTTACCCCGCGGGTAGGCGATACTCTCAACCAAACATGGGCTCCGACCTCAAACTCTAACGGCCTATGCCTCTTATCTGCATAGGACTTCTGGCGACTCTGAGCAGCTAACATTCTCTCTCTCTGATTAAGGCCACTTTCCCGATCGTCTCCGCAATCATCTGTGGCCTCTCTCCTACTACATCCGAGGGATCATCCCAACACAGCGGTGTCCTACACTTCCGACCATATAAGGCCTCATAAGGAGCCATCTGAATCGACGAATGCCAGATGTTATTATAGGCAAACTCTACCAAAGCCAAGTGATCCGACCACTGACCTCCCCAGTCTAATACGCAGGACCTCAGCATGTCCTCTAAAGTCTGAATCGTCCTCTCTGTCTGACCGTCCGACTGCGGATGGTAAGCAGTCGTGAAATGTAATCTCGTCCCTAATGCCTCATGCATCTGCTGCCAATATCTGGAAGTAAAACGCCCATCTCGGTCCGACACAATCGTCTTAGGCACCCCGTGCAGTCTAACTATCTGATTAATAAACACCTCCACTAACTTGCTCACTTGCCATGTCTCCCTGATAGGCAAAAAGCGAGCAGTCTTCGTTAGTTTATCCACCACTACCCAAATGGCATCATGGCCTCTGCTGAGTCTCAAACCGGTGACAAAATCCATGGAGCTGTCCTCCCATTGTCATTCCGGAATAGGAAGCGACTGCAGCATTCCTCCGGGTCTCTGATGCTCGATCTTCACCTGCTGGCAGATCTGACATTTAGCGACGTATCTCGCTACATCCGGCTTCATGCCATCCCACCAATAAAACTGTCGCAAATCCTTATACATCTTACTCGCCCCGGGGTGGATTGAGTAGGGTGTAGCATGAGCCTCTTGCAAAATTTTCTGCCTCAACTCTGCATCTCGAGGTACACAAATCCGACCACGTAAACACAAAATACCATCTGCTCTCTCCGTAAAGTTGGGTGCCTCTCCCCGACTCAATCTCTGCCTCAAATCCTGAATCATCGGGCAACCTTCCTGCTTCTGTCTTACTTCTTCAAGTAAAGACGGTCGACATTCCAGGGTTTTCAGACTACCCTGATAACGCTGAATCTGCATTTCGATTCCGTACCTCACCAGCTCCCTCTGTAACTCTGGCTGAGCCGTCACATGAGCCAACATACTCTCCTGAGGTGTCTTTCTGCTAAGGGCATCAGCGACCACATTCGCTTTCCCTGGATGGTAAAGGATCTCGAGGTCGTAATCTTTTAGTAACTCCAGCCATCTCCTCTGTCGCATATTCAACTCCCTCTGAGTGAAGATGTACTTGAGGCTCTTATGATCTGTCATCACTTTGCAGGTACTCCCATACAAGTAATGACGCCAAATCTTCAGAGCGTGCACCACAGCTGCCAACTCCAAATCATGAGTAGGGTAATTCTGCTCGTTCGGCTTCAACTGTCTAGAAGCATAAGCAATCACTCTATCCCTCTGCATCAGCACACAGCCCAAACCTATCTTGGAGGCGTCACTGTAAATCACAAAATCCTCATTCCCCTGAGGAAGAGCTAATATAGGAGCCGAAGTTAACCTTCTGTTCAGCTCATCAAAACTCCGCTGGCAAGCTTCGTTCCACTCGAAACGAGTCGTCTTCTTAAGCAAATTGGTAAGTGGTTGGGCTATTCGGGAAAACCCTTCCACAAACCTCCTGTAATACCCTGCTAACCCCAGAAAACTCCGCACCTCTTTCACATTCTTCGGAGGTTCCCATGCTTTTACAGCTTCAATCTTTGCAGGATCCACCATAACTCCCTGAGCAGATACCACATGCCCTAAAAAGGTAACTTCAGGCAACCAAAACTCACACTTTGACAGCTTAGCAAACAATCGATGCTGTCTCAATACTCCCAACACCAGCCTAAGATGCTCAGCGTGCTCCTCCTTACTCCGAGAGTAGATCAGAATATCGTCGATGAACACTACTACAAATTTGTCCAAGTAGTCTATAAACACCCGTTTCATCAACTCCATAAATACAGCGGGTGCATTAGTCAGTCCGAACGGCATCACTACAAACTCATAATGTCCATATCTCGTTCGGAAAGCCGTCTTAGGTATATCCTCTTCCCGAATCCTCAGCTGGTGATATCCTGACCTCAAATCCACTTTGGAGAACACAGTAGCCCCCTGCAATTGATCCAATAAATCATCAATACGCGGCAGCGGATACTTGTTCTTGATGGTAACACGGTTCAACTCCCGATAATCAATACATAGACGGAGAGAACCATCCTTCTTCTTCACAAACAGAACTGGAGCTCCCCATGGCGACGCACTCGGTCGTACGTAACCCTTCTCCAACAGTTCCTCTAATTGTGTCTTCAGCTTCTGCATCTCCATCGGGGCCATGCGATATGGGGCTCTCAAAATCGGCCTCGTCCCCGGCTCCAACTCAATCCCAAAGTCCACCTCTCTCTGAGGAGGTAATCTTGAAAGTTCCTCAGGAAAAACGTCCTCAAACTCGCACACTACTGGTATGTCCTGAATGTGCGGTTCCGCCTTGTCCCCCTGAAGGACACAACACCAATATCCTACACATCCGTCATTGAGCAACTTGGCGGCCTTCACCATACTAATCACCGATCCGGGCCCCTCCTACTCTAACTCCTGACACACATGTCTGGTCCCGTCATCAGCTGTCACCGTAACTGTACCTCTGTGTGTATCCAAAACTGCTCGGTAACGCATCATCCAGTCCATCCCCAGAATCACGTCATCATCTGGCGACAACTGCATTACTATGAAATCTACATACCAATCTCTATTCCCTATTCTAATAGGGCACTGTAAAATCTCCTTATTCCCTCTTACTTTACCGCCGTCAAACAGCCCCACAACAAAAGATACCCCCTCAGTGCAAGTCAGCCCTAGTCTAGCCACGCAAGCAGAAGACATAAAAGAATGGGTAGCACCTGTATCAAACAGTATGTGAACAGGTCTAGACTGAATCCAAATCGTACCTGTAGCAGTCGGCGCATGTAAGGCATCGACCCTCCTCATCTCAAACACTTGGGGCTGATTTCCCTCGGTGTTGCTAACTCCTATGCCGCGTCCTCTGCCCTGGCTCGGTGCCTGCTGAAACTACTGATGCTGACGACGAGGCATCTGATTCACCATTCCCGGTGAAGATCCCTGTGAAGGTGCTCCCACAGTACAATACTGCTGCAAATGGCCAGGCTTCCCACAACTAAAGCAACTCTTGACTGGCTTCGGACACTGACTCCTCAAATGATCAGTGCTTCCACAGTTGAAGCACTCTCTCTGCCCTCCAGTGGACTGACTCAGACGGCGGTGGTCCTGACGACCCTGTGGCTGAAACCTTGATCGTTGCGGCTGAGAAGAGCCGGGACGACTATCTCTCCTAGATTCTGCCGGGGCAGACAACTTCTGCCTCTTGCTCCCCGTGGTATGCACCTCCAGCTGACTCTGTCGGGTCGTGGCCATAGCATAAGCCAAAGCAGACTGCTAAACGTCTGCCAATATCGCGAGTCGAAGACCAGACACATAAGCACGTAGATGCGGTTGCAACCTTTTCAGAAAGGTCGCAATCTTCAACTCCTCAGTAGGGGCATCATTTGGTACTGCTGCCAACTCCTGCTGAAACTTCAGAATAGTCTCAGATACTGTGATATTTTCGGGTCCAACATCCAGAAAAGCAGCCTCTCGAGCCGCCCTCACCACCGGAGGACAATACTGATCTCGAATCTGTCTCTCATACTCCTCGAAAGTAACCTCAGTCTGGTGGTCCCTACACAGCTCCCACCGGTCAAAAGCGCTCTCCTGTAGCAGACTTTGTACTAAGGACATCTTCCGCTCCTCCGGTGCCTTAATAGAATCCAACGCAGATTTCACCCTCCTCAACCACTGCTCCACGTCAGAACCCTGAGTTCCAGCAAAGTTCGGCACTCCAGTCTTCCTAAACTCCGCGAGCCACTTGTCAGGCTGAGGCTCACGATACTGTCTCCTCGGTTCGACCACATGATCAACTATCACTGGTCCTCCCGAAGCTGGCGCTACTCCTAGCTAGGCAGCCAAAATAGAATCTGGTCCTGGTGCCCTCCTCTCAGCTCCTTGTTGCCCCGCAACCGCGTTCAGATTCGGTGCAGCTCCCGCACCCATCAAAGTCTGCAATAACAGCTGGATCGCAGTAGTCACCTCTGGGGCCAATCCTGCTGGTGGTACTCCTCCTCCCACCTGAGCCCCGTTTGCTGGGAGACCTCCTCCAGCGACAGAGGCACTGTCCTCTCGATGAACAGCAGCAGCCACATCCTGACTCTCAACAACCTCCTCCTGATGGTTATCCTGTTGTACCTCTGGCTCAGCAGCTACAGGGGCCTCTCCTCTACCCCTGCCACGACCTCCTCCTCGGCCTCTACCGCGGCCTCTTCCACGGCCTCTTCCGTTAGCTTCAGCAGCTCTAGCTCTGGTTGGTGGTGCCATCTATAATAGAAAGTCCCACAGTCAAAACTTAAATATTCTATTTATCAACCTAATTCTTACTATTCTACGTGAGGTCCTTCGGCTGATGGGGCGGAGTCGCGACGTGTCACCTACCCACTACAAGAATCTGTGGATTTAGCGACCACAATTTTGCGACCACAGCATATGGTCGCCAATTGGCGACCATATAGTCGCCATTGGTCGCTAATGTGGATGTCGAAATTGGGCAAAAAATAAAATAAAAAATTTACGACCATATGGTCGCTAACGGTGTGACCATGTGGTCTCCGGGTCAACTTGGTAGCAATAAATAGCGCGATAAGATTTCCCGCTTAATTTCGCGACCATATGGACGTTAAATGTAGCGTCCATATGGTCGCTATATACCGCGACCATATGGACGCTAAATATAGCGTCCATATGGTCGCCTTACGTCCAGCGACCATATGGACGCTACCTATAGCGTCCATATGGTCGCTGATGTGGACCAAATGTTTCGGCGGACAACATCAATTTTGGCGGGTGAAATCCCGCCAAAACTGCGACCACATGGTCGCTAAAAAAAGTATGTGGTAAAATCCGCGCCAATTCAGCATATATACCGCAATGTGTAAAACCCTCATTCTCATTCTGCCACCTTCATACGACTTCATACGACCTCATTCTCATTCCGCCACCTTTCCGACAATTTCATCAAAGGTATGTAATTAAAACTTATTAGTCATATTTAATTCCTCCATGCTATCAGTTTGTACACAATATTGTTGTATGTAAAAAGTATTCGTTTATCTAATTAGAAGAGATGTTGTTAATTAAGTAATCGTTAAATTCATATAGCATAGCAATCAGTTGTAGAAAGTTTTAGTGCATACAGGCTATATATAGCGACCAACTGGTCTCTATTCCGCGACCAAATGGACGCAAATTAGTGTCCAGATGGTCGCAAAGAAAGTATAGCGTCCAGTTGGTCGCTAATCTGCGTCCAAATGGTCGCCATATCCTGGATTATACACTGCAAAAGTCAATTAATTATAGTCTTATATTGAATTGCAGGAATAAAAAATGCGTGAATGGATGTATGTGCGTCATATGGATGGGTTTTTGCACAACGAGTTTTTGGCTGGCGTTCAGCAATTTATTGAGTTCTGCAAAGCTATGCCGACATATGACCCATCCGAATTAAGGTGTCCGTGTCGGAGGTGCAAGAATAGGAAACTGATTCCTGTAGATGATGTGCATTATCACATAGTTAAGGATGGGTTTGTTCCGAATTATTACCATTGGGTTTTGCACGGAGAGACTGATGAAATGTTCGCTGCCTTGTTGGCAGAGTCTAGACAGTATGAAGGGTGTAGCAGTACTGATCCAACACAACCAGTATCTGGGAGGAATGATAATCGAATGGAGCAGATGGTGTATGATGGCTTTAATGCCCAAAGTCAGTACACTACTGATGATCCTGTGCAGACTGAGGGTATAAGGCATGAGCAGGGGGACCAATATTATCATGAAGCGCCCAATCCCGATGCACAGCGTATGTACGACATGTTGTCCGCTGCAAATATGCCATTGTGGCTTGGATGTGATATGACCCAGTTGGAGGCGGCGACTGAGCTACTTAGCATAAAGTCAAAGCTCAGGATGACGGAGCGCGGATACGACATGATCTCAGATTTCTGCGGTCGCGTTTCACACCCGGAGACCACATTACCAGCCACGTTTTACGACACGAAAAAACTGGTCGAGGGTCTCGGGCTTCCGTACGAGGCCATTGATTGTTGCCCAAACTCTTGCATGATATATTGGGGTGCAGATGCAGAGTAGGCGGCCTGCAAGATCTGTGAGTATCCGAGATGGAGGCAAGGCAAGTCAAAGCTCATTCCCTATTCTCGTATGTTTTACTTGCCAATAACTCCACGGTTGCAGAGGTTGTACGCATCGGTGGTGACTGCCGAGCATATGAGATGGAATGCAGAGCATGCACAAGATGGGGTGATGAGACATCCGTCTGATGTAGAGGCATGGAGGCACTTCAATGCTGCGTGGCCAGATTTTGCAGCAGAAACGTGAAATGTTAGACTAGGCTTGTGCACGGATGGTTTCAATCCGTTCGGTGCATCAGGGCGTCAATACTCATGTTGGCCTGTGATTCTGACACCCTATAACCTTCCGCCATCGATGTGTATGCGAGAAGAGGTTATGTTTTTGACGGTTATTGTTCCCGGACCGAAGAGTCCGAAGCAAAAGTTGGATGTGTATTTGCAGCCATTGATAGCCGAGCTGAAGAATTTGTGGCTTAATGGGGAATGCACATATGATGCATGGAGGAAGCAAAACTTTGTCTTGCGTGCAGCTGTAATATGGACTATCAGTGACTTCCCGGCATATTCGATGTTGTCAGGTATGTTGTTCTAGACTCAACTTAAATAATGTCAAGTATATTATATGTATTCATGCATATATCATGAAGCTAGCCGTTAAATTTAATGTGTTGTACCAAATATATGTTTGTGTAGGCTGGAGTACTTCTGGGAAATACGCGTGTCCTTATTGCATGGAAGACACTGATGCATTTTATCTAACCCATGGACACAAAATGTGCTGGTTCGATTGTCATAGGAGGTTTACCGAACATGATCATCGCTTCCGAAACAATAAGAACGATTTCAAGAAGGGTAGAAGGGAACGTCGTGCTCCCCCTGTACTCCGTGACGGATACGAGATACTAGACCAGATCAACAATATGGGTTTGATGAAGATAACTGAAGTGGGAGCCGAACAACATAATAAGACGGTCAGTAGAGGTTCGGATTGGAAGAAGAAAAGCATTTTTTGGGACCTACCTTATTGGCCTAGTCTGCTGGTACGACATAATTTAGATGTCATGCACATTGAAAAGAATTTCTTTGATAATGTTTTCTTCACCATTCTCGATGTTCCGGGGAAGTCGAAAGACAAATGGTCAGCTAGAAAGGACCTAAAGGAATTGTGCAAGCGTCCGGAGTTGGAACCTGACGAGGAGGACAATAGGTACCCAAAGGCATGCTATGCACTAGATCGTAATGAAAAACATGTGCTTCTTGAGTGGTTGAGATCCGTAAAATTTCCGGATGGATACGTGTCCAACTTGAGCCGCTGCATTGACTTGCACAAGCTTAGACTCTTTGGGATGAAGAGTCATGATTGTCATGTGTTCATGCAACGGTTGATGCCTATTGCTTTTCGAGCATTTCTTGATGACAAAGTCTGAGAGCCTATTGCTCAGCTAAGTGCGTTCTTCAGGGACCTGACGTGTTATGAGCTTAAGCCTGAGGTGGTTATGCAGTTGCACAAGGAAATACCAATTATTTTGTGCAAGTTGGAGCGAATCTTTCCCCCGACGTTATTTGATTCGATGGAGCACTTGCCTATTCATTTGCCACGGGATGCTTCACTTTGTGGTCCTGTCAATTATAGATGGATGTATCCAGAAGAAAGGTATGTACAATTATAATTTTTGATAAGTTGTAGCTAGTTAATTTGGTTTGTAAAGTCTTAAATATCATATATATATATATTTTAGGTTCTTAAAAAGGCTGAAGGGAACAGTTGGCAATAAGGCTAAGGTTGAGGGCTCAATTTTTAGTGCCTATCTCGTTCAAGAGACGTCTACCTTTTTCTCGTATTATTTTAACTCGCATGTCGCGAGTAATCATATGGATATCTCCCGCAACGTTAGTTGCACACTTCCAGTTGGGGTTGATCCGGGCGATTTGTCTATTTTTACAACAACTGGGCGAACGTTGGGTAGATCCAGTGGTCATGTGCTCACAGATGAGGAATTCCATGTGATCCAAACTTACATATTAATGAACTGCGTCGAAGTGGAGCCCTATATCGAGTAAGTTTCTAGCTCTTTCTGTTGATATGAATAATCTATATATAAGTACTTGACTCGATCAATAATTCTTTGTAATAGATACTATTTGACAAACTTCGTTCGCCCGTCAAATCCAAGAATATCTGAAGCCGAAGAGCAAAAGATCTTGGAAATACACTTTCGCCTGTGGTTCTACTCCCATGTAAGGATTTTGTACTATTGTTTTCAGTTTAATTAATTCGAATTAATTGTGCATAAATGGTATTTGACTCCTCGCTCGACGTACATGTAGGCCGACAGTCCGGCAATTACAGATCCTAACATTGCAACATTAGCTCGTGGACCCTCCAAAAAAGTGAAGACATATGCTGGTTATGTGGTCAACGATTATCGATTCCACACGAAGGCACACGCATCAACCAGGGCTACTGACAATAGTGGAGTTTGTGTTCTAGGACAAAGTTTCGGCACTGACGAGGAGGACTTCTATGGTGTGCTAGAGGAAATAACTGAGTTGAATTACATATCTCCTACAGTGAAGCGCCCTATTGGTTTGACACTCGAAGTCGTGGAGGAACACGCATTCACGCTCAACTAAAACTTGTGGATGTTCATAGACATAAAATGTTGAGAACAAAAGACCGTTACATCTTAGCCCATCAAGCGACTCAAGTTTATCTCCTAGATTACCCCAAGATGAGGCGTGCAGATGCTGAATGGATAGCGGTTTGTAAAGTGAAGTCACGTGTGTGGCCCGATGAAGGTACGTGTGTAGACCCTAACGAGAGTGGTTCACGGGGGGTTGCTGTTGAAGAGGCATTTCAACATGATCCTTCCCTTCCACGAGTTATCGACGACACACATGATATTGATCCACTTGGTCCGCTAAATGACCCAAACGGAGAGGATCATGTCGTTGAGGATGGAGAAGAGACGTCTACTGAAACGTCTGAGGGAGAGTTTGAGAGTGAGACGGATACAGATGAGGAAGACATGTAGTCAGAATACTACTATTGTATTGTCATTCACTTTTCTGATAACACTATTGTATTGCCATTCACTTTTCTGATAACACTATTGTATTGCCATTCACTTTTCTGATAACACTATTGTATTGCCATTCACTTTTCTGATAACACTATTGTATTGCCATGCATTCACTTTTCTGATTATACTATTGTATTGCCATTCACTTTTCTGATAACACTATTGTATGCCATGCATTCACTTTTCTGATAACACTATTGTATTCATCTTTTCCAACCATAAAAGGAGATCTCCACATCTCCAATTCCAACATACCCTCCCAGTTGAAGCTCTATCTTCACCTCAAATTCTAACATCAAATCCATCCATCCTTAAACTTCCATCCTCAAATGGCTCAAAGGAGAGCTTGTACCAAACGAGCAACCGCCTTAGCTCCAGAAGTCATAAATTTCTCCATGTCGCTAATTAGAGACCATATGGTCGCGATTTTGAAGGCGGGCCCACTTCTTCATTTAATCGAATAGGGCGACCATATGGTCGCTAATTAGCGACCATATGGTCGCCACCTCTGAATAAGACGGAGATCGCGTCTCCTTCTTCCTCATTCTCAAACCCCCACCTCTTCGCCTCCCGATTACGCCTCCCGCTCCTCCTCACCGGTCCTCCCCCCGCCTCCTCCCCCCGCCTCCTCCTGACCGCCTCCTCCTCCCGATTACGCCTCCCCCTCGCCGCTCCGGCCTCCTCCTCCCCCCGCCTCCTCCTCCCCCCGCCTTCTTCTCCCTCGCGTCCCTCTCCTCCTCCTCCTCCGCGCGACTCGCCGCTCCGGCCCCGCCTCGCCGCTTCGTCCCCCTCCTCCTCCTCCCCCCTCCTCCTCCTCCCCCCGCCTTCTTCTCCCTCGCGTTCCTCTCCTCCTCCTCCTCCTCCTCCTCCGCGCGCCTCGCCGCTCCGGCCCCGCCTCGCCGCGGCGTCCCCCGCCTCGCCGCGGCGTCCCCCGCCTCGCCGCTCCGGCCCCGCCTCGCCGCGGCGTCCCCCGCCTCGCCGCTCCGGCCCCGCCTCGCCGCTCCGTCCCCCGCCTCCTCCGCGCGACTCGGCCTCCTCCTCTGCGCGACTCGGCCTCCTCCTCCGCGCGACTCAGCCCGCCTCGCCAGTGTCACCGACTCGCCGGTGCCGCCTCGCCATTGCCGCCGCCTGCCAGTGTCGTCGTCTGCTAGTGCCGTCGCCCCCGTACCGCCCTCTCTGCCCTTGTTTATTTCCGCCTCTTATCCCGGGAATTTTCTCCGCTCTCGGTTTATTTAGTAGTTTAGGATTGAAATTGGATAGATTTTTATGAATTTGGACAAAATGTGATTGAATTTGGATAGAAATTGAATGAATTAGGGTTTTGTTTGAATGAAATTGATTGAATTTTGGATAGAAGTTGAAATTGAATGATTGAATTTGGATATAATTTGAATTTTGTTTGGGTTGCTGTTGTTGTTGGAGAAATTGTTATATATGTTGTTGTTGTTGTTGGGGAAATTGTTGTATATGTTGGATAGAAATTGAAATTGAATGAATGAATTTGTATAAGTTGTTATTTTGAGAAATTTGATTGGATTTAATGTTGTTGTTTCCGTTATGCTTGATTGGATAGAGTTTGATGAATTTGGAATTAATGAAGTTGTTTAAATTGAGTTTTGTTGTTGTTGTTGTTTAAGTTGTTGTTAGGGTTGTTGTTTTGTTGTTTTAGTATGTCAGGAGGACGACGACGTCGTGCACGACCTCCTCTTCCGGACGAGGAGGCGCACGATTCCGAGGCGACCCGCACGGACACACCTCATTTGTCCGATGACGAGGTTGCCCCCGCAGAGGGGTCCACAACCCCTACTCCGGCGCCCTCGGCGGGATCGAACAATGGGCTCGATCCCAACCGCGTATGGGACCTTTCCATTCACGGCGGAAGGTAATACTCAATTTATTTTAAATTTGTAATTTTTAAATTAAATGTTATAATGTCTTTTTGCGAAATTTTGCAGCTTGCAGCCGTCGGGAATGGTGTCGCGGTGGTCCACGCACATCATTACCGGCCAACCCGACGATAGGGCGTCGGAGTTCGACTTTGCCACCGCCGCATCAAAGGCGCGGTGGTTTGAGGCTTGGAGGGTAATTTTATTTTGTTTCCCATTACGTTTTACATATTTCGTATATATTTTTTTTACTAACAATATTCCGTATTTATCGACTAATATTGTTGTTTTGTTGTTTTGTTTTAGACGCACCTCCAATGGGATGCCATGAAGCCGGGTATGGATGTCGAGACGGTCCGGCTATTGTGGGAGAAGATCGCGAAGAAGCGATACGACGACAAAGTTGGGAAGAGTCGTCGGGCGGGGAAGAAGCCGAGCTGGATCAACTCCGCCGCTTGGGACCTTTGGGTGGCGTATTGGAACACGCCCGAGTACAAGGCCAAGTGTGAGCGTCAGAAGAGAATCCGGCATACAAATCCGGCGAACCACATCAGCGGTTCGAGGTCACACCTCGATACCATGCAACATTTGGTACGTTATTTTAATTTAAATTTATGTATTTTATTTTAAATTTATTTATAATAGTTTAATATACTTTTAATAAATATTAGTACATGTTAATCATTCGTAGGAAACCCAACAGGGTCGTCCGATTACGCCTCTCGAGCTTCTCATCGAGACGCACACACAGGGCCCGGATCGGCATTTTATAGACGACCGTTCCGCCCAGATCGCTGTAAGTATTTCACTTATTTCATTTCTTATTATATTTAGTTTATTATTATTATTTTTTATATGATTACGCTTTTTTTTAGGCTCAGACCCGGGAGATCCTTTCCCAGAGGTCCTCGGAGACGGGCAGCACTCCGTCTTTTGAGGACGAGTGTGATGCCTTTCTAACGGCCGCTGGAGGGGTGGGCCCGGTCGGGAACCTCCTCGGGTGGAGCATTTGACGCAACGCAACGCCGAGCTTACGACCGAAGTGACGGACTTGCGTAATAGGGTCGCTCAGCTCGAGGAGTTCATGGCCCGGATGCAACAAAATTTCGACCCCCAGCAGGGTGGGTCCCGTGGAGCAGACGGAAGTGATGCAGCGAACACCGACGGAAACAACTAGATAGTTTATTTTAAATATTTTTGTAATTAATTTTGTAAATATTTCTTGTAAATATTTTTGGAATTAAATTTGTAAATATTTTGTTTTATGCAATTCTGATTTTTTTAAATTAATATAAATCAATTTAAATTAATATTAATAAAGCGTAAATAATTTTTTAATTTTTTATTAAATAAATGTTAGCGACCACGTGGTCGCTATATTTTCGACCATCTGGTCGCCGCCCTCGGCGACCATTCTAGTCGCATTGGTCGCTATAACGCTCGCCACTATTGTGGCGACTATAGGCGACCACGTGGTCGCCGCCCTTGGCGACCACTGTGGTCGCTGTGGTCGCTATACCGGTCGCCACTATTGTGGCGACTATCGGCGTCCGTGGTCGCTACGGAGCGACCATATGGTCGCTATTTCTAGCGACCATATGGTCGCTATTTCTAGCGACCATTTGGTCGCTGTGGTTGCTACCTTTAGCGACCAGGTGGTCGCTGAGGCATTAGCATCCGGCCTTTTCGCGACCATATTTAGTGACCACAATATGGTCGCTAAATCGATTTAGCGACCAGATTGGTCGCCAAATATGGTCTCTAAATCTCCAGAATCTTGTAGTGACCCCCCTATATGCAACATGTCTACCCCAGTAAAAACATTTGAAAACACCGGCCGGTTTTGGTTTTAAGTTGGACCTCGGGTACTCTTTGTTGGTCAGTTCCATGTGCCATGTTCTCAACCTGGCTCTGATACCAATTTGTAACACCCCGTCTTCCGACGAGGCGTTACTAGGGAATAGACCTTACAAGGTACGATTATTTAGGTTGACAACTACACTGTAGGATCTTACAACGCGGGCACGACGAGAAAATCATAATAAAACATCCAACCTTTATTTAATAAAAATTAGAAAACGTAATCATGCATGGATCCCCAAAAATCATAAACATTCAAATACTTCACCATACCTACTGAAACTGAACTATCCGAACAAAATAATAATAACCGAAACATAGAACTAACTCTGTCTAACAAATATTAAAATCAACATCCAACTAATATAAATAAACTAATATAACCAATCCCACTATGACACGCGCTCTTTACCGCTCCGGCCCGCCATCTTGCATAGGTTCCTGCACGGCTCCTTGGTTCATTCCTGGAACTGAAAAATGATCCCCGAAGGGTCAGCGTCTAATCTACCAAGCTAGAAAGAATACGGAAACTGTAGAACGCTTTAAAATCATTTATCTAAAGTCAGCATACAAATCCACAATCGCAATCATAACTCTAAAGGCCAATACCTAAATTAGTTATATCAGTCACACAAGTCACATACGCATTTACAATCACAATCATACAGCAATGCAATTCTCCCTTTCCGCAATCCGACTTCCAAGGCGCTCATCACCGCGCCGAGTGCAGAGGCAGGCCCTCCCACTCCACTTCGCAATCTCCCTTCTAACCCCTGGCTAAGCCTCCACTGGAGCGCTTGCCAAAAACACACAGATAATAATTTTCGTTTTGAAGGGGCACGATTTTTCCCAGTCACACGGGTCAAAGTAGCCAACACTTCCTCAACACCAGCTACGATGGGCCGTGTCGGAAACGGTACCAACACAGAGAAAACAATCCAAAATATTTTCCGATAAAACACATTTAAAATCATTAACGCACACAACACACAAGGAGCTCAAAATAATTTAAAAGGTATTCGGGACTAGTTCCCAAAACCCGTCCTACAATATCGATACGCAGTCTAACAAGGGAGAAAAGAACCGAGCTAGTCGAAAAACGACTTACCTCGAATGAAGAATCCTCGGAAAGACGAAACTACGATCTCAAACGGAACGATTCCCTAAAGAATTATTAAGGGAAAGATTAACTTAAATACAAACCGATATACCTAACTTTTATTAAGAAAATTCTAATTAATAAATATTAGAGTATGCTAATTAACCCCTTGTAAAATTTATCTCAAAATTTAACAATCTAATTCATCCACCCAACTAACAATATTAACCATAAAGAACAACTTAGCCCAACCTAAGAAGAGATGGAAAATTGTAAACAAAACCAACCCAAATTTTGGGCCAAATTCTCTCGTGCCCACCAATCCTCCCAGCCCATCATACACATTTTGAGGCCATGACCGGCCCAACCCAACAATCTCTTCTACTTCCAAAAACAAACGAGACCCATTCTTCCTAAGTTTCAACCTCTGACTTTGACTTTCCCAAGGCGGGCCCCCCTGCTTCTTCAACCTCACGACGCACTCCAAACTCGCCGCCGCCCGTCCTCTAGTTCCCAACCCTGCTCGACGACGACGACGATGGAGAGCGAAAGCACACCTGTCGCCGCCCCCATTCGTGACCCGTCGGCGTTCCCAGTGAACCAAGCCCTTCCCCCTCCTTCTTCAACCTCAAAAATCGACTCCCGTAACCTCCCGTGCCCTCTGGTTCGGTCCGACTCAACCTGCCGTGCTTCTCAATACTTCGACCCCACTCCGACCGGCGACCCGTCGTGGCTCCGGCTTCCTTTCACCCTCGCCCTCTCCCTCACTTCCGCACTCGCGCTCGCCACCCAACCCGTCCTGACCTTTACCCTGCCCCGCCCGACAACGAAGAAAGAAAATAGAGCCCAACTCACCGAGAAACGACGAGGGACGACGACAACGAAGTCGGCGAACTACGTGAATCCCGGCGAAAATCCGTCAACGAAGTCGACGGGCACGACCGCTGTTGGAGACGGAAAAGATATTGGGTGGATCGATGGCTGAACTCAAATTTCGGGCTTCTACGCACACAAGGAGGAGCTTCGATCGCTTTTCTGACTACCAACGCATAGGTTTACTAATATAGGGTAGCTTAACGAGATTGATTCTGGATAGATTGAATTTGGATGGATTGATTTTGGATTGATTTTTTTTTTCCAGTTAAAATCCGTATCTACCTAACACTAATGAAACTAGCATATAAATATATACTTACATATGAATATGATTAAAATTTGATTAGGTGTGGTTAAAATATGGGAATTGAACTAACTAACGAATTTGATTAAACTAACGTATATATTTATACTTATACACTAATTGTACTAGGGAATTGATCTCACTAAATAATTACATCGAAATTAAAGGCTACCTTGGAAGTTTCTTGCGGATCGAGAACTTAAATACTTGTAAGCGAATGAATTCCGTTTTCCGACTTATGCGACCTAAAAAGAATACGGATATTACAATATATGCCATATTTGTGTTTGTGGAACGATAAAAAAATATAAATTTTGGTGAAATTTTTTATTTTTAATTTAATTGCCCCTTGTGGGCTCTATTTTTAATTTAAAACGCAGCACTTTGGACCCATTTACAATGAAACGTGATGTTTTGTACACAACCACGCACGCGTTCACTTCTTTGCACCGTTCCATGAATTTTATCGTCCGATTCATTTCATGCACAATTTTACATGGGGACAAACAAAACTCAAATTTTTTATAATAAATCTGACATTATGTATCGGTGCATGGTGTCGTTGTGGGTGCCCTAATAAAGCAAAGCAAGAAACCGAACTTCATTTTCGTTATTTTGTTTTCTCTGTCTCACATACTCAGCTTTCTCTCTTCTCTCTCCTCTGACGCTTTAATGCTCAACTCCCCGCACGCCGTTCTCGCTCTCAATTCGGCACCACACGTCGGCTAGCGCCCGTCACTCAACCACACCTTTCCCAACTGAATCTCCCCCTCGTCGATCCAACCCGATCCCAGCCTTATCGCCCCCTCCTGACCCGAAACCCCACCCAGATCTACAAAATTTCCCTCCCCTCTGACCCACCCTCTCCCCGCCCAAACCCACCGAAATTAGGCCCTTGTCGCCCTTCCCCCACAAAGACGCCTGACCCTTGCCAGAAACGCGACAAAGACGACCACCTCAACCTAGGCCCTGACCAACCTTGTGCTTCTTGCCCAACTCCGAACCCCGTAGCCCAACCCCACACCCTAACTGACTTGACCCGCCTACACAAGGAACCTAAACCCTTTTCTGTTCCACCTCTAACCCTTTCTGGAGGACCCACCGGTCCTTCCACTCGTCCCGGCCGGAGAAGCAAGCTATTGGGGGATGTCTATCGAGCTTCTAGAGGCTCGGTTACGCACCACCCAATGCCGGTTCTACCTCTCTCAACCTTTTCACTTGTCTCACTCGTTTCCTTTCGGTTGTTTTACCGGATTTTTCTTGTTGCCTAGCTAGTTGTTTGTTGCCTCTAACTTGTTGTGAGTTTGTTGTGTTTCCCTTGTTTCTTAGTTGTTTCCTAGTTGTTTTTCTTTTTTCTTAGTTGCTCCTTGTGGGTGCATGTGCTACTTTTGTTTGTGTGTGTTATGCTAGTTGTTTTGCATGTGTTTTCGTTGGTGTCTGGTGTATATTGTTTACGGGATGGTTAGGCCACAATGTGCCGATGTACGTTTAGGGTCTTGGAATGTGGGCACTTTGATCGAAAAATCCTTTAAGTTGATCAAGATTCTTTAACATTACAGAGTGGACATAGCTTGTATCCAAGTGATTAAATGGAAGGGAAGAAAGGCTCGAGATATTGACGGGTGGAAGTTATGATACTCAAGGGCCTCCAGTAGCAATAATGGGGTTGTATTATAATTTTTATATTTCAATTTAATTAATTTGTGAAATTATCAATCTCTTTCTTAATGTCAGTTTCCCAAAAAATGCATCGTCCTTTGACATTGAAGTCAATACTCAATCCTCAAAGTATTGAAGATTAACTATCGAACACCTCGAAATATATTTTTTTTTTCAAATTTAAGGCAAGTGGTGGTTCACTCTTGCTCATCCAGTTTTTAATACTTGATATTCATGTTGATTATCATTAATGTTGTCAAACTTGTGTGTTTACTATGAAATTTATTTTCATATATATTGTCTACTTCAGTTATAAATGATTTCAATTGTGGCCTAGATTTGATTAGTATGCAAATAGTAGTATTATAGGAATATTTAATGGCACATCATCTTAAATACGTCTTTATAACAACATTAATATTACTACACCACTAATGTTATTATCAGATTATGATCCATGGTTCATCTCCCACCATCGTGAATGTGTCGTTTAGCACCTAGCTAGTGCCATGGGGTTTGAGTCGAGTGGCACGTCCTCGTTAAAGTCAAAACTTGGAAGTTCAAGATCAAGTAAAAGTTACAATGAAGTGTTAATCACATAGCATAAGTGCACTTTGCACACTGATAGCTCCGTAGGATTAGTTTTGCAAGTCCTCATCGAGATCCAAGACAAGAAAGGTCGAGCGAGTGGTGCCGACGTTAGAGAGAGATCTGAGACGAGTTTGTTGGGAGTTTGTGTTGAATGTAGAATGAGAGGGAAGAGAGGAAGAGAGCAAATGAATGTACATGCCAAATGAAAAGAGTAATCTCTATTTCCAAATGGACCAAAACTAGGTTTTACAAGACCGTAAGGGGCTTTATATAGAGAAACTCCTTACTAGAAAAACAAAGACTAGTCCCGATATGCAAACCGAGACACACGTCCGCTAATAAAATTAAACATAACAACAATATAAATAATGTCAAATTATGCAATAAAATAAATAAATACATAGGCACCAATTAAGGCTCGACTAGGCCAATAATGATCCGTCAAATAAAGTCGACACCGAGCATATGGCGATGTCTGGCTCGACATGCTGAGTGAATTGTAGTCGTGCTCTAAAAATGACTAAAGTAATAGCCCTAGAAATGGCCTTAACTTGAGAACGGGAGATAGGCCCATCTGAGCGAACACTCATAACCTCCTCCTCCTGCTCAGATGACATAGATGTCAGTGTGGTGTCATCACACACCTAATTTAACCATACGAATGAAGCGCCCATATTGGGAAATCGTTCAAACTTCCAATTTAAGAAGGTCGTCCTTCCATTCTGAATTCGTACAACACATATGCGGTGAGGTTGGTTGAGGCCTGATTATCCAAGGAAGCTTAGTTACAATTTGTTAATAGTTTTAAAAGGGTTTTGTAGATATATAAGTTCTCCAAACATGAAACTCATGTTCTCCTTTAGGATCATTTATTCCTTTGGGCTCTCTCGTTGATAGAGCATATAGGTATAGTTGTTAGAGCATGTTTTTATTCCTGTTTTATGCATTTTTAGCTAGGATTTCGTTCTAAGTTTTAGTTTAGGTTTTATTTTCGTTTAGTTCGGAATCTACGCGTCTTCGTGCATAATTGTAGGTCAGAAGGTGAAGCATTGTGGATATGAAGCTAAGGACCGGAGCTAGGAACGAGTGGAGAGTATTGAAGTGAAGATTGAAAGCGATAAGGCCCAAGAGCTTGAGGGATAAAAACGCTTAAACCCGGTATCATGCATTAGAGTCTTGTTTTCATACCTCTATCTTGCAATGCTTGGTTTGGGAGCTACAGTGGTCGGATGAAGCTGAATTTGGTATCACTAGAAAGCTAACTCGAAGAGCTACAATTCAAAGTTTTACTCCGAGTCCAAATTCCAACTCGAAGGGGGTCAAAACAGCCTCCGAGGTATCACTGAAGTTGTTGCAGGCGGAGCGCAGCCAAAAGCCTCATAGCGCGACCGCGCTCTCAATGAACCAAACCGCGCTTCGGCGCGTTGATCCGACGTTGACTCGGGCCCCGTGTGATTTTATCGGCCGACCTTATTAGTATTCTTGGATGTTTTTAGATACGATATAAATACTTTTCCTAGGATTTCTTTGGATTATGTGATGCTATGCTATCTTTTGCTTGAGTTTTATGCTATTGAAGAATTTGGAGATTAGAGGGAGACAAAAACCCTAGTTTTGCAATTGAAGATCAATTTGACTCTTGTAAGTTTTATTTTTCTTCAATGACAATTGCTAGCTAATTTTCTCATGTCCAACTAGTTAGTTGAAGTTGTAAGCATGATTGTTTGTGAGATTTGAATTATTTCTATTTGCCTTGACTAGATTGAATATCTCCGTGCTTAATTGATTAAATTCACTTAGGATTATAATAGCTTGATCACCTATTCTATTTCTTGGTTGAATTACAACTAGAATAATTAAATAGACGGTGGAATTTGATTATTCATGGATGAATCCTTTGATTGAACTTATAGACGGTGGAATAAGGTTAATCAAAGGTGGAGAATTCAATCACAAGATTTCATGAATAGACGGTGGAATTCATGATTATTGTTTCTATTGAATGCTTTGAACTTAATTGCATGATCAATTTGACATAGAAGGTTTTCTAGGTTAATTGGTTAAAAGGTTGTTAAAGACGGTGTATATTAACAACCACTTTAAGCTTGAATTCATATATTCACAATAGATTAGTCAAGGGAAATTGAAAAAGGATAATCAAGGATCAAAACTCATGTATGCAATGGATACAAAACTAGTTGGACGCTTTTCTCCATATTTGAATCTTAAATCATTTTACTTGCTTTGTTTTAATTAGTGTTAATTACATAAATTTTTAGTTAACAATCATAAAATCTCCCCCTTAACTTAGTAATATTACTTAAATACAAGTATTACGAGTCTTTGTGGGTTCGACCCTTACTTCCACTTTACTAAGGTTAGGAAGTTAGGAATAATTCTTTGATAGTGCTTTTATAGCGACGTAAAAGTGTTCGTCAAATTTGGCGCCGTTGCTGGGGATTTTGACAGGCTTTTGACAGGTTGTTAAGGGCATTGACAATGTCTGAACTTGTCAAATCATGCTAAACGTCAAGCTAATGACGTTAAACAAGCAATTTTTGGGAGGCAACCTAAGCCTTATGTTTAGTTTTTATTTGGTTTTATAGAAATAGTTTTGCTTTGGGTGTGTTTTTGTTTGGTTTTCGGTTTGTTTTTGTTCTTAGTTTTAAGCAAAGTCGGAAAACATGTACATGCGGTCCGAGAAAACCAGGGCGCCCCCGCGCTCATAGTACCACCACCACCACCACCTGAGGAGTAGATTCTTGAGTATGTCAAGCTCTTATGACGAGGTTAGTTTCTTTTTCTCTTATATTTTGTTTTACTTTGGGGACAAAGTAAAGTTTAAGCATGGGGGAAGGAGATTCATTATTTTGTCATAAGTGCTTAGTTGTAGTTAGTTCATGTAGTTGCATTTGCATGTTTATTTTATTGTCATGCATTGAGTAAATTCCAGAAAAATAAAAAAAATCAGAAAAATTTGAAAAAATACAAAAATATTGCATTTTAGGTTCTTATTTCCCTATTGTTTGTTTCTTATTGTGTTTCTATGCTAAGTATAAGTTCTAATCCATGATTTGCATGATATGTTGAAGTTGATATGATATAAGCATGATCATTAATTAATTACCTTGATTATAGGATGGAGCATGTATTTAGCTTGAGTATTTGATTCATTCTGAAGTTCTAGACAACAATTAGCCTTGTGAGATATTTTTGGCCTTTCATGATATATTTGTTCTCTATATTTCTTGAGTGTATCACCATGATTATCTAGCTCTAGAACTTGCGTTATGAATCTTTGTCAAGGCTGCTTTATATGATTGAATGCATGACATTAAAATGATTGAGGCAATGTTTCTTATTAGCTTATTATTTCCCTTCCTACCTTACAAGATCCATGTTCTTGACACCCCTATTTCTTTGAGCTTTAAGCCTATTTTTATTAGTTCCACAAAATTTTCCCTAGCCTAATAAGCTTGACCCATAATCCGGGATTTAGGACTTTAGGTTGTGTTTTGTTTTGTGTGGGTTATGTATAAGTATGGGGGAGTTGGAAGAAAAGGAGGAAAAGAGGAAATAAAACTCTTGTATATAAAGTGAAAAAATAATGAAGATGAAAGTATGTTGCAGAGCAAAGAAAAAGTTGAGTACAATTGTTAGTAGTCTTCATAAAGTAAAGAGAGAGTTGAAGAAAAGGCAAAAGAAAGAAAAAAAGAAACAAAAAGCTTGAAAGTGTTAATGCAGTTGGTAAAAGAAGTTGGGAAGTGTTGTAAGAAGAAGTGTGTTGAATTTTGGGTTAGGATTAGTTCTTTATCCCGGATTTAGCACCACAGGCCAAATGTTATCCCTTCCAAATTTCTCTTTACCTTGGCCTCATTACAAGCCTTAAAAAGACCTCATGATTTTTTTTTATGTGTTTGATCCCCAACGGTGGAGATTTAGTACGCTGATGCAAGCTTATGGTAGTTTAGTTTTCATGGTTGATTTTTGAGTGAAACACGTCCTTAAACACTTGAGAGTTTGAGTGCAAACACATTTACCTTGGTGAGGTCTAGAATGGATGAATGGTCTTTACTTTTTGCTTGTTATAATTCATGCTGAGAAGTCTTGGTCGGATTTTGATTATATGTGAATACTTGTTTGATTTGAGATGGATGTATGATTGCATTTCTGTGGTGTGTTTTGGATTTATGTCTTGCTTGAGGACAAGCAAGGTTCAAGCATGGGGGAATTTGATAGAGCATATAGGTATAGTTGTTAGAGCATGTTTTTATTCCTGTTTTATGCATTTTTAGCTAGGATTTCGTTCTAAGTTTTAGTTTAGGTTTTTTTTATTAGTTCGGAATCTACGCGTCTTTGTGCATAATTGTAGGTCGGAAGGTGAAGCATGGTGGATATGAAGATAAGGACCGGAGCTAGGAACAAGTGGAGAGTATTGAAGTGAAGATTGAAATAGATAAGGCCCAAGAGCTTGAGGGATAAAAACGCTTAAACCCGGATCATGCATTGGAGTCTTGTTTTGAATCCTCAATCTTGCAATGCTTGGTTTGGGAGCTAAAATGGTCGGATGAAGCTGAATTTGGTGTCACTGTAAAGCTAACTCGAAGAGCTACAATTCATATTTTTACTCCGAGTCCAAATTCCAACTCGAAGGGGGCCAAAACAGCCTACGAAGTATCACTAAAGTTGCTGCAGGCGG
The DNA here is from genome assembly GCA_964016875.1 of Fallopia convolvulus. Taxonomy (NCBI): domain Eukaryota; kingdom Viridiplantae; phylum Streptophyta; class Magnoliopsida; order Caryophyllales; family Polygonaceae; genus Fallopia; species Fallopia convolvulus. Next base: position 46,418,033 of record OZ024720.1, on the reverse strand, counting down.
AGCGCGGCCAAAAGCCTCATAGCGCGATCCGCGCTCTCAATGAACCAAACCGCGCTTCAGCGCGTTGATCCGATGCTGACTCGGGCCCGCGTGTGATCTTATCGGCCGACCTTATTAGTATTCTTGGATGTTTTTAGATACGATATAAATACTTTTCCTAGGGTTTCTTTGGATTATGTGATGCTATCTTTTGCTTGAGTTTTATGCTATTGAAGAATTTGGAGATTGGAGGGAGACAAAAACCCTAGTTTTGCAATTGAAGATCAATTTGACTCTTGTAAGTTTTATTTTTCTTCAATGACAATTTCTAGCTAATTTTCTCATGTCCAACTAGTTAGTTGAAGTTGTATTCATGATTGTTTGTGAGATTTGAATTATTTCTATTTGCCTTGACTAGATTGAATATCTTCGTGCTTAATTGATTTAATTCACTTAGGATTATAATAGCTTGATCACCTATTCTATTTCTAGGTTGAATTACAACTAGAATAATTAAATAGACGGTGGAATTTGATTATTCATGGATGAATCCTTTGATTGAACTTATAGACGGTGGAATAAGGTTAATCAAAGGCGGAGAATTCAATCACAAGATTTCATGAATAGACGGTGGAATTCATGATTATTGTTTCTATTGAATGCTTTGAACTTAATTGCATGATCAATTTGACATAGAAGGTTTTCTAGGTTCATTGGTTAAAAGGTTGTTAAAGACGGTGTATATTAACAACCACTTTAAGCTTGAATTCATATATTCACAATAGATTAGTCAAGGGAAATTGAAAAAGGATAATCAAGGATCAAAACTCATGTATGCAATGGATACAAAACTAGTTGGACGCTTTTCTCCATATTTGAATCTTAAATCATTTTACTTGCTTTGTTTTAATTAGTTTTAATTACTTAGATTTTTAGTTTACAATCATAAAATCTCCCCCTTAACTTAGTAATATTACTTAAATACAAGTATTCCGAGTCTCTGTGGGTTCGACCCTTACTTCCACTTTACTAAGGTTAGGAAGTTAGGAATAATTCTTTGACAATGCTTTTATAGCGACGTAAAAGTGCTCGTCACTCGTGCATTCTGTTTTGTCCACCTGCATTATTTCGTGGAAGTATTTTATTTGGTAATCATTGAACGAATTTCATTCAGATTTCAATGTAACAATTAGTTATGACCACTAGAACCCTCACAAAATTCCACTTGCTTAGTTTATCACAAGACTAACCCGACCACTTTCTTTTCCTTGCATGGTCAACTGTTGTCAACCGTCCCTATACAGAACATCATACGATCTATTCTAATGTTGTAAGAAGTAAGATGGTAAGGAGACAAGATGCAGTTGAAATTTTAAGTCGAACTATTTTTTAAAGTTAAAAAATCTTATAATTAAGTGAACTTGAGTTAGGACTTTAGTTTTCTAGTTGATGTATAGGATTAAGTAATGACTCATTTATGTAATTTATGAATTTTTAAACAAGTCTTCCACTATGAGTTGTATTTACGAGGAGAACCATCAATGAAAAGAATGTTTTATTTTCGATAAAGGTCTTCCACTATCTTTATTATTTTAATACTTATATTGTTCGGATCAAGTCTTGGATGACTTTGGACCTTAAAGTCCGAGGTCACTAGTGTGTACCATCTCTAAGGAAAATCGAGGGTGTTACAACGACAATACAAAATTTCATTGATGACATTACAAGACTGAGTTTGTCACCTTCAATCTCGATCCTAGAGTAACCAAAGCGCGGTGTTTTGTTGATTGCACTTCTAAGAGAAAGGTCCTCAGTCGTAAGCACATATTGGTCCCCACAACTTCCATTCTCCCACGTGATGGCTTTTTCGTCCGAGTCCTTGAGAATGAAACCAAAAGAAGTAGAACCGAGATATTTTTAGCAATATCGAAGTTATGTTTTACAAAGCTTTGTTGTGATGTAGTCCATTTTATTTTTTACATGTCTGTCTTATTTTGGTATTTGTTTATAACGTAGGATTTTATGTTGGAGGAGTATCCTCTACTCTAAAATTGTGCGGATTTCAAATATGATTGTTTACGAAAACTCCCACTACCTTATATGCCATTTTGATATATAAAAACTACATCTTTGACAATTTGATATTGTGAAAAACAAGAATTTTTTTTGATTAGGTAAGAATTCGGAATACCAACAGGCTTGGTAATTCGAGAGGCCGTAAGAAAATGGCAGTCGTGAACGGCTAATTAAGTCAAAAGCAAGCAGGATTAGCTATGAAAAGTAAAAATCTCCGAAAATAAGAACTACGATGAGTTTGCAACACTGGGTATTACCGCCAATGACCTCGGATTTTACCGTCCAAAGTCACCCAAGGCTTTAAATAATTTATTGAGAATATAATTAAAGAAGAAATTGATGAAATGCGGAATTTTATTCATTGATAAGAACTTTCGTTCATTACATTGAGAGTCGTTTTACAAATGATGTAGCAGTGGAAAATGAAGCTCATATTAAACGGGTTGAAAAGACGTATTTAAAAATATAAGTATGTTTCTCCAAGACAAATCATATGATGATGATTTGCTTGGTTAAAATAGAAAAGCTGGTGTACTATCTTCTGAATGCTTTGCTCTTTGAAAAGTCATTCCTTCCTTCAACGTCATCTTGCCTTGACCTTCTATCCTTGCATCTTCTCGAACCTTCTAGACTTTGTCTTCAAAACTTCAATGTGAATTTCCTAGAGTCTAGCATTTGTTGCGAAGGGCGAGAAATACCAGGCAAAATTGCGGAAATAGTGGAATTAGTCTAAGGAGACTAAGCAAACGAGAATGGAAATTCTCAAGGGTACTAGGGTAATTTATAATATTCGAGAGATATTATCGGGATGTATTTTGAGGTATATGACTTTATGTGGTGCTTATCGGAACGGAGAAGAGTGTATCTCGAGAGGAGATTACTCGTTAATCGAGAGAAGAACTGCGAGATTGTAGACTTCTTAGAGTAGAAGGTATGATGGGAACGTTTATTAAGTCATACAAGTTTTTGAAAACCTCCCGCGCCCTTGTCGGACCTCAACCAACCTCATCTTATTCGGTGCTCCAGATAGGGGAGGTGGCCCGAAGGCGCTTAAGTACCCGCCCACCTTAAACAAGCCCGAATAAGCATTCAGATTGGAAAGACGATCTTTTCAAGAACCGAGAGCCGGGCGGTCTTTCCACGTTGTACTACTCCAACCCGGTTCTGGTTTCTTTTAAGCACTTATCTTGTATCGTGATGAAAACTTTCACTTACGTTAATGATTTTTAAAGAATGTGGGGGCATGCATGGGCCCGGTCCACTTACAGGAACAAGGTTCCGGACACTTAGCTAGGGTGCACTCATCCCTCCGTTGAGCGGGAGCGGACATAGATCATGATCTTGAAAGTCATAATTTAGACATGGTGGCAATACGACTTAGTAGGTTATATAAAGGTGTCGGGTTAATCCCGCACCCCTCACTATTTCGTCCAATCGATCTCTAAACGAGATCTTAAATAAACAAGGTCACAAACAAGACTACGTAATAGTCCTAGCGAATAATAAATAGCGTAATAACGATAACAATGGGGTCATTATTTCTAACAATCGATATTCCTAGATTCGTTTATTATAAGCAAACAAATTATTCCAAACCTCGAGAAATTTCACGGAATTGATTATCAAGGCTACAAGGAGAAATTCCACTTACCTTAACTTAGCGATCGTATAAGAACGAATGAACGAGAAATGTCGCCTTTAGTCGGGACAAAAAACTTGACCTATCGACACGAGAGGTACGAATGAACTTTAATAAGAATTTTCTTTATTTTTTCTAATGTTTTTTTAAAAGTCTCTTATATTCCTTTTATAAGAGAATAGTACTAAATTATTATAATAATAATTTAGGTAGAGATGATAAAATAATAATATTTCTTATTATTATCTCTTAATTATTATATCCAAAGATTCCTTATAAACTCTTTATTTTAATTTAATTATTATAAGCTTTTGAAGATTAAGACATTATTATTAAATTTAAATATTTATTATCTGAAGGTTATTATTCCATTTAGATTATTTTATAATTCCTTTATTCAATTAAGATCACAACTTTATAACCTTATCGTTAATAGGAAGTTCTTTTATGATATAAGGCATGCAAATAGATTTAATTTGATAAAACTCATTTAAAATTATACTTTCCATATTTATACTTCAAATTAATTATAAAAATCATTCTTATGATATAATAAGTCAACTATACCCTTATCATATTATATCCTTTATCTTTCTTCATAAATATCTTTTATTCCCTAACTTGATCATAAAAATATCTTTTATGACTAGTGTATATTATTTTATTATTGTATTTTTACTCTTATTATAAACACTTTTTAGAGACATGCAACCTTCTTATGATATAAAATGTATTAAGATATTATATTATAGGGGAAATTACATTTAACCACCCTTTATTTTACACTTGTTGCAATTAACCACCCTTTATATTTTTTTCTACACTTAACCACCCCTTATTTGTAATTATGTGCATTTAACCACCCATTTTAATGAAAAATTTCATTTTCTCTGTTAAGTAAAGTAAATTATGTTTTTTTTCTTTTAATATTTTATTTACAATAAGTAAATAAAAGAAAAATCATAATTGACACTTTCAAGTTCCAAAACGTTGATTTTTGCGCCCCTAACTTAATTTCCTCCATAATAATTCCTTCCCTCCATCCAATGGCGAAGAAGAACAACAACTTCGCCGATGCAAAGACCATGGGTTTTGGATCTAATTCTGACGACTTTTAGAGTTCCTTAGAGTTGATCGTGTCTAAGTTGATGGACGACGACTCGAGATTCAAAAGGTTGAGATATAGACCGAAATCCAATGATAATGACATTCTAAACTCAATTTATTCCTAAATTCTTTTATTTATTATAAATAAAATTAAAAAAGAAGGGAAAAAAGTAATTTACTTTACTTAACGAAGAAAATAACGTTTTTCATCAAAATGGGTGGTTAAATGCACATATTTACAAATAAGGGGTGGTTAAGTGTAGAAAAAAATATAAAGGGTGGTTAATTGCAACAAGTATAAAATAAAGGGTGGTTAAATGCGATTTTCCCTATATTATATTATGCTTAATCTAGTACTTTACTTATATAGTAGTTTCCAAATGTTATGTGATATAAATAATTATATCATACATTGAGTTTGATTCCCATAAAACATCCCCTTATCATGAAACGGAAGGAGAATTTTGGACCCTAGGATCAAGGAAATCCAAGGGCTGATTTTATTTCCACTTTTATTAGAGGCGGGGGCATTTACGTCTTTTCGCTCTCTAATTTGTTCTGTCTAGGGTTCGTTCAAACGCAGAAGGCATATCGAAGATCGTGGCCTTCGATTGAAACGGAAGGAGATCGCACCGAACGAGATCGCCATCACCGAATCCGAAATTCAACGAGTTTGAATCTGGGACTCTCGTTCCAACCATGGCAGAACGTGGTAAGAGGGATTCACAAATCCATTGAACGAGATCGAACAATTTTCGGAATCTGTGTGATTGAATATATGTGAGGGATTGAATTTGTGTGTTTGAATCTGTGTTGTAAGTGGTAAGAGGGATTGAATATGTGTGATTTTTTCGGAATCGATTGAACTGGTCAAGTGTGAATCTAGTTGGATTTCGATTGAACTGTGTGAATCGAACTTAATACTAGACGAATCCGAACTGAGTGAATCGATTGAACTGTGTGAATCGATGTTGCACTTTTGGGACTTAATACTGCACTTTTATGACTTAATAATGCACTTCTAGGGCTTACTAGTGCATTTTTCATACTTAAATAACGCACTTTGCACTTCTCGTTGATAATGCACTTTTAGGACTTAATAATGCACTCTTAGGACTTAATAGTGCACTTTTCATAGTTACTTGCACTTTTCATAAAGGAGTATAACTAGTATATGACAATGCACTTTTCAGCCTTAATAGTGCACTTTTTATACTTAACAATGCACTTTTCATTTTGTTTAGAGAACATATATTTGACCTTATAGAGAACATATTTTTATTGCACTTTTCACAGTTAATAATGCACTTTTTACACCTAAGAGTGCACTTTTGCTACTTAATAGCACTTCGTATAACTTTTACTTTTCACTGATTTAAGTAATGCACTTTTCCTAGTATACAATGCACTTTATTATACTTTCAATGCACTTTTACTGATTTTCAACTAACACCTTTATATTTCCCTTTTATGTTAGTTGTAGCGGGGACATCAAACTCTTCTTCAACTACTATTCTGAATGAGGAATCATCTAAAAACAGTGGTGAATATTCCATTGAGCTATCTCAAGGGGGAACGACATACTATTTGCCCACATGTCCATCCGAGTTGAAACCATATGAAGGTCAATGTTTCACCACTTTGGATGAAGGTACGGAGTTCTACAAAAGATATGCATCTTCTTGTGCATTCGAAGTTCGTCACGGGACTCGCCATACAAAAGATGACACTGTCATAACTAAGTGGATGACATGTTCAAAAGAAGGTTACAAGGATACTCGAATTAAACGAATTCGCCAAAGGAGATCGAAACGGGCTGGTTGTGTGGCAAGAATTGTTTTTAAATTTGCCGGGAGAAAGGGCTATGTAGTGAGCACATTTGTAGAGCGTCATACACATATGCCCGTGGAGCGTAGATTTTCGCAATTTTTAAAGTCCAATCGAAATCTGCATATGGGCCACAAGAAGTTTATCCTCGATTGTTCTAAAGCCAATGTCGGTCCTACAAAATGCCATAGGGTGTTTAAGGAACTTGTAGGTGGCTATTCAAACGTGGGGGCTTCACTTGTTGATTTCAAAAACTTCCGAAGAGATTTGTTGGCATTCTTTGTTGGTTCAGACGCTCAGGTGTTAATCGATAAATTCAATCAAAAAAAGAACTTTGTGACGCATTCTTCTTTGAATACGATGTGGATTCCCAAGAACGGTTGACAAGGTTGTTTTGGGCTGATCCGATCTCAAGAAAAAACTTTGTCTTCTTTGGAGAAGTTGTGTCCTTTGATGCTACATACAGGACTAATAGGTATATTTTCGAGTGCACTTTTACCTGTTTTTAATGCACTTTTACATATTTTAAATGCACTTTTACCTGTTTTTAGTGCACTTTTTGACCTTATACTTGCATTTTTGTCTGTTTTTAATGCACTTTTACCTGTTTTCAATGCACTTTTTGACATTATACTTGCACTTTTTGACATTATACTTGCACTTCTTTCTTATGCGCTATAATTAGTTTCTGGTGCACTTTTACCTGTTTTTAATGCACTTTTACATGTTTTAAATGCACTTTTACCTGTTTTCAGTGCACTTTTTGACATTATACTTGCACTTCTTTCTTATGCGCTATTATTTGTTTCTGGTGCAATTTTGGCTGTTTTTAATGCACTTTTACCTGTTTTTAATGCACTTTCATGCCGTGTACTCTCTTTTTGTTTTTCATATAGGTATGAAATGGTTTTTGCTCCATTTACGGGTTTGTATCACCATAAAAGGTGTGTTACATTTGGTGTCGGGTTGTTGTTAAATGAAAATATTGAATTCTATGTTTGGCTTTTCGAGAGGTTTAAGAAAGCCATGGGGAATGATCCAAAAATAATAGTCACAGATCAAGATATGGCCATGAAGTCTGCAATAGCGCGTGTATTTCCTAATGCACGTCACCGTCTTTGCATGTGGCACATCATGCAGAAGGTTCCCGAGAAGACAAAAGCTGATGCAGATGGTCCAACTTTCAAGGAGAAACTTCATTCTATTGTGTGGAATTATTCTCTCGAGCCGGCTGAATTTGAGGAGAAATGGTTGGCTCTGGTAGATTCTTATCCACTCGACAACAAAAAGTGATTCCATGATATGTTTGCTATTCGTCAGTTTTGGATCCCAGCCTACTTCAGAGATATAATGTTCGGTGGGTTGGTTAGGACCACTTCTATATCTGAGGTACAGAATAATTTCTTTGGTCACTTTACCGATAGAAATTATAGACTTGTGGAGCTATCAGTGCACTTTGATAGCGCATTAGACGCTCAAAGACATACACAGTCGAAGCTGAACTACGAGTCTTCCACTATGGTTCCTGATTTTAGGACTACACTTGAGTTAGAAAGGCATGCAGTAGAGGTTTTCACATTGACTGTCTTCAATTTGATTCAGGCGGAAATATGTTCTGCTTGTTTTGAATATCGTTTGACTAGTATGGTCTCAGAAAACGAAGCCATCACATACACCATTGTGCAAGCTGGTAGGCCCACAGTGCAAACTGTGTACACTCAGAATGACGACAATGTGGTTTGCTCATGCAGAGAGTTTGAACGTGTTGGCATGCCTTGTCGCCACATGTTTTTTGTCTTTAAAAACATGGACATGGCACGCATTCCCAGCAGATTTGTCCTCACTCGGTGGACTAAACTTGCAACCGTAAAGCCGATTTTCAGTATTGTCGGTTCATTGGTTGATCATTGTGCTGAGTTGGAAGAGAGGCAAAAGTTAACAAATACACTGATTTCTGACTTTTTCTGCTGCATGGGACTTTTAGAGCGAGATACTACTCAGCATCTGAAGGACTTTGTGTGCCTTATTAGTGATCAGAAGGAAGCTCTTATGAAAAAAGGCCTGGTTATGCAACGTTCTAGCTCCTTTAATGCACAAATTGCTGAGGAATTTGCTGGTACATCATTGCCTACCACAATAAGTATCCATCCACCAGAACAAGCTAAGACCAAGGGGAGTGGGAAGAGAATTCTAGGTGGTAAGGAGTCCGGAATTCAAACCAGCAATAAGAAGAAAAGAAAATGTGGCAGATGCAAGAAGTATACAAATCACAATAGGTCAACTTGTAAGTATATTACTTTTGCATTTTTAACTTGTATATAGTGCACTTTTTCTATTTTATAGTGCACCCTTTTATCCATTAGATGCACTTTATTAAAGTTTGTAATGCACTATTTGACACTCTATGCATTGGCCTAAAATTTACATTTTTGTTTCCTAAATGCAGGTAAGGAAAACATTGAGGAAAGTGAAGATTATGTTGAGATAGAAGAATTTGACCCAAATACATCATGTAAGTATTTTTGTTGTGTTTTCTTTTTTTTGTTTTAAGACTTTCTTCTAATGTGTCCCCTTTTTTTTATTTTCAGGTTGATTACATTCTTCAGGGCAACCATCAACAAATCATTTTATATTTTTTAGTTTACCTATCTAGACATTTTTGACCTTATCAATATTAATTTTGCACTTTATCATTACCAATTTAAGTATTTTTTTTAAAGGAATGTAATGCACTTTAGCTTTATATCGATGCACTTTACTGGCATTTGTAATGCACTTTAACTATATATTGGTGCACTTTTATCAATATCCTAATGCACTTTATCTTTATATTGATGCACTTTTCAAAGTGTAAAATGCACTTCTTAATGATCTGTGTTTGATGCATAAAGATACTGTCGCCTGCTGAAGTATGAAAAAATTCCTTAATGCAAGAGGAATCTTCAACATTCAACTGAACAAATCTCTAAATTATGTTTCCTGTAGAAAGAGAGAGCGAAACAGGTTTGTAGAATAGACAACAACATTCAACTGAACGAAAGAGGAAATAAATGATGAACCATATCCGATACTAGCACACATTCACATTCGTAAAGCTTCAATCGGGCTAAATCATATTTCATTATTTCAAAGAACTTGAACTACTTATAAAGCCAATCAGGAGGTGGCCAGTATATCACAAAATTGTTGTAATTGTATTCAAGACAAACACTGGATGAAGAAACCACACTGAGATTGAACTGGGAATCAAAAGAAACAAGCTCTCCTTTCCAGCCAATAGCATAACATTTTCCATCAAACGATTACCTTCTTGACAACACGCCACAAAACCTCATGACCCTTGTGATCCACAAAAGTAATCCTAAAGCACTTGCAAATTTTAGAAATCCGATAATCAAATTGTTCAAGGAACAGTTCCAAAAAAGTAGACTCTTAAAGTCCTACCATAGCTATCTAAACTGTTCAAGGTTAGAAAGTAGCCTCTTAAAAGTCCTACCATAGCTACCAAAAAAATGTTCCAAGTTTAGAAAGTAACCATGGCTACTTTCTAACCATTTGTGCAACTACATTCTTTAACTTCTCCATCACTGTGTTCTTCATCATTACATTCTGAGTTGATGATGGCATAGGCGTACTTCTTCCTTAGCATATCCATGGCCCTTATGATTTGACTATTCGAGAGTTTTCTCCCCCAACACTCCTCTATTTTGCTCGATGGACCCATATACGTCTCCAAATGACGCATAGCATATATCCCCCCGTTGACATCACTTTTTGGGTCTTCCCACCCGAGGTTGAGCTTGTCTATCCCATTGTATTCTTCAAGTCTACCAACTTTTGCATAGAGCTTCCACTTTTTAAGATATTTTATAACCTTGGTCTTCTGCAAGGTATAAAATTGCAGCATAAGATATAAAATTACATCATTTAATAATTATATTTATGAATGCACTTTTCACAGTTTAAAATGCACTTTTACTACTTCATGGTGCACTTTCTATATACAACTACTCTATGGCGCACTTTTTATACTCTATGATGCACTTTTTCTGATTTAAGATGCACTTTTTTATCCAATAATTGTCTACATCAACAATTGTCTACATCACACAAGAAGGAGATCCCAGCAATTAACTGGTAATGTTTTATCTAGCATAAATTTTAGACTTCATAGAACTACCAATACAGAATCATGTTGTAGTTATCATGTTGCTATAATTACAGTAGTGAATCGACTAATGAATTATATATAGCCCAAGAGCTTGAGCCACTAGCAAGATGTGAATATTAAAATGAGTTATATTGAACATGCAACTATGCAAGATATGCTTTACCTAGTACAGTTAGATAACCTACATGATAACATCTAAGTGCATATGCTTGTAATGTTTTATTTAGCATTAATGAGTGTACACAGATTTCATTGAGCAAAATGATTTATCTATTTGGCATGATTTAAAAAGCTTACCAGGTCAAAAAACTTGAATTGACAGAATTCTTCAATTTATTCCTTCTTTGTTGAGTTGTGAAGAAGCTCCATAATTCCATTGATCTTCAAATTGAAACTTACTACAACGTAAGTTTCATTTTCCAAAATCACAGGAATCAATATCTACAAATGGAGAGAAAACCTTTGTTAGTTTTTCAAGTACTGGAATTAAAGTGAAACAGTTTACTTACAATTTTAATGAAAAAAAATTACCAATTCGATATTCTTCATTAGCCTTCCCTCAACAATTCCTAAAGCTAAGTCCATTTCATCATCGAATACATCTTGGGTAACTTCATCAGACTGTTTAAATGGATTTTCTTTAAAATTCAAATCAAAATTAAAATAACAATTACAAGATACACATTTAATCCTTGAAATACTTACAGTACTGTACACTTTGCCAATCAATCTCGAAGGCGTCTCGTTGCTCTTCAATCTCTCCATTTCGTTGACATAAAGAGTGAAACAATCCAATACACAAGGAGCCAAGTTCTCTAACATGGAAGAGAAATTTGCTCTTGTGGCAGTGAAATCACCACGTTTGAACAACACCTCTCTACATAGCAAAAACACACACATTAGGTTTTTGAAGATGAGAAAATACAAAGCTGGATTTCCTTTTTAAAACAGTTCAAAAAGGATCAGTTTTTAATGCACTTTTACCTGTTTTTAATGCACTTTTACATGTTTTTAATGCACTTTTTGACATTATACTTGCACTTCTTTCTTATGCACTATTATTAGTTCTGGTGCACTTTTACCTGTTTTTAATGCACTTTTACATATTTTAAATGCACTTTTACATGTTTTTATTAGTTTTTGGCCGGTTATATGGATTATTCTTGCCATAATTGTGTCTATTAAATTTGGAAATTTAGGGTATATCTCCATCAACACAACACAAGACCATCTCATTTTGAGCCTCTCAAGGAGGATTTGGAGCTTGCTAATTCTAATTATCCCATGGTTCTTGTTCAAATTCCAATGTACAAATGAAAGAGAGGTTAGCTTTTTAGGCCTAAGTGGTTTATAAACTGATAAGCATGGTACATGTGACGTAAGAATGCACTTTTCATGATTAACAATGCACTTTTCACACTTAAGAGTGCACTTTTTATACTTGTCTAGTATTACCCTATATCTAGAATGCACTTTTCACATTTTTTGATGCACTTTACACATTTTATGTTGCACTTTTTCTTATCATAAAGGGAAAAGAAAACAATAAGAATTTGAATATAGAACTTACTGTTCACTGCCATATATTTCCTTTTCCTTCCCAAGTGGCTTAACTGCAAACTCCCACATGTGCCTTTCCTCTTGTCTTAATTCATGGAAGATATTGATCATTCTCATTTCGTAAGGGCTTACCATTGAAATTCCAGCCTTCTTGTGTCGTTTTCCTACTACAATAGGATTTGGACTATCCATCTTTCTTTTTTCCTATCCAATATACAACATTAAAACAATTAAATATATATTTATTAAAATATGAACACAAATGTATCAAATGAAAAGAGAGAATTTTTTTTGACAAGTATACCCGCTTCTTTCTTGGCTTTTGTACTTTTGATGGCTCCTTCTTTTCAACCTTCTCTTCTCCCACTTGTTTCACTTCCTCTTCAACCTTTTTCCCTTCATCCACTTGTTGAACAACTTGTTGGTCATACTCTTTAGCAATCTCAGTCGCGATCACAATTGCATTCTCACCTACTAGTTGTTGTTCATTAGTCCCCTCTTCTAGCCTAGTGGATGCATTCTCATTTGCAGAATCTGTTTTATCTCCAACTATGGTGAGATCTTCCCTTTCTTCATGTGTATTAAGTTCTTCACCTTCATTTACCTGCTCTTGTTCAGAATCTATTTCTTGCTTGTCTCCTCCTTCAGATTCAACATCATCCTCTTCAGTTTCAAACAAGTTAAATGAGGGAGGAGTGAAGTCGGCTGAATATGGCTTCAGCTTCTTCTTTGAGGTTTCTGCCTTTGCTGCCTTCTCCAATGCATCCAGAAGTTCTGGATCATTCCAAAATGGATCCTACGAGCTGTCCCAAAAGGTTTTCCAATCTGCAATTGGGTCAGCTGGAGAATCCGTGGCAACTTCGGAAGATGTGGTCTCTACTATATTCGAGAACTTCTCTATTGCCCGCCTGACAACAGTATTTTTCTCCTTTAGCTGCTCTTTGATACCTCCACAATAGTCTGAGGTCTCTGCAATGCTCTCTGCAGCTTTGCTTGCTTTTCTTGAGACTGTCTTCACAATAACCTATTAAAACATATTACTTTAAGTTAATATGTATTCATTGTTTAAGGATGCACTTTTGACATTTAACAATGCACTTTTCATATCTTAGGATGCACTTTTGCAGAAATTCAGCTTAGTTGATCATATTTTGAGACTACTGGTGATTAGTGAAAACTCAATTTAAATAGTTTAAAACTACCTAGAATCTCAAATTTCATGAACATTTCCCTAATCAGATCAGAGCTAATTAAGGCCAAAAAGGCCCATCCCTCATAATACTAGTACTACTCCATTGCCATAACTCCACTTCCATATGAACAAAGCTTTCTTGAAAAGGACAAAAATCAACCTGTACTAGTTCATAAATAGACAGAAAAGGATGAATCAAAGCCCCAAAAAGAAGCAGCAATGTTGAAAAGAAGAAGACAAAAACAAAAACTTACTTGCTTTCTTTTAATATCTAATGAAACTAAATCATGTATCAACCTAGCAAGAATGGCGACCGAAACTAATATTTCATTGCTACCAGGTTTTTCAGTGAAGATCAGATGCAAATGCCACTATTAAGACTAGAATGCACTTCCATTCAATCAGTTCCCCGAATAAAGAGAGAAATCAAATCATGTTGTCTCTTAAAAAACAAAAGGATAAGCAAAAATGTAGAGAATCGAAAAGAGGAAGAATTTTAATATACCTCTAACTCTGATAAATAATCACGAGGCAAATCATCATCTGAATCAGCTGGTTTAGATGTTGTCGGGCCTTTCGCATAAATGTTTGAATTTGCTCTTGCTTCCCGTATATGTACTTCCCCTAAACTGCCCACTTTTTTCCATTCATTACTTTGCCTCTCAAGCAAAAGCTTCTCATTCCAACCCAAGAAGACTGGAAAAGTTGATTCATGCTCTTCACCCAAAAATATGCATCTATGAACATATACGAGCTGCAAAAATTAAGAGAGCAAGAGGTAAAGTTAAAACATTTATTCTATCAATAGATAAAAGATAAATGAAAAGACTAGAAATTTATTCTATCAGTAGTGAAGCAGCAGCAACAGTTTACATAAACTAATATGGTTGGCTTGAGAAAGAAAGTTATACTTACAAGGAGAAACAATATAGGTCCCTGAAATTTCCTTCCTCCTTTCTTCTTCCAGTGTAAACTTTTCTCAACAAGTACTTGCCTTAGAAACTTGCACCAATCCAATCCTCGAATGTCATCAACATTTTCAATCAGAATACTATGGTTTGCCAGTCCATTGCCCCCGCCTTCAATTATTGATGACACGAATAAGACAATGAAATGCCTTTTGAACCAAGTACCTCCATCGGTGCATTTCACCATCACTTCCTCAACTGCTGTAGTTGTAATTGAAGTATTTGACTTGGCAAGGTCCTCCTCATCTTCAAAAACAGTGCCTATGAATTGCTTCTTCCATTCTTGAAGCAAAGCAACTGAATCCTTCCTTTTTCTCTTATGAATCTCCTTCCCACCAAGAGGTATTCCAAAAACCTCATGCACAACTTGATCATTGATGTGGATGATTCTATTGGTATCAAGTTGTATCTCACACCTAGCTCCTTCAAACTGTTGTAGCAACCACAAAGCAAGGTTGTGTGGGATGTCATGTATCTTGAACTGAAGTAGATGGCCAAAACCCATAGACTTGATGCTTTCTTTTTGGACATCATTTAAGGATGCCATAGCTTTTGAAAATGCAGTTGGCACAGTCCTAGTTACCAAACTAGGATACTTAGCTGATATCAAATTCTTGACCTTCTTCTCGTTTTCAGTTTCGGGAGGCAATCTACTATTCCTTGTACCTGTTTTTATAATCATAGAAAAAAAAGAGAATCTGAATGTAAGTAAATAGTTTTGGAATGAGATGATGCACTTTTGTAATCAGATGATGCACTTTTCAGAATTTTAAATGCACTTTTGTAATCAAATGATGCACTTTTCCTATGTCATTTATCAATGCACTTTTGAAACATTTCAATGCACTTTTCAGAGTTTTCAATGCACTTTTTCAATCAGATGATGCACTTTTCTATTCCTATGTCATTTATCAATGCACTTTTGAAACATTTCAATGCACTTTTAAGAGTTTTCAATGCACTTTTTCAATCAGATGATGCACTTTTCTATTCCTATGTCATTTATCAATGCACTTTTGAAACATTTCAATGCACTTTTCAGAGATTTCAATGCACTTTTTCAATCAAATGATGCACTTTTCCTATGTCATTTATCAATGCACTTTTCCTATGTTTCAATGCACTTTTCAGAGTTTTCAATGCACTTTTCAAACTTATAAAAACTCCTGAATTCTATGATTTTTCTTACCTTGGTCAGAGGAGGTGCCACCTTCCATTCTATTTCCGGGGTCATGTTTGTTTTTGCTCCTCCTCTCTGTTTTGGATTTTTCTTCATCACCCAAGATCCTCATTGTCCCTTTAGGTAGATGTATTTCCTTGGTAACTTTTCATATGAAATAGAACACATCAGAATAATGACCAAGAATTCAAGAAAAAAGTAGCATAAAACTTAACTCATAAATGCACAACACAAGATGAACAATATAAGGCTCTCCCATATAATGATTAATGCCTATAACAGGGTAGAAACAAGACACTGGTTTCATATAATTGCACAAAACAATGCATAGGATTCAATTGGACAAAATGAACTTAGCAAGCATGGCAGCAACTGGGTGAGTAAACAATTACTAACTGCTCAACATCATTGTTCTTTTTTAATTTCATGGAATTATGTTTACTTTGTCTGAAATGAGTGATGTATCATGTAAAAATCCAACCAAAATAAGCTGAATTTATGTTATGCAGCAAATTATAAACAGCTCAAATTGGTAGATTACAGCATAAACCACACCACTTGATAACAGCCCCTAAAATCAACATGAAACTTCAGTTGAATATATCCCTAGTCTTAAGATCATAGACCTCCTTTTACAATTTAACAAGTCTGGATGCATGAAATGTAGATTTGCAATCGCAAATTTTGAGAAACGCAAATCAGAAGTGTACTACTGAACAAGAAAACTGCAAGCGAGCTTACGCAAATCACAAGTGTACTACTTCGCGAATTTCCTAAAGCTCGTCACAAATCAAAACAGAACACGAACACATCGATTAACATACAAAATTCATCGGCATAAGGTGAAGAAAATTAGGGCTTATACCTTTGCGATTTGTTTTTGGAGGCATCGTGTAATGTGGGAAAGATTGAAGGCGAAGGTGAGATCGTCCGTCGTCCTTCGAGCGTCCGTCGTCCTTCGTTTGGAGAGTTCGATCGATTTGAGCCTTGGATCGATCGTTGGAGAGTTCGATGACAGATTGACAGCAGAGTCGAGTCGTCGTCCCGTTCGCTTTGGAAGTTCGATCGATTTGGAAGTGGAAGAATTCGATTTGGAGTGGAGTCGTGGGATAGAATTTTTGATATTTGAGAGTGAACTTAAGGGTATAGAAAATTAGATGTATTTACAAAATTGCCACCTTGTTATTTTTTTTTGTAAAATCACAGAAGTAATCTCAACCCTTGGATCATGTGATCTAACGGCCCAAAATTCTCCTTCCGTTTCATGTTAGGAGTTTGTTTCATTTGAACCAAACTCATCATACATTTCATATAATATTAATAATAGAATTTCTTTATCTTGTTAAGAAGGGTTTTCCATGTCACATGATTTATTTATATAAATAAACATGTATATTATTAATTATAATTTATGTACAAGGGAATTATTAAATTGGTTTATCTTTGCTATAACTTAGATCTTTTATATTTATAATAAGTTCCAATAAAATATACATGTTATTTATATTACACTTTCCATGTATATGATTTAATGATAAAAATACCATTACTTTATTTAAAAAGGATTTCCATCGTCTAGGGATATTATTTTATAACCTAACATGCAAGCTAGTTTTATTCAATTTAATTTAAGTAAATATCATATAAATGTGGAAAAAAATATTTTATAAATAGTTATAATTAAAATATATGTCGGAAATTATACCGGGAGAAAATGAGAGTGGAAAGGGAACGGATTTCGAGATGGGCAAGCTTTTGGGCTTCTTCTTCTCTTCCTTCAATAATAATTCTGATGGGCTAAAAAAAATAATTGGGCCTATTTAACCATTTTAAACTTAAGCCCAAAACTCAACAAGATGCCCAAACTTCCATCTTCTTACTTCCTCCTCCTTCATCCACGTAAACCAGAGGAGAGCACCAGGACTGATCGACGACGAGTCGACGAACTTGGCTAGGGCTGGACGATGGCGGCGGCAAGCTCAAGCGGATGGCGGCGGTGCACGCGCGCGGTGGCCGAAGGCAGGGGTGGTCTGGCGGTGGTCCCGTGGCCATAAGATGAAGAAAGGGATTTTTGTGGGATTTTTTGAAGATAAAAATCAGAATTTAAGGAAAATTTGTAATCTGAATTTTTATATGGAATTTGGACGAAATTGAAGAGAAGGAAGAGAGGTAATTATTGTTTGATTTTTCCTCTTGATTCTACCCCCTTTTATAGTGAATTTTGAGGTTTCCCTTGATCCACCACCATTGGAATGGACCAACCATGGAGAGGAAGCTTGATGGAGATTGGGTGGGATTGTGTTAGTTGATGGATGACATGAAGTTGAAGTGAGGTAGTTGGAGTAGTAGAACAAGCAACCAAAGCCATTGATGGTGGTTGGAAGGCATGCATATTAGTTGTACGTCAATCAGTCAGACTAGTCTGATTTGTTGAAGAAGGAGAAATAAGAGGATAAAAAACTAAAAGTTTTTAGTGAGTAGGTGAGTTAAAATGGCATAGCGGTATTGAGTGTGTGTTATTATGGGAGAGGTGCAAGAGGTCTCGGGTTCAAGTCCCAGCTCTTGACACCTTTTTATTTTGCTTGCTTGTAATTATTATATTAAATAAAATCTGAAAATTATAATGTCTCATATTTGTTTGAAATTTTTATTTGTCACATTAATAATCCCTTATAATATGTTTATAATTTTATTAAAAATAATGAAACTCTCTATTTAAGAGAAAATGATTATTTAAATAAATACTGCTTAATATCCATTGTAGTAAACTTTTATAACATTTTATAATATAATATGAGATTATAAAGATTATTAAATTCTCTACTTTAGAGAAAAAAATATTATTGGGATAATTACCAATTTTATTTTATTTATAATTTAGTGGATATTGCTGAGTTTGTTATCGAGATGAGTAAATCACTATAAGAATAGCACCGCAGGGAGCAGGTCGACCCCTTCTGGGTAAGAGAAATGGACAACTGATGTTCCCTCCACCGAGATGAAGGATATTCAGAAGCCTCAGAGCACCAAGCAACTTGGCCTAATAGAACTCGGTAATACTAAACTCAGCTCAAACTCCTCGGAAAATTAGTACATAAGATAAGCCTCAAGCTAACCTGCAAAAAGAAGTCAAACTTGCCTCACATATAAACGTAATTGTTTTACTTGCAACGCAAGTAGACACAAACTAGCTCCTCAAGTAAAAATTACTTGTCTCACAAGTAAAATACCAAACTTGGAGAGTGATAGGCGTGAAATGGTCGTGCAAATCACGGCTATGAAAAAGAGTCCTAACAATCCTAAAGACTGAAGTCTTAGGGAAGTAAGGGTCGAATCCACAGAGAGGAGATTTATCTTTCTATGTAAGTTTTAAGTCAATTAAAGTAAAAGGGGTTTTTATAATTAAACTAACTATTGAGCATGCAAAAACTAGCAAAACAATTAAAGTTTGGATTTTTATAAATTCAGGAAAAACAATTAGTGAATCAGAGATCCACATTCGTATGACAAGTTGATCATAGATTCACTCAATATCGCATGCATATGGAATTCCACTTCCTTTTCAAAGATAATTAATAGCACAACCAGATACTATCAATTCTAACTAATTGAATAACCCTGAAACTATCAAGATTCAATTCAAAAGCAGCATGAAGAATAGGAATATAATCAGGATACAATTCTAGCATAAAACAACCAGATTTGATACTAGAATGCAATTTAACTCTCTTCTACAATAGACTAGCACAACCATATACTAGTACAATGTAGTTTGCTACTATGAAATAGAGAAACTCAACCAGTAATTTCTCTAGATCTAGCAATTGAGATTCAATAACAACAACCCTAGAAATTATTGAAATCAATCACATAAACAATTCAAACAAGAGAGTAAAATAATTCCATGCAATAGATAAAGAGTAGAAATCTCACAACTGAAAGTCAAACGATACTTCAAACTGTCTGACTAAGCAAAAGGGCTTAGTTCTCCATAGAAAAGCTAAAAACTCTGAAAGGAAAATATGATAATCGTCTATGAGAGATGTAACTCTCCAAACCCTAATATAATAGAACTAGGTCTAAAAAGTCTATCCAAAAATACATATATCTCGGATTAAAGATGACAAAGGAAGAGCTAATAGAAATGAAACACGTGTCGGCTAAAGGATTTTCGCGTTGGCAAGGGCGGCGGGTGCCGCCAGCACCAGAATGCTGATCTTCGCTTCGTCTTCAATCCAGCTCTAAAACTCCAATAATATGCATCTTCGGGTCTTCTTCTTCCTAGTTGTAGATAGCATATAAAATACCTAAAAATACCATAAACTCATGCTAAAACTCCTCCTAAATACACAATATAATTGTGTATATCAAAGAGCATGTAATTGTTTATTTTCCTTGCCTAGTAAGGACTAAAGTATTCAATTTTATTTTTATTTTTTCTTTCTTTGCCTTGTCTAGCAATGACTTTTTTTCCTTTTTCCTTTTTTTCCGCTGCAAGTTAAGCAACCACAAAGTTTTTCAAAAAATATTTCAGATATTGGATGAGTCCATGCCAATCGAACGTGGAAGAGCTATTGCATAATTGAAAGGACGAAATGAAGAAAGCGTTGCACAAGAGTCAAAACAAGACGACCACCATGAAAAGAGGCGGGAGATGCCAATGAATACTTTGACAAAGCAAGAACCGTTTAAGCGAGAGGGTGGTATAAGGCGCACAAAGCCCGAAATCTGAGTTTTTACTGAATAGGCGGAGAGGAAGGCAGCCGAAGAAGGTTTGATCGGAACCATCGATGGTTTAATGCTATATGATTGTGAATTAGAGAACCTTCTTAGTTAATTTCTTTGCCTTCCCGGCTAGATATTTCTTTTTTGGCTGATAAAAATAGCCTTTTTGGTTAATGGGTTGGCCTTCTCGGCATAAAGAAAAGTCATATAGAAATAAGAATGCCTTCTCGACGGGAAAAACATGAATTATTTTTAAGACTCAAATGACCAATTCCACTTTTTTTATTCGAAAATAAAGTAATATCTTATTTGGTTTAAGTTAATCAAATCTCTACGGTTTCCATTTAAACAATAAAATTACATGCATGCGAACAGATTTGGTTTCGGCTCATCTAAATTTGAATCAAACTAGTTGTACCCATCGTGTCATGCACGATTATGACTCAATCAGTTTTTAATAATATATTATAAATATAATATTAATAAAGTAAATATATACAAAAAAATAAAAAAAAACAAAAATAATGTAAATTCTTAAAAAATTAATCAAATTCAATGCTTTAAAAATAGTTTCAATAAAAATTTAAAAAGAAGGAGCCTCAATTTCAGGATGCTAGAGGGATTTCAAGATGTTTTTATTGATCCAAAAGGGCTTCCTCCTGTGAGAGAACATGAGCATCATATCAGGCATAAAAAAGGAGCTCAATCGGTCTGCTCAAAGCCCTACAAGTACCCTTACCTACAGAAAAATGAGATAGAAAAACAAGTGACAGAGATGCTGAAAAATGCTACCATAAGACCCAGCCATAACCCATTTGCTTCCCCAACTTTGTTAGTGAAGAAGAAAGATGGTAGTTGGCGATTTTGCATTGATTACCGACAATTAAATGACATCACCATCAAGGACAAGTTTCCTATACCACATATAGAAGAGCTATTAGATGAGTTGAATGGAGCCTCAATTTTTTCTAAGTTGGATTTGAGGGCCGAGTATCACCAAGTAAGGATGGCCGAAGAGGATGTGTCAAAAACAGCCTTTCGAACTCACCATGGTCATTTTGAATTCAGAGTGATTCTGTTTGGATTAACTAATGCCCCAACAACTTTTCAGTCCTTGATGAATCATGTGTTCATCAAACAATTAAGAAGATTTGTATTAGTGTTTTTCGATGATATATTGATATACAGTGGTTCCTTGGAACAACATTTGAAGCGTCTGAGTGAGGTTTTGCAGTTGTTTAGAGATAATCAGTTATTTGCAAAAAGGTCAAAATGTGATTTGCTCAGAATAAGGTCGAGTATTTGGGGCACATCATATCCAATGGGAGAGTCTCAACAGATCCTAAGAAAATAGAAGTTGTGTTGTCATGGAGGTCTCCAAGGAACTTGAAGGAGCTTAGGGGATTCTTAGAACTATCTGGATATTACAGGAGATTCATTAGAGGGTACAGAGTAATTAGTAGACCGTTAATTGATCTTTTGAAAAAAGACGCGTTTTTGTGGAATGAAGCTACTGAGGCATTCAAAAAGCTTAAGCAAGCTCTCACTACTGCACCAGTACTTGGTATGCCTGATTTCAGCTTACCTTTTGAGCTGGAAACTGATGCGAGTTAAACCGGAATAGGAGTTGTTCAAGGCAGTGGGCACCACTCTCAAGCTATCCACAGCCTACCATCTACAGACCGATGGGAAACAGAGAGAATAAACCAGTGTTGAGTTATCTAAGATGCATGACATCTGACAAGCCAAGGCAGTGGGTTGTATGGGTATCCTTAGCGGAATGGTGGTTTAACACAAACTTTCATACTGCTCTAGGTATGTGTCCATTTCAAGCCTTGTATGGTTATCTTCTGGTACAATTGGGACTTCCATCGACTCAAGTGACTACGACTTCTGTTGATGATTGGATGAAAGAAAGATCACAGATTTTATCAAAATGTAGAGACAATTTGTTACGGGCTCAAGCACGAAACAAGCAGTTTGCTAAGTTCAAGAGAAGTGACAGGTCATTTGAAGTTGGTGACTGGGTATATTTGAAGTTACAACCATATTGACAGAGTTTAGTAGCTATAAGAAGAAATTTAAAGCTGAGTTCTAAGTACTATGGGCCATATGAAGTGATTGCTAAGGTGGGGAGAGTAGCTTACAGATTGAAGTTGCCTGAACATAGCAAGATACACCCGGTATTCCATGTATCTCAACTCAAGAAAAAGATAGGCAACCAGAAACTTACTCCTTCACTTCATGTCACCAATTCTGAAGGTGAAGTTATTTCCTGAAGCCATACTCGACACAAGATTACAGAGGTTGCCCAACGGTGATCCAATTTTAGAGTGGCTGATTAAGTGGACCAATTTAGCAGAGGAAGAGTCTACCTAGGAGTCTGCAGCGCACATTTTGTGTCAGTTTCCTACTTTCCAGAATTAAACTTGAGGACAAGTTTCTTCTTTTATTGGGAGGGTATTGTAATGAAAGGGCGTGATTGTAGGTTTTGGGAAGTAGAGGGCTCCTTGTGTAATTAGAACAAAGTTAGGGAAAACCTTAAAAGGCTCCAATCGAGTTCTGAGAAGACATTCACGAAATAACAAACCGAATCTTCTCTTTGTTTCGCTTCTCTTCCTTATTCTGCAATCTTTCTCTCCTTCTTTCTCTTCTTGATCTCTTCTTCCTTAGATCAATCTATCGAGATAAAAAAAAATCTTCTATATATACATAAAAATCCAAAAAGAATTAATGAAAAGATAATATAATTTTTTAATAAAAATTTAATTTCAGCAAGTAATTATATAAATATTGAAATTTTTTAATTTTTATCAATATTTGATTCAAAATAAATAATTTTATAAATAGATAAAAAAATAAAGATAAAATAATTTTCATAATTTTTGATAATTTTTTTCTATATAAATAAATAGAAAGGAATTTAATTAGAAAAAATAATATAAATAATTTTTTAAATATAAGGTGGGGCCAAAATTGATGTGGTGATCAGAGAAGTTACAACTTTAATATATAGTTGTAAATTAAATATGCTAGAAACTTCCAAAATTACAATTTGGATTCTTTCTAAAATATTGGATGATATTATAAGATTTGTTTCCAAAATTACAATTTATTTGTATAATTTATATGAATTAATGAGGAGATGACACATGTTAAAATATGTGGTGCATTTTAGGAACGATATGTGGCAAAAGATGATGTGGCGCAATGTGGTGACTCCAAACCTTATTGCTTTTATATATACTAGCTATACTCGTCGTGCCCTGCACGACTATATGAATTTAATACAAAAATTATTTATATTAGAATTATTTAATTTTACAGATCTTTTACAAAAAATATAAAAAGATAAATAACCTAAATTCTTGTAATTTTTTTTATCAAATTCAATTCTTTTAAAAAATTGAATAGAAATTAAAATATACTTAATGAGAAACGATGATAAAATCTAAATAAAGAATGATTTTTTTAATGATAAGAAAATCATTTATATTTACATAAATAATTTAAAAAGAAAATTAAGGAAAATATAACATAATTTTTTTTTATCAAAAGTCAATTTAGTCAAGTAATTATCTAGATTGAAAGTTAAAATTTTTATCAAAATTTTATTTAAGATAAATCTTTTACATAAATAGATAAAAAATAAAGATAAAATAATTTTCTTTAATTTTAAATAAAATTGGAATTTAATTTTTTCATAAATAGATAGAAATTTAATTGAAAAAACTAAATTAATATATATATATTAATATATAATATCTAATTTTCTATAATGTATTTTAATTTTTAGATAAAATATTTGAGATATATCATAATTTCTAATATATAATAGATAACATCTTTATTTTAGATAGAATCTTTCCTATATTAATTTATCCTATTTCTATATTATCCTAAAATAATTTCAACATATATAAATTCCTAAAATAAAAAATCATATGTGGCGAAATCCTAGGTGGCTTAACGTGGGAACGACACATAGGAAAATCCTAGGTGGCGCAACGTGGTGGCTTTATTCCTTGCGTCTTTTATATATATACATAGATAGTAGATTAGTAGAACTTTAGAAAGTCTACGAAGAATTTTTTTTCTCAAAACTAAAATAGAGATGGAGGATATTTTATAAATTAAGTTAATTAAATACTCTATATTATTTAATTAAATATACAGTACAGTTAATCTATATATGAAGTACAGTAAAAAAATAGTAAATCTATCAAAATAATAAAACATATATTAAAGTATAAAATATCGCTATTGTAATTCTAACCAAGTATTCATTTTCTGTGTAATATGAACAAATTATTTCAGAATAAAATCTTGCTCCAAAATATTTTTATTGCTAAAAATATTTTCATAAAACAAATAGCAAAAGATTTTGTAATTTGAACCAAATCTTTACTTTTATAAAATATTATGATGTGGCATATGACGTGCTATATTGTCATATAAAAATGTAATGACATGATTTAAGGAAAAGATGACATGTGGCATAATATGAAGTGGCGTAAATAATTTTTTTAAATATAAGGTGGAGCCAGAATTAATGTTGTGACCAAAAAATTACAACTTTAATATATAGTTATATAGAGTTTGGTTCAAATGAAACAAACTCTTATCCGGAAAATGAAACGAATGCACTTTTCCTAGTTCCTAGTGCACTTTTCCTACTTCGGAGTGCACTTTTTCGCATTTGTATTTTTTGTACTTTGTAGTGCACTTTTCATATTTTTTTGTAGTACACTTTTCGGATTGCACTTTTTGTATTTTGTAATGCACTGCCACTATTCATACTTTGTAGTGCACTTTTCAATTTTCAAGATAAGAGTTTGTGTCATTTGAACCAAACTCTATATATTAAATATGCTAGAAAGAATATTGTTGTAAATTAAATATGCTAGAAATCACAATTAATGTGGTGATCATAGAAGTTACAACATTAATAAATAGTTGTAAATTAAATATGCTAGAAACTTCCAAAATTACAATTTGAATTCTTTCTAAAATATTGGATGATATTATAAGATTTGTTTCCAAAACTACCCATTTATTTGTATAATTTATATGAATTAATGAGGAGATGACACGTGTCAAAATCTAATGTGGCGCATTTTAGGAACGACATGTGGCAAAAGATGATGTGGCGTAATGTGGTTGCTCCAAACCTTATTGCTCATATATATATATAGTAGATTTGGTCAGAATATAAATGAGAATCTATATATATAATTAAAATCATTAAGGATTCGAGCCACCACATTGCGCCACGTCAGATTATGCCACTTGATGATCCCATATTGTTCCACATAGGATTTTGACACATGTCAATTTTTCCTTCATCCGTTTATTGTACACGTCATATTACACATCATCATTTACAACAAATCAATTTACACGTCATTTAATAATTTATAAATTATTTTGTCTACATTCCTTCAATCCAATTTTCAACAAACATTTAAATTTATTGTAAGTGTAAAAAATCGATTATGGAAAACTCAAACAAGACTAAAATCACCAAAAATACTACTCTAATTTCGCTCATCTTTAACCCTTTTGGTTCATATGTCCTTGGACTCCTTACTAAAGGTAACCTTATTAGTCGATTTCTCGCTATTTCACAAAGATCCATATAAAAACATGATTTTGTGACTGATTTGGAGGAAATTAGAGCTAGAGATTGAGTGGAATCAAGAAGGCGAAAGACAATCTATTTTGGAGAGGCACTAAGGATTGAACAAG
Source organism: Fallopia convolvulus (assembly GCA_964016875.1). NCBI lineage: Eukaryota > Viridiplantae > Streptophyta > Magnoliopsida > Caryophyllales > Polygonaceae > Fallopia > Fallopia convolvulus. The sequence continues at coordinate 46,391,861 of OZ024720.1, read as the reverse complement.
TTGGTAAAAGAGTTGATTTAAGGGATGAGAAGTATGGTAAGATTTTATGGTAGAAGGCGTTTAAAAGTACTATGTGATAATTGGGCTGATGAAGGATACATTATAGTGTTTGTGAAGCCAAGAATAAAATATTCAGTTAATTCTTATAGTTTTGATCCATAGTTCATATGATATAAGAAGAAGATGGAAATTCTGCTCAACCGATTGTTATGGTACCAATTAATTATTTTACCAAATAATTGAATTGAATTTGAATAATAAATAAAACTAACTACGATTTTTTTTTGGCACTTTAGATACAAATCCTCTCAAGTTATATGTATATATCTATATATTTTCTATTTTTACAATTTATGTAGAATTTATTTATTGAAGATTCGAATTTTTTTCCATTAATTTGTGCAAATTGAAAAGATAAGATTTGTAAGAGAAGAAAGTGGAGATCGTTATTAGTTATTATACACATATCTAATTATGTAAATACTATATTCTAATTTGTTAATATCTCAATAAAAATCTCATTTTAATACTGTTTTTATCCACAATTATATTCCATATATCTTTAAATTAGAATTTAAATCTTTTCATTACTTAATTATCTCCATATTTATATTTTTCTAAAAATCTATAACTATATATTAAAGTTGTCCCTTTTTGATCCACCAGATTGATTCTAGCCCCACCCTATATTTAAAAAATCTTATTTTTCATTCTTATTATTTATTTTTTATTTTTTTGATTTCTATCTTATTCCAATAATTTTTATGACCCGTACACTCAAAAATATTGTTCCAATAATATTGTTATCTACTATCTATCTTCTATAGATATTTTTCTTATTTTTTTAGTAAAATCTATCAAGATCTGATAAGATAGGAAAATATAATATATATTTATAACTACATAATAAAACTATACATTTTCGAGCCACCTAAACAATTCTGGCCCTACCTCATGTTTAAAAAATTATTTTTTATTTCAATTATTATAACTTATTTCTTTTAAATTCTTTTTTAACTATTTAAATTTATCTCTAACATTAAACAAAAATCTATTTAGTATAACAATATCTTTTGAAAGCTTCTTTATATAAATATTTAAAATTAAAGATAAAGTAATAAATATAAATATTTTAGCATATATCTTTTTACGAATTTATTTATAGATATAATAGTGATTTTGTTTAATAAAAGTATTTATGATAAATATTCATAATTTTTATAATTAATAAAAATAGATAATAAAATATTTAATAGATATATTGAAACATTTGATAATATTAAAATTTACGTACATGAAAAGTAATAAAATATGAAGAATATAATATTTGATTAAAAAATTATACATTCAGCGACCAATAAATTACTTATATTAAAGTTTATATTATTTTTTTTAATATCCTATTTATAATATGTATAAAATATTGAATCGTAGTCGTACATGGTACGATGGGTAAAACTAGTATATATTAAAGTTGTCCCTTTTCGAGCCACCAGAACGATTATGGCCCCACCTCAAATTTAAAAAATTAATTTTATTTCTATTATTATAACTTCTTTCTATTAAATTCTTTTTTTATCTATTTAAAATTATCTCTAACATCAAACAAATATCTATTCAATATAACAATATCTTTTGAAAGCTTCCTTATACAAGCATTTAAAATTAAAGATAAGATATTTTAAAATAAATATAAATCTTTTATCATAAATCTTTTGACGAATTTATTTATAGATATATAGTGATTTTATTTTATAAAAAAATTAATGATAAATATTTATAATGTTTAAAATCAATAAAAATAGATAATAAAATATTTAATAGATATATTGAAATATTTGATAATCACTAAACTTACGCACATGAAAAGTAATAAAATATAAAGAATATAATATTTGATTAAAAAAGCATAAATTCTATTAAATATTTTATTATCCATTTTTTATTAATTTTAAAAAATTTAACTATTTATTCATTAATTTTTTATAAAGGAAAATCACTATATTTCTATAAATAAATTCGTCAAAAGATATATGATTAAATATTTATATTTATTTTTTAATATTTAAATATTTTATCTTTAATTATAAATACTTGTATAAGGAAGCTTTCAAAAAATATTTTTATACTAAATAGATATTTTTTTGATGTTAGAGATAAATTTAAATAGTTAAAAAGAATTTAATAGAAAGAAGTTATAATAATAGAAATAAATTTTAATTTTTTGAATATAAGGTGGGGCTAGAATCGTTTTGGTGACTCGAAAAGGTACAATTTTAATATATTGTTAAAGAAGAATATAATAGGGTAAATTTAAAATATTAGAAATAAAAATTAATTTTGTAAATATGAGGTGGGGCCAGAATCGTTCTGGTCGCTCGAAAAGGATAACTTTAATATATAGTTATAGATCATAAAGGGACTAAATTTATTGTGAAACACAAATTCAGTTCATTGAAGATACAGATTTGTTAAAGATCATATCTTTTGTTACCTTTTATTCAAATTTAGTGAAGATAGAATTTACGGAAGATACGAAATTTTGATTATGACATTAGTTGGGTATTCATTATTAGAGTTTGGTTCAAATGAAACAAACTCTTAACCTAAAACGAACTCTTATCCTGAAACGAATGCACTTTTTGTAGTTAGCAGTGCACTTTTCCTACTTCAGAGTGCACTTTTTCGCATTTGCACTTTTCGCACTTTTTAGTGCACTTTTTTTTTTTTAGTGCACTTTTTCGTAGTGCACTTTTTGTATTTTTCAAAACACTTTTATATGAAAAGTGCACTACTAAGTAGGAAAAGTGCATTCGTTTCACGTTTTAGGATAAGGGTTTGTTTCATTTGAACCAAACTCTTCATTATTAAGTAGAAGAATATATCATATTTATAAAAATGTCAGATTAGTGAGCAGTAGTAACTCAAGTCTAATTTCAAAATTTAAATTTGGTACTACACATAATATAACACTATGTTTTAAAAAGTTTAACCAAATTTCGAAATTCTTATAACTACTTTTGTATGTGTAATTTTTCTTATCTATCATTTGATATGATATTTTTCATATAATGCATATTTTTTTATTTAATTGATCGATCAAATAATTTTCCATATTAACTTAATTATATATATTTTTATAAATATGTAACAAATAAAGATGTCATGTTGCCACCACGTTAGCTTTTACCACAAAATATATGTAACATCCCCGACCAAAGTGTATATGTCATTTTGTATTCACATAAGATTAGCATAGCATATTGGAATCATATATAGTGAATTTTTAAAAGTAATATTTATTTTCTAATTAATTTTTTTATATTTTAAAAAAATTTTAAGAAAAAATTAATTATTAACTATTTCAGGGTAAAGGTTATAGTAAAGAAGATTTGAGGGTGAAAACCGCAAATTTTAAAAAATTAAGCCGACTTTCTCACCGAATACAATTCATATATATATATATATATGTTTATGTTCGTATAACTTCACCATAAGTTACGTAAGAGAAAAAAAAAAGAGAAGAGAAAAGTTTGCTGATTTTGATGCTTTTGAGTTTATTTATTGAATCCGGTATGGGATTTCTTTTATCGGGTTTCAATCTGAAGTACAAGCCTGATTTGGTAAGCTTTTAATTATTCAATGGTTTATCTGGATTTTCCTAATTTTTCCAGATCTAGATCTACAGTTGCTTTTGATTTGAAAATCGCTTGATCTATAATTTTCAGAGGGTGTTTTTGATATCGGATTTATATTCGGTAAAAGATTTCAGAGTAATTTTAGGGTTTCTCTTTATAATGATATAAGGGAGCCCTTTGATCAAGTTTTTTAGAAAGATTTGAACTAGAAAAATGTTCTTCTATATATATAGTTTATTGTTGTCAAGTTTTAAAGGATTTGGAATTATGCACAAGAAGTTATAATGCATTTTGGCATTTCATCGCATTTGGGGCATTTTGGCATTTCATCGCATTTGGGGTTAGAGTTTGTGTGAGTAATTAGCCTAATTTGCATTGGGTTACATATAGGAGCACCAATCATAGATCGTGGTCGAAGATAAGGGGAAGAGAAATAGTATTTGTCTTGAACAGGTGAGTATATACTTGAGATTCGGCCAGTGTTGAGACAGAAAATTAAAGATACACAAGTAAGAGATGAAAAGTTGGCAGAAATTATTGAACAGGTGCAACAAGGTAAAGATATGCCATTTGTTATTCAAGATGGCACATTGATGTTTGGCACCAGAATATGTGTACCTGATGTTGATGATCTAAGACGAGAAATTTTAGATGAGGCACATAATGCACCATATGCTATGCACATGGCACCACAAAGATGTATCATACTCTAAGACAACATTATTGGTGGCCAAGGATGAAGACGGAAGTTGCTGAATTTGTTTCTAAATGTCTTACTTGTCAACAAGTTAAAGCAGAACACCAAGCACCTACAGGTATGTTGAAACCTTTATCTATTCCGGTTTGGAAATGGGATCGGATTACGATGGATTTTGTTATGGGACTACCCTGAACAGAGAAAGGGAATGATGCTATCTGGGTGATTATTGATAGATTGACTAAGTCAACACATTTCTTACCTATATGTTGGGGTTGTTCATTGGATCAATTGGCCAAGATATACATAGAGGAAATTGTTCGACTTCATGGAATACCAGTATCCATTGTATCAGATAGGGATCCTAGATTTACTTCTCATTTTTGGGAAAGTTTTCAAACAATTATGGGGATCAAATTGCATTTCAGTACAGCTTATCATCCTCAAACAGATGGATAGTCAGAAAGGACTATACAGACATTAGAAGAAATGCTTCGTGCTTGTGTTATTGAGTTTCAGGGTTCATGGGATAAGTATATTCCATTGATGGAATTTGCTTATAATAACCAGTTTCACAGTAGCATTGGGATGACACCATATGAGGCATTGTATGGAAGGAAGTGTCGAAGTCCTTTATAATGGGATAAAGAGGGTGCAGAAATTTTAGAAGGGCCGGAGATTATACAAGACACGGTTGATAAGATTGATATTGTAAAGAACAAAATGAAGGCAGCACAAGATAGACAAAATAGCTATTTTGACCAGCATAGCAAAGAGATGGATTATCAGGTTGGAGATAAGGTATTTTTACGAGTTTCTCCATGGAAAGGTGTCATGAGATTTGGTAACAAAGGAAAACTGAGTCCTCGATATATTGGGCCCTATGAGATCATAGAGAAGGTGGGACCATTGGCATACAGATTAGCATTACCTTCAGAATTGGTTCAAATTCATAATGTCTTCCATGTTAGTACGTTACGACGATATCGATCTGATCCATCACATGTGCTAAAAGATTCAGAAGTACAACTTGCAGAAAATTTGAGCTACATAGAGGAACCAATCATGATAGTGGACTACAGAATCAAACACTTACGGAATAGGGAGATTCCGATGGTTAAAGTAATTTGGAAGAATCATGGTATAGAGGAAACGACTTGGAAAACTGAGGATAAGATGAGAAAGTCATATCCGCATTTGTTTAATGGTAATTTATTTCTTATCATCCTGCATCATATGAAGAGATATAGAATTTTGTGCTCAAAATTCTTATAGAGGGAGAGAAATGTAACATCCCCGACCAAAGTGCATATGTCATTCTGCATTCACATAAGATTAGTAGCATATGCATAGTATATTGGCATGATATATAGTGAATTTTTAAAAGTAATATTTATTTTCTAATTAAGTTTTTATATTTTAAAAAGTTTTTAAGAAAAATTAATTATTAACTATTTCACGGTAAAGTTTGTAGTAAAGAAGATTTGAGGGTGAAAATCGCAAATTTTGAAAAATTAAGCCGACTTTCTTACCGACTACAATTCATATATATGTGTTTATGTTCTTATAACTTCACCATAAGTTATGTAAGAGAAAAAAAAGAGAGCAGAAAAGTTTGTTGATTTTGATGCTTTTGAGTTTATTTGTTGAATCTGGTACGAGATCTCTTCTATCGGGTTTTAATCTCGAAGTACAAGCCTGATTTGGTAAGTTTTTAATTATTCAATGGTTTATCTGAATTTTCCTAATTTTTCCAGATCTAGATCTATAATTGCTTTTGGTTTGAAAATCGCTTGATATATGGTTTTCAGAGGGTGTTTTTGATATCAGATTTATATTCGGTAAAAGATTTCAAAGTAATTTTAGGGTTTCTCTTCGTAATGATATTAGGGAGCCCTTTGATCAAGTTTTTCAGAAAGGTTTGAACTAGAAAAATGTTCTTCTATATATATATATAGTTTATTGTTGTCAAGTTTTAAGAGATTTGGAATTATGCACAAGAAGTTATAATGCATTCTGGCATTTCATTGCATTTGGGGTTAGAGTTTGTATGAGTAATTAGCCTAATTTGAATTGGGTTACATATAGGAGCACCAATCATAGATCGTGGTCAAAGATAAGGGGAAGAGAAATAGTATTTGTCTTGAACATGTGAGTATATACCGGAGATTCAACCATATGTGCTATATGTGAAATATGAATCTATTTGCTATATGGATATATGTGAGTATATACCGGAGATTCAACCATATGTGCTATATGTGAAATATGAATATATTTGCTATATGGATATATGTGAGTATAGACCGGAGATTCAACCCTATTTGCTATATGTGCTATACCAGATATATGAGGTATATAGATATATGTGCTTTATGGATATATGGATATATGAGGTATATGAATATATGTGCTATATGGATTATGTGGATATATGTGATAGCTCTGAAATTTCCAGAGTTGTTTGCATAGAAAGTATGATAACAGATGACATATGATATATGATTACAGGATGCATTTGATTGCATAGCATATTGCAATGAGATTAAAAGGATCTGTGACTGTCTTTCCCTGAATTGTAATTCAGGAAATCTACGGATTTCTTTGTTAAAGCGACCTACGGGCCATACAGGATCTACGGATCATACAGTACCTACGAGTCAATATTTCAGGAGATCTTTGGATTTCATTGCTAAAGGGACCATAAGAGTCAATATTCAGGAAATCTTCGGATTTCTTTGCTAAAGGGACCATAAGAGTCCATGTATAGTAAACCCGGGGCAGATTCAGGCTTCAACAGTTCACAGAATAATGAATCAGATACATCGGCGTTTGCATATGCATAGTAAATTTATATATGACATATATAATATGTATGAATATGTATATGGACTAAATGTTTGACTTTGTGTGAAATAATTGATGATGGTTTATATTCACTGAGTATGCGACTCACGTTAATCGCAAAATAATTTTTCAGGTTCAGCTAGTTCTTACTGACGTGTGTCCGTTTAGAGGTCACATTCATACAGGTCGGCCGGCTGAAGCTCAATGCAACCTTCTCCTCCTCATTTTGCATCTTAGATATATGGGCTGTAAATAGAAGTTAGAGTGACTAATGTTTTAGTATGACTAGTAACAGCATAGAACTGTGTGTGTGCGTGCAACCCTTTATGGTTGTTACTTTTGCTTTGTGCTTATGTGGATAGTTGCTTATATGTGAATTATATGTTTATATGTGAAATAAGTTGTTACAATGTACACGTCATAGGGTATAAGGGTGTCACAATATATAAAGAACAAGAATATTTATCCGGACTTAGTTTTAATATAATAATATTATTATTATTAGTTATTGTAACATAATATATAAAGAGAGTATGGTTCATATGAAACAAATGTTTATCCTAAAACGTGAAACGAATGCACTTTTTCTAATTAGTAGTGCACTTTTCATACAAAAGTGTATTGAAAAATACAAAAAGTGCACCACGAAAAAGTGCACTACAAAAAGTACGAAAAGTGCACTACAAAGTACGAAAAGTGCGAATGCTCCGAAGTAAGAAAAGTGTACTACTAACTACAAAAAGTGCATTCGTTTCAAGATAAGAGTTTGTTTCATTTGAACCAAACTCTATATAAAGAATAGAAATAATGTATCATAATCTCTACAATTAACACTAACATAATCTATGTGTATATATAAAAGACGCAAGGAATAAGGCCACCACGTTGCGCCACTAGGATCTTCCTACGTGTCGTTCCCACGTTAAGCCACCTAGGATTTTGCCACCTAGGATTTTTTATTTTGGGAATTTATATATGTTGATATTATAATAGGATAATATAGAAATAGGATAAATTAATATAGGAAAGATTCTATCTAAAAATAAAAATGGTATCTATTATATATTAGGAATTAGGATATATCTAAAAGATATTATCTAAAATTAAAATAAATTATATAACATTAGATATTAATATATTATATATTAAGATAGATATATTGATTTAGTTTTATCAATTAAATTTCTATCTATTTATTTGAAAAAAAAATCAAATTCGAATTTTATTTAAAATTAAAAAAAATGTTTTATTTTTATTAATTTATCTATTTATCTAAAAGATGTATCTTAAATAAAATTTTGATAAAAAATAGAACTTTCAATCTACTTATTTGCCTAAAAATGACTTTTGAAAAAAAAAGTGTTATCTTTTCCTTAATTTTCTTTTTGAATTATTTCTGTAAATATAAATAATTTTCTTATCATTAAAAACTTCATTCTTTATTTATATTTTTTCATAGTTTCTTATTAAGTATATTTTTAATTTTTATTCACACTTTTTTAAAGAATTGAATTTGATAAAAAAAAATTTTCAAGAATTTAGATTCTTTTTACCTTTTTATATTTTTTTGTAAAATATTTTTAAAATTGAATGATACTAATTCAAATAATTTATTATTTATATTTTTGCATAAATAAATTATTGTTAAGCCATCAATATTATGGTAGATTCACCTTAATAATATTGGCCCCGTTTCACATGAAGTATGACAGTAATTGTACTATTTTATATAATTTTTTCTAATAAATATGTTTTTTTTTATATTAAATTAAAATCATAGTCATTAAATAAATTGAATATTTAATTCATGTAGTCGCGCATGACACGACGGTTATAATTAGTTTTATCAAAATCCCGTGCAAGGCACGAGTATTGGACTAGTTAGTAATTTTAAATATAGAAAAGGAATATAATATTTTTTAAAACTATAAAGGTAATACTGGTATTTTCTTTTCCCGAAAATATCAAAAAAAAAAACGGAAAAAGACCGAATTACATACCGAGCCAGAAGCTTGTAGCCTTCCGAGTTGGGATATTTATATTCCCTTGGGCAAGAGTTGATCCTTCCCCTCCCTTGTCTGTCTCCACGTCTGTATCTCTGCTTGATAGTTTGCTGCTACAGATTACCACAATTCCAGCGAAACAATCTACACAGCGCTTTCCAGTTGTCAATTTCGCACACGCGTTTTAGATAACTTTTCGATCTTTCTGGTCGAATTTACATACATACCGATCCAGAAGCTCTAATCATTTCTCACTTGCCTTGCCTTGTTTACTTGTGTTTCTGGAAAGTCAAATTCCTGTCCTTGGTGCAGACAGAAGCATGGTTGAATTAAGCAGCATATTTGACAGAAAAGGATTCCTACCTAAATTGAATCGGTAAACTGGCTCGGGACTGGGTAAATTAATGCAACAAGTTTCTTCAATTCTGTCAAGGGTTATTGATCATTTTTAGTTGCTTGGGATTTGATCGTGTTGAATTGAGTTGGGTGCGATTACTATTCAATGGATTCCAGTGTTGGAGATACGAAGGTGAATCCAATTGGGATTCTGCGGGCTGATAGAGTTACAAGGGAGGGGATTGAGCAAGTTGAAGTCAACAAGAAGAAGAGAAAAGTTCAATGGAATGACACCCATGGAAATCAGCTGGCGGAGATCCTCGAATTTCTACCCAGGTATGTCTTTTGTGTACAGTAAAGAATGTTGTTGACCTTGCTCAGAAACACGCAATTGTGTGTGTAACATAAGCTGCTCATGGAAAACATACATAAGCTGCTTATGGTTGCTTGCTATGTTGTTCTGTGGGTTAGAGACTATATATAGTATAGAGGTAGTTTTATGCTGTGAATTTGGCGGTTTAAGTAGTATGAAGATCCCATGAAAGTGTGCAGGCGATGATCATGAGTATAGGTGCAAGACTTGCTTGTTGCCAAAGATTGACTGATCTACCTTATGCTTCCATTTAAATGACTGCTGAGTTTTTGAATGACATGTCTAGACAGGTGCATTATATGTTGTGGATTTAAACATGAGGTTTGAGGATATTTCACACTTGTCAAACTAACCGAATTCTTCATGTTTACACGTTATCCTTATGCTAATTTCTTGGCTCAACTAATTTGAGTAATTTTAACTTGGAAGTCACAATCTGATGGGATATTCTTTGTGGCCTTGATCTATTTAAATCAATGGTACCAGAACTGATTAGAAGAGTACAAAGTAATTAAGACCGTGCACTTGATTTGCCAATAAAAATAAGTGTTTAGCTATCTTGAATCATCTTGATCTGTAGTCATCTTCTTGTTAAACCATTTCAAAACTAATATTTTCTTCTCTTTTCTATTTTGCCTTTCATGCAGTGATGACATTGGCAATGAAGAGACAGAATCATGCTTTTGTAGCATCATGTAGTAGAGAATTCAACACCTATACATACACATTCAGTGATTCACTTCCCTTATTGCCCCACAGGCGGCGTTCAGACACTCAAATGTAAATCTTGGCCAGATCAATGTAAATCTTGTCTTACTATATATATACACCTCTTACAATTGTTGGAGCCGAACTGTTGAATCAGCTCAGGGCTAACTTTGTTCTCGCATCTGTATTTCATTCACTGTTGTATATTGATGATGAAAGGAATCTAGGCAAAGTGTTGCTTTGACTTTGATCGGTTTGATGGTTTATTTACTATTTGTAAACTCTATACACATCCATATGATAGGAGGAGTTTATACTCAAGGTTCAGCTAGTTTTGCATAAGTTTTTATACTAATGTTGTGTGATTCACAAGAACTCACAACAAGGAAATTTTGCAAAAAAAGCAAGCTAGAAAAACAAAGTGGTTGCTGTTGCGGTTGCGGTTGTTTGCGGTTGCTGTTGTTTGCGGTTGTTGTTGTTTGCAGTTGTTGTTGGGTCGGTCAAAGAAGTGCTGGAAAGGATAGTAGCTACCAAGAGCAAATAGTGCTGGATGATACCCTCTCTTATACTATCCTTTCCAGCACTTCTTTGACCGACCCCTCCCTTTACGAACGTCTCCCAGGGCCAAGTTCTCGCACCTCCAAATTGGCTCCCCGGGCCCTCGTCTCTGTATATGACCAGACCAACGCAGTCTTGATTCTCGCATTTTATCCCCTATGTTGGCCACCCCCATCCTGCTTCTGATCACTTCATTTCAGATCTTGTCTAGATGCGTGTGTTCGCTCATCCACCTTAGCATCCTCATCTCAGCTACCATCAACCTCTGTTCTTATGCCTTCGTGGTGGGTCAACATTCTGCTTCATAAAGAACAGCATGTCTAATGACTGTCTTGTAGAACTTTCCCTTAAGCTTGAGCGGCACTTTTTTGTCGCAAAGGACCCCCAACGTTGCCCGCCACTTTTGCTTACCTCTCTAGATCCTTTACGCAATGCCCTCATCGATGCCTCCGTCACTCTGTAGGATGGACTCCAAATACCTAAATTGTCTTTCCTCATCATCACTTCCCCTCCTAAACGTGCTTCATATCTGTCAACTGCACCTTACCCGAACTTGAACTCTACATATTTTGTCCTGGTCCTACTTAGTATGAAGCTCTTAGACTCCAACTACTCCCTCCATGTTTTGAGTCTACTACTAAATCCAACTGTCGAATCATCAACCAAGATGATGTCATCGGCGAAAAGCATACACTACGGGATATCCCCATGAATCTCACTCATCAAAACATCCAACACAAGCATGAAAAGGAAAGGGTTTAGGGCAGAGCCTTGGTGTAGACCTGAATACTCTGTGTCCCGCTAGGGTGCAAACACCGATCAATGAGCCCTTGTACATGTCTCTAATGATCCTGATAAACGTGCAAGACACATCCTTGCCTACATAACTCTCCCAAATCAACTCTCTATGTACCCTTTCATATGCCATCTCCAAGTAAAAAAACCATGTACAGATTCTCCCTCCTCTCTTTTTAATCCTCTATTAGCCTTATCAACAAGTGGATAGCCTCCATAGACGATCCCTTCGGCAAAAAACCAAACTGGTTCTTTGACACTCTGACTAGCCTCCTTAGCCTCAACTCAATAGCCTTCTCCCACACCTTCATTGTGTGACTCAGAAGCTTGATAACCATGTAGTTGTTGGGTTGTTGCACCTCTCCCTTGTTCTTATATAGAAAAATTAACTTACTAGGCCTCCACTCCTCTAGCATCTTGGTCGTTCTTGAAAATAACATTGAAGAGCGTTGCTAACAATTCTAGGCTTCCCCCTAGCATTTACAGACTTCTACCGGAGTTTCATCCGATCCTACTGCACGTTTGGGCGGCATTAACCCGTCCGTTGGACGGCGCGAATTTTATGTTTTACAAGAAATTCGATATTAAGATATTTTTCATATGCATTCGTTGCATTCAACTTCCTGCATAGCATTACTTCAAATTTGTGAGGAATACCATCACATAATTCATCAAGAGTGCAAAATGTAGCTTCTTGGTCAAGTTTGTTGCAATCCATTTTTGCATGTTTATGTGAAATACAAAATGTAATGACTATTTATATACGTGTAAGATATTATCATGATAACAAAATAGTAACAAAAGTTGTTAATATGAGAGAAAAATGGTATCTATATCGCTTCTTCAAATAATAGATATCTTATCTTAATACATTAAAAAAAGAATCTGAAAGGTTGATTATAAAAATTAATTCTTGTTAATACAATAAGGTGGCTAGGTCTATATCTTATAAATTAATTTCTTATTATTATTACATTTAAAAAGGAATTTAAAATTAGCAAAATTGAAGTGAATGTATTAAATTATGTCATTTATTTGAATTTTGAGGATAACTTTTATAGTTGTAAGATTATCTACCGTCACTGTTCTCTTGGCTATCTTTCTCGATACCTGGTACTCTATCCACCTCGCTTCTCTGTTTGGGCCCATACTATGCGACCATTCTTTGTAAGACAGTTGTTTCTCCTTAACTTTTCTCCTAAACATTATCGTTCCACCACGCTACGACCCTTTTATTGCCCGAAATGCCTCTTGACATACCCAATACTCCATACACTGTTATAAGAATGCACTCTGCCATCTTGACCCACATCATGTTGGCGTCACTTCTCTCTTCCCACACCCCTTTAGCATTTGCTTCCTCAATTATCTTTTCTCTCAGGCTTTGCGTCCATTTGATTCAAAAAGGCACCACCACCTAGTTTTCGATTGTGGCACCATATTTGCCTTCCTGCTTTTGCCCAACCACTTTAGATCCAAAACCAACAACCAGTGTTGTGTTGACAAACCTTCAAACGGAATAACTCTACAATCCGTTCACCTTCCCCTGTCCTCCCTTGTGGTAAAAAAATTAAATCTCTATCCTTCCTAACACACTCTGTAAAATAATCAACTACTCTTCCCTCTTTCTGAACCAAGAGTTCACCACCAAACAGTCAAAAGCTGCTACAAAATCCAAAAGTGCTCGGCCATTATCTTTTTTGTCTCCAGTTCCCCATCCTTTATGTACTTCACTAAACATGTCTCTGGCCTTCCCGATGTTCCCGTTGAAATCTCCATCGATCATCAATTCTTCTGTTGATGGAATGCTTCTGGCCAAACTATCCAAGTCTTCCTAGAAACGTCGCTTTTCTTCCAAACTCAAGCCCCCGTGCGATTTTTAAAGTTGACCACCAGAATTTTACCCCATATTGTTTTGGGTTATTATCGTAATAGTTTATATACTATTTGATGATTTTTAAAGTTCATATTACTATTGGTTTAAAGTGGATACTTCATATTATTATAAATCATTTTTCCTTTTTTGGTCGAAAGTCATTTTTCCTTTAATTTTTAACCCTTCTCGTTTATATTCTAACTCATTACCTTACAACCTTGCTTTTACACGGCATTTTCAATGGGTTTCTGCTAATTCTTTATTAAAAAAAAGGAAATCTCAGCGTAAACCAAATGATATTGTCTTGAAGCGTGAGTCCACTCATCCACCTTAGCATCGTAATCTCAGCTACCATCAACATCTGTTCTTGTGCCTTAGGGGTGGGCCAACATTCTGCTTCATAAAGGACATCAGGTCTAATGACTGTCTTGTAGAACTTTCCCTTAAGCTTGAACAATACCTTTTGGTCGAAAAGGACCTCCGGGGCTGCCCTCTACTTTTGCCAACCTCTCTGGATCATGTGTTTGATGTCCTTGTCGATGCCTCCGTCACTCTGTAGGACTAACCCCAAATACCTAAAAAATTTCCTTCCTCGTCATCACTTGCCCTCCTAAACGCACTTCATCTTTGTCAGTTGCACATTGCCCGAACTTGAACTCTACATATTTTGTCTTGATTCTGCTTAGTATGAAGCCCTTAGACTCCAACTATTAACTCAGGGTCTAGACTCATCTACAATGACAATGTCATCTGCGAAAAGCATACACCACGGGATCTCTCCCTGAATCTTGCTCGTCAAAACATCCAGCACAAGCATGAAAAGGAAGGGGCTCAAGGAAGAGCCTTTGTTTTTCCCTGCCTCCTCCTTGAAATACTCTATGTCCCCCTAGGGTGCAAACACTGGTTAACAAGCCCTTTTACATGTCTCTAACCGGGGGCGGACGCATTTGGTGCCCAGTAGCCCCCACTGGGATTTTCAAAAAAAAAATTAAAATTAAAATATAGTAAAATGTAGGTTATTTGATACTCTCTCCGTTTAATTCGATCTATTTGTCATTCTAGACTTAATTTTTTATTTAGTTTTATTTGTCCTTCTAGGTATTTTGTTCAAAAAATTTCAATATTACATTTTGTATCATCCAATCAAAAGCAAGACACATTAAATGTATCCACCATTCACCTTTTATTAACATAAATTTAATAGGGGGTACTTAGTAAGAATAGGACATGTCTTAATATATGTGCATTATACTATAAGGATAAATAGAAATAAACGGATGGAGTAAAAACTAGTCTATTTGGTCTGGAAAAAAAACCGATTAATTTTTCATACATATAAAATAAATTAAAATGGTTTTTATACCGAAAATTACTAAATTTTATGAAAAAATACAAAATTTTATATATAATTTTTTTATATACAGAAAAATATAATTTTTTTCAATATTTTATAATAATAAAAAAAATTCCAGGCTTCGCTAGGAATTTTTTCTATTGCCAAAAAAGTACCAAAGGAATTTAGCCCCCACTGTCTCTAACGATCCTGATAAACATGTCAGACACATCCTTGGATGCCAAGCTCTCCCAAATCAACTCTCTAGGTGCCTTGTCATACGCCTTTTCCAAGTCAATAAAAACCATATGTGCAGATTCTTCCTCCTCTCTTTGTACTCCTCTATAGCCTTCTCAACTAGTGGATAGCCTCTATAGATGATCTCCCGGGCATAAAACCAAACTGGTTCTTTGACACTCTAACTAGCCTCCTTAACCTCAACTCAATAGCCTTCTCCCACACCTTCACTGTGTGACTCAGAAGCTTGATACCCTTGTAGTTGTTGCACTGTTGCAGATCTCCCTTGTTCTTATAAAACGGGATTAACTTACTAAGCCTCCACTCCTCCGACATCTTGGCCATCTTGAAAATAACGTTGAAAGCATAGCTAACCATTCTAGGCCTCCCCCCAAGCATTTCCAAACTTCTACTGGAATTTCACCTGGTCCTATTGCGCGTTTGTTGCTCATTTTACGGACCACTTCTTGTATTTCCTCCTTGGAGAACCGCCAGTATAAGCGAAAGGGGTTTTCATGGTTGTTTAGGCTCGATGAGCCATGCCGACTCCCTCCCCTCATTCAGCAGCCCATAGAAGTACCTCTACCAAATTTTTCTGATCTGCGTGTCGTCCACCGGCACTCTCCCATCCTCATCTGATACATTTCACCTTGTCTATGTCTCTACTCTTTCTTTCTCTTGCCTTTGCCAACCTGTACAAAACTCGTTCCCGGCCCTTTTCATACAAAACCTTGTAGAGATCCTCGAACGCCTTCTCTTTAGATATCGCCACCACTCTCTTGGCTATCTTCATCGATGCCTTGTAATCTGTCCACCTCGCTTCTCTTTCTAGCCCCATACTATGTGCCCACGCTTTGTAGGCTAGTTGTTTCTCCTTAACTTTCTCCTGAACTTCGTTGTTCCACCATGCTTCGACCCTTTTGTTTCTCGAAATGTCTCTCAACATACCCAACACTCCATACGCCGCTCTATGAATGCACTCTGCCCTCTTGCCCCACATTATGTTGGTGTCACTTCTCTCTTCCCACACCCTATAGCATTTGCTTCCTCGATTATCTTTTCTCTCAGGCTTTCCCATTTGATTCAGAAAGGCGCCACCACCTAATTTATTTTTATTGTGGCACCATGTTTGCCTTTCTCTTTTTGCACGACCACTTTAGATCCAAAACCAATAACTTGTATTTTGTCGACAAACCCACGAATGGAATAACTCCGAAATTCGTGCACCTCCCCCTGTCCTCCGTTTTGGTCACAAAAAAGTCAATTTATGTCCTTCCTAACGCACTATGGAAAGTAACCAATTTATTGTTCTGTTGATGGAATGCTTTTGGCCAAACTATCCAGGTCCTCCTAGAACCCTTGCTTTTCTTCAAAACTCAAGCTCCCGTGAGGGGCATAAGCACTAATGCCATTCATGATTTCTCCCCTATGACGATCTTTATCAACATCATGCGACCACTTGTTCGCTCCATATGCACCACTTGGTCTCTCAACTTCTTGTCTACCAAGATCCCAACCCTATTTTTACTATTGGTAGCTCATGAGTACCACAACTTCCATCCATCAATATCTCAAGCCTTCCTTCCCTTCCACTTCGTCTCTTGAATACAAGAAATCTCTACACTGTAGTGAAGTAGAATTTTGATTAGTTAGCGTACCCATATTCCAAGACCATATCCTAAAACTGGTAGACTATCTATGAGAAACAACACTGCTCTTCGGTCCCACCTTCTCATAACTAAAGCTCTCTTCAAGAGTCGGGCTCACTTGCACTGATTCACAACATTCAACGCACAACAACAAAGAACAACCCAAAAAAGACCAACATAAAAAACAAATGCAGATCGTAAACAAATGATAGAACAAACAGAGTCGGACAAGAAGGTATGTGAAGCCAAACACCAGTGAAACTAAACTAAAGTGTGGTACTACACAATAAAGGGTCAAGCTAACTATCCTATCACAAAAACCAAAAGCGGGAACAGAACCGGGCAAAAATACCAAAACGAGAGAAAAAGTCCTATCATAAAACAAAGGGAGGGAGAACGAGGTTATCGCGCCCCTCAAACTGGGAGGAGCAAAGGGGTCAGTCGGGCCTTTCGAAAAGTAGTCGAAGGGGGGCCCCGGTGGGAGTGCTTACCGAGGGGGCACCGAGGTTCAACCGCCGCTAACACTTTGAGAGCCCGGAAAACAAGACCGCATGCACTAACGAGCTGGTTCCTAACCAGCTTCAAATCTAGGGTGGTGGTCGGGGATACACTGGGGGGTCCGTGCTCAAGGTGATGGCCGTAGGTGGGACCAGATCTTGGGTGTAGGGTTAGGGTTGTGGTTCGACGCACCGATGGGCATAGGTATATGGGCGAACGGGGTGTATCCAAGAGGATAGGATCCTCGGTGGGACGTGTCCGAGAAGGCGGTCGGATCTGGACAAGGAGGGGAGGCGCGAGCGATGGGTGGTCGTTGGTGCAAGCCTCAAGTCGCGCCCTAGGTTAGAGGTCGGGAGGGAACTCGAGCGAGTGGGGGGAAGAGATGTCGCCCAGAGAGAGTGGGAGACGCCTGGTGAAGCTCGCCTGAGCGGGACACCAACGACGATGTGTCGGTAACTGTCGGAAAGATTGGTCGGCGGTCGGGGAGAAGCATGTTCAGGGAGAGATAAAGGGGCTCACTCTAATCAAAATTCAAATTTTTAAAGAGGTAAAGGTCCCTTTAAATAGGGATTTTATAGGAGAATATTCTCGAGGATCTTTAATATTCTTTCTTAGAGAATAATCCACCCATAGTTAATAACATTAATAACAAATGATATACATAAATGGCATAAAATAATTTCACCCACAATTGCCTCATCAAACGGTTGAGCGTGTTAGCACGTCGAGGGTTTGAGCCATGTCAGGTGCACGTCGTTGTAACGGTTTCCCGCCGCCTTGCCGATGAAGTACACTTGGCTAAACTATGCATCAATTCCTAGGGATGACCAAGTTGCTTGCTTCTTCGATTCCGGGCTCGCTGACCCAAACATCCTCGTGTGTCAATAAAATCAGTTAAGTAGTACATCATCAAGTATAATTTAATGTATAGCAGTTTCAAAAACCAAATACTATAACTCATTGTTAATTAGGTCCTTCTAGGTAAGAAAGTGTCGTGCCCCTACAACATCCAAATCTTGCCCCTCTTTTAACTTGATTCCAGCTATTTCGGTCATGCAAGGATAATGCTTCAATTTTTGTTTCGTCCCAAATTACGTTCCGCTACCATCTAGGTTTAACTTGTTCGGCTTCGCGAATTTGCCCCTGCATCCTTTCCAAGATGTCTTCATATGATGGATCTCCTCGTGTGAATTTTCCATTCCGTTCTTGATATCGTTCCCTTGTCCCGCTTCTGGTCTTCGATTCCTCCTCTCGGTCGCGATCTGTCTTCATCGCCACAAGATCCAAAGTCAAAGCCCTCATTGCTTCTCTCATGCTCGTCAATCCTCCAACCATCGGTGAAGACCTCATGCCTTTTTCTTTCAATGCCCCTTGGTCGCGTTCTAATTTCAATCTCACACTTAATTTCGCGCTCCGATCTCACAATCCAATCTCGCACTCAATCTTGCATTCCGATCACGCACTCAATCTCGCGTTTCGATCTCACACTAGATCCCTTGCTCCGATTTCGCGTCTTCACTCCTAACTTCATTTCCACTAAGTTAATCGGAGCACGAGATCTAGTGCGAGATCGTAAATGGAGACTCTGGATTTCCGGAGGCTCACTCCTGTCTAGTTCTTCGCCTCTTGCCTGCGTTGGCGGCGACTGGTGTTTCCTTCCGATCGTTGAAGATAGTCGGCTATGCCGCGGTGGCGGCCTTTCTTCTGTGGATGATGGTGGTGGTGTCTTCTCCCCACAAACGGTGCCAATTGTAGTACCCGGAATTGTTCTAGACAATTAGTACTTGAGTTTCTTTGAAAGTGGAAGAGTCAAATCTGTATTATTGAGGTGGAGGTCCCTTTAAATAGGGATTTACAAGTGAATATTTCTGAGGATCTTTAATATCCTTTCTCAGGGAATAACCACCCCCAAAAATAATTACATGATAAATATAAATGCCATAAAATTGTAATACCCGATTACCCGGGTTCCCGAGAACCCGATTGTAAATTTCGACAATTTTCTTTCTTCCTGCCTAAATTTCTATCTAAAGTTTTGAAGGCCAAGATGAGTCGCGGTTCTCTTAGCCGGCCCAGTGAGAGGCCTTAATGCTTTACGCCCTTTCTTTCTCCTTTTTTGTTGGGCTCCAATGGAAGGTTGGCCCAGCAAGGGCCCGATTTCTATTCTTTCATCTCCTCTTTGTTTCCCTTCTTTGAGGAGAAGGGTTTTCTTAATCTGGTTGTGCACTTCTCACCTACCCATTCTTCTTCCTTTCGTGGTTCACGATGCCACTACTAGTCAACCCCTCTCTCATTGTCGTTTGCTCCACACTCGTCACCGATAAGAGTGTTTGTTGCTCCACTCTCCTTATTTCTCTTCCTTTTTTCTTTCCTCCCCACCATCTCTAACTTCTATTCTTTTATCGCATAGTGACACCGTCGTTTTCAAGAACCGCTTGCGTTGTCTTTGATCTTACCCTTCAATACCGCCAACAGGATTTCGTCTTCGGCCGCTTGAGTCCGGGTCCTTGTTGTTGCACTCCAGAATGCATCACCGAATCTGGCCCGATTCGAAGAAAATCACGATCTATCTCTGACTAAATATTCGAGGTGCGATTCTCAATTTTTCTTTAATTTGAAATCATGTTTGTTCAATCGCAATTATATTGTGGTTGCTAATTAGTGAGATTTTTTATTTGTGTGTAATTCGACCCAATTGGTTGTAATTTGGTAGTTAGTTATTGTATAAATGGAATTGTATTTTTTGTATATTTGAAAGAAGGTAACGTAACATGTAATTTTTGTTTGTGTAATTCGAACCTATATTGGAGTTGTTGTTGTACTATTATGTAATGTGTTTTAGGGATCGGTTGTTGAATGGTCAAGAGTTGTTGTTTATTTGGGGAAGTAACTCAATCGGTATCGTATATGGTTTGTAAGCAGATAATTAGGCGTGTGTTTAGTTTGGCTTTGTTTGGTTGTAAAGGGGTAAATATTTGTACGTCAACTCCAATCTGTTTTATAATTTGGTTGTCTTTGATCGAAAGTTTGAGAGTTGGTTAAGTAGTTTTTAAGCGGGCTATCTATTGACATAGTGCAATTTTGTTTGGATGAGTTAAAATGATCTATTCTGGTTCAAGTAGTTTAAGTCTGGTTACTTTGGGTGCTTTAACTTGGCTTAAACTTAGGTTGTTAAAAGGGGGCTATAATGATAAGTTAGCAGCTTTCATTAAATCGCCTTTCGTAAGGCCTTATCATTTTATATGTTTTTCGTTGTCATTTTCTAGGATTTTGTGTTGTTCGGTTTATATAAGTTGGCTACTTGTTGTGAGTTTTCTTCTTGGAGGTAAGTCATTCTCAACTTGCTCGGTTTATTCTACCTTGTTAGGTTTTAAGTCGTAGTCATAGGATTGATTTTCAGAGCTAGTCTCACGCACCTTTTTACGAACTGTTTGGACTTACTTGTGATGATGTGTGCAATTATGAGGTATTTTCGCAGTTGTTAATACCTATTAAACAAACCTTAACTAATCATACTCAATAGGGTGGTAAGGAAGGGTCAAACCCACAAAGACTCTTGTAAAAGTGTGTTTACTTGTGTGCCTAATAGAATAACAAAAGGGTTTTTGATGATTTGAAAGATTATCTAAATATAAGATGTAAAACTTAAACAAATAATGAATGCAATTGTGTTTGTGAAAGTAATATAAGAGATTAATATGTTTAACTAGTTAATCTCCATTATGAACATGCTCATTGATCAGTGATTTGCTTAATTCTCACTTCTCTTGAATAATCTATCGTCGATTTCTATTACAAACTTCAGTTTTAGTTGTTAGAACTATCAGTGTAACAACCATAATCATTCAACAACCTAGAAAACCTTCTAGATTCAATTAAACATCTTTATATTCCAAGTATCGATAGAGACAAATCCCTCAAAGCAAGTTATTTGTGGATTTGACCCCTTATATACTTAATCAGGCCAATTGATCCTAATAAAGTATAGATCCTACTTTAACCAATTAATGCCTACCAATTCTTAATGCTCTAGCTGTAAATTAATCTAGAAATCTTATTTGGAGATCAATCTAACAAAACCCTAGATAAATTTTATTCAATTAAGCAAAGGGATAAATCTCACTCAAGATTATTGAGAATCAATTGAACCTCATAATATTCAATCCATAACTTTGATTAGCTAATTAAACAAAAAGAAATTTAGCAATGCATAATGGAAAATCAATAAAACTTATAATTAGGGTTTCAAAGTCTCCCTTGAGAAAACTCTCTAGAACAAACTTGTCTTCCAAATTGTATTGTGTATAATATATGAAAAGATAGAAACTAAAAGCTTAATGTCCCAACTTAAACTTAGAAAATCTTGCGTCGACATAAGTCTCTTGCATAAAAATGGTATGGCGTGGTCTCGATCACCTGAGCGCGGTCGCACTCCACATGCACCTGCCCATGCCCCTTGGAAAGTCCAAATTTTCACATTTTATGAAATGGCGCGGCCATGGTCCGTAGAACTCGACCGAGCTCATCCTTCCATTCATGCGTGATGTGACCTTGCCTAGGCTCCGACCCGATCCCGGCCAGCCCAAGACTCCCAAAGCCTTGGCGACCCCCCCTGGTGTAGGACTTAGTCATTTTTATGTATTTCCCTATTTTAGCATATTTCCATTTATGTCTTTCCAAATTTAGTTATTTTTATTTCTAGTATTACTATTTATGTTTTATGAGCTTTTGGACGTTGGGCCTTGCTTGCATGCAAACCCTAGTCCATTAAGCATTGTTGGTTGTTAGGGTTTCGAGAGCCATCTCTTTATAAGGAGCTCTCGAACTCATTTATTATTCACGCACACTTTGGATATTTTAAATAGTTGAGGGACGCTCCTTTTATTTATCCTAGTGCTTGCACATCGGTTCTATCAATTCAACACCTTCAAACATGTTCGATCTTATTTGTTCTTGTTTGATTGCCCTAGATTCGATCCATCCAACATTGGTTCGAGACTTTCAAGTCTTCCGTTGCCGTTGTCGAGACACAATACTCGTTCCAACGTCAAGATCCGTCGCGTATTTAAACAAGGTCGCATCAACTGGTATTAGAGCCATGGAACGTGTAAGTCTCGGACTCTTGTTCACGCAATTTCTAATCCTTCAATCCATGCAATAATTATTCACAAAAAAAATTGCCTTGCCTTGACCTGGTTTGATCGAGCACGTCTCGATCCGACCTTGTCTTTGTCAAAAAAAAACCCTTAACCTTTACGAATTGTGGTGTGATTGAATTTGCATTCTTGCTTGTTACTCGTGATTTTCTTCCTTGATTGTGTGTGATTATTTCGATCAGATCTCCATTAATTCCAAGCGTGCGTTCATAGTTGGGAATTTTCCAATTCAAACTTTTATTTCTTACCTTAATTCTATACATGAAGAGATAGCCTTGATCTGCTTTCATTCCAATATATGACGCATGATTTTATTCTAGAGTGATTTTCTTTTGCTTCCTGCATGTGCCGAACCATATCTTTCCTAATCCCTTCTTTTCTTGATTTTTTTTCTTTAATTATATATCCCTTGATTGTATTTGATCGGTACACAAATCTTTCCCAGTTGTCACATGCCATATCTTTTTAGTTAGGTTATTTAGATTGCCTGTATTAAAAAAAACCAGCTTCTGCAATTAAAAAAACGGCTGTAATTAAAGACAAAATCAGTCGAACAAAAAAAAAATACCCTCCCATTTCGTGATTTGATCATTGCATACATATCTTGGTTGAATATGCTTGTTCTTGCGGGTTGTTTTAATTCTAATGCCACATATCGTGTTTAGCCTTAAGCCGCCCTCTCAGCTAGCCAAATCAGCTTTGACCTTGCGTGTTCAATTGTTTGGGTGATTACATTGATTGTGAGTTTATATACCATTGGTTCGCTTTTAGTCCTGTCTTGTCATGTCTCATACAGGAATCCACTGAAGACGCTTTCCCGCGTATGATGACCCTGAGGTGTTTTTGGATTGGGCAAAGCACATGGCTATCTACTTCAGCCAACGAGACAACGACAAATTTGAGCAATGTTACATTTCCATTAGTTGCTTTAGTAGCTACGCTCGAGATTGGTTTGAGCGTTTGGAGGATGATCGATGGTATAGAAAGCTGCCCCCAATTAAGACATGGTGCCAACTTATGTACCACATGACTCAACACTTTGCTCCTAATGTGGACGTCGTAACCTTTCAAGGGTATCTTATAAGGTGCA
The DNA here is from genome assembly GCA_964016875.1 of Fallopia convolvulus. Taxonomy (NCBI): domain Eukaryota; kingdom Viridiplantae; phylum Streptophyta; class Magnoliopsida; order Caryophyllales; family Polygonaceae; genus Fallopia; species Fallopia convolvulus. The sequence goes on along the minus strand of OZ024720.1, from coordinate 46,368,067 downwards.
TGGTCAAACAACGAGAGATGTACAAGTTCGGCACGATGAAATACATAAAACGAGCACCATTGGACATGGGTCATGCTACATCGACATCATTGCCAGTCGCGCCTCCTATGGTCATGATCAATAAATTTGAGGCGCCATCCGCGCCTGTTAGCATTCCCATGGCCGTGCCACACATGGACGTGGTCGAGGCCACCGACGAGCCAACCACGCCTTTTGTCTCGCCCATCACCGCGTCGCATATGCTCGTGGTGCAGGCTACCGAGGAGACAACCCCGCCCATTGTCACACCCGTGACAGTGTCGATCTTCGAGTCCCTACCCGAGTCTGCTTTGGCACCACAGCCGATTCCAACGTTAGAGTGTAGGGAGGCCCGCGCCTTCCGTTTCGGGTCCTTCACTTGAGGTCGAAGATGCGTCGCAATCGCTACCAGCACCGACACCTTCCTTGGCCTTGTCTTCGACGCCGGAAGATCCACTTCCCATGCCCTTACCTTTGTTTTCCGATTACGAGTTTGAGATCCACTTTGAGCCTACATCGACACCATACATATTGACTTTCGAGAAGACCGAGGTCGATGACAAGCTCTACTTCATTGATGTTTTGGTCGCCTTTTCCTTTAACAACTCAAAGCGAGGACGCTTCGAATCTAAGCGGGGGAGATTGATGCGACCTTGCCTAGGCTCGGACCCAATCCCGGCCAGCCCAAGACTCCCAAGGCCTTGGCGACCCCCCCCCCCCCCCCCCGGTGTAGGATTTAGACATATTTTATGTATTTCCCTATTTTAGCATATTTCCATTTGTGTCTTTCCGAATTTAGTTATTTTTATTTCTAGTATTACTATTTATTTTTTATGGGCTTTTGGACGTTGGACCTTACTTGCATGCAAATCCTAGTCCATTAAGCCTTGATGGTTGTTAGGGTTTCGAGAGCCACCTCTTTATAAGGAACTCTCGAACTCATTTATTATTTACACACACTTTGGATAATTAAATAGTTGAGGGACGCTCCTTTTATTTATCCTAGTGCTTGCGCATCGGTTCTATCAATTCAACACCTTCAAACACGTTCGATCTTATTTGTTCTTGTTCGATTGCCCTATATTCGATCCATCCAACATTGGTTCGAGTCTTTCAAGTCTTCCGTTGACATTGTCGAGACACAATACTTGTTCCAACGTCAAGATCCGTCGCGTCCTTAAACAAGGTCGCATCACCGCGTCTGTCTTGTAATTTCACCTTCTTACCTTGGATCCCGTCCCATCCACACTTGTTCATCCACAAATCTTTAAAATGACACAAAACAAGTGTAGATTCCAAATCTCCTAGGAAAACTATAAAGCTAAGAAACTAAAATAAAACTTGAAAACCATGCAAAACAAGCTTAAATATGCTTCCTAAACACTATCTATATGCAAGCTATAAAATTCCCCCATGCTTAAAACTTGGTTGTCCTCAAGCAAGAAATAGATCTAAGTCACATCACAACTTAGGAATTCATGCTTCCATCTCATAATTCATAAAGCAAGTCAATATATAACTATAACTCGATCAGGACATCATAGCATGGAATTGATTAAAGCAAAGAGAGTAGAAAATTTATCCATTCTAGACCTCACCAAGATAATGTGTTTGCATTCTCATTCATGTGTTTAGGGTATGTGTTTCACTCAAAATCAACAATGAAATGGTTGACTACCATATGCTTGCATCAACTTCTTAATTCTCCACCGCTATGGACCAAACACATAACAAAAATTGTTGGATCGTAATCGGTTAGCAGTGAGCTTGGGAACTGGCAATTAAGCTGTTCCCAAGGCAGCGGAAGTAAATAATCGCAAGTACTAAAAACAGTTAAGGGGACAGTTCCTTTATAGAGGAACCCCACTACAACCAACTAGTTGTATGGGTAAACCTCTACCTCCGCTTGGAGGATTTTGAATGACTTACTTATATTGATTGCTTTGTTCCTTAGTTACACAGCCGGATTTACACTTCTCTGTTCCTACAAGTTCTTCCTAACTCTAGCAACACTAGTAAATCCTCTCAACTGAGTTCCTAAGCTCACAACAGCAAAACACAAGTAACTCAAACCTTACGCTGACTTATCAGTTCCCTTGCTCCAGGGAACTTCAGCTTCACCGTCGTCGAGATCACACACTCGCCGGCGGGGACTTCTCTTCCTTTTCTTTCTTTTCTCAGATGTGGGTGTTTTGTAAGTTCTGGGAGAAGTACTCAAACCGAGTACTATTCATTTGGCTTTATAGTCCATTTGTCTTGGGCAGTAGCATCTTTCGTTTGTGTCCAAAATGCCCTTTGCTTGATGCCCAAGTTGTACTTTCTTCACATGTGACTTTGGTTTGAACTAGGTCAACTTCTTGAATCAATCGGACCGTTGGATGAAGCGTGACAGTCTGATCCTCAGACTGTTCCCTCTGGCTGTCTGAGACAGGATCCCGCGATCTGCGCTGAACGGTCGTTGTCTTCACATGTGAGTTCCCATTTCATGGGAACTGACTTCTTCAGAGTTCCCTTGATGGAAACTCTTCATCGTTGTAAGCTTGTGTTTTCTTGTTTATTTCTGGGAGTTCCCACATCATGGGAACTTTCCTCTTCAGAGTTCCCTTGATGGAAACTCTTCATTGTGGCTAGCAGTGGCTTTGTCATTCATAGGAGTTCTTTGCTGTACCTGTGTTCCTTATAAATACTTGAACAAACCACATTAGTTCCCTATGGTGTTTGTCATTATCAAAACTTAAAGAGGAGTGAATCGTTGATCCGTTGCTTAGAACCAGAGGTCCCAACAACGTCCCAACAATTTCCCCCTTTTTGATGATGACAAACCCATCAAAAAAAAATGCAAATATTTCAATGAATGATATGCTGATGAGTTCCTAAGTATGATTTTGGGAAATCACTCTTAGTGAGACATTTAGATTTAGGGAGCCACTTCTGGTGAGACACATAGTTCCTATTAGGCTTTTTATGCAATTGTTCCCCCTTAGCTTATGCGTGGTCTGTGATTACTTAAACTTTGAACTCATCTCACATTTTTTATCTTTCCCCCTTTTGACATCATCGAAAATCAAGCAAAGCAATATTAGGAAAGAATGGAACACGCAATCAAAATAAAGACCATTTCATTACTTAAGATAATATGTACAATGGGAACCCAAGTACAATTTTGTGGTCATTTTTGGATTAAGGGAACAAGAAGGGAGAGATCATGGGCTTTGAGGAAACAAGGCGTCACAAAGGCGCGTAAGGACTTGGGTAAGCTTTTCTTGTCCTCTGGCCAATACTGCCTGGTCCCTAGCAATCTGATCGAGGGTGTTGGCGATGCGGAGCAACACTGGAGAGTTCCCCTCTTGTGTACCAGACTCTAGGGGAGCCGCCTCCTCTACAGGCTCCGAGTGCCTCATCTTCTGGGCAACTTGAATGTCCAGTTCCCTTCCTAGCTCGATTTCTTCTTTAGAGGCATCGTAGAGACCCTCTTTTTGTAGGAGCTTTTTGATCAGCCCGGAGTAGGGAAGGGAATGGGACTTGGAGGCCATGCACTTTTCCATGTGCCCAAGGATAATGCGGGGAAGATTTATGGGCTTCTTGAGGAGGAAGTGGTAGAGGATGATGGCGTCGGGGATGTTGACAACCAGGCGCTTTTCTTGACGTGGGACCACCACGTTGATAATGAATTGGTGAGCGAGCTTGGCAACCAAGGATAGATGATGCGTCGAGTGGACCTTAGAGGGAACCCGACCCTCAAAAATTGTGTTGTACACCTCGGCGCTGTTGAAGTCGCCCCAGAGCTTGCTGGGCAACTCGCTAAGCCCTTGACCAGGGACCTGGAGTTGAAGGCGGATCGTAGACGTTGTAAAAATGAACTCGTCGCCTTCGTGGGAGAGAGTTCCCTGAGTGCCGTCGTTGGTGATAGTGAAGTTGTTGTAGAATTGACGCACTTGTGAGGGATCTACGCTCACAGTTTCTTGGCAGAGTCTCTCCCAGCCCTGGGCCTTGATCAGTTCCCATAGTTCCTCCAGACCATTTTCAGTCAGCGCCTCTTGGGAAACTATGAGGTGATGGAGAAGCTTGCGGCGCTCACTGACATGATGCTTGGTGGTCCCCTTCCCCTTTCTGGACTTGCTTTTGGATTTGTTCCCCCTAGAGACCGTGCGAGGTCCTTTCTGCTGAGGGGGTGCAGCCGCTTCGATCATGAGCACGCGGTCCCTTGGTTGTGGGGAACTCGCGGACACCACCATTTGGTGTCCAGGTGTAGGGATGCGTGCTGGCTCCTTTGAAGCTGGAGCTTCTTCTTCTTCTTTGACCTCATCATGGGAGGTCCCTTCTTCCTCGGAGGAGCTCGAACCCGAGCCCTCCGCGTCATCTCCAGGATGACTTGTTGTTGCCTCAGCACCTCCAACTGGTGCGAGGTCCCTTGTCTCTGTTGGCTCTTGAGGAGCAACCTTTTCTGGGGACTTTGTCCCTTGGGAGACTGTGTGCTCAGAGGGACCCCTGTTGAGTTCTTCCTCGATGTCCTTGAGCTGGGCTTCCTCCTCCAAAGTTCCCATGATGATCGGAGGAGGGTCCTTGGTCATTTTGCCGATGACCACAGAAAGAGGAAGATCGTCGTCGTCTGAGGAGAGGGCGACGGTACTTTTGGATGGTGAGGGAGAGGGGAGTTTGGTGGTGGTGGGAGACGTGATGGAAGAGGGGAGAGGAGAATAAGGAATAGGGGTTGTGAGTTGAGTGGAGATGGGGTTGGTGGAAATGTGTTTTGGGGAGGAAGAAGAAGGCGTTTTGTAAGGTGAAGGTGGAGTTGGAGATCCCGTAGTGATGGGAACGGGAGGAAGTGAAGGAGGTTGGGATGTTGGAGTTCCCATCGTGGCGGGAACTGGAGGAGGTGGCGGAGGAGGTCCCTTGATTTGAGGAGGAGGGATGGAGGAGGAAGAGGGAAGTAGACTCTGGGGTTCGGAGTTCCCATCGTCGGAAGGAAAAAGGTAGGGAGGTTTGGGAGCACAAGAACTCTCCTTGGAGCAGTTCAGGTATTCCTCAAAGCGGAAGAAAACCTTCTTTCTGGGCTCCGAGAATTCAGAGGCCTCAGAGTGTTTACGCTTTTTGGATTTGGAGGGGTCGTGGGAGTGTTTGGATTTTTTGGATTTTGAGGGATCTTTTGATGAGTGGCGATGTTTGGATGAGTGGCGATGTTTGGATTTATGGGGTTTTTCATTGATGGAGGGGCGAGCATCTCCGAAGTTGTCAACGATGACAACTCCGGAGGAGGTGTTGGTGGTTGGAGGTGGAAGAGGAAGAGATTCGGAGGAGGAAGAGGTCCAAGAGACGGTTTCATCAACCTGAGGAGGAGGAGGGGGCAAGAAAGGGCTTACTTGATTGTATAGCCCTTGAATGAGGACATCCTTCATGGTTGGGTCCTGTTCTTGCTCGATCTCGTTCAGTTGAGTGATGAAGAGAGTGCGAGGATTGGCAAGTACCCACTCTTTGATTTGTGCGAATGTGTGTTGAGGGGCCATTTTTGTAAGAATTTGGGAGGTTTTGGAGGTTTCTTGAAAAGAGAGTGAAAGGGATTTGGGGAAGACGAATGACAGGGATGAAAGATGGAGTAAAGGACCTAAAAATGGCAAAGAGGGGTTTTAAAGGAGAGAGGAGGTGAAGGGTAGAAGGGGAAGTGGAATAACCTCGATAACCGTTGCCCAATGAACGTGGGGCGCCGTTTCAACTTCTCAAGCACGCTTCTGGACACGCGTCACAATCTCTTGGGAAGTCCTTTTCAAATTTTGAATACTTGGCCTGTAACGCTTCAGAGCTTCTGACACGAAAGTCCGCTTCCCAAGTGACGGTTTTTCTTTGAAGATTAGTCAGTCTTCCCTTTGTAGATGCAGCAGTTCCCATGATCCTTTCAAGGTCAGGGAGAGTGAAGTGGTTGAGAGAACTTCACACTCATCTTTTTGTGGGGCTAGGGAACTCAAAGGGAACCAGACGATTTGCAACTCGATAAAGGAAATGTTTTGGCTCATGAGAAGCATTTGTCTGATCCCTAGCTTAAGGTGGGTCATATGATCAACCGTCATGGTGGCTTATAATGAGGGATAAAGGGAACTCTGGTTGATCATTTTGGGCCAAAAGAAATAGAGTTCCTTTGTACACATTTTTTCTCTAGACTAGTAATCATGGCATAGTGAAAGCAATGAATCTAAGTTCCTTATCATGCAATTTTAGATAAACTAGTCAGGCATTGGGAGAGAGATAAACAGGGACTTGTTTAGTTTAGAGTTATCATCCCTAGAAGCATTCGAAAACGCTGGTAGGGACGTCTGTCTAAAGCTTTGGTAAGAATATCCGCAATTTGCTCTTCAGTTCTACAGTGTTCCATCGAAATGTTCCCATTCTCAACATTGTCACGTAGAAAGTGATGTCTTATATCAATATGCTTAGTTCTAGAATGATGCACAGGATTTTTGGAAATGTTTATGGCACTAGTGTTATCACAGAGTATGGGAACTGGGCCAAAAGACATACCGTAATCCTGGAGTTGTGACTTAAGCCATAGAACCTGGGAACAGCATGATGCGGCAGCCACATATTCAGCTTCAGCTGTGGAGAGTGCAACTGAGTTTTGCTTTTTAGATCCCCACGAAACTAAGCAGGATCCTAGGAACTGGGCCATTCCTGAAGTGCTCTTTCTGTCAACCAAGTGCCCTGCAAAGTCAGCATCTGTGTATGCAATGAGCTCAAGGGAACTGTTCCTTGGATACCAAAGGCACAAGTTATTGTTCCCTTTGAGATACCTGAAAATTCTCTTCACCTCTTTCAGGTGTGATTCCTTAGGGTTAGCTTGAAAACGGGCACAAAGACATACGGAGAACATGATATCAGGTCTACTAGCTGTTAAGTAGAGAAGGGACCCGATCATACCTCGATAGTTCCTTTGGTCCACACTGATACCTGTTTCATCTGCATTTAGCCTTGAATTTGGTGAGATGGGAGTGTCAATGGGCTTTGAATGTTCCATCCCATACTTCACGAGCATTTCCTTGATGTATTTCTGTTGATGGATCTTTGTTCCCTCCTTTGTTTGGGATATTTGAAGTCCCAAGAAGAACGTGAGTTCCCCAATGAGACTCATTTCAAACTCACTGCTCATGAGGTCCTTAAATTTTTCTACAAGAGTTTCGTTAGTTGCTCCAAAAACAATGTCATCAACATATACTTGCACAATCAAAGTGTCTTTAGACTCTTTCTTTAAAAACAAAGTCTTGTCTATGGAACCTCGAAGGTATCCATGGGACAAGAGGAATTGAGCAAACCTGTCATACCAAGCTCGGGGAGCTTGTTTGAGTCCGTAAAGGGCCCTTTCCAGGAAATAGACATGGTTGGGCATTTTCTCATCTTCGAATCCTGGAGGTTGGGCCACATACACTTCTTCCTTGAGATGTCCGTTTAGAAAGGCTGTTTTCACATCCATTTGATAAAGTTTGAATCCCTTGTGAGCAGCATAGGCGATGAGGAGTCTGATTGCCTCTATCCTGGCAACTGGTGCGAAGGTCTCATCGTAGTCAATCCCTTCCTCTTGCCTGTATCCTTGTGCTACTAACCTAGCCTTGTTCCTTGCTACAGCTCCAGTATCATCGAGCTTGTTCCTAAAAACCCATCGGGTTCCTATGATGTTCTTGTTTTTGGGCCTAGGAACTAGCTTCCAAACTTTGTTTCTCTCGAATTGGTGGAGTTCCTCTTGCATGGCTTGAATCCAGTCCGGGTCCTTTAATGCTTCTTTGATATTTTTGGGTTCCACCATTGAAACAAACGCGTTAAAAGCACAAAAATTATTGAGAGAGGAGCGAGTTAGAACACCTTTATCAAGAGGGGAGATGATGTTCTCAAGGGGGTGGTCCTTCCTTTGTTGAAAGGTTCTTGCATGAGTGAGTTCCTTTGCATGTGTATTATCCTCATGGGAACTCTCATCTTCAGCTTCTTCATTTGATGTTTCTTCAGAGATTTCTGGCAGGTTCCCTCTTTGTTCCCCTTGAATACTTGATTCTGGCAGTGTATTGTCTTGGGGGACAGCAGAGTTGTTCCCTGAAGAGGGGACCTCGAGAGAGTTGGAGGTTTCTTGTAGTTCTTCGGAGGAGGGAGCCTCAAGGGAGGTTTGATCAGTGAGGGTTGGACCTTCGTCGTTGTTCCCTGGTTGTGGGATATGGCTTGCACTTGGATAGTCTTCATCCCTTTTCCTTGGCTCATCCTCGTCATCATCATCATCTTCATGTCTGACTAGCTTGAACAGAGTTCCCTTCCCTTGGGACTCGGTTCCTATCTTTACAGACTTTTCATTGAAGACGACATGAATGCTTTCCTCTATCTTCTTGGTTCTTTTATTGTAGACTCTGTAAGCCTTGCTTTGTGATGAGTATCCCAGGAAGATCCCTTCGTCGCTTCTGGGGTCGAATTTGCCAAGATTGTCTTTTCCGTTGTTGTGAACAAAGCATGTGCAACCAAATGTTCTCAAGTATGAGATGTTTGGTTTTCTCCCTTTGATGAGCTCATAGGAAGTCTTGTTGATCAGGGGCCTTGTCATGGCTCTATTCAGGATGTATGTAGCTGTGGAGATTGCTTCAGTCCAGAAGTACTCGGGAACTCCACTTTCGATCATCATGGTTCTAGCCATATCTTCCAGAGTTCTGTTCTTTCTCTCGACCACTCCATTTTGCTGAGGGGTGCGAGGAGCTGAAAAGTTGTGAGAGATCCCATTTTGCTCACAGAAGTTTAGGAACTCCGAGTTTTGAAACTCAGTTCCGTGATCAGATCTGATTGCTTTCAGTTTCAGCCCCAAGCTTACTTCAGTTCTTTTGATGAAGGGCTCAAATTCTTCAAACGCTTGTGATTTTGCCTTCAAGAAAACAACCCAGGTGAATCTTGAAAAGTCATCAATTAAGACATACATGTACCTTTTTCCACCGTAGCTGGCTGTTCTCATGGGACCACAGAGATCCATGTGAATCAACTCCAGGGACCTGGTTGTGCTTACCACCTTCTTCGGTTTGAAGGAGGTCCTGGTCTGTTTCCCTCGAACACATGCTTCACACATTTTGACTCCTTCGAGATTGATCCGTGGAAGACCAATGACCAGATCCTGTAGATAAAGCTTCAGGATTTGATTTACACCAGCATGTCCCAGTCTTCGATGCCAGAGTTCCGTGTCATCTTGGGAACTCGCAAGGCACAACTTCATTGGTGGTTCAAAGTTGGTGTCCACCACATACACATTGTTGTATCTTCTTCCTCTCAGAATTACTTTGTTGGTCTTCTTGTTGATGACGAGACATTCATCGGAGTCGAAAGTGACGATGTTGTTCCCTTGATCACACATCTGGGAGACACTGAGCAGATTGTATCCCAGATCCTTTACCAGATTTACGTTGCTAACTTTAATAGATCTATTGAGCAACACTTCTCCTTTTCCAATAACTTCTCCCTTGTTCTTGTTGCCAAATGAGACGTGGCCTCCTTCGGCATGAGTGTGGAGTGAGATGAGGATATCCTTGTTCCCTGTCATATGGTTCGAGCATCCACTATCTATGAACCATGTACTGTTCCCTCTCACAGCCACCTACAAGGAAAAGTTAGTGTTTTGAGACCCAGGCAAGATGACTCTTGCCAGGTCCCTTGCAAGGGAAAACATTTTCATTTAAGATATAGTCAGAAATGTTGATGTCTTTGGAATTTTGAGAGTTGGAGTTCCTTTGGTGATGAGCATGACGTTTTTGTCTGTTTGGGAACTCATGGCTTCTAGGGATTTGGGCTCTCTTCTTGGGACATGCATCCTTGTAGTGCCCATGAGCACCACAGTGCCAACATGTCTTGTAGTATTCTCCCAGGTAGTATTTTGGGTGTGGTCTCTGGATACGGTTCCTATCCATGGTTTCTTTGTTGTACACTCGAGACCCATTTCCCTTAGCAATTTTGACATAGATTCTATGTCCAGAGTTCCCAGTATAGTAGTCTTTCTCACCATTGTTTCCACTTTCTAGGACCCTGATTTTTTCTTCTAGATGAGCATTTTTCTGTTTCTCGCACTGGAGTTCTAAGGCCCTACACTCATGGATCTCATGTTCGCTCAGGGGTGACTTTCTGTTCTTGGAGCACTCACCTTTGTATCCTATGCCATGTCTGGCTGGGACGAACTTGATTTGGGAACTAGAGGCTTCAGGGTGTTCGGGAGTCTTACTCAGGTTTTGCAGGAGGGTGTTCTCATCTTTCTCTAAAGTTTTGATTTCTCTTTCTAGATCTACGATGTGAGACACATGGGACTTGAGTTTTTCTAGAAGGGATATGCAGTTGGGACAGGGCTCAAGACCAACCAATTGAGAATTTATGTGTTCCTGTTTTCCAACTTGTTTTGCAGTTTTATGTTATCTTTAACAAGACTTGAAAGGATTTTCAACAGTTCAGGTTTTTCATAATTACTCAAGGAATCAAGAACAGTTTCAGTGGTTACCTCACTGGGTTGTTCCCCAGTGGTTTCTCCTATGGCCATGCCACACATGTCCGGGAGTGCCCATGCTTCAGGATCTTCGTCTTCATCATCGCTCCAAGTAGCGATGTAGGCCTTCTTTCCTTGCTTTCTGCCTTCAGTTCCTTGTGGACATTCCTTCGCAAAATGTCCTTTCCTGTTGCATTTGTAGCAAGTTACTTCTGAGAGATCCTTCTCTGTGGGCTTTCTTTGGGAACTCTGTCCCTTTCCCCAGTTCCCACTGTTCTGTTGAGACTTTCCTTTGTAGAAATTTCGAAGAGCCTTTGTTACAAGAACTAGCTCTTCATCCTCTTCTTCTTCAGAGTCTTCATGTTGTTCTTGGGTTGATTTGAGCATCTTTTCGATCTTGAGTGCGATCCCTCGATGAGCTCGAGTTTGTTCCTTATCATCGATCTTCCTCTTCTCATGTCCCACTAGCTTTCCAAACACTTGATGAAGCATAAGTGTTCGATTTTTTGGGTTTTCCTTGAACATCGTTCTCTCGTTTGCCCATTTTCCAGTCAATCCATTGAAGAGCTGTTGGACCTTCATTTTGTGGGTGATTTCTTCTTTTGTGATCCCCAATCCTTCCATCTTAATGCAAAGTCCTTCAAACCGGGATTGGTAGCTATCGACGGACTCTCCCATCTCCATTTGGAAGTTGTAGAACTCCCTCTTTGCGTTCATTTGAAGATCTTCTCTGAGATCTGAGTTCCCAACGTGCATTTGTTGGATGGCTTCCACATTTCCTTGGCTGTGTCAAGGTTTGCAACCCTGTCACAATCTTGTACGCACATAGACCTCTTTAGGTACTGTTTGGCTTTGTAGTTTGCCTCCATGCACTTGTACTCGTTGGGACCCCACTTTGAGAGGTCGTTGACGCACCAGGCTTGGTAGTCTTGGCCACGCATCCAATCTTTCATGTCTCGTTGCCAGCTTTCAAATCTTCCTGTAATAAGCCTTGGCGGCTTGCTGGTATTGTTCCCCACCTGAGTAAGTTCCTGAGCTATTTTGACACCTGCGATGCTAACACAAATCTAGAGCGCTTGCTCTGATACCAATTGTTGGATCGTAATCGGTTAGCAGTGAGCTTGGGAACTGGCAATTAAGCTGTTCCCAAGGCAGCGGAAGTAAATAATCGCAAGTACTAAAAACAGTTAAGGGGACAGTTCCTTTATAGAGGAACCCCACTACAACCAACTAGTTGTATGGTTAAACCTCTACCTCCACTTGGAGGATTTTGAATGACTTACTTATATTGATTGCTTTGTTCCTTAGTTACACAGCCGGATTTACACTTCTCTGTTCCTACAAGTTCTTCCTAACTCTAGCAACACTAGTAAATCCTCTCAACTGAGTTCCTAAGCTCACAACAGCAAAACACAAGTAACTCAAACCTTACGCTGACTTCTCAGTTCCCTTGCTCCAGGGAACTTCAGCTTCACCGTCGTCGAGATCACACACTCGCCGGCGGGGACTTCTCTTCCTTTTCTTTCTTTTCTCAGATGTGGGTGTTTTGTAAGTTCTGGGAGAAGTACTCAAACCGAGTACTATTCATTTGGCTTTATAGTCCATTTGTCTTGGGCAGTAGCATCTTTCGTTTGTGTCCAAAATGCCCTTTGCTTGATGCCCAAGTTGTACTTTCTTCACATGTGACTTTGGTTTGAACTAGGTCAACTTCTTGAATCAATCGGACCGTTGGATGAAGCGTGACAGTCTGATCCTCAGACTGTTCCCTCTGGCTGTCTGAGACAGGATCCCGCGATCTGCGCTGAACGGTCGTTGTCTTCACATGTGAGTTCCCATTTCATGGGAACTGACTTCTTCAGAGTTCCCTTGATGGAAACTCTTCATCGTTGTAAGCTTGTGTTTTCTTGTTTATTTCTGGGAGTTCCCACATCATGGGAACTTTCCTCTTCAGAGTTCCCTTGATGGAAACTCTTCATTGTGGCTAGCAGTGGCTTTGTCATTCATAGGAGTTCTTTGCTGTACCTGTGTTCCTTATAAATACTTGAACAAACCACATTAGTTCCCTATGGTGTTTGTCATTATCAAAACTTAAAGAGGAGTGAATCGTTGATCCGTTGCTTAGAACCAGAGGTCCCAACAACGTCCCAACAAAAATCATGAGGTCTTTTCGAGAGATCTAATGGGGCCAAGGTAATAAGAAATTGGAGGGGAATATTTTTGTTGATGTGGTGCTAAATCCGATAACTAGAACAACCTAAAACCAAAACTCAACACTTTTCTCCTTTAAAGACTTAACCAGCTTATTTACCAACACAATACACACTTCAAAGCTCTTTTGTTTCTTTCATCATTTTTCTCCTTTAAAGATAATGTATAGCATTTAAGAAGACTACTACTTTGAAACATACTTTTTCTCATCACACTTTTCATCTTCATTTTTTTCAACTTTTTCACTCTTGAGTTTTCTTTCCATCTACCACTTCATTACACTTCCCCCATACTTAGTCAATAACCACACAGAATAACTCGACAAAGATCCTAGATCTCGGATAGGTCAAGCTTATATAGGCTATGGGGTTATTTTGTGGAGCTAAAAAAATAGTCTTAAGAGCATCTCCAACAACTTCTCCATATTATTAGAAAGTGTGAATTTAGAGAATTTGATAAAAGTTTTTGCTCCAATAGCTTCTCCGTCACATTTTCCGTAATAGAGACGGATGAGAAAAAAATGAGCTATCTTCCCTACATTTGGGGAATTCTCCAAAAAAATTTAGAGAATGCATTAATTACATATTCTATCATAGAAACTTTTTATTTTTTATATTATATTTTATAATATTTTGGTGAATATTGATATATGTAATTAATATAAGGTTCTCTAAGAAATTGTTGGAGTTGAAGAAAAATTATTTTAAAGAATATAGCATTTAGTTCTCTATTTTAGAGAAAGTTTTGGAGAATTTGTTGGACATGCTCTAAGGCTCAAAAAATGGGGCTTCAAGAGGATAATATCAATGTAGATAAGGAAATAATAGACTGCATTTTAGTCATGTAAAACAATCTTGAAAAAGAGTCTAAACCCAAATTCTAGAGCTAGCAAATCAAGTGATGCACTCAACACAAAGAGAGAATAATTAATCAATAAAAGGCCAAATTAAACTCACAAGGCCAATTTTGTCTAGAACTTCAAAATAAATCTAAAACTATAACTTATATACATGCTCAATCTTATAATCAACGTCAATAGCCAAAGATCATGCCCATTTCAAAGAAATTTCAACACTTCAAACATAGTTATGGGTTAGAATCCTGACTTTAACTCAAAAGGTACAAGTGGTTCTTATGTAGGGAAAATATATGAATCTTAAATGCATTTTTTCCATTTGTTCAATTTTTTGATTTTTTTTGATCTTTTTTACAATGCAAAACAAAAATTAAACATGCCTAAGCTAATGCATCTATATGAATGCAAAACATGTAAGTAATCCCCTTCCCCATGCTTAAAATTTACATTGTCCCAAATATAAAACAAAAGTAAGAGAAAAGAAAAACTCACAAGTCTAACTAGTGATCCGAGAATGTCGAGTAGTTTGGTTGTTGCAGTTGTGGTGGATACTCGGGTTGTGGTGGTGGAGGATACTCTGGATAAGGCGGTGGCAGGAATCTATACTAAAGATAGAACTGGTGGGGTGGATAACATGTGGAACTATAACCATCCAATTTAGTGTTGAGCAATCTAAATTGCTCATCTTAATGTGCCTAGAAAGTGGTGAATTGACTATTCATATAGTCTCTCATCCCTTTGACACTCTGATCAATATAAGATGTGAGAGTATTGTATCACTATGCATTGTCCAACTGCATCTCTCCATCATCTGAGTGTATTGGGACCTAGAATACTTCTCACCTCCACCAAATGTGCCAACTCCATCAGTGGGTTGGTCCTCTTCCTCCTCCTCATCATCTTCAATATCCTCATCAACCAAAAAATTCTCATCATCTTCTTCATTCCCCTCTTTATCCTCCACCTGATGCTCACCTTGGTAAGCCCTTTCTCTAGCTCATCATACTTCTCTACTTCAGCCTTGCACTATCCATACATCTAAATCACAATCAAGGATCCTCGCTCTCCAAGTCCTAGCATGTTGCAGACCAATCTTCAACTTATTCCGCTATGGTTCCAGAAGTCTCATCACTCTCCCCATATCCCTTATATCCCAATAGTACGTTCCCCGATCATTATAAGACACCTTCATGTTATGAAACATCTTGAAATCCTTATGCATAGGCGGGTAAGAGATCTCGAGTCGTCTAAGATCAATGTTAAAATCACGGGTAAACTAAGTAACAATGCCCCCAATAGCAATGGAACCTCCTCGTGTATGACTAACTAAAAACAAGTGGTTCATCAATAAACCAGCTAAGTTCACATCCTTCCGATGCAAGCTAGCACACACGACCACCAAATCCTTCCTTGGGATATTGTTCTCACCATTCCGTGTTCCACAAATTGTATGAGCAATAAAGCGTTGGAAGAAACGGATGACAAGATATGAGATTGAAAAAGCCTTCTCCCTCGAAGCGTGATACTCGGGCTTTCTTGTGATTGCCGCCCAAAACTCAGCATCCAATCAAAAAGCCTTTCTCTCATACCTGGCCACATGCCTATTATTCACACGAGAAAACCAAAAGTATCATTAATCTCATTCAAAACCAACTTCCTCCTTTGTACTCCCAATCAAAACCTGCACACACCTTCATCACTCCCTTCTCCGTCAAGCAATCTGTAGTTCAAAGTACTAAAAAACTCCAAGGTAAGATCCTTGTATGTTGGCTCTTGAAGCTCCATGAATTGTTGGAGTTGCAACAGTTGAGCCATCCTCAACAAACCCTCGTTGAAACACAAAGTTTCCATCAACTTCCAATCATTGTAGCGAGTGGGCTTCCACTTTCTCTCCCTTACTTGTTAATTGTTTGGGCTGTTTTTTTGGTGTTGATGTTGCCTCTTTGAGGGCTTTCCTTGTGTTGTGCTAGGCTGCGTTGCCTTGGAGCTAGGTGGTAAATATGGGTGTTGCTTGGGACCTTTTTTAGAGTCGTTTTTGAGCTCGTTTTACCAAATTGTATCTTGGTATAGGACTAAATTTTAGGACCTCTTGTTGAGGCTTTTGTGATCAGTCTAGTCTTATATTCCTTAGTCAGTACCATGCTAGGTTTTGGGTTTTGTGGGGGCAAACCATGATCTTGTTCATGGCCATGTATTTAGTGAGAGTAGCTTGTTAGTCTTGCTCTTGTATATTCTCTCTTTTCTAAACATATTTACCACTTCGAGCTAATTCAGCAGAATGGGGTTGTACTTTTTCACCTTGACTTTTTATGGTCAAGTGTGTTTTGTATATTCCTTCTCTTTCTATATATATTCACCACATTTTGAGTGGAATGGTGTAGTGATCTAACACCAAATTCACAAATCGATTTTGTCAAACATTAGCCCATGTTATGATCACATATTCTAATGCTCAATTTCAAGAATCAAAGTACGAATCAACATAATTTGAACCAAAATATAATTTATGTCATTTTCAAATTACTATTTTTGGGGATTTCGCCATGGCCACCAAATCAACAAAATCAGTATGCAACCCTCACCAGTCATAATATTTAACATGAATTGAAAGGTAATATCAATAAACAAAGAGAACTAAAGTAAAATCGAAGACAAGAGCTTCATGAATGGGGGCAGAGAGAATATCCGATGAGCACTCAACGAGAAGGGAAGAGAACACAATATATATATTGAAAGAGAAATGACTCGTCGGAGAAGAAAATTTGTTCCTTAAATGGATGAACTTGCCTAGAAAACAAATCTATAGCACTCAAGGTTGAAGAAAGCAAGAGAAGAGGGGAGAGATATCAAAATAATAACATGGAATTTCTGAAAGAAAAAAACGATGACATTTGTAATTTTATTTTGACTACTTGCTTTTTCGGCACCAACTCACCATTTTTCCACCAGATTTTACCCCATATTGTTTTGGGTTAATATCGTAATAGTTTATATACTATTTGATGATTTTTTAAAATTCATATTATTATTGGTTCAAAGTGGATACTTCATATTATTATAAGTCATTTTTCCTTTAAATTTTAACCCTTCTCGCTTATAATCTATAACACATTACCTTACAACCTTGCTTTTACACGACATCTTCAATAGGTTTCTCATAATTCTTTATGGAAAAAGAAAGAAAATCTCAGCGTAAGCGTAAACCAAATGGTATTTGGATTAAACCTCTAGTTCATTGGCTAAAACTTAATTTTGATGCCTCAATAAACGAATTATGCACTTTTGCATGTTTTATAATTCGTTATTATAAGAGTGCACTTTTTAGCATTTGATCGACAATATCTTCATTCTATGTCCATTTTGAAGGCAAAAGCTTTTTTCTCTTCTTGAATGATTTAATTTTGTTGCGTCTATGAATATCTCTAACCTTATTATTAAAGGTGACAATTTAATTATTATTAATTTTTTAAAATGAATTTGCAAAGCTCTTTGGAAAATTGATTGATTTAATTGTATCTAATACTCTCTATGTCCCCTTTTATTTGGCTACTATTCCTTATCCTGTGTCCCCAAATATTTGTCATACTTTCTCTTTTTTTCATTTATAACTACACCTTTTTACTATATTACCCGTACTTAATATCACTTTTATTCACTTTATCCAACTTTTTCATCTACTTTATTTCTTTTCATCTTTGTACATTTATTAAATTACAAAACTATCCTCATTTAATCTCAATTTTTACCCTTATTATCCAATTTTCCCATTTACCAAAAACCACTTTATACCTTCTCTAAATAAACGTGAAGGGGACATAGGGAGTATAAGGAATTTTATTCACCATATTCCACATGTTTTATTCTTTCATCAGTACAGAAAATGTACTAATATAGCAAATTTCATAACATGAAGACATGATGATGTTCTCCTTTTTTAACCGGCTATTTCAAGTATTTATCCAATAACGATACTTATTCGTCTACGCACTTAAGTTTACATTTTAGTTAATAATCTATATTATTTGAATTTTTTCAAGATCATCTATTGTGATGAAACTTATGTTGACATTGTAATAGACAGGTATCCTAATATTTACCTTGTAATATTAAAAATAAATAAATTTAATTAACTATTTTTAGTCCAAATACAAGTAATATTTGAAACGTAATGTGGAACATTGATTGGTCTTGTCTTTTGGCTCGCCCGGTTCGATCAGTCGGACACCACTCTACATCCGGACCCGGGTACTTCGTGACCTTATTTTAGAAGAGATCCCCCAATATTAATTTTTTTATACATGCAATCAGTGGGATCCGAACGTCGAATCTCCTGGACTAAGGTGGAACATTGATAGTTATAAGTTTTATTGTATTATTATATTAGTGTACAAGGCCAAAATGGCCAATGCTACGTGGGTTTGTTAGGTTTTGCATAAGTGAGCTGGATCCCTTCAATCCCTTCTCGTCGGGAGACCCACTTCCCATCACATATTACATATTTTATTTTTTTATAAAAAATAAAAAATAAAAAATTCAGGTATAAAATATTACATAAAAATTATTAACCCTTCGTCATAATTCATAACTCACAAACAATGAAATGTGCTGAAATTATTAACCCTTCGTCATAATTTATAATTTCAAATTCACACTCAATTCTTACCTTTAAAAAATGAAATGTGCTGTAAAAATGGAGTTGCAACACAGACAACCTTCACTAATTCTTTTTTCCCCTTCATTTAACATAAAACCCCATTCTCTATTTTATTTTATTATTCATCTTTAATCTCTCCCCCTTTCCTGTCAGCAAACCTCACCTTTTCATGTATTCCCCTTGCTCTTTGTATTTTTGGGAGATCTAAGGCCGTTCTTGGGTCATTGAATTTTAGCGCTAAATCTCACTCCACATCTAAAATTTCATCTTGAATTAGCTTTTCTCTAATTTCTTTTCTGTTTTCCGTTCCTACCCCAGAACTCAGTTTCATCAATCCTCCTGAATCTGGATCTGAAATTGATCCCTCTTCCGTTCAATTATCGGTTGAATTTTACTGGGTTTCTTTGAATTTGAACTGCGTACGATCAAATCCATGCGAAGCCTTGTGACGTGAGTCTTTCGTTTTCTGGTCAAAGCTTCATAATTTCTTGCTAGGCTTTTTTGGATGAGATGAACTTGTGCGGCGGTGGGAGAGTAGTGGGATCCATGACTTTGCCAAGCCCTAATCCGACCCGGAAAGCCGGCGATGCTGCTTCCCTCCAGTTCCCGGCGGGCCTCCGGGTGCTTGTGGTCGACGATGATCCTACTTGCTTAAAGATCCTGGAGAGGATGCTCCGTACTTGTCAATATGAAGGTAACAGAATCAGCTATTAATGATTGCTCAAGCTCTCTTTCCCCTTTTGTGTTTGCTGTGATAATCAAGTGATTATGGGTTTTTGAATTAGAGTTTGGTCTTTTGTGATTATTGGTTTGATTGGTTAATGAATTTTTTTCATCATGTGATTATTTGAGTTAAATTTGAGGTGGATTAAAGATTATAAGGGGAAACATACCCTGAGTAGATCCTGAGAAAACACCATATAGCTTTTTACCCTGATATGGCTAGTTTGGGTGGTCCAACCTCGGGGATCCCTTTTTTGCTATGTTTTAGGGATTTACTATTTATCCTTTTTCTGTCAAAGTAATCCAAATGGATTCTGGACTTAGAAATTAGGGCATTAATAGTGTTGTTTTGCCTTCATTTGACATGTAATGCTCTCTTTTTATGTGGAAATTTCAGTTATGAAATGTGATAGAGCAGAACATGCGCTAAATGAACTCCGGAGGAACAAGAACGGTTTTGATATTGTTCTAAGCGATGTGCACATGCCAGACATGGACGGGTTCAAGCTGCTTGAGCACATTGGTTTGGAAATGGATTTACCTGTTATAAGTGAGTTAGAATGTTTATTGAAAAAAGACCATATTTTTAGTTTCTAGATGTGTATTCGTGAGCTTACTTGTTGCGTATCCGCTGATAATGAAACAGTGATGTCAGCTGATGATAGTAAGAATGTGGTGATGAAGGGTGTGACACACGGTGCTTGTGACTATTTAATCAAGCCAGTACGTATAGAGGCTCTTAAGAATATATGGCAGCATGTTGTAAGGAAGAAGAAGAATGAGTGGAAGGATATTGAGCAATCTGGGAGCTATGATGAGGGAGACAAGTCACAGAAACAAGGAGATGCAGAGTACACGTCGCCTGCAAATGAAGGGAGTTGGAAGAGTTCAAAGAGGAAAGAAGAGGATGATGATCCTGATGACAAGGATGATAGTTCTACCTTGAAGAAGCCAAGGGTTGTTTGGTCAGTTGAGCTTCATCAACAGTTTGTGGGTGCTGTCAACCAGCTTGGAATTGACAGTATGCATCTTTGGCACTCTCTTTCTTCTTCTTTTTTTTTTTGCTAGCTGTTGATATTAGTTATATTTTTTGGCTATCTGTCTCACAAACACATACATACACAGACCACAGCTCAATTTATTGGATTATTCTGGCGACATCATGTGATGAAAAATGATTGTCATCTAAAAGGTCAACTATTGAACAGTTATTCATTTGATGCATATTGGATCAAAAACTTCTAAGCTGCCAAGGATTTCACCCAATAATTGAAGTTTATTGTTATGCATCAAGATTCCAGATCTCGTAAGCATTTATGAGTTAGATCTATATAGAAGATGGTTACAACTTACAACTGTTGCTGCTCTTTTCTAGACAATTATACTCTGCGATTTTAATATGCTTAAAGTAGTAATACAAATTGGAAGCAGAATACTGTTAATTGCTTCCAAAACTTTCAGACTCAGATTCCCATTGCATATTTTCTAATTCACTGACCATTATTTGACTGCAATTCAATTTGATAAATTCAGTCTTTAGTCAGAAAGAAAGATTATTGCGCTTTAGGCATCCAGTAAATCATTCATTATTTCATGTATAATTTTTTGTATTCTTGAGGCACAACTTCTTGTTGATTATCATGGAGCCATGGTTTAGGTTAATGCTGTAAACATGGAGCCATGTTTATTTGGTTACCTGTCTCCTTGTTTAATTTACTTATTATCATTCGTTTGTGGTGATACTTTAGTATTAGTGAATTTAAATGTTACGAAAAAATGGTTTTCTTCTAGTTCTAACATTTGTGATTGATGTTTCCACAGAAGCTGTCCCAAAGAAAATTCTGGAGCTGATGAATGTACCTGGGCTCACAAGAGAAAACGTTGCCAGCCACCTTCAGGTGAAGTGATGAGAAGAATTCATGGTCTTTACTTTTTAGCCCTATCATCCCTCACGCTAAAGCTGATAATTTTCCAACTGCTTGGTGCAGAAATACCGGCTGTACCTCAGAAGGCTAAGTGGGGTATCCCAGAACCAAGGTGGCATGAGTGGCTCTTTTATGGGCCCTCAAGACCCAAACTTTGGAGTGATTCCACCTCTTGCTGGTTTTGACCTCCAAAGTCTAGCTGCCACCGGTCAACTCCCGGGTCAAACCCTTGTCGGGTATCAACCTGGGATTGTCAGGCCCGCCATCAAGCCCGGAATGTCAATGCCTTTCATCGACCAACGAAATCTGTTCAGCTTCGAGTCAAGCCCTAAATTTAGATTTGCAGAGGGTCAACAGCATCTGCAACAACTCGGAAATACCAATAAGCAAATGAATTTGCTGCATGGTATACCGACAACCATGGAGTTGAAACAGCTTGATGGCTTCCACCAAACGTCACAACAATCTATGGGGAGTCAGAGCAACTCCTTACTCATGCCCATGGTTCAGCAGCAGACTCGGTCTGGGCAGTTGATGAATGAAGGCATAAGTGGTCAGATTTCTCAGATTCAATCCCCTATTATGTCTCAAGAATCATCTGTTGGGGCTATACCTAGAATTGGGGTAGCTGACAATAGTCAAGTAATGTCTTCGTATGGTTCGGTTTCTCAATCATCCTCTGTTGTTGATTTCTCGGTCAATCATGCTCCAGATATGCCATGTAATAGCTTTCCCATTGGAAGTACTCCAGCGATAACCACTTCAAAGGGACTTATCAAAGAGGAAGTGAACTCTAATGGGAAAAGGCTGAGAGGTTTTAATCCTAACTACGGGATTTTTAACGAGCTTCCTCAAAGAAAACCTCAAGATTGGCAGAGTCCTAGCATGAGCTATGGTGCTGTTAATCAACATACATCTTCAATTTCAAACAACATTGACGTCTCACCATCAATTTTAGTGAATCAAGGCTTTGTATCTAGTCAAAAGCCAGGACAGACTGGGAACAGTATTGCCACCAACAGTAACGCAATGTTTTTGAGTGGTACAGAAGTAGTACACCAACGGAGCAGCACTCAATGCTCCAACATTTCTCTTAGGGATAATGTTTCATCAAGGGTGAAGACTGAGACTGTTCAGGAACTAAGCCCTGAAAATAACCTTTATTCATATCAATATGGCCAAGATGATTTAATGAGTGCGATTCTCAAACAGGTTTGCCTCCTATTCTCCTTCTTTTGTCTAAGCCTATCTCAGTTCTGTCCATTGCTGGCTGCTGCTGCTGCTGATGATGTTATGCTCTCTATCTCAAACCTTTGCATTATGAAATAAGCATATGATATTTTGTTTAACAGCCATGATTTTGGGTTCCCTTCGGCAACAGTACCATTATTCATTAAATAACTTTATAATAGCTTAAAGGGATTCATGTTTGGGTTGCATGTACTGATGCCATTTTTTCCATCTTCAGTAAAATACTTTACAATAGCCCGCCCTCTCATACCAATAATATACAATATGAACATCATATACAGCTAACCCTTGTTTGGTTTTGCATTATGACAGCCAGAAAGCCTAGGATCAGTTGAAGGTGAATTTGACTTTGATGGTTACACCATGGATAACATCCCTGTGTAGTATCTGCCTCTGCAACGTTCATTTACATATACTATTACAGCCCGTGATGTACATACGGCTGCCTTTACAAAACAACCCCTGTGGCATTAAGTTTATAAACCCATCAACCTAAGTTGTTGCAATGGCTTCTCGGATAAGGTAAGCCCCTTGTAAGAACAGCATATAAACGTCACACGACAGAGTAATCTGATCTTTTTTTCTTGCGAGTCTAGTTGATCATTGGTAATTCATAGTGCTTTTGTAGAAGGCATTGCGTTGTAGCCGATAAATCATTATCCGAGTTTGTATATGAAGTTGCAGAGAAATCTGCAGATTTACTAGAGTTTTAGCATTTTTACCCATTTCCCTTTTTTCTAGCTTGGTGAAAAGTTCATTTTTTTTACTTAAAGAGCAAAATAGACTGTTGATGTACAAAAAAATGAATTTCCCCATTTGATTGCTTAAAAAGTCTGGCCTGGAAAATGTTTATTTGAATACCTTGATTCCTTGTCTCTATGGAAGTGATCGCCCTTTCTTTTCATGCTTGCTATCTGTTTTGTTCTTGCTGGACCACCAATCACTATCAATCTTTAATGGCCTTTTCTGTCTTCTTTTGATCATACACTGCACTTTCACTGTCATTTAGCCCAGTGCTGCTTTTTGAACTGAATATGAAGATTAGCTGTTCTGTTGCTGTTTAAGTGGCCATATATTCCCAAGAAAGAAAGTAAATTAATCCTAATTTAGAATTGATCAAATTTGGCATGCAACAGAAATAAGTCAGGTTTGACACCGATTTAACTCAAAAGTGCGAGCTTGGGATGATTATGCTCCGCGTTAATGTAGACCTATTTGGAGTCAATCTTGTTATTGTGGGCCCTACTGAAAGGAACATGACAAAATTGTAAAACGGATGTGTAATTATTTGTGTGAACCCCAGGATTGGGAAAGTGGCTGTCCCCAAAAGAAAATGGCAGCACTGAAATTTGGCTAAAAATTGATGGTTAAGTGCAACTCAAATTCTGAAATACATCCGGGTTGCGGTGCTTTAGTGTTCGAGCGCCCTCATCGGTCACCTTGACTAACGTGCTGGGTCCTTGAAAATGTGACTTTTTGCTTTTGCGTCGGTAGAGGTGATTGACAGTATATCGGTTGTCTCGATCGACGAGCTAGCCGTTGGAATTAATTTTCAATTAGTGGGTTTTTATATCTATAGGGTTTCATCCAATTTTTTCATCCACTCGAAATATATTCTAATTCTTGAATTTGTCTCAAAGATGGCTCTGAAATGATTTATTACAAATTTTAATGTAAGTAAATTATTAATCTTATTTTACGAGAATGACACTCTAGTGAAATGCCTTATTAGAGTAAAGCACGTGGTTAAAACCCAACCATTAGATTAGATACATTGAACGGTTCTGATTTCAAATAAAAAAGGTGCATTGTAAAGAGATAGGGGAGAAACACCGTATCTAATCCTAGCACGTTATTTTTTTATTCTCTATCCAAATCATAAAATTGCTCCCAATAATTCCAGGCTTCTCTCTCTCTCTCTCTCTCTCTCTCTCTAGTCAATGCAACCGACATGGATTTCTAATCGTCTTCTTCAATTTCAAGGTCCATCTTCAAGACTCCGCAAGCACGCTTATTAATTATGCAATTTTTTTGTGATTGTGCAAATTATTCAGTAAAATTGCCGGTTTTTACACAAATATACATGTAGTTCATACTATATATATATTTTTACAGTTTAGTGGATGCGATTTGAAGGATTTTTCTTAATTTTAGGGATCATTCTTCAAGTATTGGATAGAAATTGGCCCTAATTTGTTTGCAAGTCAGGAAATTTTAGGGTTTACTTAGTAATGAGTTCCCAAAATTAGGGTATAGTGTTTGGTGTGGATTATAGATGAGACGCATTTGATGAGTACTATGTTGCATGTTGTTGAGTTTGGGGAAAACGAGTTCAAAAATCTTTTGAATTTTATGGTCATTTACGGTTAGGGCTGTAATCGAACCGAGCCGAGTCGAGCTTTGAGTTGCTCATGCTCGGCTCGGTTAAAAATAGAAGAGCTCGAGCTCGAACGCGAGCTTAGTTCGAGCTTAAAATCTTGTTTGAGTTTCGTTCATTTAAATGTTCATCGAACTCGAGCTTGCTCGCGAACCTCTCGTTTAGTTTTTTCGCGAGACAAATTCGTGAACAACTTATTTGCTTGATCAATTATACAAGCAAATGAAACTAAAATTTATACTACATGCTTTGAGAAACACCACCAAAACTATGTAATTTAACATAAAATATATATTGCATATAATATATAGTATATATAGCTTATTCATGAACATATAATCTAGTTTTTTTATGAGTGTACAATCGAGCTTGCTCATGAGCATATTATCGAGTTTGCTCATGAGCAAACGAGCCGAATTATCTTGTGTTCAAGCTCAGCTCATTTATCTTTCGAGCCTTAAAATTGTGCTCAAGCTCAGTTCATTTACAAACCGAACCGAACACGAACAAGATTTAACCGAGCCGAACACCGAATTTCTCACGAACGGCTCGGTTCATTTACAGCCCTATTTACGGTTTTTCGAAATTGATTTTGTCTAAGACATGATGTTGTAGTTTTGCACTAATGTGTGTCATGTTAATTAGATGGAAAAGTCTCCAAAGCTTAAGAGCAAAAACAAAAGGAAGCAAGATAAAGGTATATATTAGTCAAATTTTTATGGATTATATTATTCAAGTTCATAAATATTGTTATTCAACCCATATTATGAATATATTCAATTGTAGATCTAAGGATTTTATATTGTTTTGATGAGAATGTATACGAAATTTTAAACATCTGAATTTGAGAGATAGAATTGTCAATTACATATAGTGTAGATTATATTATTCAAGTTCATAAATAACAATTATAAGCATAATTGTTATTTCAAGTGAATTCAACTTATTCAAGTGATATAATAGTATTATTCAATACATGTGTTTTTGTTATTCAAATATGCATGTCTGGTTATTTATATGGATCTATGCCATATTATTCATTACATGATAATAGCTTATTCAATCTACATCGCAATATTATTCAATAAAAATCTTATCGATATTCATAATTTATTAGGGTTTAATAGTTTATGGTTAGAGTTTATTAGTTTAGGATTTAGGGTCTATGTGTGTCTTGTTATTCATATATGTGTGCATTTTTACGCGTATTTGTGTGTTTTATTCATATATGCGTATCTCGTTATTCATATATGTATGGTTTGTTAATGATCAGGTTGAAGATAAAGGAGTTTGAAGACGTGGAAGAAAATAGATAATAATTAAAGACAGTGATGAAGAAAGATTGAAGAATGTGAAAAAAAAATCTTAGGTCGTGTTATTCATATCATTGTTAGTAATTGAAATGTGGTAGGTGTTTGTATGAGGTTTCATGTTTATTCTTGTTCAGAGGTTCATTTATTTTCATAAACATGTATTAATTATTTTTCAAGTTAGTATGATGTGATGTTAAACTTTAATAATATTCAAGGTTGTACAGTATGTATGTTGTCTTTTTTAAGTTAGTATGATGTGATAATTAACTTGAATATTGCATGATATAGTTGTATTATTTATGCATGCATGTTGTATTTTTCAACTTGATTGTATATGATATTCATATGAAGAGAATAGATTATTCACGTATTCGCGCATATTGTTTTTTTCAACTTAGTATGATTAATGTTTAACTTCAATTGAATATTGAATGATAAAATGTCTTATTCAAGTATGCATGTTGTCTTTTTCAAGCTGATTAGATGTGATATTCATATGTAGAGGATAAATTATTCATTTGATTATTCTAAAATGACCCCAAGCTTCAATTGACTCAAATTTGTTATATAAGTGTTGCAAAAGTGCAACTTAATATTTGAAAATTATTATTGTAATTGAATTTGTTATACATTTTTTAATAATATTGTTTAATAGTTCCAATAATTTATCATCATGTGATGAATAATGTGAGTTGACTTTTATCATGAAAAGATTTTTGAATAATATTGGTTAATAGTTCCAATAATTTATCCAATTGGACACCGAGGAACCCAGTATTTCATATTCATGTCCTTTTTATCAATTATGTGCGCAATCCGCACAGTACACAAATTCAGAAGCATGCTCATGATTGTCTTGGTCTTAACATTTATTGCTTTTCTACATCGGAAATGTCCATGTCATCCTAAAAAACATATTCATTCCACTTGCTTCCTCCAACTGTTTGAGTTAAGAAAGCACACCATTATGAATATCCAAACACAAATTTTTAAATAACACTTCATGAGTATATGAATAAAAATATATGCTTTTATGAATAACCAATCACATTATGTACACGTCACGCAAATATGAAAAACAATCCATGTATATGTGAATAACTCTACATACAGTTTTGAATAACTATCTACTAATATATGATTACCTAACAAGCTAGCCAAAAGAGAATAAAAGTCTCACAAAATAAATAATAATACACTCATAAACCATAAATTTTACACTAATAAACTATAAATCATAAAGTAATAAGCCATAAATCTATGCTTTCAGATATCAAATATCACTTATTCAACTCGTTACCAATTCTTATTCATATAATACTACTTTATTTATATTAATAACAAATCTTTTCGTGATAAAAGTCAACTCACATTATTCATCACATGATGATAAATTATTGGAACTATTAACCAATATTATTAAAAAATATATAACAAATTCAATTACAATAATAATTTTTAAATATTAAGTTGCACTTTTGCAACACATATATAACAATTTTTCAATATATGCAGCATTTTAATGTTATTCTTGAGATGATGATAAATTTTTCAAATTATTTATCATTATTATTCAAGAGAATTATATACATTTAATTACAAATTATATTTTTCATTCATTCAGTTACACTTATGCAAATAATGAATAGTTATTATTCAACGTATAATTAAATATTCGTATTATTTCAACTAATGAAGATAAATTATTCGTTGTATTCAGTGCTTGATGTTATCAGACATGACGAATTCAATTCTGCTTATGTTTTTCACTTATAGTGTTTCACTTATGCAATTACTAAACAATTATTATTCAACAAACAACATCATTAACAAGGAACCTAATGCGCCCTATGAGCAACATCGGATTCAATAATTTCATAAATTAAAACTACATCAATCGTTTAAAAAAGAAGATTCGTTCACAAAACGAAATATAATACATTTTACAATTACAATCTAACAAATAAGAACAATTATTCCAAATACGAATAGCTAACCTCTTTCCTTTGCAATTTTTGATACAATAATCTTCCGAATTCTTCAAACCAAATTGATTCGATCGAAGAAACGGGTTGTCGAGTAGCTTGAAATAATGAACGATGGTTGTTGAAGAAGAAGACGTGGATAATGAATGACGGTTTAGCATGATTGGATTTTCAATCGGGGTACAAAAGATTTTCTCATATTCTGCTATATATTTTTCTCGTTTGTTAATTTAAACCCCCCCTAATTTCGCATGTTTCCATTTTGAACGGATCGTGTATTTATCCCCTCCCCCTTCCCTATTGTTACTATTATGTTTCCTATTTTTCAGCCCTTGATTGAATGAAATCCAACGTAGCTCATTCAACCACACATTGCACTCAACATACTATTGTACCTGAGTGCTCCCCTATTTTACGATATCGTGTTTTAAATATTTTGTAATTGAACCTAGTTGTTAATGAGATGAGGAACAAAATCACCCGCTCCATTTGATTTAAATGACGAGTATGGGTATGAGGACGATATAGGCGATGAGGTTCCAAATAAGCACAATCACGATGTCGTTTTTAATGTAGAAGAAGAATCAATATTTAAATGTTATTTTATTAAGTTTAGAAATTTAAAATAAATAAATCCTAATCTATCTATTTAGCATTTTAGTTTTTTAATAAATAAAATTTTTTAGAGATTAAAATAAATGAATTCTAATTTATCTTTTTATTATACTAGTGTGTTCAGTTTTCAGATTTTTCTAGTCATTTTGCAAATAATTACGAGTGGTTGGATCGAGAAGATATGAAAGACTTGGCCCGTAAAATAGGGAGGACATTGAATATTTTACTCACCAATAAAAACTCATGGTAGGCGAAGATCATTTTGAGATGGGTCTTAGGCGGTGAGTACAAACCGGAAAAGAAGGGCAAACATTGCAAAATTGTGCACAATTTAGTGGTCGGTGATAAACTTAAAGAAGGTCCTCATACTAGAAAGATCGGGTGCCAATTTGAGTTGATTTGTAGGAGGGACAAAAAGACCAAAAAGTGGCATTTAAGGGTGGAATGCGGTCATCACAATCATGACTTTTCCACCAGCCTAGAGGGTTTTCCATTTGTGGGGCGAATGAATGAGAAGTAGGAGGACGCAAAGTAGCTATCTTTGGTGGATATGGAGTAAAGGAAATCCATGAAATTCCTAAGGAATAAGTATCCAGAAATGACCACATAAATGAAGCAAATGTAAGATTTTCGACATTAAGTGTTTAAACAAGAGATGAACTCGATGACAATAACCCAATTTGCGCTTCATTTCTTAGAGTCTAACGAGTATTATGTCGACTATCTAACTAAGGAGGGTACAAAAAAGATACTATACTTGTTCTTTGCCCATCCCAGGTCAATGCAGTTGCTGAAATTGTTCCCAGTAGCATTGTCACGAGTTGTGACCCCCGTCACAAGTCGTGATGCCTTAGAAGTGATTGTTGTGCCCCTCAATTGTCCAATCATGACCCGTGACCCCCATGTCACGAGTTGTGACCCTCTTCCCGTGCCTCTAAGACTCTCCATCTTAATCCAAGACTCCTCCAAAATGAGTCGTGACACTCCTCAACAGAACCATAACACTTCAAACTCAATCGTTGCGCCTTACTTCCACTACATCGGTGTGATGTTCATGAGTGTTTTCTGGATAATTATGATTTTAAGTTTGTCATTCATTACCATCTTGAGTACAATGATAGTTATTAGAAGGTGTTCCAAAATACAGGAGCTTGCCCAAGAAGTTTCATCCTTCATGGCCACCATTTCAAGCGGCATTCTATGTTCCACATTCTTTGTTGCTGAAACAAGTTGAGATCTTGAAGAAGAAGTTTCCTACCAAGTGGAAAGATGTTGCTAAGATTTCTTGTCTTTTCTCATGTTCCTTTGTCTAATTTTTCTTCTTCTCCTTCCATTCCTAGATCCAACATCGCTTCGAGAACAATTCGAGGCCAAGTGGAGAAGAATGATATGGATCATGATAGGATCAAGACTAAGGAGTCATGGAAGAGGATAAGAAGCCATGTTAGGCCACGACCATTCAAGAGATCAAGAGCTTTAAAGTAGAAAATGGTCTTGAAGAATCTACATCTAGTCAACCATCCTTTTTCAAGTCGACATTGGAAGATGAAGAGCGCATGCGTTTGTTATTTTAACCCACATGCAAGAGTTGTTTGCATTCTTATCTTAGAACTTACTATTTATAGTGTTTTCCATATTTGCTTTTCTATTTATAGGTTTTCTACATATATGGACCATGTGTTATGGGCCATAATATGTGAGCTTATGGTTTTTAAGTTAGGAAACATATTATCTTATCAATTTGGACCATGCAAGATTGATGGGACAAATTTTAAAGGTGATATGGATCTTACTTGGAGCCTAAGTTATTAGTTGCCTTTTATTAATTTTTGTAGATAAGATAGAAGTTTATTTTATGATAGAATATTTTTAAGTTTTACATAGAATTTTTGGCCATATAGGTCTATTTAAGCTCTTGTAATTGCTACTTTTAATACATGTTGAATTTATATCTTTGGAATGGAAGATCTTAAGTTTTCTTATTTCAATATTTTCAACAAAATTTTTATCTATCTTGCTTCTAAATTTCGGATAACATAAACAAAAATATGCTTTGTTGGGTGCATATTCAGCGCAATTATAGGGCATTTGCATTGGGACATGGGTTCCAAGCGACATCGACGGATTGGTTTGCAAACAGAGCGTGGAAGCTATTCTGCTCGATGATCGTGGCAAAGTATGAAGCGTGACTCTAGTTTTTGCGATCAAAGCCCATCCCACTCTTGCTTGCTTATCTCGAGAATAACTAGCTCACCCCTTAGCGTGATTGGATTGTGGGGAATTCACCAACCACCGCTTTAACCTTTTCATGAGGACCACAATTAGGCAAAATTAGTTATTTTTGCCTTCCATACATGTTTTGATGCACTGAAGTTTATTTCAAAATATTGGTAGGGTCGAGTCACAACATGCCACGTTAAAGGATTACTTGAAAACTTGTGTCGAAGAGTTCAAAACTATATTGAAGAAGATACACAACTCGGTCAACATCCAGATTAGCAACATACGTGAGCAGATGAAGAGTGATCGTACCACTGTTCCGTTGGACATCTATCGCATAGTTGAACCGCTTTGGACGGTATTATCTCTCCTCCTAATGAAGGTATACAATGATTGTATTAGATAGCTGTTTGAGCACATTATGACCCCTACAAACCCAAAGAGTGCATACCGTCCGATATGTGACGGTTAGTGGCGGACAAAGGCCCATGGGCTCCCGATCCCTCACCAAGTCCTTACACACGTCAACCAATTTAATCCTATTGAGTTGTCAATAATCCATCCTTTTTAGAAGCAACAACTGGTATAGGAAGGCCTTTCGATGACGTTACCTGATGATGATTGCATAGAAGATGATGATGTTGTTTAGAGGAGCCAGAGTGCAAAGAAGAAGGGAACCTAGGAAGAAATTTAGTGCCATAATTATTTATTATTGCAGATTATTTAGTACACTTATGAGTTATGACTTATCATTTATTGACATAATTATTATTATAGGTTACACTTCATGATAATTGCTCGTGCCCTCAAGATGTGGATCCAATGCCATGGTCAATTATTGGATGGGTACTTACCTCGTTTTTGGGATCATATACAGTTGTTCGAGCAATACTGTATTTCATATGGGTTGCTTGCATGGGTTAGGGTCATTTTTAGCGAAAAGGAGTTTGAAATATTTCAGTCATTGTAAATACCCTCCTTTAAACATTGTAAGAATTATCATTTTAATGAATGAAAACATATTATTTTAATGCTTCTAGTTTTTATTTCCTTAACAATACTAACTAAAGGATAACTTAATTTTAAATTTAACTTAATCATAGTCATCAAATATAATTAAGGGTTGAAATTAGGCATACTCCATCCATAGAGTTAATTAATAGGAAAATCCTATGAACCTCGCTAAAGAGGCGAGGAAAATCCTCGCTGCCTACGTGGATGGTAGGCCATCTTGTTGACCTGTCTCTCCCTTTCTTTACTCTATTTTTCTTTTCTCTATTTTTTTCTAAGCCTAAAAAATAAAAATAAAGTGTATTCCCTTTTTATCGCACTGTTTAACTCCATCCAGATTTGGGCAAAATTTTCCAGAGAGGGAGATCAATTTTTCTCCACTCTTCCCGTCAACTGCCGCCATCAGCTGAGCCCCGTTGACGACCACAACCACCGAGAAAGCCCTCCT
Organism: Fallopia convolvulus; assembly: GCA_964016875.1. Lineage (NCBI taxonomy): Eukaryota > Viridiplantae > Streptophyta > Magnoliopsida > Caryophyllales > Polygonaceae > Fallopia > Fallopia convolvulus. The sequence goes on along the minus strand of OZ024720.1, from coordinate 46,335,995 downwards.
TGTCGACCGCCCCTTCCACCAGCCCTTCAGATCTCGTCGAACGTCGCCAACCACTTGATGACCCCCCCCCCCCCCCCCCGCCCCGTCGACCGCCGCCATTTGAGGAGCCTCGTCGACCACTGCCGCCGTCAAGAGTGCAAATCAAATGGAAAATAGAGATTTACCTATTGATTTCATATCAGATCTGAGAGGAAAACTCTGAAAAAACTTGAATTGGTCGTGCTCTCTCTCTCTCTCTCACCCTCCTCTTCTGGTGGTCTGGTGGATGCGTCCGTCGACGGGGCTTGGCCGTCGATGACGAGATTTGTTGCACATGGTGGAGAAATTTGCCAGTCTATGGAGGAAAGCAAATCCGGATCTAGGTAAGTGAGGGCTGTTAGTTTTAGTTGGTGTTGTTAGTTGAAGGTTAGATTCGGCTCTTGTAGACCCCCGAAGGGTAATCAAGACGATTGAGTAGACCCCGAAGGGTAATCTCGTGAGTAGACCCGAAGGTAATCTCGTTGGGTGTAGACCGCAAGGGTAATCACCGCCGAATGTTGTTAGTATTGATAGCACAAGTTTAAAACGTTAAAACCATAAACAACATGACTTGTCTAGATAAGGCAACGAGTCGAATGATTAGATCAATCTTTCCTTCAATGTTTATTGCCCCTATTAATATGCCAAGGGTTAAACCACAATAACGTTGCGAGATAAAACGTTGCTATACAATGAACATGTGGCAAGCATGTCTCATCATTGCATATATACGCACCTCGTTCTTCAATAAGTGTCTTGTGGATGATGTAGAACAATCAAACACAACTCTCGTGATTTTATTAGAACTCACGACCCTCTTCAAGAGAATGAATTCTCGAACCTCTTGAACCAACCTGTCAAATGAGGCGACAAGCCTCTATTTATAGACAAGAGGGGTGGGCGGTTATGGAGAGAGAAAAGGTAGTTAATTTGTTGAGAAATTCTAGGAGAAAAATAAGGAGGAAAAGTAGGGAGTTAGTTATAACCAACTTGGTAACTTCCCTTAACAACTTTTCAAAATTCAAATTCCATCCTTATCCAAAACTCAAGAGGAGGCCCAAAATGGCCCATGTGCGCGCGTGGCCCAACCCATGGGAAGCTAGCTCCGAGCTAGCTTGTGACGCCCACACACCTGAGACATGAAACGTGTGTCTCGTCCCTACGAGGCTCGGTGAAGCTTTCGCGAAGGCAAAAGGTCAACGCCCTAGCTCAAAATCAGCTTAAACCAAAAACAGCTCCTAACTTGAGCTAGCTTGAAACCGAGGCTCCAAGCTTTTGTTAGCTCTCAAATTTTGCCACATAGTCCTTGAGTTTCATTTCTCAACCTAGGAATCATCACATTGCAAATTCATTGGACAATCGAAGCCACATTTGCAATTCACGCAAAACAGCGCCCTCGACGCGCCTAGCTCTACCGCGGCTGTCGCGCGCTTGCATCAGCGCAAGGGCGCGCCGACGCTGGTGGTTAGGCACCATGCGCGTGCACGCTGGAGCGTCTCGGCGTGCCACGCCGATGCCCGGTATTTGGCGCACTTGAGGTTCTTGCCACGTCCTTGGCCAACCCTAGGCCGTGAACCTCAACTTGGGTCCAATCGATCAAGGCGCACCTCTAGCGTCCTTGCATCGATGCCAACATGATTCCTACCTCTCTTACAACCCTTAGAACCACCATTGGGCCGATCACTAGGCCGTGCCTCCCGCATGCCCCAAGCCTATGCGATACCCTTGGTGATTCCCACACTTATCCATTCATGACTCACACCAAACGGATTGATGACTTTCACAAATCACCAACATTCCTCCCCCATTTGTGCAACATCATAAATTTGAACTTTTATAAAACAAACTCTATGTATAGATGTAAATGTCCGTAGACTTGAATTTACAACTTGTAATCATCACATTCATGCACTAAAGAATCGTGGTGCTCCTAAGGTTTGAACCACATCAACTTGTCTAAGTACATGTAGTAACTTTTACACATGAGTTTCTTAGCATATACGTGCTATCCTTGACGCATTTGTAAAAAGGCTCTTTCGTCCATTATCTTCTCACATGTGCTTTAGTCAAGTAATCCTCATACTCTAACTTGGAAGAAGCCTTATACTTCCACACATGCATAGTTGAGTCTTCTAACGTGCCCTACATAGCAATTTCCAAAGACTCATTAATGAAACTTTGTTTCAAGACTAGTTTCATGTAGGCCTAGAGCATTTACCTTTGATGGGAATTTTAGTATGCTCTCCAACTCCATGAATTGGCCTTCCACATTGAATTCAGCCCACACCTTTCGATGAGGGGGAATTGGGTATCCAAATCTTAGAGTTGCAAGGATTTTAGCCCCATCCCTCGTGATGCCTTATACACCAAATCTTTTTCCAAACTCTTCGTCAAGTGATCGGCAAGGTTATTGTGTGTTCGAACGAAGACAACCGAGATGACTCCATGTGTGATCAATTCTCTAACCGAACTATGCCTCACACCAAGGTGTCTTGATTTCCCATTATACACATGGCTATAGGCCTTTGCCAACGTGCTTTGGCTATCACAAAAGATAGCAATAGGGGAAATCGGCTTTGGCCACAAGGGGATCTCCAACACGAGATTCCTAAGCCATTCAGCCTCCTTGCCCGCCGAGGCAAGTGCAACGAACTCCGATTCCATAGTTGAAGTCGTTATGCAAGATTGCTTCTTGGATGCCCAAGAAATTGCGCCACCACCCAATAGGAATACCCAACCACTTGTCGACGAGTGGTCTTCCATATTGGTGATCCAACTTGCATCGGTATAACCTTCTAAAGTAGAAGGATTACCCATGTATACAATACCATAAGTCATTGTTCCCTTCAAATACCGAAGCACTCTTCTTAGAGCGTTCCAATGACTATCATTTGGTCGACTAGTGTAGCGACTCAATTTTCCCACGGCATACGCTATGTCGGGGCGTGTACTCGTCATTGCATACATCAAGCACCCTATCACTTGCGAATACTCAAGTTGAGAAATTGGTTCTCCTAGGTTAGGAAGGAGTTTCTCACTAGGATCCATAGGCGTACTCACCGACGTGGATTTATCACAATTAAATCGTTTCACCACTTTCTCGATGTAATGGGATTGTGTTAGGGCCAAGCCCTTGCCATCCCTTATTATCTTAATTCCTAAGATCACATCGGCCTCTCCAAGATCCTTCATGGAGAACTTAGTAGACAAGAATTCTTTTGTCTTATCCACTAACATTTGGTTTGTACCAAATATAAGCATGTCATCAACATATAGACAAATTATAACTCCTTGACCAGAATTATCAAACTTGCTATAAACACACTTATCCGCTTGATTAATCTTGAACCCATTGGCCAAGATTATTTCATCAAACTTATTATGCCATTGCTTAGGCGCTTGCTTAAGTCCATAAAGAGATTTGATCAAACGACATACCTTATGTTCTTGTCCTTCCACTACGAAACCTTCGGGTTGCTTCATGTAAACCTCCTCATCCAAGTCTCCATTTAGGAACGCCGTCTTCACGTCCATTTGATGGATGACAAGACCATGAATGCTTGCCAAGGCAATCAATAGTCTTATCGTGGTGATTCTTGCCACGGGGTCATAGGTGTCAAAATAATCAACACCCTCTCTTTGTCTAAAGCCTTGGATAACCAATTGAGCCTTAAACTTATCTATGGACCCATCGACCTTCATCTTTCTTTTGAAGATCCATTTACACCCTAATGGCTTGCATCCGGGTGGAAGGTCCGACAACTCCCATGTGTTATTACCAACTCATCTTGGATTGCTTCTTTCCAAAATGAAACATCTTGAGAAGTCATGGCTTCATTGAAAGTCTTTGGATCCTCATCCATATGTAAATATGAAATTCTTTGACCCAAATTTTCTCTAGACCCTTCAACCAAGAACATCTCAAAGATAGGCTCACGAGACTCATGTCCCATCGCAAGTGCTTCAAACACTCGTCGTCGCTTTCGCTTTTGAGCCCTCGGCGTAGGCGCGCCGGCCATACTCGTGCCAAGCAACGCCACAGAGTCATCCTCGGCATCGCTAGGCGCGCCAGCGTCCTCGCCATCGATCTCCGCAGCCTTGCGCTTTGGTGATCCCATCTCCTCACTCGGGTTCGAATCCTTGAGCATCGGCGTCTCGCCGACGTCGTCCCCACTCGGCGCCGAGGGCGCGCCTTGCGACGCCCTTCCGATTGTACCTTGTGTCGCGCCTTGTGGCGCGGCGGCACGAGCCATGGATCGAGTCACTCTCGGTCCAAGCGCCGTGGTAGGTTCTTCCTCGGTTTCCATTGGTTCCGAGGATGGATCAACTTCTTCTTGATCCTTTTCTCTAGGCCTAGGACTAGAAGTGAATCTAGTCTCATCAAATATTGCATCACGCGATTCTATCACGGTGTTCACCGAAATTGCATGATTAGGTTCTATAACAAAGAACCTATAGGCCTTAGAGTTGTGTGCATATCCTATGAAGATGCACTCAACACCCCTGTCTCCCAAAGTCTTTCGTTTAGGGTCCGTTAGTCTTACGACCGCACGACATCCCCATATACGAAGATGGTCAAGACTAGGCTTTTTCTTGAACCACAACTCATATGGTGATTGACGACTCCTCTTGCTAGGCACTCTATTCAAAATAAAGTTCGCCGTTAGCATCGCCTCACCCCAAAATGAGTTCTTTAACCCGGAGTAGGACAACATGGCATTAACCATGTCTTTAAGCACACGATTCTTTCGTTCCACCACACCATTTTGTTGAGGTGTGTATGGAGCCGTTGTCTCATGGATTATACCACAAGACTCAAAGTACTCCTTGTCCATATACTCACCACCACGATCGGTTCGTAGTCTTTTGATCTTATTCCCGGTTTGCAATTCTACTTCGGTTTTATATGCCTTAAATCTATCAAGTGCCTCACTCTTAGAATGAACAAGATAGATATAGCAATACCTTGAGTAGTCATCAATAAACGTTATGTAATAACGCTTTTGACCCAACAATGGCGTTGCATGCAACTCCCCCAGGTCCGAATGGAATAAACCTAGGACCCCTTCCTCTCTTTCAATCCTCTTGAAAGGAAGCCTAGTTATTTTGGTTAGCAAGCAAGTTTTACACTTTTCTAGTGTAGGTTCAAAGTTAGGAATAACTTGATCCTTTGCCATATCCAACATTCGTTTCATGTGGACATGCCCTAACCTCGCGTGCCACAAATCATATACCGATTCCTTTGACACCACCATGTAATCATACATAACTTTATTATTATTGATTACATTAAGTAGGAACATATTTTTCTTATAGTGGCCGAAGCCTACAAATATTCCCGCCCTACTTATTACTAGACGATCGACCTCAAAGACCAATCGATATCCCAACTTATTCAATGCACCACCACTTACAACATTCTTTCTAATGTTGGGTGCGTACAATACATTATGTAGAATAAGTTCCTTCCCACTTGTAAAGTGTAGAAGCACGTCTCCTTTGCCTAAGACCGGAGTCGTCGACTCGTTTCCCATGTAGAGAACTAAACCATCCTCCACATCCTTCATGTGCTTGAACCATCTTTTGTCCATGCACACATGGGTGGTGGCTCCCGAGTCAAGCCACCAATTTATATTCTCATCCTTCAAGACAAGACATTCATCAACTTTAGATACACTAAATAATGAATCACTTTTAGATAAACCAAGTTCCATTGGGTTACCTTGCTCGTGGCTTGCGCCTGAGCCCGACTTAAGCGTAGGCGCGCCCTTGTCCTTGCGCACGGGTTTGGCGTCGCAATCCCGTTTCATGTGGCCAATCTTGCCACAATTCCAACATGTCCCTTTGATTTTATCATTAGAGACACGCTTCACGCCTTTGGTGATTTTACCACCTTTGGACTTCTTAGGCCACTTGGCGCCCTTGCCCTTGCGTTTGGCCGCCTCCATGGTATTCACCGAATGGGCAGCCTTGTCCTCATTCTTCTTCCCTTTGTCGTTCATTTTGAACTCCTCCTCAATCCTAAGATGGGAGCCAAGTTGGACAACGTTCATGTCCTCCTTGGAATGCTTGAGAAGATGCTTTGCCTCTTTCCATGAAGAAGGCAACTTATCCACTATGGATGAGACGGCGTAATTCTCGTCCATAGCAATACCATGTTGTTTAAGTTGTCCCAAGATGCGAACCAACTCATGGTATTGATCCATGACCAGTCTAGACTCCACCATTCTATAATTGTTGAAGTTAGACACAAGAAACTTCTTGGACGAAGCATCTTCGGCCAAATATTTCCCTTCGAGCGAATCCCACAAGTCTTTAGCGGACTCGTAGTTTTGATACACATCGAAGAGGGAGTCCGCCATACCATTCAAGATATGACCACGACATATATAGTCGTCGTTCTCCCATTTCCCATAACGCCTATGTGCTAGCGCTATGGCTTGCCTTTCTTGGCTTTGTTCCGCGGTCTCATTCTCGACCTCATTCGGAATGGGGGGTGGTACCTCCGGAGTTGGTGTTGTAAGCACATACACCACTTTCAAAGAAGTAAGCAAGAAATGCATCTTCTTTTGCCATCGACGGAAATCCAGGCCCTCAAACTTTTCGAGTTTCACAAACTCAGAGGTCATCTCCTTAATCGATGATTCACTCGTTTTTGCCATTATCAATTGCCTTGGAAGTTACAAAACAACAAAAACTAAAACAATAAATAAACGTTGAAGATTGTTAGTTTTAGTTGGTGTTGTTAGTTGAAGGTTAGATTCGGCTCTTGTAGACCCCGAAGGGTAATCAAGACGATTGAGTAGACCCTGAAGGGTAATCTCGTGAGTAGACCCGAAGGTAATCTCGTTGGGTGTAGACCGCAAGGGTAATCACCGCCGAATGTTGTTAGTATTGATAGCACAAGTTTAAAACGTTAAAACCATAAACAACATGACTTGTCTAGATAAGGCAACGCGTCGAATGATTAGATCAATCTTTCCTTCAACTTTTATTGCCCCTATTAATATGCCAAGGGTTAAACCACAATAACGTTGCGAGATAAAACGTTGCTATACAATGAACATGTGGCAAGCATGTCTCATCATTGCATATATACGCACCTCGTTCTTCAATAAGTGTCTTGTGGATGATGTAGAACAATCAAACACAACTCTCATGATTTTATTAGAACTCACGACCCTCTTCAAGAGAATGAATTCTCGAACCTCTTGAACCAACATGTCAAATGAGGCGACAAGCCTCTATTTATAGACAAGAGGGGTGGGCGGTTATGGAGAGAGAAAAGGTAGTCAATTTGTTGAGAAATTCTAGGAGAAAAATAAGGAGGAAAAGTAGGGAGTTAGTTATAACCAACTTGGTAACTTCCCTTAACAACTTTTCAAAATTCAAATTTCATCCTTATCCAAAACTCAAGAGGAGGCCCAAAATGGCCCATGTGCGCGCGCGGCCCAACCCATGGGAAGCTAGCTCCGAGCTAGCTTGTGACGCCCACACACCCGAGACATGAAACGTGCGTATCGTCCCTACGAGGCTCAGTGAAGCTTTCGCGAAGGCAAAAGGTCAACGCCCTAGCACAAAATCAGCTTAAACCAAAAACAGCTCCTAACTTGAGCTAGCTTGAAACCGAGGCTCCAAGCTTTGGTTAGCTCTCAAATTTTGCCACATAGTCCTTGAGCTTCATTTCTCAACCTAGGAATCATCACATTGCAAATTCATTGGACAATCGAAGCCACATTTTCAATTCACGCAAAACAACGCCCTGGGCGCGCCTAGCTCTACCGCGGCTGTCGCTCGCTTGCATCAGCGCAAGGGCGCGCAGGCGCTGGTGCTTCGGCCTCATGCGCGCGCACGCTGGAGCGTCTCGGCGTGCCACGCCGACGCCCGGTATTCGGCGCACTTGAGGTTCTTGCCACGTCCTTGGCCAGCCCTAGGCCGTGAACCTCAACTTGGGTCCAATCGATCAAGGCGCGCCTCTAGCATCCTTGCATCAATGCCAACATGATTCCTACCTCTCTTACAACCCTTAGAACCACCATTGGGCCGATCACTAGGCCGTGCCTCCCGCACGCCCCAAGCTTATGCGATACCCTTGGTGATTCCCACACTTATTCATTCATGACTCACACCAAACGGATTGATGACTTTCACAAATCACCAACAAGGGCCATATGTGAGAAGACGATAAAAATGTTTATAATTTATTTTTAGGCTTAGGAAAAAAATAGTAGGAAAAGGACAGGTCAGATAGGGGACCTACCTTCCACGTACACAACAAGGATTTTCCTCGCCTCTTCAACGAGGTTCTTAGGATTTTCCTAATTAATAACTCCACCGGAACATCACTCTATCTTTCCCCATCACCATCACAACTTCTTTTATCTCCCAATTGATTACTTTTTCTTCTCTATCTCTTTCTTAATAAGTGTGAAAATTGTCTTTTAGACAAACTTTCGGGGACGGGGAGAGTATATATATATATATATATATATATATATATATATATATATAGAGAGAGAGAGAGAGAGAGAGAGAGAGAGAGAGAGAGAGAGAGAGAGAGAGAGAGAGAGAGAGAGAGAGAGAGAGAGAGAGAGAGAGAGAGAGAGAGAGAGAGAGAGAGAGAGAGAGAGAGAGAGAGATGAGATTGAGCAAATTGATATATCCGGTCCGGTCCAGTATATCGAATATTCAGTAAATTTTTTCCTTAAAATCCCGATCTATATCCGATCTGTTAATTGTCGAATATCCGCTAAGAAATATCTGTTTGGAACGAAAATCCAGTAGCGGATATCCAAACTATCCGTTTTGGAAAAAAAAATATTTCTACTATCTTTTATTTAGGCCCAATTAATATACATAATTGACAGATACCATAACCGCATATCCGCCGCTCCAGTTAAATTTTAAGAGAAAGTTTACATGGTTGAGGAGAATTGAACTCTTAATGAGTTGAAATCTTACAAAATACTCATTGAGGCTTCATTTTTCAAATATAAACAGTATCAGATATCCGGTTACTTCAAATCTTCGATCCGTATCTGGTCCTTCGGAAAAAATTCCGGAATCCGAATTTTATCAGATCGAATAGGCGGAATCGGCAGATCGGATCAGGTATTTTTACTCACCCCTATATAGAGATTAGACTTGTGACATACACCAACCAAACCTCGAGAGAATTTTTAAAGCAAAAATAACGATAATGCAGAAAATCCTGGTTTCAAGTTTATACACAAAGATGCCAAATTCTACAGCGAATTACCCGAACGTTTCCTCGATGTTGCACGGTTGGTACTCTTCATATTAAAATAAAAAGAACACCAACCTCCTCCCTTAAGCAAAGACTACACATATATATAGTATACAGAACAGCAGGGCTCTCAATAGGCCAAACCCCATTAAAAAAATCAACAAATCAAAGGAGATGATTTTTTAAAGAAATAAAAAATCAATCTCCCAATTCGCACTTACATACCAATCAGCAAGAGAACCAATATATGAATAGGCCCTAAGATCATCATCATCTTCACAGAATCAAGACGTTTGCTGTTGCTTGTAGGAAGGATACTAGGAAGAGAGCACTCCTCCCCATTGAAAAACACCTTTGTAGGAAAACCGTCTCCTCCAGCCACATTGATTCCAGGGGTAAGCTTCTTTGTAAAAGAGATAACTGATTGCTGTTTCCCAGGGACTCTTGGATCCGTATCTGGGTTTGTTCCATTGGTCTCTCCCACAAGGTAATTCAACCCAGGTAGCCCTTGCATGAACACGGTGCTGTTCACGTCTGTCATAAGAGTCCCGTTAAACGAGTACGCCTTCTGGAAACCCGCAGCCGCCTTTTCCAGCTCAGCGGCCACAAACCAATCAGGAAAGCTGTTATCATCCCAATTGAAAAGTGTCACCCGAACTGTCCATCCTTTAGAGTAATCAGTGTAAAGATGCCAGTTAATGCTAACACCACAGTTGTCGCCACATGGCAACGGGTTTGGTACCAAATGGTGTTTTAAAGAAGCCCATGCCAAGGTTAGCGCAGTTCGGTTTTCATACGGTAACAACTGAGCTTCAGGCGGGATAAGCATAGCTGGAGCTTTTGTACTACATGTTCGACTCGTATCACAGCCACACGCACATGTCTTGCAAGGGACAATTGACTCGTTGTAGTAGGCTGAGAATGAGACGCAGCATTTCGGACTGGCGTTTTTCGGTTGTGTGATGTTGCATACGACTTGCCAGCTGGCGACTGCAGTTGTGTTTGTTGGTAGACCACTTGGATCTTGGAACTCGCTTGGGCTGACCCGTATGGGAGCCCCGCATTTGTAATCTGGGTTTAGTGTTCCATTTATCTGCCAGTTCTGAGGTGGAGTAAGCGCTGACTGGTTCTGGTCAGGCGGCATCTTGTAGACTTGAATCTGGAACGCTGAGATGGATTGAGTCGAGTCCATTGAAGGCGGCAAAATAGTACCATTTCTGCAACAGTATGGGATGAGGCCTAGTTTTGTGTCGTTGGCTTTTGTAAGGGGCAGGTCAACTATAACTGGCCTTCTTTGACAGTTGAGTACATTCGAGAAGTCCAGACCCTGATAGAACTGAGCCTGTTTCCCAAATATACACTCATTTGTGTCAATAATGGAAGGATAAGCACCTTTCATGTCATTGATGAACTCGTCTCTCATCCAGTCCCAGCTTAGCATCCAATAATCAAGACGGCCCAACGGATTATGATTAGAGATTGTAACCTTGGCCCAATAGTTTGTGCTGTAGGTCCTGGTGACGTCGTACATGATTGTAAGATCACCCTTTTGTCGAGGCAGGAAATCATCACCTACAGTGATGGTTGCTTTTGCATTTGGATCTTTGACACAACAGACCTCCGAGGTTGAGTTACCTGATCGACAATTACAAATTTAGGGAAGAGGTCAGGTTCAGAAATACACACCAAACATAATCATCAAGCAAGAATAATAAATCAATCCAGCATTGAGATTTGTTACTAGAGGTAAGAAAACAATGCTTATGCATAGAACATTTTATCATCAAAAATCAAGACCGGAATCGTTTGATACCATCAGCGAATCTGAAAGAATTCAGTAACAGTGAAGGAACAGCTCATGTCATAATTTGCATATGTATGTTGCCCTTGTATTCTTTCATGCCAAGGGAAATTCATAGATCATGGTATAAATCTTGTACAAAAAATTGTCAAATCCACAGCATAATCACCGTGAAAGCTCAAATTTGAGCAGCGGATGCATAAGGAAATGGCAGACAGTAAATTAATATCAAAGCAATTCTGGGAGACTTCAACGCGGACATGGTCAGAGGATGGAATTCCTATGATAATATATAAGATACAGATCCTACATTTACGGAGCTTGATCCCTCCCTATTAGTCTACTTGTGAGAGTCAGATCCGAATCAGCGCTGCTTCAAATTAGAAAAAAACAAGAAAAGAGGCAAAAAGCCACACTTACCCAGCTTAGAGGGCTTAGGGCAATCAAATCCATCATTCACCAGGGAAACATTGGAAGGCATGGGCACATCAGGAGACTTAACCCCAAACTGAGTCCCCACCATCTCAACCTGGACGCTCATCTGAGTCAGATCCCCAGCCGTCTGAATCCCCGTCTTGAGATCGTTCTGCGGGTATCCGGCAAAAACGGTGCCGTTTCCGACGGATGCCGGAAGACTAACCCCTCCATCAGCAATCACAGCGTTGGAAGCGGACACCAGGTACTCGCCGTGCTGGAACCCTACGAACACCTTCCACGACTTGAGCTCCTCGTCCCCGTTGTTGAGCACCGTCAGCACGGATTGGAACCTGTACGGCTGCTGCGCCTGGTTACTCTTCAGATGAGGCGGGAGCTCCTTGCCGCCGGTGTAGGTGTATGAGATGTAGATCCCGTTGCAGGAATCAGACGCCGGCGCCGGTGCGGCGGCCGCGGGGGTTTTGGTGCTTTTTTGGGAGAGCGCTGTGAAAGGGAGGATGAGGATGAGGGTAAAAAACAAAGAGAAGGAGAACCGGTCAGCCATGGCGGTTTACAGTTGGTGGTGTTTCGGGAGGATCTGGCTATGGCGGAATACGGTTTATCAAATAGATCTCCAACAAACACGGTTTTGGGATGCGAAGAAACAAACACGTTTCTGAAACACGCGTTGAGGAATCCAGCTAAGTAAAAGCTGGATGCATGATTATGGATGAGGAAGCAAAGCCAAGTAATCTTTAGAGTTGTTCTGAGGATTTGAAAAGGGAAGGTTTGAGTCCAGGAGTGTCTCACTAAGATCTGCTGTTTGTTTAATTGTTTTTAGGGTTTTTTTTCAAGGACTTGACTAGGGAGAGATGGAGGAGGAAATTGCTGATTTTTAAGTATTTAAGGTTTCAAGTTTTAAAAGGTAAAGCCGCGTAGCCTGCCGTTGAATGGCGAACGAATATGAATTTTGAAATGGTAATGCTGGAGTTGGATGTCTTTAGGTCCTGTGGGGCCCGATGGGATTTTTTTTTGAGAAACCCCAATGGGAAATTTTGAAATTTTTACATGAATGGATGATGTGGGATGCTTGTAGACACACGCCGTGTTATAAAATTTTTACACTGATGACGAAATACTACTCCCGCTGTTATACGCGTCCTTTTACTGGGCTGTCCAACGGTCGGGTTAACCCGTAACCCCGACCCACCCGCAAATTTACAGACTACGGTCAAATTTTTTCATATTACGGGTTAAGGGTTAGGATTTTTTAGATTACGGATTGCGGGTCGGGTTGTGGGTCGACTCTTCGGGTTACGGGTCGACCCGTAATATATTTTATATATGAAACCAAACATTAACATGAAACGGAAGGAGAGATATCAGCCCTTGGATGACATGATCCAATGGCTCGGATTACTCCTGTTTTTTTTAATCAACACGGTGGTATTTTTGTAAATAAAACCAACTTTATACTCTCAACTTAAAATACCAAAAAAAGCCCCAAACTCCCACGCAACTCCCTACCCCAGTCGATTCCCAGTGCCCAAACACTCCCACGCAAACGATCGGACGATCCCAAACACTCACCTTCGATCGCACTTTCGATCGCTCCCAACCTTTTAGTTTCGAGATGCCTCCAAAAAGAAACCCAAAAGGTAATCCATAAACCCTAATTTGCGTTTTTAGATCGAAAGACGTAGATCTGGATATTGTTGTTTGTCTGTTTGTGGGTGATGTGTTTTGGATATATGAATTACCATTGTTGTTGCTCTAGTATGCGCCTACCTTTAGCCTTATGGGCGTGTTTTTGTGGTTATTTGATGTCGTGTTTGTTCGGTTGTCTGCAAAACAAAATTAGGTTGAAAATTGCTACTGGTTGTTTTTTTTGTAGGATGCAGCTTGTCTGCAAAACTTCACATACAGTTTCATAAATTTCCATAATGGATAAATTACACGGTTGGTCAAATTTTATGTCTTGTTAATCTCTAAACTTTATGTCCTACCACTAAAGACCTCGTTGTTGGCTCAATGGCTCGTATTCTTGGGCCAAAACACGATTTTGATGATCGCCAGGTCTAGGGTTGTAAATAGGTATTAAGGGCTCGTTTGGTATCGATATCATATATCGGTATCGGATATCGGTATCGGGTATCGATATCGGTATCGATATCGGTATCGGTATCGGATATGAGATATCATTCATATCCCATACCTTTCATATCTCTTTTTATTGGGGTATATCAAATATCATGAGAAATGCCTTATTTTTTATATCAAGATATGGGCCGATATCCATATCTCCCATACCAAACACAATATATGACTCATACCGATATCTAAATCCATATACTCCACATACCAAACACAAGATATGGTCCGGTACTGATATCTGATATCAAGATATCAATACCAAACGGACCCTAAGGGCTTTTTTTTTTAAGCTTGTCACATAATAAGCTAAATTGTACACACATAAAGCTTAGTATAAAACAATAGATTGAAATTTCATAACAGAATTGTAAAAGGAAGATAAAGCTTAGTATTATCTAAATTATGTAGGTTTGATATTTACTTATTTAGTTACAACCTGCAATAGTGGATTGGATTTGACTTATCAATTTTCTGACTGGAAAGTGAATGCTGAGCTATGTATACAACAATAACCAGTTACTACAACTTAAATAGAAAAGTGCATTGAAAAGTTTCAAAAGTGCATTGTAAGATATATAAAGTGTATTACTAAATATACAGTAGAAGTGCTTTTCCATAGTACCTAAAGTGCAATATTAAAAATAAAAGTTTTTTCAAGTGCATCCAAAATAACAATGCATTGTACACTAACAAAAGTGCATTTCTAAATGCATATAATGCATTCTCAATAGATATAAATATGCATTCCAATTAAAGTGCATTATGAAGTAAGAAAAGTGCACTCAAGAGTATCAAAAGTGCATTCCTAACAAATAGAAAGTCTCATTCCAAAACTGTTTAATTGCATTCAGTGTAAAAGTGCATTGAAATGTTCCAAAGGTACATTGTAACATAAGAAGAGTGCATTGATAAATGACATAAGAAGACATTCAAATTCATTCAAATTCATAAGAAGACATTTTTAATTTAAGAAAAGCTTAATAGCTCAAATGGAAGAGCAATGTGCTTATGCACAGAGATGTGGGTTCGAATCCCATATAAGCTAATTTGATCATGATCTTCTTTGAAAAATAGTGGTTAATTAGTTGTTTGTCTCTCACAATAAAATATAACTTCTTTTAGTACCTAGCTAGTTAGGTTAAGAATAAATGTGTTAAGAATTAATTTTTATAAGATATCATATTAGCCCATGTAGGAATCGAACCTACATCTTTGTGCACAAAGCACACTGCTCTACCATTTGAGCTAATAGGCTACTTGTACTAAAACAAAAGTGCACACAATAGTATAAAATACATAACTTTTGTAGAAGTCCATAGCTTTGTAACACACCCTTACTTACCCTGGAGGTATTAGCGCCAGTAACCCCGATTAGGACTAAACCAGAGTTACCCAAGGCTTTAACATGACAAAACTTACTAGAACAAGGTAAATGAAACCATTTAAAACCTAACAAAATTAAGTAAAACTTTACAGCGGAAAAGAGAATAAAAGGTCTTATACAAGCCTTACCATAAAAAGAATTAGTAAATAAATAGAACAACCTTCTATTTAAACAAAATCTTCATCAAGTCTTCCTTAAGTTCTTATTTCTGAAACTCAGCTTCGCTTTGAAGTGGTTCAACCATGATCTTCACTCAAGTATAGCCATTGGAAACCTTTCTTCAACTTCTGGAGCTTCACACCTCTGAATCCACCTCTTGAATCAACTTCCAAGAAGAACCTGATGTGTCGTAAACCAACGGTGAACACCAGCCGACCATATAAAAAAAAAGAAGATGGACGGGTTAGTCTAATCAAAGACTAAGCAAGCGGAGAAACTAACTTAGTTCTTATGGTTGTAACTAAACATATTGGCATCCAAATCCGATTAGACTCGGATTATGATCCAACAGTTAGCAGTCTTATAGATAATAAGAAGGAGACTTGCATAATCAAGAGAGAGAACACCACCGCTTGTGGTTTCTTTAAGAAGCATAAATGATTAATGGAAAAATTATACTAACCACACAACATTCACAAACGTCTTCGACGACTAATGAGCTTAACTTCATCAAAGTTTGATTAAGAATCATTCTTAATCAGGAGCAAGAATGGTTATCAAAAGAACTAACCATTCAGTTACATTAGCGTGTCTATCGCACTCTCTTCACTTTATGATTTTAACATTTCACATTCATTTTAATAGCTTTTAATCGACCCAAACTGATGTCGAAAAACTTCTTGTAACTGATGTCGTCAGGGTGAGAGGGCCTATTTCATCCGTGACCACATGACCTACATCAGTTCATTTTGCACTTAGCTAGAGTGCACCATTGTCCTCCTCCAACGTGGAGCGACACATGAATCATGACTCCAATATTGGGATCCGCTAGCAAGCTACGCCCCCAATACAGACTTTGTTATAAAGAGGTCATTGGAGACTCGGGTCCTACCCCTGAATTACCTATTTTACAACAGTGTTTTAGCATAGAACCACTAAAGAGATGTTTTGGAGTCTAAACTTCCATCTCTAACTATCTTACTTCACAACAATATCTCAGCATGAGACAGCTAAACGCACAAGGTCACACAACGGTCCTAAGTTCAATTCTAGTGCAAAACTGAAATAACGACATGGTCGTTATTTCTAACAAAATAACAACCTATCAAACTTTATTCAACATACAAATTATTCCCAACATGAGGATCAAATGGAATTCAATTCCTCATTAATAACCATAACGCAAGAGAGAATCGTCCACTTGCCTTAGAAGGCGTGCTCAACGTCCTTAGCAATTCAACAGTAATCTTTATCGCCCTTTTGTCAAATATAACAAAAGATTCTTCAACAACGAGCTCAAGGATACACTTCTTAGTTGTATACTCAACTCCTACAACTTTCTAATCGATAAACGACTTGATTTCCGAATATCGATTCATAAACAATCCTTAGTTATCATGTTTTAAGGAGCCATCTTGGCGAAATAATAACTAATTATCCGCTTCACTTTTGAAACAACTTTCTAAACAAAAAGTGTTCATCAATAACATTTCCTTAAGGTGACCAAATCTCGGATTTTATGGATTAATAACGAATCCCGAGTAATTATCCGAAGTCCTTTACCTGCCAATCGATGTCAAAACTTGTATTCGCTATAACTAAAGATCCGGACGTCCATTTCTCGAGCGATTTGAACCTGTAGGACCGTATCAACATCAAAATTATAAATCCATAAATTTAATTAGCAAAGAGGAACCGAAAGGTCCTTACGGTGGCTCTGCAACCAACCCGCTAATTAATATCAATCATAATTACCTTCACTTGAGCCCATGGCTCGTTTGGCTCGATAGTGGCTCGATCCCCGAGCCCAAGGGTGGTTGAGTATTGCCCGGAGGCAGCTCTCTCCGTGGGTGGTGGTCAGAGTGACTGGTGGTCGCCGGCGACGTCACATGCATTGAGGCAAAGATACGTCGCCGATATGAATTCTTTCTCCCGACTTGTCGTTCCGCCATGATTCTCACTGGTTCTGGTTCCTCTTGCAGCAACACCCAAGCACTCATAGAGAGGAAGAAGATGAGGCGAAGGTGAGGGTGGTGGACGGGCAGAGAAGGTGGAGGATAAGAGGTAGCCGGCGGTGAGGGTGGTGGACGGTTCCTCTTGAATTCTTTCTCCCTAGTTCGTCTCATCCTGATTCTTCTCGCACTCCACCATTTCGAGCCCCCCCCCCCCTTTTTGTGTCTATCTCTCTCATTCCTTCCTTATTAAGGCAAGGCAGAGAAGGCGGCTTTTAAAAATCAAAACCCGTCAACAATTTTCTAGGATTTAAATTCCCAAAAATATTGGATTAAGCGTTCAAACGGACAAAGAGGTTAAAAGGATATCCGAGAAAAATTCAAAAATATCCTTAAAAACCACAGTTATTACATTAGTACCCCCTTAAAAATGGTTTCGTCCTCGAAACCAAGGAGAACTCAGATCAAAGGAAAGATTAACATAAGCATACATACACACAACCACTACAAATCTATACAAAAGTTTGTAGTACCCCCTTAAAAAAACATGTTGTTACTTTTGTACAAAGCACAAATCAATCATTGCTTAGTTACCAAACTTCTTCTTTACAACGTTCATTAACTTTGGAAAATGGCTCACATTTCTTGTCTAGTTTCTCAAGTCTTTTCTTCACCTCCATTTTAGACCAAGGTAACCTAACCAAAGGTATTTTTCTTATTCATGATTCAAACTGGCCTTTCTTCATAGGGGTCATTTGGTTGAATATCCATATCATTATTGTGGAGTACATGAGATATATCGAAAGCATAACATCAAGGAAAACATTACAGATAGAATGCACTGAAGGTGGCAATGCCAACTATTAAGCAAGCTTACCAGTTCTTTCCAGTATCTCAACAGATCCAACATAGCAAGCATTTACGTTGTCTCGCTTTCCCCAACGGAATATGAGGCGGATACTATAAAAACGTTGTTCTCTGCAATGAACTCAACATGCTCTCTAATTAAAACAACACACGACTGTTGTTGCTTTTGAGCAGTTAACACCCTTGATCGTGTTAGTGCAATATCAGCTGTTGTTCTCTTGGTCAAATCTGACTCATGAAGAACCTTGTCAGCATTGTCATTCCAAGAATTTGACAACCAACACTTCCAGCCTTACAAAGCCTCAAAAAGAGTCATTTTCTTTATCGTGGTATCACAATTCTTGTATGTGAAGTCATTCAAACTCAAGCTAACATCCCAACTTGTGTGGAATCCAAAATACATGTCCTCGGGAGTTTGAATTTGTTTCTTTGCATTGTTCATCAGTTTGATGAGGGAGGCCAGCGCTAAAATTCAATTCACTCCACAAAGCTTGATGTTACTCCTTTCAAAACTTTGGCATGAACCATTCATCTCAATCAGAGATAATAGTTTTTGGAGTTTTACGAAGATGAAAAAATTCATGCATGAACACCTCAGCTAACTTCTGTACTCTTTAAGTCATCTTAATTGCATTAAAAAGAACACTCTAGGTGAGTTTCTTAACAACCTCCATATTGCATTTTTCTTTCATTAAGTCTTGAACGACTAATGACAAGAATCCATTATAACATCTTCCCACTTCCATTCTGAAACAGGAAGAGACTATAACATTTCATCTGGTCTTCTACGCTTAATCAGGATTTCCAGACAAGCTAAACATATCAAAACGAACTCGGTGACATTTTGCTTCATGTCAGGCCATCAAAAGTTTTATCTTAAATCCTTATACATTTACTTGTTCCTACATGAACTAATTAAACAAATAAATATGCTTCCTTTGAAATAAGCTTTCAAAGCTCCTCAACAACAAATACACAAGAACAGTTTCAAAACCAAGCAATCCATAATCTTGAATAACAAATCTCGGTGTCTTACCTTCTTGATCTTCTCCATTGATCTTAAACAATATTACTTTCCCATATTACTTTTCCTTGATCTAGTCAACAAATTCTGAATAAAATCCTAGGGTATTCACACAACCTTGTTGTCATCTAAACTAATCCTTTAGTCCTTCTCAAATTATTTTCTTTACAAGGATTACTTAAAATCCTTACTCAATTTTCTTTTTGAGATAAAATCTCAGTATTACTTTAACCAAGAATATGAGATTTATCCAACACATGACAAGATTATAACCTATCTTGTCAATCCTTTACATCCTTTTCTCAACCAAAACTCAGCTTGGGCATACTGACATCCAAAAGTAGTTATCTTACTCAACTACTTCAAACTAAACTCCTACGCTTTATTATCCCAACATATTGGACAATAATACCTTTAGTCCAATAATTTCCAATAAAATTGTCTTCATTGACAATTTTTAGTCTTTTTCATCAAAGAAGTGTTTAGACTTCACTTAACATTTTGACTTCTTGAGCAACCTAACTCTTAGGATTAAAAACATATCCTCACATGTCCACTCTCTATATCCAACAACTTATCAGGCTGAGATTGAATATCAATACTAATTTACATATCCAAACTCCAGACCCATTGGAGTTCTGCTTAAAGTCCTTACTTGACTATCTTATCTCAAAGAGATTTAAGTTTTTAAGACAACATGAAAACAAATAACAACTAATGGAGAAATTACTAGTACATTCTTTATTCCAAAGAAAGGATTACTACAATATCATTCCTTAGAAAGGGTTCCATCCCAGGAGTCCATATCAACTTATTTTCAAGGACAATTCCGCTAAAAAGGCAATGACTTTCTTAGGTCATGACGTCAACCAAGATGAACTACTAGCAAACTGCTTAGAGAATTTGCAATAATCGTTGACTGAAAACAATCCCAAACTTTTAGAGAAGTATGGAGTTACTCCATGCTCTTCGGAGACCAACATAGATTTGTAAAGAATCTTACCAAATTTCTTTACTTATAATCGAACTGTTTTGGGAAGTTTGACCATACTCCTTAAATGGTATAGGATACCAAGGATGTACTAACTCCAAAGAGTTTTACAAGATACTAGATATAGAAATTGCTATAATGCAAAAGGAAGCTTGCATCTTTTCATCTCAACCAACTACACTTGTAAAACTCATATAGTTGTAAAACTTATATGATTGCCAAATCATTCTAGAAACCATTCTTTAAAACCCAAGGAATTATGTGATCTTATTCCACCATATGATCAGGATGGGAAATAAAATTAAACATAATCCTTTATTGCATTCTCATAGGAATAAGACATGTAATCTTGCCTTACCATGTGATCAAGATGAAAGACAAATTACATTCTTACTCACCACTATGAAAACCGTAAAAAAATTTACTCTCAAATCGTTTTAACCACTAATATTGCCTTAAATTTTCATATTTGAAATTTTCTCAAAATCAAAGATGAGTCTCAGAGGAGCAAAGACAAACTAATTCGTTTCTAGACATATTACTTCCCTTTTGATGTATAACACTTCTTTTCTTCTTCAAGGTAGTTCCTGGTGACGTACCTTGACCTTTTCTCACTTCCAATACACTATAATACTTTTTGGTACTCCATAATATGAAGTAATCCTCATTTGATACGACTTGGTCAGAACTCATCTTAACTTTACAAGTTACCATAAAAAAAATTGATTACTTTAATTCATTTACTTGCAATCCTTACTAAAGGAAAGATTTCAACATCTTTATACTTATAACATAGATTCTTCTTAGATCATTCTCAATTTGTATATCATCTTGACATAGTGCATCTAAGATGAGGTATTAATGATTCCCCACTAGAATTCAAAGCTTTGGTTCATCTATTCTCCAAAACTATAGATCTTCTGGAGCTTACTTGTCATCTCAACTTCTATATTCAAAGGTAAACAAACTTACTCTGTAACAATCCCAGAGTATTTACTACCTTTTTATCCTTACATAAGGAAATTCTTTCAATTTCCAATTCCTTATCACATATGAAAGCACATGGCTCCACATATCCTTTTGAGATTTGATGCGTCCCTCGTTTGGGATGCTTCGGATCGATCGTTGGCCTGAGTAGTGGGTCTCAAATTGGCGTAGCGGAAGGCTGATTTGATTGTGAATTGGTACGAACAAACAATGGAAAACCGAGATCTCGAGAGCGATTGCGATTGTATGAGAGATTGAGGGGGTGGCGCAAGCACAAGGATAAAATAAGGAGTAAACCTCGACTCTATTAAACCCTAATGTGCGCTGAATGAAAACATATGCCTACGCTCCCTTATATAGAGAGGCGGCTGAAGAAAACCCAAAGAAACCCTAATATGGTGGCGGCGCGCCTAGGGCAAGCGTGCAAGCTTAGGCCCAACGGCACGGTCCAAAAGTGGTCGGCGCAAGGCCCATAAATATCCTTCTAAATGTATAAAACTAACAATAGTAATGTTCCATAATAGAAAGTATGCATAAAAGTACTAAAAACGGATAGGTCGTCCGTGACCGTGCCGGGAGTGTCACGACAAGGCTGTCACGAGGCTGGCGAGGCAGGGTCTCGGCGCTGGCGAGGTCATGGCACGGTCCCGGGCGCTGGCGCGGGCGATGGCGATGGCGCTGGCGAGAGGGTCTCGTGAACCTCAAATAGCGATCCATGGCACGGTGCAAGGCTCGGGTCCGACGGTGGCAAGGAGTTGGAGGTTGTCCCCGTTGGCCCGAGTTGAGGTTCCTCGACGCCGAGGACGCACACGGTTGTGTGCGTCGGCGCGGCGAGGGGCGCGCCGTGGCCTGCGAAGAGGCGCGCCACGAGAGATCGTGTCGCGTTTTGGATTGCTCGATTCCTGGCACGAGTGATGGGGCCATCCGAACGAAGTGTGAATGCGTCGTCCTCTTGGCTAGCATCCATGACGGGGGTCGCATCACCCTCCCCCACTTGGTTGGGAAACGTCCCCGTTTCCTCATAAGCGGGTGCAACATAAGGGGAGAGCTCAGCGACGTTGAAGTTGGAGTGTACCGAGTGCTTGCCTTTGAGGTCGAGCTTGTAGACGTTGTCTCCGATTCGCTCAGGACCCGAAAAGGCCCATCTCCACGCTGGTGAAGCTTTGTCTTCCTTGAATCCGGAAACCTGTCTTTCCGAAGATGGAGCCACACGAGGTCCCCGGGGTTGAAAACCATGCGTTTCCGACCCTTGTTGTGCTGAGCCTCGTATTGGGCGGCGCGGCACTCTAATTGAACTCTATTCCGCTCGTGCAGCTTGCGGATGGCTTCGGCACGGTTGGAGGCGTCGATGTGCTCGCCGTTCTTCAAAGGTCGAGGGGTAAGATCCATCGGAGAGTGAGGGTTGAGGCCGTAGACAATCTCGAACGGCGTCATCCGAGTAGCCGAGTGTTTGGACCTGTTATAAGCAAACTCAACAAAGGGTATTAGATCCTCCCACCGGCATGGGTTATTTTTTAGCACCGTCCGAAGAAGGGTGCCCAGGGTCCGATTGGGCACCTTAGTTTGAACATCGGTTTGGGGATGATAAGAAGTAGAAAAGAGTAATTGTGTGCCTAGCTTACCCCAAAGCGTTCTCCAGAAATGGCTACAGAATTTCGTGTCTCGATCACTAACAATAGTGCAAGGCACGCCATGTAATTTCACGACATGCTCAAAGAACAAGTTTGCGATTTCAGTCGCATTGTTGTTCCCTTTGCATGGCACGAAGTGAGCCATCTTGGAGCAGCGGTCCACAATCACGAAGATCGAATCCTTACCGCGCCTAGACATTGGAAGACCCGTAATAAAATCCATAGAGTTATCTTCCCACGGAGTATCCGGAATAGGCAACGGAGTATAAAGGCCATGAGGTTGAAACCTCGACTTAGCAGTTTGGCACGGCACACAACCCCGGCAATACTTGTGAACGTCCGAAGCCATGTGTGGCCAAAAGAAGTGTTCACAAAGTGTTTCTAGTGTTTTGGCTATGCCAAAGTGGCCCCGGCCATCATGAGCTTCTTTGAGCAATAGATGCCTCACAGACGAGGTCGGAATGCAAAGCATCCCGGCTCGGTAGAGATATCCATTGTCCAAAAAGTATGTCTCATGGATTCGACTTTGCTCAAGGTTCTCCATGATCGGTTTAAAATATTAATCATGCAAATACAACTCCTTAATCAAGGAGAACCCTAGCAAATTGGCCTGAAGTTGAGTCAGAAGTACATACCTGCGTGACAGAGCGTCTGCCACGACATTTTCTTTTCCTTTCTTGTGGGCGATAATATACGGAAAAGTTTCCATAAACTCCACCCACCGAGCATGGCGCCGGTTTAGAGTCGTTTGACTCCGAAGATAAGCAAGGGCCGCATGGTCCGTATGAATAACGAACTCACTTGGCCACAAATAGTGCTGCCATGTCTTAAGTACCCGAATAAGCGCGTACAACTCCTTGTCATACGTCGGGTAGTTGAGAGTTTCCCCTGTTAGTTTTTCACTAAAGTATGCAATAGGGCGTCTCTCTTGAAGTAGTACGCCGCCTACGCCATAGTCGGAGGCGTCACACTCGATCTCAAAGCGCTTAGTGAAATCTGGTAATTGCAAGACCGGAGCGCTACATAAAGCATCCTTTAAGGCCTGAAAGGCGGCCTCATGAATCGGCATCCACTTGATTGTGGTTGCCTTCTTGGTCGGATTGTGGAGTGGCCCGACGATGGAACTAAAGTCCTTGACGAATCGCCTATAGAACCCTGCGAGCCCTAAGAAGGATCGAACCATCATCGGGGTCGTAGGGGTGGGCCACTCTCAGATGGCGCGGATCTTGTCGTCATCCACTTTCAACCCATCCTTGGACACGACGAACCCAAGAAAATTCGTCGTGTCCGTGCAAAACGAACATTTGTCCAAGTTTACAAACAAAGAGTGTTCGCGAAGGTAGTCTAACACCAACCTAAGGTGCCTCACGTGAGAATCTAAGTCCTTAGAAAAAACCAAAATATCGTCAAAATAGACGACAACAAAACGTCCTATAAATTTACGAAAAACAAAGTTCATAAGCCGCATAAAAGTACTAGGGGCGTTTGTCAAGCCAAAAGGCATGACAAGCCATTCGTACAAACCATGTTTGGTTTTAAATGCGGTCTTCCACTCGCCGCCTTCATGCATCCGGATTTGTTGGTATCCGCTCCGGAGATCGATCTTTGAGAACAAGGCGGCGCCGTGGAGATCATCTAGCATGTCATCAAGCCATGGAATGAGATGTCTATACTTCACCGTGATCTGATTTATGGCTCGGCAGTCGACGCACATACGCCACGAACCATCTTTCTTCGGTACGAGGATCACCGGCACCGCGCAAGGGCTCAAGGACTCGCGGACGAATCCCTTGTCCAACAAGTCTTGAACTTGGCGTTGAAACTCCTCGGTTTCCCTTGGTGAAGTCCTATAAGCGGCTCAATTGGGAAGGGAGGCCCCTGGCACGAGGTTGATCTTGTGCTCAATCCCTCGGATCGGCGGCAAGCACTTCGGAAGCTCATCCGGCATGATTTCTTTAAACTTCTTCAATATAGACACAATAGAAGAGGGAAGTGAAGAAATCTCGGATTTATTAATGGAAAGAATGGGAACAAGTATGAAACAAGAAAGACTCCCCTGAATGGATTTCTCGACGTCCCGACGCTTGGCTTAGAGAAGACGCTCCTGGCAAGTGCCTAGCAAGGATGGCTCGGCGTCGGTGCTTGTCCGATCAGCTTCTGGGGCGATTTTTGGATATGTTTTAGCCCCTGGAATTTGAGGAAGATTGCCCTTGGAAACGCCGTGAAACTCGTCCCGTAGCTCCTGGAATCCGAGTTTTCGTGTAGCGACGGCGTGGTGCGCGACGCTGGGAGGTGTGCTCGGCGGTCCTTTGCTTAAATTGATCTCTCCTGGGCGTTTTTTGTTCAGATCTGTTGGAAACTCAATTTTATGTGGTTTGGAGCTTGGAACGCCGAGAGAAGCGTCAGAAATCTGCTTGAGGCCCTTTTTGTCAAAATCTGCGGCGTTCGGCGCGTTGCCGAGGCCTCTCGACGCAAACTGTCGGCCCTCCTCCAGTTTCTGTCGGCGTTTGGGATCTTGATCATCATTAGACCTGTTTTTGGATGGATTGGCACCAGGAACGCCTATAGAAACTTCAGTCTTGCCCTCGGACGCCGCTGGCGTCTTGTTTGGCGCGTCGGTGCCGCTGTCGCTAGCCTTTTGTCGTTGCCTTTCGGCTTCATCCTGTAAAGCTTCACTAGGCGACATAGGTAAGAGATTCACGCGCTTCCCGTGGTAATTGAACATGTAAGTGTTCAAATACCCGTCGTGAAGCACACGACGATCGTATTGCCATGGACGCCCCAACAAGAGGTGCGTGGCGTCCATCGGCGTTACGTCACACAAAATTGAATCCGAGTATTGACCAATAGAAAAGGTGAAGATTACCTGTTTGTCGACCCAGTCTCCTCCATCATTTGATATCCATTGAAGCTTGAATGGTTGAGGGTGCGGCGTGGTCGGCAATTTGAAGTGATCGACAACCTTCTTGGAAAGGAAATTTGCACAACTCCCGGAATCAATTATGACACTCAGCGAGACATTGTTGACCAAACATCGGGTGTGAAAAAGTTGCTCGCGTTGGTCCATGCGTGGTGCCTCGCGGACGCTTAGGGCGTGCCGAGTAACGAGGCCGAGCTTGGCCACGCCGAGGGCATCCGATGGATCGCACTCGAGCTCGGCGGCGTCGATCTCATGTGCCATAACTTCTTTGTCCTCCTCACTGTCATATGGGTCGCCTTGAGTGGTGAACAAAACCTTCTTGTTGTGACAGTTCAGTTGCATATGGCCACGTCCCCCGCACTTGTAACAAGCCATGTCACGGGCTCGATCGACAGTCGGCTCAGCGGTGCGCGGCGCGGTTGGGGCCTTGGCAGGCGAGGCCTCTGCCTTTGCTTTGGAACCTGTCGAAGGGCTAGGCAAAGAAGGAGCAAACCGATTAGTAGATAAACCGGATTGACTAGAGTTAGACACATACCTTGAATTGGACCATCCCGACTTGGTTCGCATCTCTTGTTTGTGGATTTGCATGGCGGTGTGAACCAAATTGTTTATGTCCTTGATTGGAAGGATCTCCAACCTATCTTGAATGGACTGCCTTAAACCCGAAAGGAACCTCGTCTTCATTACGGACGGTGACACGCTCATCCCCGCTTTGAAGAACATGTCTTCGAGCTTGGCAAAGTATTCCTCCGGCGTCATTGTGCCTTGCTTGATGCGCATGATTTCAATGTGCATCTTATCCTTGTAGTCAGCCGGAATGTATCTTTTCTTCAAGATGTAGACGAGTTGATGCCATTCACGGATTAAGGGCTTGCCTTTTCGAATCCTTTCGGACTCGAAGCGGTTCCACCAAGTCCTAGCGACACCAATGAAGTGAAGCGTCACAACCTCCACCTTCTCGTCGTCTTCATAACCTAGATGTCGGAGCGTGTGCTCCGTGCCCTGTAACCACTCCAAAAATGCATCAGGATCATAAGAACCGGAAAAGTTTTCGAATTTTACCTTGACATCTCGGCGTTGTTGTCGTGGATCCCGTGCATCGCGGTGGTCTCGATCGCGCCGAGGGCTGGCACGCCGAGGCGAGTAAGCGCGCCTGTCGCGCCGATGCCGAGGCTGTCCTCGATGCGGATCATCATCCCCGTCGTTCGGATCGTCTCCACCGTAAGGCCTCCGCGGACGTCGCTCGTCTCGATCCCTGCCGCGCCGTGCGTGCGACCCGAGCCATAGACTCGATCGTACTCGGTACGATGCTTGGCAAGGCGCGGTAGTGGGATCCAATCCGAAGGCCGGTTGTCATGTTCTTCCGGATCTTGCACATTTGGATGCTCAAACGAGGATTCATTAGAATAATCCGAGAACTCATCGTACTCGCTTTCAAACTCCGAGAACGGACTACGAGCACTTTGATGCCCGAGGTCGTCCTCAAATCTATATGCATCGGCGTCGTAATATTTGGCCTCGTGCTTCCGCTTTGGGGTTTCGTACACATACGCCGACGACTTGTTCTTTTTCTTCCTTTTGGGATCCCCACTCGTGTGGCGACGTCTATACTCCTCGGAGTTGTACTCCTCATCAAAATATACGTCATACACTTGTGTGTCCCAATAATCTCGCGCCATTTGATAGCGATCTGCGGTCCAGGGACCACCATCGTGCCGATCATATTGGCGACTTTCTTTGATCGACTCCATGCGTTGCATGGTGCCGAATTGTGATGAAGGCTGGGCGTGCTTCTTCCCCTTTGCGTTGGCACGAGCAACATCTTTTGCGGACACGCCAGGCACGCCGTGGATCTCCGAAGAGAGGCCATGCGTCGGCGGCACGGTGTGTTTCGATTGAGTTTGGCTCGCTGCCAAGAGGCGTTCGAGCTCTTCTATGCGTGCCACGGTTCGGGGTTCCACGCCTCTCGATTTTGGGTAGGGTTTTGGCCCTCGGTGGGGTTGTTGTTTCCACCATCTCCCGACTCCGAAATTGTACCTATGGTAACACCAGTCATCGAAGCAAGTAAGAAGTTCACAAGCAACTAAACAAGAGTTACAGTTCGCTTAAGTCAAGCCGACCCTTGTGTTCAAACCACACGTTGAAGGATTGGCAAGGCTAAAGGTCACTCAAACTCGATCAATGAATTGGATCCGAAAATTACAATGCAATCAAGCAAGACAAAGGCAAGTTCGAAACCAATAACGCAAGGCAAGAGATGATATGAATGAAAGTTGCGAGATTTGTAAACAAAAGTGAAGGATCTTGCCTTATTTTGGCTTGTGATCTTCACGAATTTTTATTTTTTTTATGCAATCGACTACGTTACCTTGTTTTGGCTTTTATAGTCGAAGAACAAGTTTTTTTTTTTGAACAAGCAAGTCGGACTAGGTTTTCTCCTCTAGAACCAATTCAAGCAAAGAGATAATCAACACGCAATCAATCAAACGAAGCACAAGAGAAATTGGCAAAACAAGTCCTAAGTTCATGCAACTAGCAAGACAAAGCAACAACTTCACCAAAATCAATAGATTGAATGAGTTAGGGTACGGTTTTTTTTTAATGAATTACGAAGCAAAGAAAAAAAATTTGGGACCCTAGATGGCGGATATGCGAAGTGGAGGATGAATCTAGGGTTTGAATTGGCGGAAAGACGTGTGAGAATGAACTAGAAGGGTTGAACGAGACTTACTCAAACCTTGGCTCTGATGCCAGTTGATTCGTCCCTCGTTTGGGATGCTTCGGATCGATCGTTGGCCTGAGTAGCGGGTCTCAAATTGGCGTAGCGGAAGGCTGATTTGATTGTGAATTGGTACGAGCAAACAATGGAAAACCGAGATCTCGAGAGCGATTGCGATTGTATGAGAGATTGAGGGGGCGGCGCAAGCACAAGGATAAAATAAGGAGTAAACCTCGACTCTATTAAACCCTAATGTGCGCTGAATGAAAACATATGCCTACGCTCCCTTATATAGAGAGGCGGCTGAAGAAAACCCAAAGAAACCCTAATATGGTGGCGGCGCGCCTAGGGCAAGCGTGCAAGCTTAGGCCCAACGGCACGGTCCAAAAGTGGTCGGCGCAAGGCCCATAAATATCCTTCTAAATGTATAAAACTAACAATAGTAATGTTCCATAATAGAAAGTATGCATAAAAGTACTAAAAACGGATAGGTCGTCCGTGACCGTGCCGGGAGTGTCACGACAAGGCTGTCACGAGGCTGGCGAGGCAGGGTCTCGGCGCTGGCGAGGTCATGGCACGGTCCCGGGCGCTGGCGAGGGCGCTGGCGATGGCGCTGGCGAGAGGGTCTCGTGAACCTCAAATAGCGATCCATGGCACGGTGCAAGGCTCGGGTCCGACGGTGGCAAGGAGTTGGAGGTTGTCCCCGTTGGCCCGAGTTGAGGTTCCTCGACGCCGAGGACACACAAGGCTGTGTGCGTCGGCGCGGCGAGGGGCGCGCCGTGACCTGCGAAGAGGCGCGCCACGAGAGATCGTGTCGCGTTTTGGATTGCTCGATTCCTGGCACGAGTGATGGGGCCATCCGAGCGAAGTGTGAATGCGTCGTCCTCTTGGCTAGCATCCATGACGGGGGTCGCATCAAGATTCTTCCAAATTCTACCTTGGTTAAACAAATCATAATCTTCCATTATTGTCTTCTCTTCGCACATAGGTGTGCAGAGATGAAATATTCCTTTTTATTATCTTACTTTCAACCCACTTGGCAAGGGAAGAACTTATTGTTAGGAGATCACCTAACAGTTAACAACTTCAACTGTACCACCTTAGGCATTGGATTTGACTAATATATAATCTTTAGAACCCAACCATAGCTAAAATTACTTTCCAGGGTTATGGTCTAAGCCTTGTTGATCATATCATTGTATGATTGAGATTTTCCTCTCAACTGTTTGAAATATCAGAGACAAATATGCTAAGATCATTCCTTGATTGATCTTCTCAAAACTGAACTTTATCATTTCCATCTTTGAAGAAACATAAGTCAATACCATTGGCAAATTAGAACATCTCAAAGCTGATTCCATTACTAGTCCATTATAGACCTCAAGTCTTTTCTCATTATCCCGAGTTGGGTATTATACAACGAAACTCCAATAACGTTGTCACATAGGTTAGTCATCTGGATATCAACAACTCATGTAATCAATTAACACTTGTGCTAAGTAGTTAATTGAACATAAACACATTACTGATGAACTTTTACCCATTCAATCCATTTTGTCCAATCAACCTTATTCACAACAACCTTGATGATTAACCACTTGTTCACAACTTAAACTGAAGCAACATTCTTCCTTTTTTTCTTACCATAATCATAAGAAATTTCCATTCCATTTAGGATTCTTAATCCTCTTAACTCAAAGGATAACAACAAATATGAAAATCCGAGTTTGAACACTATCAGGTTAATTAAAAATTGAATTGTATTTTCCAATAGATTAACAGTTCAATTGATCCAACATTTGAGCACTTCAAAGCTCTTTAACTTCCAACTGAGCAAAGAAAAGTACAGAATATCCATGATTCTATACTATAGAGTCACAAACATAGTTGTTGAAGAAAGTTTCCAAAGACAATCCTTTTCTTTTCATGATTCTTTTACATCACTTGATGATCCATACTAATCTTTTTAGAATCAGTCAAAGCTCATAAGATTCTCCAAATCTTAACATTTAGATGTAGAGGTTCCAACTCATTCCTTCTATTGAAAATCGAATTTCAACAAAATTAAGAAATTCCTATAAAAATATTCTCATGAAAACTCTTACTCTTGTGACTTCGATGTCAAAGAAACTCACTTTAAAATTTTCTTTTTAAAGACAACATTTGAACTTTGAATCATGAACATTCTAACAAAAATTCTTAACTTGAAATCTTCCATCATACGAGCTTAAAATAGGAAACCTTCAAAATAAAAGTCTTTATAAAGTACAATACTTAAATTCAAAATCTCACAAGAAGTTTCCTAATATGGAAGAAACGACGAGGGTACACCCAATTCAGGCTCTCAAGAGAGAATAGGAATTCATTGAGAACTTGGTCTAGAACCGGGTCAACTTTAAGAATCTTCACCTAATCTTACTTTGGGTCCTTCTCGGAATCCATTCCCATCTCCAAGGAATCAAATGTCCACTATAAGACCTTTTTCCACATAAACCATTACAAACTTGTTACCTCGTGTTCTCCAATTCCCTTTCCTCCTTCTATCTCTTCACGAGTCTGGTTTCCAATCTTAACCACTTTCCATAAATGGTTCTAAGATAACATCCATATAGAATTCTCCATAATTCTATATAAAATATGAAAGTCTTAAGCAAGACTTAGGAACTTTTAGCTCTGATACCACTTCTGTAACACCCCCTTACTTACCCTGGATGTATTACCGCCAATAACCCCAATTAGGACTAAACCAGAGTTACCCAAGACTTTAACCTGAATGAACTTACTAGAACAAGGTAAATGAAACCATTTAAAACCTAACAAAATTAAGTAAAACTTTACAGCGGAAAAGAGAATAAAAGGTCTTATACAAGCCTTAACTTAAAAAGAATTAGTAAATAAATAGAACAACCTTCTATTTAAACAAAATCTTCATCAAGTCTTCCTTAAGTTCTTATTTCTGAAACTCAGCTTCGCTTTGAAGTGGTTCAACCATGATCATCACTCAAGTATAGCCATTGGAAACCTTTCTTCAACTTTTGGAGCTTCAAACCTCTCAATCTGCCTCTTGAATCAACTTCCAAGAAGAACCTGATGTGTCGTAAACCAACGGTGGACATCAGCCGACCATATAAAAGAAAAGAAGATGGACGGGTTAGTCTAATGAAAGACTAAGCAAGCGGAGAAACTAACTTGGTTCTTATGGTTGTAACTAAACATATTGGCATCCAAATCCGATTAGACTCGGATTATAATCCAACAGTTAGCAGTCTTATAGAGAATAAGAAGGAGACTTGCATAATCACCACTGCTTGTGGTTTCTGTAAGAAGTATAAACGATTAATGGAAAAATTATACTAACCACACAACATTCACAAACGTCTTCGACGACTAATGATCTTAACTTCATCAAAGTTTGATTAAGAATCATTCTTAATCAGGAGCAAGATGGTTATCAAAAGAACTAACAATTCAGTTACATTAGCGTGTCTATCGCACTCTCTTCACTTTATGATTTTAACATTTCACATTCATTTTAATATCTTTTAATCGACCCAAACTGTTGTCAAAACTTGTATTTGCTATAACTGAAGATCCGAACGTCCGTTTCTCGTGTGGTTTGAACCTGTGGGACCGTATCGATGTCAAGATTATAAAAACCATAAATTTAAATATCAAAGTGGAACCAAAAGGTCCTTACGATGGCTCCGCAACCAACCCGCTAATTAATTTCGATCATAATTACCTTCACTTGAGCCCATTGCTCGTTTGGCTCGATAGTGGCTCGATCCCCAAGCCCAAGGGTGGTTGAGTATTGCCCGGCGGCAGCTCTAGCAGTGGGTGGTGGTCGGAGTGACTGGTGTTCGCCGGCGACGTCACATACATCGAGGCAAAGATACGCCGGCGGTATGAATTCTTTCTCCCGACTTGTCGTTCCGCCATGATTCTCGCTGGTTCTGGTTCCTCTTGCAGCAACATCGAAGTAATCATAGAGAGGAAGAAGATGAAGAGGAGGTGAGGGTGGTGGACGGGCAGAGAAGGCGGAGGAGAAGAGGTATTCGGCGGTGAAAACTGAATTCTTTCTCCCTAGTTCGTCTCATCCTGATTCTTCTTGCACTCCGCCATTTCGAGCCCTCCCCCCTTTTTTGTGTCTATCTCTCTCATTCCATCCTTATTAAGGCAAGGCAGAGAAGGCGGCTTTTAAAAATCAAAACCCATCTCGGAACGGGACTCGCGGTAAAGCGATAAAATTATGTACCTCAGATGGAAAAACTTAATAAATACAAAACGTCCCGTAAATTATGTAGACCAATAAAACCAATTTTCCATGATTTTATCTTGCTACCTTCAATTTCTTAAGGCTTCCGTTTCGTATTTTAAAACATTTACAGTACATAATTAAAAAGACGGCTTATCCAATAAATATTCTTTTTCCACTGAAAAATACTAGAATTCACATCGATCCATAAAATAATTTCTTTATGATTTTAGGATATCATCAACAATTTTTTAGAATTTAAATTCCACCAAAAATATTGGATTAAGCGTTCAAACGGACAAAGAGGTTAAAAGGATATCCGAGAAAAATTCAAAAATATCCTTAAAAACCACAGTTATTACAAGTTTCATCCAAAGTGGTGAAAATTTGACCTTTATATGAAAAGTGGATTAAAAGTGCATTGCAAAACTGCTAACTAAATTAGTGAAGATCAGTAAAATTGCATTGCAAATATATTAAAATGCAATACATAATAGGAAAAGTGCATTACAAAACTGCTAACTAAATTAGTGAAAAGCGTATTACAAAAAGATATAGAGGTGGTATTAAGTATAAAAAGTGCACTACACAAATATAAAAAGTGCATTATTAACTGTGAAAAGTGTAGTAAAAGATGTTAATTCAAAGACATGATCAAGTCCATATCCACCTTGAAGTCCAATGTCATAACCCTTACTATCAAAATCACAATGTAACTAACTATCATATTTTTGTATTATGAGTGTGATTATAATATATAAACTATATTCTCTATAACAAATGAAATTAGATATACGGTCGAATATATGTTCTCTAAATACAAATGAAAAGTGCATTGTTAAGTATGAAAAGTGCACTAGTAAGTATGAAAAGTGCAGTATTAAGTCCGAAAAGTGCATTCTCATTTACTAGTATTACTCCTTTATGATTAGTTCAAAGTATAAACGAGAAGAGGAATTCATTGTTCAAAGTGCGTTATTAAGTATGAAAAGTGCACTAGTAAGTCCGAAAAGTGCATTATTAAGTCCGAAAAGTGCAGTATTAAGTCCGAAAAGTGCAACGAGAAGAGGAATTCATTTGCTAGTATTCTCAATTGCTAGTATTGGCACATACTACGCAGGCCAATTCCAGTTATCCACTAGTAGCTACGAGCGTAGATCAATCAAATCACACACTCTTCTACTAATTTGCTAGTATTAAATGTCGTTTTTTTGCTAGTATTACGTAGAGTTGGATTTGTGAATTCCTCTTCTAACCACACACTCTTAGTTAGTTTATAAACCCAAGAATTTCAAATAACCTAACGAAATCACAAAAAGAGGAACAAAATACCACTTTCTGCCATGGTAATGAGACTCGTGAAATCACCGTCGAGACTCGCCAAGGAACGAGAGCAGTCTTCAATTCGTACCGATTCGCCCTCAATCGATTCACCCTCAATCGATTCGCCTTCTTTAATTCATCTATTCGTCCGTCCAGTCAGTTCACCCCACAAAACAAAAAAGGAGAAACTTGAATGTAAATGATAATAGATAAAGAATTTGATATACCAATACTTGTGTGTATGAATAACCTTATTTTATGTGTATGAATACAATATTATCTAGTTTTAGATGCACATATAATTAGTTTCGATATACCAATATTTGTTCATTAATATAACCTTGTTTGTTCATTAATATACCATTATTTGTTCATTGGTATACCATTATTTGTTCTTTGATATATCCTTTTTTGTTCATTGGTATACCATTGTTTGTTCATTAATATACTCTATTTGTTCATTGATATAACCTTTTTTGTTCATTGATCTAACATTTGTTTCTCAATTGAAGTGCTTTAAGGCTAACTTGTCAATACGAATGAAGTGCTCTTTTAGTAACAAAATAAGATAAGTTTGATGTAGAAACTTGAATGTAAATGATAATAGATAAAGAATTTGACTTTGCAATTGAACCAAACTCTTATTTTGAAAAATAAAACGAATGCACTTTTCCTAGTTTGTAGTGCATTTTTCCTACTTCGGAGTGCACTTTTTCGCATTTGCACTTTTCGTACTTTGTAGTGCACTTTTTGTATTTTTTGTAGTACACTTTTCGAATTGCACTTTTTCTAGTTAGTAACGCATTTTTCCTAGTTAGTACTGCACTTTTCATTTTTCAGAATAAGAGTTTGTTTCATTTGAACCAAACTCTGCAAGAATATGGTGTATGCTAAGAGAATGAGATAACAACAAATCGAAGAGGAGTGCTTGTGTCTTATTTAGCTATGAACAAATTGATGTTATTAATGAACAAATATGCATATAGCAATGAACCAATTGAGATCACTAGTGAACAAATACGCATCTAGAAATGAACAATTATATGAAAAAGACAACGAACAAATATGCATAAACAATAAACAAATTGATGTTACTAATGAACAAATGTGCACAAATCGATGATAAAATATGTCAAAACCAATGAACGAATATTTTCATTTTTTATGAACAAAATCACAATATGTTGATGAACATATTGCATGCAATTTTGATACACATTTGTTCATTTTTTATGTACAAACAATAGAATTTTTAAGCACAAGCAATAGTTTATGTATGCACAAAATCACAATTTGATGAATAAAATCATAGTGTTAATGAACAAATCCACATTATTGATGAAAAAATCCACAATATTGATGAACAATCTGGGTGCGCGTCCTATTTCCATTTTTTTCAAAAATACGCGAATAATTCGCCAATAATTCACCCGTGTCGTTTCCCCCCCTTTTTAAGTGAAGTGATTAGCGCCTTTGATTTTTCTTCATCAACGGCTCTTGTTCTTTCTTATTTCGCACCCAGGCGCCCATTCGCACCTAAACCGGACATATATATATATAGAGAGAGAGAGAGAGAGAGAGTTTGGTTCAATTGAAATAAACTCTTATCCTAAAACGAACTCTTATCCTAAAACGAATGCACTTTTTGTAGTTAGTAGTGCATTTTTCATACTTCAGAGTGCACTTTTTCGCATTTGTACTTTTCGTACTTTTTAGTGCATTTTTCAAAACAAATTAGTGCACTTTTTCGTAATGCACTTTTTGTATTTTTCAATGCCTTTTATATGAAAAGTGCATTACTAACTATGAAAAGTGCATTCGTTTTAGGATAAGAGTTCGTTTTAGGATAAGAGTTCGTTTTAGGATAAGAGTTTGTTTCATTTAAACAAAACTATATATATATAGAGAGAGAGAGAGAGTTTGGTTCAAATGAAACAAACTCTTATCCTAAAACGATCTCTTATCCTAAAACGAATGCACTTTGTGTAGTTAGTAGTGCACTTTTCATACTTCAGAGTGCACTTTTTCGCATTTGTACTTTTCGTACTTTTTAGTGCACTTTTCAAATTTTTTTAGTGCACTTTTTCGTAATGCACTTTTTGTATTTTTCAATGCACTTTTGTATGAAAAGTGCATTATAAACTAGAAAAAGTGCATTCGTTTTAGGATAAGAGTTCGTTTTAGAATAAGAGTTTGTTTCATTTGAACCAAACTCTCTCTCTCTATATATATATATTACATTAAGGCATAATTCCGGTGAGGACCACCCTTGTGGTAAGGACTAGACTTAAAATGAGGACTAATCTCAACCATTGGATTTACTCCTTACTATGTATTGAATAGTCAAGATTTTTTCAAAAATTATTTTTAAATTTTTTAAATTTTTTAAATTTTTTAAATTTTTTAAATTTTTTAAATTTTTTAATTTTTTTAAATTTTTTAAATTTTTTAAATTTTTTAAATTTTTAATTTTTATAATTTTTATTTTTATTTTTAAATTTTTTTTTATTTTTTTTATTTTTTATATTTTTTTTAATTTTTTTAATTTTTTTAATTTTTTTAATTTTTTTAATTTTTTTAATTTTTTTAATTTTTTTAATTTTTTTAATTTTTTTAATTTTTTTAATTTTTTTAATTTTCTTAATTTTTTCTTAATTTTTTTAATTTTTTTAATTTTTTTAATTTTTTTAATTTTTTTAATTTTTTTAATTTTTTCTTAATTTTTTATAATTTTTACTAATTTTTTTTAATTTTATTTTTAATTTTATTTAATTTTTCTTAATTTTTTTCATTTTTTTCATTTTTTTCATTTTTTCAATTTTTTTAATTTTTTTAATTTTTTTAATTTTTTTAATTTTTTTAATTTTTTTAATTTTTTTAATTTTTTTAATTTTTTTAATTTTTTTAATTTTTTTAATTTTTTAAAATTTTTTAATTTTATTAATTTTGTATTAATTTTTTATAATTTTTTATAATTTTTTATAATTTTTTATAATTTTTTTTATTTTTTTATTTTTTTATTTTTTTTTATTTTTTTTATTTTTTTAATTTTTTTAAATTTTTTTAATTTTTTTAATTTTTTTAATTTTTTTAATTTTTTTAATTTTTTTAATTTTTTTAATTTTTTTAATTTTTTTAATTTTTTTAATTTTTTTTAATTTTTCAATTTTTTAAAATTTTTAAAATTTTTTAAATTTTTTAAATTTTTTAAATTTTTTAAATTTTTTTAATTTTTTTAATTTTTTAAATTTTTTTAAATTTTTTTAGTTTTTTTAATTTTTTTGTAGCACTCAAATTTTATAAAAAAAATGAACTCAAAGCACATAAAATTGAACTTATCATGGATAAAAAAATGAACTCGTAGAATATGAAAATTGAACTCATTCAATATAGAAAATTGAAGTTCTAACATAAAAACTTTAAATTCTAGTATATAAAAATGAACACGTAGTATATAAAAATTGAACTGCCATATTTCCCTTTTTAAAGCTTTTTAAAAAAAAAGAACACAGGTTTAAAAAAGGAAAAAAAATCAAAAAAATAAATAAAAAATTTTAAAAATCAATTATTTTTTCAGTTATGTGAAAATCGAATTATATGAAAAATGAACTCAAAGCACATAAAAATTGAACTTATCTTGGATAAAAAAATGAACTCGTAGAATATAAAAATTGAACACATACAATATAGAAAATTAAACCCCTAACCTAAAAAATTGAACTTCTAGTGTATAAAAATGAACTCGTAGTACATAAAAATTGAACTATCATATTTAACATTTTTAATTCTATTTTTAAATAAGAAAATCATTTTAAAATGGTAAAAAAAAATTGAAAACAAAAATCATTTATTTTTTAAATATTTTTTATTTATGTGAAAATTGAATTATTTGAAAAATGAACTCAAAGCACATAAAAATTGAACTTATCATCAATTGAAAAATGAACTCATAGACTATACAAATTGAACTCATACAATATAGAAAATTGAACTCCTAACATAAAAATTGAACTTCTAGTGTATAAAAATGAACTTGTAGTATATAAAAATTGAACTGTCATATTTAGTATTTTTAAAGCTTTTTTAAACAAAAAAAAAACAAAATATAAAAAAATAATAAAAAATCTTGACCATCCAATATATAGTGATGAGGTAAATCTAATGGTTGAGATTACTCCTCATTTTAAGCAAAAGATCTTACCACAAGAGTGGTTCTCATCTGAACCAAAACCTATTACATTAATACATTATAAGTTTATAATTTGGGACTTGGTCCAAAAGCCCAAAACCAATGCCAAAGGAAAGTAGTAACCCTAGTTTTATTCTGTCCAATCTCATTCTCATCTCCGCCTCTTGCCTCTTTCCCTTTCTGCGAGATGCAGAGAACGAGAACTGAGAGCCCTAACTTAAGATCTCGTCTTCTCGATCACCACCATTGCCCAAATTGAGTTCTCGCCGGTTTAGAGATGAGTTGATCTGTCCACCTCACGTCGCCGGCTGCCGCGGAGCCCTCTCCAGTCGCCCCCATCGGAAAGAACGACTCGATAGTATCCGCTTGAAAACTTGCGCAATCTGAAAACTTGCGCCTTAAAACTTGAGTTCTCCTCGGATTTTGCGGTCTCTGTTCTTTCTCGACCGATGACAGTTGACACTAGTATGTATGAAGGTTTTTATAATTTTTCACGAATTCTTTTGGCTATTGAGTACTGATGCACTCGAAATCTTTTTGCTATTTCATCTACTATGTCAACTGAATTGCTAATTTTTCACGCCTAGGACAACTCGATCAAGCTGTAGCATTTTTTAGTGGTTGAGCCTTTAAGTTGTAGCATTTTAAATTTTCTTGTGCATGAAATTTTCAGAAATTTGTTGCTCTTTCTAGTTTCTATACACTTTATACATACTAGAGTCCAATACTTGTGCAATCTGATTTTTGCTGAAATGTGATGCTCTTGTAGAAATTTTCTTCTGCTGAAGAGTAATCTGAGTATCTGATGTCTGGTGAAGTTGTTTTATAACTTTTGTTCATACTTGATACTTGTGTATGTTGAAATGTAATGTATTGCTGATATGAATTCTACTATTCTAGATAAGTGAAAAACTGAATATGGCACTTTCTTTCTTCTGGAAATGTGAGATTAATTCATTTAAGTTTTC
Organism: Fallopia convolvulus; assembly: GCA_964016875.1. Lineage (NCBI taxonomy): Eukaryota > Viridiplantae > Streptophyta > Magnoliopsida > Caryophyllales > Polygonaceae > Fallopia > Fallopia convolvulus. Next base: position 46,296,992 of record OZ024720.1, on the reverse strand, counting down.
AATGTGTTGGACCCTTGGACGTGAAGAACGTTGACACTTGGGCAAGCTATACTTATTGTTGGACTTGAATAAAGAAATATTCATGGAATTATCTACCAAATTTTCTTGCAACGTAAGTTGAAGAGGGGTTTATAAGTTACCTTCTTTAACATTTTGACTCTTTTGATTGGCTCTTTTAAGTTATAGCTAATGTTTAGTGTTTTGAATTTGATTAGATGGATACGAGTGAGGCAAATCAGACTCATGACTCTCTTGTTGAAGTTGCAAGTAGAAGTAGAAGACCTCCTGTTAAAAAACCAAGAGAAACAAGAGCAGATTTTTGGGAAGATTTTGTTTCATATACCGAGAATGGATTGAGGAAAGCTACATGCAAGTTCTACGGGGCAGATTATGCATGTGATTCGGGCAGGGCTGTCACCTCAAATCTCTCGAGGCATAGGGCAAAGTGCAAAGAAAATCCAAGGAATCAAGGCGAAGGTACACAAACTCACTTGACTTTAGAAAGTTGTCACGAACCAACATTATTTTTTTACGGGTCAACGGGTTGAGCCGTACACCCGTATACGGGTCGGGTCAGGTCGACCCATTGGACAACCCTACCTTTTAGATTTGTCTTTATAAAATTAAAAAAATATTTGATTTTTTTTGTAGGAAGGAGAGGCGACACTCTCCGGCCTCTCAAGGAGCTATTTTATTAAAAATAAAAAAGTGGGCTAAGTAGTCAGCAAACGGGGGATAGCCCGACCCCTTACATAATTTAAGAGCAGTATATTAATCCCCTCAGGTAGGGCAAGCAATACATGATAACCAAAAGAGTATGAGAAAGCTAAAGACGCGAGGCGATCGACAAAAGTATTCGCCTCTCGGTACACATGTCGAAATCGGATAGTCCAATCCCTACTAATTAAGCCTTGGCATTGTAAAACCAGGCTACATAACGGATGAAACTTTTTAATACTAGAATTAATAAGATTAATAACTAATTGAGAGTCGGATTCCATCATCACCTGCCGAAAGCCCAAATCCCAAGCCATTTGGAGTCCATTTCGCGCTCCCCAAAGCTCCCCCATCGGAACCGAACAAGAACCAATATGATGGACAAACCCACTGATCCATTGGCCTTCTTTGTCACGAAGCACGCCTCCCGCAGCTGACAGCGCCCCTTCTTTGACCGCTCCATTCGTGTTAGGTTTTACCCAATCGTCGGGGGGTTTGGTCCAAGAAATGGCCTGTAAATTTTTTTGATTTGAAATAGAAGGAGTAGGAGTACATGTAGCCTGCTGATATTCCTTAGCCCGGTCCATTATAAACCTTGATTTCTCTTGAGTCACGATGTCATCATTGAAAGCTTTAGCATTACGCCATCGCCATATCCACCATAGCCCCATGGAAAAGAGGGAACGCCACTCAATCGATCCCTCAACCCGGCTGTCAAGGATGTTTTCCCTTAACCAACTAGCAAAAGGTGCTTGAAAGAAAGAGGGATTGGAATTAGAAACCTGAAAACTGATCCAAATACCTCTAACATGGGGGCAATCGCGGAATAAATGAGTATAGGACTCTTCCTTGTTTTGACGGTAAACACATCGGTCCGAGTTTGTGATATGTCTCATATATCTCTTCGCATTTGAAAGAACTCCCCCTTGCTCGCCATCCAAATGAAGCATCGGATCCGTTCAGGGACGCACGGTTGCCATACAGCCTTGTAAAAATTCTCATCAGTTCCCAGACGATTTAAATTACCCTGCAACATGTCGAAACCGGAGCTGACTGAATAGTCATTGTCTGCTGAATATCTCTAACACAGTTGATCGTCCTCATCAAAATTCTCCTCTGAAACAGCAACTGAAGCAAGTTTTAGCAAGATTTCAAACGAGAGCAACGTGACAAGGCAATTCTAGTTCCATCCTTGATCGTTAATCCAGTAGTCACAAACATAGAGGTCTCTCTGCACATGATCAATATTAATCAAAGTGACGTCACAAAGTGGTTGCTCAATAAGCCAAATATCAGTCCAAAATTTTATGGAGCAACCATCTCTGAGTAACCATTTAGCTCCATGGATGATGACAGAAGAAAGACCGGTTTTAATCCCTTTCCAAATATGGGATCTATCAACTGAATCTCCAAGCGCTCTTCCCACATATTTACTCTTAAGAACAGTCGTCCAAAGCTCCCCTTCGCTTGTAACAAAGCGCCATCCATTTTTTCCCAACAAGGAAGTATTCATATCCGTCATAGATCGAATCTCGAGCCGGCCTTGATGTTTGGGCTTGATGATCTCATCCCAAGCGACTTTATATATCCTCTTCCGCTCATTAGTACTTCCCCACAAAAAGGCCCTATTAATTTTGTCAATTTCATTGCAAGTACTTCCAACTCTCGTTCATATAAAATAGATATATTGATCAACAACAAGCGTTTTTCGGTATAGAAAAGGTCCCCGATCGTGTGTGTGGATACCGCTAGAGGAGCAACACTTGGGGCTCTTTGGTGATCAGAAAAAAGGTCTGAATTTGTTATTTGGATTCGCGTTTGAGGTAATCATCTAATCCAATTATTTGTCCTACGTTATCATATTGATCCTTGGTTATTTGGGAAGAAAGTTTTGTTTTTTTCCGCTGCGTTTGCATCCCTAGAATCCAACAAGTACTAGCAGGGAGCAACATTGTAGACATCGTGTAGACAGGTAACGCCATCAGCACCGATTTAACCAGAGTGACTCTCCCTGCAAAGCTGAAGTTTTTCGCCTTCCAACCAGCTAACCGATTGTTGAATTTATCAATAAGGCTAGTATAAGTGTCTTTGTTTACCTTTTTGTGAAGAATCGACAATCTAAGATACCGCCCCAAATCTCTGGTGATTTCAAACCCACTTTCTTCTTTGAGTCTTCTTGCAACAGCCCTATTAGTGTTGGGAGAGAGGAAGATTTTAGACTTTTGAGCACTAACTCTTTGTCCTGAAGCTGCACAAAAAACATCCAAGCACTTCTTGATGATCTGAAATTATTCAACCGAAGCCTCCACAAACAACATTATGTCATCCGCGAAAAAATGTGGGAAAGTGAAGGTCCGCTCCTAGTGAGCTAAATCCACTCGCCCTTATGAACTAAATCCATAATGATGGTGCGAAAAAATATTTGATTTGATTTAAATATTCTCAATTTTATTGAGATTTTTCTCATTTTATTATATACTAGTTGTAACCATCACTACAAGTTACCTAAAGTTAGATCATAGCTCGTACTATATTTACTTGAAGAAATAAATAGTATTTCCATATTCTATCGACTAGAGTCATTTGCAATGTTGACGGAATTCGGCTTAAGTCTTATGTGATGTGGATTAGAACCGTTCCCTTTATTCTATGGGTCTTTATCTCCTTATAACATTATTTATTTGGAGGTTAAATTCTTAATATCAAGGATCAGATCAAGGACGAAATACCCCCTTTGATCATAACTTGGACATTGGATATGATCAAGGATGAAATACTCCGTCTAAACACAACTTGGACATTGGATATGATCAAGGATGAAATACTCCCTCTGATCACAACATGGACGTTCGATACGATCAAGGATGAAATAATCATTCTAATCATAACTTGGATATTGGATACGATCAAGGATGAAATTACCCATTGGATCATGCAAACATCTTTTTGCATTATCCATAGAAGCATTAGTACAACCTCTTTTGAATATATGGGCCTCTAGCCATAAAGACCAGTATTAGTAAAACCTCTTTTGCATTATCCATAGAAGCATTAGCAAAGATACAAATAGTCCAAATACAAGTCTCCATAAAATATGAATACATAAAGGAGACCGTTCCATTCTCCTTAATATTATTCCAATTGGCGGGGATATAAGTTTGGTTTTGACGCCCCACAACAACAAAAGTGTAATTGAATGTTGTAGTAGTCAACATTCAATTACGATTTTGTATGAGTGGGGCCTTCGAGGATGACACTTAGTTGGATGACACTGAGATTGTATCTTTTGGATTTCTAATGTATCTCCTAGGGTCGACGGTATTTCTAGACATGTCTCAACACCAAATCGCTGTTTCATACATAGACCTTGTACTAGATCACGACTAAGTACAAAAGATGTCACAAGGTTCAGTCGCGCTAGCGCATTTGTATAGATCCACGACTTGTTAGATATTTATTTATTTCACCTTGTTACAAGTAAGTGTTTGCTTCTGGATCCTTCCTTTATTACTTTGGCAATTTATATTAATTCAATACTCATATTTTTTATGTTCAATCTTGAACCTTCCAGTACATCAATGAGTTCCGCACCACAGTAAATTCAGAGTGATGTAGCGATTTACCATGGGCTCAATAATGGGGTGATGATAGTACAGTCCAAACTGGACGCAAGTACAAAGCTAAATTTGATTATATGACGGCAAAGAATGTATATATTACTTATAAGTTGTTTTATTATTATTGTTTTTTACAAAATCTGCACCATTCATCTGTAAAAATCTGGTGCTACACATTCCAATTTCTAAATTTATGTAAATGATGGAGTAACTAACATTTTATTTGGATTCGAGTGTTAATGATTCTGGTGCTATACATCCGCAAAAAGATTTTGTTGGGTCCCATATCCCTAGCATTTTAGGAGGCATTTGGTAACTGGGTATCGGGAATGAAAGTATCGGGTTCAGGAATGAAAACCTCATACTTAGTATTTGTTACGGTATTTTTTGTTTTCAAAAGCATACCCTAAATCCAAGAACATATATAAAGTAAAATACTTATAAATTCATTCCAGATTTCATATTTAAACAAACCAAATATTAGATACTCGCATGCCATCTCTTTTTGGTCATCTTCTAGCTCCAACTTTTCCAACTTAGCATAAATCTCATCACCAGTATACACATGATCTCGAGACTTTTAAATGACGAAACTTGCACGGTTCATGGCATCCACAACCTTATGCATAACTGCTTCCATCTTAGTTGAACATGTTTCTCTTTTGCGTCTCCCGACCCCACCTCCAACTTTAGTTTTGGAAGAACTCCCAACGACATCATCAGTTAGACTACTTGGAAGTTGAATGTTCGAAGTATCGTCCTCTATTACATGAGGCTGAGTTGAAGAGGGTGGAAAAGAGTAATCATAACCTTCAATACAAGCATCATTGGTTTCTATCATGTCATAAATTTCATTGATCGTTACATTTCCCTTCATCCACTTGTCTTTCTTTAGCTTCTCCATTGGAGTTTCCACCGAGAAACCCTTGGCTCATCCTCCACCCAAAGCTCTTGTAACATATCATAATTATGAACTGGTTTTGTCTTCCATTGAATTGCTTTGGGATAAACATGCAATATACATTTTTCGAATCAATAATCCTATTGATGGGAAGATGATATTTAGTTAGTTTTGTATTAAGTATAATACAAACCGTACGTATACCATTCCGATTTTGAAAAAAAAAAGGGACACCATGTCACCATCTAAAATAGTCCATATCACAATATGAGTTGTGTACAGATTCAAATATGTACATATATAACATATTTACTTTTAAATGTATGTATTAAATACTTTTCCTAAGAAAAAAAATTAACTATTACAAAATATGTACATATATAGCATTAATTGTACCATCAACGAAAATCAACTATATAAAATACTAACTCAGCTTATAAAGTTGAAGAATGGAGCTTCTTATAATTTATCCTCTTGACAATGTTAGTAGTTCAAAAGAATCAGTTTAAAAGTCCCATCAATTCAACACAAAGCATGAATGCAACAAGATCATACCAAATTACTCAACCCACTATCAGCGTGTTCGAAGCAAACATGAACTAAAAACTAATGTACTTTGCATTTACGCTACACAACAATCAAATGGTATAGTCCTAGTTGTACTTTCTGGCCAAAGCCATTAGAGAAGGGCTCCGAGAATGAGATTCAATGACAAGGAATATGAACAATATGAAGTGGCCACTGAATGAGATTCAAGCTCAACTCAATATCTGTTGAAATATACAAGCAATCGATATCTACCTATTCCCAACCATGGTAAAAAAACAGAAGCGTGAGTGAGGGAAATTATTCTCGAATTTTCTTCAACTCTTCATTTTCATAGTTCTTCGCATTCAATTTCCAATTTAAACCTCCAACCCGTGAAATTGAATTTTCGACACATCCATCAAAAAAACTACACTATCTCACAACAAAATCCAATTGACAGAGAGTAACAGGAGAACCACTGAATTGCACGGAAGGATGATTGAGACTCACCTTCGATCGTGTTGAAGATCTTGATTTCAGTATGCAGCGGAGAAGAATGGCAAGTGAAAGTTGATGGCTGCTGCGTCGAGGCGAGTTTCTCCCAAAATTCCACCAAAATGGAAAGATCGAATATCCCTCCCCTTCCGCTATTATTTCCCCTCCTTTTCTTTTTATTTCTTTCCATTTCTCTCCTTAAAAGGTGAACCAAACAAGGGAAATACATCCCCTATTTACTCCCCTTAAAACCCCTCTTAATGAACCTAACCAAACACATTGTGAAGAGAATTAGAAGGAAAAGAAGGAGAAAAAAAGGTAAGGGGAAGTGGAACTCTCCAATTTGGCAGAATCTGAAGGGAAAGTAAAGTTGAGCCTAAGGTTATCAGTATCGGGATTCTAGGTTGGATCGTTGAGGTCCTTTTGGATCGGATAGCTGAATCGTAAGATCCTACATTATAACTAAAATTATGAAAGGGTAACCTAATAGATTGTATATCTAGTTATATATGAAGTAAGAAAATGATAAACATTATTAATTTGATTATTAAAAATGTTGTAAGATGGACTAGTCAACTATTTTAATGGAAATAATACGCTAAACGTGAATTATTAATAATATATAGTCACAATTGACATTTTATAGGATCTTAAGACTCGTTTGTAGGATCGTTAGAATCGTCTATAGGATCATTAAAATTGTATGTAAAATCAGGATCGGATCAAGTTGTATTCTAAATCATTTAAGATCCTACTCCATAAGATTCTACTTGGGATCGTGGATCGTTTCAAGTGTAATGGATCGTAGGATCGCTAGAATCCTAGAATCGGATCGGGATTCTGATAATTTTGGAGCGAGCCTTTTATAAAAAAAATATTTCTGGTTTTGTTATAAATTTGAGAGAAAAGAGAGATTTATGAGAAGAAAAGCGGTCAGAGTTGTCTTATTAGGTCACCATAGGGGCCTTATATAGAGAATACAATACTTGGGAAATAAGCTAATTCTAAGGTTTTGAAAATCCTATCACATGACATCCCTAACTGCCTCATTAAAAACCTTATATGGAAAACCTAATGGGACAAAACTAAGACTAATGGAAAAAGAGTGCAACAACAATTCTCCTTCTCAACTTGACATTACTTCCTTGCTTGATTGAATTGAACATTCATCCCGCTTTTGATTTGAATCTTGCAGTTTGAAAGCGCTTCGACGATATGTGCTTTGCGTGCCACATTCTCTTCATATATCATTATAGGATCCTTTTCAACTTGAATTTATGAATTGGTAAAAATTCCATTCTTTCGCATTTTCCGAACTTCAAGTCGATATTGTCTCGTCAGAGGCCTTATATGATGATCTGCCTCATTAAAAACCTTTCTTGGAAAAACCCTATGGGATAAAAAACCAAAAGTAAAGGGAAAAAGAGTACAATCATGGAATAATGCTCCCCCTTAGTTAAACATATATTCTTTATGCAATAGATATATGCCATTTATGAACTTTTGTAGAAGATTTAGTACTTCTAGACCAACAATCTTTATTGTATGTGTAAGGAGACAAATAACCCATTGTCACATCAGATGAAATTCTTTATGTAATGAAGCAAGGTATAGTAATGCACCTATTGTACTGAGATATGGTACTTCAAGACCTAATATCTCTTTCATTTTCTGATCAGGGGCAAAAGTCGGTCCTTTTTCCACACTTGGTGATCTTACTGCCATTCGTTTACTTAATATGTGCACTTTAACCACAGTCAATAGGTTCTTTATCCCATTTATTATATGCTCAGACTATAAGCCGAGACAATACTTGGCTCTTTTCATGTAATCATCTGCTCATCGGACCTGTTTTAGAGTTCCAATAATATTCAAATCATCAACATAAACAACTATGATTTCATAAACCAACTATGTTCGTTTTATGAACATTCAAGGACTTATTTGATCACCCACAAATCCTTGTCTTAGTAGATACTCGCTAAAGTGATTATACCACACTTTCTCTAATTGCTTCAATCCATATAGCGATCTTCTAAGCTTAATGGAATACATGTAATGTGGTTTTGATTCAAATGCTTCGGGCATTTTCAATCCTTCTGGGATTTTCATGTATGTGTTGGTATCTAATGACCTAGTTAGATAAGATGTTACCACATCCATGAGTTGCATCTTAAGTTGTTCAACCACTGCTAAAGCAACAAGGAACCTGAGTGTTGTTGCATCCACTACCGTTGAATGCATTTCCATGTAATCCACTCCAGGTTTTTGTGAGAACCCTTGTGTAACCAATTGGACTTTGTATTTGACAAATTCATTACGTTCATTTTAGTTTTGTACGAACACTCACTGATAGCTGACTAGTTTTACACTTTCTAGTGTTGAAACTACATGCCCAAACACACCTCATTTGTTTAATGAATCCAACTCAGCTTGTATAGCTTCTTTCCAGATTTCTCAATCATCTTAATGTCGACGTTCTTCCATGGGTTGGAGATCATTTTCGTCTCCTTCCATGACTGAATAAGCAAAGACATCGTCAATATCTACATCTTCTCAGTACCATCCTACACTGGTACTTACATAATTACTCGAGATTTCCAAATTATTGCTCATGTCATTTTCTGTGCTTTTAGAGTCTTCAGATAGAATCTCTTCGGGAATTCTATCTTCATGTTTACTTCCAGTCAATATATCATCCTTTTGGGATGTTATTGGCTCTTTCCTCTTTCGGGGAATGTATATTTAAAACCAAAATGCCTCTCATGCTTCAAGCGTGCTTATGTGTTTGGAGTTACTTGTATAATCTCCAAATGAGTTGGAATATTTTCAGTTGGTGTTTGTGACTTAATCACTTTCATGGCATTGGTAAATAGCATGAAGCTATACGATCCCCTAAACTTTCGGTTTAGTTATATAATTCACTAAAATCTGGTTTAGCTTTCTTTGGATCGAAAACAACAAGTTGCATCCCACGCAATCTCTTAACTTCTAGTCCCACTTATCTTCTCCCCCTAAAGTTGGGTTTTTCGCCTTTCCAAAGTGTTAATCTTAATACCGAGCAATATATTGATCACGCTTATAAGCTCTAGGTATTTGATAAACAATAAGGACCCAAACCCCTCGTCTAATCCCAACTTTCATTGTTTGGCATTACTTAAAAATCATCCAAGGAGGTGGAGGACATATAAAACATTTAATCTCTTCTAGAGACAAGCTTCAATTAGGAGAATTTTCTATAATCGGTCTGTTCAAGTCGAATTTAATTATCGACATTCACATTTCATGACTCTATTTGATCAACAACTCATCCTAGTCGTGTATTTCATGTATAGCACTTGCCTAACTATCAAATATGACTTCATTATTGACGACTCTACTAGGTCATTTTGTGAATGTATGTGAGAGCTACTCAATGCTCAACTACTACACTAATTTATTTTCATTCCCCTCCTTTTTCAATGGAACAAATGGGTTGAGGCATCTTTCAACATTATATGATAATCCACAATGGTTCACATGGAGATGTGATTGGTCCTCTTATATCACTTGAATTTAGTCAAGGAGAATATGAGACTTTGTATTTACTTGCATATTATACTGGCTTTGCTACTAACTTGCCAAGAGCACAAGTCTTACATATATACAAGGTCACTCTCAAGAAGAGACTTCGGGTCTCTGGATCTTCTGGTCCTATAATGTTCATGCAGATTATTATTTTGATTGAGTGACCGAGTCAATCATGCCCTAAAAATATCTTATTGTCCACTAACTTCTAGTTAGTGATAGTACATTCTTCAATGGGAAACTCTTATAGATTCATCATAACTTTCACATCAAATTTGTCAAGCGCATGATTGTGAAAACTTCTAGTTTTCAAAAAATATTTGGTGTGACACCATTGAAAAATGTCGATGATCCATACTTATGTTTGGGAGCTCATTGACTCAAATCAAATAAACCATTATCTTGATTTCTAACATTAGATGTCTCAAAATGGGTGCATTTAGAACTTTTAATATAGATTAGACCGGTCTCCACACTTATACTCATAAAGTGTGGTTCTTGGACTGATGTTCGATTATGTCATTAATGGGATATCCCTTATCTATATCTCATATGTTCTTCTAGACACTTCTAGACATCAAAATTAAGACATGGCATCCTACCTATAAGTCATAAGCATGACTAACGGCCACATGCATAATATACCGTAACCTCTTTCACACCCTCTTCTAGAGGAGGCATGCTTCCAGCACGCAAGAGGTTGGTCAAACATGACCTTGAACTTCTAGTTCATTCTAGGTAGGTGGTCATTTTGACATAGTTCTGAATATTTTATAGACCCACATTTCTTGTACTGCTTTTAGAGTACATATCACATTTCCTATACTACTTTTGGAGTACATGAATTGGTATGTGATCTCTTAACTCCCCAAGAGCTTATAATAATCTCTAATTATCAAAACTAGTTGAATCCCCGTGATACTCACGGGGTAATTTTACTGAAGATTATATATTATTATGACATACAATATAAAATAATTGTATATAATATCGTAAAAAATATGTAATTTATTAAAAAAATCCTTAAGATTGTGTCCCATATTTTATCAATATATAGATAAAAAATTATATACTTGAAGCCCGAGCCTTGTTAAAAGATAACATAAATTGTTATGCATAAAAAAATTAATATAAAAAGTATTAGATCAAGTTAACATATAGATAAAAAATTATATACTTAGATCCCAAATCTTGTTACAAGATAAAAAATATCAACATATAGATCAAGTTATTATATTATAAAAAATTGGATATATAGAAAGAATTACAAGTAATTATAATATTTATTAATAAAAAACGTAGCATTATTTTATTCAAGGAATGTCACGTGGCGCAATTTTTTCAACAGACATGGTTTCTATTTTATAATGTATTAGGTAGATCTGAATCTTCAGGCTTGTATGCAGTTGATGATATTAGTTATCATAAACGCTTGGCACAATTCTACCGGAATTTGAAGCGCTGCATAATTCTCTCAAACATCTCATTTGTCAACTTCAATTGACAATGAATAAATTATCTCTTGAACCATTTGTCATCTACTTGGGAGATGATGTATTTATCTACTTACAAAGATGAATTCTTCTCATCACTTACTACAAGAAGTAATGAGTTGTGTATTCAAATCCACTTCTAGGGATAATATTCTTATATATTGATTAATCATCTACTTCAAGAGAAGATAATTGCCTCCAAAATTTTATCATCTTCTTTAGGAAGTCATATGTTCAATCATTACTCACTCCAGGGAGTAACGAGATTTATTATTTCATCTATTCGGAGATGATTTCAAATTGTCTCGATTAGGACAAATTTCGTATATGCATCCACTTTAGGAGATGCCAATTTTTCCATTAACTTTAAGAATAGTAAAAGCACATATAAACAATAACATAAATAGTTAAATTGAGAAACATAAATTAAGAAATAAAATAAAATAAAATATTTTCAACTTTTAGTGACAAACACTAGTTAATCATGAAGTCTTTTAGGTATTTCAATCACACAATTCAGGATGTTATATTCATGAGGCTTCTCAATCACATACTTCAAGATGTAATATAGACTTTTATTACCTTCTTTAGGAGATAATATTTATCATATACATAAACCTTATCATCTACTTCTGGAGATGATTTTTTTTTCTTTACTTTGACTTAGGTTTCATTACTCACACTAAGGGCTCAAGGAGTAGAAACTTTTATTGTCATCCACTTCGGGAGATAAATTCAATTTCTTCATCCACTTCTGGAGATGTACATTATCACTTCATAGATAATATTGTATTATAAATTCAATTCTTCAAGATGAAATAATCATGTCATAATTTAATATAGATGAAAATAATAAATAAATGCATAACATACGAACAATTAAATAAATAATATAATTAAATAAATAAAATAGTTCATTCACTTCAGGGAATGAGGATTATCATTTTAGGGATAATTTTATTTGTAAATTCAACTCTTCAGGTGAAATAATTATCGCTTCAGGGATAATTTTATTTGTAAAATTCAACTCTTCAAGATGAAATAATTATCACTTTAGGATAATACAATGGTGTTCCAATCACTTCAGGGAATGGAAATAATCAATTAAGGGATTATATATTGATGTTTCATTCACTTCAGGGTAATGAATATTATGAAAAAATTATCGATTTGGGGATAATATTATCTTTATAGGTTCATATAATTTGTCTCATCATGGACAAATTTGTTTATGTAGGGGATGTACCATATTTCTATATTAATTATAGATAACAATTTACTTTATAATTGAATCAATAAGCTTGTAATGGGAAGAATGAATAAAATAACATGTATGATAAAAATTAAAGGCAAAATACATAAACGACACCCTTTACTTGTGTCAATTAGTCACTTGGCCTCCTTTACTTTGGCCCTATTCGATTGAACCCTTGTAGTTGCACTTCGGGACCTATTGAACCCCTAATGAACCACTTATCCCAGCTTATTTTAGGAGTGTGATGCACGCGCGATGATGTTTTATATTGTGTTGCCACAATGGCGATGACATGGATGTCATGTCATCTGGACCCTTTAATAAAAAAAAAAAATCACCTTGTTTACCCCATTTATTATAGAAACCAATTCACCCTAATTTCATCTATCTCACACAATCGAAAGGGGCGAAATTTGAAAAGCCCTAATCCGATGAAGTTCAAGCAAAATGGTCTAAGTTGGCGATGTTGTGAAGAAAGAGGAGGGAAACTCGTTGCTACATGTACGAAATCTTCAAGGTTAGTTGTGGCTATCCATCTATACATAGGGTTAGTTGTTTGAATTTAGGAAAATTGTAGTTTGCAATCTTATGAACATGAAATTGGTATTTTAGGGTTCTGTTGTATTTGTTTAGGGTGCGAATTTTATAGTTTGGACTTGCATTGTTGTAGGACACGTGATGGCAAGGGTTAACGTTGTGTGGCACCATGGGGGCAGGTTTGTGGATAGTCCACAACCAGCTTATGTTAAAGACAAGGCTAGGGCATTCAATGACATGGATACAAATGTGATGAGTGAATTTGAATTGGACTGGTACGTCAAAAATTTAGTATATACTGCATATGAGGGGATATACTACAAGGGATTGAATGAGGGATGCTTTAGGAGAATGAATGATAAGGAATTTGTGGAATTTGCAAGCACCCTTAAAGATGGGGATGAAGTGAATTTCTACATCAACCATGGCCTTGATACAGCTATTAATGATGAATATGGTGGAGATGTTGAATTTAGTGGAAATGCTAAATATAGTTAGGATTTCTCTGAGTGTGGTGATGATTTCTCTGAGCCTGGTGAATATGATGAAGGTTGGGAGGATGACGGTGATGACATTGATTATAATGGGGGGGTGATGATACAGAGAACTTGACAATAGAGGTGAGTGATGACAGTGAAGTAGATGCTGAATTGAGGGCACTAAAAGAGGAAGCTAGAGGGAGTAGGGCCAGAAAGAAGACTCACAAGGAAAATTTTCATGAAGTTGATGTCAATCTAGGTGAGGTGGGTCCAGATGAAGGATATGCACATTGGGGTGAGGAACCACATGATTACGTTGGAAAGATAGGTGGATATGAGCCATTTTATGCTAGTGATTCTGACTATAAAATTGAGGCTGAGGCATCTGATGATGGGGAAAGAGGCAATAGACAGGTGAAAAGGAGTAGTAGTAGACATGTTGCTTAAGACCCTAAACTTGTGTGCCCAAAGTGGGAGGTTGGTATGGTATTTGAGAGTGTGCAACAATTTAGGGATGTAGTGGCCAAGTATGGTGTCTATATGGGTGTAAAGTTGAAGTTGAGGCCTAATGAAACTCGTAGGGTCATAGTGTCATGTAAACATGAGGGATGCATCTGGAAGTTACATGCAAGTCTTAAGGGAGGAACTAAGAACTTCAAGATCAAGAAATATAGGCCCAAACATAGTTGTTAGAGGTACAACACTAATAGACTTTGCAACTCCAAGTTTCTTGCCATCTATTTTGAGAGCAGAATCATCTCCCAACAGTGTCATGTAAACATGAGGGTTGCAAATGGAGGTTACATGCAAGTCTTGAGGGAGGAACTAAGAACTTTAAGATCAAGACATATAGGCCCAAACATAGCTGTCGGAGGTACAACACTAATAGACTTTGCAACTCCAAGTTTCTTGCCAGCTATATTGAGAGCAGAATCATATCCCAACCATCAATAAAGTTGTGGGAGATTCAAGACCTATGTAAGAAGGAGTTGAAGTTGTATGTGGGAGTTTCCATTTGTAGGAGAGTTAAGACTAGGATTTTAGCAAAGTTTATGGGTGACTACAAGGAAGAGTATGCAAGGCTTCATGATTATGTTGGTGAGATCAATAGAAGTAACCTAGGTTCTACATGTTTACTAATTGTAGACCACAATATTCAACCCGAAAAGAAGGAATTTAAGAGATTGTATGTGTGTTTCAAGGGTTTGAAAGAAGGGTAAGCAAGGGTGTAGGACACTAATTGGACTTGATGCTTGCTTTTTAAAAGGGCCAGTGAAGGGTCAGTTGTTTGTAGATGTAGGCAAGGAAGGAAATGGACAAATGTTTCCAATTGCATGGGAGGTGACATCTCAAGAATCAAATAGTACATGGACGAAATTTGTAAAGATCCTACAATCAGATCTAGACCTTGACAAAGGAGAAGGACTTATCATCATGTCTAACATGCACTTTGTAAGTATTGTGCCAATTGTTTCCAATTTTCTTGCTTTAAATTATAGAGTTTATTGGTGACATTAACCTTATTTCTTTCCAATTGCAGGGACTTAGATCTCCAGTGAGAAATGAATTGCCAGAAGTTGAGCATAGGTTCTATGCAAGGCACATATATGCTAATTGGGCAAAGACTGGGAGAGGCACTGAAAAAAGGCACAAATTCTTGGCATGTGTCCGGTAAACATTCCAAGTTCAATTCAATGACAACATGGATGAACTGGGTAAGTTAGGAGATGCTACAATTGTTGAGGACTGTCTAGAATATGGCAATGAAAACTTTTACAATGCTTTTTTAGGATTGGTGTGCAATGTAATGTGTGTGAGAACACATGTGTGAGACATTCAATAGTTGGATAGTGACAGCAAGGCATAAGGCAATTATTTCCATGCTTGAGGACATTAGGAAACAAGTTATGGACAAGATTAGAAAAATGAACCACGTTTCCACCACATGGATACATAGGTGATATTGCACCAATGGCATTGCTTAGATTGGAGAAGAACAAAGAGAGAGCAATGCAGTGCAATATGTTGTGGAATGGGGATAGGGGCTTTGAGATTCAAAATGATGATTATGGTCATACAGTAGACTTAAGGCTTAACACTTGTACTTGTAGAAGCTGGCAACTCAAAGGTATTCCTTGTGCACATGTTATATGTGCTATGAACCACCTAAAAATCAATCACGATGACCATGTGGTTCATTGGCACCAGAAATAGACTTATTTGAGAGCTTATGCCTAGCCTATTCAACATGTCTTGGGCATGAAATGTGGCCCCCATCTAATCACCCACCAGTTGTGCCACCTGAGATTAGAAAGAAGAGAGGAAGGAAGAAGATAATTAGGAGGAAACCAAGGGATGAGCCGAAGAAGGTTGGGAAGTTGTCAAGGAGGGGAGCTGTTGTGACCTATTTTGTTTGCATGCTTGAAGGGCATAACAAAAGGGGTTGCCCTAAGCAAAAAAGACTATTAAGGGGCCATACTAATTTTGGTGGCAATTTTGGAGCATCAAGGGGCCATACCAATTCTGGTGGCAATTCTGGAGCAACAATGAGGCATACCGATTCTGGTGGTAATTCTAGAGCAACAAGGAGGCAACACAATCATGGTGGACAAGGCAGTTCTGGTGGCCAGGTTTGATTGCAATTCTTTCTTCCAACCCTAAATCTTCTTATCATTCTACTTAATTATTTTCTTGTAATCTTCTTATATTTGACAAGCTAGTGGGAAAAGAACTTAATGTGACAGTGAAGGAGTCATAACATCTCAGAAAATGGGAAGAATGGTGGGGGCTAGTGTCTACATCAACTCTACAACTAGCTTGACTATATTGAATGTAAGTACCTTATTGTGGTTCTTGTACTCTTATTTATTTTGCTTTGGTACAACTAGTTAAAATGAGGCTATCATTTGTATTATACAACCAGGGCATGCAACAAGCAGGATATTGAGGTGTCCAAAGCCCGCAAAACATGGTTGTGAAGGTGTGAATCTTGAAAGTAAGAGCAAGGGTTTGAAGTGGAAAGGCAACCCAACTATCACAATAAGGCAGCTATCACAACAAGGCAACCTAGTGACCCAGCCAATGCAACATCCATTCAGTAGCCAAACAAGCTCAAACAGACCCTAGGCATCAAGTTGGTGATTAAGAATGAACTTGTCGAAGCATAGTATAAATAGTTAGGACTAAGGATGTCTCATTTTGCACATATTGTAAGAACATCCACCTTTCGAACTAGTTACTAGTTTGCCACCACATGTGGGACAATGAAGTTGTTTGGCTTTTGTATTATCACTATCAGAACAGCTAGCTCAGATTGAGCATATTGTCAAACTCTTGTTGGTTATGGTATAAATGAAGTTGGAACTAGAAGGACGTTGTTTGTGTTATATTGTTGTCGGTGTGCTTTTGTTAGAGTTTGTTGTTGTCCACCAATTGCTGGTGTCAATATGTTGATTTGTCGTCGACTGAAAATAAGAAAATATGTGAACTTGCCAAACATAAGTGATTTGAAACAACTGTTGCACATTACACATTAGAAGATGATACAACTGTTGCACATTACACATATGAACTTGTCACACCCACAACTACATTCCAACCTAAGAGAACTACATTCCAACCTAAGACAGCCACCTTCCAAAATAAGACAACCTAAGATATCCATCATTTATCATATGATAGGATGAATTTTAGATAGTGAACCACTGCAATCAATACAAGAATGACCAAAAGCACATTAGCCCGACGCCTAGCGTTATCCGTCTCTGCTTCTTTCTCCTTGATCCTTCGAAGTAGACCTGCAATAACATGGCTAGCATGTTCCGGCAATGGATGATTAGCCCATCTAAAGAAACCACATGCCCCTACTCCCTATAACCAAATCCACATTCAATTAATAAGCACATATTGCAAGCAATTTGTTCAAATTCAGAACCATAACCCTAGAATTGCAAAAATTAGGGTTTTTCAAAATTTCCTTCAATTACACTTAACCCATAATTTGGCCAGCCAAAGAAGCGCCTCACTGGATTTGTTAACATCCATAAATGTTTCATCACGGCTACAACTCCAAACATGCACGCCGGAAACACAAATTGGTGTCGTCCATCTGTCCAAGAAAAGTCGTTGGATAAAGATGACGCCATGAAATCACTAATGGAGGATTCGACGTTGGGTGTTCAATCGAAGCTCGAAGAAGACACCAATTGGGAAGGAAGAGGGCAAGTTGGAGGAGAGGAGAAAACGTAGAGCAGAACAATTGTGGAAGAAGAATTGCAATTTAAATCCCCTATTTCAAATATAAAACAATTTTTACAAGCTTCTTATTTCCACTTCAGCAAGATACATCTCCCACATTAAGACCTCATTCGCTCCACAGAGTTTGATAAGCACGCTATTTGCCAAATCAATGACTAGTGTTCAATAGGTGTCGAAGTGCAACTATAGGGGTTCAAGCGAGTAGGGACAAAGTATAGGGGCCAAGTGACTAATTCGAACAAGTTCGGGGGGGCGTTATGTATTTTGCCCAAAATTAAATGCGTACGTGAAATACCATGTACAACAGATCGCAACATATAAAAAAATAAAGATTAAAGATCGAATATTGAACATCGAAAAAAATTTATATGAGATATATAATCATGTGACATTGAACCAAATTTCGTGAACATCAAACATCGAAAATTAATATAACGAACATAAAAACGAATGATTCAATCATGAAGCATGTTTTCAAATAAATACGGAACATTAATTATGACAAATAAATACAAAAAGGGTAATCTATTTGGCACCCACTATAGTTTTACCTACCCAAATCCCACTCTACCCTACCCTTATATAAAATAAAATTCACAATTTACCCCCATGTCATTCTCACTCTCATTCTCTCCCACTCTCATTTTCTCCCACTCAAAGATTTTACAAAATCCACTCTCAAATCTACATATTTCACTCAATTTCTCGAATTTAAGGCTTGAAGATTCATCAAATCAATTGTTAAGAGGTATTTATCTTCCATTTTCATTCAAATTCAATGGAAATTTCTTTCATGTTAAACTTTTAGGGTTTAGATATAATTTGTTTGATTTTGTTTAGATCTTGACAAATCTACGCTTTATTATTGATTTTAATACGAAATTAGGATATATGGATTAATTCTAGTACCAAAAACAAGTAGAAATGGCCATGGATGCTCGACCTGTGAATGCGTAGGTGCGACGTGAGGTTGAAGACGATGCCATGGTCGTGACGGCCATGGCGTCCTTGTCCGTCACGTCCAGAACGGCCGCAAATGCCAACAACTGATGCCATTTCCCTTTTTCGTCGTTCGATTTATATTTCGGTATTACAGATATCAAGATTCTTAGAGACCAGTATAGAGACCTCGAGGTCTGCTCGTCTTTTTCATCGCACCCAGCAGATTGAGTAGTAGAGAGTTGCAGGTGCGCCGACTTTGGAGCTGCAGTTGTCCTCGGTTGCGCCGCAAGTCCCGTCGGTCTTGGGGGTCCAACCGTCAGCTCATCGCTTACGGATGGGTCCTTGATGAGTCTTATTTGAGGTGCGCCGGCTCCAAAGCTGCCGTTGGCCCTGGTTGCACCGTATTTCTCGTCGGTCTTGGGGGTCCAGTCACTGGCTCATCGTTTTCGGAGGGGTCCTTGACGAGTCTTATTTGATTCATCATAAGAGGAGGTGGGGATCACCTCATGTACCTCGGGTCTGTCAACAGCGATACCTACTCCCACCGTACCGAGCACCCGAGGAGGAGGCCGAGCAGTACCGCATTCTCGGCGTGGTTGATGGGTTGACAGAGGTGATGTAGACCCAACATCGGCTCCGACCGGGGGTACTAGGCGTAGTAGGAGACACCTCCGACCAAGTGAGCATCGGATCGAGCCATTTCTCACCCATCTTGCAACAGGAGGCCCAAAAATCCCGGAGTTGTTGTTGGGCTTCTAGGAGCATGTATCCCACCACATTTACGTTGTCACAATAAGTCAATTATTTATAATATATGATAATTACGTGTGGTATTTATATTTGAAATTGAAATTAAAATATCTTATGTGCGTTAATGTATTACATGAGGGTCCTCTAGGACCTTTGAAGTATTAGTTTCGACATACACAGCTTACAAAGTGGTTACATTCGGGAGATGGCGACTGGATAGATATTGAATGGGCAA
The DNA here is from genome assembly GCA_964016875.1 of Fallopia convolvulus. Taxonomy (NCBI): domain Eukaryota; kingdom Viridiplantae; phylum Streptophyta; class Magnoliopsida; order Caryophyllales; family Polygonaceae; genus Fallopia; species Fallopia convolvulus. Next base: position 46,277,219 of record OZ024720.1, on the reverse strand, counting down.
GCGTGCTTGCCTATCTGCAGAGTATTATGCAACATCATATTCATATTGGCCTTATAGAGACATTTATTAAGCGATGACATCTAGAGATTAGTTCTTTTCATATGCCATGGGGATGACGACTACGCAGCATGATGTGGCGCTCATCCTCGGCCTTACAATTGACGGCGATGTAGTTGTGCCAGATGGAGCTGGAGGAGGTTCTTAGAGATCTTGATTCACAAATTTCTTTCAGATGAATGATGGTTGTATGAGTCGCCCATATTACGATAAGGGCGGAGTTGCACATACACATCTCATGGAATATTGCATGGACTTGAGGAACGACCTTGATCCTGTAGGTTTTGGGTTTCTACTATATTTGATAGGGTCGATGATTTGTCCTGACAAGTCTCAACACCGAATCCCTATCACATAGTTGGACCTTGTACATGATCACAATGAGGTATAGAGCACGTCTTGGGCTTCTGCTGCACTAGCCCATTTGTATAGGAACCTTGGTGAGTGCATGAAGGTTGGGGCTAGAGTGCCTTCTATGTGTTACACGCTATTACAGGTAATTGATCGGACATAATTTTGTCGTTTTCTTATTTTGGCTAATATTATCAACCGCACTTGCTCATAATGTTTTTTTTATAGTCTTGGATCTTCATGTACTTTCCAACATTTCATCCCGCCGGGATGCCATTAGATTAGGGATCGACATGGGCTGAGAGGTGGGGAGATGGTGGTAAAATGCAGGCTAGACCTAACTACAGAGCAGAGCTTGATGCTATGACAGCGACGGATGTGAGTACACTCTTTACTAGTTGTATTTAGAGTTATTTTTCCAAAAGGACTTCATTTATAATGCAAAATTGAATTAGGTGTATTGGATGTCATATGGGGATTTGGATTTTACCAATGCATATGTGTCGTCTTGTTTTCATTGCCTGCTATCATTTATGGCTATATCAGAGCCATACATGCTAGATCGATGTGCTAGGTAGTATGGGAGTGTGTAGAGGATACCAACATGGGTCATTATGCCAAAGACTGCCATCCGACTTGCAGAGTTGGCGAGGTATTAAGTAGAGTTCGACTCAGCCACTTGGGTTTAAGTGCTAGGAACTTGCATCGCATCAGCTTAGGCACGATGGGTTATCCAATGACTAGCGATCTGTCCGAGTGTGTTGAGGACTACATGGATTGGTTCTTGCCACGTACACACGTACGTGTTAGTCGGCCCGTCACGATTGTTGAGGAGGTATAATTTTGGATAGTTTAGCTTTGTTACATACTTATTTTTTAGCTAACAATTATTTTGTTATATATGTAGTGCATGCAACAAGCATTGGGTTATCTTACACCATGGGCGACATATGTAGGTGTGCACCCACTAGAGATCCAGGATGCCATCAGGAGATCTATTCAAGTCATGGGTGGACGGGTGCATGGATATGGTGATGGAGATGATGTGGACAATGATGATGAAGATACGTAGTTCTTATGATATGGATTTATGTTTTGATATTTTAGTTTTGATGATTATGCTCAAGGGCGTGTTTCAGTTTTTCCCAAAAAGTCCTTTTTTACAATACAAGGTTTTTTTAGGTGAAAGGGCGTTTTTGTCATTTCTGAGCAACAATTAATTTTTAGCCACAAAAGTCACTTTCCCTTTCCCTCCTCTCAAACACTTCCCAACCTTCCCAACGCTCTTCTGAATGGACATGTGAGAGCAAACGAGCGAGTATCTACGCCTCCGAGGACGAGAGATTTTACGGAGGAGGGCTACGGCGGAGAAGATTCCGGCATCGGGGAAGATTTCTGGAGTGGTTCTAAGGAGGAGGAGGGATATTGACGCCCAAGATCTACGACGGAGGAAGAATCTGGCACCGGGGAAGATTTGGGCGTGAACACTTCAATCAAGGTAAGAATCTCACATCCACCTTTGATTGTCTGTCAAATATGTAGTATGTACTGAAATTCGTACATAGTAAGATTTGGGCGTGAACATTGGATGCTTGAATTTCTTTGCTAGGGTTTATTTGTACATAGATCTTAGAATGATGCTTAAATTCGTACATAGCTAGGGTAATTTTTTGTTGTTTGAATGATGATCCAATCCCTTGTTGATCAATTGTGAACGTAGGGTTAGCTAAATTTAGGTTTCATCTTTGCCCCTCTCCATATCATTCTTGTGCGTTTTGAGCTATTTTGCTTCTATTTTGATTGTGTTTTGGTTAAGCTCAATGCTTCTGTTTTGAATTCTTGTGCGTTTTGTGCTGTTTTATCTTCCTTTTGTTGGTGTTGTATTGGGATTGTTTGGGATTGCAAGTTTGCATTAGTGGTTTGATGGCATCGGCATCGGCATCACCTGCAAAAAAGCAGCGCCAAAACCCGCCTTATCCATGGACGGACGATCGAAAGAGGGTCTTCTTGCAAATAATTGTTTAATGGAAGGCCACACATGGATAAACTGCATCCTACAAGTGGCCTGAGATTGTCGCACAATACAATAACGCAACGAACCCGCCGGCAACCCAATTTGTCCTTAGTAACAAGATCAATAGTATGAAGATCGAATATTCAAATTGGAAATCTCTAGTGCGAAGTCAAACGGGTCTAGGCGTAGATCCTGAAACCGGTCTCATCATTGCTGATACAAATTGGTGGAGCCTAAGAAAAAAGGTATAAGATTTCACAAATTTGGTACTCATGTTCTCTGACCTAATTCATGAATGAGTTGTCTTCAGTTTTGTTTATAAGAATGAGTTGTCTGAAAGAGTTCTTTTTTTTAGCATGAATGAGTTCTTTTTTATTCCTATGGTGAACAGACTTGTGACTGATATTTTATAAGAATTTTGTACATTTGTATATGTTGTTACACCTTTGTAATTGTCTGAACGTCACGCGGGAGAAATCACCCCTCCTTAAGTTCAGAGATGTGGGTATCCCCAGGGATGTGGAGGACATGTACATGCAAATATTTGATGGGGTCACGACCACAGGGGAGCACCTAGATATGCTTAGGATGGGCATTCGGGCTCAGGCCGGTCCGGATACAAAGGCTGATCCTACAATTGAGGGTCGCGGTGACTCAGATGAGGATTCTTATATCCCTCCAAACCCTGAGGCAGCTGAGGGCATTTGTGGTTCAACTCCACCAGTCGTCCCTTCCCAAAACCCTCACGTACTTGATTCCGTGCATGCTGCTTCTGCGTCTCGTAATCAAACAACCCCTTCCGCGGCATAATCAAAGAAGCGAAAGACGTATCTCCAATCACACGAGGAAGCAACCCAAAACATCTCAGCAATGCGGACTGCTACAGATGAGTTCCTGGCTATGGCAAGGTCGTACAGACCACCGACGACGATGACCTCACACATGCAGCCAGTTCAAGATGATGTACCACCTTTGGAGCAGGCAATGGCCGAGATTCTTCGACTACAACTTGATGGAACTATTCAGGATGATCGGCCTTTTGTGGGGTGGGCTACAACCCACAGTGGAGATAGGGGAAAAGGCAATTGTTCATGGCGTGCCCAACTGATTTCTACAAGGCTGCATATCTAGAGCATAATTACAATGCTTCTAAGGGAAATATGTAATGGCAGGGGTTTGATTATAGTTTAGTTTCAGTCAAAGATGATGGGTTTGGAGGATGTTAGGTTGTATTTGTGTTGAGTCAAAAAATTCAGATCATGTTTAGGTTCTTATTTGTCTTGCGTCTGATTGGTGTTGGTTGTTAGGTAGTGTTTGTGTTGAGTGGATTTTTTAATAAGGCAGATTTCGAGTACAATGTAAGGATTGTGATGTGTTTCATGTTATGTGTTTCATGTTATACATTTATTTGGCATATGTGATAGTATTATTTGTGGAATTTGTTTTACAAGTATCCATTACATGTTTCTAATATATGTATATATTTGTTCCTATGTGAATCCAAGGGCATTCTGTTTTGAAATAAAAGTTCATGGATTCAAACCATCATGCACAAGGGGCTGCTTCAACAAATTATCCCCTATGGTATGACTTTTTTATGCGTCGAGGGGTCCCACATTCTTAGCGAATATGTCCACAACAACTGCTAATAGTTGGGACAACTTCCCGGAGATGGCTCCACAAGGCTATTGGGAAAATTTGCTTCCAAATACCGGTTCTCCATTTCTGGCACGCACTTTGGCAGGAGCAGCAGATGTATGTCGTAACTTCTTCAGGATGGATGCCCATGTTGTTGAAGCTCTTGCTGAGGAGTTAGAGAACAATCATGGCCTTAAGGGATCAATTTGAGAAAGTGGCCATATTCTTATTTATTGTGGCTTGTCTTACAAATCGAGATGTACAAGGAGTTTTCAATCGATCGACATCCACAATTAGTAACTTATTTCACCAAGTATTAAAAAAAATTGTGGGTCGGGATACAGGCTTTGATCGGCTTGTATCATCCATGATCTGCCCCCAAGATCCGTCATTTGCCACCCCAGAATCTTTATAGAGGGGTTCAAGATACTTCCCGCATTTTTAGGTTTTTGACCAAATCCGTTGTTTAAACTGTTTCCGTTGTAAATTTAAATAATGTCTAATTTATATTCTCATTCTTGTAAACATAATGCAGAACTGTGTCGGGGCAATTGATGGAACACATCTATCTGCACACGTGTCTGAAACTCAAGCCCCTAGTTATCGTAACAAAAAAGGTTGGTGCTCGTTCAATGCCATGTCAACTTGTGAATTTGATCTTCGATTCACATACGTGGCAGTTGGCTTCGAGGGATCGGCTCACGACGCAAGGGTCTTAAATACAGTGCTTGATAATTACAGGGATAAGTTCCCATTTCCTCCCACAGGCAAATACTACGTGGCTGACAAAGGATATCCAGATAGAGTAGGGTTCCTAACGCCATATTCTGATGGTCGCTATCACTTAAGCGAGTTCAGAACAGCTCCCACCTATGTGCATGAGCTATTTAACAAGGCACATTCATCATTGCGAAGCTGCGTGGAACGAAGCTTTGGGATATTAAAGGGAAAGTTTAGGATTTTGAGTCGGATGTTGTCATACCCATTGCAAACACAGATTGACATTACGATGGCATGCTTCTGCATTCACAGTTTCATTCGCAGTATAGACAGAGATGACAATGATTTTCTACGAGCAGCAAGGAATTTACCTCTACAAGTGCAAAGGAATGCAGGCGGGGAAGTTGAAGTGGAGCCGGAACAACCAAATGACCAAGCGGTGCCTCCAGAAGAGATGGAACCAGTGGATCAACGCCTCTACATGGCATCTGTGAGGGACAACATTGCAGCGTCGCTAAGTAACAACCATACTGATGGAATTCGTCGTCGTTAGTGATATGGAATCTGTGTTCTTATGCAATGTAGTTATCATCATGTAATCCTATGTGTTAAAGGCTGCACTACACCAACATTGTATGCTTGTATGGCCTCTTTTTTGTAAAGAACATGTCTTATTATGTATTAAAAGCCTCTCCGTAATGGCTTCTACATCTACAAAATGACATTTGTCTCATGTATTGTTGCTATGTTTTCTTAGCAATATGTAGTAGGACAGGAAAAAATATAAAGAATTTCATAAGCACTTTTATAGCAAGCATGACAAAAACAAAAAAATCAACAATGGGTAATGTATAATCTGTCAACTTTTCTTATTATTAATGAATGAAAATTGCAGGCACAAATATACACCAACAACATATCCGCTTACAAAACAAAGCAAGATGCTCCCCATATGAGCCATTCAAACAACCTGGTTACAATGAATAGATCCAAATAGCAAATTTACAATGCATATATCCAAACAACCTGGTTGCACAAATAGTTTATTGCTCCAACATCTCCAAACAGACCCAAATAAACAAATTAAAACCAACATCCTCGACATCTTGGTGCATTTACATAGCAGCAACATCCCAAGGGCAGCAAACAAAAGAGCAATAGCAAGTAATTTCTCCTCTGATCAAACAAAAGTCGTTTTTTCCTTGTGTGGATATTCTGCACGCAATTTTCCAACATAAGAATGCCATATTTCATCTTTCCAATCGAGGTAATCAAACAATGAATACACACTAATTTAAATAGAAGATTACGCAAAAAAAGAAGAAGAAGGAAACCAAGACAGATTTGTCTGCCAAAAGCTCCTTGTTTCTTCCTTCTCAGGCTGGCAAAGGAGAAAGTAGAAGTTGTCATAACGTTTTCTGGATAAGCAAAGATCTGTCATGTCATCTTCATCCTCTAGGATTTGGCTGTTCAAGCTCATCTATAATATGGAAGATCACCAGTCAAAGAAAAACATTGTATGAGCAAAAAGAATATGAAATAAAAAATGAAGTCCATGGTGAAAGAATTCTAAAGCGTATATACCTTCTTAATCCGATTCAGCAACCTTTTGTCATTGCACTCTTCAATTTAAGGGTTAATTTTGCAAAATTGATCTTAAAAGAGTGGATCAATTTAGGTAATCTGTCCATACTCAACTGGATTCTCTAAAAATAATGTAGATGAACAATTAACTCTTTACCAAAATACACGATCAATCAAATAGTTCAGATGCTATATATAATCAATCAATTACAAGCAAATCTTAATTTCGAACTGGTTTTAAGGGTTCAATTTGACAAACACTGGGGCCTAACCTGATTTTAATTTCACCCAGATGCGGAATCCAAACCATGGATTTAGGGCATGGAGATGGAGAGGGCTTCGCTGCGTCAAATTGGGGAGAAAGTAGCAGGCTGGAACGGAAGCATAAACAGATAAAGATAAAGATAATCAGGACGAAATGAGTGAGCGACGAAATCAGGATAAAGAATTTGAATGCTTCACCGAAAACGTCGACAAATTTTCTCAACCTTGTCATCGACAAATTCATCTCGAAAATTGGGCGGGGTAATTGAGGGGACGGTAGAGATCAATGGAGTTTCTAACTTCATCTAGAAGAGGGAGATTATGGTCGATCAAAAACATGGCGATGGAGAGTAGTACCCGGCGGTGGTTGCAGTGACGGGGGAGAATGGGGGTTATAAACAAAGGCCTTGAGAGATGCTTCAATTTTCTTTTTTCATAATTATCTCAAAAATTAACGTGTAAAAGTGTTTGTCGCCCCAAAAGGAAATTTGCCTACAAAAAGCCTTTTTGGCCCACTACAAGAACACGCCCCAAATATGTAATTCTAATTATGTAGGATTATGATTATGCTCGGATATGAATTTATATTATGTAGGATTATAATTATGCTCGAATATGGATTTATATAATGCTCGGATTATGTAGGATTATGATTATGCTTGGATATGGATTCAAACTAAGTAGAAACTTCAAACTAATATTACATCTTCAGATCATAGTTGGAATCAAACTAATTGGAAGAAACTAGGTCCATTAAAATGAGGTGATCATCATTGGGAGCAAATTTGTATTTGTTGAGTCGTTGGAGCAACTAAAGAAGAATGCTAAATGCGGCTGTGTCACAATTATGTCTCCACATTGAAACTACAGGTGGTAGTGGACAATCATCAAGGAAGAACACCTGCAAAAAAAAAAGAATTGACACATTAATCGACAAATAGCTCGAAATAGTTAAAGAAAGTCAATAACTTACTGACTCAAAATGTGCACAAACTGTCTCGAAGAAAATAAAGATGACCCCATTCTCTAAGGTCCTATTCCAATTGGGATGGGGACATTTAAGGGAAGATAAGTTTGGTGTTCTCGCCCCACAACAACAAAGGCGCAATTGTATGTTGTAGAAACCAAATTCCCCATATTTTGAAGGCTAAACCACCTCTCCTGGGGGCGAAACCTAGACTATCCTAATCTAGCTTGTGGGACATTTTTATAGACGTATAATGAAGGAAAGTGCGGTCAAATATCTCGGCATGCTCAAGTATTGTCATCATCATCTGAGTCTGGGTGTCGCGCCATCTTTCTTGACCGAGCCTTAGAGATTCTACAACGGAAATGAACCCACAATTTCCATCAGCAACAATCGCACAATGATCCCTAAAGAAGTCCTTCATACACATCGGAATGAACTGCAAAGGACTGGGGTGATGGATCCGAAGTAAGTGGTGGAGTGCTTGGAGAACTCATTTGAGATGGAGTTGAGGGAGGGCTTGGGTACATTGGGGGCCGACCTCTAGGCTTCTTTGGAGGAGTCTGGTCCAACTCCTTGTCAATTTGCTCTCACCCACATAGAATTCTTTTGTTTGGACTATTCTTGGATCTTCCCTTTGTCTTCCAAACTACGGGTTCTCCTATTCTCCTCTTTGGTCGGGCTAGCTTGCGGATATCATTAGCACAATTGTATTGTTCATCAGCAATCATTTTAGAGAACTCGTTGTTGATGAAGTCATCCATCAATGATCTTGCAACTCTGCGCTTTGTACCTTCCGCCTCTTCATTTTGTATCATGGCTCCAGGTCAAGTGTTTGGAAAAAGATATACACTGCACTAGAGGTAATTGGCGTCTCTTGAGACACATAACGTGCAATGATGTGGACACAAGGCAATCCGTGTGTCATTAGCAACAAACATCTACAATTAGGGTCAATGTATGTATCTTCCCCCTTCTCATACTCGTCTATAAAAAACGTTATTCCTTTGTTTGATATTGTATGATTTAACAGTCTAAAAATGTAAACTCCAATCAACTCATGAATCGATCATCCTGAAACGACGCTGATTCAAAAAAGCTTTTACCTCGTTCACTTGGATCTGCAACAAGGAATGATATTGATCAAATGTAGTGTCTAATCTCACATGTTCTGTAGTCAACCAGTCTTTGAATGCTGAGTGTTGTCCTTCCACCCTAAAACAGAAGGTAAATAATCAAAACAAATTAACAAAACTGTTTTTTTAAACTAGTCTGACGGCCATACTGTCACTGGCTATTACAGCTAGTGTGTCTTTGGCCGTTACGGCCATTGACGCAGTGGTCGTTACGACCATGGACACAGTGGCTGTTACATCCATACTGTCATTGGCCGTTACGACTAGTGTCAACAGAAACACCTATAAATTGCATTTGAAATTTACATACATGTTTGTTGTGCTACATTGAAAGTTTAAAACCGTATTTGTCCAAGTTGACACAATTCTTGTCTTATACGGCTCAAGCCACTCGCTTCTAACATATCGAACGAGATTTCTCTGGGTCGCCCACTTTGCCTCAATTCTAGCCAACTCTCTATTGTACCACTCCACACTTGATAACCAAAACAATGCTCTGTAATCATGGGTGAAGGATGTTGCAATTGTGGCATTCTTGGTGATGCTCTTTGCCCTTCCTTTGATGTTCTTTAGAATGTGAACCCTACAGAGGAGGTGTTTCAAACATGGAAATAAGGCATCCAATGTAATAACCCTTTTTTTAGGAGGGATATTATTGTAATATTTTATTTCTTTATTTGATTTCAATAAAGGATAAGTTTATTTTCTTAAAAGGATAAGAAATATAAATAATAACTTATAATGGTTATTAGGTTATTTTAAACCTTACCCAAATAGTCTTGATTATAAGATGGTGTTATTTTGATGCTACTCTTTTTCATAAAAACAAAGAATAATATTATGATATTATTCTCCTAATTATATATGGGATAATATAATTTATTTTGTTCTCTCTTGTATAAGAAGAGCATGAAATAAGTATAACTTGTAGCAAAAATAATTCAATAAATATTTGTAAACAAGTAAAAATTGAGTTAATAATTTATATAATCCAAATAATAAATTTAGGAAAGAAGATAGGAAAGAAGAATCATAATTTAAATAACATTATAGTTGAAGAAAGGGCGAAAAATGGATGAAATTAGAAAAGTTGGGAACTTTTTGTAATTACCCTTAAAGTGTGGGTACCCGAGCGTAATTACGGATTTTTACACAGCAGATTGGGTTGTTGTGATTCGATCTTGTAAGGGCTGATTCGGACTCGTTTCTTAACCAAATTCAATTCCAAAAGAACCGGCATACTCTCCTAGTTGTTACCTACGAAAGCCCTCAACAAACTCGGTATAATTCTCAGAAAATCTTATCCAAATCTACTGTTAAAGATGAGAAGTTAGTAAAATGCGTTTCGGAGTAAAGATCTGATTTTTATCTGATTTGAAGATCGTTTGGCCGAGATTTTTGTGGGAAACGAAGATATGAGATCCCCTAGTCCTCCCCTATAAATAGATACGAACACCCATTACTTTTCCCCATCCAAAAACTAGATTGAAGCTACCCGAACTGTCCAGCGAAAACAGAGCATAGGCTGTTCGGGAAGCCCTGTTCGCCGGCGTTTTCCGCCACCACCTGACCACCTCCGGCGCCGCAAGTGCCAATTGCATAAAGCTGGTGTGTCGTACTCTCAACTGTCGCCGCCCCCCAGCCGTTCCGCCGCCCGAGCCGCCGTCCCAAAACCGTTGTTCGACCCTTTTTCCCCCTGTTTTCAGCTTTTATTTATTTCTTTATAATTTTTGTTTTTGATTATTTTATGGGATTTAACTTCGATTTTAGTAAAAGTAAATTACTCCTAATTGAAATTAACATTAATATGGGTTTTTTAATGCATTTTTACAGATTTATAAAAGTTATAAATTGTTTATAATATCAAAGTATGATTTTATAAGTGAATTAGTTCATGTTTATATAAAGAGTTGGAAATTATGATAAATATAGAAATAATATAATAATTGTCTTATAAGTAATAAAAATCAGAATATTAGTCGTTTTCTCATTTACATATTATTTACATATTTTATAAATAATTAATGAGTTGTGTATAAACTATAGAAAATAATTTACAAGACTTACACTATTTGGGTAATATTTTTGTATAAATACATAGTTGTGCTTATGCATATATTATAAGTGTTTATATGAATTAATAGGTTGACATGAGATACATTATGACAACCTAAGATAGCTTACATTAATATTTGGAAGCTGTTAATATAAAAGATACAAGTTTATATGAATTTATAAACTTAAACAAACCTTAGGGAGGAAAGATCCCATTTTTATAAAGTAACACAAAATAAATAATAATTTATTTTGTTACTTTTATGATTAAAACAGGAAGGAGAACTCAATATTTGGATCTCAGTCCCGTTAAGTCTATTCGTTCCTTCGCTTTCGAATCAAGGCAAGTGGTGGTTCGCTTTCATACTTTTTCATGGATATTGTTATTCATGTTGCATGTTTGTTGGGAACGCTTGTTTGTATAAAATGAATCTAGGTTGTTTAGAAATAATGACCCATGTGCAAGGTAGCTTGTTATTAGTAGTATTATTCGTTTGTGCTAGAATTTATACTTAAGTTGCTACTTGAACTTTGTTTGTTTCACGATCTCCTATGTGAGTCGTTGTTGTGCTTCTAGCGTAGAATTAGGGGTGGTACTTCTAAATTCCTGAACACCTCTTTATAATAGTTGCATTATGATAGACCTAGACCCTAGTGCTGGTCATGACCATACCCGCTTAATCGTTCTGAGGGGTGTCGCACCTAGCTAGTGCTTCGTATCGAAACTTAGGAATCCGTTACTCTTTCTCTTGGGGACCTCAAACCCAATATCTTCGACATACTGCGTTGTCATCTTAAAAATTACCAACTTAAATGCAATGTTTTGTCATTAATGTAAGATAAGTGCCAATGCACATAATAAATGAACACGGGTGGTGACTACAACTTGGAAAGCCACTCTTGCTCCCAGCTTTGAAAGGTCTATTTTCCAATCTGAATTCAGACAACACGCATTCGGTGAGGTTGGTTATAGGCCCGATTAGTTGACGGGAGTTTTTCGAAAACTTGTATGATTATTAAAGTTCCCAACAAATCTTTCTTCCTTATAGGAACCATATTCTTGTGGTGTCCTTATCTTTTCGGCATATTTCCTTTTCGTGGAACTATTTTGGTTAGCTATCATCTACCGGCTTTCATTCGGAATTCGGGTCTAATTAAAACAAGCCACAAGAACCCTCACATAAATTCCACTCACTTAGTCTGTCACAAGACTAACCCGACCGCTTTATTTCTTTTGCATGGTCGGCTGGTGTGCACCGTCCCTATATGACACATCAGGAAGTAGAGGAGCAGAGTTTCAAGACTGAAGAAGTTGAAGAATTATATTTAAGTTTTCGTTTAAAATAAAGGTCGACATCCTTGGTTTGTGAGGACCGTCTTGAATATTTTCGCAACCATTAGTAGATTGTATTTCGTATTTCCGCAAGAATTTATTGTTTGAAGGTCACATTAATTTGATAAATGATTTATGAATTATTATTTGTATTTGAGTTGGTATACTATGAAAGCCTAGGGTGGCTTCGGAAAGTAAATTTCGAGGTCACTGGCAGTAATATCTCTGAGGGAAAAACGGGGGTGTTACATCCAATGCATTTATCAAAGCCTTCTCTCTATCTGTCACCATAGAAGTGGGCGTCCTCTGCACACTCTCATAAAGCTCTAGAAGTTGTTGTGTAGCCCAAGTGTAGTCTTCTTCCTGCTCGTTGGCCAAGAATGCACATGATGATGCACGAAATAATCGCTAATTAAATAAGGGTAAAGCGATAGTATAGGAAGGAAAAATGATAAAACGACGCGTTATAGATACACGTCCAAAACATGTCTATGTTCAAACCGAGGGACAATTAGCTAGGTGAGTCATATAGCCTTTGATCTCCTAATCCCAAATAAGCGGTTCATATTATATGGCCATGCAAACGGAATTGTATATGTGCATGATCCACGTACACCATAATGCTCAGATGTGTGCCTTTGTTTCCAATAGATATATGCTTGGGCTTAGCCCATGATTAAACCTATTGATGCCCATCTTGTACATATTAAAAGCCCATAAAACTCAAACGACCCAAGGCTTGAACCGACAACTCCAAACGCTAACTCCACACTCTCATGCATGTGAATGTTTGCCATTGATATGCAAACTCCACGTAAGCATATGATTTGTGTGTACCACTCTACATCATCGTGATATCACATATCTACCAAGCTAAGTTAAGCTTAAAAGTAGCAAAGAAGGTCCACTTAAATGTTTCCACCACACAAAACCTTGACCACTTGTTTGATTGTGGGTTCCTCCCACATCGAACTCCACCAAAATTAGCAAATAACACAACACTATAAATAGAAAGAAGGTGATACGAGTTTAAGGATCAAAAAACCTCTCCAAGTCGGAATCTTTTCTTGTACCTATATTCGATGTGTTTGATCTCCGAGTAAGATTGCGCTATTTACGGTATAAAGTCCAATAGGCTTTATTTGTAAAGAGGAGTACAATAATAATTTTTAGCTCAAGAGTGGGGAGGAGGAAAAATCTATGTACCAAAGGTTGTACAAAACCCGAGCTTTATGGAAGAATTCTTGGACCGTTGTTCTACCTTCCATTAGTTCAGCTCGTACACTATACCGTTCATTGTACACTTGTATCTTGTTGGTGTAGTTCAACGGAAATTCATTCAATGCACATGTAACTTGGTTTGCAATACAATTATTACGTGTCATCATCTTTAGCACATCTTTCTTCTATGGTGTGAGCCTTCCGGCCAGTGGGTAGCCATACAAACTGGATCCAATCTTATGGTTGTGAATAGCATAAACAACAACAATCTTCCATGCTCATCCAGACTAACCTTGACACTTCAATCTAAATCGACATCCACATTTCTTGTTTTGGCACCTTTTGCGAACTGACTTATTTTCACTTTTCGATGGGGTGTGCTTGCCCTCTCTCTCACAAAGTATTCATGTCTTTCCAAGATGAGTCATATTTGACTTTCTATTCCGAGCTATTATTATGCACATGTTATTTTGAATATTGACTTGTTTAACCCAATAAATAGCCTCCTCGCGAGAATCAATGGTGTATCTATGGTAAACAAATGTGAATAATCTTCCGACACCTCCTCTAGGATCTTATCTGTGTGATTTGCAAACTGCGGATGACTACTCAGAGGTGGGAAACCTAACATGGCCGGTGTAAATTGTACTTACTTTGTCGACAATGATGCATGAGGTGGAAATTCGAACATGGCTGGAGTAGATTGTACCTGCCACGACTGTACCGGTATAAAACCTGGGGAATCCGACATTACCAATGTAGACTGTATCATGCTCGGTGTATAAAATATTGCCCCGACAACAATGATACATGAGTTGGGAATCCGACGACCGACGTATTCTATACATATTCGGAAATCCAAACATGGTTGATGTGTATGATACATTTTGATACGTACTCTCATCGTTTATTTGAAGATCATTTAGCCCAATATATACCTCATTTTTCTTCTGCAATGTTGAGAAAACATGTTGTAAATAATGGTAGTTAAGGCAATACTATACACAACCGATACAACGAGCCTTTGTAGTCGTAACGGACGTGTATAGTATTGCCATATTATTTTGAACAATCCCAAAATGAAAAGAGATGGTATATCAACTAGACATTATAAGTTAAAATACAAAAAAACGAGGCTATATCAACTTTGATAAAAGTAAATTGCCTCATTGTGATTCATGATGTCCAAAATGGTAAAATAGCAGGTGGGCCCGGGGTACCGAGAAACAAATAGATACGACGGTGTTCCCAAGGATGATTCGGGCTCCCACGCTCACACCCCCCATTTATTAAAAACAAATTTCTTACCCTCGCGAGGTCATCCGAAACCTCGGGGCGAGGTCTAAACCTCGCCACCGACTCTACTAACACCCCCGCCCAAGCGGGCCACTCAAGGCTGCCACTTCCTCGAACCAATCACCATCTGCCTCACCTCCGGACCAATCAGGAGCCCCCATCTCGAGCATCCCACATCGGACCTTGGCCAAAACTCGACTCCCCAATCCTCTATAAATAGAGGAGAACCTCGTAAGAAGAGGGGGTCGAAAAACATCTTAAACTCAAGAACTATCTTGCTCGTTAAAGATCGACGTGATAGAAACATCGTCAAAAGACCTCACTACAGACAAGAAGAGTCCACAAAAAGACTTCAAGTCACACAAAGATCTCGTTCGCACTAGAGACCTCGCTACGCAACCTCACAAGACTCTACACCACACTCGCAGAATCCACCTCGTCTTAGGATCAATCACGCTACACTTAGGTGGTAGAATCTCTTAGAAAATAGGAGATCTCAAATATTGTTAGCCCGAGATCTCGAAAACTCGTAGGAGGTCTAAGGTGTAATTCTCAATTGCTTGTTAGCCTCGTCAGCCTGTAACCTCGTTGTAAAGAAAAATCATAAAAAAAAGCAAGTGTTTGCACTTTCGAATATAATAACCTCATTCCTTGTCTTCTAGCGAGTCGTTATTTCGGGTTTCATCACTGGCGCCGTCTGTGGGAACCTTCTTCATCCTAAGTAGTCTCCCGATTAGTGCAAACCTTGGCTCTTCAACCCCTCAAAATGGCTTGCCCAAACAACTTCTTTCCCCATTATACCGACAACATGCCCGAGACCCCGCAATGGATGGCCGTGGGGCCCCCGGGGTGCCCTTTCATGGTTCCTTCAGGTTGGACGTACAACGCCCCTCAAAACCCCTGCCCATTCCAAGGGCATGAACAGGGTGGCGCGCCCCCGAACCCGTATCCTTACCCGGGTTACGGACAGTACCAACAAGGTCACGCTCCCATGTACGTCTCAGTTCCCCGCCAGGGACAAACCCACTCCGAGTACGTACCCGCGTAAGTCCCCGGGTATATGCCAGGGCGGGAAACATCAACCAACGACTCGACCACTGAGAGACCCTCCCGGGACCCAATGCAAATCTCGTGATCCCATTCGCGATGTTCGAGAAGGCGAGACACGGAGTTGTCCGAAACAGCGGCGAGTGTGGCGCATCCTCTGGCAAAGTCGAAGTCGCGCCGCTCGTCCGTCGAGATCGGGTACAATAACCCCTTTGTAACCGAGATCCAAGAGGCTCCCATGCCCAAGGGCTTCCACTGACCACAAATAGGCCTATACGACGGCATGACCGATCCCGAAGACCACATAAAACACTTCGCCGTCCAGATGAACGTCAATTCTTACAATGATGCCATTTTCTGCCGTATCTTCCCAACCACCTTGGACAAAGCTTCAATGACATGGTTCACCAGCCTCAAGGTCGAGTCGGTGGCCTCGTTCTCTCAGTTGTGTGAATCCTTCGTCGCACACTTCAACGGCTCGAGGAAGCGCAAGAAGAACATGCGGGACCTCCGTGGCATTGAACAGGGGGAGAGCGAGATGCTGGGTACCTTCTTCACGAGGTTCACCACCGCGGTCGCGGAGATCACGCACATCGATGAAGCGTCGGTGTGAGACATCCTCATGGCAACCTTTTCCAAGGGGATTTTAAGAATCGCATTTTTCTTAAAAACCCAACGACGTACGAAACCCTGTGCGCCGGATCACGGCCCAAGTTTATGCCGAAGATGCCGCCAACCAGAGCTCGCGACCGAGGACCGACAAGGAACTCGTAACTGAGGCCAAGGGGAAGGCAAAAATGGCCGCACCGACCACAAGGGATGCGTACATGATGCAGACCCACGACCGGCGTGCCGACTACAAAAGCAACAACAACAAAAACAACAGAAGAAACAACAACAGGAACAACAACAACAATGACAACAGAAACAACAACCGCTATAACAACCGCGGAAGTGGCAGTGGGGGTTGGAGCTGCTTCGGCGGAAAACCACGGGGCTACAAGGGCAAAGGCAGGCCTGCGTACAACCCAAATGAAAGAGGGCGCGCCAACCCCGCGTCAGGAGCCAACCTCGTACAGCAGGGACCGACCCAGCTCCGGCTAAGCAACGTTGAGCAGCTCGCTCCCGCGAGGCAGACGCACTCCGGGCAGGCCGCGGCGCCCGATGGGTACATCAATACCATCTCGGGTGGACCCTCGCTGGCAGGATCAAGCCAGGCAAAAAGATTGAGATATGCGAGGGCAATCCACCACGAGCCCTCAGTGTACAACGTGGCGCAGACCTCGCGGTCCCACGTAGGTTTGGCTTTCACCTCCGAGGACGCCGAGGGACTCTACATGCCACACTCCGACCCCTTGGTAATCCACGCTCAATTGGGCTCGAAGATAGTGAAGCGAGTACTAGTGGACACGGGTTCTTCCGTAGACATTATGTATTTTGGCGCCTAAGAGCAGTTAGGCATCTCCGCAACATCCCTGAAGCCCTACGCTGGGAAGCTCACCTCCTTCTCGGGAAACGAGGTTGATGTCGCAAGTCTCATAGACCTTTGGATGACGCTCGGCACCGGCTCCACAACAAGAACCGAGGTGGTGGAGTTTACCGTGGTACACTTGCCCTCGGCCTACAACACGATCATCGGGAGGGTTTCCTTGATGAAGTTTCAAGCGGTGGTCTCCATTTACCACCTCAAGATGAAATTCCCCATCGACGACGGTGTCGGGGAGGTGAAAGGCAACTAGGAAGAGGGTCGCGTCTGCTACATGACCTCGGCAAAACAAAAATGCCCGGTGTTCATGGTGAAGTCTTTCTGCGAGGCCGACCTCGAAGTCCGGGATTTCACGATCCCCACCTCCGAGGCAGAAAGAAGGGTGATCTCCCCCTTCGAAAACAAATCCGAGAAAATCTACCTGGGGGAATGCCTCGCCGGGACGGCAGCAACGTCACTAGAAGCCTTGCTCGCGAAGTCCCGCGACGTGTTCGCCTGGACCGCGAAGGACCTCCGCGGTGTTCCTCGAACCATAGCCTAGCACTCTCTAAATGTCGATGTCGCCACTCGCCCTGTAGTGCAACGACGAAGAAAAATGAACGAAGAAAGAGCGAGCGACGCGAATGACGAGGTGGCAAAACTACTGGCCGTGGACTTCATGCGCGAGGTCCAATATCAGAGGTGGCTATCCAACGTCGTATTGGTAAAAAAAGACAGCGGCAAATGGCGGATGTGCGTAGACTTCAAGGACCTCAAAAAGGCATGTCCCAAAGACAACTACCCTCTACCCTCGATCGACGAGCTCGTCGATTCAACTGCGGGGCACGAGGTCTTGAGCTTCCTCGACGCTTCCTCGGGATACAATCAGATCTCGATGAATCCGCGTGACGACGAGGAGACATCCTTCATCACCCAGCGGCGAACATACTGCTACAAGGTCATGCCCTTTGGCCTTAAAAACGCCAGTGCCACATTCCAACGCCTCATTGACCGGGTCTTCAAGAACCACCTGGGCAGAAACGTGTCGGCTTACGTCGACGACATTGTGGTGCGGAGCAAAAGCCCCGAGGAGCATCTGGCGGACCTCGCCGACGTCTTCGCCACCCTCAGGCGCAATCGTCTCAGCCTAAACCCCGAGAAGTGCGTTTTCGGCGTATCATTGGGAAAATTCCTGGGCTTCATGATTAGCGAACGCGGGATCGATGTCAACCCTGCCAAGGTTGAGTCGATCCTATCGATGAGGTCCCTGAGGTCGCGAACCGAAGTGCAACGGCTCAACAACGTCGTAAACTACCTGGGAAGGTTTTGCTCCCGTTTGGCGGACAGATCCCTCCCTTTCTTCGCCACCCTCAAAAATAATGACAAGTTCGTCTGGGATGAGGGGCTCGAGGTCGCCTTCTCCGAGTTAAAAACCTTCCTGTCAAAGCTCCCCACTCTGTCACCTCCGTTGGCAGGCGAGGATCTGCAACTATACGTCGCGGTAAGCCCGGAGACAGTAAGCGCGGTGCTAACTAGAGAGGCCATGCACCCAGTATAATTCGTAAGTCGCGTGCTCCAACCTGCGGAGCAGCGATATTCCCCGGCGGAGAAGATGGCACTGGTAGTCGTGACCGCTGCGAGGCGACTACGCCCTTACTTCCATGCACACCCCATTCAGGTCCTCTCCGACCTCCCTCTCCGACAAATCCTCCATCAGCCCGCCCTTTCCGGGCGCATGACGAAGTGGGCGGTCGAGCTCTCCGAGTTCGACATCAGCTACCTCCCAAGAACCGCAATGAAAGGGCAGGCCCTCGCCGACGTCGTGGTGGAGGTCACCTTCCCCGAGACCGACGCAAGCTCGGAGGAGTGGAAAGTGTTCGTTGATGGCTCACGGTGTGACGCTGGTGGCTGGGCCTGCGTATTCCTCGCTGGTCCCTCAATCGAGACGGAGTACGCCCTCAACTTCGCCTTCGAGGCCACCAACAACGACGCGGAATACGAGGCTATGATCGTCGGGATCGAGATGGCGCTCCTTAGCGGAGCCCGCAAAATCAGGGTCTACACAGATTTCGAGTTGGTGGCGCGCCAACTCAACGGCCAATACGACACCAGGACAGGATTTCTGCCTGCCTACCGAGAGAAGGTGAAGGCCTTTGTGTCATGCCTAGAGACCTTTGCGGTAGAATCAATTCCACGAGCCTCGAACTCAAAGGAGGATGCTCTCGCGAGGTTGGGGTCCGCGCTTCCCTTGGAAGTAGGGAACCGCGTGATGTTAGAGAGAAAACTCTCATGAAGTGTAGATGGCGAGGTCCTATCCATAAGGACCGAGGACTAGAGGTTCCCAATAACGCGGTATGTACAAAGAGGTGTCCTCCCAGAAGACCCCGCGCTGGCCAGGAAGCTAAAAATGCAGGCGGCCCGCTACTGCGTCACCGGTGACCAGCTCTACCGCCGAGGATATTCTGAGTCCAACCTGTTATGTGTACCTCCCGAGGTCACGGATCACATCCTCTACGAGGCGCATGAGGGAGTTTGTGGCGGCCACCCAGGGTGGCGGGCCTTGGCACGCAAGATCGTCCATCTGGGGTACTTTTGGCCCACTCTTTAACAAGATGCAAAGGCCTACGTCCAAAGGTGCGAAGGGTGTCAAAAACACGGGAACGTCCAGCACATTCCGACCTCCCGACTCCACTCCATCCACGCACCCTGCCCATTCACAATGTGGGGGATGGACATCATCGGCCCCTTTCCCAAGGCATCTGGCCAAGTGCAATACATCTTGGTCATCGTCGATTACTTCACGAAGTGGATCGAGGCACAAGCCATGGCGAAAATCACTCGGGCAAAGGTCTGCGACTTCTTATGGAAAAACCTCGTTTGCCGTTTCGGCGTTCCCATGACCATCATGACCGATCATGGCCCCCAATTCAACTGCAAAGAGACTCGGACTTTCTGCTCTGATCTAGGCATAACCCTCAAGTTCTCCTCTGTGGCCCACCCCCAGTTCAACGACCAGGTAGAGAATGTCAACGCCCGCATCCTGACCGACCTAAAGAAGCGCCTGGGCATGGCGCAGGGTCGCTGGGCAGAACTGCTTCCACTCGTCCTCTGGACGTATCGCACGATCGCGCGTCGCGCAACAAGCGAAACACCCTTCGCTCTCACTTACTGGGCAGAGGCGCTAGTCCAAGTGGAAACTCTGGTCCCATCGGCGAGGGTGTTCAACTTCGACGAAAAAGAAAACAAGTCCAACCTTAAGGTCGAGCTACATTCCGAGACGAGCTTCGCGAGGTGGCTGATCTACGCTCCAGAGAATAAAAGCGTCGTGTGGCTGTATATCACGACAAGAAGGTCAGACGTTGTCTCTTAGCCACGGGGAACCTCGTTCTAAGGCGTACCGAAGGTGGCAAACTGGATCCTAACTGGGAGGGCCCATATATCCTCGGGGAGGAGGTCGCGCTCGGAGCTTTTAAACTCAAAGATAGCGAGGGGCGTACCCTAAGCAAGACATGGAACATTGTGCAGCTCAAAAAATACTATGTGTAAACTCTCTAAACCCCGTTGTTCCTTACAATTTTTTATGAATAAAGGATCGTAGGCTTTTCAAAAAAAAACCCTCTCAAAAGCAGAAATATCGTGTTGAGTCCACCCCTCGCTTCCCGCTTGGGGTTGGAGAATCTCGTTTGGTCCACCATCTCGTTCGGTCCACCCCTCGCTTCCCGCTTGGGGTTGAAGAATCTCGTTCGGTCCACCCCTCGCTTCCCGCTTGGGGTTGGAGAATCTCGTTCGGTCCACCCCTCGCTTCCCGCTTGGGGTTGGAGAATCTCGTTCGGTCCACCCCTCGCTTCCCGCTTGGGGTTGGAGAATCTCGTTCGGTCCGCCCCTCGCTTCCCACTTGGGGTTGGAGACTCTCGTTTGAAAGAAAATTCCACCCCTCACTTCCCGCTTAGGGTTATAGAATCTCGTTTGGTCCACCCCTCGCTTCCCGCTTGGGGTTGGAGAATCTCGTTCGGTCCACCCCTCGCTTCCCGCTTGGGGTTGAAGAATCTCGTTCGGTCCACCCCTCGCTTCCCGCTTGGGGTTGGAGAATATCGTTCGGTCCACCCCTCGCTTCCCGCTTGGGGTTGGAGAATCTCGTTCGGTCCACCCCTCGCTTCCCGCTTGGGGTTGGAGAATCTCGTTTGGTCCACCCCTCGCTTCCCGCTTGGGGTTGGAGAATCTCGTTCGGTCCACCCCTCGCTTCCCGCTTGGGGTTGGAGAATATCGTGAGAATCTCGTTCAGTCCACCCCTCGCATCCCGCTTGGGGTTGGAGAATCTCGTTCGGTCCGCCCCTCGCTTCCCGCTTGGGGTTGGAGAATCTCGTTCGGTCCGCCCCTCGCTTCCCGCTTGGGGTTGGAGAATCTCGTTCGGTCCACCCCTCGCTTCCCGCTTGGGGTTGGAGAATCTCGTTTGAAAGAAAATTCCACCCCTCACTTCCCGCTTGGGGTTATAGAATCTCGTTTGGTCCACCCCTCGCTTCCCGCTTGGGGTTGGAGAATCTCGTTCAGTCCACCCCTCGCTTCCCGCTTGGGGTTGAAGAATCTCGTTCGGTCCACCCCTCGCTTCCCGCTTGGGGTTGGAGAATCTTGTTCGGTCCACCCCTCGCTTCTCGGTTGGGGTTGGAGAATCTCGTTCGGTCCACCCCTCGCTTCCCACTTGGGGTTGGAGAATCTCGTTGGGTCCACCCCTCGCTTCCCGCTTGGGGTTGGAGAATCTCGTTCGGTCCACCCCTCGCTTCCCGCTTGGGGTTGGAGAATCTCGTTCGGTCCACCCCTCGCTTCCCGCTTGGGGTTGGAGAATCTCGTTCGGTCCACCCCTCGCTTCCCGCTTGGGGTTGGAGAATCTCGTTCGGTCCACCCCTCGCTTCCCGCTTGGGGTTGGAGAATCTCGTTCGGTCCACCCCTCGCTTCCCGCTTGGGGTTGGAGAATCTCGTTTAGTCCACCCCTCGCTTCCCGCTTGGGGTTGGAGAATCTCGTTTGGTCCACCCCTCGCTCCCCACTTGGGGTTGGAAAATCTCGTTTGGAGAGCCTCGATTAATTCATACGAGATCTGAACGAAGCCACGACGCCATCATAATAATCGAAGTCCGAGTTCCAAGCGAGGCTCGTAATCTCGGCATATTCTCGATGTGAAAATAAATACTCGATGTGGCTCGGGTGCCGCAGTAGCTGTGACACCCGACCCATGGGGTTGGATGGATGGATCAATGTGGATAAGCGGATACAAGCAAATCAAAGCGAACAATCCAAAAACATACAAACAATCCATGAGATAAGAAAGACAACATAAAACGAAGGCCACGAAGGCCGATATGTGCATAAAGCAAAGGCCACAAGGGCCAGGATGTTTAATTACAGACCCCGCAGGGCCACCAAAATGAAGGCCACAAGGGCCAAGATGTTTAAATTACAAACCCCGTAGGGCCACCATCAAGACAAAAATAAAGAAAAGAAGAGAAAGCAGCATCTTTCAGCTCTTCAAGGCCTCGACAACAGTTTTGGCGGGGTCAGTGAGGGCTTATAGCGCGTCTGTCGCAGGCTGAGATCCCGTGGCGAGAACCTCCGAACCTTCATGAACGGGCTCCACCGCGGGAGGCGCCTCGCTTGCCACGGTCCCATCCGCGTTGAGGAAGAACTCACATTCTCCCTCGGGATCCTCCTCATCCAACTCCCCCATAGTCTCGTCATAATTGGGGTTGAAGAAGACAACGCAAGGATCGATGTGCCCGTACTTGGCCACCGCTTGTTTACCGCCCATACAGACGGCCTGGTGGAACATCCTCCTTACGCTTTCCACCAGCTCCGCTTTGTACTCCTCCGAGGCCACGTACTTGGGACCCGCGGCCTCAACCTCCTCGTTGAGCTCAACGACACGCCGTTCGAGACGGGTAATCTCCTCCTCATCCCTCGAGAGCTCCGCTTCTTTCTCCTTGAAGAACTTGTGCTCAGCGGAGAGCTTACCCCGAAGCTCCTCATTCTCGCCCTGCAAAGCCTCGGCAATGTCCCTCGCCTTGCCCTCTCGCTCCTTCGCCCGGGCCTCTCCTTCCTTCGCCCGGGCCTCTCCCTCCCTTGTCCTCGCCACCGCCTTGGCCTCATCCCTGGTTGCAACCTCCGCGGCTTCAACCCGCTTCCTAGCCACGACAAGCTCCTTCGCCTGCTTCTCGCACTCCTCTACGCGGGCCTTGAGCGCCGTCTCCATCTTTCCCATCCTCGCATGGCGAGTACGACACAGCTACGATTGTAATTATAAAAAAAGGTATGCTACGAATTCACAAGTGATCGAAAGAAGAAAAAATAAGTCAGCGAGCACGAAGCCCAAAACAGAAACAAACTCAAAAAAGCAAAACTTACCATAGCCGAATATCGGGCGGCCTCGTCGTCAAGGGCAGCCTCGGTGAGGTTGTTGGCCCATGCGACCTCCTCCTTCCAATCCCCCGGGCCCATTCCAACTGGACCCCCCTAACCGGGTCAGGGCAATGAAACTTGGTAGGAGAGGGACCAGCGGCCTCGAGAGCTCGTCCCTCGAAGTTAAAGACGGGGATAACGTCTTTCCCCGACGCACCTCGCTGGTCGTCCGCCCGAAGTTTCTTCTTCTTCTCCCCAAGAGGGACTCCACTCCTTTCCTCTTATGACCGGCTCTGTCGCCAAACCCTCGAGAGGAATGGGACGACGTCCTCGCGACGTCCCCTTTCGGCAGGGCCACCTCGGAGGTCTTCTCCTCTTTGGACGTCCTCGCAACGTCTCCTTTGGACGTCTTCGCAACGTCTCCTTTGTGCGGCCTCGCAACGTCCCATTGGGACGTCTTCGCGATGTCCCCCTTGGACGAAACCCCCCCAACAGTCTTCTCCCTGGACGCAATCGTCGGCGGGGGTGTAGGTTTAGGCTGCGTGGTGAGCGGCCTCGCCTCCGGGTTCGGCTCCTTGATACTTATCCCCTTCAGACCTCGGGGGACCGGAGCCGTAGAACTGGAAGTCATAGGTTTCTTTCCCTCTGACTTCGAGTTAAGAGCGCGCAAAAGATCCACTGTCAAAACAAAAAAAAGAGGCATAAAAGTTAGACAAGAAAGAAACAAAAACGAATTAGCAAGGTTTATACCCTCGTAGCCTAGAGACGACGATAAAACAAAACAGGTTGGCAAGGTTTATAACCTCGCTACCCAACAACAAAAAAATACAATCAGGAAAGAGATTGGATACCCTCTTTGCCCTCGCTAGGAGGGAGGCTAAGACTCAGGCCGGCCCGCTCAAGCCGGTCCTGAGAGAGGTACCCCTGGTACGGTGCCTGACTCGCGGTAGCGTATCGGGCCTTGAGTGCCTTAAGATCGGCAACCGTATACGGGCACACACACCGAACAAAGGTGTCCGGCGACACGGGAAAATTGAGATATCTCCCGGTGGGGTCTCAGACCAAGAACCAATTCGGCTTCCACGTCCCGACGTTCGAAGGGGCATTGGTGATTTTGATGTTCAGCGTGCTAATATTGATGAGGCAGGACCGAGGTTCCCACCTCGCTAGGAATAAGGCCGACAAGATGTCAAGCTTCGGCCCGTCCCCAAGTTCACGACTGCGAATCATGTAGGCACACAATAGCCGCCAAGCGTTCGAGAACAACTGCGCGGGACAGATCTGCATGGCCCACAGATAGTCGACAATATGCTGGGCCAGAGGTAGCCTGAAACCCGCCTGGAGACTGAAGAGGTGCACGACCGCGCACCTTTCGTAGGACGCCAAGGAGCAGCCCCCCTCTTCGAGAAGTGCCAACTCAACTCCCTCGGGCCAGGCGAAGTCTTTGGCAATCTTTACGAGATCTTTGTGCTCGAATTCGGTGGCCATTCCCCCGGACAAATGGGCCTTGGGAGAACCCGGGGTCATGGGAATCCGTTCTTCAAGGACGGGTGGGACGCAAGACACGGCGTCGGTAATGTACGTCGTAGGAAAGCTCGCGGGCACGTAGGGGGCGGGAGCCGAGGCCGTTTCCACACCTGACCTCACCACCAACTCAGTAACAACCTCATCGGGGGTGGAAGACGAAGCCATTTCAACACCCGACGACGCGCGAAGTTGGGAGAAGCGTGAATTGATGGAAACCTCGGAATCGCTAGAAGAAGGGTTGCTAAAAACCAACGACGAAGACCTCGGGTTCTGAGAGTCGCTAGGCTCTACGCTTCCCACGGACTCGGAGACCTCATCGTAAAAACCCTCTTGCACTTTGAAGACAAAGCCCGATGGGGGGCTCGCAGAAGCTCTCCTAGGCATGAAAAAATGATGTCCATGCCGCGGGAGGCTAGCACCTGGAAAAGAAATAAGCGATGAGACATCGAGCAGGATAAACAAAAGGAAGAGAAGTGTGAGGTCGTAAACCCCGAAGTAAAAAGCAACACGAGATCGCAACAAACAAAGAGAAGAAGAAAGCACGAGATCGCAACAAACAAAGAGAAGAAGAAAGCACGAGATTGCAACAAACAAAGAGAAGAAGAAAACGCGAGATTGTAGCCCCGAAGGGAATAGAACGCGAGGTCCTGACGACAAAAAGGAAAAGAAAAATCAAGGTCATAAGGAATGAAGAAGCCACGTAGCGCCCTAGAGGCCACTCTGACAAGATAGGACGGTGAAAGGAGAATTTGAAGCGCCAAAAAGGAGGAAAGAGAAAGAAGAAGGCCAACCAGCGGTGGAAGCCCAAACGTCCCATCAGTTAAAACGTCATGACGTTTTGGGTTCCCAAGGGCCTCAAAATTCAAAAATGGCTAAGAAAAGCAGACACTCAACCGTCAACCGGCAGACGAAGGGCGCGAAGGCTAGGCGGTCGCCACCCTTGCCCCATCGTCTCACCTCCGTCTCGCCGACCTAGCGCCGGCGAAAGACATCAAGAACCGAAACCAAAGCGAGAAACGGCAAACGAGGAAGGCAAAGGAAGTGGTGGGGGCATCGCGCCGAGACCAGAGCCACCACCACCACCAGGTCACCACCACAGCGATGGCGAAGAAAAACCGAAAGAAAACAAACCATCGACTATCAGGGCACAGAATAAAACAGGAAAAATGGCGGAGGCAACGCGTAGAGACGCATGTGACTCCACCACCACCGTTTCGCCACCGTGACGCCGGCGCGAAACACCAGGCGGCACACTGTCGCCCCTCCAAAACGCGGAATAAAAAGCAAAACGGCAAAAAATCAAAATCGACGAACACCAAAAGACGAGAGGGAAGGGGTCGAGAACTTACTTGTTCAGAATCGGTGTCGGAAAAGCGATGGTGCAAACTGGAGAGTACTGAAAGTTCGTCGAAAACCGTCTGAGAAAAACGCTTCGCAGAAAACCGAGAAAGCAGAGAGAGAGGGCGAAAATCTGGGAAGAGGAAGATGAAGAGGAAGCGTGTGAAGTACGCCCTTATAAAGCACAGGCTTGGGCTTCCCCCACTCTCGAAAGGCTTATTGGGCCCATCCCACCTGGACAGCCCACTAAGCAAGGTATGGCGAGCAGGCCTAGGAAGCTCCATCCATGCAAAATAAGAAGAACGCCTGAGAACAGAACCTCACACCTCGCAGAGTGCCCTCCCAACCTCGGGAACCATACACCTCCCAAGGTGCCCTCCCAACCTCAGGAACCATACACCTCGCAGGGAATTCCCCAACCTCTAGGACACCCTGCATCCCCCGGTCTCAGGGAACTTATGCCCTGCGACCCTCGAGGCGAGGCCCCCAGGCCATGGGGTTGTGATGATGTCCAAAATGGTAAAATAGCAGGTGGGCCCGGGGTACCGAGAAACAAATAGATACGACGGTGTTCCCAAGGATGATTGGGGGTCCCACGCTCACACCCCCATTTATTAAAAATAAAGTTCTTACCCTCGCGAGGTCATCCGAAACCTCGGGGCGAGGTCTAAACCTCACCACCGACTCTACTGACACCCCCGCCCACGCGGGCTACTCAAGGTTGCCGCTTCCTCGAACCAATCACCATCTGCCTCACCTCCGGACCAATCAGGAGCCCCCATCTCGAGCATCCCACATCGGACCTTAGCCAAAACTCGACTCCCCAATCCTCTATAAATAGAGGAGAACCTCGTAAGAAGAGGGGGTCGAAAAACATCTTAAACTCAAGAACTATCTTGTTCGTTAAAGATCGACATGATAGAAACATCGTCAAAAGACCTCGCTACAGAAAAGAAGAGTCCACAAAAAGACTTCAAGTCACACAAAGATCTCGTTCGCACTAGAGACCTCGCTACGCAACCTCACAAGACTCTACTCCACACTCGCAGAATCCACCTCGTCTCAGGATCAATCACGCTACACTTAGGTGGTAGAATCTCTTAGAAAATAAGAGATCTCGAAAACTCGTAGGAGGTCTAAGGTGTAATTCTCAATTGCTTGTTACCCTCGTCAGCCTGTAACCTCGTTGTAAAGAAAAATCATAAATAAAGAAGCAAGTGTTGCACTTTTGAATATAATAACCTCGTTCCTTGTCTTCTAGCGAGTCGTTATTTCGGGTTTCATTAGTGATCTATTCTAAACGAGTTTTTCGTCAAATTGTAGTTATACATGAAATCCGCGTTAGACATTATTTTTAGTGTTTTGGGGGAGAAAAGAAGAGAAGAGAGTGTTGGAGGGTTTGAGGATCGATTTTAATGCACAAAGTGTTAATAACATGGGTAATAAATGTCGTTAGCTAGGGCATTGAAAATAAATGCACATTTTTTTTGAATTTATTACGGTCGTAGGGTGTGCCGCGTAGGCCTGCAACGCTATTTACAGAGCGGGCGCTAAATAAAATCTTCATACAAAAATTGAAAAAACAGAGCGTATAAATTTTCGTACACAAAACGTATTGATCGAACGGACATATATATGCAGTCATATAAATTAATTAGCAAGTAAGAATAATACATTCGGACTTGAGCGATCATGTCGATGACGTGTTATAATTGAGAGAAAAGAGAGATCGAAGTTGTCTTATTAGGTCACCCATAGGAGCCTTATATAGAAAATACAATACTTGAAAATAAGCCAATTCTAGGGTTTTGACAATCATATGTCATGTACATCCACATATAATAATATTATTATAACAGGTTTAATTTTATAGTTTAACTTATGTTCTCCTCCCTTACTCGATCTCGCAAACCAAACAACACAAACTATTTTCATCCATTCTCTTTACTTCTAACCAAATAAAAAAATCGTAAACTTTCCCCCTTCTTCTACTTTTCAATTTTGTATTTATTATATATTGTTGGATCGTGATCGGTTAGCAGTGAGCTTGGGAACTGGCAATTAAGCTGTTCCCAAGGCAGTGGAAGTAAATAATCGCAAGTAATAAAAACAGTAAAAGGCACAGTTCCTTTATAGAGGAACCCCACTACAACCAACTAGTTGTATGGGTAAACCTCTACCTCCGCTTGGAGGATTTTGAATGACTTACTTATATTGATTGCTTTGTTCCTTAGTTACACAGTCGGATTTACACTTCTCTGTTCCTACAAGTTCTTCCTAACTCTAGCAACACTAGTAAATCCTCTCAACTGAGTTCCTAAGCTCACAACAGCAAAACACAAGTAACTCAAACCTTACGCTGACTTCTCAGTTCCCTTGCTCCTGGGAACTTCAACTTCACCGTCGTCGAGATCACACACTCGTCGGCCTGGGACTTCTCTTCCTTTTCTTTCTTTTCTCTGATGTGGGTGTTTGTAAGTTCTGGGAGAAGTACTCAGACCGAGTACTATTCATTTGGCTTTATAGTCCATTTAGCTTGGGCAGTCGCATCTTTCGTTTGTGTCCAAAATGCCCTTTGCTTGAAGCGTGACAGTCTGATCCTCAGATTGTTCCCTCGGGCTGTCTGAGACAGAATCCCACAATCTGCGCTGAACGGTCGTTGTCCTCACATGTGAGTTCCCATGTCATGGGAACTGACTTCTTCAGAGTTCCCTTGATGGAAACTCTTCATCGTTGTAAGCTTGTGTTCTCTTGATTGTTTCTGGGAGTTCCCACTTCATGGGAACTTTCCTCTTCAGAGTTCCCTTGATGGAAACTCTTCATTGTGTCCTGCAGTGGCTTTTGGTCATTCGTAGGAGTTCTTGGCTGTACCTGTGTTCCTTAGAAATACTTGAACAAACCACATTAGTTCCCTATGGTGTTTGTCATTATCAAAACTTAAGAGAATTGAATCGTTGATCCGTTGTTTAGAACCAGAGGTCCCAACAACGTCCCAACATATATTAATTATTAAAAATTACACAAAGTTGGAAGACAGCTTAGCAACTAATTAGGCTCTAACACCCTTATTTAAGGCAAAACATAAACACTGAAAAATAAAAGAACAAAATTAGCTGAAAAATTAAAAACACAAGAGGATGTCTCTACTTTTCTTTAGTTATGTTGTGAGAATTTGGGAGGAGAAACTTGTTTGAGATCTGAATTGATTTTCCTTGATTGTATTACATTGATCTGTACATGCTATTTATAGGACCAAAGGTTTGGCTTATTCTTGTCGTATGCAGTTAAAAGGGTAAAAGGTCGTAAGGGCCGCCAACCATATGTTTACAAGCCGTATGAACCAAAGCCTACTAAGTACAAAACAAGTATAATGCAAAATGGATGAAGAATTCACCCTTAATTAATTATCTCTTAACACTTCCCCTTGAATATTCATCTTTTTGGGGGGGGGGTTATGTATATGTTGCCTTGTTAAAAACCTGGCTATGAAAAACTCACTAGGGTAAACACCATAGCACAGGGAAAAAGAGTACAACTTGTCTTATAAGCTTTTATAGTATTGCCTCATTAAAAACCTTTTCTGATAAAACATAGTGGGAAAAAAACCTGAACGAAGGGAAAAAGAGTGCCATGCGTATAATTCTTCCCTTGAAATTAACGTAATTCTCAAAATTTTGTGAACAAATCTGCAACATTATCACTTGATCGTATTTGCTGGATTTTGAGCTTGCCCTCCTTCTCTAGATCATGAGTTGAGAACAATTTTGGTGAAATGTGCTTCGTCCGATCTCCTTTGATGTAGCCCCCCTTTGACTTGTGTGACACATGCAGAATTGTCTTCATATATCATGGTTGGATTACCTACAATTGATCTTATTTTGCATTCTTTTTGTATGTATCCAATCATTGATCTTAACCAGACACATTCTTTTCCTGCTTCATAAAGAGCGATTAATTCAGCATTATATGATGATGTAGCGGTAAGCGTTTGCTTTGTTGACTTCCATGAGATCTTCGTATCTCCATATGTGAATACATAACCATTTTGAGATTTTGCTTTGTGCTGATCTGATACATATCCTGCATCTGCATATCCAACAAGAGTAGCATTTGCATTTCTATGATAATACAACCCAAGGTCAAGAGTACCTCGTAGGTATCGAAACACATGTTTAATTCCGTTCCAATGTTGTCTTGTTGGTAGTGAGTTGTATCTTGATAACAAACTTACAGCAAAAAGCAATATCTGGTCTTGTATTTTTTGCGAGATACATTAATGCACCAATTGCGCTAAGGTAGGGGACTTCAGGACCAAGAATCTCTTCATCATCTTCTCGAGGTCGAAATTGATCATCCTGTATATTAAGAGAACGAACTATCATGGGTAAAATCAATGGATGTGCTTTGTCCATGTAGAACCTTTTCAAAATTTTCTCAGTGTAATTTGTTTGATGAATGGAAATTCCATCCTTCAAATGTTCAATTTGTAAACCGAGACAAAATTTGGTTCTTCCAAGATTTTTCATTTCAAATTCTTTCATCAAATATTTTGCAGCATTTTCAATTTCATCGGAAGTACCGATAATATTTAAATCATCAACATATAATACAATAATAACGAATCCATTTTTGGATTGTTTGATGAAAACACATGGACAAATGGTATCATTTTGATATCCTTCTTGAAGAAGATATTCACTAAGCCGATTGTACCACATCCTTCCTGATTGTTTTAGACCATATAATGATCTTTGCAATTTTATAAAAACTATTTCCCGAGATTTTGCTTTATATACCTCATGTATTTTTAATCCTTCAAGAACTTTCATGTAAATATCACTATCAAGTGATCCATATAAATACGCAGTTACGACATCCATAAGTCGCATTTGTAGTTCCTACGAAACTGTTAGGCTAATTAAAATTCTTAATGGTGTTGCATCAACTAAAAGGGAATATGTTTGCTCATAATTTATCCCGGGTATCTGAGAAAAACCTTGAGCTACAAGTCTTGTCTGATATCTCACAATTTCGTTTTTCTCATTATGCTTTTGTACAAATACCCATGTATAGCCTGCTAGTTTCAAGCCCATTGGTGTGGGCTTTATTGGGCAAAAAACATTACGCTTTTAAGCGATTTTAATGCAGTTTGCATAGCCTCTTTCCATTTTGGCCAATCGTGTCTAACACGACAATCATCAATAGTTTGTGGTTCAATGCCATCGTCATCAACCACTATTTCGGTGGCAACAAAGTATGCGAACACCTTATCAAGTATAATGTCTTTCATGTTCCACTGTATTTCAGAATAGACATAATTTACTGCAATTTCGTAATTATCTATGCTTTTGTCATTTTCAGGAACATGTTCCATTTTGTTCTTGTCCGAAACATTCTCTGTTTTGTTCTTACCCGAAACAGTTTTCATTTCTGACACATCTCCTAAATTTTTCGAAAGTATTTTCGTCATGTTCTCCCCCTAAATAGGAAATTGGTGCGACTTCATATAATTATTCAGCCACCTATTCTTTTTTGGTTTTAGATCTTTTGATCTAGGCGAGCGGCCGCCTTTTTGGTGCGCTATAAATTCCTTCTCAAGAATCTTATCTAGTTGTCCAACATGAATTTCAATTCTCTCAGGGGCATTTACAACTGGCACATGTGACTTTGTCACTTACTATGTGTCTATAAATGAGTCAGGTAATTGATTAGCTATACTCTACAAATTTATAATCTTTTGTACTCCTTATTCACACATTTTTGTACGTAAATCAAGATAAGATAATGATGAAGCATTCCAAGTAATGTCCTTATGTCCTTTTCTACCAAGATTCGGAAATTCATTTTCATTAAAATGACAATTATCAAATCTTGTCGTAAATAGGTCACCGATAGTTTGTTCAAGATATTTAATAATTGATCAGGATTCAAAACCAACATATACTCCCAATCGGCTTTGGGGACCCATTTTTGTGCGTTGCGGTGGAGCAATAGGAACATAAACTGCACAACCAAATATCCTTAAATGTGATATATCCGATTCTTTACCAATCACTAATTGTAATGGGGAATACTTATGATATGCGGTAGGTCTTAATCGGACCAGAGTTGCAGCATGTAATATAGCATGTCCCTAAACAGATATGGGCAGTTTAGACTTCATCAATAATGGTCTAGCTATTAATTGTAATCGTTTAATTAGATATTCAACAAGACCATTTTGTGTGTGAAATGAGCCACTAGATGCTCAACTGTAATCCCAATTGACATACAATAAT
Organism: Fallopia convolvulus; assembly: GCA_964016875.1. Lineage (NCBI taxonomy): Eukaryota > Viridiplantae > Streptophyta > Magnoliopsida > Caryophyllales > Polygonaceae > Fallopia > Fallopia convolvulus. Next base: position 46,244,543 of record OZ024720.1, on the reverse strand, counting down.
ATTTGAGTGTTTGGGATGTAAATTCTCCTGCATTATCAAGTCGGATTCTTTTGATTGTATAATCCAGAAATTGAGCTCGTAAGCAAATGATTTGTGTTAGGAGTTTAGGAAAAGCTGAATTTCTTGTTGATAAGAGGCTAACATGTGACCATCTTGTCGATGCTTTAATTAATACCATAAAGTATTGAAATGGTTAACATGGTGGGACTATCGGTCCACAAATATCACCTTTCTAAAAACGTTGGATTTTCAATCTCAACTTTATTCTTGGAAGGTTTGTTGATTAGTTTACCAAGTGAACATCCACTACTGTTAAAATCACTTGATTTAAGGACACTTGCTTTCTTTATTGAATGCCCAGTTGAACTTTCAACGTATCTATGCATCATTCCATTACTTGGATGACCCAAACGGTCATGCCATAATGTAAGCATCCTTTTATCATTTAATTTCACATAAGATGTTACATTTGTTTCTATTGGACTTATATACGTGTGATAAAGTCTAGTAGAATGGGCTGGAAGTTTTTCTAAAATCCGCTTCTTGCCACATAATTGTTTAGTGATGCACAAATACTCTTTATTTTTTTCATTTATGGTTTCTACATGAAAACCATTCCGACGCACATATTTAAAGCTGAGTAAGTTCCTTTGAGACTTACTTGAATATAATGCGTCATTTATAATTAATTTTGTTCCTTTAGAGAGCAAAACACAAGCTCTATCAGAGCCTTCGATCAATTTTGTCACTCCAGAAATTGTTTTAACATTTGCTTCAAGCAAATTTAACTGAGTAAAATATTCTTTATTTCTCAAGATGGTGTGTGTAGTAGCGCTATCCACCAGACATTGATTCTTGCTACTTGATATATTTTTAATCGTTTCCATATCTTCAAGATAAAGAAAAATAGAATTAAAAACATAAACAACAAATTTATTTATGATACATAGATTATTTTACAAGGATGTTGATAAAAGAAAACCTATTATGATATTTTACATAATATAATATGGATCAAGATTCTAGTAATAGTTGGCATTTTTATTGATCCCAAATTCATCATCTATGATGAAATCAGAGATGTCTAGGCTTGGTGTAGGTTCAGTGTCGTCAACAAAATGAGTTTCCATGTTACTCCCCTTATCTTTTTGGGAAGCTTGGTACAACTCAACCAAGTGTTTAGTTGTGCGACACACCCTTGCCCAGTGACGTGTCATACCACATCTATAGCATATATATTTGGGCCTTTGGGAGGGTCCCGTATGACCCTTCTAGACTATTTGCTTATCATTCCCCTTGGAAGTGGATGCATCAGGAAAGTTACACTTCTGATAATCACCAAAACCCTTACCATGACCACGTCCTCGACCACTGCCTCGACGACGGCTACAGCCACGACCACAACTGCCATCGTGTCCACGATTATCTTGATGAATACTATCATTTCCTTGAGAGGCATATGTGGCATTTGATTCAGGGTACGATGTAGTACCATTTGGCCTTAGGTTGTGGTTTTCCATGAACAGTTCATTATTCTGCTCAGCTACAAGTAGTACTTGTATCAAATCTGAATATTTCTTAAAATTCCTCTCTTTGTATTGTTGTTGTAACAACACATTAGTAGCATGCATGGTCGAATAAGTTTTATTCAGCATGTTTTCTTCAGAGATTTTCTGCCCGCTTAAACGTAATTAAGAGGTTATATTGAACAAGGTAGAATTATAATCACTGACTGATTTGAAGTCTTGAAACCTTAAATTAGCATATTCATAACTTGGTTTAGGGAGTAAAACTTGTTGCTGGTGCCCATATCTTTACTCTAGGCTTTTCCATAATTCTTTGGGATTTTCAATCAACAGATATTTAGATTTTAGGTTTCGTGTATATGATGGCGAAGAAAGATAATCGCCTTAGCTTTATCCTACGGGGAAATATTTTCATTATCTTTTATGGTCTCTTGTAGACCATTTTCTTGGAGGTGAGCCCGTGCGTCAACTCTCCATTGTAAATATCTCTGACCCGATAAGTCGAGAATATCAAATTCCCGCTTAACAATATTTGTCATTTGATCAACTATATAAATAAATGAATATTAATTAGTGATGTAAAGATATGCATAAGAGTAACCAATACCTTATCAATATTTATATGAGTCATATAATTATTCTAATTAACCGTGAACTATATTAAATAATGCACATGTGTGATAGAGAACAAGTAAAAAAAAACGTACACATGCAAAGATAAAATAAAAATAAAACATGCATTGCATGTATATAAAAACGTAGCCTGCATGTTAGCATGATTTCATTTTTATGTGGAAAAATTATATAAAATATTTATAGTTTAGTCAAAACAAAGGAATGATAACATGTGTCATATATACAAGTATGTGTAGTCATTCATAATAGTGTAGTCTGCCTATTTTCTTTTAGATTGCTTGTAATAGTAGGTAAACATTACAATAACCTTTAGATGAAGAGTATTCAAATCTGTAGATGCGTACTATACGACTTGCTTTCTTAAGAGTTCAAAGATATTCTTTTCTAGATAAAAACAAACAAGAATTTATATATCCCTTTCAAACAAACGAGAGCTTATGTTTATACATGAAGATGGAATTCAACTTCTTTTCAAGAAATTCAATGGAAGAAGGAGATTGCAAACAAGTTTATGAAGATTCAAAGAAGAAGACTTTTGGTAAACATCTCTTAGAAATAATAATAGGTATTTTTACATTTCATCTAATTCCCACATCCTCTTAATCTCTAGCCCATAATCACACTTTTTCTCCTTTATATTTCCTCCACATATTGTCTACTCCCTTGTTATCCTCTCTCGACTTCCCCTATTCATCTTCTTCCTCCTCATCATTTTTTTTTTCGATCGACATGTCTCAATCCGACCAATTTTTCTTTGAAACTTCCATATGCCTTATAATTATCATGATAATCTTCTGGATTATCATCTGGATCAACAAGCCTCAGTTTTAATAGGTATATAAAATCTTTTTTTTTTCAAGTTTAGTTTAGATCTGAAGTAAACTAGGGGTTTTATTTCGATCTTGAATGTAAAATTCGATCTTGTTGTAAAAGCCTTTCAGATCTAATAAAATACCGAGGTTTATGCTAAAAAATCTTTCATTTTGTATGAGAAAATTATTTTTGATGCAAGCTCTCATATCATTGAGCTATTAAAATGGATGATCTATAAAATTATGATTTGAAAAATTGAAAGCAGTATGAAATTTATACTACCTTCAAGAGATCTAACCACTCAGTTGATATTTTTTTGTTAGAGAAATCTCTCGTGCTGATAACGTGCTGTCAGAATTTGGGAGGAGAAACTTGTTTGAGATCTGAATTGATTTTCCTTGATTGTATTGCATTGATTTGTACACGCTATTTATAAGGCCAAAGGTTTGGCTTAATCTTACCGTATGCAGCTAAAATGATAGAAGACCGTAAGGACGGCTGATCGTATATTTACAAGCCGTATAAACCAAAGCCTACCAAATACAAAACAAATATAATACAAAATGGATGAATAATTTACCCTTACCTATGTGTGGACCGGACGCCAAATAAAACCTTCCTAATTAATTATCTCTTTTAACAAGTTATAAATTTTTCCTATTCATTTCTCTCTCTCTCTCTCAAAAAAAAAAAAAAACTGGTACCAAACACACTGTTGATATTCACTTGACTCGACAATGGAGTTGTAGCCTTCTTCTTCCCCTCGCCCAAAACAATCTCTAGTCTACTTCAGGTCGCAGATGAACGGTAGCTGAACACATCCTCTGCTACCAGGTACGACGCTTGTCGCTCACACTCCTAGTTTAAAGAAACACCTATCTACCACCTTTCAGTATTCCTCATCTTTCTCTCTGCTTTCCTTGCACCCTTTTACCCTAGGGTTTTTCTTGGCAGAGCAGAACGATTTTAAGGCTAAAGTGTTGATGATGTCATGTTCGTTGGCTTTTTGATGGACTCGATTGGCAGAGTAGTCGAGTAGACGAGGCTAGGTTTTGCATTTGCACTAGTCTGTACCCGTTTTTGGGAAACTTTGGATCTTTTGGCGCGTTTCTGTAATGATTTTGATTGGGTCTTATACTTGGTATTGAGTTATGAGGAATTTGGGATGACTACGTCTTGTATGCTTGAGTCGATTACCTTGGGGTTTTAGGACCTGCCAACCTAGTTTATCAGTAGGTGGTGCTCAAAATGGTTGATATTAATGCTTTTCGTTGTTGTCGATTACCAAAGTAGTTTTTAGTCACGATTTCATCAGTGCCTTTTCGGCTTTTCTATGTAAGGTATGCCACATTATAGACTGCCAAGGAAAAAAACTATTATTACATCTGTTTTCACTTCACTGTCAACCTTAACCTCAAGTAGTATATCATAAGCTTCCTGCATTTTTGGTTTTCCATAATATTGTTTTAATTGCCAGGATTTCTTAGGATTGTGTCAGCTTTGTGTTCGTACTTGTAGCTATGATATGTATATTTTGGCGCATTTTCATTATCATGTCAAATATCCATGTTACTTGCACACTTTACTCGGGCCTTGTTTCACTTTGAGTGTAAAGGGATTTTGGGTGAAAAGTGATTTTTAGTGTCTTGAAAACGTAAAAAGTAGAGAGAGTTGCACGGATTTTAAGAGTATTAAAAATAATTTTTAAGTAGAAAGGGCTTTTATATAAGAAGTGAAACAAGGCCTCGGAAGATGCTAGATACAAAGTTAGAATAACTTAGGTTTTCAACTCTTTGTCAGTTTGAATTTGTTGTTGGATAAATCGCATATTTTATCCCAAAGTTTTTTGGATGTTTTCAAGATGATGATCCTTAGCCTCTTATTTCTTCCGTTATAGTCCCCGACTCCCTAATCTATTGATTGGATTTTCATTATCATGGAATCAATCAAATCCGTGCGCTAATGATTCTGTATATTTTTGCGGTTGAATTTGTGTGAAAATTGATGTGAGCATTGAACCTCTACGATATTGCTGGTGTTTTACGGTCAAGAAATGAAGACCTGTTGATTCATGTTCTTTTAGCCATTGTTGCTCTTGTGAAATATGGTGAGGGAGCAAGTCAGCCATGGTACTAATGGTGTAAAAATTCCTGGTGGCACTAAAAATTTCTTGCAGATGTGAATCACGGAATTCAAAATTGCAACCTAGCTCATTACAAAGATAAACGATTGTTGGAAAAAATTAGCCAATGGAGGCTCAAATAAGAAGCACACTATGATACGATGTTGTTTGAAGGAATAAATTGTTGGAGTACTAGATAGGGAGATTGGGTTGATATCAGTTTGAGATTCGTGTATTATTTTGACATCTAATTAAAAAAAGGTATATCAAAGATATCACCAATACCTAATACCTTAATATCATTCATGCACATACCTTGATAATTGATATCCATATCAATATTAATATCCAACATCTCATATCTATGGCATCAATAGCAAACGAGCCGAAAATGCCATGAGTTTCAACTTTCAAACGTTAGGGGTTATAATGGAATGGACAAATTTTGGGGGCTAAGTTTGGCATTTGCCCATTATTGTTTGAATGATATGTTTCTTCATTAAAGAGATCTAATTATAATATCCGTTACTTTTTTCACTATGATACTGAAGCTGTAGATTTTACAACAATCATTGTTAATTAGAACTGTGTGGGTTTTATAATGGAGTTTTGTATGCATTTTGAGTGATAGTAGAGGTTTCTCTGCTTTCAGCTAGGTAAGATGGCTACTCAGCCCAATATTGAGTTTGAAGCTGCAAAGTTCCTTCACAAATTGATTCAGGATTCGAAAGATGAGCCAGACAAATTGGCGGCAAAGCTTTATGTTGTAAGTACTACTTATTCTTTGGTTCAAATATAAATATCTGGCACTTTGTGTTTGTGGGATCCTGGTTTATTAAATGTGTTCATCCTTAGTACATCTGCCTAGACCTAAATAATTTACATATTATTGGCGTGAAAATATCAATGAGTTGTACAGATCAACAGGTGACACCTGTTTATGTATACTCTTTAGTGGAAGTTTTGTTTTAATATAACATGAAGGCTAGTGGAAAGGAGAATTCATTACCCTATCAAGTAATATCAAGGTACTACCTTTGGCTGGAATTTCGTGTCATTTAGGCTTTAAATTTTATATTTTAGCTCTGTATTCGTAATTTGTTAGTAATTAATAAATGAGGTATGAGGGCTTAGTAGTAATTGTTGATCGAAAAAGTGGGGTAATAAATTTGTTTTAACATTTTAAAAGTTCCTTAAACAACAACAACAATAACAACAACAACAACAACCCAATGTGGACCTGCCTCGACCTAAGAAAATCGAGAGGGTGTGTAAAAGAAGGCCCAAAACTAGTGGAAAACAAAGAAAAACGTAGAGAGAACTAGGGTGAAAGAAAACCAGAAACAAAGAAAGAAGAGAACAAAAGGTGGGGGCCCTCCCTTGCTGGCTAGCCCGCTACCGCTCCTCCACTGTAATCCTCTCCCTCCAAAGGTACAATGACGAGTGGCGTGCGATACCCTTCAAGACCTGAAAATAGCCTTCAGGAGTGGTTTTGGACGGGGTACTAATTTTCAGCTCATATGCCATTTAGTCTAACGAGTTAATGGGTTCTACCATATCGTCTGCCTTTTTTCAACCAGCAAGGTCTAATCATGAGGGTAGTCTTTATTATGGGGTCGAATCCCAAGTGCTTTTTCATGCGATGGGCTCTCGTCTTATTAATGTTAGTAGTATGTCAAGCTTGGCAACAATTGGTGCACATAATTTTCTCATTTGTGCTGATAATTTTTTGCTCTCTGCCTCTCTTAGATCAAGATTTGTTTCATATTCAAAACCAGTATTTTAAAAAGCTCGTGGTGCACCTAGGTGGATAGGCCTGCCTGGCGCCTAGGTACACTTGAGAGGTGAAAGGCGCGCGCCTCTCCAGTCTCCACATTAGAGTCGGAGAATGGCTGAAAATGGTAAGCTGTAAAGTATCGACAAATGTGAGACTATAAAACATTTTCATGATGACATAAAACCAGAGAGTGCATAGCAAGAGCAAAAGAATTTATACATGAGAGAGTCTGTTTTATGCTTGTGAGAAGGGAGAGGAAGAGAGGGAGGGGTCTGTTTAATCTTTGTTAGATAATAATAAAAAGAAAGTAAAATATTCAATGTGCATGGACAAAGAGCTTATATTTAAAAGATAACAAAAAAGATATATGCTTGGCATGAGAAATATACATGCACGGTAATTTACACAGAATTGAATTGACATTGGAGAGAATGAAAGTAAATTATTATTGTACAAAACATTTATAAAAAGTTAACAAAGAAAGATATCAGTTTGACATGGAAAATTTACACGCACATTAATTTGCACAGTTTTATGTTGTCATTGGAGCAGGCACAGCAGTCTGGGCGCACCTGGCCACTGCCTGTCCACACATGCCTCACCTAGGCTAGGCAGACAATGTCCTTTTAAAATACTGTTCAAAGCTACAGAAATAGGATGATGATGTTGAAAGAAGAGTAGAAGACATATATGCTGTTTAATTTGTGTGCTAAAATGTAGTAATATTGATAGTTATCTGTTATCATGCTTGCATTCTTTCTAATAGATTATATTATCATTTCACTATTTTTCTTACATTATTATTGTCAGTATGACTTGCATAGTTGCATGCCATTGAGTCAGCTATTCTATTACATGTATTCCATATTTTGTGGACTGTCACATACAAACAGCTCCAATGAATCTTATGCTGCTATTTACAGCTTTTCCTAATATATGCTAAATAACACGTCATTGTAAACTTTTATAATTTAATTTGGATAGATGTTTATAATTTAATTTGGTTTTTCTTAATATCTAGGGCAATGGACACTGTTGTCAATCAACACGGTCTTGATATCGAATCCTTGAAGCCACCTTCTAATCCTGCAAATAGTGAATCTCAAATCAGGGATTCCAGCAACCCACAATCAGCAGGTAATCATGTTATGGTATTACGTATTGCTTTTCTAAGGTCTGTATGTTTTGGTTGTGATTGAAATTCTTTTTATTCTAAGGCTGTTCGCAGATGGGAGGAGCACCACAGGACTCTAAATCTGTCTTGATAGAAACCGATTCTTATAGAACTGAAGCCTTCAATTTTGGCAGGGCACCTGCTGTGCCTAGCAGCGTGAGAAATGATACTCACCCAGGATCTGCCTCTGATAGAAATGCCATATCTTTTGACCATGAAAGTCCGTCAAGTGTCGATACTAAATCTGCCAACTCAACTTCATATGAAAGGCGTGACACATCAAATTGGGAGCAACAAGCAGCTAAAAAAGATAGTAAGAGGTCAAGTGCTAAGAGAAAGAGGCAGGAGGCATCTGTCACAGATGCACATATGGATGACTCTCAGCAGCTTCATGGTCATAGTACTATTGGAGATGCAAGAAAGGTAAAACTGATGAACAAGATGGAGTTTCCAGGCCCTTCTCCAGGTGTGAATGACTGCACTTTATATAATTGACAGTTTTTTTTACCAAGGTAAAATACCAAAATGTTTACACTAAGTAAGATTTCATTTTTGGAAATCTGAAATAGTGCTCATGATTGTCAATATGCTAATCTGATCCCGCTGTTAATGGAGGGATTCTAGTTCTCTGGTTTTCTATTTTGGGTACTGAACTTTCGTCTTCTGTATTTTGGCTGTTAGTCAGTGTTAATGATGGGAAATATATAGATATGCTTTAATTTGAGAGTTTGAGAAATATCAACATATCTGCACAAGGAGCTGATCTTGAAATTCTGTGGAGAAAGTAAGGTGGTTCTTTGAGCTTATCCAACCTTCTTCTCTCTTATAGGTATTGATGTTTGAAAGAATGTTTTAGGACTTGGCTCATAAATTTCTTTGTTCGGTAATATGCATGTGCAACAGCAACCTTTTGATCTCTTCGTATTGCAAGGTCATAATTTTTCTCTACCAGGATTTTCCTTAAGAGACATTAACAATCAGTGTTTAAAGATACTGCTCTCTCTATCTTTGTATGGATAGTGATAACTGGCTGGCCTTATCTTTTCAATTATCAACACACTTCCATATATTTTTGTTTGTAAAATGAAATGAATTTATCTGCTAAATAAAGAGTTTGGAAGGGCTACCTTGAGTCTTTGACTTATAATCAGCCTGATGCTGTATGTGCTGCTAGGAAATTCCATGGGGTCCATTAGTGCTTCTTGTCCATAACCAATTATAGAAGGACTCTCAGGTGGAATCACACTTGGAAGTATTGCATCTTTTATTTTGGTTTCTTTGTAGATTTATTTCGAAAAAGTAAGCATGAATTCTCATTTTTTTGCAGGTCCTTCAATTGAACCTTCTGCATCAACAAACTTACCTGAATGATCCGGACATGGTCATTTGTTATCAATTAATCAACATGAAATGCCAGTGGTATGTTTGAATTCGGTTCTTTACTCGTGTTAGAATATATATGCAATATTAAAAACCCAATTAAGCCCGAGGGCCGAGGCATTGATTCAAGAATTTTGTATTGCAAGTTGAGTGCTATTTTATGTTTATCTCAGTTATTTGGAAGTGGACTCTTAAAATCATCTGGCAATGACATTGTTGTTATCATTGGCCACTATTCACCTAGAATATATACCTACTCCACCCCATTGAATATCAATCCTTCTTATATTGTTGGAGTGCAGTCGACTGGTCATTTTAGGGCAACTAAGCACGTAACTTATGCTTTTGTTTGGCTTCTTTAGCTCAAGCATCAAAGCTATGTAATTCTTATCTCCTGGCTTTTTTTGTCTTCCATATGTCAATTCTTTCCATATATTATTCCTTTTCAGAAGGATGTGTCTGTTCTTTTATTTTCCCCAATGCTCTTATTCTATTTCATTTCACTTTTCTTTTTGCTGTTGCTTTTCACATGTGGGCATGTTTGCTTTTTCTTGTCTTCAACTTGCTTTCTAGTATTTGATAGTGTTTTTTTTCTTTTATCCTTATAACTCAGGGAGGTGGTGCCCTAAGCAACCCTGATATGAGTCTGCGAAGTGGAATACCCAGGCATACTGGGAAACCTCCTATGTCATCATCGTCTGCTTCTAACATGCCCTTCAAAGAATATCATCTGAAGCAGCTAAGAGCCCAGTGCCTTGTATTCTTGGCATTCAGGTGAATTGATGAATGACAGGGTTCTAATGAGCATTTTTTACCTTGTGTTTATATTGGTTCCTAAATTCCTAATCCCTATGTTCCAATGAATAGGAATAGTCTAATGCCAAAAAGACTGCATCTTGAACTTGCACTGGGAAATGCGTTGCCCGAAGAAGGTAGAAAGCATTGTTTACTTTAATTGTTTGTCTAATTAAATAATTTTTAATTTTTTAGGAAGTGAAGTGACCTTAATATTGTGCTATAAGCTGCAGGTATTGGTGCAGATGGGGTGCAGAGTGATCTTATTGATAGCAAGGGGAAAGAAATGACTATGAATGAACCAAACAGCAATCATCATACAGTGACTGTGAAGGCTGAAAAAGTACCCTCAGTTTCTTTGTTTGCAACTGCGGGTCAGATTGAGAATTCTAGAGATGAAGCTGACCATGGAAGACTGACAATGCAAAAATCTGTTCCTTCTGCAGACCCTGCAGTCAATGATGAAGAAAGAAAGCAGATTTTGGCTACTGGGAGGGTTCTGGAGGCTGAAATGCAGAACCGGGAAACAGCTGGCGTCCCTGCATTCTTGTCTATCCAGTCACAGCATGACTTAACTCATCTAAAGAGTTCAAGCAATCTTGATAACAGTGTTGATAATCGCCATCAACATGCTGGTACTATTAATCATGAGTCATCTGTTGTGGGTATGAATAATCAACCAAGGACTGAAATGGTTAAATGGGCTGCAATTGGGGGTCAAAATGAGAATTCCAGGAGACCACCACCTTCCTCTGTTGCCCAACATGATTTGCTGGCTAGAAAAGACAGCTCTAACTCTCCTAGTCCTTCTCAGGGTTTTGGTGAGGTAGCTATTCAAGGACATCAATATGCTGATAGTAACTTATCCGTGCCTTGGAGGTCAACTCAGGGATTGAATAATGAAAAGCAAAGATTGGTGCCAGCTCATGATGCTATGCTATTGAGATACGGGTTTAATGGTAAGTAATGTATTGACAAAGCTTAATTGATTGTTATGACTCTCACTTCTCCTTTTATCTTTATGCTTTAGATGATACCAACAGTCCAACACTATCAATGAATGAATGCAGGTACTACTTCTGATGCAAGGCACTTGGTAAGAAATCATTCTCCTTTCCCCCAAATGGATAATACTTGTGAACCTGAAGAGACGGATAAATTCTCTGCTGGTGTCCCCCCTCCAAAGTACACCACATCAGAGAAGTGGATTATGATGCAACAAAAAAGGAAGGTTATGGATAAAGCAAACTGGATGAAGAAACAAAAGAGAGTGGATCAAAGAATTGCAGCTCGTTTCAATGAACTAAAGGTTTGATGATTAAAATTTCTTACAGTTTCTCTTGTATGTCATTTGTGGCAAACTAATTCCTCTCTCTTTTTATCGTTTAAAATCATATGTATACTTCTAATGAAGGGATACTGATACAATCCCACGTGATTTCACCATTCACCAGAATTCTAGAAATTAGGACTTAATTATTTTTCTTATTTCAATTGTTATTTTCTGCTTGCTCCTTAATTATCTCAGCAGGTTAGGAGTTAGTGCTTTCTCTTAGTGGGTTAGTGTTGTTAGTAGGCAGTTATTTTGTTAGAATTAGTTTAGTTTATTTCCTTTAAATAGGCTAGGAGTTCTCTTGTTTCAGCAGACTTGATTATTGAATGAAAAGAGTCAGGAGTGTTTCCCTACAATTTCCTCTTGTGCGAGATTCTTGCCTAAGAGTGGTTCCTCAAATTGAGATCCTCATTTGAGTGGTTCTATCATTTGGTATCAGAGCCGTTCGATCCGAATGGCAATGACACACTATTCCGCTTCCAATCTACCACCACCATCACCCATAGCCATTATATCCCAATTGGATTCAATCATTTCTTGCTTAGATAAGCTTTTGCCCTTTTTAACCGCTAAAATTTCAAACCTGGAGGTTCATTACAATGGTGGACAACCCATCAACCACAAAGATGAAAAACCAATGGAGATAATCCCTGGGGAATACAACTTGGTTCACCTAGAAGAAGCCCCTCATCCAACGATCAAGGAGATTGGAGCTGAATCTCTTGAAACCACTACTTCACAAATGACCAAACATACCGCTCATACTCAACCCCACTTCACGGGATTATCTGTTCCCCCTACCAGCCCTAAGTACCCACAAAATCGAAGCACCACCTTGAGCCAACTGAGCTGCAACAACCAACTGTAGCAGGGTACTTGATACAATACCCTTAAAATAATATTATAGCATGAAAGCTAAAAATCCTACTTAGGAATCTTCTAGAATAATCTTAAGACATCTTAGATATCATGTATTCTAGAGAACATTCTAGATAATTTACCCTTTTGAATATGTATCTTGAAATATCCTAGATAAGACATTTTGTAAATCTAGAGAACTCTTCTCTAGAATAATCTCTAGGATATTTTTAACTTTTGCTAATCCCTAGGCTATTTTGTATTTTGAATCTAGAGAATTCTTCTCTAGAACTATCTAACTAATGTCTCCCTCTATAAATAGGGAAGAAGGCTTGTATTGTAGAACATGTTCCACTTAATGAATGAAAAATATTACATAATTGAAGATCCTTCAATTATCTTTTGATTTGTGAGATTCTTGCAAATCAACCCATCTTGTTAGATCCTAACAATTTGGTATCAGAGCCACGTCGATCCGACATGGTGACTATCAACCCCTATCCATCCCACTACAACTCTCTTCTAAATCCACCACCACCACCATCGCCGCTGCCGCCACCACCAGCCACCACCCCAACTAACCAAGACCTTATTGCTCAACAAATATCCGCTATGTTCGCACGCCTTGAAGCCCTTGAAGCTCGATTTAATGGTACTCCATCAGTTAACAGTTACCCAGGAGCTTCTTATCAAGACATGTCAAGGGGAGTTCGCATGGGGCCGCACGAGAGAGCACGACCTCACTATTGGGAGGACTTCGAAGAGGATGATGATAGTGCACGGAGATACCTCACCACTCGGCATCCACAAGCAAAAATTGTTTCTCCTAAGTTTGAGGGCAGTGATCCACGTGGATTAAAATCGATTGAAACCAACCTTGGGGGAAATCCAAATATCATTCACCCACTCTCTAACCTACCCCCTAAGCTGGCTCCTCCACTCACCAACCTTAAGGAAAATCCAAATACCATTCATCCACTCACTAACCCACCTCCAAAGCCGGTTCCTCCAGTAGCTAGAATGACTCAACCAGTAGAGGAGCATTTGAAGATCGATGTTGTGGAGTGGGAGGAGGAAACAAAGTCTGAAGAGTACTGTTGTAGAAAATATGAGCAAAAGCAAATCAATGGAAGCGAGCCAAGAAGCAACTACATAAGCATCCATCCAAACTTCCTTGAGAAGCACATTGAAGGATGGGATAAGCAAATTGGAGAAGTTGTGCACGATGAAGAGAGTGGCTGTCCAAAACAACCACGACAAAGGAGTTCATTTGGTGCACAAGGAAAGGATGGAGCTAGCAAAGGGAGAGGACGTGACCAAGCAAGCAAGTACTACACGGGTGCCATCACTTAGGTCCATTGATATTATCTCAATTCCGCCTCGAGGACAAGGCGGCTTTTCAAGGGGGGTGTACTGATACAATACCCTTAAAATAATATTATAGAATGAAAGCTAAAAATCCTACTTAGGAATCTTCTAGAATAATCTTAAGACATCTTAGATATCATGTATTCTAGAGAACATTCTAGATAATTTACCCTTTTGAATATGTATCTTGAAATATCCTAGATAAGACATTTTGTAAATCTAGAGAACTCTTCTCTAGAATAATCTCTAGGATATTTTTAACTTTTGCTAATCCCTAGGCTATTTTGTATTTTGAATCTAGAGAATTCTTCTCTAGAACTATCTAACTAATGTCTCCCTCTATAAATAGGGAAGAAGGCTTGTATTGTAGAACATGTTCCACTTAATGAATGAAAAATATTACATAATTGAAGATCCTTCAATTATCTTTTGATTTGTGAGATTCTTGCAAATCAACCCATCTTGTTAGATCCTAACAGTACTCAATCACAAGAACCAGACCATGGGGACTCATGTGTGATAAGGGGTGATAAAATTTCTGTAGTGAAAATTGCAGGCTTGGACTCACATTCGAGTTCCCCGTATTTTCTTTACATGAATTCACCATGAAGACTGAAGAACCATCCTTTGTCCTTGAAGAAAGTTGAGCCTGTGATCCACTATGTGGGTGCAGTCACCTAGAAGAGTGAAGGGCGCCTCAGATTTTGCCTTGAGGACAAGGCAAATTTGAGGGGGATGCATTGATACAATCCCACGTGATTTCACCATTCACCAGAATTCTAGAAATTAGGACTTAATTATTTTTCTTATTTCAATTGTTATTTTCTGCTTGCTCCTTAATTATCTCAGCAGGTTAGGAGTTAGTGCTTTCTCTTAGTGGGTTAGTGTTGTTAGTAGGCAGTTATTTTGTTAGAATTAGTTTAGTTTATTTCCTTTAAATAGGCTAGGAGTTCTCTTGTTTCAGCAGACTTGATTATTGAATGAAAAGAGTCAGGAGTGTTTTCCTACAATTTCCTCTTGTGCGAGATTCTTGCCTAAGAGTGGTTCCTCAAATTGAGATCCTCATTTGAGTGGTTCTATCAGATACTTTTTTATTCTGGTTAATATTATACGTAGAGCTTTCTACATTTATTTTGTTTAAGTAGAGAGTTGTCGCAGAATCTGCAGATGATTGCAAAATGGATGTAAAACAAAAAATACTTCATAGGCGATGCTTGACCCCAAACACATATCACTCACTATAGTTTATGAAGATTCTCCTTTTATCTGAAACCACATGAAAACCCTCTTGCATCTTAAAATTGATTATGCATATCATTAAATCCAGCATCTACTTTCTTTCAGTCAGAAGCTTGACCGGTTTCTTTTCCATTCTCCACCAAGTCTTTCAGATTTTCTTTTATGGGGGAATAATATGTGCTGTAAATCATTGAGGAAACTGGCTACAATTTGTTTTTTCCCCCCTGATATTTCTTCACATTTTCGATAAAACCTTCTCGTAAAAGTATTGTAACAATATCATTGCTGAAACACCTCTGCTTGTTTCTTATTGAATTATTTTTCAGTTACCTCTGGCTTATGTTTTTATCTTCTAGAAAAATTTAGCAATCTCCCTTCCCATGCGATCTTCCCATATTTTGGGTACATGAAAGCTCTGATGTCATTCTGATTGGCTACCTTCTGGATATATGCAGATCAAAGGTATAATATACACTTAAAAAATTGTGCCAGAACATATGACTTACTTCAAAAGTTACCAAACAAAAATTACTAGCATTTCATTCTACTTCCTTGAACCGAGGTCATCTGTTACGCATCCTGCTTGCTCTATTGACTGTTTACCCCGGCCCCTCTTCATGTGTGCATTTGACAACAATAAGAGCTTTTTCATTCCCATAAAAGTCTTAACATGTAGGTTTAGTTGTCTACTAAAGCTGAAGTATTAATATATTCCCTTTGAGAGGGGGGTTAACTACACATTTGCGTTCTGCAGGAAAGAGTTAGCTCATCAGAAGATATTTCTACCAAAACTAGGAGTGTGATTGAGTTGAAAAAGCTTCAGCTGTTAGAGCTACAGCGTTGTCTCAGGAGGTAATGTGACTATAGATATAAGAAGTTAATCTGTATGAGTATTGACTGGAAAATATCTGATACTCTGATACTATAATGAGATTAATGCAATATTTGGCACGCCGGGTATTACATTTGAACTAAAAGCCTACCTTTTTCGGTTGACATATACTCAAGCTTGTTCTGCATAGATCCTAGCTATACTGAATGGTCTACTTGTTTGATCATTGATTTTGCTTATGATAGCGTATTCTTTGTTATTTATATGCAGCAATATTCTAAGCGACTTTTTTAAGCCAATTACTGTGGAGATTGATCGTTTGAAAGCCATTAAGAAACACCGAGTGGGAAGGAGGTTGAAACATGTTGAAAAATATGAGCAGCGGATGAAGGAAGAAAGGCAAAGGAGAGTACATGAGAGACAGAAGGAGTTCTTCAGTGAACTAGAATTTCACAAGTATGCTTTTCTTCTTTAAATACATTGGATTGGACAATTTTCTAATTTTTCTGTGTTGCATATACTATTTTGCTTCTACTATTGAAAGAAAGTAGACTTTGTTCTTATGAGAATTTATTTTTGTGGTCAATATCTGCTCTCAGGGAGAGACTGGAAGATGTCTTGAAATTTAAGAAAGAGCGATGGAGAGGGTTTAATAGGTATGTAAAAGAGTTCCACAAGAGGAAGGAGCGAGTACAACGTGAGAAGATTGATAGAATACAACGAGAGAAAATAAATTTGTTGAAAATTAATGACGTGGAGGGTTATCTGCGGATGGTTCAGGTGCGCCTTCTTCCAACATGTATTTAAAAGTTGCTGGTTGCAATATATATCTACCTGGTATTATTCTTCATTTGTTCTCAGGATGCAAAATCTGATAGAGTGAAGCAGTTGCTGAAAGAGACTGAAAAATATCTTCAAAAGCTCAGTGCCAAGCTGCAAAAGGCTAAATCCAATACTAAATGCATTGATAGTAGTACAGATGAAAATCAGTCTGCAAGTGTTGTTATTCAGAGCAATGATACTGCTACTGAAACCGAAGATGAAAATGATCAGGCAAAGGTGACTTCTTGGTTTAGTAACTTTCTCTCCTGATTTTATTTATTTACTACCTTCCACTGTATCTCATCTATTTCTTTCTCACTGTCTTTTTCTTCAGCATTACAAGGAAAGTAATGAGAAGTACTATCTGATGGCTCACAGGTACTATATTTTTTGTGAAGTTCACTAAAGCATTCAATACTGGGAGATGACTTGTAAAATTTGTAATAAACCTGGAAACTTGAAATCCATAGTCATGTTATGTGCTTAGAGTGCTCAAGTCCTATCAATTCTGTCTAGTTTGTCTCTAGAACTCTGTTTTTTGGAAAATATTATTCTCTGCTCCATACTCTTGTAGATATGTTACATTTTACTGGATAAAATAATCTCTATATTTGATGGTCAGTAAATCTTATATATGTTTGCCTCTTGACTAAGTTTAATAGCTTTCTGCAAATATTGTGCTCAAACTATTGCTTTTGGCCACTTGATTTGCTCATCTACTAATGTCAGATAACGTTTTTTCTCAGTCAGTCTGGTTTGAAATTCTTTTATGAAGGCCTTCATTGAAATTATTGTTTATATGGATTGGTGCACTGGAAAATACTCTGACTGAAGCCAACCTTGTTACACCATCCTTCCATCACTATCCTCATCACTGCTCAGTGCTCACTAACTTTCTGGACAGCTGGAGAGCTCAAAGAAAAACTTGCTGCGAATATGTTCAATATTTTGTTAAAATACTGTTGCTGATAGCTTTATTCTGGGTGGTTCAAATACTACTGGATTAGTCAATTTGTTTTTTTTCTTGTATGGTATTAAGGGTAGGATTTATTCATCCCTAGGGCCAGGAAGAGCCTCTAGATGTCTTGATTTAGTCACTTAGACGTTATGTTGCCTTTGACCTGTTGATGTGATCATGTTTAATTTTTCGATCTTTCTGGAATACCATCAAATATTAAATTTTTTTTATGAGCTCTGTAGTTGTGATTCTTGTGAATACACTTCTGGTTGTTTTATTCTTATTTCACTTTCTGTATGCAGCATCAAGGAGAACATCACAGAGCAGCCAGCTGGTCTTCGAGGTGGAAAACTGAGAGAGTAAGAGTTTTTTGCTTAACATATGTACCACTATGTGAATTATTTTTCTGTATTTTGCAGTCCCATCCATTCTTTTTTTGATCAATGCTTCCTCGTCTTGTGTTCAAGGACTTGTATATATGGCCTTTTCAGCTGATCATTTGGCCACATAATGATTTTTTAGGTATCAAATGAATGGACTAAGGTGGTTGGTTTCACTATACAATAATCACTTGAATGGAATTCTTGCTGATGAAATGGGCCTCGGGAAAACTGTTCAGGTGATCTGTTTGCTATAAAATTTATAGAATGCATTCACTGCTTGTAAAGAGCATTTTGCTGCAGCAACTTTGCAGTTGAAATATTTTTGATATGAATTTCTTTTGTAGGTGATTTCTCTTATCTGTTACTTAATGGAGGCGAAGAATGACAGGGGACCGTTTCTTGTTGTGGTTCCCTCTTCAGTTCTACCTGGATGGGAATCTGAACTTAACTTCTGGGCTCCTAGTGTTAACAAAATTGTTTATGCTGGATCTCCTGAGGAACGTCGTAGGCTGTTCAAGTAATTGTAGTTTACATATAAAAAATATTTATTCTTGTTTGAGTAATTACAGAATACTTTTACATGTGACACAGCGCAACAACTATAAATATTTCATTGTAGGGAAAGTATTATCCATCAGAAATTCAATGTCCTGCTAACAACTTACGAATATTTGATGAACAAGCATGATCGTCCCAAGCTCAGCAAAGTACATTGGCATTACATTATTATAGATGAAGGGCATCGCATAAAGAATGCTTCTTGCAAATTGAATGCAGACTTGAAGCATTATCATAGTTCACACAGATTATTGTTGACTGGAACACCTTTACAGGTGACTGATTATCAGCTTCGTTGGATTCCTATTTTGGGTTTTGTAATTATGAGATGAAAAGCCTTTACAGGCTTAATCTTTCAGTCTTTAACTATTTCTTACTTTTACTTATAAATGTTGAACCTGTATTAGACATGTTGTAATTATTATGCCTACTTAAGAGCACATGGTATGTTAGGAAAAAAAATGGTATAACTATCTCCAACCCTTAAAGAAAATATGGTCCTTCTGGAATTTGTATATATACGATGTGGGAAAATGGTATAAATTAGTCTTGACAGTTTAAACAAGTTGGTTTCTTCTGGATTGCCTATGATTGGAATTAATAGGGGTGGCCAAGTTTGGCTAACTACATTAAAAAAATGGTACATTAACCATTCTAATTGATTTCTGTGTGGTTTTCATTTATCCAAATTTTTTTCTCGGTTTCTGCATCAATTAGTTGTTATGTGATAACGCACCCAGAGATGTGAATTTGTTCTTGGTTTTGTGAAGAAAACCGTGTTTGATAGGTGCTGATCCGATTTACAAATTTTTGGTTCAGTATAATTCATTCAATTGGACGCCTTAGGGATAAATAGTAATGTAACAATTTACAGGTGATTGATGGTTCTTATGGACCATTTCATTGTAGGTATTTTCTCACTTTTATATGAGCTGGTTGAAAGAACGAAAGATGTGATGTCCTAATATCAGCATATCTTGAACACCTGCATGCTTTCTTGTTAAAGCATCCTCTATTCTTCTTCTTGCCTCTGAACACCTATTTGCTAAAAAGCTGGCTGTCCTATATTGTGCAGAATAATCTTGAAGAGTTATGGGCGTTACTTAATTTTCTGTTGCCAAACATTTTTAACTCTTCGGAGGACTTTTCACAGTGGTTCAACAAACCATTTGAGAGTAATGGTGATAATTCCCCTGATGAGGTAGCAATAGCAGCTAAGTTAGGTTTTGTTACATTTTCTCCCCTTTATATGTGTAGATTGAATTCTTAAGTTTGCCTAAATGCCTTGATGTGATCGTGTTAATTATGTCTAGACATTGCTTTCTGAGGAGGAAAATCTCTTGATCATAAACCGTCTTCATCAAGTTCTCCGGCCATTTGTACTTCGGAGGCTGAAACATAAGGTTGTGATTTTTTTTTCTTTTCTCTTCTTATCCATTATATACTCTAATCCCTTTCATGATAAACTATCTCGTATCTCTTTGTTTAATGTGATGTTAATGACCTGTCATTCTCTACATCGGTTATTTATTTTGATGAAAATTTGAGTGGGTTAGAAACCAAGAACATACATTGGTGGATATTGTTGGCCTGTCATTCTCTAAATTCTCTGTAAATTACGTGCATATTGTTGGCTGTAAATTACATGCATAGACTCCCAATTGTGTTCGGTTATCTACAAGAGACCATACATTGGTGGTAAAAGCAGTATTAATGACTCCCATCTTGTAAGTATATAATACGGCTTAAAACATATACAGCCCCCTGTACTTGTGCGAATTTGTCACTTAGACACCTCACATTTGGTTTGGACCTATTGAACACTTAAACTTAACAATTTGGACCTATTAAACACCTCTTCGCTGATGTGGCGAAGTGCGATGGTGCCGATTACGAGGTTGCGGATGACGAAGAGAACGATGGGAGTGAACCAGCTGTTGAAGGAGGTCCAGATTGTTATGTGGCATAAATTATGCCTTTGTGGCAAAATACCAAATACGCTTATGTGGCACATATGTGGACAAAAAATAGGCTTATGTGGAACACATGTGGACAAAAAATTGGACATGTCAGCGCGAGTGTGTTACACTCAACGAGATTGTCAGCGACCAGGTGTCTAATAGGTCCAAATTGTTAAGTTTAAGTGCTCAATAGGTCCAAACCAAAGGTGAGGTGTCTAAGTGACAAATTCGCACAAGTACAGGGGGCTGTATATGTTTTAAGCCTATATAATACACTGATGTAGAGAATGATCTCTGTTATGCCTTTTTACATGCAACATATAATTATTTATGAAAACATCCAAACCGGCTAAAGGACCTATATATGGTACATGCAATCAGCAGAATTTGCAATAACCTTAAGTGTTACACATTTACCTTTTCCATAAAAGATCTTCATGTAGATGTAGATCGTTTTGATTTTCTTAGTATATAACTTTCATCACATGCAACATCCTTAGGGCTCGTTTGGTATTGATATCTAAGGTATGAGATATCGGATATCGTTATCGGTATGGATATCAAGATATCGATATGAGTGATATCTAGATATCGGATATGAGTATGGATATGAGTGATATCTTTGATATACCAATTTCCTGGGGTATATGAAAATAACACTCTAATATCACCCTGATATCCTTCTGATATCAGCTGATATCGATATACTCCTATACCAAACAGCAAATATCAGTTTGATATCGATATCAGGATATACCAAACACTAGATATGGGTAACAGTCATATCCATACCCATATTTGATATCCTAATATGGATACCAAATGGGCCCTTAGTGCTTATCCTTTTTCAAATTATTTAGAAAATATGAACGTCACATTTCCAGCTTCTTGTTCATGGTTATTCCTGCCAACTAGCAAGTGCTAGTTTGCACAGGCGTACTGGATCAAGGTTTTATTTGGATGTTCTCTTGTTGAAGTTTCCTTAACAAACCATTGATTTATTGAGAGTTTTGTTTTGTTTAGGCATAAATGTGTTATGTAGTTACTTTTTTGTTGGGCTGAGCTACTGTCTTTGTTATTTCTTATTCTAAGTTTTGTTCTTCTTATTTTAAACGCTCAATGGCTACTAAAATGTTTTTTTTTTTAAATCTTGTTATTGGATCAACAGTATAGTCATCTTGTAAAGGTCGCTTTATATCTGAAGAAAATGTTTCATGTGATTTGTGATCTGACATGCTCTCTAGGTTGAGAATCAATTGCCTGAGAAGATTGAAAGACTTGTAAGATGTGAAGCTTCTGCATATCAGAAGCTTCTGATAAAGAGGGTTGAAGAGAATCTTGGTTCACTTGTAAACTCAAAGGTTCCTAGCAATTCAGTTTTTTTTTTTACTTTTTTTTTTGTCATCCTTTGCACATATATACAATGTCATTACATTTTGTGATGAGAGTATCTTCTGTACCTTCCGTATGGCCAACTTCAAATTTAGATATTCTAGCACTCTTCATAAAATTTTCAAATAATTGTTTTTTCAGGCTCGCGCTGTTCACAACTCCGTTATGGAGCTCCGCAATATTTTCATAACCGTCAGACCTTGTTTTTGGTGAATAAATCCATTCTAAAAGCAAATGAGATGCATACATGCTTATCTGTATTTTATTAATCAATAAATCAATTCCCCACCCCCAATGTACAACAACAACCCCGACTTGGGGGATTAATTGATTGGTTACCCGAGAACCATAATCTTTCCTAGAAACCAACATTGACCCAGTGAGGTTCCGCTACAGCGGAATCTGGGGGGTCAAGATGGGGATACCCCTGCCCAAGGGAAAGGGGATACACCCAATAGACCCAAGAAAAACTGAAATTTTGCTATGTGACAATAATAACTGAATTTAATTAGAATGCACCAAAATTGATTTAGGGACTAAATCCATCTCAAGGGCAGTGTATAAAAGCCAATGAGCATGAGGATGCGCCCCAAAGTGAAAACTGAAAACTAAAATGAATGTGTAGCAACTCTTATGTTCTGAATATTTATCCATTTTAGGTTGATACTTCTATTCCAAAACATTTTCTGCCACCAATAGTTAGACTTTGTGGGAAGCTGGAGATGCTTGATCGGTTGCTGCCCAAACTGAAGGCAACGAATCACCGGGTAATGATTTTAACATTTTGGCATTGCTGAGAATGATTTCAATGTAATCTTTTTAATGCTTTGAAATTGAAAAGCATTGTGATCGAACCCATAATCTGTTGTTTTACCTGGCCGTGTCATATAGTTTGACATTTTCAATAATTCAGATTGCGAGGACTTTGAACTTTTGGGATGGTATTAGTTAGTATTACTGCTGGGTTTTTGACAATAATACAAGGTAAACTTGATACAAGATCCGGACATTGTAAGAGTTTTAAGCTTCTTATAACTTGTAAGCTGGAGAATGTTGTTCTTTATATGTTCCTTTGTAGCCTGAGGGGAAATTCTGCCTTTATAATGGGATATAAGAACATATTTGAATTCATTTTTCTTTTCCACATAGCTTTGATGAGTATGTCCTAATCATCCATGTGTTGAAAAATTGACATATTTTAAGTTTATTTACAGAGCAAATTATTATAAGAAAAGGCTCTCTGCTTTCTTTAACAAGTTTCCCTTCATAGAACAGAGTGCATATTTCCTGTCTACACTTCTTGCCATGAATGATAACCTTGGCTAGACCATAAGAATTGAGCTTTGAGACTTCTCTTTTTTGTTGCTCCAGCTTGCTTCATCTCCTGAACGCCCAATGCTTTGTGGATAGTAACAGTCATCGCTAATATCACTTCCTCATGTGTCGAATTTGATTATAAGATACTTACCACTGGTTATTTCACATTCTGCGAATTTAATCTTGAGTATTAAACAGTGCTTGGCCCTCCACTAAAAATGCAAACTAGCAGTGAGCAGTGTGCAGTGTATATCTACTGTATAGTATTCCTCTTAGACTTAGCATTGTATTTGACCATTTTTGCATTGCAGGTTCTGTTGTTCTCTACAATGACCAGGTTGCTTGATGTTATGGAAGAGTATCTTTCATTGAAAAAGTACCATTATGCTAGGCTAGATGGACATACATCAGGGATGGAGCGTGGTGCCCTCATTGATCAGTTCAACCGACCAGACTCACCATATTTTATATTCTTGCTAAGGTACTGGTTGCTTTGTTTTAGTCATGGATTAATTGACGTACTTTAAATTTTTTGGCTTGGGATCATTAGTGACAAGTGATGATTTAAGAATCTTAGTTCTTCATACTACATTATGGTTCTTACCATTTTAAAGGTTACTTAGTTGGATACGGATTTATGCTATATGATTATTTGGTGGAATTTAGGAAGCTGTGGTTTATTTGTTGGTACATATGTTATCTTCACAATGATGCTATACTAATCAGTAATATATCTTTTATTTATTGCATCAGTATTCGTGCTGGAGGTGTAGGAGTGAACCTTCAAGCTGCTGATACTGTGATCATATTTGACACAGATTGGAATCCTCAGGCACTGACTGTCTATGTTCCTAATTTTTACTTCTCAAGTGTCATGTCTTAGATCTTTTCATAATTTCTTGGTAGATTGTGTAATTTTTTGATATTTTCTTGCTAGGTTGATTTGCAAGCACAAGCCAGGGCTCATAGGATTGGTCAGAAAAAAGATGTGCTTGTTCTTCGACTTGAAACAGTCAGTATCTTCTACTATCAAGATAACATAATATCTCTGTAGCCTTTCTTAGTGTTACATCAGGGTCTCAAAATTCTTTTTCTGGAAGGATTTTTTTCAGATGCTTGAGCTGATGGTGTGGATCAAGTATCTAGAATTGAATGGATCATAGATGTATACCCATTAAGACATTAAGTAATCTTTGTCATCATCCTTCATCTTCATCCTTCACCTTATCTTTTTAATTATTTTTTTTGAGAATACATCTTATTCTGTTCATTTCTCTGCTTGTAGTTGACTCTGGGAATGTGGCTGGTGTAGTGTCTTCACAAAGACTTATTGTCTATCTTTACCCCGAGAAAAGTGTTTGGACTTCTTAATTCAGTAACTGAGATTTAATTATCCAAAATAGAGAGGGTATCCATGCGTCATGACTGTTAATTTCTGCTGTCAAGGTGTCAACATGATGAGAAATCCAACTTGGAACTTTTAGAACTTTGGAGGGGGGGTTAAATCCTAAATATTATAATAAGAATCTAATGAATTTGAAGCATATAAAATTATTAAGATATGCTGAAGATTGTATGCTGTTTTCATAGATTTTATTGTGATCTGAAGCTAAATTACATTCATGATTTTGAAGGTAAATAGTGTGGAGGAACAGGTGAGGGCTTCAGCTGAGCACAAGCTTGGTGTAGCAAATCAAAGTATTACTGCTGGGTTTTTCGACAATAATACAAGGTAAACTTGATACAAGATCCGGACATTGTAAGAGTTAAGCTTCTTATAACTTGTAAGCTTTAGCTGGTATTTGTTTGTTCCTTAGTGCCGAGGACAGAAGGGAATACTTGGAGGCCCTCCTTCGGGAGAGTAAGAAAGAGGAAGCTGCTCCTGTTTTAAATGATGATGGTTTGAATGATCTCCTAGCGCGAAGGTACACATTACGATGTACTGATCCTTTTTCTCTCACATTTGTGATACAATCTTCTATTCATCGGCCTCTGGTCTCTGCTACGGACTGCTTATGGGCCTCAGGGCTTCAATTCTGATTTTTCAGCAAGGTTTTAAGGATAGTTTTGAGTTTTGGGTTGCTTTTTCCTCTGCGATCTGTTTGTTCTTAATTTGATGGACTCTCATCTGTTATAATTTGCAGTGAGCCTGAGATTGATGTGTTTGAATCAATTGACCAAAAAAGGCGTGAAGAAGAGATGGTATATATTTGGTTCCCTAGAAAATTTTCTCTTCCTTAATCTCTATTGTGTTTCAAAATATTTTTCACCATTATTTTTATCATTGACTTACTATTGGAAAAATATTAATTTAACCCCTCATATCTCACTAGGCAACATGGAAGAGGCTGACAATGGAGATGGGAACTGAAGATTCTCAGGTCATACCTCCTCTGCCTTCTCGTCTTGTGACCGATGATGATCTAAATGCATTCAAAGAAGCAATGAAGAGATATGAAGTATCAGCTGATGGATCAGCCTCTGATGTTGGGATGAAGAGGAGAGCTGGATCAATTGGGGCCTTTGATACTAAACATTATGGCAGAGGAAAACGGGCACAAGAGGTTGGTTTAGCAAGCCCATCTTTTACGGAAGTGGTAAAAAACTTGATGTTACTTGCGTGTTTTTTTACTCAAAGTTTTGTTATATTCTTTATAGGTGCGTTCCTATGAAGAACAATTGAATGAAGAAGAATTTGAAAAGATATGCCAGACTGAGTCTGCAGAAGCTCTCAAACTGAAAGAAGAGCAGATAGATTCTCAATTGCGGGTAGAAGCTAGCCTTGTACCAACTAAAACAGAACAACCTTTGCAGATTCAACCTCCTCGGCCACCTTCATCAGGAGAGTCAACAGCCATAGTCAAGAATGATGTCACTCCACCAGTTAAACGGGGCCGTGGGAGGCCCAGAAGAATACCACTTCCAACTCCTTCATCAGTGCCAACTCCTACTGGACCTGTAAAACCCAATACAGTTGTTCAGAATGTAACTAATCCTGGCCCTGTCATCACCAGTTCGTCACATGATCCTGCTGCTGTTTCCAAAGATGCAACTTCAATATCAGATACAACACCGTCTGTAATCCCGACTCACTCTGATATTCAGAGTACTTCACCTGGTCTTTCTGCTCCTGTTCAACCAGTTCGGCGCAGGGGGAGGAAACCTGGCCGCCTTTCATCCACTGTTTCTGCTAGTCTAGCTGTTCAGGATACACAACCTTCTGAACAATTGGCTAAACAAGCATCTGTAGATGGGGGTTCTGCTGCTACTGGATGTCTCCAATCTCCTTCAGAACAAAGCAAACTCAAGGCATTGCAGGATCCATGTGCATCTGTTGCTGAACTTTCTGCCGGCTCTGCTACTCCACCTATTGTCAGTGCAAATGCAGGAGAGGTTGCTGTTGAAATGGGTCCCAGCACTGTTGTTACACTCCTTCCAGCCATTCAAGTATCCACTCCAAGTAGTTTAGAAAACATGTCTGGTAGAAGGCAAAGTTTAAGGTCCCAGAGTGGAGTGGAGCCTGTCCGTCGTAGGGGGAGAAAGCCTAAAAATGCTGCAACTAATGTTGGTGCTCCTTCAACTCAGAATTTTAACTCAAACGAGTCTAATAAAAATTCACTGGCTAGTGTAC
This sequence comes from Fallopia convolvulus, assembly GCA_964016875.1. NCBI lineage: Eukaryota > Viridiplantae > Streptophyta > Magnoliopsida > Caryophyllales > Polygonaceae > Fallopia > Fallopia convolvulus. The sequence goes on along the minus strand of OZ024720.1, from coordinate 46,217,668 downwards.
CTCAACCGTTGAAGGTCATTGCAGCACCACCAGTAAGTGTCAACTTGGGTGTGGGAGCACAGGGAAATGCATCTGTATCATTACATAATGTAAGTATAGGTTTTATGCCTACGATACCTGCTGCTTCACAACCATATTCCTCTACAGCTCTGAGCAGTCATACTGAAGGACAGAATCAAAAAGGCCGTCCTGGAGAAGGTGCGCCACCACCACCACGTAGAAGGGGAAGGAAAAAGGGCAGTTCATTAGCAGTTGGTTCAAATAATTTAGCTAATCAGGATAAATCACCTAGCCTCTCAGAAAATATTCTCAGGAACTCAGAGGAGAAAGGTTCTGCTACTGCTAGTCAAGGGAAAGATGTAATCCACTCTCCTGCTTTGGTTATTCCTGATTCAATACCAGAAGCTCAACATGGTGTTTCTTCCAAGCCTAATGAGCTTATGGAGGCTGCATGTTCCTTGGAAAAACGTGCAATAGGAGCTAATAAGTTGGATAAAAATGTAGAAGCAAGCAATGTTAGCCTTACCAAGGAGGTTCAGATGTCCAGCCCACTAATAGAACCCCCATGTACTGGAAGCACCACTGTTATTGTTTTGGCTCTAAATGCATCTTCTTTGGCTACTCATGAGGATACTCGAACAGATGTTGATGCTGAGCGCACTCTATCTCACCCTGAGGTTAATGTTGCTTCTAGAACTGTTACTACTGATAATCTGGATGAAGACATGACTGCACCTCCTGGATTTGACAACCCCAATGCTTACGCTATTGATGCTGCAGTAGTTGGAGTGCCATTGCCAATTGAAGATGGTAAAGGTAAAGAAGATGATGTTGATGCAAATAAGTATCTGAAAGATCCTGTTGCGATTATAGAAGAAGACTCTGCACCTCCTGGTTTTGAAACTGGTGGTACACGTAATTTGTTAACCAGAGATGCAAGTTCGTCTGAGGCTTCTGAACCTCCTCCAGGATTTGGCAAGGATGCGTTACCACCTGGTTTTGGTGTTGCTCAAGCTCACCCAACAGAGGTTGGAAGTGAAAATATAGTCTCAAGTGGAATTGGTGAGGTCCTAAGTGAAACTAGATCCATTCAAAGCCTTGGGCAGGACCATACCACTACCAAAGACAATAAAGGTCTGAGCTCAAGTGAGGAAAGAAATGAAAGTCACCCAACTTTGCAAAAAGAAACACTTGATGGCCATTTGGACAAGTACAGAAGAGAAGAGCTTGAAGATTATGCTATAGTTGTTCAGGAGGAAAAAGGTCATCACAAGCAAGAAACTACTGTTTGTGATCTTTCGACTGACAGAGATAATGAAAGCATTTTTTCTGAAACAAAGAACACAAACTTTACAATGGGTAGTGGGATAAACACGGGAAAGATGGATATTTTGCAGAAGAATGACGATTTTCGTGGACAAGATGATGCCAGTACTGACATTACTGTTGCTGTTGGTTCTGACTTTGCAATGTCTGAACATGAAATCACTCAGAAGCCAAGCTTGGAATCCTTTTCAAGGGATGCGATCGAAACACAGTCTAATAGAAATATTTTCATTGATGGAAGTAGAGAGGATGAAGATTCGCTAAAGAAACTGCAAGGTGCCACTGAGGTGCTCAGTTCATATAGTGGTGCTCCTGTTATTTTAGAACCCGAGGTTGAACAAGAAAGCAAAAATAATACAACCTCGGTGGGGAGTTTGGCAGAACTGAGGCAACCAATTGCTGAGACCTCGACTGCTGGTCATAACTCAACTGTTGCTTTGCATGATGAAAGAAAGGATGTAAATGATGAACCTACTGATACTGGTAAGAGCTTAAAATTTTCATTCAAGTTGGATTCAAGTTGGTTGCTATTCCATGCAAAGTTTTTATATGTTTTTCATTGAAATTGGTCAATTTTTGGCTGTGGCCTGTGGGTTGAACTTGGCTTAGTTGGCTATCTTTAACTATTATGGGTAAATTAACATCATTCATTTAGAACAATTTTTGGAAAAAAAGTTATCCCTTTGTTTTCCCTTAATTTTTGTGCTCACCCTCATTCTTCGTAAATTGCTCTCCTTCACTCCCCTCCCTCCACCCTCCATGCTATCTCCTGTGGTCAAACTGGCATCAAGCCTCATGGTTGAACATTTCTCATTCTCCCCTCCATCTCTCCTTCGATTTTTTGCTTTCTTTTTGTTACCATGCTTTTACTAGTGACAAATAACCATCAATCTTCCATCCTCTCTTTCTTATCCAAACCTCCAGAAACTACCCCTAATGCCTTTTCTTTGCATATCTCAGCTAAACCTAGGAAAAAAGGGAAATAAAATCCCCATCTAATGATGATGATGGTTGTTTTGGACATGCTCTCAGTTGGAGTCTTGGTTGTTTCAGACAGGCTCTCAATTGGAGTCTTGGTCTTTTTTTAGTAGTTCTCACATGAGATCTTGGCTGTAAATGATAAAGATTGGGTTCTGGGAGAAGTAATTTTAGAAAGGAAAGGGCAATAGGCCATTTAAAATTGACGGCAGAGAAGGAAGATCACAGTTTTATAAAATATCATTGATACTACATGCTGTGTAGCTTTTGTACCATGCTTTTTCATGATACAATCAGGGTTTAGATATTGGCATTGAGAACGGAGACTATAATTCAACTGCAAAGATTTTGGTTTACTAGTTCCAACAGTGCTGGTTTTCAATGTAGAATTTGTATCTTTTGACCGTTTGACCCATGGAATATATCTTAGACTCAAGCCAGTTTTTAGAAATCATTACTTGTTTTAGGTTTACGCTGTTCTGTTATCTGACACATATCTTGTAAAATGCTTGCAATTGTATGGTGGAGATATCATGGATAATATAAAAAAAAACTATTGTTGGATAATACTAGCGTGGCTGGCTAATCTGTTATTTGTTAACTATTATTGCAGGAGTTGATGATTGTAAAACTAAAACTTATGTTAAGAGCAATGTAGAAAAAAGAGAGCTTTCTGAGAAAACTGTAAGCATCACAGAAGGTGTCCAGATGGATGAAGGTTCTCTTGACATTATAGAGCATGCTGACTATGTTCCCAATATAGCAGAGCCAATGGAGCAGTCAACTGAAAGTGTTGCTGCTCAAGCTGAGGCTTCTTTATCTCCGAATACTGTAGATTTGCATAAAGGTGGTGGGGACATTTTGAGCTCCATAAAAGATGAAGTGGAGCATATTCAACCTGTTATGCAGACTTTTGCAGATGCTGTTAACATTTCTTGTACTGACTCCGTGATTTTTTATGATAAGCAGCCCGCTGAAGTACCTGATTTTACTCTTCATTCTGTTCTATCAAGTGATCTTTCTGTTTCAGCTTCGAAGGATGAAATTGGTGGTGTCCAAAGTGATCTCCATGCTGCCCCTATCGGACATGTTGAAGTATCTATGCAAATTTTTGAAGAGAGTAGCAATGTTATGGAGACCAGGCAGAACAGTGTTGAAGTGGATGAACCTCAGCAAGAGAAACCATCAAAGAGCTTTCAAGCCTTGAACCAACTGAAAGGAAAAAGTACAGATCTTGGTGAAACTTGTACGAGGGAGTATAGTTCAACAGAAATGGATACTGATGCTCATGACACTGTCAATGATACCAGTAAAGTTATGGATATTTGCACCAAATTCATGATACCAGTCGATGATGTTGCAAGATCAATGCCTCAAATCCAGAGTGAAGAAATTTTGTCTAGGCCATCTTTGGCAGGAAATGTGGAGAAGTCTATGCAAAAGTTGGAAGCTTCTTCTAGTATGTCCTTTACATGCCAAAAAGATGAAGCACATAGTGAAAAACAATATGATGCTAATGATTCAATTAGTTTGCATGTTGAAGCTTCTGGTGGTGCACTTCAGTTAGCTTCGGTATCAGATGCTGAAGAATCTCATGGTATGTGGTACAAGAGGGATTTTCAGTCTTAGATACAAATGAAATGTTGAGCAGATTCCTCTGGTTCTGCTTTCAGAATTCATGATTTCCTTCGGTTGTCTTTTGTTGTGCTAACTTATTCTACTTGCTCATTGTTCTTATATATTATATAAGTAATTGATTGAAGTGTCTTCCTGTCAGGAGCATGTGTTGGAAAGCAAGAATTGTATTGTGAAAAAATGTCTGGAAATGGTTCTAGTCCTAATGAAGGACATATCAAATCTTCTGATAATGGGGATGTCTTGGGATTAGCATTCAAGGTGGACACTGCTGGAGGTATAATGTTGAACTATGTTATCAGTGTTGTACTAAAAGTGATAATATGTTTATGCAGAATTCATGAGGGTGCTCTAATTTGCCATCTTGATTTGTACTATTTTATGTAAAAGCTGAAATGAATGTCAATCTCTAAGTCTTCTTGTAAAAAAATTAATCTAATTTAATGATGTATGTATTAAAGCTTGTTCAGAAGCTGTTGCTCCTGGGGATGAAGATCATTCTGAAAAGTCACATGATAAATCTGATGATGAGGCTGTTATGGCTATGGCATTAAAGGTGGAGAAATTTGAGGGTATGTGCTTATGAGTCTTCTGAACAGTGAAATTTTGTAGACGATCTCTACCCCTAGGAGGTTTCTACTTTGAATAAGCTGTCTTGCATATAAAGTGGTCACTTTCTGTTTTCATTTGCTATATGAAGTGGTTACTTTCTGTTTTCATTTGCTATATATGTTTAAATGTACTCTCTTTAGAGTGGGAGAATGACTTGTCATGTAGTAATACAAATTAAACTTCTTCCACAGAGCCAAATGTTGGGGATGAAGATGAGCAGTGCAAAACCACAAATGAAGTTGGTAATAGTTTCACTGCATTTAGTAGTGATGCTTCTGAAGCTCGTGCTGAATTACCTGATGAATGCAAGAAAGAAGAACCGCAGGGTATGGCATGATCAAATTTTAATTATTGTATTAGACAAGCTGACATTTCTGAACTGGTGTTTATAGTTTGTAATGGTTTAAGATATTAGATTTAAGTTCAATATTAGAACTAGTCTTATTGTGTAGGGCCTAATGCTCTAGAGGAAGAAGAGCAACCTAAAAACAAAGCAGATGATAATGATGATCTTAATGCTTCGGCTTTTTATTTGGGTGCTTTTGAAGCAGTTCCGGCATCCAAGTTTGAAGAATCTCAAGGTATGGAATAAAAATTAGCCTTTCAGTTATTAGGATGAATGAGAGTATTTATGTTTCTATGTTCCCAATATAGCTTTTTGATGCGGAAGAGCAAAATGTTATATGCTTATCTTGTTAGTTGACCTCCGTAAATCAGGTTTAGTATATTGTTTATGCACATGTACGATACATGCCTAACTTAGATGCTTTCTAGCCCGCTGGATTGGTATGCATATGGGGGACTAGAAACTCAAAAACCACTCCTTTTTCCTGATTAGCTCATTATGGTATATTTTTTACTATTTTGCTCTGCTCATGTAAAGGGTATCTCTACATCAAACTTGGAAGACTACGTTTTCCTTGACAAAAGATTTATTTTGAACTTGAATTAAATCCTTGCAGGAGCCTCAGATGTTCAGATGAAAGAAGCAATTGCCCCGAGCTTACCTTTTGAGACTATCTTGGAGGAGTCCACTTGTATACTCTCTGAAACTGATGGCCAGAAGGATGAAATTGTCTCTGAAATAGGTCAAACTGCAGAACATGAAGCTTGAAAAGGTGATACCAGTTCTATTTTTGCAAGTGAAGTCCCTAAAGATGAGACTGGTGTTTTTCAAAATGAGATTGATTCCCAGAGGCCTAGTGATGATGTATGTATGACCTCAGATGCTGTAGTTCAGGAGGACCAAATGGATCCAGGTGCTGATTTCAGTGCTGACAAAGAGAAAATTGAATCTCCTCTGGATGATACTGAAATGCAAGAGATTGAAGAAGAGCAAGATGCATCTTCAGGTCCAGTTGCTACTCAATTGGAAGTCACTTGCACCGTCTTAGGCTTTGAGATTGACAATGACAAAGCTGATCCTGACATACTACCTGATGCCGAATTCATTGTTCCAGAGAATGAAGTTGTTTATGCATCCAATGATCCAGAAGAGCATGAGTCACAGAAGCTATCGGTTATTGGGCAGTCAGAGGATCCTTGTGACACTTGAGTCTCTATGGAAGAAGCTAAACCTGAAATACTACTACCTGAAGAACAAGTGCAATCTCAGGAAAAAGAGGTTGTACTGGACAGAACTTCTAATGAAGGCCATGACACAAACAATGCTAAAATGCTTCTTGATACTGATTTGGAAGCTGAAAAGGCCGAAATTGATGTTTCTCAGACTAGTGAAGACAAAAGTGAGTTCCTAGAATTTCTTATTGGAACTGAAGGGGCTTCTGATAAAGATTCAACATATGAAGGCCACGAAAACAAAACAAACTCTGAAAAACAAGTTGTTGTGCATGCTCAATCTTCACATGAGGCCATTGTTAGGGATAATATGGAGGCTGGTTGTACCCTTACAGAGATTGAAGGAGAGATGAATGAAAACCCTTCTCAAGTACCTAGTAAAGAAATGGGAGACGAGAAGAATTTAACCGCTTCTGAAGTATTTGATGTAGAGATTGAAGGGGAGAAGAACGAAATCCCTGCTGAAGACTGAAGTACCTTATACAGTTTTTGAAGGCAAGAAGAATGAAAACCCTTGTGAAGAGTCTGCTACAGAAATTGAAGGAGAGAAGAATGAAACCCCTTCTGAAGTACCTGATACTGGTTTTAAAGATGTGAAGAATGAAACCCCTTCTGAAGTACCTGCTACAGAAATTGAAGGAGAGAAGAATGAAACCCTTTCTGAATTACCTGCTGAAGCTGGAGCTGGAGTTATAAAAGGTGACAATGATCCTCAAACAGAAGCAGCTTCTACCATCTCAGAAATGGAATGCCAGAAGAGTGAAACTTCTGCTGAAGCTGTAATTTCAGAAGGTGAGGTTGCTTCTCCAGTTTCAAAAGATGTAGAACAGAAGAGTGAAGGTGATGCTGAAAAGCAAGCAGATGTTAACAATGCTGATGTTGAAAAAACAAAAGATGAAATTGGTGTCCCTGAAACACTTGGTTGTGAAGATTTGTCTCAGGACCAAAAAATCGGGGCTCTAACAGCGGCTGAGGCTCTAGTTTCAGAAATTGAGTGCCAGAACAATGAAGAATCTTGGAAGAAAATAATTAGGGCTCTGCTCAAAGCTGCTTATAAAGTGCTGAGAACTGAACGTCTTGAAACTAAATATGACCCAACAGCTCCTTCAAATGATGAATTTAAGAAAACAGTTGGGGCTGAACTGGAATCTGATCCTATGGTGGTGGAAACTGAATGTCAACAATATAAAGATAATGAATTTGCTGATGATGTTGGAGTCCCAAAACATGAAGTTACTGATTGTCAGTCTTCTGAAGAACAAGTTGCGCCCGAAACTGGAGCCCAAAATGATGAAACAGACGCTGAAATAGCAGCTGATGTGGACACATGTGATGAAGCTCGGAAGGATGAGTCTGATTCTGCGGCTTTGGATGATGTTTAAGGCATCAATAGATGATTGACAAACTTTGAACTTTGCCTAGTGTTTGTTGTACATAAATTTAGGGGAAGGTATGCAACTCCAGATTCCTTGGTGGTTATCAATATATTATATATAGATTTAAGTTCAAATAAAACGAGTTTTATTGTGAGAACGTGTCCAGTTTGTATTCATGATTTTGAGTTGCACATGCATAATTTTGTATGACTATTCATGATTTTGAGTTTGAGTTGCATATAATTCAAAATTGTATATTCATTTTAATGGGCTCAAAATATGTACAACCCTTGTACTTGTGCAAATTGGTCAGATAGACACCCCTACCTTTGGTTTGGACCTATTGAGCACTTAAACTTAACAATTTGAGCTTATTAAGTACCTGGGCGCAGATGTGGTTGTGCGCGTGTAAGGCAAATGTAATTATGCGAGTGAAATCTTATAATCCAAATAAATACCAAGCTAACATGACATTAAATAACTTAATATAAAAAAAGAAAAAAAAGAATCTTTTTTTATGTTCTTCTTTCTTGATATTTCTCTCGCCCTCTCTCTCTCTCTCTCTCTCTCTCTCTCTCTCCCCTTCTATCGTCATGGCGGATCTGCACAAGGACAACAACGATGGCGGATTTGCACGACGACGACAGCGGATCATCTCAATGAGACGAGGTGATGGGTGGTGGTGGCGCGGCTATTGGTGGAGCAATGAAGGGGAAATCACAGATCTACATGGCGCCATGGCGGTCCTGCTCGGTTTTGCTACCGACGACCGATGATTTCTATAGAAAAATTGGCGTTGCTTGGATGTGATTTGAGGGCGAAAATTAAGGGAGTTTTGCAGGAATTCTTATGAAGAATCTAAATCTAGTTTTTACTTAAAGGGAAAAGCAGAAAAAGCTGATCGGGGAAAGGGCCCGTTCGTCTTCTACCTTCCGCGAGCAAACTAGAGCAGGGTGAGCGGCGGCGGTTCGGGACGATGGCAACAACCTCCGACATGGCTCCCTAAGACGAGGTGATGGTTCGGGACGGTGGCAACAACTTCCGACATTAAGGGGGTTTTACAGTTGTGGGCTTGCTCGTTTATGCCGGCGACGTGTAATCGGTTTATATTTCGATCAATTGGATTTTCCCTAAACTGACCAAAGAAAAGAATTTGATAGAAGGTCCTATATAGGACCTTTTTCTTTTTTTTTTCCTTTTAATAAATCAATTTAAATCACTTTTTTAATTGTAAGTGACTTATGTAGGGTTGTAAGCGAACCGAGCCGTTCACGAGAAATTCGGCGTTCGGCTCGGTTAAAGTCCGTTCGTGTTCGATTCGATTTATAATGACCCGAACACGAGCAAGCTCGAAAAATAAATGAACCGAGCTTGAACACAAGAGAATTCGACTCATTTGTTCGTGAACAAGCTCGATTATATGTTCATGAACAAGCTCGATTACATATTTGTGAACACGTTCGATTATATGTCACAAACACATTTAATTATATGTATAAAATACAAATATTAAACAACATACAACCCATTAAGATGCCCATTTTTGAGAGGCCCAATATATGATAATCGGCCCATTTCCTCCCTTCCTTCTAATTTCTAAACGATAGATCTATCTCGTCAGTTGCCCACCGCTCTCTCTGAGTCTCTCCTCTAGTCCTCTCTCACTCAGTCGATCTCAGACTTGTGATTCAGATCTCCCCGACTCTCCCCTCTCAGATCTCAGACTCTCCCCTCGCATCCGGCATTCGCTCCTGCTCCTCACCACCAACTGACGACTGCTTCTCTCCGGCGAGAATAAATCTAAGTTTTGCCGCGTGTAGCCCCTCTCTCTGGCAAGCCCACTTCTCTAAAGGTAATATTATGTGTTGAATCACTTGAATTTCGGGTTGTATGTGTAGATTTACCGAATATGAACTCTGAATATTAGGGTTTGTGGTTGTTGTGTGTTGAATCACTTGAAGCTCCCTTTGAATTTTAAATCCATTTGTACATTAATGGATCTGAACTTTGGTGTTGGATTTGATCAGATCTTCTTTGAAAATAGCACTCGTAGTAAGGGGGAAAGCAACCGAACTTCATACATTATCGTAAGTTAATCACTAATCTCAACCTAATTTTTTTTGTTAGCTTAAGTTAAGCACTTGTAGTGTAATTGTTGCAAAGGTTTATTTTGTTAGTGTTGGGATGTCAAGTGAATTTTTTTCATCTGTTTTGAGGTGTTGAAACTGTTGTTGACTTGGTGATATATATGCTAGCTCGTAGCGAAATTGAAAGTATGAAACTGCATGTGACTTGTTATTTCTGGTGACTTGTTTAGTGATGTAGAATTTGATGGATATTTTCTTTTCTCATTTCAACTTAATATTTGGTCTTTTTAATCCAGTCTTGGTTTTATTGTCTTGTTCCATTACCCTACTTATTGTTATAGTAACATTATTGAACATTAATCATCCAATGTTTAATTCATGAAATGTGTTTCTAGTTTTATATATGTAATTGGTGTTTGAATGGATTTTATTCATGTTGAAGTGAGAAACATTGGTTGTTTTCCGAATCCTATATTCCTATCCATGATCCATTAACAAATGCAATAGAGCCTATAAACCATTGTGGGTAGTTTCTTAATCTGATTGTCTTGTTCATCAATTATTGTTCTCCTGTTTTACATTCTTGATTAGGATGCTGAATTGCCTTTTGTTTTTTCATTCTTGTTTATGAAGGGCTTCTTTTACAATCTCTTGTCTTTTTATTCTATCTATAAACTACATTCTTTTTATAATGTGTTATTCTTTGTTTTTTAATTCTTATAGGCAATTGGATGAAGTTATTGGACCAACTGTGGGAGAAAATGGAACATTGAAATTGAAGTTGCAATTCTTGTCAAAGCTTCAACTGAAGAAAATACTACAGAGGAAATTCATTATTAAAAGAAAAAAAAGTAAAATACGTTGTGAGAGGGACTTTTGTAGCTTTTAGTTGGATTTGTCTGTTTTTGAGATCTGACTGAACTTATTATGTATTTTTAACTTATTCATGTTTGGTTTTGTTTTTTAAACAATGAACATGTTCAGGTAGCATTTAGCATAAAATATGGACAGGTGTTGAAGGGATTCTTGAACAAATAAATTTATATTCAAGACCCCGCTGAGTACAGCGAAGTCAGGTTCGTCCACGGGAATGAGATTAGGGCCAAAGATTAGTTGATAAACTAATAAAAGCAAAACAAACACACAGGGGGCACAAACACACAAAGACTCGAGCACGACTCTAGATGGGTCGAGATCGATGCAAATTGGCTAGACTTAATCAAATATAAAAAGCAATCCTAGGGCTAGGGCTACCACAACAATAACCATTCATGCTTTCAACAAGAATTCACAACTATCATGCAATCTAGATCATAGAAAAGTCAACTGTCGCAAACAATTCAAGTTATTCAATCAACTGTCGCAAATTAAACAACTTTCTATCTATCCTTCAACCTAGGAATATCAACTTTCGCAAAATAATCCTATTTAGATCTAATCAAGCAATCAACTTTACACTTTCGCTTTTAGGTTAATTGCAAGATATTGCCTCAACTTTCGCAAAGGTATTAAGCACAAGATAGATAGATATGATCTTCAAGCATTCAAGTCATGAATTCAAATTTAGACATGCATGATTGTGTTGGGTTTTCACCCAACCCTAGAATCTAAGAAGACTACTCACACATGGAAAAGAAAGAAGAAGACATGATCATAAAAATAAAGAGGTCTTACAAATTTCTCCAACTTGCTCCAAGTCTTCCTCTTAATCTCCAAATAACCTCCAAACAAAAGCTAGAAAAAGATCTCCCTCAACTAGAAGGTCTAACCCCCTTTTATAGAGAAAAAGGAGCCCTAATTACACTAGGAAACAGGATAAAACTACTTCCTAAAATAAAAGATAGAATATATCCATAAAGATCTCGGAATAAGGGAGAGTCGGCGCCCCGATCGACCCACATAGGGTCGTTCTCGACCCCCCTGGGGTCGATCCTGAGGCTTACAACTTTGGGTGGGTCTAGCACGACCCTAATAGGGTCGTTCACGACCCCCCTGGGGGTCGGTCCTGAGAGCTTGTTCGAACAACCTTGAGTAAAACTTGCGTAGAAGATTCGTTACAACTCCGTTTGACTCGATTCTTTTTCCTATGTTCTTGTAACGAATTTCTCTATCTCTTTCCAAGCTCAAACTTGGTCTTCAATGAATTTACTTGAGCGCTTCATCTCCATCTTCTCTTGTAATGCTCCAAACTCTTCTTCTAAGCTCCAAAACTCCTACAAAATGACACAAAAGGTGCGTAGCTTCCGAATCTCAATGAAATATGAAAACTAAAGCAAAAAGACTCAAAAGCATAAAACTCAAGCACGAAAACCAACTAATCTAATCTATCTAGACACTAAAAACCTACCTAAAAAGCGGACATCAACAGGTTGTGTTTGAATGATTTGTAAAACAATGAGCATGTGTGCTCGTTTAGTTTGCTCATGAATGAACTGAAAGAGCAACATGTTAGCTCATTTACAAGCAAAACAAATGAGCAGGCTCGCGAACGAGCTCAAGCTCGACGAGCCCCTAAATGAACCGAGCCCGAACAAAAATCTGAGCTCGAATCGAGCTCGAGCCTGAGCCCGAACAGGGCTTTAGATGATCGAGCCGAGCCCGAACATTTTAATACTCGGCTCGGTTCGATTACAGCCCTAGACTTATGTGGCACACATTAGGCTTATGTGGTATAAATTATACTTATGTGGCATACACATGGACAAAAAATTGAGACATGTCACGCGCGTGATTTACACTCAACAAGGTTGTGAGTGACCAGGTGTTTAATAGGCCCAAATTGTTAAGTTTAAGCGCTCAATAGGTCCAAACCAAATGTGAGGTGTCTATCTGACTAATTTGCACAAGTACATGGGGTTGTATATGTTTTGAGCCCATTTTAATGACTTACTAACTTTTATGAATATACAACTTAACAAATATGATAATGTAACTCTATAAGCATAATAAAAAAATGGAATATTAAAAAAACTTCAAAAATACAATAACAAAAAAATATGAATATGCGACTTATAAACATAAATATAGTGTAATATGGAAATAATGAATATAAAAAATGCCCAAAATTAACGCCCAGACACGCGCTCTTTTCTTCGCCTGTTTCCTCACCGAAAACCATATGGCGTTTGTACCCCCGCTCCACCGGAGTCGCCCATAGCCCGTCCAAACCTTAACAAAACACCATACTGAACACCCAATTTCAAGCTGCTAATGCTCTTGGCATCAATATCTATGCCTCGTTCCCAATTTAAAAAAAAAAACAAAAAAACTGAAGTTCTCCCGGGCAAGACGGGATCGGAAGCGTATCACCGGAAACAGGGTGCCAAGGCCTATGAAGGATGGCAAGACAAGAAGAAGTTACATCACAATAAAGCAAATGTGCAATCGTTCGACCGGTTTATCCATTAGCGCGTTCCGAGGTTCCCGAAGGGTCGGGTACGCTCTCCATGGTTGCGGCTAGGGCTGTCAAAACTTGACTCGGCCCGAGAAAAAAAAAAGTTTTTATACCCAAGACATGTTTGACCTGAACTGATTTGACCCGCATCCAAAAAAACCCAAACCCGAGATTAACCCAAACCCGATTATACTCGAATGGACTAACTTGATGCAAAAGATATAGTACTGACGTGATTTATGTAAGAGATATACATTCTAGTGCTTTTGATCCACATAATCTATTTACACCTCTTTTTTCTTTAATCTTGATCATGTAATAGTACTGACGTTTAAACATAACAAATTGATCTTCTAAAAGCGGCAAGCTAGGTGGTGGTTAGTTGATTAAAATCAGGTACAGACAACCCTCTGGGCCAGATTCATTCAATATCCAATTCCCAATTCCCAGCTCAAAGTTTTTGTTTAATCCTGGGCCATTTCTGAGGCCTATCCTATAAAGGCTTTATTAATATAACAACCGTCACGTGATCTGCTCGTGAACAGAACCTCCTAGAGACAGTCGGGCTGCGAACTCCGAAGGATTCAGTGAGGGTTTCTTTCTTCCCCACCCCTTGAATAATCTGAGACATTTCTAGGGTTTTCCTTTTCGGGTAATTTGTTTTGCGTTGAATTGATCAACATATTAAGGCATGTTCTGAAGTACGATCTGTAGAATGCCTAGGTAAGCGATTCGAGGCGCCTGTCTAATTTGCTCAATTAATTTGTAGGGTTTTCGTTGTTTTGATGTTCAAAAGTTATAATTTAAGTTTTTTTTTTCCAGGTATTATTGTGATTACTGCGACACCTACTTGACGCACGATTCTGTGAGTATTGCTCTACCTTCTATTGTTGTCTGCTGTATTGTTTGGCGATTAGTTGTTTGTAAAAGTTGTACTTCTCAAGAGAAGTTGCGAATGTGTTTGAAATCATCAGGCTCCGCTCTATTCTAAATTCACTACCTTTGTCTGTAGATAGGCTGCATTATTTTGACAATAACATTTTTCTTATTCTTGTGCTGCAACGATGCAAGTTTTCATGAATTTATCCAAGGGGTTGAAATATCACCCTTTTGAGCCTCCACTTGTTGTGTGGTTAGTGTTTGTTCTGATGTTTTAATATTTTTATCCCAAGCTAAATTCACTTGGGTGCAAATACGGGGGCCTGCACCTTATTGGATGCGTATCTTTTGTGTGTGTGCTTGCACAAGTGTAATTCCATTGATGGTGCAAGTTATATTTGAAGCATAGTACCCTTAAATCTCTAATTTTGATTAATTTAATGTTTTAGTCTCTTTTAGATGCATGCCTAACATTCTAATAGGACTAACCAGGAATCCATCATGCTGTTTCACATGCTTATAAGGAGATAAATAGCTGATCAATGTGCTCCTTAAAGTGCTGATTACTAGGATTATTTGTGATCTTATGTTGACATGTATGAATATCCTGGTGATTTCTTGATGTTGATAATTCTTTTTAGTTTGCTGTTACATGTAATGTATGATAATGTTTCTTTATAACAACACTGATTTGCATAATCAGCCCTCAGTGCGGAAGCAACACAATGCCGGATATAAACACAAGGTAAGTAATTATATGCACTCCTGCACTGTAAATGCAAGAAAATCTTGGGTATGATGGTCCAAAATGTATTTAATCTATGATATTAACATAATGGCACCACAGGCAAATGTTCGTACTTACTACCTACAATTTGAGGAACAACAAACACAAAGTCTGATTGAACAGAGGATCAAGGAGCACATGGGTCAAGCGTCAGCACTCCAACAAGTTGGTGCAGCATATGCTGCAATGCAGCGAAATCGTCCTCCTGTTCTACCAATGCCAATGATGCCTATCCCTGGTCTTCCTCCAGGCGCACAATTACCCCCGGGTTTTAGGCCTCCTGTTTTACCTAGACCCATGGCACCGCCAGGTAAACAATTGAGTTGCACTTGATTCCAAATCATTGAGTTGTGCACCATCTCCTTTGGTTTTACATTTCATGACATCATGTGGTCATTATTAATTCAGTTATATTCCACAAAGAACCTTGTGCTTGATAGATTACTAGGTTATATATGACGCGGACATAAAAATTTTGTACTTTTTGATAAAATTGTAGCCTCAAGACATTTGCACAAGCAACTTGATGTACCTTTTAAACTTACCGAGTCTGATACAATCACAATCCTGAAAGTTTATAATTGGAACAGAATGCCATTGTATGTTCAATATTTTTGAAATGATATCTTAGTATTCATACATGAGATAAAACTATATGGTAATGAGTAGCTTTGGTGTTTGATAGTCTATGGAGCCCCACCACAAATGGCACCACCTCCAATGGCGCCACCAGTATCAGGACAACAGAGTTTTTCTTCCATGCCAACAAATGGACCTCCTGCTATTAATATCCCAGGCTCCGTTCCGGGGGCAACTTCGACACCAAGTCCCAATAGCGCCCCTTCTTCTGGTATGCAGTCTATGTACCATGGAGCTTCCGGTGGTCCAAACTTTGGTACCGTTCCTAATATGTCGGCACCACCAAGCCTTCCTAGTGCTACTGGCAACAATACAGCACCAAACAACAATCAGTGATTTTTCTAATATGGTATGTTATCTTATTATTTTTCAATCTTGGGACTTGGTAAAACTATCCATCTGTTTACCATGTATGATAATCGTAGTAGTTAACAAAATGCAATACTGGAATGTCTTGGAAGTTTAGAAACTAAGTCAAGAAGCTAACATGATTCTAGTAGGATTAGAGAGGAAGTGAAGGCGATGAATCAATTATAGTATCTTTTCCTTCTATGCTGATGAGTTGCTCATTTATTTTTTGTTCATTTTTGCTTGAAGCTCCGACTCCGACTGTTGTTTATTTTCTGGAATTGTCAAATTATTCTTCATTGTTGATTTGGCTATTAATCCGGAAGAGGAAAATATTTTTTGGATAAGATTGCAATCAATTTTTTGTATTTTTATATGTATGGTGATATAGATGTCTGATGGTGCAGGCGTTTGAAGTCGTCAGATGAATGAAAATCAGTAAATCATTTTGTGAAACCATCACGTCAACAATGCTGGTTGGTGGTTGCAATTGTGATATTAGCTATTGTTTGTAGGATTTTATAAGTTGGTGCAGTTCTAGAATGCGGAGTCATGAGAATGTGTTCAGTGTATATGCATCTTCAATTTGGAGTTAGATCTAAGAATGTTATGCTGGAACACTTGTATGTTTTGCTGATAATCTGAGCAATTTTTTTTTCCCTAGCAGCACATGCTAAACAGAAATCCAACCGTAATTTGTCATATAATATAGCTAAAGATAACATGAAACAATCAAGAAAGAGCTTCTCATGACTGCAGACTGCTTTGTAGTTACGTAAGCCACTTTGGCATCTTTATGCCCACAAGTACAATCAAGCTCAAAGTTCATGGAATTTTTTACATGGCCGAATACATAAATAGATCCTTCTACTTGTATGTTTTTTTTCAACCAGACAGTCCTACTTTAAAATGTTCTAACATTGCATTTACATGGCCAAATACATAAATAGATCCTTCTACTTGTATGTTTTTTTTCAACCAGACAGTCCTACTTTAAAATGTTCTAACATTGCAACTTGAGATTCATTGGAGTGAAATTCACTTGCGTAGAGGTGTATACAAATTGTGTCAATTGTTTTAATACGAGACCTAATATTTTTAACTTTTTAAAAAAGTCCAGAGTAGCATATAATTAATTAAGCAAATTATTTAACATACCCATGTACAAATTTCGTTTTATGTGTAGGAGTACTAAATTTTTAATTCTTGTTAAAAAGTTTGGATAATATTATCATCATTAACCTAGTGAGGCTCCACTACAACAGAATCTGAGGGGTCAAGATGGGGGTACCCCTGCCCAAGGGAAAGGGGTACGCCCGATAGACCCAAGAAATACTAAAATTCAGCTATGTGACAATAATAACTGAATTTAGTTAGAATGCACCAAAAGTTTGGATAATATATAATTAATTAAAGAGAAATTAAAATTTGAGTAGATATAGATTTATTTATAATTTTTTAACAAATTTAGATAAAGATAGATATATTTGATCATAATTATCTTCCATTTAAAATTATTTTAAACTATGTTTTAATAGTTTGATGATGGGGCGCCACATATGCGAAATAAACCAGAGGCTGACACATAAGAGAATTCAACTAGAAGTTAACATATATCAGAAAGGTTTCTTCTTTAGTATGTAGACTAGTCTTAGTTCCCGTGCCTTGCACGGATTTTTATAAAATTATTTTATTATTTATTTGTATTTGTTAAGTTTTGATTAATTGATATCAATCTAAAAATAAAATAAAATATTCTATAATTTGTATGATGGAATAAAATCTTTCTAGTTATCATATCCAAAAATAAAAGATTGTTTAATAATGAGATTTTCTATGATATATTTTAAAAACATACATAAGAATTCATCATATCCAAAAATAAAAGATTATTTTTTTAAAAAAAAGTGGTATGGTCCAATCTAGAAGTGACATGTGTCGTTTAATAATTTTTTTAACCTCCGCTTTAGTATATAGTTATGATAGATTATAAAAAAATAAAATGAAAGACGAAGGAGATGAATGGTGCCCTCAAGCACATGCCGAGATGCACACTAGTGGCCACCGTTGAGCCACCCACTCTTGGAGCAAGAACATAAGAAGTGACCTGATCTAAACAATTGAGAAGGTGATGGCGAGAAAGCGTTATCAAGATCACTGGGGAGAGTCGCACGAGTTCCAAATCTAATTCAGAGCAAGGAGTCTGTTCCACTATCAATCATGGAGGATTCTTCGAAGGGGGTTCCAGATCTGATCTGGAGGGAGGGAGAGATCGACTCCTGTTGTTGCTCACCCATAAGAGTTGCCCATACCTCCTTATGCTCACCAACCGTGGAAAGGTCCGATTTTTCCGATTCATTTGTCGACATCGGTCAACGGTCAATCAACAATGGTCAACGACGGTTCGCGTGTGTCATCGGTTGGTCAACGACCGAGTCAACTCACCAATGGTTGGAGGGAAAGGAGGGAGAAAGGGTTAGGGGATTATCCATGTTATTAAAACATAACCCCCAACTATTATGCTATTATACCCCTTTTTAAAACTATTTACCAAAATCACCCTTTCTTTTCTTGTTCAAATCGTTCAAACTCTTTTCCAACTGGATTCATTCTTCACACAACAACATCAAAAGATTATCTCTTTCTCTCCACCATTGTCTCAAACAAACCCCAAAGCAACACACTTGTTTCTCTTGTTAATTCGATCATAGCCAAGCTCAAGTTTGCAAATCTTGTTATCTAAGCAATCCAAGCAAGCAACTTTGAATGAGTTCTGAGGAGAAGATGCAATTCAAATTAGCTTGACAACATCATGACCTACAACAACTCGAAAGTGAAGCCATCCAGCCGAGCAATCCATATCAGTGTATATGCATCTTAAATTTAGAGTTGGGTATAAGAATGTTATGCTAGAACACTTGTAACTTTGCTGATAACCTGAGCAATTATTTCCTAGCATTGTACGTGATAAACAGAAATCCAACCATAATTTGGCATAAGATAGCTAAAGTCTTTATAACATGAAACAAATAAGAAAAGGGCTTCTCATAAGTCATGGCTACATATTGCTTCTTTATTACATAAGTCACTTTTGCAATCTTATGGCCTAGAGTATAATCAAACTAAGGGTTCATGAATCTTAGTACAACCTACCTAAAGGTTTATTATCCATTAATTACACATGTGGTGCTGTCCGTGGGAAATAGAAATCAAATATACTTTTTGATCTCAAACAGTTCATGAATTGGCGTACGGTTGTACCATGCCTATGCCTTCGAGAAGAACAATAACGCCGCGCTCTTCCATCCCTTCTAGTCAAGCCAATGTTTTAAGATATCTCACCCTAGATAATGGTTGGTGAGTTTTCCCAAGTCATACCACCATACCTAATGTCTCCTCCTATCTTCTTTTTTACCCTAACCATAAATTACCATTTAATCATCAATGAAAAACGTAACTGTTGGATCATTAAGTGTTAGCAAGAGTTTGGGAACTAGCGGTTGGGCTGTTCCCAATGCAGCGGAAGTTCTATATAAGCAAGTAAACATGATGCAATGGACACAATTTCCTTATTGAGGAACCCCACGACAACCAACTAGTTGTGTGGGTAAACCTCTACCTCCGCTTGGAGGATTTTGAAAGACTTACTTGTATTATTGATTGTTCCTTAGATACAATAAGCCAGATTCAAACTTCTCTGTTCCTAGGAGTTCTACCTAACTCTAGCAACACTAATGAATCTTCTCAACCGAGTTCCTAAGAGAACAACTCAACTAAGACAAGTAAATCAAACCTTACACCTTGACTATCACAGTTCCCTTTCTCTTGGGAACTTAATTTCTCCGTCGTCGAGATCAAACACTCGTCGTCGGGGACTTCTCTTCTTTCGCTCTTTCTTTGTGAGTATGAGTGAGTTCTGGGAGAAGTGCTTTGCCTGAGCACTATTCACTTGGCTTTATACTTGTCAATACTTGTTCTGCAATCTTGACTTTCATTTGTGTCCGAAATGCCCTTTGTCTTGTGTGCCAAGTCTTTTTCCTTCACATGTGACTTAATTTGAATTGAGTCAACTTTGAGAAGCAATCAGGCCGTTGGATCAATCGCTTCAGTCTGTTCCTCAGACTGAGCGTTTGTTTTGTCTTGAGACAGGATCCCGTGAATCTCATTGACTTGTCTTTGTTTGCACATGTGAGTTCCCTTGTGATGGGAACTGTCTTCTTCAGAGTTCCTTTGAGAGGAACTCTTCATCATGTATGCCTGTGTTCCTTGGACGTTCATGGGAATTCTTCACTAGACCTGTGTTCCTTAGAAATATTTGGATAAAACATGTTAGTTCCCATAGGGTGTTTGTCATTGTCAAAACTGGAGAATGATATCGTTGTTCCGATGTTTGGAACCAGAGTTCCCAACACCGTCCCAACAGTAACCATACATAAAACGTAACCACCTGATCTGTGAAAACCAAGCTGAACACCTGGGAACAAGCAACTCCAGGACTTTTCATACTCTTTAACAACAAAAAATTCCAACTGTGAATTTCAATCAGACACTGGAGAAGATTTAACATACACATAATCGTAAGCCACATAACAAGAACAAGTTCATTTAAGAAAGCTATACATCTCAACTACATATACAAGCATTGCAGCGGCTGGGTAGGGATTTCACACACGTCTAGCCACTGGCTGGAACTCGCCTCCACCCTTTTTCATCCATATGGTAGAGCGTGTTCTCTTGACTTGATCCATAAATAGACGGTGTCTGCATTTTAGAAAAAAAAGAGAAAGGCATTGTAAGTATGAAAGAGATCTTCATTGGCCTTTCTAGTATTCAGCCTTCAAGAATATGAAGAAACGGTTCGTTGAGGCTTCTTTTGTACATTTTCCAAACAAATAACCAAGCACAAAAACAAGTTTTGGGGAATATGAGACCACAAAAGATGGATCTTGGGACTCTGCTGGATGAAAGCTTAACAATAAAACTGTACTTGGTTATCCTAATCAGCGAGATCCATCTGGTGAATGGACTATAGAAATTAATTGCTAAGGTTAATACCGATCCTTTCTATTGGAATAACAGATATAGAAAGCACATTTGATTTTACATGAAACCATTTTCACATTTTGAAAATTCTTGAATATTTCAACTACACTTAGATGATGCTAAATTCATATAATTTCTTGTTGTAAGCCTCTGTAACTCTATCCTGTGTGTAGAACATGATCTTTCAAGTTGGAGCCGTTTAAAAAATATAAACTTCGGCTCCTGCAAATATGGAGCAAAGTTGCAGAACATGAGTAAAATTCCTCCATGCATGGGCTTTAGTAATTACTCGGTGCAATTGTTCCTACCTTTTTTCAAGAGAGGCACACAGAACTCATAGTCTTCTTTACAAGACAAAACCAGTAGGTTATTCCTAAGCTCGTCACCTTTATATAGAGATATGCATATTCTTTCAAATGCCTGAAAATCATTGAGTCAGAAGAGCGTGAAAATCTCAAAGATAATATCCAAACGTACTTTCACCAGGTCAAGAAATGTAAGAGGATAAGGATAAAAAGGGTGCCAATTTAGTAAAATATGGTATTGAGTTGGACAAAAACATCTGGAAGTATAACAACTACCTGCTTCTTCCAAAAAAAATAAATACTAACAACAAAACCTGCACGGCACAAGAATCATGTTTAGAAAATATTTTATCTATTTCAATAGATTCAATGTCACGAAACCAGTAACTGTTGGGCCCAAGGAATCACCAGATAAGCAACCGGCCCAGCCCATCAACAATTAGGCCCAAAAACGGAACCCAGATCCTGGAGATCGTCTTCTAGAGTGGAGAATTCGGCGGTTGCAGCTGGGGAGTAACCATTCCGAAGGTGGCGCTGGGGACGTGGGAAGATGGAGTCGTGAAAAGGGACGTGGAGATGGAAACTAGTACTTAATAGGGGATTAGCCCAGAAACAAGTATTCATTCGGAGCAATTGTAAACCACCCATTGTAATTCTCGATTTTCTTCAATACATACGATCGCTTTGTTCATTGAGATTGTGTTTATCGGTTGGATTTTCCCCACAACTTCAAGAATTCATCTTTGATTGTCACCAGTCGGAAATTGAACAAAACAATTTGGCGCCCACCGTGGGGCCCTAGCCGGTTTTCGCTCGCTCTTTCGATCAAAGCAGGAACATCCTCGAAGAAGATGACGAACTCACAGCCGTCCTTCCCACAAACGGAGGAGAAGGGGGAAGCCATGGCGGCCGCCACGAAAAGGATGTCGTCGACGGCACCCCCGAGGAGGTCCAAGGCCTGCGCAGCATTCTGAACGAGTTCGCAACCAAGATATCCGCCCTGCAGCAGGATATGGTCAGTCAGAAGGATCGCAGCCAGACACACATGGACTACATCACGCAACTCACTACGGAAAACGCAAACCTTCGCGAACAACTGCAAGCAGCCTCGGTATCGCACGGCGGATCCCGTCCGACCGTAACTGTTCGGGAAGCCACTGCCCGCCTCAACCTAGGGGAGGCCTTTAATTCGCAAGTCGGAGGGCCGTCCCCCACAGTGAATATGGCCACACCGGCGGCCACCCTTCCAGGAGTGCCTAGCATCCAGACGCCGGGGAACCGAGCCGCAGGGACGAGAGTCTTCCACCCCCAATACAGCGAAGGATCCGGGAGACAGCTTTGAAGATGTCCAAGTGAAAGCACTGGCGCACATCCGGCTCGAAGAGGACGAAATTCCCGTTCGGGCCGCTTCAGTCTTCGACAGGGTCGAAAGGAAAGCCTCCTCCGATCAGCGAAGGGAGCGTCGAGGGCAACCATATTCGAAAAGAAGGCCCGAAGCACCCGGAGTACACACTGCAGGAATCAAACAACCAAGTGGGAAGAAAGACACACCCAATCGACCAAAGGTTCATGAATACAACCTGGGTTTGGGGAACGCCGAGATCGTGAAGGGCCTAGAGAAATTTGGAGATCGCATCAGATGGCCGAAGAAGGCAGAAAACCCGAATCCCAAGAAGGACAAAACTAAATGGTGTGACTTCCACGAAGACTATGGGCACGAGACGGACGAATGCTTCGCCCTCAGGAAAGAGTCAGCGTACTTACACTCAAGAGGCCTGCTGTCAGAGATCTCCGCCAACACCAGTCTCCCCGCTAGCCAGAATCTGACCGAGCCCATTGATATCCCGTCATCTCCGGAATATGCCAAAGTAGTAAATGTTATCAGCGGCGGATCTGATATCTGCGGTGTTACCTATTCGGCAGCCAAGCGCCACGCTCGGGGACACCTAGAGGGACCATTGGTAGCGAACATCTTCCCATCCGATGGACGTCTGGGAGATACCATCACTTTCAGCGACTCAGATTCGGCCGGCTTGGTGGGACCCCATCACGACAGGCTGGTCATATCCTTGTCGGTGGGAAACGTATTGATGAGGAGGATCCTCATCGATACCGGGAGCTCCACCAACATGATCACACTTGACGCCCTCAAAGAGATGGGGCTGAAAGAGGAGAGCATCCTCAGAAAGTCGGTAGCCCTGGTAGGATTCAGCGGAGAGATTGCTCACACTTTGGGGGAAATAACCCTCCCCACTTACGCTAAAGGAATCAACCTACCAGTCAGATTCTCCGTACTTGATTGCCCGTCCTGCTACAACATCATCATGGGACGGCCCTGGATCCACGACATGAAAGTGGTCCCCTCCTCCTATCATCAGACCATAAAGTTCCCTACGCCCTGGGGAGTGAGGGAGATCAGAGGAGACCAAAGGCTAGCGAGGGAATGTTACAAGTCCGCCTTGAAGGCGACCGTCGCCCACACCGCATAGCAATTACAGGGAGCCAAAGGGCCCACGCTGAGAGTGGACCCCGAGGCTGATAAGATCGAGGAGGTCATCCTCGACGAGCAGAAACCCGAGCAAACCGTACGAATCGGGAGGGACCTGTCTCCAGAGAAGAAAGCTGAGTTAGTTAGCTTCCTCAGGTAGCACAACAGCAGTTTTGCATGGTCGCATGAGGATATGGTCGGAATCGACCCCGCCGTCATCACGCACCGGTTGAATGTGGATCCTCGCCATCCCACGGTTAAACAGAAGAGACGAAAGTTCGCACCGGAGCGGAACTTGATATTGGACGAGGAAGTACAGAACCTACTCCGGACAGGGAAGATCAGGGAAGTGAAATACCCGGAATGGCTGGCGAACGTCGTAGTAGTGAGAAAGAAAAATGGCAAGTGGAGGGTTTGCATCGACTTCACAGATCTTAACAAAGCTTGCCCGAAAGATTCGTTCCCCCTGCCGCAGATCGATGCCATGGTAGACGCCACGACCGACCACGAGATGCTCACCTTCATGGATGCCTTCAGTGGCTATAATCAGATTAGAATGCATCAAGAAGATCAGGAGAAGACCTCGTTCATCACCAGCCAGGGTACCTACTGCTACAAGGTAATGCCCTTCGGACTCAAGAATGCGGGAGCCACTTACCAGCGGCTGGTCAACCGTATGTTTCAAAGGCACATCGGCAGAACAATGGAAGTCTACATCGATGATATGCTAGTAAAGTCCAAACAGGCTGTGCACCATGTCCAACACTTGGAAGAGGCCTTCGGGATCTTGGACAGCTACCGTATGAAGCTGAACCCGACCAAATGCGCGTTTGGAGTAACCTCAGGCCGCTTCCTCGGATTCATGGTCACCCAACGCGGGATCGAGGCTAGCCCCGATCATATTCGAGCCATAGCAGCCTTGCGATCACCCAGATGTGTAAAAGATGTGCAAAAACTGACCGAGAGAGTGGCGGCCCTAAACCGCTTCATCTCGAAGTCCTCCGACAGGTGTCGCTTGTTCTATGATGTGCTGCGGAAAAACAAGAGATTCGAGTGGACTCCGGCCCATGAGGAGGCCTTCCAGCAGCTCAAACAATACCTGTCCAACCCGACGTTGCTGTCCAAACCTGAGGAAGGCGAGAATCTCCCCTTATATCTGGCGGTGACGGAGACTGCTGTTAGTGGAGTGTTAGTACGCGAGGATCAAGGCAACCAACTTCCCGTCTACTACATCAGCCGTATCTTGCTCGCGGCAGAGACACGCTACTCGCCCTTGGAGAAGCTGGTCCTTGCTCTGGTCATGGCTTCTACAAAATTGAGGCCGTATTTCGAATCTCACACGATCACAGTCCGCACCAATTACCCGCTGAAGGCCATACTGAGGAAACCAGAGATCACCGGTAGAATGGCCAAATGGGCGATACACCTGAGCGGATTCGACATCGATTACGAGCCAAAGGTGGCTATTCGGGCCCAGGCGCTGGCAGATTTCGTGGCCGATTTCAGCCCTACAATAGATGAAGAAGCCAGACAACAAGAAGCCTTCATGACAGAAAAGGAGTATTCCGGAATATGGACTCTGCATACAGATGGGGCTTCCAACACTCGAGGAGTAGGAATCGGAGTAGTGCTGAAATCGCCCAAGGGGGACAAGATAGCTCAAGCTGTACGGTGTACTTTCGAAGCCACCAACAACGAGTCAGAATACGAAGCCCTTATACTGGGGCTAACAATTGCCAAAGACTTGACTATCAAAGAAATAAAAGTGAAGTGCGATTCGCTGCTAGTTGTGAACCAGATCCTAGGAATCTTCATTACCAGGGACACCAAGATGGCAGCATACGCAAAGAAAGTCAAGGAAATCATGCGATCGTTCAAGAACTTCACCATCCAACAAGTCCCCAAAGAGGAGAATGCACAGGAAGACGCTCTGGCTAACTTGGCTTCCGCTCTAGATCCCGAAGAGTTTGCATCAGTCCCCCTAGTCCATGTGCTAGCTCCAGCAATCGGATGAGAAGCCGACCTGGCAGAACAAGAAACTGGAGACAGCCCGGCGACAGCCGAAGATGAAGAACGTGAGATTAGAAGGAACAACCAGACCCTGAGGATCCTCGCCAGCGAAGATCTTGGAAGGAGGGACATGCCCTATGAGGAAGATCCCCAAGAGGCAGGAAGCCGGGAGACACCAATCCCGCGACCGGCACTCCAAACACTGCCCAAGAACCAGAATGATGGACAGAACCTTACCTACGGTGGCTCGATCGTGGACAACTGCCGTCCGAGAAGTCCAAGGCAAGAGCACTCCGAATGAGAGCCACTCGATACAACACGAAAGACGGTGTCCTGTTTAAGCAATCCGTAGAAGGTACCTCACTCCGTTACGTCACAAAAATAGAGGTGCCCAAGATACTCAAAGAATTGCACGAGGGAGAATGTGGAAACCACTCCGGGGGGCGCAGCCTCTCTAACAAAGCTCTCAACCTGGGGTACTATTGGCCTACCATGCGTCAAGACGCCGTAGAACACTCTCAGAAATGCGAAGCTTGCCAAAAGCACGCCACTGCTCTTCACCAGCCACCAGAACCGCTGCATCCGACGCTAACACCGTGGCCTTTCATGAGGTGGGGGATGGATATCGTAGGGAAACTGCCGCCATCTTCCAGACAGCGAGTATTTTTCCTAGCGGTGACGGATTATTTCTCCAAGTGGATCGAGGCTGAAGCATACAGGGAGATCAAGGAATCCCACGTGGTAGCTTTCATCAAGAAGCATATCATTTTCCGCTTTGGGATACCCTCCGAGATCGTCTGCGATAATGGATCACAGTTCATCGGAAGGAAGACCCGTGATTATTGTCGACGGTGGAACATCGATCTAGTAACCTCCACCCCTCGCTATCCACAGGCCAACGGACAAGCGGAATCCAACAATAAGGTTATCATCAATAACCTCAAGAAGCGACTAGTGAAGGCCAAGGGGCGCTGGGCCGATGAATTGCCATACGTTCTGTGGGCCGACAGAACCACTCCAAAAGCTGCCACTGGACAATCCCCTTTCTCCTTGGTATACGGCTGTGAGGCATTAATACCGGTCGAGATCACCGTACCAACTGCGCGGTACGGGTTACAAACGCCCGATCAGAACGCAACCGAGTTAGCTGCCAACCTCGACACCCTGGAAGAACTGAGAGAAAGAGCCCGATTGCGACTGGCCAGACACCAGCAGCAGGTGGCCCGAAGTTACAACAAGAACGTACGGATCAGAGCCTTCGCCGTCGGCGAATGGGTCCTCCGAAAGGTATTCCAGAACACTGTCGAGGTAAATGCAGGAAAGCTCGCCCCTGCATGGGAAGGACCCTACAAGATAGTTGGTATCACCGGACAGGGAGCCTATCGACTAGAGTCTAAAGAAGGAAAATCCGTCCCGCGTAGCAGGAACGCCACGCACTTACGGAGATACCACTTCTAGAAGAGCAATCAAGTCGCCAGACACGGCCAAATAAACTCAAAAAAAGAAGCGACAACAAAAATAATACCAGAATTCTCCTGAAGGAGTTACTCTCGGCAGCCATCGCCAGGAAAGAGAAACCTCAGAAAATAGAAATAAAATAATCAAACGGGTACAGGAAGTAATCTCCTAGACGCCCGCTATCCGGCGGATTCGCCAGCCACAAGCAATTTTGATGGGCCGCTTCGCAAAAGCTCCCCAGTCGGCAGTACAGATCAAGATCCCGCGTCGCCAGTTCCAATAAGCAAATGCCAGATCATCGACGGAGATCGTCAGGGCACAACAGGAAACGACGGATCTCGTCCTTCGCGCGCCTTCAGGCAGGTAATCCCTTTCAACCAGCAGGGGCTTGAAAATAAAAAATCAAGTCACCCATAACCCTGGTTAGGGTTTTCCTCACCTTTTAAAGCCATAGCTATGCACCTCCTAAAGCACTTAGCCTTCTGCAGGGGCTACGTGAACACCGATCGGCACGAAGCAGAGAAGCACCTGCACGAAAGCCAGCAAAGAAAACACAAGCAAAACACAACAGGGCAAAAGCATAACGATAAATAAACACCCCGCCCCGTGACGGGGGGCAAAACATCAGACAAAGTATTCGTGGCCTCGCCACCATCCGAGAAACCCTCACCAGACGCCCGATAAACGGTACGCCAGTGAGGTACTACTTGTCTTCTACTGAATTCGTCCCCAAAAAAGCAAAAGAAAATTTTACAAACGGCCTAAGCCGCCAGACTTCTTCACACTCGTAGAGTCGTCATGCAGGGTTTCCAGAAACGCCCGTCTCCTCCGCCTGCTCTCCGCCTTCCGGGTTCGCCTATCCTGCCGCCACCAGAGAGCTCAACAGGGAAGCAATGCGAGCCGAGGGCACGCCGCCAGGGAAAGCGTCCAGGAATTGCTCGTTGAACTTGCCCGCATCTCCAACCGAAAGCTTCCCCGCTTCGAACTCCCTGATGGTCTCTAGCCGCGCCAGCATACTGAAGAAAGCCCCAATATCTTCCGCGTCCGCCTTTCCCAAAGAAGGCGTACTGGCAGCCTTGACTTCAAGTTCCTTCACCCTGGCTTCTTTGATAGCAATTGTCCGCTCCAGCTCCGCGACACGTGCCTTTGTAGCTACTTCCTCAGCGGCCAGAGCCTTGGCCCGAGCAGCAGACCGCTCTCGCGCTTTGTCAATCTCCTCGCGGTGCTTGGCGACTTCTTGCTTCCTTCGCTCGTGCTCTGCAAACTCCTTGTTCATCTCGTCAATAAACAAACCAACTTCCTGAAAGAGCTGCATACACCAGAGAGAGGATTAGAAAACGACCTCAAGTCGGATATTAACCTTGCCCGATAAAACGAACAACACGAGAGACTAGTTACCTTCCAGGCTCCGAAGCCTACCTCGGTTGCCATCACATGAACAGAAACGGGGGCCGGATACTTCTTGAAATTAGGATACCGGTACCGCTGGAGAGACTGCCAATCAGAGGACGTGTCATCCTGAAGCTCGGGAGAATCATCATTGCTCCGAGCAGGACGCTTGCGGGAAGTCTTGGGAGCCTCCTGAGGTTCTCTCTTGGCAACCTGGGCAGCCGGAGGCTTCGAATCACCGGAGCGAGTCTTCTTAAGGATCAAATCCGAGGCAGAAAAGAAAGAACCCGATCTGTGTGCGCGTGTTTCTGAAACAGAAGAATAAAGGGTTTAAAACGCACAACGGCGGCCATGCTAGACCGTTGAACAATAGAACTCACCCACGGAAGGACCGGAAGCAAGGGTCGAAGTCGGCACAACAGACATCTTGACAACAGGCAGGCAAACTTTCTCACTCCTTTCCCCAGAACCAGACGAAGTAGCACTACCTTCGTCCCCCGAAGATTCGTCCGACGGTTCAGAAAGGGACGCCCCAAACGTCCTCTGCGCAGAAGTCAACTGAAAAAGCCTTGACAGAACTCTCTCTGACTGGCTCGGCGGTTCGACGTTGTCCGGGATACCTGCAGAATCAAAGAAACAGAGGATGAATAGGCGTTAAGAGAAGATCGTCTTGTGACACAGAAAAAGAATAGAATAATCTTACTAGCGGGATTCCACTTGTCATGCAAAAACAGACGGCTTTCAGGGGTCAAGGACGCAATCTCGACAAAGAAAAAACGGTTTGCCCAACCCTTCCCATTGACCTTTGTGTTTAAGACGAGCGGCTGGCGTGCGGTTCGGGATTGTAAGATGAATCGGCCTCGCCTCACCGTAGTGATACAATAGGCCTAGAGTAGATCGGAAACAGTAAAATCTACCCCAGCAACCTCTGCCATCTTACTCACCCAAGAAAGGATCTTCCAAGCAGAAGGTAGAAGTTGCGCAGGATAAAGTTTGAACCGGGCCAGAAATTCCTGGACGATAGGAGGAAAAGGGAATCGGCAAGAAATGGTGAACGGAAATTCAAAGAAACAGACCCAGCCAGGGCGAACCCAGTCGGAATGCTCTTCCTCAGGACACAAGGCTACTACCCCCCTGGAAAACCACCCTCTAAGAGAACCTGGTTCATTTCCTCTAGACCCATTGTGTTCGGGACTCGGTCACACTCTTGGAGGATGCCCGAAGGTGAGAAACCATGCCGGGAGGACGCCCTATCCCTCGCCATAGAAAGAGGAAAAAAGAACTGGAAAGCGAAGAAGAAAGAGAAGGAAAGAGAAGATTCGTACCTCGAGAGAGATCAATAACAAGGCAGTGAATAATGAGTCCCTTCCGCGAGGCGCAGTAAATATAGAAGACAGACGTCTTTTCATCCGCCAGAGCAAAGCGCGTAGAGAGATCTCCACCTTACACGTGTGAGATCCGAGATAGCTAAGATCCCGGAAACCAACAGACGAAAAAGATCCGGTGAATTCAAAATTCATCCAAATCTTTTGGGGCTATTGTTGGGCCCAAGGAATCACCAGATAAGCAACCGGCCCAGCCCATCAACAATTAGGCCCAAAAACGGAACCCAGATCCTGGAGATCGTCTTCTAGAGTGGAGAATTCGGCGGTTGCAGCTGGGGAGTAACCATTCCGAAGGTGGCGCTGGGGACGTGGGAAGATGGAGTCGTGAAAAGGGATGTGGAGATGGAAAGTAGTACTTAATAGGGGATTATCCCAGAAACAAGTATTCATTCGGAGCAATTGTAAACCACCCATTGTAATTCTCGATTTTCTTCAATACATACGATTGCTTTGTTCATTGAGATTGTGTTTATCGGTTGGATTTTCCCCAGAACTTCCAGAATTCATCTTTGATTGTCACCGGTCGGAAATTGACCAAAACAGTAACCAAACTCAGATTAACCGGTTTTCAACTAGTTCGCATTCAAGACATTTCATGAAAAACCTTTTTAGGATTCTCTGTTGTTCTATTTTGTTTATACGGAGGCAGATGAAGCGAAAAGAGACACAAACAACTATCTGCTTCTTACAAAAATAAATACCACTGCTGCAGTTTAGTTGGTCAAGTTGTAGAGACTTGGTTTTAGCATCAACCCCAGCATTATCTTTTCCTTTTGGATCCACCATTATCCACCGCTGTCAAACTTTCTGTCCCTGACTTAAGATCATCTGATGATTCTGATGCAGCATTAGCAGTACTAACAGTTGCTAGCCTAGCTTTCCGAGTCCGTGATGCAATTGGTGCAACACTGTTGATCTTCTTTTCTATGCACTGTTTCTTTGCCGGTGTGGACCCATTATCATCCAGGTTTCTTTCTTGAGCTCCATTCTTTACTATGTCATTGACCTTCAAAGAATTCGTCTCCGGTTTCCCCACATTTATTTTGGCCATCTTTATTGTATTTTGCATTGGGCTTGTTGCTTTTCCTTTTACTACTTGCTTCCTGACATTCTGAGGACCTGATGCAGCAGAACATTTGGACACATCACCCATATGATTTCTGCTTCTTTTATTTCGTTTGGACCGAGTTGTTACTCCCAAGTCAAATGCAAGCACTCTCTTCCGGTTAGAACTTTGTTTCACATTGAGCTGGCCTCTACAGTCTTCACCTTCAAAAGCACTTTCACCATCCATGGAAAGGGCGATTCCTTTGGATGGTGGTGTCTCCATAGCTTCAGCAACCATCTTAGTATCAACTCCTACACCAACCGCTTCAACCATCTCAGCATCAATAGCTCTAGTTTCAACTTGTTCATCAAAGGCAAAATTCAGGTCCCTTCTTATATTTAATTTCTCAAGCTGATCCAACTTTCTACCAGCAGCACATGTAAGTTCAGAGTGAGCCAAACCCTTTACTCCAATATGCTGCTTATCTATTGGTTGGACTTCCTCATTTATAGACTTCTGGTTTCTCCCTTCTTCATCCCGGAAAGATGCTTAGAATTCGGCGGCTCAGCGATAGGTTTGCGGGCAAAAACTTTTTTTACCATAGAATAGTTCCTTGTTCAGGTCTGTCTATGAGCATGTGCAAAAAGCCCAACGGAACAGGCCCCCATATAATAAGGGCCCGATATATATAAAAACATCTCATAGTGTAGAAATTAGAATACAGTAGCTTAGCTTAATTGGATATGTTAGTCTTCGTCCGAGAACGTCACTCCGTGTTCGATCCTTCATTTGGTCAATTTCGCAATTTTTTTTCTTACCTTTTCCATAATCAATCTGTTTCCTTAATTAACTATTTTTTAAACTAATGAATTGCTTAGTTATTTTGCTAAACGAATGAGGTACGTTCTTCAATTAGCTTTTATTAAACTAATGAAATATGAAGACATAACTAGTTATTTTATGTTACTTTTTTTGATGAGATATTTTACGTTACTTTGAGAGGCAATAACTAGTTCTTTTTATTTAAGGTTTACTTAATTTTGATTTGAATCAGGAGTTCATTTTTTTTAAAATTTAATGTAAAATGTGGAGAGTATCACATGAAATATGCCGTAATTATTTTGCATGTTCTTAATAAATTTATTTACTAGTTTAATACCCGTGCCTTGCACGGGCTTACTATAATTTTAATATTTTTATATATAATGAATTATCAAGTATGTTTATGAGCTTAGAATAATGTATTTTTTAACAGAGAAGGGTGGAAAATGTGAAAAAAGTTCAATATTTCACATCTATAACCCTCAAGTTAATATTAAAGAAAGAACAATGCATGTTTTAAAGAAATAATAATCCATTTATCAGTACATGTAGATGCTCCCAAATTTCAATCAATATAGTTAACAAAATGAAAAAATGTGCACTATAATTCCTTTGTTATGCTCAAGTGATGAAACATGTAAGATAAGCGCGAATTAATCAAAACCAAAAAAAAAATTAGAATTGTATAACAAATATTATTTACAGTAATATGGTATGATGTAAAATATCCAAAAACAATAACAAAAAGACAAAGTACTTTATTTTAAGGGTTATTCTTCTCATTATATAAAGTATGTTTTGGACTTCAGTAGTAACCAACTTTGTGCATGTTCACATGGCTCAACGGTTGTCTCAGGTTCGAGCGTAAGGGCGGCGGATGCTCTAGGCTAGTCCAAGTAGTACTTAACCTACCCTAAATCTTACCAAATAAAAAAAAATAGTAACCAACTTTAATAGTTTTTACAATCCCTACATTAATATCAATCAAAGCATAAACACCTTGAACGATTACTTACAAATTAAACCCAACACACTTCAAATTTAGAGATGAACATAAAATAGTGAAATTAGAATCAATACAATTAATCAATTTCCTTATATCAAGACCCAAAATAGAATGTAATCTTTAAGTTCGTCAATTTTCCCCTACAATTGTAATATTAGAATGAATACAATTCGGTAATTAAACTCAACACTCGAAATTGTATAAAAAAAGTGTATATATATAGAGATTTTAGTATACACATTTAAGAATGAGTAGGCCTGTCAATCGGTTGAAACAGATCGGGTTCGGGTCGGGTTGTTTCGGTTTCGGATCAATTCGGATTCGGATCTAAGTCGGATATTGTGACAAATCAGATGTGATCAGATCGGTTCGGGTCGGTTTGAATATTGATTTTATCGGATTAAGTCGAAGTATCGGGTCAAGTTCGGTTGGTTATTTCTGATTTCAAGTGGGTCGGATTTCGGTCTAAATAAGATCTTGGGTTGTAATTTGAGTGAGTTTCTATTGAAACAAATTTTAATTAAATGAGTATCAAGTTTTAGTGGTACAATATATTTTGGATTAATTTTTAATTTTTAATTTTAAAGTTTCATGCAACATTTAAAACCTAAAAACAAAATTAAAAGGACTATCTATATTTATTAAATCGTTTTGACGCATGTTAGACTATATACATAATGCTAATATAGCATATGCTATATTAATAAGAGAGGTTCTTTGAGTGCTTTAAATTATGTCGATAAAAACATAATTTAATATATTAATTATTTTTAAAAAATGCTTTTAATAATCTTATAAAAGATTCAAACTAAAAACTTTGTGGACTTTGTTTAGTTTTTAGAACTAGCATATATACTCGTACCATGTACGGATTTATTAAATGTAAG
Organism: Fallopia convolvulus; assembly: GCA_964016875.1. NCBI lineage: Eukaryota > Viridiplantae > Streptophyta > Magnoliopsida > Caryophyllales > Polygonaceae > Fallopia > Fallopia convolvulus. Next base: position 46,184,188 of record OZ024720.1, on the reverse strand, counting down.
TGATATATTTTAAAATAAATTAGTTTTTAAAATATTGATTTTTATAATTTCTTATGTGAATATGAACAAAAATTGCCGATTATTTTAAGGAAAAATTACTTAGCATAATCCCAACTTTTACTCATTTACTCAAAATGATACCAACTTTCACTTTTACTACTTCCGGTACCAACTCTTACTATACCATGTACGTATTTGCTCTCCTTCTTTTCATATTGACTTAAGTTAAATACTAAAATTAAGAAGATTGATTTATATTAATTATCGTTTTATGATGATTATTATCAGATGATTTCGAGTCGTTAATCTTAAGTTTTCGAAAATTCCGGATTAGTTGATTTTGAGTTTTCGAATGATTTCGAGTCTGTTCATATCAATTTCGGGTCCATATAAATTAATCCAATCGGATATATTCGGATTCAAGTCATTTTCGGGTTCGGTTCGTTTTTAACTTCGGGTTGAATCGGTTTGGGTCGGGTCGGTCTCGGATATATATATTTATTTCTTCTTTTCGGTGTCGGTCGGTTGTCGGATCGGACGGGTCAGGTCGAATTTTTCGGTTCGGTTCAAGTTTTGACAGGCCTAAGAATGAGCAAACCTGATGAAGTAATCAAGTTAATGTCTTTGAGAGTACAAACAATAGATAGAAGAAATCACAGAATATGCAGGGATAGGTGTAGAAGTTTATTAAATATTTGAATAAATATATGAAATCTAAAAATTTGGAAATTTAGGTGTAGAAAGAAAATCACAGAATATGCACATAAATATTTGGATTTTTATTAAATTATTTCTGAAAATTATGTAGAAGTTTCTCAAGATAAATATATGTATATTATTATTAGCTAAAAATGATACGTTTGTTTAGTTTTGGTTACAATGAAAATACGTTTGTTAATTTAGAGAAATTTATGCCAAATATTTAAAAAATTAAATTAAAAGTGGTTAAGATTATCTTGTCAAGGATAGAAAACCTTTTTAAAAAAATCAATCAATATTATCTAGAATTATCTTTAGGGTTTAGAAAACCTTTTTTTAATTAATTTATGTAAGGTTACAAATTTTGTTGAAGTTAAAAGTAACGAATATCTTGTTAAGGTTAGAAAACTCGTTAAAAGTAATTTGATCATTTTATTTGAAGAGGTTAGAATTATCTAAACTTAATTTCAACTAATTTTATTAAGGTTAAAACATTATTAAAAAAAATTGTTTGTTAAGGTTAGAAATTCCATTAAAAATAATTTGATCAAGTTATATCTAAAGAGGTTATATTTACCTAAAACTAATCTCAACTAATTTTTATTAAAGTTAAAAAATCATAAATTTTTTTTTTGTTAAGGTTAGAGTTATTGAGTTGAGTTGATGTTAAGGTTAAAAAATCTTTAACAAATTATTATTGGTCAATAACGTAGTATTGTTGGAAAAGAGTGATCATAGAAGATAAAATACGAATGCTAACAATTTTAAAGATTTGATTTGATTGTAAATCAAATCTTAGAAATAAGTAATGAATATCTTATTATTCGGTTTGTTACAAAATATTTACATAAATAAATAAGATTTTATATATAAATGGAAGATTTGATTTGAGATTTGTTTGACATATGGTAAAAGATGATGTGTAATATGATGTGTTATAAATTACATGACATGTAAAATAATTGGAGTAAGAAAATTTTGACATGTGTTAAAATCCTACTTGACCTAATTTGAGACCGCCATGTGGCAAAAATGACGTGGAATAATGTGGTAATGACGTGGAATAATGCGGTGTCTCGAATCCTTACTGATTTTAATTATATATGTAGATTATGTAGGCTAGTAAAAACACTAAATTATAAAGTATTTAAAAAATAGAAATCAAAGAATACACATTAAAATTTTATTTTTGAAAATCAGAGAATTGGATATTTGCTCCCAAAAAAAGACTAATTAAAATTTGCATTGTATATGATTCGTTCATATCGGAAAGAAGATCTTTGTATTCGAAAATCACATACTAATTAAAAATGAAAGATTGCTTAAAAACTAATGTATTTTTTTTGTCAACAATATGTATGAAAAAACAGATTATAATCTAAATTTTTTAAAAAGCCATATCTTAACGAATAGTTTGTACTTGAGTAGTAAATCTTGAGCAAATTAAGAATATATATGAAAAGATTATAATCTAAATTAATTTGCTCAAGAATCTTTAAATGATCGAAACTTATGATACTTATGGTAAATAAAAGATTGAGCCTCAAAAAAGAAAGATCCTTATTATATGAAAAGATATATTATCTTTAAAAACATTGTAAAAACCTAGAATATATATAATATAAACAAATTTTTTGAAACTGATTTTTGAGATATTAAATAATGAGATTTTATTCGAGATATTAACAAATTATAATATAGTATTTATGTAATTAGCTACTACCATATATATTAACGAATATATAAATCATGAAAAAATTCAATTTGTACAAATAATGAAAAAAAATCGACTCTTGAATAAATAAATTCTACGTAATTGCAAAATTGGAAAATATATAGATATATATAACTTGAGAGGATTTGTATGTAAAAGTGCCAAAAAAATCGTAGTTAGTTTTATTTTTATTTTTTTTCCAAATCCAATTCAAGTAATACATAAATAGTACTTAAAAGATTTAGCGCAAGAAAATCGTAGATATCAAAAGTTAAATTATTTGGTAAAATAATTAATTGGTACTATAATAATGGATTGAAACAAAATTTTTATCTTCAAAGAAGCATGGTTCTAGAGTTTAAGATTCCATAATAAGATCTATGGATGAGTTACCATATTCCTCGATCATCGCTTTAATTTGCTCTTCTACCAACTTGTTTAATCCTAGTTCCTCACCAAAATCTGTTTGTTCTTCACCTTCTTGGATCCACTCTATCTATCACTCCAATTTCCTCAAAACCATCCACAAAATCTTATTTTTTTGCGGATCTTTGAGAAATAGCAAGAAATTGAATGAAGAACCAAAAAGGTTGAAGATGAACAAAATTAGTCTTCTTTGAGTTTTTTATGATCCATTTTTTCACTCTTTTAATATATTTAAATGTTTGTCTTCAATTGGATTGAAGAAATATAAATAAAATGATTTATAAATTATTAAATGACGTGTAAATTGATAAGTGGTAAACGATGATATGTAATATGACATGTTAAAAATTAGATGGCGTGTAAAATAAATAGATGAAGGAAAAATTGACATGTGTCAAAATCCTATGTGGCGCAATATGGGATCGCCATTTGGCAAAATCCGACGTGGCGCAATATGGAGGCTCGAAACCTTAACGGTTTTAATTATATAGATAGATTATATATCTATACTCTTTTCTAAGTAGAAGAAAATTCAAGATACATTTTTTATTTTTCTAATAATGCATAATTCTAAACATGTAATAATTGGTACAATATAATAAATTAGCCGTACAAATTACTTAATTCTAATTAATATAGTATTACTTAATAAGAGAGCCTTATATTTAATCAAATTTTAAACATACGAATAAGTGTAAATTGTAAAAATAAAGTAAAGATTTTATTTTATAAATAGGATCTCATTCTGTTTGTTGAATAAAAATGTACGTCTTATTAAGACAACTCGTTAAACATTTCATGTTTTTATATTACAGTGTATTCCGTATAATTTTCGCACATGGCCTCCTAAAAGCATTGGACGGCCGTGTCCTTGTTTCTAGTGAGAATTTCACCTCCTCCTTCATCCTCGAGGCTATTATTCCAATCATACGCTCCTCTTTTTGCATGTGAACAGCAGATATTATTTCTCTTTGCAAGTTTCTGAGTACCCTTTGCACTCAAAATAGGATTTTGGTTTTCACATGCAGCATGTAGCCGCCTGGCCCCTATATCAAAATCACAGACATTATCTTTGAGAAACTGATCAACAAAGTCAAGTGCATTAGCCTGTGACAAGTCTCCAGGCTCTTGAGAATTCACATAGCTTAATCCAGCCGATTCATTCGCATAACTATGCACTTGACCAAGGTCTTCTCCTCTAGCACCATCATTAGCAATGTCTTTGTGCTCATCTTCAGCAATATTAATGTCATCCAGAAGAAGTTTCCTTGCTGTTGTTGATCTACCATGTTTTGTATTAGAATCGCAGTTTAGCCCTTTCAGACGCTCACTGGTTTCCCCCATGTCAGACTGATCAATTGTTCCATCACATGATTGATTAGAAGCATCCTCGCTTTCTACACCCTTCAAAGATTTCCTACGAGCTGAAAGACCAGAAGCCCGTAGTGAAGCAGCGCGTATTGAAGTAAATCCTTGCCTCACAGAACCTAAAATATGAGAGGGTCATGAAAAACTACCAATAGCATAAGAAGAAACAATCATAGACATTAAACAATAAAAAAATAAGTACATGTTCTTTTCCTGTTAACCAAAAGAAAAAAAATGGAAAATAGAAAATAGAAAGTAGCATAGTTTGCAAATGTACAGCACACATAAAATTGTTACTCATTCACTTCGGTCCCTAAAACAAAGGCGATTTGCACTTCTAATTTGAAATGTCGGCCCAATAAATGACTGAACAACAGTCTTCAAGTTTAACAGTCTCAAGCATCACAATAATATACTGTAGGAATTTGTTAGACAGAGGATAATAGAACCTAAAAACCCGAATAACTTTCTGATTTGATTACTGGATAAAAAGATTACAGACACTTTCTCAAAGGAGAAAACCTCCAATGAGCCCCCTCACGGCACAAGGCCAATTTCTCTTACTTTTTTGGATACCCCAAAACTACTACTCTCTTTCCTATTTATACTCATACTCAGATAATACTCCTAGCCAGCTAGCATGCTGTCACCACACTAACCGTCCCTTACTACAAAGACTCAAATACCCTTAGTAACTAACTTTTGTCCCCTCTGAATATTCTTCCCAATTGGGCTATTTCCTTGCATTCCTAGAGTAAACCAAATAGGGCCCAATCTTTCGACCTTGTTTGCTAACAATTCCACCCCCGATAGAACAAACCTTGTCCACAAGGTTTGATGATGGAAATTGATTCTTGAATTCCCCACAGGTCATCCATGAAGCTTCATCTAGTGGCTTGCCCTCCCACTCAACCAGCACCTTATGGCATGCATTGGGTTGTCCGGAGTGGATCACCACTTTGATGATGTCATAAGGTATGAACTCTTCTTCCTCCATTATTAAATCTGACGACAGATCAGTCATGGCCTTGTGATCCCCTATAACCCTCTTAAGAAGGGAGACATGGAAGACATAATGTATTTTGGCTGTCGGAGGAAGGTTCAACTGGTACGCCACTTCCCCCACCTTCTTTAAGATCTTAAAGGGCCCAAAATACTTCGTAGTTAGCTTTTGATTTACCCTTCTGAAAAGCGTGGACTGCCTGTGTGGCCATAATTTTAGGAACACCAAATCACCCTCTTTGAACTCTAATTCCCTCCTCTTTTGGTTTGCCACCGTGAGCATCCTCTTCTTTGCTCGATCCAAGTTAAACTTCAGCTGCCTAAGGATTTCGTCGCGATTCCAAAATTCCTCTGCAACGGCTGCCACTATAAACTCACCTGGTAGATGTTGCTGGATTCCTGGCGGCTTTCTACCATAGACACACTCAAAGGGTGTCATTCCAGCCGCTCCTTGGAAATTTGTGTTGTACCAATATTCTGCCCAGTGAACCCAGCTGACCCATTGTTTTGGTTGTTCCGATGAAAAACACCTTAGATAAGTTTCCAGGCAACGGTTAAGTACCTCCGTTTGCTTGTCAGTCTCGGGGTGGTATGAGCTGCTCATTCTCAGCTTAGTACCCTGCTTTGCGAACATTTCCTTCCAAAAACTGCTGAGAAAAAGAGCATCACGATCGTTGATCATGGATCGAGGGATGCCGTGTAATCTGACCACCCCTTTTATGAACGCATCAGCTACTCCCCGGGTTGTATATGGGTGCTTAAGAAGCAGAAAATGGGCGTATTTAGAGAGTCTGTCCACTACCACCAATAGGCAATCAAAACCATTCGACTTCGGTAAGCCGCTGATGAAATCAAGTGAAACATCCTCTCATACTTTCTCGGTGGTCGGCAAGGGTTGTAGCAGACCCGCAGGAGATAGCGCTTCATACTTATTTTTTTTTCACACCAAGCAACTAGCCACGAAAACTTGAACGGCTTTGAACATTCCTTGCCAATACACATTGGCTGAGAGTCGCTTGTATGTTCTCCACGCTCCTGAATTCCCCCCAACTGGTGTGGCGTGAAACTCTTCCAACAGACGAGGGATCCAAGTTGAGGTGGCCGAGATGCAGATTCGGCCTTTGTGAAATAATTTGTCTCCTACCAAAACATATGGTTGGCTGACAGCTTCTCCTTTCTTCAACTTTCCCCTGATTTCTCGTAGTCTTGGGTCTTCCATAACTTCCTTTTGCAGCTCTTCCCAATTATCTAAATAAGGTCTAGTCAGAGCATTCAGCTGAGCTTCTTCTCGCCTTGATAACGCGTCAGCTGCGCGATTAGAGCTCCCAGATTTATACTCTATCTCCATATCAAACCCGATGAGTTTCGCGACCCAATTTTGTTGTGCCGGTGATGTAATAGGCTGAGTTAGGAGATGTTTGAGACTCCAATGGTCGGTACGAACAAGGAACTTGCTGCCCAAAAGATAGGGGTGCCAATGTTGAACTGCCATCACCAATGCCATGAGTTCCTTTTCCTATGCCGATCGCGCTAGCACCTATCCCGAGAACCCTTTGCTAAAGTATGCCAAGGGTCTTTCTCCTTGCATCAAAACAGCTCCTTCACCCGCCCCCGATGCACCACATTTAATGACAAATTTTTGGCTGAAATCCGGCAATGCCAAAACAGGAGTTGTTGTCACTGCTCGCTGTAGAGAATTAAACGCTTCTTGGTCTTCTTCACTCCATTTGAATGGAGCCTTATTTTCTTTCTTTAACAGCTCGGTAAGAGGCCGTGCTAGCTTTCCATAACCCTTCACAAATTTTCTGTAATATCCCGTCAAACCCAGGAAACCTCTCACCTCCTTCACTGATTTAGGCATTGGCCAGGTTAGGATGCAAGCAATTTTTGTCGGGTCCATCTCCACCCCTTTTTTTGATAATATATGCCCCAAGTATTCCACTGAACCTTGCCCAAAGGCACATTTCTTCTTATTTGCTAAGGATTGCTCCCTCAAAATCTGTAGTACTTGCTTAAGCTGAATCATATGTGTCTCCCAGCTGCCACTATAGACTAATATGTCGTCAAAGAAGACTGGACGAACATTCGAAGGAAGGGCCGAAAGAGATCGTTCATGGTGGCTTGGAACGTCGCCGGAGTATTTGTGAGCCCAAAAGGCATGACTAGAAATTCATAGTGGCCGGTGTGCGTTCTAAAAGCAGTTTTGGCGACGTCCTCAGCAGCTATTTTCTTGGTCTTCTTCACTCCATTTGAATGGAGCCTTATTTTCTTTCTTTAACAGCTCGGTAAGAGGCCGTGCTAGCTTTCCATAACCCTTCACAAATTTTCTGTAATATCCCGTCAAACCCAGGAAACCTCTCACCTCCTTCACTGATTTAGGCATTGGCCAGGTTAGGATGCAAGCAATTTTTGTCGGGTCCATCTCCACCCCTTTTTTTGATAATATATGCCCCAAGTATTCCACTGAACCTTGCCCAAAGGCACATTTCTTCTTATTTGCTACCAAGGATTGCTCCCTCAAAATTTGTAGTACTTGCTTAAGCTGAATCATATGTGTCTCCCAGCTGCCACTATAGACTAATATGTCGTCAAAGAAGACTAGGACGAACATTCGAAGGAAGGGCCGAAAGAGATCGCTCATGGTGGCTTGAAACGTCGCCGGAGCATTTGTGAGCCCAAAAGGCATGACTAGAAATTCATAGTGGTCGGTGTGCATTCTAAAAGCAGTTTTGGCGACGTCCTCAGCAGCTACTCGAATCTGGTGATAGCCTGAACGGAGGTCTATTTTAGAAAACACCTTAGTTCCCCCGAGTTCATCGAGCATCTCTTGTATGACGTGAATTAGATACTTATCGGGTACCGTAGCTGCATTCAAGGCCCTATAGTCAACGCAAAATCTCCAACTACCATCTTTTTTCTTCACCAACAGAACTGGGCTGGAGAAAGGGTTGTGACTTGGTTGTATCACTCCTGATTTCAACATCTCGGCAACCATCTTTTCAATCTCATCTTTCTGATGGTGCCCGTACCTGTATGGCCTCACAGTAACAACATTCACACCTTCTTTCAGCACATTATTATGATCCATATTCCTCTTTGGGGACAACCCCGACTTTTCTTCGAATACCTCTCGATACTCAGCTAGTAAGGCGCTTAATTCTTCTGGAATATCTCCATCCCTCACTCCCGTATTAATACTTTCTTCTGGCTCCTTAGTTTCCCACACCCATGCCCCAAACTCAACTTCTGACATTTTCTGTAGGGAGTTAAACGAGACAGCCGAAATTGCTAAGGTCGGGTCCCCTTGAATTGTGACTTGCCTCCCATCTTGACTAAACTCCACTGTCATTGCCTCCCAGTCGACAGTTGTTTTTCCCATTGATAACAGCCACGCATAGCCCAACACCACATATATGCCTCCAAGATCGAATGGGTTGCAATCAATTCTCATCTCACAAGAGCCGAATTTCAGTGGCATCTCTTTGCAAATTCCCTTGGACTCCACTTTCTGACCGTTACCTAGCCTCACGCCAAACGTCCCAGTCGGCTCAACTAGAAGTTCCTCCGCTTCTACAATTTGATGATATACGAAGTTATGGCTTGCACCACTATTCACCAGCACTATCACCTTTCGATCCCTCAACATGGCTCGTATTTTCAGTGCTCTCGGATTACCAATACACCCCATAGCGTTGAGTGGAAGCTCCATCCATTGCAGGTTCCTAACGGCTCGAATTTCTTCCCCTGGCGTCTCATCCTCGCCAATTTGGAAAAATTCCATCTCTTCGCTGGTTTGATTCAGCTCCTCTTCGGGGCACTCAATCAGCTTAAAGACTTTTTCCCCACAGCGATGCGTAGGATTGTAAGGTTGACGACAACGATAACAGAGGCCTTTTGCTTTTAAATCATTAAATTCCTTTTGAGGAATTGACCGAATGTAACGAGGCTTTGCGGTTGTAGATTGTGTCGACCCAGTAAAAGAAGAGTTAGGGTTCCAACCAGATTTGGGCCTGTTATATCTTGAATATTCCCTCGGCCCACTACCACTTGTTGGAGAATATTGCGATCCAGTTGGGCTTTTATTGGGCCAGCTTCTCTGCCCAGATCCTGCTGCTGATAAGGCCTTTTTCCATGGGCCCCGTCCTAACCCTTGATCGAAGTTCAATTTTCTCTCGACTCGTCGAGCTCCTTCCATGGCGGCCAGAAGTTCTTCTTCTTCATATTTCTGCAATTCGACTCTAACCTGCAGTTTCAATCCCGCCAGAAAATATCCCAACAACTGCTCGTTTCCCAGACCAGTTGTGTGAGCCGCACATGCCACCAACTCGTCGACGAATTCGTCCACTGATCCGGTCTATTTCAGGAGACTTAGATGTTCGTACCGATTTGAAGCTTGAGCCCCCATGAACCTCTTAACGAGCTCCTCCTTCAGTTCTTCCCATGAGAAACTCGGACGCTGTTGCCCGATCCAACGCACCCAATTGAGAGCGGCTCCATCCATACTCACCATCGCCACTTTGACCCGCTCCGATGGCCTGGTTGATTGGATATCAAAGTACTGCTCAGCTTTAGCTATCCACGTCAGTGGGTCATCCCCGTCGAAAAAAGGAAACTCCACCTTCCGAGCCACCAAGGGCGACGGATAGGTCTCGTTCTCCACTCTGACGGTTTTCGCACTTTTGATGGCTAGCAGAGACCCTTCCCCCATCAGCGATTTTGAGTTTGATCCACCGATTCCACCAGAATTGGGTGTATTTCCTTTTGGAAGATGAGATTCCATCTAGCTTATGATCTTATCCTGCATCTGTTGCATCGCTTGGAACAATTGATCAAACCTTGTCGTCATACTCCCTTCCAGGATCTCAACCCTTCGATCGGTAATGATCCCCATCTCTTTAATCTCACTCTGTTCTCTCTGAATACTCTCAAGTTCACCCTCTACTGCTGAAATCCTCAAATCTAACTCCTCAGTCCTAGTCATGGCTAGGTTAACCTCTCAACAAGAGCACCAAATTGTTAGACAGAGGATAATAGAACCCAAAAACCCAAATAACTTTCTGATTTTATTACCGGATAGAAAGATTACAGACACTCTCTCAAAGGAGAGAACCTCCAATGAGCCCCCCTCACGGCACAAGGCCAATTTCTTTTACTTTTCTAGATACCCCAAAACAACTACTCTCTTTCCTATTTATACTCCTACTCAGATAATACTCCTAGCCAGCTAGCATGTTGTCACCACACTAACCATCCCTTATTACAAAGACTCAAATACCCTTAGTAACTAACTTCTGTCCCCTCTGAATATTCTTCCCAATTGGGCTATTTCCTTGCATTCATGGAGTAAACCAAATAGGGCCCAATCTTCCGACCTTGTTTGCTAATAGAATTATACTCCGAATTCTGCATTGGCTATGAGGAAATAGCAAAAGGCTGTCACTAATCTGAACTGCATGCTGCACCAGCGGAATGTACTGAATCGACTAACTTGGATTCCGCTTCCTCTTGGTTACAAATGGAAGTGTGTTGGATCCCTTCACTGCCCAATGCATTAGCACTGCTTCTCTTAAATGATTCAGTATCAGTCAAAACTTCAGTGCCATATGTATCCTCCTTGTCACTACCCCCAACTGTTTGTTCCTCGTCAGTATCACATAACAGCTGAGTTTCTAGATCGCTACAGTAATCTTCTACATTGTCCAGCACTTGGGTCTCCTCTCCAAAAATCCATCACTTGAGTTTCCCCAGCGAGATTCAACGGTTGTGTTTCAGTATCAAAATTCAACAGTTGGGTCTCAAAGGCATCATTAGCGAGAAGAGCATCATCAAAGGGATCCAGATACCGCAAGCCACACACAAGGTCATCATTTTTATTAGCACATATTTATATTGTATTATATTATCCTAGCCTGTACCACAAGGCACACTCTTGTATATATATATATGCTATGATAATGGGAAGAGAATCCCAAGGGGGAATTTATACATATTCTTTCATGGTATCACGAGAAACCTAACCCTAATCCTCGACCCCCCTCCGCTGACGCCGGCCTCTCTCCGCGCAGCCCCCCCCCCCCCTCCCGGCCGCTTTCCATCGCGTGCCGCATCCCTAGCTTCTCCTATCGACCAGTCCTAGAACCGACCGCTGCATGTCCTTCACACCGCTCCCCTCGGCTCATCAAACCCTCACAAAAATTCGCCTTCTACCATGTCTGGAAAAACAGGAGACGGTTCTTCCGGCGACGAAATGCCCAAGAACAAAGATCCAGTGATTCCCGCTCTCCAGGAACACACGAAGACAAGCGGATCTCACAGATCCAAATAGGTGTTTCACTCAGCCCTCGCCATCTCCAACATAAAAAATCTCATTCCAATCACTTTGGATGTGTCCAATACGAAATACAACTCGTGGGCTAAATTGTTCAAAGTCGTTACTCGTGCTCATCGTGTTCTAGATCATATCGAGACGTCAATCCCTCGCCCCGCTGATGTTAATGATGCTCTTTGGGATCGATTGGATGCAATTATTCTTCAATGGATCTATGCTACGATATCGTCGGATCTACTCCTCACAATCCTAGAGTCCGACGCCACTGCTCTTTCGGCATGGACCAAATTGCAAAACCTCTTCCAAGATAACAAAGGGACCAGATCTGTCTATCTTCAAAATGAATTCTCCCGTTGTAATTTGGAATCATTCTCCTCTGTTTCGGCCTACTGTCAACAACTCAAGGATATTGCTGATCAATTAAAGAATGTTGATTCTCCTCTTACTGAATGTCAGATGGTTATTCAGATGATTGCCCGATTGTCAACTGAATATGATACGGTGGCTAGTTTCATCCAACAAAAACAACCATTGCCGGATTTCGCTCAAGCACGATCGATGGTCTTACTCAAAGAGACTTGACGTGAAAAGCGAGACGCTCTTTCCGCCAATGTCAAGGCTTTGACAGCGGCCTCGACATCCTCCAATCCATCGTCGGAAAAGCCAGCGCAAAACTCTCCTCCGTAGAAGACCGACGAACGTGGGTCTGGCACAGGCCGCGGGCACGACAGAGGTGGCCGATGGCACGATAGAGGTGGCCGAGGGCACGGGTCTGGCACCACGGGCTCGGGCGCCATAAATTTGCAGCGAACTCCTTACGGCTAGATCCCGGTTCCGGCTGGCCTAAATCAGAACCAATGGCCATTCGGGGCATGAAACCAGCCTCCTTGCCCTTACCCGAACACACCTAATGCCGGCATTCTTGGCGCCGCGCCACCTCAGCAACAACCACAGGCTAACGCCATGTTTATGACATCGGGGTTCAGGTACTCAAACCCGAATGATCTCACTCAGGCTTACAGTACTATGACTATACCCGCTGGACAATGTGTGGTACATGGACACAGGAGCCTCCTCACACATGGCCAACAATCCAGGTAAACTCTCCTCTATTACTTCTAAGAGTTCTTTACATTCGATAAGAGTCGGAAATGGTCATCGGATTCCAACTTCGGGTTTAGGAAATGTCTCAATCCCAGCCCACCCATCACCCTTACATCTACATAATGTTCTTGTTGCACCTCAAATTATCAAAAACCTTATTTCTGTTAGACAGTTTACCACTAACAATAATGTTTCAGTTGAATTTGACCCTCTTGGCTTTTTTGTGAAGGATCTTCAAACAGGCACCAATCGAATGAGATGTAATAGTTCTGGCGAACTCTACCCTTTTTCGAGTCAACCATCCAAGTCATCTTCAGTCTCTCTGTCTGCCGTATCCTGGCCGATCTGACATGCTCGTGTCGGTCACCCCGGTGCTCCTGTTTTTCGTCATCTTCAGCAGTTTTCTTTTCCTCGAGTCAATAAAGGGAAATTGCCTCAGTTTTTCTGTCAGTCATGTCAATTAGGAAAACATGTTAGATTACCTTTTCATAAATCTATTACGATTACTATGTCGCCTTTTGATATTATTCACAGTGACTTATGGACGTCTTCTATTACTAGTATTGATGGGCATAAATACTATCTATTGTTTTTGGATGATTATTCTCACTTCCTATGGGTTTTTCCGCTTAAGTATAAACCTCAAGTATTTGAGCATTTTGTGCGTTTCCACAATTTCGTCAAAACCTAATTTCATACTCAAATTAAATCATTCCACTGTGACATGGGAAAAGAATTCGACAATAACCAATTCCATTCATTTTTTCGTACCCATGGCATAACTTTTAGATTCTCTTGCCCACATACATCATCAAAAAACGGCAAGGCCGAACGCATTATTCGAACCATTAACAATATGGCTTGGACCATGCTCATTCATGCTTCTCTTCCACCTTGTTTTTGGCATTACTCCATTAATGTGGCTTTATATCTTCTCAATATTCTACCCACCTCCATCCTCAAAAATAAATTTCCAACACAAGTCCTTTATAATGTCAATCCCACATATAATCATCTGCGGGTTTTTGGGTGTCTCTGTTTTCCTAACCTTTCGTCTGTCACGTCTCACAAACTTCAGCCCCAGTCTACTCCAAGTGTCTTTTTTGGATACCCTTCCGATCATAGAGGCTACATATGCCTTGACCTTCAAACTCACAAGATCATTTTGTCCCGTCATGTTACTTTTAATGAAGATGATTTTCCCTTCTCCACATTCAAACCACCCTCGGCCATCGGATTTGATTTCCTACAAACTGACGACCCTACTCATCCTTTTTACTTCCACCATGTCCCGAGTTCGCCTACCAACTCTACGCCTCAATCGATATTGGTGCCCTCTCCCCCGACTCAAAATTCAAACCCCACCACTGCTAGCCAAACCGCGGGCGCGGCTACACCCCCGCGGGCGCGGGTTTGACCCCTACGCACGCTGATTCACCGGTTCGACCTCCCCCTGCCCCGGTTGTCCATCAGATGACCACTCGGGCACGGGCCGGTATTCATAAACCACGCCGTTTGTTTGACCTTAATGACCAAACTAAACATTCCCCACATCTATCCCCCATTCCCACCTCCCACAAAACAGTCCTTCTTAGACCCGAATTGGAACGATGCCATGTACGATGAATATCGAGTTCTTATTAGTAATGGAACTTGGGTTTTGGTTCCTCAGCCTGCAAAGGCTAATGTGGTCCGTTGTATGTGGTTGTTTCGGCACAAGTTTCGATCTGATGGTTCTTTAGAGAGGTATAAAGCCCGTCTGGTTGTTAATGGTCGGTCTCAGGAGGTTGGAATTGATTGTGATGAGACGTTCAGTTTGGTTGTAAACCGGCCACTATTCGGGCAGTTTTGCATCTTGCTGTTTCGCGCTCTTGGGCTATTCATCACCTTGATGTTAAGAATTCATTTTTACATGGGACTCTGCAGGAAACTGTATACATGTTTCAGCCTCCTGGTTTTGTTGATTATAGCAAGCCTGGACATGTCTGTCTTCTGAAAAAGTCTTTGTATGGCCTCAAGCAGGCCCTAAGGGCTTGGTACCAGCATTTTGCTAACTTTCTACTTGGCATCGGATTTGTCAGCAGTCGCTCTGATTCATCTTTATTTATATTTCGTAGAGGGGATGCCACATCTTTTCTTTTGCTATATGTTGATGACATTATTCTCACTGTGTCTTCTGATTCACTACGGTCTCACATCATTTCTCTGCTTGGAAAGGAATTTACTATGTCTGGTTTGGGCCCACTATCGTATTTCTTAGCGTTTCTGCAAAACGCACTACGACTGGCCTTTTCCTCTCTCAAGAAAAATATGCCAGAGAAATTGTTGATCGTGCTATCATGTCATCCTGTAATCCAGTAGTCACTCATGTCGACATGACCACTAAATTGACTGCATACGTCGGCCCCCCTATCGTTGACCCTACGCTATATCGTAGTCTTGCTGGTGCATTACAGTATCATACTTTTACTAGACTGGACATTTCATATGCGGTTCAGCAGGTGTGTTTATTTATGCATGACCCCCGGGAGAGTCATTTGTTAGCACTTAAGCGGATCATTCGATATATTCATGGCACTCCCTCTCTTGCTACGACCAAATCTGCATCTCCTACTCCGGCTTTGGTTGCTTATACAGATGCTGATTGGGCTGGTTGGTTACTGTGTTTTTCTCAATGATACACTTGTTTCCTGGTCCTCCAAGCGACAATCAGTCATATCTCGGTCTAGTGCTGAGGCTGAATATCGTGGGGTCGCCAATGTTGTTGCAGAGTGCACTTGGCTTTGTAATCTCCTGCTCGAGCTCCATGTTCCGCTCTCTCGTGCTTCTATTGTGTATACTGATATTGTATCGGCCATGTATCTTGCTTCAAATCCGGTTCAGCATCAGTGCACTAAGCACATTGAGCTTGACATACATTTTGTTTGGGATCAGGTTGCTTTGGGTCATATTCGGGTTCTTCATGTACCTTCTCGTTATCAATATGCAGATATTTTTACTAAAGGGTTGCCTCGACAATTGTTTCTAGATTTTAGAGACAGTCTTACAGTTAGGGAACCCCCAGTTTCGACTGCGGGGGAGTATTAGCACATATTTATATTGTATTATATTACCCTAGCTTCTACCACAAGGCACACTCTTGTATATATATGTTATGATAATGAGAAGAGAACCCCATGGGGGAATTTATCCATATTCTTTCAATTTTCTTCACCTGATGACATACATTTAGACTTAAAACGGGTAAAGGAATGCCATGCTGCAAATCCGAGGGTGATATCAACTCTATGACTGATCGAATTAAAATAAAAAAGACAAATTAAAACTTTACCAGAAAAAGGCGAATATTGAGAATCGAATTCCGGATGTTGAGTGTCCTCAATGTCAATATTGGATTTCCCCTTATAAGGTTTAGTACCGTCACCGCCATCTCCATTCGACCCCACTCGACCCAACCTACAAATTTCGGAAAGTAAAGTCATGCTTCCGAATAAAACGGGGAGAATCCATGGTCGTTTGGGCGGGAAATTTTCTCCCCTTCCCGCGCAGTTTGTAAATAACAATGAACAAATTATGCATTACAAAGCAATGATTCATTTGGTCTAGTTGTATGTTTTTCGCTTAGTGTGTCGAAGGTCCCGAGTTCAATCCTTTGAATGGCCCTATTCTTTTCCAATAAAAACAATATAATCTTGGTTTTTATTTTGCCAAAAATCACCTTTTAAAATATGATTTTTAAAAAAAATTACGTTTTGAAATTTTTACAAGTAAAAACACCTTTTATAATACAAACGCCCAATTTTAAACACCTTAAATAAATTTTCGGCAAAATTTTATCCTAATTGGACCAAAATACTCCTTTGAATTTATTTTATTTTCTTTTCAATAATTCATTTATACAGATTATTTTTAAAAAAAATATAAGTTGATGTAGTTTTTTTACTACACCACCTTACATTATTTTAAAAATAATTTATTATTTGGTATTAATGAATTATTATAGGAAAAAAGAAAATATATTTAAAAGGGCATTTCGGTCCAATTAAGGTATGATTTTGCCGAAAATTGAAATTGAGTGTTTGTATTATAAAAGGTGTTTTTACATAAAAAATTAAGATGGTTTCTTAAAAAACCATATTTTAAAAGGTTGTTTTTGACCAAAAAAAACCCACCAATTTTTTATGTTGAGTTTTTAATAATATAATTTAATTTCCAATTATATAATATTATCCAAATAATATATTTCTCGAAACATTATGGGCCGATTTGGATTGAAATCATATTTTTAGCAGACTAATAGTGTTATTAAAGAGTTGATACCCGAAACTTGTCCCTAATCCACCTCTGATGCATCAATAAAAAAGGCCCGAAATTGTTGAATGTGTGTCGAGGGGAGAATTAAAAGGCAAGAATGTGTACCAAGAGAACTGGTTTACCGTATTTAAAGGAGAGAAGGAGCAAGCCCGTGGAGGGTCAACCGAATATACTGCTTGCACAAGCTGTCTAAAATTCTATTTTATTCTTAGATAGAAACAGTGCTTCCCAATCCACTAAATTACCATATTAAATAATTAAAATATAATAATATAAGCATACATCGATCACTCATATCTAAAGATAATAAATATCCTAAAATATAAATATTGTACAAGTTACATTAATTATCACGCAAAATATAGATAATAATAAATAAAGATAAAGATTGCACACAATAATTAATTAGCGAAATATAGAAATAAATAAAGATTGTCCGAATCTAAGGTAAGTACTACAAAACCGGATTCAAGCACATGCACGATGAGTGCCAACTGAGATCGGCCAGCCGCACCACCACTTGAGTGCGCACGAGAGACTTGGAGTGTTTTAAGTTTGGTGGGCATGGCCACATGAAAAAAGATTGCCCGAACCAAAAGAAGGTCCTCTTTTTAGCTCAACATGAAACATATCCTTGATGAGGAGGAGGAGCCAGATTTGGAGAAGCCACATGTGGATGAAGATGGCGCGTATTGCGCGCCAACGAACTCCATCGACGCCTCGAAGCTTGCCTTTCGTCAAGACCGGTCAATGAAAACAACTTTTTCACAGCCTTTCTTTGGTCAAGGATGTCTCCTTAAGTTTTATCATTGACTCGGGGAGTTGTGCTAACTTCTTGTCGACAAAGATGGTCAACCATTTCAGGCTAAAAATTACCTCGTACCTGGCGCCTTCCAAATTGCAATGGATCTCCAACGATAGCCACAACCAGGTAAAAAGGCAAGTCTTACTCACTTTTCCATTGGTTTCTATTGTGACACACTTCTATTTGATGTCACTGACATGGATGCCACACATCTTTTGTTGGGGCACCCATGACAATTTGATTGTCACGTGCTTCACGATGGATTTTTGAGCACCTACATGTTCAACTTCCAAGGTAAGTGTGTGACCCTCTTACTTATGTCTCCTAGTGAAGCTTTACAAGATGAGGCTAAAAGGCAAAGATATAAGGCTAGGGACTCGAGCACGATGTTATCGGCACTCCACTTCTCGGCACATGCTTAGAGCGCCTCTTGCTTGTGCGTCATCGCGACGTGTCTCAGACAGTTCAGGGGAGTCCTTGTTTCTTATTATGTCCATTGTTGTCTAATTCTAGGGATTTAGATTAGACTTTAGCCCCTTGTATTGTTTCTATGCTATGGGAATATATGGATGTCATGCTCGACGAGCTTCCGAAGGGCTTGCCTCTATTTCGAGGGATCGAGCATAGGATTAACCCAATACCGTGCGCCTCACTTCCTAACTGAGTTGCATAGAGGGATTCGCCTAAGGAGACTCAAGAATTGTAAAGCCAAGTGCTCTTTGGACAAGGGGTTCATTCGAGAGAGCCTTAGCCCGTGTGCGGTCCCGATCATCTTGGTGCCTAAGAAGGACGGGAGTTGGCGGATGTGTGTGAATTACCTTACCATCAACCAAATCACCATCAAGTATCATCATCCAATTCCCAGCGTTGATGACATGTTGGATAAGTTGCATGGAGCCGGTCTATTTTCCAAGATCGATCTAAGGAGCGGCTACCATCAGATTCGTATGCAAGAGGGCGACGAGTGGAAGACGACGTTTAAGACCAAGCATGGTCAATATGAGTGGCTCGTGATGCCCTTTGGCCTCACGAATGCTCCTAGCACTTTCATGAGACTTATAAACTTTGTTTTACATATATTTTTAGGAAAATTTGTCGTCGTGTATTTTGACAACATTCTTGTTTATTCTCTGACTTTGTGCGATCACGCGAGGTAGCTTAGGTCAGTGTTACATTGCCTCCATGAACATTCTTTATTTGTAAACTTGGACAAGTGTTTGTTTTGTACGGACACGATGAATTTTCTTGGGTTTGTCGTGTCTAAGGATGGGCTTAGAGTGGATGACGACAAGATCCGCGTCATCCGAGAGTGGTCGGGCCCCTTGATGCCGATGATGGTTCAATCCTTATTAGGCTTCACGGGATTCTATAGGCGATCGTTGAGGATTTTAGTTCCATCGTCAGGCCACTCCACAACTTGACCAAGAAGGCGACCACATCAAGTGGATGTCGCATCACGAGGCTGCCTTCGTGCCCTTGCAAGATGCCTTATGTCGTGCCCCAGTCCAACAATTGCTGAACTTTACAAAGCATTTCAAGATTGAGTGTGACGCCTCTAACTATGGCATAGACGGCGTACTCCTTCAAGAACAAAGGCCTATAGCCTACTTTAACAAGAAGCTGGTTGGCACGACATTGAACTACCCGGATTACGATAAAGAATAGTATGCTTTGAGTAGTGTTCTAAAAACATGGCAACATTACCTTTGGCCAAGCGAGTTCATAATTAATATGGATCACGCAACCTTAGCGTATCGAAAAAGTCAAACGACTCTCAACAGACATCGGGTCGGTCTCTTAAGCATAAGTGAACACACACTTGAAATAGTAAAGACGGAATATAAATGACTGAAATAGAAATAATATAAATAAATACATACAAGAGAGTAAGTCCCAAGCCAAATGGGTCTCCAAGGTCTAGGCCGTCTCGGATGGTAGGCACCGGATCCGAGCCTAGGCAGGGTCGCATCACTTAGGCTCACGAGTAAAACTGTGGTGTTGTTGAACAAAGCAAGCTTAAACATATGACTTTCATCCAAACAAGATAGTATGATCAAAACATGTAGTACTAAACAAGTAAGTAAAGAAGCTAACACTATCAACGTCACAACTAAAACCAACAAGTATGGTAGAAGTATGCTAGGGATAAAGTCTCAAGGATTGTGCTAGTGGTGGATTACCTTATTTTGGCTATGCCACCCCACGAATTTTTTTTAATGCACAAAACCTTCTTCGAAGGTACCAAATTAAGGCTGAATTTTATCCTTGCCTTAATTAAGAAAATACGGTTACAATAATAGGATAATCACACAATATTTCTTCCTATAACCAAGGAAAAGAGATTGCAAGGAATCTGATTTTTTTAAATAACAACCGAATATGCAATTTGTTTTTGATTTTATAGGCTGACTTTTGGCTCAAGCAAACAACAGGCAAAAACAAACCCTAATTGTTGATGACGCACAAGCGGAATATTGACCAACAATCAAGATCAATGCAAGCAATAACAAGCAAGAAAGCCTATCAAGTAATGAAAAACACTAGATGATGGACAATCAATTCAAGTAAATAAAAAAGCAATGAACAAGTACACATCACAAGTCTACTCGAAAGGGAAAAAAAAAACAAAGAGACGTCTAGGGTTAGGGCAAAGAAAAAATTCTGAATTTTTTTTGGTGATTAATGGTGGAAAAGTGATGGTGAGTATGCGAAGATCGAACCAAG
The DNA here is from genome assembly GCA_964016875.1 of Fallopia convolvulus. NCBI lineage: Eukaryota > Viridiplantae > Streptophyta > Magnoliopsida > Caryophyllales > Polygonaceae > Fallopia > Fallopia convolvulus. The sequence goes on along the minus strand of OZ024720.1, from coordinate 46,163,704 downwards.
AGACTTATGAGACTATGGTTCCGATTCTAGTTGATGCGTTCTCTTCTCTCGATTGAGGATTGCATCGCCTTAACAAGGACCGAAGCCTCGTCAATGGAATCTTGGTGCCGATCTATGGCAAAGACGTGGAAAAAGCAATAGGCTACGACAGAAATTGGGCGCACCGAATCCTAGGATGGCACGATGCGCACGGCGTGGTAGCGGAACCGAAGTGGCACGAGGTCAAGAAATTGGAGGGCGTTGGGAAGGTAATGGTTTGAAGATTGGCTTTTGACGCCTAGGGTAGAGATAAACCCTCGATTCATAAAGGCTGATTTCTTTGTTCATTCAAATGTAACAGATAATAGAGTGTCTTGGCACGTTTAGAGTATGTTTGAATGGTGAGATTTGATAAGAATTTTAAGTAGGAAAACTATAGGAATCACTTTTCTATTGTTTGGCTGCATTCTAAGATAAGATTTGATGGGATTTCATAAGAAAATGGTGGGAAAATGACCAAATTGGTGGAATTTGATGGGAAACTAGAGATACATGATTCAAATTAAGAAAAATAAATTGAAAATAATATTCACAATTTGCCATCAAAACATAACTCTAGCCAAACAAAGGAAAGAAGCAAAACCCTTCAATTCTTTCAATTCTCACCTTTTATTTTCTCACCCTTTCCTTTCTCTCAATTGACATAAGGTATTTGGGCCAAACATGCAAGTCCAACCCAAAACTCATTATAATAATGTAAATAAAGAAATTATAAGACCTACTAATAATAGAAAGGTGCTTGTAAGAGTTCAACACAAATAGTGTGACACCCTTATATCGTGTGAAGTTTGCTTATTAATAACTTATCTTTTATATAAATAGATAATTCACAAATAACAACTATCCACTTAAGCATATACCAGAAAGTAACAACCATATAAGATTGCACATACACACAAAGTTCCATGTAGTTACTTCTTATACTAAAACATCTGTCACTCTAACTTATATTACAACCCATATGTCTAAGATGCAAAATGAGGATAAGAAGGTTGCATAAAGTTTCAGCCGGCCAACCTGTATGAATGTGACCTCTAACAGAGACACACATTAGTAAAAACTAGCTGAATCTGAACAATTGTTTTGCGATTTATGTGAGTCACTTACTCAGTAAATATAAACCATCATCAATTATTTCACACTAGGTCAAACATTTAGTCCATGTACCTATACATACATATTATATATATATATCATATATGAATTTACTATGCAAATGCAAATGCTGATGTATTCGAATTATTATTCTGTGAACTGTTTAAGCATGAATCTTCCCTGAGTATACTGTATATGGACTCTTATGGTCCCTTTAGCAAAGAAATCCGAAGATCTCCTGATTATTACCCTTATGGTCGCTTTAGGAAAGAAATCCGAAGATTTCCTCATTATGACCCATAGGTCTTGTATGATCCGCAGATCATGTATGATCCGAAGATCATGTATTCCCGTAGGTCCTGTAATACAAATTCAACGAGAGACAGTCACATGTCCTTTAAATCTCATTGCAATATGCTATGTAATCAAGTGCATTCTGTAATCATATATCATATGTCATCTGCTAACATACTTTCTATGCAAACGACTCTGGAATTTACAAAGCTATCACATATACCACATATATCCATATAACTCATATATCACATATATCCATATAACTCATATAGCACATATATCCATATAACTCATATAGCACACATATTCATATAGCTCATATAACACATATATCCATATAGCACATAGGGTTTAATCTTCGATCTATACTCACCTGTTCAAGACAGATACTATATCCCCCCCCCCCCCCCTTGACTCTGACCACGATCTATGACTTGTACTCCTATATATAACACAATGCAAAAACAACCTATTTACTTTTACAAATTTAACCCCAAATACAATGAAATTCCAATATGCATTATAACTTCTTGTGCATAATTCCAAATCCTTTAAAACTTGACAATGATAAACTATATATATATATAGAAGAAAATTTTTCTAATTCAAACCTTTCTGTAAAACTTGATAAAAGATCTCCATAATATCATTACAAAGCAAAACCCTAAAATTACTCTAAAATCTTTTTACGAATATAAATCCAATATCAAAAAGATCCTCTGAGAATTATAAATCGACTGATTTTCAAATCAAAATCAACTATAGATCTAGATCTGGAAAAAATCAATGAAATCCAAATAAACCATTAACTAATTAAACCTTACTAAATCAAGCTTATACTTCGAGATTAAAACCTGAAAAAAGAGATCTTGTACCAGATCTAACCAAAACTAACCGAAATCTAATTCTTCTTCGTTTTTCTCCTCTCCTCTCTCTCTGTTTTTTTTTCTTTGATTGATGATCTACGTAACTTTCCTGAAATGAACAAAGACAAAGATATATGAGAGAGAGAGAGAGAAAGTCGGCAAAATTGGAGTCTGCTAAAATTTTTTAAAAACTATAATTTCCACCCTCAAATCTCTTTTACTACAAACTTTACCCTAAAATAATTATTAATTAACTATTAGTTAAAAAACTTGTTAAAATATAATAAACTTAATTAGAAAATAAATATAACTTTTAGAAATTCATTATATATCATGTCATTATGCTATGCATATGCTATTAATCTTATATGAATGCAGAATGACGTATGCACTTTGGTCGGGGATGTTACATTTCTCCCCCTCTATAAGAATTTTGTCCTCAAAATTCGCTATCTCTTCATATGACTTTCTCATTTAGTTTCAGAAGTTGTTTCCTCTATACCATGACTCTTCTAAATTACTTTCGGAATCTCCCTCCGTAACTATTTGATTATGTAATCTGATATCATTATCAGTCCTCTATGTGGCTCAAATTCTCTGCAAGTTGTACTTTTGAATCCTTTAACACATGTGATGGATCCGATCGAACCAGTCGTAACATACTAACATGAAAACATTATGAATCTGGGCCAAACATCAATGTTTCATCCTGAATGCCAAATGGCGTATCTCTACCTTGTCGAACATGTTCTATAATTTCTGCCAACTTTCCATCTATTACTTGTGCATTTTCAATTTTCTGTCTCAACACTGGCAGAATCTCCAAAGTAGCAATCAATACTTGATCTTTGTCAAACTATAGTCTAGCATTTAAACCTCGCAATGCAATCAAATCTAACAATGACGAAGTCATGTGCATATTTGTTATCATACCACTGTACTTTCAACTCAAAGCATTTGCTACAATATTGGCCTTTCCCAGATGAGACTCGATTGTACAATCATAATCTTTCAGTAATTTCATCTAGTGCCTCTGTTGCATGTTCAACTCCTTTTGGCTCATCAAATATTTCAAACTCTTATGATTTGTAAAGATTTGGAAGGTTTCTCCACATAAATAATGTTGCTAAATCTTTAGGGCAAAAACTATTATTGCCACCTCTAAATCATGTACAAGATAAGAAACTTCATGCGGTCATAACTGTAGTGATGCTTAGGCAATTGCTTTTCCATTTAACATCAAAACACAACCAAGACCTTGATATGAAGCATTAGTGTAAATAACAAACCCTCCTATACTTGTAGGAATTGTCAATATTGGTGGGTTAGTCAAACGGTGCTTTAACTCATCAAAGCTCTGTTGGCAAGCAAAATTCTAGTGGAATGGAGTATTCTTCTGCAACAATTTAGTGAGTGGTGCATATACAATAGAGAACCCTTCAACAAATCATCTATAGTATCCAGCCATCGCAAGAAAACTATAAACTTCTGTAACTGTTATTGGTGCTTTCCAATTTACCATTGCTTCAACCTTCTTAACGCCAACCTCTATACCTCTTCCAGATTCTATGTGTCCTAAAAATACCACATGATCCATCCTGAATTCACACTTCCTCAATTTGACATATAACTGTTTTTCCCTCAAGATTTGTTCCACGGTACACAAATGATCAACATGTTCCTCTATACTTCGTGAATACAACAATATATCATCAATAAATGATCACAAATCTGTCTAGAAAAGGTTGAAACACCTTGTTAATCAAAGCCATAAATGTCGTTGGTGCATTGGTCAAACCAAATGGCATTACTAAAAACTCCAAATGCCCATCGAGTTCTGAATGTTGTCTTGGTGATGTTTTATGATGCTATCTTTAACTGACGATATCCACATCGAAGGTCAATCTTCGAAAATACCTTTGCACCCTGAAGTTGATCAAATAAATCATCTATCCTTGGCAATGGCTATTTGTTCTTCACTGCCACCTGATTTAACTTTCTGTAATCTATGCACAGCCGTAAGGTGCCTTCTTTCTTTCTTACAAATAAAACCGATGCAGTAACTGACATTAATTCCACAGTAAACACTATCTCTCTATCAGGTGACAATCTTTAAAGATCCTTTGGAAACACATTAGGAAAATCTTTAACAATTGAATATCTTCAACCTCATCATATTCAACTGTACAATCTATAACGTGGGTCAGATTTGCCTCACATCACTCTGTGATCATATGAAAAGTCGTTTTCGTAGATATTAGGCAAGTGGGTACCTTTTGTCTATTACCATAGCAAACCACTCTAGATTTCCCAAGCGAGTCTATTACTACTTCTTTGGTATAACAATCAAATTTAGAATGGTGTCTTGGCAACCAGTCCATACCCAGTATAACATCAAACTCATACAGGAATAGTGAAATCAGATCAGCCGGTAACTCTATTGTATCCACTCATATTATACAATCTCGGTATATTGTACGCATCTTTACCATTTTCTTTGTACTTCCTCTTCTAATGGTCCATGTGTATGAAATGTATGTTCATGTAGTGTTGTATGAGATACTCTTATAGACTCACATGGCACGGCTAAACCTTCTCTCCTTTATACATCATGCTCATGAATGCAATTCTATTGTTAATTACAAATGCTTATGAATGCAGAATGCCCCTAAAGAATAATATCCTTGCTCTGATACCAAAAGCTAGGTGTGACACTCTTATATCCTATGACAATTGCTTAGTAATAACTTATCTTTTATATAAACAAATAATTCACATATAACAACTATCCACGTAAGCATATAGTAGAAAGTAACAATCATATAAGGTTGCACATACATACAAAGTTCTATGTAGTTACTTCTTATACTAAAACATTTGTTACTCTTAACTTATACTACAACCCATATGTCTAAGATGCAAAATGAGGAGAAGAAGGTTGCACAAAGTTTCAGCCGGCCGACCTGAATGAATGTGACCTCTAACAGAGACACACATCGGTAAAAACTAGCTAAACCTGAAAAATTGTTTTGCAATTTATGTGAGTCCTATACTCAGTGAATATAAACCATTATCAATTATTTCACACAAGGTCAAACATTTAGTCCATGTACCTATACATACATATTATATATTTGTCATATATGAATTTACTATGCAAATACAAATGTTAATGTATCCGATTTATTATTCTGCTAACTGTTCAAGCCTGAATCTGCCCCGGGTTTACTGTATATGGACTCTTATGGTTCTTTTAGCAAATAAATCTGAAGATCTTCTGATTATGACTCTTATGGTCGCTTTAGGAAAGAAATCCAAAGATTTCCTCATTATAACCCGCGTACGTCTTGTATGATCCATAGATCCGTATGATCCGAAGATCGTGTATGACCCGTACGTCCTGTAATACAAATTTAGGGTGACACAGTTATAGGTCCTTTAAATCTATTTGCAATATGTTATGTAATCAAGTGCATCCTGTAATCATATATCATATGTCATCTGCTAACATACTTTTTGTGCAATCGACTCTGGAATTTACAGAGTTATTACATATAACACATATATCCATATAACTCATATAGCACATATATCCATATAACTCATATAGAACACATATTCATATAGCTCATATAACACATATATCCATAAAGCACATAGGGTTTAATCTCAGATCTATACTCACCTGTTCAGGACAAATACTATATCTTTCCCCCTTGACTCTGACCACGATCTATGACTTGTACTCCTATATATAAAACAATGCAAAACCAACCTATTTACTCTTACATACTTTAACCCCAAATGCAATGAATTGCCAATATGCATTATAACTTTGTGTTCATAATTCTAAATCCTTTATAAACTTGACAACGATAAACTATATATATAGAAGAACATTTTTCTAATTCAAACCTTTATGTAAAACTTTGATCAAAGATTTCCATAATATCATTACAAAGCAAAACCCTAAAATTACTCTAAAATTACAAAGCAAAATCCAATATCGAAAAGATCCTCTAAGAACTATAAATCGACTGATTTTTAAATCAAAATCAATTGTAGATCTAGATTTAGAAAAATCAATGAAATCCAAATAAACCATTAACTAATTAAACCTTACCAAATCAAGCTTGTACTGTAACACCCCCTTCCTACCTTGGAGGTATTACCGCCAGTAACCCCGATTAAGACTAAACCGAAGCTACCCAAGGCTTTAAACTGAATGAACAAACTAAAAACATTACAGCGGAATAAATACAATTGGTCTTATACAAACCTTAATTCAAAAAGAATCAATAAATAGAACAACCTTCTATTTGAAAAAAAACTTCATCAAGTCTTCCTTGAGTTCTTATTTCTGAAACTCAGCTTCACTTTGAAGTAGTTCGACTATGATCTTCACTCAAGTATAGCCATTGAAAACCTTTCTTCAACTTATGGAGCTTCAAACATCTGAATCCGCCTTTTTAATCAATTTCCAAGAAGAACCTGAGGTGTCGTATACCAACGGTGGACACCAACCGAACATATAAAAGAAAAGAAGATGGACGGGTGATGTTCGCATTTTTGGTATAGGTTTTGATAGGTTTTCTTTGTTTATTAGGATTAATTTTGTCTAGTTTAGGTTTAGTTTTGAGTGTTTTTAGTTAGTTTTGTATAAATCTGCGAAAAGAGTGGAATCTACGCTATTTTGTGTATTTTGCAGGTTTTAGCTAGGAAAGGAGCTAAATGGAGCTAAATTTGGAGCATCACAGTGAAGGACGGGAAAGTGCAAGATTTAAGAAGTCGAAGCTCAAGGAAACGAGAGGAGGTGTTGAAGAAAACAAAACCCCAGGCTCGTTAACGAGGCTGTGAAGGGTCGTTAACGAGGCCACGACGAAGAAGATTTCGGAGTATTATTTTATTATTCACCGATCCTGAGCGGGAATTTATTTCCGTATCGGTTGAGTATCTTTTTAGAATCTTTATGGGTTGATAGAATATGTATTTTAGGGTTTAATATCTTTTTAGATTTTATTTCTATCTTTTAGAGATTATTTCTATCTTTTTAGGAAGTTTTTATCTTTTATCTTTTTAGTTTTTTAGGATTTTCTAGTATAAATACCCTTCTATCTAGCATAGAAGGAGGGGGGCTTAATTTTGGAGTAGAGTTTTAGTTTTTAGTTTTGGAGAAGGCCGAAGGAGAGGCTGCCGGATCGGAAGTCGGTGACGAGGGGTCGGTGACGACAGTTTCCGAGGTTCGTTGATCGAGTTTATGGTTCGGTGATTGTTTTCTTCTGATTCTCTGTAAGACGATATTTTTGTTATTAATTTAAGTTGGAGTTTTGTTTTCATGTTTGTTTTTATTGAAGTTTTTAGTTTGTTTATCATGAGTAGTGAGTAGTCTATTTTTCTAGGGTCGGGGTTAAGCCCGGCATAGTTGAGCATGTTTGATGAAGTATGGTAGTGTTTTGAATGCTTTTATTTTTATTGAGATTGTTTGTTGTGCTTAATACCGAAACGGGAGTTGAGGTAATTTGAGTTTTAACTTGATTGAAAGAGAAAGTTAGTAATTTGAAGGTTGATATTGTTTGAAAACGGAAGTTTCAAGCTTTAGATCCAAAACAAGCAATTGAGTGAGTTAGTTTATGAAAATAGATTAATTTACTTGTCTAGTCAATGAAAGTTGATGACTCTATCTATTTAAAGGCATGATTTATCTACTTACGAATTCTTATGCTTGGCTATGCTGTGGTGTCCCTTATCCTAGATATTTGTTTTATTGAATTATTTCTGATAAATCTTCGTTGCTGAATGCTTGCTTCGGTACCGAGTATTAATTAGAATTTTATTAGTTCGTTAATAGATGTTTTTATATTCGGTGGTTCGGTAACGATCCTGACAAGGTCGTTAACGAGGCATCTCGTGAGTAATTGTGTTTGATTTTGTTTGATTTTTATTAGATTGATAGAAAAACAACCTTGCTTCCTGTGGAACGATCCTGACTCCACTGTACTCAGCGGGGTCTTGACTTACAAATTTATTTGTTGGCCGAGAAACCCTTTCAACAACGGGTTAGTCTAATGATAGACTAGCAAGCGGAGAAACTAACTTGGTTCTTATGGTTGTAACTAAACATATTGGCATCCAAATCCGAATAGACTCGGATTATGATCCAATAGTTAGCAGTCTTTTAGAGAATAAGAAGGAGACTCGCATAATCAAGAGAGAGAACACCACCGCTTGTGGTTTCTTTTAAGAAGTATAAACAATTGTTGGGAATTCATATTAATCACATAACATTTTTAAAAGCCTCCATCGACTACTAAGATTAACTTAATCAAAGTTTGATTAAGAATCATTCATAACCGGGAGCAAGAATGGTTATCGAATAGACTAACCATTCGGGTACATTAATATGCCCAATGCACTTATCTATTATTACTCTCAATCTGTGCACTCGCACCATTTAACAGTTCTTACATAGTTCGGCCAACAACCGAGATCAGAGGGCCTATTTCATCCATGATCATTTATATATGCTCGACCAACAACCGAGATTCGGCCAACAACCGAGATCAGAGGGCCTATTTCATCCATGATCCTTCAAATGTGCTCGGCCAACAACCGAGATTCAATTGCACTTAGCTAGAGTGCACCATCGTTCTCCTTCAACGTGAAGCGTGACATGAGTCATGACTCCAATATTGGGGTACGCTAGCAAGTTACGCCCCTCAATATAGATTTTTGTTATAAAGAGGTCATTGGAGACTCGGCTCCTACCCCTGCACTACCTATTTTTCAACAGTGTTTCAGCACAGGACCACTAAAGAGATGTCTTGGAGTCTAAACTCCCATCTCTACCATCTTATTTCACAGCAATGTCTCAGCATGAGATCGCTAATCATACAACGGTCCTAAATTTAGTTCTAGCGCAAAACTGAATAACAACATGGTCATTATTTCTAACAAATATAACAACCTATCATATTTTATTAATCATACAAGTTGTTCCCAACGCAAATATTAAATGGGATCCAATTCCTCATTTAATAGCAATAACGCAAGAGAGAATCGTCCACTTGCCTTATAAGGCGTGCTCGACGTCTTTAGCAATTCCGACAGTAATCTGTATCATCCTTTTGACAAATATAACAAAAGGATTTTCAGCAACGAGCTCACAGAAACACCTCTTAGTTGTATTCTCAACTCCTACAACTTTCTAATCGATAAACGATTTAATTTCCGAATATCGATTTATAGTGAATCCTTAGTTATCATGCTTCAAGGAGCCATTTTGGCGGAATTATAACTAATTATCCGCTTCCCTTTTGAAACAATTTTCTAAATAAAAATTGTTCATCAGTAACAGTACTACAAGATTACCAAATTTCAGCTCAAACGGATTAACGACGAATCCCAAGTAATTATCCGAAGTCCTTTACCTGACAACCGATGTCTAAACTTGTATTCGCTATAAGTAACGATCCAGACGTCCGTTTCTCGAGCGGTTTGAACCTGTAGAACCGTATCAACGTCAAGAGTATAAAAATCAAAAATTTAATTAGCAAAGCGGCACCGAAAGGCCCTTACGGTGGCTCCGCAACCAATCCGCTAATTAATTTCGATCGTATATTACCTTCACTCGTACCCATGGCTCGTGTGGCTCGATCATGGCTCGATCCTTGAGCCCGAGGGTGGATGGGCGTTTCCCGACAGCAGGCCTTGCGATGGGTGATGGTCGGAAGAGCTACCGATCGCCGGCGACGTCACAAACGGCGAGGCGAAAGATGACCGGCGGTGAAAGCTTGAATTCCTTCTTCCCGAGTCCGACGTCGTTCCTTCCGACTCTCGAGCAGCCAACCAGGTGGCTGGTGGTGCAGCCTGGTGTCTTAGGTTTAGGGGTGGCCAGGGAGAAGGCCGATGATCTTACGCCCAAAACAGAGGCGAGGCAGAGGTGCACCGGCGATGAAGGATTCGAATTCTATCTCCCCCGAGTCCGTTGTTCAGTCCCGATTTCTTTCTCGGATTTGTTTTCGCCTAGCAGCAGCAACGATCATCACCTACAGCAAGGAAGAAGATGATGATGATGATGATGATGAGTTGAGAAGACTGCCGGCGGTGAGATGAATTCTTTCTCCGAGTCTGTTTCGTCCTTAAATCATGGTTCCCTTCCGCTTTCTTTTTTTTTTGAAACCCAATTTGTTGACTTTGATAAGGCTGAAAATAGCCATCCCAATCCGCTCTCTCTCTCAGGTTCCTTCCATCCTAAGCATAGAAAGAGATCATTTTAAAAATCAAACCCGTCTCGGAACGGGACACGCGTTAAGGCGGTAAAATTATGTACCTCGGGTGGAAAAACTTACTAAACGAAAAACGTCCTGTAAATTATGTAGACCAATAAAATCAATTTTCCATGATTTTATCACGCTACCTTTAATTTTTAGGGCTTCCGTTTCGTATTTTAAATCCTTTCCGGTACATAATTAAAAAGAAGGCTTACCCAATAAATATCTTTTTCCACTGAAAAATCCTAGAATTCACACCGATCCATAAAATCATTTCTTTGTGATTTTAGGATATCACCAACAATTTTCTAGGATTTAATCTCCAACGAAAATATTGGATTAAGCGTTAAAAAGATATCCGAGAAAATTCAAAAATATCCTTAAAAACCGCAGTTATTACATGTACTTCGAGATTAAAACCCGATAGAAGAGATCTTGTACCAGATCCAACCAAAACCAACCGAAATCTAATTCTTCTTCTTTTTTCTCCTCTCCTCTCTCTATGCTTTTTTTTTTGATTGATGATCTACGTAACTTTCCTCAAATGGAAAAAAGACAAAGATATATAAGAGAGAGAGAGAGAGAAAGTCGGCAAAATTGGAGTCGGGTAAATTTTTGTAAAAACTATAATTTTCACCCTCAAATCTCTTTTACTACAAACTCTACCCTGAAATAATTATCAATTAACTTTAAGTTAAAAACTTTTTAAAATATAATAAACTTAATTAAAAAATAAATATTACTTTAAGAAATCAATATATATTATAAAATCTGACTGTTTTTGTACCACCACGTTGATTTTGGTCCCACCTCATTTTTAAAAAATATATATTTTATTCATATTATTTCAACCATTGTAATTAATTTTCTATTATTTATATCTTTACTTTTCCTAATATCTGTCTTTTGTAAAAACTATTTTAGAGATTGTATATGATAAGATTTTCAATATTTATTTTTTTTTTTGGAAAAATTGTAATAGAAGGAATCAATATTATTTTGGATAAATAAAAAAGTATATTTTTTATTTATATTAATTAAGCTTTTCCCCTTACATATTGTTTATCTATTTATTAAAATAATATTTTTTTATCTAAATATATTATATCTAATATGATCATATTCTAGGATAGATTATTTTATTCGTTGGGTAATTTATATATTCCTCTACTCTATACGTGTAAAAACGCTTTTTTCAAAAAACTAATTTGGATAAAAAGAAATTCAAGTCTTTTTTATTACAAAAGTGGTGAAAATTAAATTGTATTGTCTTTTCTATTTATTTGTGTTAGTGCATAAAAACTCCGCCTTCAATTCGTCTTTAATGCACTAATTGAGAACTCCTCCTCTTGCGCTCCGTCTTCAATCTCTTGACCTAGAAACCTGCAAAACAATGGACACAGGGGGCGGGGACCCCCTAATCCACCTCCGATGCCTAAATCAGAAGATCAATTGTCATTTTGAGCAACGAGGTACAACAAGAGAGCGGTGAATCCCTGAGCAGTCGAGCTAAGCGAGTATTAGCCTGTCTAGGATTTCTAAATATGCCGATGTGCACATGTGTCTCTCCCTACACACCTAGGACGTGTATTTTTAATGGAAGAGAGAGATCAGGGGGACTTATTTAATTATTTCCTAGGGTTGCTTAAAGCCCAAGCTAGGAATATTCCCACCACCGCGATCGTGGTATTGTCCGCCGCGATCGCGGTTTCTTCGGTCGCGATCGCGGCCGTCGCGGATTCGTTTGCTGGATCTCGGGCAAATTTCGCTATGAAATATGCAAACACTTGTGCCTTAATGGCGGTTCGAGGCATGTACTCGATATCATATTGCCCCAATTCTACATCCTACTTAGCAACCCGTCCCGCGAGATCCGAGCTAGAAAGGAGCGCTCGAATAGGATAGGTCGTAATGACTTCAATTGGATGCTCTTGGAAATAATGATTGAGTTTGCGAGATGTTGTAACCAAAGCCAAAAGCAATTGCTCCATGGGCGAATATCTTGTTTCTGCATCGAGTAGCGTCTTGCTAGTATAGTAAACAGACCTTTGATTTCCGCCCTCTTCTTTGATCAAAACTGCGCTAACCGCTCGAGGAGACACGGCTAAATAAAGCTTCAAGGTGTCTCCTTTATTAGGCACGGTCAAGATTGGAGGGGATTGTAAATAAGCCTTTAATCTCTGCAAATCTCCTTCGCATTCTTGGCTCCATTCAAAAGATTGGTCCTTCTTTAAGGCTTTAAAGAACGACTGGCATTTGTCTGAGGATTGCCTAATGAACCGGTTGAGGGCAGCGGCCATTCCGGTTAATCTTTGCACTTCTTTGATATTCTTTGGGCTTGTGATGGTTTCAAGGGCTCGGATTTAATCCGGACATGCCTCAATGCCTCGGCGAGTAACAAGGTGCCCCAGAAACTTGCCTGACCCGACGGCAAACGCGCACTTTGCGGGGTTAAGCCTCAATCTGGACGCTCTGAGGATGTCGAAAACATCCTGCAAGTCTTCTAGGTGCGTCGACGATCTTTTACTCTTGACAACCATGACGTCGATGTATGCTTCAACAGTTTTCCCGATCTTCTGGATAAACAACTTTGTGAGTAAGCGCTGAAAGGTTGCCCCAGCATTCTTCAATCCAAAAGGCATCACCTTGTAGCAGAATATCCCCTGCGGGGTAATAAAGGCTATCTTTTCTTGATCATCTTTATGCATTGGGATTTGATGGTATCCTTGATATGCGTCTAAAAAGCTCATGCGCTCATGGCCTACAATAGCATCCACTAGTTGATCGATCTTTGGAAGTGAGAATAAATATTTTGGACAAGCTTTGTTGAGATCAGTAAAGTCCACGCAGACCCTCCAATCTCCCGTCTTTTTCTTCACTACGACGGTATTTGCTAGCCAGGTTGGGTACCACACTTCTCTTATAGCGTTAGCCTCTTGCAATTTCTTTACTTTGGCGATTACGGCTTCGGTGTGCTGAATAGAGGACCGTCTTGTTCGTTGTACGGTCAGCTTTGCGTCAAGATAGATGTTCAGCCTATGGAAAGCAAGAGTCAAGTCTATCTCGGGCATATCGTATGGACTCCAAGCGAAGACATCACGATTACTTCGAAATAGATGGGCGATCGCCAAAAGCTCATCGCCCGAAAGGTTTGCGCCTACGAAAAACTTCTTCTCAGGTTCATACTTGCTGATCGAGATCTCTTGAAGTTCGTCTACTGACTTTTGGGTTGGGTCCGAGCCTATATTGGCAGAATCAAGAGTCTCTCGCCTCTCTCAGAATCTTTCGCCTCAACCAGGTCGCGATCGCGGTGAGGCGAGCCGCGGTCGCGGCTCGGAGATTTGCGAACATGGGTTGGGATTCCGTGCTCGCGGCCAGTTTCCGAATGGGCTACCGAGATCGCGCGTGATTGATCGCGTTCCCCCTTATTGTCGCCGCTTGCAAATTTCCTCTCTTTCGGTCCCGGGATCTTTTGACTCCGTTCCGCTTGGATTTTGTCTCTTTGGAGACCGATTGACGGGTCCTTCATGACATAGCTTTCGCTTTCGAGGGCTAAGGCACGCACCTGCCCCCAAAATGTCGCCTTCTTCTTGATCTTCGACCACGTGAATTATTAGGGTTTGATCGTCCGATCGAGAATCGAATTTCGCGAGATCGCACCGCTGACCGCGATCACGGCCCTTCCGCGGTCGCGGTTCCCTGCTCCACGATCGCGGTGCCCCAAACCGCGATCGCGGTTTCGTTCGGATGGGACGTCGCGATCGGCCTCGCGAGGCGAGAGTGCCCCAGGGTTTCGAAAAAACCCTATTCTTTCGATTGAATCCATTGATGAGATTACGTGGATCGATTACTCGTTTCCCACAAACGGCGCCAATTGTTAGTGCATAAAAACTCCGTCTTCAATGCACTAATTGAGAACTCCTCCTCTTGCGCTCCGTCTTCAATCTCTTGACCTAGAAGCCTGCAAAACAATGGACACAGGTAGGGGTGTTCAAAAATATCCAATCTGGTCTATCCGATCCAGTGATCCGACGATCCGATCCGCGAAAATCTGAATTCGTTTGAAAATTATCCGAATCCGATTCGATCCGAGAAAATTAGCCGGATCACCGGATCGGATATCGATCGGGTTGTCAAACCCCCCTGATATCCGATGGTATAATACTATACATATATATTATGTGCAATAACAAAAAAATTAATGGTCAAAGTAGTTTTATGTGCTTCGACTTCCTAGTACTAACCCTTTTTTGTTTGTTTTTTAATTATTTTTAATATATTTCACCCCAAAAATAAAATTAACGTTAAATAAAACCTAAATAATAACACCCCATTTTTATTTTATTTTAAATTAATTTTCTCTTTCTTTTATACAGATGATTATTTGGATCATGATTTTTGGGTGAAATTTACCGACTAAATAAATTATTTAGAACTTAAATACAAAAAAAAATATAAAAATATAAATATTCGGATATCCACCACAAATATCCAATCTGATCTGAGCTATACAAATCGGATATCCGGGTATACCCGGATCGGATACGGATATGGTTTTAGAGAAAATTTTATTGCGGATATCCGATCCGATTAACCGGATCGGATCGGATATCCGGTTATGAACACCCCTAGACACAGTGGGCGGGGACCTCCTAATCCACCTCTGATGCCTAAGTCAGAAGAGCAATTGTCGTTTTGAGCGACGAGGTACAACAAGAGAGCGGTGAATCCCTGAACAGTCAAGCTAAGCGAGCATTAGCCTGTCTAGGGTTTCTGAATATGCCGATGTGCACATGTGTCTCTCCCTACACGCCTAGGGCGTGTATTTATAATGGAAGAGAGAGATCAGGGGGCCTTATCAGGGGCGGAACCAGAAACTTTCGATTGCAGGGGCCAATAAATTTTTCTAATCTAACTAATGTGTAATCAATTTAAAAAAATATTCCCTCAAATACATGTCGTTTTAGGCTAATTCTTTTGTTCAAAAATATTTATCTTTAATAATTAAAAAATTTACGTATAAATAAAATACAAGTGAAAAGATATTAACAAGATTGATAGTATTTAAGTCATATCATATGATTTTTTAATTTTTGACAAATCTTAAAATAACATGTATTTCTGAACTGATGGAGTACAAAATATTGAAAAATATTTAAAGAAAACCTTAAAATTATTAATACATAATTAAAATCTATAACTATATATTAAAGTTGTGCCTTTTTGAGCCACCAGAACGATTCTGGCCCCACCTTATAATTACAAAATTAATTTTTATTTCTAATATTTTAACTTTTTCTATTAAATTCTTCTTTTATTATTTAAATATATCTTTAACATCAAACAAATATCTATTTAGTATAACGATATCTTTTAAAAACTTCCTTATACAAGTATTTAAGATTAAAGATAAAATATTTTAGAATAAATATAAATCTTTTTAGCATATATTTTTGACAAATTTATTTATAGATATATATAGTGATTTTCTTTTATATAAAATTAATGATAAATATTTATAATTTTAAAATTTATAAAAATAGATAATAAAATATTTAATAGATGTATTAAAATATTTGATAAGCCCTAAATTTAAGTAAATAAAAAGTAATAAAATGTGAAGAATATAATATTTGATAAAAAAAATTATACATTCTGCAAGCAATAAATTACTTATATTAAAATTTATATTATATTTTTATTTATTAATATCCTATTTATAATGTCTATAAAATATCGAATCGTAGTCGTACATGGTACGACGGGTAAAACTAGTAAATACTTAAAACACGCGTATTTTTTTCAAAATAGCAAAATATTATTATATAAGATAGTGTTGAGAAAGATGTAGAAATAAAAGTATAAATTTGTACAAAAAACGAATATATTTTATTGAGGAGAGACTAAAATAGTTTAGAATAAAAATGCATTAAGAAAATAATAGTTTATAAAGATAACTTATACAATTATGTTTCAGAATACAAATGGATTGAATCTATAAACAATAAATGCTCATAACTAAAAACTCAAATCGAAACTGAAACCCTCGTACTAATAATGAATTGTTTGATTCAAACATCCCAACAATAACTTATTAAAAGCTTTCGAGTTCAATTACACTATGAAAGTAGGAAGTTTAGCAAAAAATAAAAGTATTCTAAGTAAATGACTTGTTAGAAATGGTTTTTATGAGTCTAATCTTAAAACGTTCATAACTTTTTGCTCAAATGTCAGATTGGGGCATATAATATATCAAATCGAAGCTATTAACACGAGGAACATATATACCAAAACAAAATTTGGATTGGGGGGGCCATGGCCCACTCCCGCCCCCATTAAGTTCCGCCTCTCGGCCTTATTTAATTATTTCCTAGGGTTGCTTAAAGCCCAAGCTAGGAATATTCCCACCTTCTCCGGGTTTAATTCTATCATATTTGCATGACAAAATCTTCCATTAAGTTGCATAACCGCCATATATTTTATAATATGGAAAATAACAAAAATAACTGCACGGTAATTTAAGAAATACGTTTTTAATAGCGAAAATAAATATGGTAAATATGTTTGTTTTACTCGCTCACAATTTGGGTAGAAGATTTTTTGAGATATAATTTTAATAAAAAAAATACATTATCAAAAAATATTCATGATTATTTAGTAAAATCGAGTTTTGATTAAAATGTACACTTTTATTGCCATTGTGAAATAACAAATATTGATAATATAATATCAACCATATTTATTATTATGGATATATTGAATGATTTGAACGTACATGAAATATAATAAAAAATAGACAATATAATATTTAATCTTATATAATCTTTACTTTATCTTTATACAAATGTTCTCATATGTGAGTATAAAATTAATGTCTTCCACGTATTATTGTGGTAATACCTCAATAGCAATCTCAAAATTAATCAATTTTTAAAAAAATTAGCATACTCATAAGTCATACCTAATTATATTATATTTTATATTATTTTTTCTATATTAATATACTTATATAATAAATTTAAAAATAATTTTACAATTCAAGTTATAGTCGTGCATGGCACGAAGGATAAAACTAGTATTTATAATGTTTAAAATTAGTAAAAATAGATAATAAAATATTTAATAGATATATTGAAATATTTGATCATCTCTAAATTTACGTCCATGGAAAGTAATAAAATATAAATAATATAATATTTAATCTTATCTAAAACTTTAAGGAACCACACAATGAATTTGGTCTAATCTTAAAATATTTAATAGATATAACTAGTATTTGTAATGTTTAAATTTAGTAAAAATAGATAATAAAATATTTAATAGATGTATTAAAATATTTGATAATCTCTAAATTTACATACATGGAAAGTAATAAAATAATATAATATTTAATCTTATCTAAAACTTTATCGAACCACACAATGAGTTTGGTCTCATCTTAAATAAATTAATTAACTTTTAAATATTTTATATAATTAAGTTTTCTTTATCTTTCATGCTTTATTATAACTTATTTTTTAACTATTATTTTTTAAATTCTTATCGCTTTCATATTTGAATATATTATTTTTTTCATATTTTATCTTTTTTTAATTAAATACCTATGAAATATCATCAAGGAAAAAAGAGAAATATAATTATTTTATCTTAATAATATATCTTCATTCTCAATATTAAATTTAATCATTTATATTGATTAAAAAAAAGTATACAATTTACAAGCAATAAATTACTTATATTAAATTGTATCTTATATTTTTATTTATTAATATCCTATTTATAATGTTTATAAAATAACGAATCGTAGTCGTACATGGTACGACGGGTACAACTAGTTCATTATATATCATGCCACTATGTTATGCATATGTTATTAATCTTATATGAATGCAGAATGATGTATGCACTTTGGTCGGAGATGTTACAAATAGTGAGTGCAAGCTAGAATAAGAGTCGAAGGGTGCCGACACGGGGAGACGCGGTCTGGCGTCGGGGACGCGGTTGCGTCTTGGTGGCCTTGGCCAGCGTCTTGAAAACAAAATGTTCTGTCGGCAAGACCCAGCTTGGAGGGGCTAATGCGCAGGTGTGTCTTGGCTGGTCAAGGTCGTGCGCCTTTGGGCGCGGGCGTGTCTTGGCTGGGCTTGGTCGCGCCTTGGGGAGAATTGGCCCTTGGCTCCTCTAGTTGTCTTGGATCAAATAAGTGAGCACAATGGTGGATGGCGAGTCTTGAACCGCGCTCATGGCTTGAGTAACCCAACTAATGAAGGATGTCGTGACCCTAGCTATGGCCTTGGCGTGGGCGCGCGTCAAGGGCCGTTGGAGCGCACGACCATGGCTTCTTCTTCATCAACGGCGGTGATGGAAGAGATAGCATCATTTGTTCTAGCACAAAGTTCTATTCAAGAGCCCAAGCTTGGAATTTCAAGTCTGGTCCTAAATTCGTCTCTAAGGTAGGATTCCCGATCCTTGTTTATAACCTAGAATTCTACCTTGTTTCTTTTGGGATTTGTATTCTAATTCGGGCATGTTGGTAGTATGTAAATCTGATAGGAAAACTTGTTATGTACTTCAATTGTTGGTATGTACTTGAATGAGGATTCTAAATTGTTGTTGGAGCATGTAAGTGGTTTCGTTGGATTAGGGATTTCGTAAATTAGATTTTAGTTATATAATTGGGGTTTAGGCTGATTTTGAATTTGTTTACAAATAAAAATAGTAATATAATACATTAAAATGGAGGGCGGAAATATAAATGCACACATTTGACGGATTTTTTTGACAAAATAATGTCATGGGGTTCTGGCTAACAAAATGCCTTCTAATAATGGTTTAAAATAAATATTCATAAATGGGGCGGTGATCTATAAAGTGGGGTAATTAACTCATTTTTTAATACAATTAAACACATATCCTATGCCCTAAAAGAAAATCTGTATCTAATTATTTTGATCATGTGTTAAAATCCAATAGGTCAATATAACGAGAGAAGTCTGCACATCTGTCCGCCCACGTCTATCTGCGTGTTAGGCTAAGCACATAAGCACAATGGGATTTTATCTTAAGGTCGGATATAAGCAGGGATCATACGTCCGTCCGTTTATTAGGTCCATGATACAAGTTTAATGGAATTTTATCCTAAAACCAATTGACAATAGGAGTAACTCAATGACTTATATCCTGTACAAGCTTTTATCAGAATTCTCGAGCTTTTATCAGAATTCTCGAGGTGGGATATACTTTCATTCACATCATCATGGTGTGCGAGTGGAATCACGCATTTGAGCTGCAAAGATGAAAGGACAGAAGAGACGAAAGCAAAGAAACATACAACTTAACACCCAAAATAAAACACCCAATAGCATTACTTAGGATCTACCAAACCTGCGAACTCCCAATAGCATTACTGAGGATCTACCAAACCTGCGAACTCTTAACTAGAAAAATCAGTTAGAATTTACAGGTTTGCAAAGATGAGATGAGAAGAGAAGTTCTAGGACAGCCTTCACCTAATAAACTGGGATCTTTGAGCAGCTAACAATCTGTCAAGGCATGGTCAATAAATTTCAGGAGTTTCAAAAAACTGACACTAAAAACACAAGTTTAAGCAAACTTCTAAGAGCTCAGGTACCCGTAATCATGTGGAAACCACTGAATTCAGGATAAAAAACAGAAGTAACTGAGACATGAGCAGACTCGTCTAGCTTAATGCTTTTCATACACATTGAAATATTGATCAACTTACACGCGAAAAAAAAAAGGAAAAAAAAAAGGTACATTGTGGCTACCTGACTTTTGGTAAAAAGAAGGATGCTGGAAGAGCTGAAGGATCAAGCTCTTTGAAGCCTTTTAAGGCACCGCCTTTCTCTTCAGTCAAGATGTGAGCAGGAATCTGGTGTGAGAACTTCAGCAGGTCATTGTACGGGATTTCCATGGTGGAAAAAGAGCTCCCACTCTTTTTGGACTTAAAGACGGATTTGTAATCAGCAACATGCTCTAAAATCAAGACTTTTGTGCTTGAACCCTTAACGCTCTCGAGAATTTCCACAAAGTCGTAATCACAGTTCTCTAGGTCAGAGGGTGTCATATCCACATTCCAGTTCTTGTACATGGCCCAAATCTCACCTTTCTGGGGATATATTTCAAACACACTCTTTTTGAGCGTTTTTGCCTGTAACTGATGAGAAAAGGGAGATGAATCGAGATATGACTGAAGCTTGGGGTTTTTAATCTTGAATTTCCCACAGCAAATAGGCATATCCTTGTTTCTCCACATATTCAAATCATTTTTTAGTGCACAGGCTTCAAGCCATGCGATTTTCAGCTTGATTTGTGAATCTTGATCAACTTTCCTAATCTGACCATAGTACTTGGGCAAACCGTCTGTATCACTGTACAAAGCCCAAACCTGGCCAACCTGAAATCTGCCCAGATCCCTGGTAGCATCAAAGTTGAAAAATTCAGGTTCAGGAAGTTCACAGGCTTCAAGGGTGGAACCTTCATTTGTCAAGTCCTCAGCAACATCATCAGATATACTTTGAAGCTTGTCATTTTGGAATCCTGATTTCTTTCCCTTGACTAGAACATCAGCATTTCCACCATGCAATCCAGAGTCCGAGATAGAAGAATTACCAGTTGCCATTCCTAAATTCATTTCTTCAGGAAGGGGAATCTCTTCAAGGTTGATGGGCATAGAAGCAGGATCAAGTTCAAAAGAGCCCTTTGGTACACCTTCTCTTTCCTCACCAGTCATCTTATAAGATGGAACTCTATGAGAGAACCTAAGATACTCACTAGGTGATATTTGTATCTCATCTCTGCCATTGCGACAAAAAAGACAAGAAAAGCCCTTTAACTTGCCCAAAAATGCAACACGTGTGCCAACACTTTCATCATAGTCAGAAAGTACTTCAACAAACTCATATTCAAACTTCTTATGGTTGTGCGGATTGGACATCCAATCCATATGCCAGTCACTAAGCAGTGCCCATGTTTCATCCTTCTTGGGGTATATCTTGATACAACCTCTCCCATTTCCCTTTTCCCAGCACATAGGCTGAGAGAACATAAGAAGGTCTTCTGTGGTTTCAGAAGATCCATGCATAAACTTTCCACAGGAAAAGGGCAAATTATTATCAGCCCAAGAAAGTGCATCCTTTTCATCAGGATCTGGCTCTAACCAAGTTATACGCAGCTTAAACCCGGGAGAGTAAACTTTTTTGATATGCGCATAGTATCTAGGCATTGCATCTAGTGTATCATAAGCTGACCATATCTGATTAACTTTGAAATTACATTTTTTCCTGATCTGCTCAAAATCACTGAAATCAGAATCAGGGACTTCCTCCACCAGTATCTTTGTTGAAGCATCTAAACTTGAATCTGATTTATCAATTTTGCAGCTCCTTTGGTGGTCACTCTCTCTCAGGCAATCATTTTCTTTCCGCTTTTCCTTTGCACTTCTATCAATTTCATCGGTGGAACCAGGTATCTTAGTGAAATTTGTTGACCCTACTTTTGGAGGACTTTTCCTTGTAGGAGAAGATGATTGAGCATTACCTTTGCACCGTTTTGATGAGTTCAAAGTCTCGTCGTCATTTCCAATCTCAGTGTCAGAAACATGCCTTTTTGACTGAGAACCTGCACTTGCACCACGTTCTTTTTCAACAGCTGCATCTTTTCTGCCAGTGCTGCCTTTAGACTGAACACTTCCCGCGGACTTTGCAAGAGAGTCCACTCTTTGCTTCTTCTCTGCCTTACCAACTGCACCGCCTTCTTTTTCAACAGTTGCTTGCTTCTTCTCTTTCTTATCAATGTTCATTCTCAAATGATCAACAGTTGCTTGCTTCTTCTCTTTCTTATCAATGTTCATTCTCGAATGATTAGATCCCCCAGAACTTGTTCTGTTTTTGGTGCCCGTATTGGGTCCATTGGCTTTGTTAGACTTTCCAACTTCTGTACTAGGCCCAGACTTAGCAAATGAATCTCCACCTGATTTCTGTTGGCCAGGATTTCCTTGAAACCTACCATTATCAGCATTAGAGCTTCCACCGTGATTAGAAACTCCTCCTCGAGCACCAGCACCAGCTTGAGTTGCATTACTCCCTGATTGCTGTTGACCAGAATTTGCTTGAAATCTACCTTTAGATGCTTGAGCACAAGTATCACTTTGATTTGCGTTACTCCCTGGAGTCGTCGATCGAACACACATATCATAGGCAATGAAGCACTTATGGCAACTTTGACATGTAAGATTCTTATTAAGGGCAATCTTTAAATACCGATATTTGACGGTACAAAAAGGGCAGACGGTCCAGAACGTATCCGCTTCACCAGAAACCACATGGTGAGCTTGTTGTTGTGGCTGCTTTTTCATATGTGAGCTGCCATTTTTAGTCATATTGTTCGGACCCGAGGGAGGCTTTGGACCTGAGGTAGGCTTCACATGCTTTGCATTCATATTTTCCGGAGGAGGAGGATTTGGGGCTGTGTTTTGACAGAACTTTCTATATCTTGCATCAAAGGAGGAACGTTTTTCTTTATCAAGTAGCACTTTCTGAGCTTCCCCTATTAGCATAAAGGCAGCTTCAGCACCAGCAAATTTGTTCTTATCAGGATGAAGAAGAAGGGCAAGTTTGCGGTACTGCTTCTTAATAGACACAGCATCGGCAGACTGCTCAACTTTAAGGATGTCATACCAGTCCCTCTCATTCCCAATTTTTTTCTTTTCAGCGGAACAGTGCACATCACAGACACAGATAATCTGGCTAATATTCTCCAGCTCAGGACAAAGTCGTTGGGCTTTGACTGCAATCTTATGAGCCCCGGCAAAATCATTGTTTTCCATCTTCTTCTCTGCAATTCCCTTGGCCCTGACAGCCTCTTCCTTGTTGCACTCCATCCCTGATACACAATTTGCATATTGCTTGATTGCTTTGATAGATTGAAAGAAACTAAATACGATGAGCTAACAAAGCAAGCACACTACCTCAAACACCAACGGGCAAGGCACGATGATTATCAACTTCACAAGCCCTTGCAAGGCTCCCACAGTCAGTTACCAAATCTACATAGGCTGCACATAGCCACATAGTAGTAATATTTCAAAGTCCAATTCAAATAACTTATAGAGTTAACACTTACACAGTGAGTCATTCTCCACTGGCCACAACAAAACGAATCAAGTAGTATAGCATAAACTACTAGAGGGCTTAAAGTATTCTAGGTTTATAAGCATACCATCCAAATATTGTAATACCATAATATGACCAAACTATGTCTACGTTTATAGTTGTGGAGGCAGGTCGGGGCGCGGAGGGGCGGCCGCCCGGCGGCCGGGAGTTCTCAGCCAGGCGCCAGCGGCACAAAACAAGTGAAAATTTGGATATTTCTCAATTGAGAAATAAGAACCACGATTGGCATAAAGACATTAGGAAACAGTATTCAATTGAGAAGGATAAGTTCAAACCGATCAATTTTGGAGACGAATTTGCAGACTGATGAGACAGAGAAGATATGCAGGCGGTGAAGAATTCTTTCTCCCCGAGTCCGTCGTTCCGTCCTGATTCTCTCTCTGTCTGTTTCCTCTTCCTAGGGCTGTTTATCAGTAGAATGAACTAACTTGGGCCTGTCTCGCTGCACCAAAAAAAGAAAAGAAAAGGACAACTTTTGAAGATTTCTAAATGGCACACACACTAAACAAATTAAAAGCCCGGCCCACAATTTGTTAACTTATAATTATAAATAAAATTTTATAAAAAGTTATTATTATTATTATTATTATTATTATTATTAGGAAAAATGACTCTAATACGAACTTTGAACAAAAAATAATACGAACTTTCAAAATCACCATCAACGATACGAACTATAGCAACATTAACCCAAAATGATATGAAATGATTTTCCGATCAGTTTTCAAGTGAGTTTGATGATGTGGCGACCGGAAATCCTATGTGGCAAGTTAAGATTTTATATTTTTATTTTTGTTAATTTCTTTTATGTGCCATTTCATTATAATAGCCATGTCACTACACTTAAAAAGAAAAAAAAATCCTACTTGCTGGCTGGGAGCTACGAAATCAGACTTCCCCTCGCCATAACTCAAATTATAAATCAACAAAAAAAAACTAAACCCAAAAAGAAAGAAAGAGAAGTTCAGAAGAACGACGAACATCTGAGCACAACGAAGAAGAAAAACAGATCGAAGACGTCTTACAAAATCGACCTGCGAAATCGACTGAGAGCACAAAGAAGACTAGGGCGCGTCCACCAGAGAGATGGAAGGTTGGAGAATAGGGCTCGATTCACTGATTCAAGGTGCTTCCATGGCCTTCTTGCGACACTACAAACATGTCGATTCACCGCAAATTCGGGGAAGAAATTATATGGGTGTCCCCTTATGGAAGGTAAGATTTTGAAATTTCTAATTAAATCTCGTCAATTGTAGATTTAGGGTCTTACATTTAAGGTTTTTTTAATTGGTTTGCAAATTCATGAATTAGTAGATTTTGGGTTTCTGGATAAAGGTTTTTATTTTATTTTTTTGGCCAATTGGATGTGTTATCTTTATTAAATTCTCCATTTCCTTGTTCCTCTGCTCATGAGTATTTAAAAATTGCCTAAAGAAAGGTTCATTCAGCCTACAAATGTAGAAATTAGGCACAAGTTCTTTCTAAATTTTGAGTTTTGGTACAAATGTAGATAAGTAAATGAATGGGTGAGATGCAATCTGAGCTAATAAATTTTTCAAATTTTATTTATTGCACTTATATTGGTTGGGTGAGATGCAATCTGAGCTAACGAAAAACTTCATTCATCCTGCTTATGAGTTTTTTAAATTGGCTATGTCATCGTTTTATGTAGCTAAAATGCATTTTCTCTTAAATTTTTCAGATTTTATCAATGGCAAGTGAGATGTACATACCACGAATGATGTTGCCAGCTGCGATGCAACATATGTATAGAACTCATATGTCTTAGTTTTCACCAATGGGAATTGGGATGGGTGCAACATTTGGTTTTGGTATGAACGTGCCTAATATGAATAGTATGATTCAAATGCCTTCATCTTTTCCAGTATTTGGGTCCTCTGGTTTTAATGGAGTGAATTCTAGCTCTCGAGTTTTTGGACATCTTGTTCATGGAAACCATGGTGTTCAATGAATCCGAAAACGCTACTGAGTTGAGTAACAACACCAAGCACAGCTGCTAGTTAGAACTTTTATGTAAGAGTAAAGCTGATATTGGATTTGGAGGAGGGTTTGGACCTTTCTGTTTACACTTGTACAAATGATCTAGTGTACAATACAGCCCTTCAAGTGTAAATGATTACAACTCCTTGAATAAATAATGAATGATAATAAAATTTAAATGTTATCAAGAGATTCAAACTCAAACCTTCTTTTATGCACACATGTGCTACAAATATAAAAATCAAACCAGAAATGACAAAACACAAAAACACTCCAAAAACTTCAGACTTCAACAAATTACATATGAATGTAATGCAATATAGCTATATCAGCTAGCTTTAGGAGTCGATGTGTCGAGATTCTTCCGCGCCTTGTCTTTTCTTCCTCTTGATGTTCAACTTCAGGAGCCGGTGTGTGGAGCTTCTCATCCTCCTTGGGCTCAGTTGGAGCATCAACTTGCTTGTCCTCCATTTGATCTTGTGATTTTGACAACTCCTCAGCTTTGGGAACTTTTACTTCTTCCACTTCCTCCTGAGGTACACAATCAATGTCTCCTTGTTTGGAGACTTCTAGTTGCTCTGCGGCTCTGCTTTCTCTTCTACTTTCTGTAATAGCAAGCACTGCAATTTCAACTAGTTGTTCTTTGGGGCATTTTAACAAACAGGTGGTGTGTTCTAATGCATTGACAAACTTCTTTGTCATATATCACGTCCAACTATAATCAAGAGAGATGGAATACCCAAAATCCTTGAAATCCCTGAGACATATTCAAATTCATCGACTAAGAGACCTTAAACTCGTTCTGGAATTCTCAGTTGAAATACCTAAATTGAAACCATAAATTCGAAATACTTACCTGGTGACACGTGATGGAGATTCGATGCCCTCGAATTGCGTCCTCAAATGGGCCTCGACGTCTTTGTCGTTTACAAGTTCGAATGGCCTCACAGGATGGCTCTTCTTCTTCGTTCGAGTTGTTCTTAATTTTCGTTGTTCTTAGTTCGTACTTGATTTCAGATTTTAAATTTTATTAGATATTGTGAGTGTTTTTTGTTTGTTTGATTACGTTTCAAACTTTATCTTCTTATTTGGTTTCAAATTTTTTTTTCTAATTTTGATGACATGGCTATTTTAATGACATAGCATAAAGAAAACTAAAAAAATAAGTATAAAATCTTAAGAACTTGCCACATAGGATTTCCGGTCACCACATCATCACTCCCACGGGAAAACCGACCGAAAAATTAGTCCATATCATTTTGGGTTAATATTGCGATAGTTCGTATCGCTAATAGTGATTTTGAAAGTTCATATTATTTTTTGTTCAAAGTTGATACTTGGGATTATTTAGAGTCATTTTTTCTTATTATTATTATTATTATTATTATTATTATTATTATTATTATTATTATTATTATTATTATTATTATTATTATTATTATTATTATTATTATTATAGAAAGTTAGTGGAATTACAAAAACTTAGTGGGAAGCCGAGATACAATCTGGGCCCCCACTCCTCTAGCTATAGAAAAATTGACCCTAGTGAAAATGTGTGCAACAGCTGATGCCCCAATATCTTGAGTCTTGGAGAACTTTTGTATCCGCTTAAGCAATGAGATAGCATCCTTATCTAATTCTCCCAATGAAGAGAAGGAGAAAGGTAGAAAACCATATCCAATAGCCGCGCATTTAGCTTGATACTTGACACGTTTACGATGAGCTGCATCAACCACCACACGTCCAGGTGCGAAGTCAGACATCCCGGATGATGTCAAGGGAGAGGACCCAGTCAAATCAACACACACATCAAGCCCTCCATCCTAGGAGTAAAGTAACATGTCCGCAGGACAGAGGCGTTGGTTCTGCCCGTCACACAACCCAATATCCACTTCTTTACCCACCAAAATACCAGACCGATAGCAGATATCTACAAGGACATAACGAACAACATTATGTCGATGTTTAATACCAGCAATACCAGCACACGACACAGCATGATCTCCATAGATATCTCCGACAAAAACCTGGGAGCAAGCAGAGCACGGCTTCGAATCAGAAAACAAGGGAACACCCAAACGATAGCATAACACGCAACGATAAGTCTTACCGTTCATGGTCTAACCCAAACCTGAAATCGGGACCGCCCTAAGCCAATCAGAGGTATGTTCCCCTTGCTGAGATTTCCATAAGGCCATCTGTCGCTGAGATAATAAAAATGTGGATTCTGCCGCATAGGTAACCTTTGTGAAATATATATCTGCCGGTTTCTTCATGAGTTTGGGGGCAGCGATCTCACTCAGATTACTCAAAATGTCAGTCTCCACAACTTTACTAAATAGACTCACCACATCGTCAAAAGTTGCTCCAGATGCAACGACACCAGCCTGCCGAAGAAGCTTAGTCTGCAATTCAGCAGACTGCAACCGTGATGCAAGAAAAGCATAATGCAAAACATCACCAGCAGAATAAACCCCAAGGCCCCCAAAAGCAAAGGGTAAGGTGACAAGCCTCCATTTCCAATTGCCAAACCCTGGCCCAGAAGCAGTAACGATACGCTCCAAGGAAGAACGAAGAGCCAAGTCAAAAGAGTGCTGAGCCGACTCGAAAATACGTGGGGGGCAAATACACATAGCAAAGTAGAGTTTTGAAACTCCAGTACAAGCACGGAGGAGCAATAACTCACACTGAGGATCGTTAATCCTAGCAACCGCATTCATAAGCTCAATGGTTTTGTCCACTCTCTTCATCACAAGGTCACTACTAAAACCAAAATCAACACTAACAGGCCCACCTAACAGTTTAACACCATGTAGAGGCCTAGCAATATTAGGTGGGAAAACCCCTTCAAGCCTGCTCCGAGGATCTTCTTTAGGCCAAAAGACTTCAGTCTTGTCCACATTAAGATGTAAACCGAGTCGAGGTCCATCCTCCATAATCAACTCTAAAACCTTCCCCACAACCAAAGTATCGCCAACAATAGTGCCATCATCCAAGTATCATGCCTGCAAACACAAGTCAAAGGTGTCTCTGATCTTACATACCAAGGGATGCAACACTAAAGCAAACAGCAGAGGGCCAAGGGGGTCACCCTGCTGCACCCCTTGACACGACCATAAGGTGTGCTCCCCATAATACAACCTGGCGGGTGTAGAGTAGCAAAATTCAACCCAACGCGAAATAGCAGGACAATGAAGACGAACTTCCTGTAACATAACCTCCCGATCTACCAAATTCAAAGCATTTTTAAAATCCACCAACAACATGGAAAGACCAACATCCTCACCACGATCCTCAACTAACCGATTCATGGCATGAAGGATTGCCTCACCGCCTCCAGACACCCCAACACCAAATTGAAGTCCATCAAAATAACCACTCAAAGAATGGCCAATCAAAACA
Organism: Fallopia convolvulus; assembly: GCA_964016875.1. Classification (NCBI taxonomy): domain Eukaryota; kingdom Viridiplantae; phylum Streptophyta; class Magnoliopsida; order Caryophyllales; family Polygonaceae; genus Fallopia; species Fallopia convolvulus. The sequence continues at coordinate 46,134,544 of OZ024720.1, read as the reverse complement.
GCACTGACTTTTGAAACAAGGCGCCTCCAAATAGTACCCACAGCTATAGGACGAATTCCACCACCAGGCTTGAGGAGCGGTGTTAGAGGAGCACTGGCAATATACTCACCTAACACCTTAGGGCACTTCCCATCAAGAAAGAGATTAACAACTTGTGAAATAGAGGCTACTAACTCATCAGAAATAGCAACAGCACCACTCAAGCAATATATAAGGTGTTGAGCACGCAAACCGTCCCTTCCACAAGACGTGCCACGAGGGAAACTCTTAATCCTGTCCAAAACAATAGTCGGCGAAACAATAAGGTGATGTTGATCAATGGGTATACTTGGCAAGGATGGGGCTGGCGAGAAGGGGTGTTTAGCCTGTAAGTCCTCGAGAGTGGCATCATTATAAGGAGCAATGCCTGAAGAAGAAAGAACTCTGACTGCGGCAGTATAATGACCATCACAAATCTTCCTCTTGCATTGCTTGATATTACGATCACCCACGTCAAGCTCCTCATCGACATCCATCAAAGGAGGAGAAACTTCAGCCAAAGTTTCCCTCACGAGTTGCAAACTACCACCAGGCTCACTCCAAGATCGAATAGCATTATTAATACTCTCCTCTTGTCGTTGTCGTTTGATAGCAGACTTACACTCAAGATTACTCCTCGGGAAAAAGGTTTTAAGGATGCAAAGAGGTAACACCAACAAACTAATCCAACCAGAAATGTCGTCAGGCTTGCAAATCACCTTATCAAGAGCACTTTTCAAAACACGAGAAAAACCCAAGCGACACTTGGGAGAGATAGATTTCACAGTGCGTAAATTTTTGGAAAGCAAACTGTCAAGGAGAGCGACAGTAAAACCACCATGTTGTTCATGCACATCAATAGGACCAATAGGCTCAAGACAAGAGTCGACATGTGGCTTGGTAAAATCATAGAGCACAAATCTAACAACACCATTTAAAAATTGTTATTCCTTTTGGTACCCCTCTACTTTGCACAATAATTGTCCCGTAACTTAAAGTGATGTAAAACCTATTTTCCATCCAATTTGAACTCAAATCCGTTAAAAATTGAAAAAATAATCTTTTACTTTTATTTTGCCAAATACATGTTATCTTCAACAATTTTCTCACGCTACCTATCTCATATTCTCATCTAATCTTACTCTTCTCTTCGTTCTTCTAAAGTTAAATTGTCACCTATATGCTGCAATTAAAGCCCATCCAAACCAACTTTATATCTGTACAAAACTTTGACAAAGAAAAAATAACAAATGAACCAGCAATTTGAATAATAAATGGAAATCAACGTTGGGTTTGTAGTTGGCCTGTACTCAAGGAAGAGGCGACTTATACCGAACACTGCAAGCATTACTGGACATTGAAAATTGTTGAAGATCCATAGATTTCAACTTTCTTCCTCGACTTATATCGAACACTGCAAGCATTACTAGACATTGAAAATTGCTGAAGATCATAGCTTTCAACTTTCAACTTGGATATGAGTAGATTTCCCCGAATTAAAACAGTTTCCTGAATTAAAACCCTAAATTTAAATTTTCTCTAAATTAAAACCCTAATATGCTAATAAATCAAAATTGAAGCTAAATTTCTCCAAATTTGTACATGATTAGCGGAATTACAAAAGGCAATTTTGCCTGGAAAAAAAGATTTGTGAATTTCTGTAGAACATGGGAGGATGATTGTTCAAGGGCTCGGATGCGCACACCACACGCGCCCAATCATCCTTATAATTATGAGATGACAAACCGTAGATCCCCTCCAGAATCTCTTCAAGCAATTCTCCAGAGAGAAATCTGCTACTTGAACCAACAGTCAAGCACCACCATTGTTGCTATTTTTGAGCGACGACACCGCTCCGGAGAGGGATGGGAGAGGTATGATAAAAATTAGGAGCTTTTCTATTTTTTTATTCTCAACGGAAATTTTAGGGAAATGGATGGAATTTTGATTTTGGGTGTATTTAGGCTACGGAAAGGACATTTTTAAAATCAAGAGGGTACCAAAAGGAATACGAATTTTTTTTTGGGCACCAAAAGAAAAAGTCAAAACCTAAAGGGCACCAAAAGGAATTTCCCTTATTATTATTATTATTATTATTATTATTATTATTATTATTATTATTATTATTATTATTGTTGTTGTTGTTATTATTATTATTAAAAGGCAATCAAATTACAAAAAATTAGTGGGAAGCGGAGATACAATATGAGCCCCCACTCCTCTAGCCATAGTAAAGTCTATTCTGGTGAAGATATGAGCAGCGGCACGAACCCTAATGTCTTGAGTCTTAGAAAACTATTGAACCCGCTTCAGCAACGCTATAGCATCCTTTCCGGTTCCCCATGGAAGAAAAAGAGAAAGGAAGAAAATCATAACCAAAAAGAAAACTATAACCAAAAGCCCAACAACTAGCTTCATACAATCATACTTGACCCTTTTTCGATTAGCCGCATCAGTCACAACCCGTCTCGGAACAAAGTTGACAAACCAGATTGTGTCAAAGGAGAAGATCATGTCAAGTCAACACTTATATCACGACCTCAATCACAAGAATAGAGTAACACGTCTGCAGGTAGGAGTGCTCTATTGTTCCCGCCACACAATCCAATATCAACCTCTTTCCTTGCTGAAATCCCAGACCGATAACAAACATCAACAAGGGTATCCCGAACAACATTATGCCGATATTTAATACCTACAATAACAACCACAAGACACTGCATGAACACCGAAGTTATCCCCTGCGAAAACCCTGGAGCAAGCAGAGCATGGTATCGAAATAGAGAATAAAGGAACATCCAACCGATAACGTAATACACAGCGGTAAGTCTTAGTATTCATCGTTTGTCCCAAACTCGATATGGGGACCGCTTGAAACCAAACAGAGGTGTGATCTCTTTGTTGCGATTTCCATAATGTCGATTGCCGAGGAGATAAGGAAAAGGTGGATTTTGCGGATGCAATAACCTTTGTGAAATATATATCTATCATTTTCTTCATGAGTTTAGGGGCAGCGACCTCACTAGGATTACTCAAAAAGTCAGACTCCGCAAATCTATTAAAAAGACTCAACGCATCATCAAAGGCATGACCAAGACCAACAATACCAGCATTCTGAAGAAGCTTTGTCTGCAAACCATCAGATTGTAACCGAAAAGCAAGAAAAGCATAATGGCGAACATCACTTGTGGAATAAACACCAAGCCCTCCAAACGCAAAAGGTAAGGTGGCACGTTGCCATTGCCAATCGCCAAACCCAGGTCCCGAAGAAGTAACAATATGCTCCAATGAGATTGAAGAACCCCATCGAAAGTGCGCTGAGTCGCCTCAAAAATAACAGGAGGACAAGTACGCAAAGCAAAGTATAGTTTAGAAACTCTAGTACATGCCCTAAGTAACAACATCTCACATTGAGGATCATCAAGCTTAGCAACCTTATCCATAAGCATAATGGTCTTGTGTGATCGGCTTTTACAGATTGAATAGAGTAAGAAAATGTAGGAAATTCCAACACAAATTCCTCTTGTGAGATCCTTGCTGGAGTAGTCTTCCTAAAAGTGAGATTCTCCTTTCAATGGGTTCTAACATTTTGGTATCAGAGCCATTCGATTTGAATGGTTGAAGATTCTTTAATGAAATTCTTGTGAGTAAGATTCCTGCTCTTAGTGTTCTAGTGTGAGATACTTGCATTAGATTGTTAGGATTCTTCCACCTTTTTTCACCAAGTTATATTATTTTTCTACCTTATATAACTATGCAAAAAATGTTCCTGCCAAAAAACCACAATCACCACGGTTGCAAGGCCCATCAACGACATCAAGTTGATCTTCCAAGCATGAATGTGCGTCTACAACAAAGAATTGTGTTATCACTGAAACAATATGCTTGGGAGTAGCCAACAATTCAAACCCTTCACTTTGATGTGACATGTGGTTGGATTTCGCTTGAGGACAAGGCGATTTTCAAGGGAATGCGTTGATGCAAATCCAAAATTATCTATATTATTGTTTTTAATTAAGTTCTTATTTTTTCTATTTTCTAGGATAGTTATCAGAGTTGATAGAGTCCAAGTTAGTTTCCTAATTTTTAGCCTAGAGTCAACAGGTCTCAACGTCCATTAACAAGTTAATCAAATAGTGGTTAGTGATAAGATAGAATAATCATCACAATATCTTCTCCTAATAATAATATTGTTTCCCCTTTCCTCTGTCGGGGACTTCCACGAAATGAAAATGGGCGGCGAAGCACTTACACTCGCTCGATTCCTTCATTTACTTTCAAAATGCTGCATCATGTAGAGTAGAATTTCCATGCTAAGTTTATTATTTTAGGCTATAATATTATCTTATCAATATTGTGTTTACACTCTGTTAGGAAGGTTTGTTAGAGAGTGTCTTCCTCTCCTGTATAAGAATGTGATATTCTCTCTTAATGAAATTAACGTCAGTTCAATTTATCTTCTCTTGGTTCTTTATGGTATCAGAGCTTAAGATCCAAGCCTGTGCAAAACACACACAAAAAAAAATGGCTGATTTTTCAACGTGTCTTCCAAATCCTCATGAGCCCTTGAAACCTCTACTAATCGTCCATTTTCCTACAAATCTGAAACTGTCATCTACCAATTATCTAGGATGGAAAACTCAAATTGAGGCCACCCTAGAAGGTTATGACCTTTTCAAGTACTTAGATGGTAGTCATCCGATCCCGGATGCCAAAACACGGAATGCCGACAATGTTGAAGTTTCGAATCCTGCTCACCTCACATGGAAGCGGCAGGATCGACTTTTGTACGGTGCCCTCCTTAGTACTCTTTCTTCTCCCATCATAAATTTGGTTACTCAATCCAAAACCACAAAAGCCATTTGGGATCTACTCAAACAAACATATGGCACAGCCTCACGCGGCCATATCAAACAAATCAAATACAAACTTACCCATACTGAGAAAGGGAGTCAAAGTATTTTTGAGTACATGCAAGTAATGAAGACATCGGCTGACTTGCTTGCCTCTCTCGGATCTCCGGTCTCCACCGAAGACTTCACGGATCATGTTCTAAAAGGACTAGATGATTCTTACCAATCTGTTATTGATGGTGTAAATAACAGAGATTCGTCTATTTCCTTCAAAGAACTCCATGAAAAATTAATAATTAAAGAGCTCTCTCTCAAGAACAAAACAAAGGAGTCTACCACAATTTCGGCTCTAAATGCCCAAGCAAAGGCCAAGAACAAAGGTAAGTCGTCCGCTACTCAATCTCAAATGCAGCAATACAATCAATCTTCCAACTCACAAAAGCGGCCCAACACCAACCCTAATACTACCCATCGTCCTTCTCAGTCCTACCAATCTACACAAAATAACAACCATTATCAACCACGTCCCTTCCTTGGTCGTTGCCAATGGTGCCAACAATTTGGTGGCCATGTCATGTCCCAATGCCCAGATCTCAAACGGAAACATCCACATCTTCCGCTTCCCTCTTCAAGTCGTTTTCCAACAACTCAGCCCAACCACCAAACTTATCTTGCTCATACAAACCCTACCTCAGATCAGTGGTTAATGAATACCGGGGCCACCGACCACGTTACCCATGACCTTAACAATCTCTCCACTCATTATCCATATTCTGGTCCTGACGAAATGGTAGTTGGGAATGGATCTGGTCTTCCAATCACTCATAAGGGTAATCTTACTCTTCATGTTCAAAACCGAAATTTTTTGTTTTCAAATGTCTTGTGTGTTCCGGATATGTATAAAAACATCTTATCGGTTTCAAAATTCACCAAGGATACTAACTATGCTCTTCTTTTCTTGTCAAATTGTTTTCATGTCAAGGATATCAAAACGTGGAAAACTCTTCTTAAAGGGCCATGCGTTGATGGAGTCTATTTGTGGCCTCACAAGCAACCATCTGTCAACACAGCTCTCACAATTTCGGCATCCTTGCATCACAAGCTTGGGCATCCTTCAACAGACACTTTTAAATTTCTAGCAAAGAATTTCGGATTATCTAGTTTTAATATCAAGTTATCAGAATGTACTTCTTGCCAAATTAATAAGAGTCATAAACTTCCCTTTCATGTTTCTACTCTTATTTCTAATAATCCTCTTGAAATTATATTCTCGGATGTATGGTCTTCTCCGGTTTTGTCTTATGATGATTTTAAATACTATGTTGTGTTTATTGATCATTATACAAAATATATATGGCTTTATCCGATGAAAAAGAAATCCGAAACAGCAGCCATATTTGAAACCTTCAAGCCCTTGGTTGAAAACTATTACATACATAAAATCAAAATTTTTTATACAGACAATGGTGGAGAATATGTTGCTTTAAAACAATTCTTAAATCAAAGTGGCATTTCTCATTTCACTTCACCACCACATACTCCGGAACACAATGGTCTTTCAGAACGAAAACATCGGCATCTTGTTGAGACTGGTCTATCTTTAATGAATTTTTCAGGTGTTCCTTTGGATCATTGGCCTTTTGCCCTTAAAACCGCTGCTTTTTTAATTAATCGGTTGCCAACCCCGACGTTAAATAATGATTCCCCATTTTTTCGTCTTCAAAACCAACAACCCGATTATACAAAACTCAAAAGCTTTGGTTGTTTATGTTTTCCATGGCTCCGTCCATACAATTCACATAAACTAGAACCACGTTCTACTCCTTGTGTTTTTATTGGATATTCCTTCACTCAAAGTGCATTTTTATGTCTAGACCCGACTACCAAACGCATTTATGTGTCTCGTCATCTTCGGTTCATTGACAATGAATTCCCTAACAAAGACCATGCCAAATTCCAGCTCACAAAATCCATGCCAAACCTTGATTATTCGGATGAAGGATGGGATTCAATTCCGCCATCTCATACTCAAGTATCCTAACAACCTTCCCATTTATATGTCCCTAATATGCAAATTAGTCATAATGAAAGTGGATGGGGTTCAATTCCACTTGAATTACATACTGATATGCATGTTAGCAGTCGACGTCCTATCCCACGTCCAAATGTTCACCCAAATCCTCCCATGCAAAATCCCAATTCACTTCATGTGCCGGCCCCACAACAACCAAATCCCACCCAATCAATTAACTCACCCTTAATTGATAACCGGGCCCCACCACAAATATCCTTCTCATCTCCTTTTCCTAATCCATCCACGTCAAATTCCCCTCAATTAAATTCCCATTCCTTAATTAATGATCAGCTCATCCCAAATCTTCCTCAATCTTCTCAATCACCAATTAATGATATGGCCCCACCAAATCTTTCCATAACAAATTCCCCTCCCCCAACTGCGCACTCACCGCCACCAAATCACCTTCAGTTAATTCCATACAATCCACCAATCAATCAAAATCACACCCAATCACCCAACCCTAATTCTCTGCTGCCTATCGTGCCTTCTCAACCAAACCCAAATCCAAATCCTGCTCCACAAAATCAACGTGGGATTATCACAAGGTCCAAAAATAACATAACCAAACCAATCAAAAAATTAAACCTCTCCACACACATAGCCTCTCCAACTGAACCCAAAACAATCACCATGGCTCTCAAAGATCCCGATTGGAGAGCTGCAATGCAAAATGAGTATGACGCTCTACGTTCCAACCAAACTTGGACATTGGTGCCTCCGTCTCCTTCGTACAATCTTGTTGGATGTAAATGGGTATATCGTATCAAATACCAACCCAATGGGAAAATTGATCGGTTCAAAGCTCGACTAGTCGCTAAAGGTTTTCATCAACGAGAAGGTTGGGACTATACAGAAACTTTCAGTCCCGTTGTCAAGCCCGTTACAGTACGTATCATCCTCTCTCTTGTTGTTTCAAACAAGTGGCCGCTCCGGCAATTCGATGTCAACAATGCCTTTCTCCAAGGTACTTTGAATGAGGAAGTATACATGGTACAACCTCCAGGCTTCGTCGACACCAGCAAACCGAACCATGTATGCAAGTTAAGGAAAGCGATTTATGGTCTTAAGCAGGCGCCACGCGCTTGGTACACCGAATTGAAGAATTATTTGCAACTTCTTGGCTTTCACATGACGATCTCGGATGTATCTCTATTTGTGTTTCGTCAAAATTGAGTTACGATTCTGTTGTTGGTGTACGTTGCCGATATTATAATCACTGGAAATCCGCCCTCTTCCCTTAACAAACTGATTACTCGTTTGGCCAAGAATTTCTCCCTCAAGGATCTTGGGTTTCTCTCCTACTTTCTTGGTGTAGAGGTAATACCTTCTCCAACTGGTTTATTTCTATCCCAAAGAAAGTATATCCATGATCTCTTGCTCAAAGCTGGTATGTCGGACACCAAGCCGGCTTCAACACCACTCTCTACCACACCTCTTCTAAAGAACACTGGTAGTTTGCTTCCATCACCTACTGATTTTCGCATGATGGTAGGGAGCCTTCAATACTTGGCTCTCACTCGACCGGATGTTGGATTTGCCGTCAATCGCTTATCTCAGTTCATGCAAAAACCCACATCAGACCACTGGTTATCACTGGATACATCTTGTACTAACTCCAATCTCATGGAGCTCCAGGAAACAACGTTCCGTGGCTCGATCGTCCACCGAGGCCGAATACAAAGCCTTGGCTGATACTGCATCGGAATTGATTTGGGTGTGCTCGTTATTTCAAGAATTGGGTGTTCCTCTGCTCAACCAACCAGTCATCTATTGTGATAATCAAGGGGCTCTCTTCCTTAGCTCTAATCCAGTTTTCCATTCACAAATGGAACACATTGCCTTGGCATTCCATTTCGTTCATGAACATGTACAAAAGGGTGATTTCCGTGTCCAACATGTCTCCACCAAACAACAGCTTGTTGATATTCTCACAAAAAGTTTGCTCAAACCACGCTTTCAAGAACTGCTATCCAAGCTTGGACTTTCCCGTTCTGGTCATCCCGCTTGAGAGGGCATGATAAGATAGAATAATCATCATAATATCTTCTCCTAATAATAATATTGTTTCCATGCTAAGTTTATTATTTTAGGCTATAATATTATCTTATCAATATTGTGTTTACAATCTGTTAGGAAGGTTTGTTATAGTGTCTTCCTCTCTTGTGTAAGAATGTGATATTCTCTCTTAATGAAATTAACGCCAGTTCAATTTATCTTTTCTTGGTTCTTTAGTTAGTTAGTTAGTAGTCTATCTATTTAAAGCCATATCCAAAGTATTTGTAATCAACTTTTATGAATTAAATAGTGTCAAAAAAACCTAGGAAATTCCTACACAAAATCCTCTTGCGAGATCCTTGCTTGAGTGGTCTTCCAAAAAGTAAAATTCTTCTTTTAGTGGGTTGTAACCAGGGGCGGAGGGAGACGGGTGCCTGTGAGGTCCCTTGCCCCCTCTGACGCCTATACTTAGTTGTATATGTAACATATTTTTTTTACCACGTTCAGTATATAATTTATGTCATTACTAATAAGACATATAAACAACTCAGTTCAGTTGGTTTTGTTCTACCTATAATTAATATAGGTCACGAGTTGGTTGTAAGAGTGTAATTATCATGTTACCAATGTTCGCTAACAATGTTTTGCACTGGGTTTGAATTTCAATCAGATTTGACTGCTTATTGGACTATTAGAATTGTTTTGAGGATTTAGGAAGTAAGAACAATGGGAATATTTGATTTAATGGGAATCATTTGTTTCTCTTGGATGGCTAGAAATTCTACCATCTTTCAAAATCTTACCCCTGATGCATCTATCTATTTGCTCTAAAATGATCATCGATGATAATGTACAATAAGAATCACCATCAAGTTAATCCTCACGAGTAGTAGAAGACAAGATATGAGAAGATTAAAATATCTGAAGATGCTGACTGGTTTTTGTTGTGGTTTGTCCTGAGCTGGCTCCCTCTCCTTCTATTTGATGAATGCATAGCCGCCATAGCGTATTGATAGAAACCACTCAAGGAGAATCTCACTTGAGGCAAAACCACTAAGCACAAGGATCTCGTACTTAGGCGAATAGGATGAATAATAATCTTATATATTGATAATTTTCTGGATGCCTTACAACTGACCTTGACCTAGGTTTATATAGGAAATTACCCTCCTACTGAGGGAGAAAATCAAGGACTAATGACCTCTACTGATTTCTGAAAATCAGGGAATTTATTCTCAAGCTAAAATTAAGGAGGACTCTATCCTCTAGCTAAAATTAAGGATTCTTATCATGCTGACTCATGATGACTTGGACTGAATAATAACATAGAATAAAATATGAAAAGGAATGAAATAACTCGAATCCTATCAATGCATCCACCCCGGAAATTCGACTTGTCCTCAAGTCGAAAAATGTCTCAGCCAGGCTCCTCGTGGGAAGGATTGTTGCCCTGAAGTTTATATTTCTTCCCATTGTATTTGAAAATCAAGAACATGTCGTTCCAATTGGCTAGGACCGTTTTCAAGGAGGCCAGCCACTTGATTCCCAGAACTACTTCTGCTCCGCCCAATGGAAATGGGTGAAAATCTTCGGTGATGACAAAGCCAGGCAACTGAAGAGAAACAACGGGCACAGCTGGTTGCAGGAGATCACCTCTCCATTGCCTATCGTCACTCCAAATCCAGGAACCTTACGAGTTGGTAGATGCAACTCCTTTACAAGGTGGTCCGAGATGAAGTTATGGGTGGAGCCGCTATCTACCAGGACCACAGTCTGATGAAAGGATATTGCCGTTGTGCTTCCCTCATTCTCTGCGCTTGCAGTCAGCGGGGTTTCCTCCTCTTCGACATCTAAGAGTGCCGCATCAAACTCACCCGTATACTCCATGTTAGAGAACATTGTTTTACACTGATGTCTGGGTGAGAATCTGTCCCCACAACGATAACAGAGGCCCTTTTCACGCCTTTGTTGCCTCTCGTTATCCCATGGTTTGGGAGCTCTGGTTGGGTTACTTAGCGGATGAGAGGAATTGATATTTTGGGGTGTTGTCTGATTTGGACGATTGGGATAAGTAGAATTAGATTGATGGTGTGGATTGGGCCTAGTTGGATAGTTAAAGGATTTTGGGTTTTTGGATAGGCCAACCTTGGCCTCAAACTCAAGAGCCAAGCTAGAAGATTTGAAGACGGAGCGTGGTTTGTGAATTCTGACTTCTGTCTGCAATTCTTCTCTCAAACCTGTCGGGAAAACACCGAGGAGACAGTGTTCTGGCCATTCGCGAACCCTAGCAACCCTTCGGGCAAATTCTTGGCGATACTCAGCCACGGTACCCGTTTGCTTGATGGCACATAGAAATTCGTCGGGGTTTTGGAACTCCGGGGGTCCGTAGTGTTCCTGGAATATACGAACGAGATCCTCCCAAAATAGGATTTCATCCTCTCCGTTAACCCAAGCGTAAAGATCAAGTGCGTTGCCTTCAAGGTGCATTGTGGCGACTTCCACCTTCATCTCATCGGGAACTTGGAAGTAGCGGAAATACTTCTCTGCTTTGAGGATCCAGCCACGTGGATCGCCGCCGTCAAACTTTGGAAAGTCGATCTTTGCTCGGGGTCGGTGATTGGTGTGGTAACCGCGATTGCCATCTTCATCCTCATCGTGATCCTCCCAATATCTTTGTCGCTGGCGGTCAAATGGTTGAGCTCTCGGCATATGTGGCCTGTCATGGATGGCACCCGCTGGACTACCATTGGTTGAACGTCGATTCATGGGTAGAGCATTGACGGTCAACTGAGCGGAAAGGTTTTTGATGGCTGCAGTGAGCTCATTCATCATGTCAGGGGTAGGGGTGTTACTTGTGGAGGCTGGTGGGTCATTGTTTTGTGGATCGTTAGCGGAATTGGAACGAGTATTCACCATCGGATCGATGGCTCTGATACCAAATGATAGAAACCACTCAAGGAGAATCTCACTTGAGGCAAAACCACTAAGTACAAGGATCTCGTACTTAGGCGAATAGGATGAATAATAATCTTATATATTGATAATTTTCTGGATGCCTTACAACTGACCTTGACATAGGTTTATATAGGAAATTACCCTCCTACTGAGGGAGAAAATCAAGGACTAATGACCTCTACTGATTTCTGAAAATCAGGGAATTTATTTTCAAGCTAAAATTAAGGAGGACTCTATCCTCTAGCTAAAATTAAGGATTCTTATCCTGCTGACTCATGATGACTTGGACTGAATAATAACATAGAATAAAATATGAAAAGGAATGAAATAACTCGAATCCTATCACGTATTAGAGTGACTTATTCCTTAGTAGGGTGGTCCTTGTCTAGGCTTTAAGTAGGTTAGGAAAGCCTACAAACTTTCTTATGGTGCTTAGCCAAGCTGTGTTTTCTGGAGCTATGTCTCTTTGAGATTTAAGTATTATGTTGACAATATTCACTTCCAAAAAAAAGGCTATGATCAAACGATAAGAATCAGCAGATCAGCATCCAGGGACAAAAAAAAAGTAGAAAAAAAGAGTAATCAATTATTGCAAAACTATGTGGGAAGATTGTTATTAATTTTTTTTTTTTTTTGTTCTAATTGCTCACGTTACATATTTCTACCGTCAAGCATCGAGATTGTATACAAAAGCAATGCCAGTAAAACATCTGCTACCCTCAAAAATAAATTGCAATTGCTAGTCTTCAAAAGCTTCATTATGAAGCTCTCGGTTGCCACAATTGTCTTGTACACGATCAGATATGGAAAGCATGGCTGCAAAACAAAAAGGCAATATCAGTTCGCCTTGATCATATAACTCGCAGCTTGACAACATTTAGGGGTAAAAATGGCTACTTCAGAGTAACAATTTTGTCTGCTCATCATCTCCTGTCCACGCAAATGCAAGAACACCATCCTACATTTCAACACGGCATGTTAATCTATGCAAGTGTAATTTTTAAATAAATATCACGCATGGCCTTTTTAACTCAGTATTTTCCATTACCTCGATGCTCGACTCGTCCATGTCCAAATCCTTAAAAATATCCTGATCCCACCTGAGCATAAGATTCAGCAACTCCATAATCACCTTGATATCCAGGATTCTCCGAGTGACCTTGAGAAGACGAGGGTCCAGCATATTCTGTATATCTTGGTTGTCCAACATTTCCAACCGGTCCAGAATATCTCATTGAACCTTCTTGAGCAGAGAACGCAGATGGTTCATACGCTTTCTGATTTGTAGCGTAATTAACGTTCCCTTGAGACCCCATTACTCCACTTTGAGGTGCATACTGATTGGGATATCCTATTCCTGCATTACCCATTTGTTCAACTGACCCAGAAAATCTTGTGGACCCCACTTGAGCAGAATATCCAGGAGGTTCATTAGTACCTGTATAGGATCCTGTAGATCCTGTAGATCCGGCGGCATGCCCAACAGTGCTTACAAAACCGGTTACTCCTGGTGAGGCAGAAACAGGTCCAGCTTGAGATCCAAGTTGATAAGTAGGTCTCGTATATCCAGTATAATCAGTAGATCCTGCAAATCCTCCATTTCCACATTGCCCGAAAGGTTTTGCTGGCGTCTGATTCTGAGATGCTGCTATGGGCACTGTAGATTGTGGAAGCCTTTGATTTTGAGCTATAGAAGAAGGCTGTGAATGTGCACCAAAAACCTGCCTTCTTGGAATTAATAGTTTTTCAATCTCATCTTTTTTACCCTCCTTCTCAAAGGTGTCAACAAGGAACTCAATCAGAGTAGGGGTTAAACCAACAGAATAGCCCATCATTTGATTGATTATCTCCTTGCACTGATCAAATGCGGCTGCTTGACACAACCCCTTTATCACAATCTCATAGGTAAAGACGTTTGGTTTCGGTTCTTTTTCTCCCATTTTTGTCAAAATCTGAGAGGATTCAAGAGCCTTGTCATTATCTATCAGTTCACTAAACCACCTATTGGCATATTCAGGAATCACCCTCAAATTAACATCCACCATTTGTCGAAACATCTGAAGAGCATCATTGATCCTTTTCTCCTTGAGATAGGAGTCAATTAGTGTTCTATAACCAGTCACATTAGGGCTAAGAGACTTCAATCTCAGCTCCTCGAAGAACTTCTCGGCCTCTTCTATCATCCCATGCTCCGCAAACCTCACAATAATGTTATTGTACCCGGCAACGTCCATGGAAAAAGGCTTTGACTTCTCCTTTATCCCAACCTTCCTAAACGTTTCAACGGCCTCTGAGAATTTCCCAAGCTTGAAACACTCATTTACCATTATACTAAAAGTGTCTGAATTCACGGCCTGGAAGTTTGGGGGCGTGTGATTGTCCAACATTGTATCAAACAATTCCCAAGCGTCTTTCTTCCTCCCATTCCTCAACAAACATTCCAGCAATACATTGCAAGTTGCAGGAATCATCCTAAATTTCTTATCTAGCAATGATCTGTAAGACTCCATAGCCTCCTTCTCCTTCCCCAGATTGAAATACCAGTCCATGAATGTGGCATTCACCACCCCATCATACACAAGGCACCTCTCTTTCAGCTCATCAAAGAGCTCATTCGCCCGCTCCAAATTCCCCAAATCCAAGAATCCTTTGATCAAATTATTGTAGACAAGAGAATCGGCACCGTGGCCTTTAATTAGCATCTCCCTAAGCAACTCTACGGCTTCCCCAATCCGACCCGAATCGATCAAACCCTTAGTCAGATGCCTATAAGTCACAGCAGAAGGGGTGAAGGGCGCATTTTCCAGGATATGGCGATAAACCTCGAGAGCCTTATCAACGCGGCCGGAATCGCAGTGAGTGTTAATCAGAACATTATAAGACACGACGTTGGGGACGATATTCGATTGATTGAAGAAGAAATGGAAGAGCGCGACGGCATCGTCGTACCTTTTGGCGCTATACATGGCGGCGGTGACGGCGTTGCAGGTGAAGACTGTGAGGCGAGGGCGGGAGGAGTGGCGGGCGACGGTGGAGGCGCCGTCGAGGTCGCCCGCGCGGATGAGGGATTGGACGCGGTTGTGGAGGTTGAGGCGGGGGCCGACGAGGGAGGATGTGGTGTCGGGGAGGCGCGGGGCGTTGGGATCCGGCGGCGGGCGTGGGGAGGGCGTGTCACGGCGGAGGGAGTGGATCGGAGGCTCGATCCGAAGGCGGCGCTTGCGGCGGCGGCGCTCGGCGGCAGCGTCTTCAGCGGAGGAGAAGGCGAAGGAGCGTAGAGAAAGGAGGGAGTGTGGGGATTGGGGATGTGAGAGTTCCGTTTGAGTAGAGGCAATGGTGGTGGGGCGGCGGAGGAAGAGGCGGAAGAGGGACATGGCTGATGGATGGAGGATGAAAGGGTTCGACAAGTCGTATTTCTCCGTGGACGCGAGTAGACAGGGTTTTAGGAAACTGGATTTTACATTTTTGAGGGTTTAAGGCTCCGTTCAGATGTATTGGCTCATTTTTAACGGCTTCTCCAAATCTTTTTTTAAAATAGAACATTAATTGTCATATTTTCTAAAAAAATTCAACCTATATTACTTATTTTAAACTATTTTATAAAATCATTAATAAAACAACGGTTTTTCTATCCTATACCCTTAGGAAATAGGATAAGAATGAATATTTAGA
Organism: Fallopia convolvulus; assembly: GCA_964016875.1. Lineage (NCBI taxonomy): Eukaryota > Viridiplantae > Streptophyta > Magnoliopsida > Caryophyllales > Polygonaceae > Fallopia > Fallopia convolvulus. The sequence goes on along the minus strand of OZ024720.1, from coordinate 46,118,977 downwards.
AATTAAAACCCTAAGATTGGAAAGCATAAACTCTTTTAAAAAAATAATTAGAAAAACTCTAATTACAAAATCTTGATTTATTTCTAAATTTGTACCCTTAACCTATGCCCTTAGAAAAATCGATAAAACAATACATGTTGTCACCGAGCTAGACGAACAAGGAAAATTTCAGCTTATAATAGGTGAACAATAAAACAATATATGTGTGCATTGTACCAGGTGAACAAGAAAAAATGAGAAATTCCGCGTGGTGACCACGAGGTTTTGCAAATTTCGCGTGGTACACAACGTTTTCTACAATTCTGCATTATAACCTTAAGGTTTTACAAGTTCCGTGTGATAACCTTTTAGTATTATATAATGTAAAAAGTTATTGAAAATTAGCCAATTTTTTACTTAATTACATAAAATCCTCATATATTTAGTTATTCATAAAAGAAATTACCGAATATATCTTTTTTAGAAAAATCATTTAATTTTATTACTTTTAGAAAAAAATGTAAAAATATGTCAAATTTACAAATAGTTAATGACACTACATATTATTACTTTAAAAACCACCCCATTTTTATTTTTTATAAAAAATCAACCCTTCAAATTTCTATCACTGATTTTTTAATTATAAAAACCCCATTCTAAGTTGAAAAAAATCTACCATTTTTCATTTCTTCAAAAATTTAACACTTTTTTTTTATAAAAGGTAACAATTTAATGAAGAACTTGATTTTTTGAATAAATGGGTTTATCTTTACAAAATGTTGCTTTTAAAAAATAATATAAAATTAGATTAAAAAAATAACAATATATAGTGTCATGAAAATTTCGTAAATAATGTAACTATGTATTTATAATTTTTTCTAAAAGGTTATAAAATTAGGTGATTTTTGTAAAAAAAACATAGATTAAGTAATTTTTTATGAATACCTAAATATATGAGGCTTTTATGTAATTAAGCAAAAATTTGGGCTAATTTTCAATTACTTTTTACATTATAAAATACTACAAGGTTACCACACGGAATTTTTAAAACCTCGAGGTTACAATGCAAAATTTCAGAAAACATTGTGTACCACACGGAATTTGTGAAACCTCATGGCCACCATGAGGAATTTCCCGAAAAAACTTTAGACACATACAATTCATTAATATGAATAAATGTAGCTAATAAATTGAACAAGGAAAAAATGAACCAACACTATTGCAATAGGTTTCTTTAAATTATAAATTGCAGCACCTTTCCTCACAAAACAAAAACTACAGCACCGAAATACGGCCACATCTATAAGTATCCCTTTTCGAGCCACCAGAACGATTCTAGCCCCACCTCATATTTACAAAATTAATTTTATTTCTAATATTTAATTTTTTCCTATTAAAATTTTCTCTAACTATTTAAATCTTTTTTAACATCAAACAAATATCTATTTAGTATAACAATATCTTTTGAAAACTTTCTTATACAATATTTAAAATTAAAGATAATAAATTTAAAATATATTTTTAAATAAGTATAAATATCTTTTATCTTTTAGCATTATGTCTTTTCACGAATTTATTTATAGATATACTTTTTTTCTTTTATAATAAAAAATTAATGATAAATACTTATAATGTTTAAAAATAATAAAAATAGGTAATATCTATAACTATACATATTTTAAATTATAAGTATTTATCATTAATTTTAAATTATAAGTAGTTATAGATATTACCTATTTTTATTATAGCTAAAAATATCTATTTAGTATAGCAATATTTTTTGAAAGCTTGCTTATACAAGTATTTAAAGTTAAAGATAAAATATTTTAAAATAAATATAAATATTTTAGCATATATTTTTTGACGAATTTATTTATAGATATATAGTGATTTTCTTTTATAGATATTACCTATTTTTATTATAGTTAAAAATATATATTTAGTATAAAAATATTTTTTGAAAGCTTGCTTATACAAGTATTTAAAGTTAAAGATAAAATATTTTAAAACAAATATAAATATTTTAGCATATATTTTTTGACGAATTTATTTATAGATATATAGTGATTTTATTTTATAAAAAAATTAATGATAAATATTTATATTTTTTAAAATTAATAAAAAATAGATAATAAAATATTTAATAGATATATTGAAATATTTGATAAACTATAAATTTGTGTACATGAAACGTAATTTAATATGAAGAATCTAATATATGATTAAAAAATTATATACTTTCTAAGAGCAATAAATTACTTATATTAAAGTTTATATTATATATTTATTTATTTATTAATACCCTATTTAAAATGTTTATAAAATATCGAATCGTAGTCGTACATGGTACGACTGGTAAAACTAGTCTTTCCTAAAATAAACCACTACCAACAAAAAAATTGCAGCAACAACAAAAATAAACGCATCATCAATAAAAAAAATGTAGTAGAAACAAAAATGATTGTCATCAAAATTAATTGATTGATTGCATAGGATCAATTCACTTGGTGAACAGAGAAAAGCTTCAACAAATGAAGTTACTAGCAATAACAAAAATGCAGCAAGAGTTTGAAAGTACACATGCCCATCAAATGTGATATGAGTTGGATTTCAACATTAAATGCTCTAAAAATGAAAAATTAAAAAAACTCAAATGGAGAATCCCCAAGATTTAGGGAATGATAGATGATTTTTTTTCTCTTCTACTCTATAATGGGGAATTAGATAGGGAAACTGTTGGGACATATTTTCTACTCAAATTCTCCAAAAACACAGTTCCCAAGATTTTGGGGAAGTTGTTGGAGAAGGCCTTAGGCCCCGTTCTACACAAGTGTTTTGGGGCGTCTTGGGAGCAGAATGGAGAATCTCCAGTTGCGCGAGCTCCGTTCGACAAGTGGCGTCCTCACCAGCTGAAATGGAGGAGACGCTAGCATAGAGGACGCTAGAGTATAAGACGCTAATCCCCCCCCCCCAGCTTTCTCGAGCGGAAGACACTATGGTCCACTTTTCCCAATGGCATTTTGACACCCGATATCCCCAAGCTCCCAAAATTCATCACAGAAAGTGCTAGGGTTTCTCCCCCTTTTGGGCGACGCCATACTGGAGACAAGGACGAGCTTCCAACTCAAGCTTCCATTCTCAGGTATACGTATACCAAATTCCAACATTAAAGATCTCTGTGTGTGTGTGCTTGTTGGAGCTGCAGCAAGAATCTTAGTGTGTTGTCATTTGTCAACATATTTGTGTGTGTACGCTTGCTGGAGTTGCAGCGAGAGCGAACGACCTACCCAAGATCTGTGTCTGTGCTTGTTGGAGCTGAGGAGAGAGCGAACGACCTACCCTAGATCCTAAGCGACTCGACATTACAAGTACCCTGGTGCCAAGTATTCGTCACCGCGAGACCCATCCCCGATGTCGCACCTACTACGACCCATATTGGATTTCACCTCCCAATCATCCAAGACAATCTCTTCCACAATAGCACACCACCTCCTATGAGTCATGTTGCAAGTCCTTTGACCGTGACTATGCCCCCAATGAGTACCTCCCACAGCCACGTGAAAGGTACCATAGTCACTCACGGTGCAACCATGACTACGACAACATCGTTGCTCCGCCACCATGGCGCAAGCACGTGCATCAACGAAGGTTTGAGAGACCTCTTTTTACACAACAATGTTCCTAGAGTATAGATCCATGGATGAGGCTGCCTATGCAACCTACAATCCTGCAATGTCGCATCCCGTGCCGCCATGCACCAAACCACTTCAAGCTATCGGTGTTGCGCGAGCTCCTTCCACAGAATCGAGCCCAATTGTTGAAATGATGGTGAAGATTCAAATATTATTTCCATGGTTGAAGATTCATAAAGAGTTCTGTGCAATTATTTCCATAGTTGAGCAACTCCCTTCAACGTTGCCATGCATCGACGCACCAAAGGCCATCACCAACACTCACCAAGCTACGGTTGGCTAATCATCCTCAAATTTTGTGGAGCCATATGATTCTGTTATTAAGGAGCATATTCAGAATTTCGTCCAGTTTGGGGACTTTTTTCCTATCGAGTGCCTACAACCACCTTTGCGTATCGTTGCATCACCACCATGCACCGGCATCTTCCAAGCATTCTCCGTGCGTTTTTGTCCAAAATTTGTGGGTATTCCATATTACTTAAAAGAGGATGATGCAAAAAAATTCAACTCAGTCGGAGTCATGTTGCATGTTGAACACTGTAACACCCCTATTTTACAACATTGGGTATTACCGCCAGTGGCCTCGGACTTTACCGTCCAAAGTCACCCAAGGCTTTTAGAATGATATTGAACTTATAAGATGCGGAAATTAACGTAATTTATACAATAAAAAGGATGCTCTCGAAAGAGACTTGGTTCTTTAAGATGAAATTGACTAAAAGTGGAATTTTATTTATTGATAAGAACTTACTCAATAAAGCACAAATCTTTAAGTAATTGATTGATGATTTCACATGTTTAATTTCCACGCTCAAGACAATGAGATTTGGGCAAAAAGCGAACGATAACTAGGTATTTATCTATGTTTTCAAGCAATTTGAATCATCGACTATTTGAAAACTGTCAATTAATGTTAAAATGGTTGGTAGTTTCGTAGGAGAGGGTTTAATTTGAAGTAGGAGAGGGTTTAATTTCATTGTTTGTGGGTAGTTTTGTAAAAAACTCCATAATTACTGGTGTTTTTGTGTAATTTACCGAAATGGAAGAAAGTTCATGCTGTCACTGATGTCTCTTTATTTGGTGGTGTTTTCATATATGATTTCCTTTGTAAATATGTTTCTTTTTCCCCTTTTCTTGTGTGTTTTGTTCCTTTTTAGTTTAGTTCCCGTATTTCTATGAGATTCGGAGACTATGCGTGTTTTATGTGTTTTGTAGGTAATTTGGCATGGATCAAGGGTCGTTTTGAAGGAGGATCGGAACATGGAGCAAGGCCCGAGCTTAAGAGGGAAAGAGAGGAGCAAGCCATGAAGAAGAACAAGAAAAGCCAACAAGAAGAGGTGGAACGAGGTCCGGACCGAGCTGGAACCACGTCGGGCCCGACTTGAAATTTCCAACCTCGGACCGACTTGCACAGTACCTCGGGCCCGAGGTTGCTCCGTGTCGGTCCGAGTCGGTCGATTGGTGCTTGGGCTCCAAGGCACGAAATGGTGAACTTCCACTTTTGCCCCTCATCTATAAAAGGCTCTCTTGTCTTCTAATCAATTGGGGGGACACACAATTAGGAGGTTCCCACACTTGGCATGGAACCCAACCCTCAAGAGGATACTTGGAGAGTAAGGAGGAAGGAGAGGAGAAGGAGAAGAGAGAGAATCGACCATAGAGAGGGAGATTTGAGAGGTTTAGTTGTTAGATTAGCTTTGTTTTGTTTTGATCTTGTGGATTTGGAAACCTGGATTGGAATTTGTGGATTGCTTTTGATTTGGAATGAAACTTTGCTTTGGTTTGAGATTGATGATGTTGATTGCTTTGCTTTTTGATTTGTTTGCTTTCTTTGTTTGCCATATGGAGTAGATCTCCTTGATCTTGGGTTATGGGGGAAAACTCTAGCTAGGTTAGGGCTAGAAACCCCAATTCCATAGCCTTGAGTGCTTGATCTAAGGAACCCACTCTACATAGAGCTACAATTCCTTGCGAAAGTTGGAAATCAAGGCTTGTGATTGGCAAAGTAGCGAAAGTGAACATGTGCCAATCTCAAGACCTTGATTCGAAGGAGATTTCCCCAATGATCGATGTGTAGAAGTGGTTGGAACGAGGGCGAAAGCACTCGATCCTAGTCCGATCATCACTTATTGCTTGAATTGGGGTGGAAAAGCCTTAACCTACTAGAGAAGGAACCCAAAAGCCCAAGATCTACTTTCAATCTTTGAGTTCGACGAACCCAGCTACCTCAGGCCCGACTTACCCTACGTCGGTCCCGACTTCCTCTTGTCGCCAACATCGGGCCCGACGTGACCTCTGTGTTGGTCCTGACTGTTCTCTTTGTTTTCCTTTGTTTTAAGTTCTCCTTTCCAGCTTCTAGTGTCTAGGCACATCAATCGAGTAGACTTCCCGAGTGTCGACACCCACCACGTGCTACAACGGGGTCGGGTTATAAATTGTATCTCTAGACCCTCACATTCCCGAGCGATCAGTCACATACCTCTAACTGCTCACGTAGTCTCCTCTGAACTTCAATTTGCATTTGAAGCTCTTCCTTCCTTCAACGTCGTCCTGCCTTGACCTTTGATTCTCGCCTAACGCTTCTCGAACCTTCTGGACTTCATCTTCATCACTTTGGTGTACAATCCTATAGTCTGGCATTTGTCGCGAAAGGCGAGAAATACCAGGCAAAAATACGGAAGTAGGGGAATTAGTCTAAGGAGACTAAGCAAGTGAGAATGAAACTTCTCAAGGGTATTTCGGTAATTTATAATATTCGAGATATATTATCGGGATATGTTCTAAGATATAGGTCTTTATGTGGGGCTCAACGGGATGGAGAAGAGTGTATCTCAAGAGGAGATAACTCGTTAATCGAGAGAAGAACTACGAGATTGTAGACTTCTTTTTAGAGTAGGAAGTATGTTGGGAACGTTATTAATTCATACAAGTTTTTGAAAACCTCTCGCGCCCTTGCGAACCGAGAGCCGGATCGATCATTTGAGATCAGTCCGGTTTTGGTGTCTTTTAATTGTGTATTGGGCACTTATCTTGTATAGTGATGCAAACTTTTACTTAGGTTGATATATTTTAAGAGCGTGGGGGCCATATATTAGCCCGAACCACTGACAGGAACAAAAGTTCCGGCACTTAGCTAGAGTGCCTACGTCCCTCCGAGGCGTAGGAGCGGACATGGATCATAATCGACAAGTCGTAATTTGTGCATGGTGGCAATACGACTTTAGTGGGTTATATAGAGGTGTCGGGTTAGGCCCGCACCCCTCACTATTTCATCCAACCCGATCTCGAAAAGAGATCGTAAACCATCAAGGTCACAAACAAGACTAGCATAATAGTCCTATCGAATATTTAAATAACGGAATAATGATAACAATGGGGTCATTAATTATAACAATCGATATTCCTAGGTTTGTTTATTATTAGCAAACAAGTGGTTCCCAACATCGAGAAATTTCACGAAACGAGTTTATTAAGGCTACAAGGAGAAATTCCACTTGTCTTTGCTTGTGCGATACCGGATTAACGAAAGAGCGGAAGCGTTGTTCTCGAAACGGAACGGGAGCTCGACCTATCGACACGGAATATTCGAACGAGCTTTAATAATAATTTCTAAATTATTATAATAATAATTTAGGTGGAGATGAATAAAATAATAATATTCCTTATTATTATTTTAAATATTGTACTATCCTTTTATTCCTTAAAAATCTCTATTTTAATATTATTTATTTATCATTCTTGAAACCAAGTAATGGCTTTATTTAATTTATTAAAATATTCCTTTATAATCTTAACTTGTTATTTTATTAATATAAATAAGTAAGGAATATATTTATAAAATCATATGATATAGTTTTGAACCTTATAAGATATATTGTATTTATAAAGTCTTCTTAGGATTGTAAAAAGTCTAATATGCCCTTATTATATAATATCTCTTATTTTTAGCATTATTATAATATTATCCTTTATCAACCAATATCTTTTTATAACAAAACCTCATTATAATATTTCTCATTAAATACATGTAATATTAAATAGAGATAAAAAATATTAGTAGATGCCCCCTTTTTAGTACTTTCCATAAATAGGACTTCCTAGATTGATTTATAGTATATGCTTTCCATAACGAATAATATAATGATAAAATATTCTTATTATCTTATTTAAAATAAGTTCTCCCATATTTTTAGTTCATAAAAAATAGAATCATGTCCTAATGTATTTTTTTTTGTAACTAAGAGCATATAATTTATTTTACTTACAACTTAGATCATAATAAAATCTTTTCCATCTTTAATATCTTTTTATGCAAGATAACTTTTAACAAACTAGCATACTTAACAACTTATTACATTAATTATATAAATAAAAATAATATTATCATAACTACCATCATTATTAAATAAATCTTATGTCTACAATATTGTAATATTTTTAAATCCACTATACTTAGAGGTATAACATATTATAATATCCCTTTTTTTTCCCATAACTTATATATCCTTCTTATAAGATAGCTTTTAACAATTAAGTGCTCCATATTTTATAACAATGATAATTTATATAAAAGTACTTTTAACATAAGTATTATTTTTATTTAATAACAAAACATATATAGGGATTTATTTAATTATTAAGCACATAAACAAGGTAGAAACTTTATCTAGTTACCTATTTGATTTTTACCTTAACCAACTAACAAGATCTTGTAGGAATTTTAATAAGTTAATTTATTCTAGTAAAAATCAGAATAAGATAAATAATTTATAAGCATAAATTAAATAAATTAAAAGGGGAATTAAATTAATTAAAATTGGACCTTTCTCTTGATTTTTTTGTACGTATGAACAACAGAGAACCGGGGGAGGAGCGACACGGGGGTGGCGCACCAGGACAGACCGGTGACTTGTTGGTGGTGGCTCGGCTGGGCAGTGGCGGCGCACAGGTGGACCAGAGGCGGCTCGGAGGTGGCTCAGCGGTGACCGGGGTGGTTCGGTGAAGCTTGGAGGTATTTTAATGAAGTTTTGTGGGAAAAATTTAGCAATTAGAGGGAGATTTTGTGGCTGATTTTTGGAGGCTTCAACAAGAACAAATGCTAGAGAGGAAGAGAGAATGGATGTGTGAATTTTATGATGAATTGAGCCCTTTTATATAGGCAAGAGAGGCAAAGGTAGTGATTCATGGCAATTGATTTGCACCAATGGGAGAGAGTTGGATGGGTAGAGATTGGCCATTGTTGTGCTTGTTGATGATGAGGTAAGATGATGCAATTGTGATGGTCTTGCAAGGAAGAGTGGAAGACACAATTTACATGCATTGGAGAAGGTGACTTATCAATCAAGCTCAAATTGACTTTGGAAGAAGAAGAAAAAGGTGACTTTATTATTAAAAGAGTGGTTAATTGAATAGATAAGTTACTATAGTCTAGCGGTTTAAGGAGTGTGTGTGAGAGGAGATGCAAGAGGTCTTGGGTTCGAATTTTGGCTCTTGACTCCTTTTTATTTAATTTTTCCTTGTACTATTTTTGACTTTGTACACTCATTTATTTAGAATTTCGAAATTTAATAAGGCCTTATTTTTATTTGAACGCTTTTATGCCTTCATAATCCTTTATAATATATTCTTGAGTTTATTTATTTAATTTATTTATCTTGTTTAAGAGAAAAAGGATTATAAATTATATTACTTAAATTCTCTTTTTGTAGAGGAAAATATTTAAATAGATACTTGACTTGCTTAATATATTTACATAAATTCTTAATTGTCATTGTAGTAAACTTTTGTAGTCTTTCATAATATAATATGAAATTATAAATTTTATTAAATTCTCTATGTTAGAGAAAAAAAATATTGGGATAATTATCTATTTTATTTTATTTAGAATTTAGCGGATATTACAAACACTGCAACCCCATTTCATGCATTGTTGTACCACACACACACCGGACAACTTTAGATGCTTGATCAAGGACGAATCAAGGACGCATCGAGCCCTCTCCCTACCTTCCCAAGATGGGAGTGAGGATGCTTTGAATATAAGGGGGAGAATGATGCGATTTAGCTAAGGCTCAAGTCGGTTTTCGAATAGCCCGAGGCACTTGAGACCATGGTTTCCCCCTTAGATTAGGACTTAGCCTCATATATTATGATTTTCCTACTTTAACATGTTTTTATTTAATTTTTAGACATTTCTATGTTGGTTGTTGCTAATTTTAATATGTTCTATTTCTAGTTTTGGGGATTTAGACATTGGGTCTTGCTTGCATGGAAACCTTAATCCATTGTTTGTTTTAGGGTTTTGGAGCCACCTCTATATAAGGCTTGCCTCCACTCCCATGTTTTCGTTACGTCAAGTATGAATGCCAAGTTTTAAGTCGAGATGAGTTTCCTCCTTCATTGGCCAGACGTTTGTAATATTCGGGTTCGATTGTCGTCTAGATCGGAAAGACGAGTTCTGTGAGTTACAAGCGACAATCTCATTTTAAGAAAATATATATTTTAATAATCCGATCTACTAACCCAGAATTAGTCACATATGTATATACATGTATATATATGTATTGTAGGATTAATTCTATCTTCAACCAAATCAAATCACAAGATCGGTTAACGATATCTAACTTAATTTACCATAAACTTAACCCAAAATTCTATCCTAATTCTATCTAATTCGGGTTCAACCAACATATTCGAAAGCCCAAATTTGTTACAAAGAGAATCTATCATAAAATTAGCAAATATATATACCCAAATTCATCCTAAATCAAGATCGGATCTGCCCTTAAATTCTTATCCTAATCCGAACTTGTAACCAACTCCAATCACGTTAACAGTTTAATTGGGATTCCGATTCGTTTTTTTCGAGTATATTATCAAATCAAACACCCCGTCCCTTCTTTCCTTCCGCGTGCGATCGTCGGAGTATTCCCCAGCGTTTCAAACAAGTCAATCCGCTCAGTCGTGAAGGCAGGGACGCGACCATCGTCTTCAATCGGCAGGGTCGACATCGACTTCGATTAGCGAGGCCAACAACCGTCGGATTTCGCTGCCGGTGCCGATCGAACAACCGTCGGTATTTTGTGTTTACATGGTCGGATTTGTGTGCCTCGAGATACAGAGTTGAGGCAGAAGATTTTGCAAGAGGCTCATGCTACACCTTACTCAATCCACCCCGGGGCGAGTAAGATGTATAAGGATTTACGACAGTTTTATTGGTGGGATGGCATGAAGCCGGATGTAGCGCGATTCGTCGCTAAATGTCAGGTCTGCCAGCAGGTAAAGATCGAGCATTAGAGACCCGGAGGAATGCTTCAGTCGCTTCCTATTCCAGAATGGAAATGGGAGGACATCTCCATGGATTTTGTCACCGGCTTGAGACTCAGCAGAGGCTATGATGCCATTTGGGTAGTGGTAGATAGACTGACGAAGACTGCTCGCTTTTTGCCTATCAGGGAGACATGGCAAGTGAGCAAGTTGGTGGAGGTGTTTATTAATCAGATAGTTAGACTGCACGGAGTGCCTAAGACGATTGTGTCGGATCCAGATGGGCGTTTTACTTCTAGATATTGACAGCAGGTGCATGAGGCGTTGGGAACGAGATTACATTTTACGACTGCTTACCATCCGCAGTCAGACGGTCAGACAGAGAGGACGATTCAGACACTAGAGGACATGCTGAGGTCCTGCGTATTAGACTGGGGAGGTCGGTGGTCGGATCACTTGGATTTGGTAGAGTTTGCCTATAATAACAGTTGGCATTCGTCGATTCAGATGGCTCCTTATGAGGCCTTATATGGTCGGAAGTGTAGGACACCACTGTGTTGGGATGATCCCTCGGATGTAGTAGGAGAGAGGCCACAGATGATTGAGGAGACGATCGGGAAAGTGGCCTTAATCAGAGAGAGAATGTTAGCTGCTCAGAGTCGCCAGAAGTCCTATGCAGACAAAAGGCGTAGACCGTTGGAGTTTAAGATCGGAGCCCACGTCTGGTTGAGAGTATCGCCTACCCGTGGGGTAAGAAGATTCGGGGTGAAAGGGAAGCTGAGTCCCCGATATATCGGTCCGTTCGAGATTCTAGAGAGAGTAGGCGAGGTGGCTTACAGGCTAGCGTTGCCACCTGCTTTGGAAGGAGTGCACCCTGTATTCCATGTTTCACAGCTGAGACAATATGTCCCGGATCCTAGTCACAGACTGAATTATGAGGATTTGGTGGTGGAACCAGTTCACACTTTCCGGGAACAACCGCTGAAGATTTTAGATCGACGAAGGAAGAAGCTGCGGAACAAGGAGATTCCTCTGGTGTTGATTCAGTGGTCTCGACGGGGAGTCGAGGAGGCCACTTGGGAAACTAAGTCCAGAATGAGAGAGAGCTACCCAGAAGTTTACTCGAGTTTAGTGGAAGTGTTTGAGGAGAAGATTAGTAATTAGGGCGTTGTTTCAATTAGAGGAGTGTTTCGTGTTGGTTATTCGCTTGACTTGCGTGTGTGATTGTTTCAATATTTAATTGATGTGTTGCGTATTTTTGGATAACTAATATGAGTTATGGTTGCCTTTATCCATAAATTCTGGTTCGAGGACGAACCCTTTTTTTAGGGGGAGAGGTTGTGAAACCTCGGAATAGTGCTTCTTTCGTTATAGAAGTTTCGGGACGAAACTTTCTTAAGGGGGGTAGTATGTAATATTCGGGTTCGATTGTCGTCTAGATCGGAAAGACGAGTTCTGTGAGTTACAAGCGACAATATCGTTTTAAGAAAATATATATTTTAGTAATCCGATCTACTAACCCAGAATTAGTCACATATGTATATACATGTATATATATGTATTGTAGGATTAATTCTATCTTCAACCAAATCAAATCACAAGATCGGTTAACGATATCTAACTTAATTTACCATAAACTTAACCCAAAATTCTATCCTAATTCTATCTAATTCGGGTTCAACCAACATATTCGAAAGCCCAAATTTGTTACAAAGAGAATCTATCATAAAATTAGCAAATATATATATACCCAAATTCATCCTAAATCAAGATCAGATATGCCCTTAAATTCTTATCCTAATCCGAACTTGTAACCAACTCCAATCACGTTTTAATTGGGATTCCGATTCGTTTTTTTCGAGTATATTATCAAATCAAACACCCCGTCCCTTCTTTCCTTCCGCGTGCGATCGTCGGAGTATTCCCCAGCGTTTCAAACAAGTCAATCCGCTTAGTCGTGAAGGCAGGGACGCGACCATCGTCTTCAATCGGCGGGGTCGACATCGACTTCGATTAGCGAGGCCAACAGCCGTCGGATTTCGCCGCCGGTGCCGATCGAACGACCATCGGTGAGTTCTCATCTATTTTCCTCCTCTGTTTTTTCTTGCTGCTATTGGGTCGGGGGTACGAGCTTTGAGCAGGGGAGGGGTCGGAGGGTGTGTCAACCGGAAAAGAAGACGGGGCCCGGGAGAAGGTTGCCGCCGGAGGAGGGCGACTCGAAGCCGCCTGGGGAACGCTGACGGAGAGCGTCGGTGGAGCGCGAACAGGGGCGGCCGGGACGTCTCATCTCCGCGCTCTTTCGATGCCGTCGGGCAGGGACTGCGAGCGCAGCCAACAGGGAAGTGAACCGAACCAGAGGGAGGAGGCGTGAACGAAGCCTCGGCCGAAGGTTGAAGAAGAAAGGGCGGGCCCCACATGAATCGGTCAAGGCGCTGGCTTGGTCAACCAAGGGAATTGGAAAAAATGGACTGGGGAGTTGGGCCGCGTCCGCCAATTTGGGTTGGGCCATTGTTTTTTTTATTTAACTAGTTGGAGGGTTGTTCTTCTTGGGCTGGTATAAATGAATTTGAGAAATGGTTATTGGGCTAGCTTGTTCCTTATTATTAATATTTGTTAGTGGGTTTGGGTGAATTAGATTGTTAGTTTGGGATAAAATCTATAAGGGGTTAATTAGCACATTCTAATATTTATTAATTAGAATGTTCTTAATAAAATTTAGGTATATCGGCTTGAATTTAAGTTAATTTTTCCCTTAATAATTCTTTAGGGAATCGTTCCGTTTGAGATCGTAGTTTCGTCTTTCCGAGGATTCTTCGTTCGAGGTAAGTCGTTTTTCGACTTGCTCAGTTCTTTTCTCCCTTGTTAGACTGCGTATCGATATTGTAGGACGGGTTTTGGGAACTAGTCCCGAATACCTTTTAAAATTGTTTTGAACTCCTTGTGTGTTGTGTGCGTTAATGATTTTAAATGTGATTTATCGGAAAACACTTTGGAACGTTTTCTCTGTGTTGGTACCGTTTCCGACACGGCGCATTGTAGCTGGTGTTGAGGAAGAGTTGGCTACTTTGACCCATGTGACTGGGAAAATCGTACCCCTTCAAACGAAAATCATTATCTGTGTGTTTTTGGCAAGCGCTCTAGTGGAGGCTTAGCCCGGAGTTAGAAGGGAGACTGGGAAGTGGAGTGGGAGGGCCTGCCTCTGCACTCGGCGCGGTGATGAGCGCCTTGGAAGACGGATTGTGGACAAAGGAAGAATTGCATTGTTGTGTGACTGTGTTCGTAAATGCGTATGTGACTTGTGTGACTGATATAACTAATTTAGGTATTGGCCTTTAGAGTTATGATTGCGATTGTGGATTTGTATGTTGACTTTAGATAACTGATTTCAAAACGTTCTACAGTTCCGTATTCTTTCTAGCTTGGTAGATTAGACGCTGACCCTTCGGGTAACATTTTTCAGTTCCAGGTATGAATCAGGGAGCCGTGTAGGAACCGAGGCAAGATGGCGGGCCGGAGCGGTAAAGAGTGCGTGTCATAGTGGGATCGATTTTTACTAGTTATTCATAATAGTTAGGATGTTGATTTTAATATTTGTTAGACAGAGTTGGTATTGTGTTTCGTTTATTATTATTTTTGTTTGGATAGTTCAATTTCAGTAAGCATTGTGACGTATTTGAATATTTATGATTTTCGGGGATTCATGCATGATTACGTTTTGTTTTTAAGTTTTATTAAATAAAGGTTGGATGTTTTATTACGTTTTTCTCGTCGTGCCCGAGTTGTAAGGTCCTACAGTGTAGTTGTCAACCTAAATAATAGTACCTGGTAAAGTCTATTTCCTAGTAGCGCCTCGACGGAAGTCGGGGTGTTACAACGTTAAGCGAAATCAACGAGCTCGATAGTCAAATCTGAGTATGATCAAGAAACTCAGACTTGAAAAGGGAGAAGATGTAGACAAAGATGAGATGGGGTAAATACTATCAATAAATAAAATAGATTTAGGATAACTTATAGAAAGAAGTTGGAGAGGGCGGAAAATACTATCGGGTTTTTGGGGAACCTTGGTATTAATTACACTTGTTGTATTTGTTGGTTGAAAGTGAATTTTGGATAAAATGTTATTTTTTATGTCTTACAAAAAGTAAAAAGTAGAGAGAAATACAGGAATTTTAAGAGTGTTAAAATTAATTATTTATTTTGGTGAAAAGTAGTTTTAATTTTGAGATAAAAAAAGAAAGAAAAAGAACAAGGCCAAAAATGGTTTCTACAAAAGGGTGTTGAAATGTTAGATTTTTGCATATAAGGAATGTCGATCTTTTTATAAAAATGATATGAATGGTGGTTAAATGTAGGTAGTTAAATGCAATTTTTTCTAATTAATAATAATGAATTAAAAATATAAAATATACTTACTTCTCAAATACAATACCTATCTAAATTCTTCAATTAAAAATATTCCACCGAAGATAATATCAATGCAGTTTCTTAAAATAGAAACATCAAAAAATTTGTGTAAGTAACCTATTATAAAAGAAAACTCCCGAGTTAAACTTGTATATAAACCCGACTACTACATTGATAATATTATATTATGACTTTCAATAGTTTAATTTTAGATAAGGTAAGCTGTCAAACTGGTCGGTCAGGTTGGGTTCGGGTCCGGTTATTTCGGGTTCGGATTGAGTCGGGTTCGGATAGTAACGGGTCTTCGGTCAAATCGGGTCGGGTCAAGTCGGGTTTTCAGGCGGGTCGGGTCGACTCAACATATATGTCAAGAAAATCGAATTTTTTACAACTATTAAAATATTATTTTATTTAAAAAATGATATTTAACAATAATCTATTATTTTTATATATTTTAATAATAAAATATATTATAAATTTCAAAATATATTATTTATATTCTAAAAAATAAAAAATCGGGTCAATCCAACGGGTTTCGGGTTTGAACCCAACGGGTTTCGGGTCTATCGGGTTCGGTTTATTTTGAGTTTCGGGTTCAAATTTTCGGGTCTTGACCCTAAAATATTTGGACGGTTCGGATCGGTTTTTCGGATCGGGTCAGCTTTTAACAGCTCTAGTAACCATGCAAGATTGTGTACAACATTTTATAGGTGAATTATGAAGCGTGTGCTTGGGTGCATAAACTTTGTTTTAACATATTTTATGAAAGCAAACTTAGTGAATTTACCCAAAAACGGATCAAAGAATGGAAACTAGTTAGGGCACCAGACTCCTCTGACCCACAACCTAACAAGGGTCATTTAAGAACTGAAAGGAAGAATATTAAGTGGGTAAAACCCAAGAACGACTATATTAAGCTTAACTTTGATGGTGCTGTGTGTGCAGATGGCGTGGCTACTTTTGAGTTCATACTTAGGGACTCCAATGGCTCTCCCATCTCGTTCGACGGAGGACTTATCGGTCGACAATCTATTTTAATCTCCGAGACCATCGCCTTACGCCAAAGACTTCTCGAGGCCATTCGTCACGGCATTCCCCGGATCCAGATTGAAGGCGATAACTTGCAACTAGTCAAGGCCGTTCTTGGCGACTGGCGCTGCCCGTGGGTGATTGAAGTGTTACGTGCGGACATCCACTGTTTGTTGGCTCAGTTTCAGGATTGGAGTATTACTCATGTCTACCGTGAGTGCAATTCTGTAGCTGACTTCATCGCTGGCTCCTTCCGACGTGTATCTTCCGTTCCACTTGCAGATGACTTGGGTTTTTGTACCCTCATCCGTCAGGATGCCCTAGGGCGGTCACTAGTTTGTTAGTGACCTCCCTAATTCCTTTCCTAATAAAAAAAAACATATTTTATGAAATATAATGTCAATTTTTATAAGTGATTTTTAACTATCTAAATTATAATGCATCATATAACAAACCAACAAATCATATCATCATAACTATAACCTAAAACGGAGGTTAAAAAAACTATTAAACGACACATGTCACTTTTAGATTTGACCACACCACCCTTTTTTTAAATTAATCTTTTATTTTTAGATATGATAAATTCTTATTCATGTTTTTAAAAAATAAGATAAAAAATCTCATTATTAAACAATCTTTTATTTTTGGATATGATAGATAGGAAAATTATTAGGATATTTTTTTTTTGCTATCATACAAATTCTAGCAATCTCCTTGCCAAATTGGTTATTATTATAATCCAATCATTTGTTACCTTATATGAAAAGATCTTGATTAATTATATGATAATTGCCTAATTTTTTTACATAGATCATAACAAAAATTTATATTTAAGAATTTACATAATTATTTTTCTCGAATAATAAATATATTTAAAAATATTTTATTTAAGAAAAACCCGTACAAGGTACGAGAATACATACTAGTGTTTGTTCTAATTTAGATACTGCTTTCGATTGGGTCGGCCCACTTGTTGGTTGTTCTAACTCGTTATTTTATCTGCATTATATTATTTATATTAATTATTTCTTTTTAAAAAATATATAAACTAATATTGTATATATAATAATTAATAAATATTACTTGATTTTAATATGAAATATTTACTTAACAAATCTATAACTATATATCTAGAACTATACCTTTTCGAGTCACCAGAACGATTATGACCCCACCTCATATTTACAAAATTAATTTTTATTCATAATATTTTAACTTTTTCCTATTAGATTCTTCTTTAACTATTTAAATCTACTTCCTTATACAAATATTTAAAATTAAAGATAACAAATTTTAAATATTTTAAAATAAGTATAAATATCTTTTATCTTTTAGCATGATATCTTTTCATGAATATATTTATAAATATATATATTTTTTCTTTTATAATAAAAATTAATGATAAATACATAATGTTTAAATTATAATAAAAATATGTAATATAATATTTAATAGATATATTAAAATATTAATAATCTCTAAATTAAGGTACATTGAAAGTAATAAAAAAATATAATATTTAATCTTATCTAATCTTTACCTTATCGAGCCACAAAATGAGTTTAACCCCACCTTAAATGAAAAAAAATTATTATTTTTAACTAGTTTCTATAAATAAATTATTTTTATCTTTATCTTTCATATTTTTATTATATCTTATTTATTAATTTAATTATTATTTTATGTAAATCTTATCTCTTCCATATTCTAATATATATAAAAAATTATTCATATGTTATCTTTTTTTTAAAAAAATTAAATATCTATGAAATATCATCAAGGAAAAGGAGAAATGTACATTATTTTATATTAATAATATTTTTATTCTCAATATTAAAATTAATAATTTACATTTAATTTGTTTTATTTGATTCAAAAAATATATAAAAAATTTGTACATTGTACAAGCAATAAATTATTTACTTTAATTTTTATATTATATTTTTATTTAATATTTATAAAATATCGAACCATAGTCGTGCATGACACGATAAGTATAACTAGTTAAATTATAAAAACTATGTTAATATCCTACATTTTACTTCTATTCATCATACAATGTACTGCGTTAATATATGATGAAAAAAATATGATTGACATCCTCCTCCTATCATGTGGTCAAGTTGTGATGAATTGCCACCCCTTTTCTGGTCATGCAATATTATGCAAGATTGCACGCAACGCAAGTTGTATTCTTGATCGTGATAATTGATGAGCAATATGACAATTTCAGTTAGCTAATGTAAAAATTCCGGGGACCGAAGAAGCGGGTGACGTGTCGGAGATTTTTACCACTTAACATATAAAGTCGGGATCCACCCATTTTACCCAAAAGCTTAAGCCAATGGGTTGGGTTTCCTCCTTCTATATATGCTAGTGGTTTATCCTCCATATTCCCGATGTGGGAAGTGAAAGTTTTCTCCAACAGCTAACACCTCGTCATCTCCACGTATATATATCCTCTTTTTTTGGCGAAGAAAAACATCTCTCTCTCGTCAAAACTCGACCCTTGATTTGGGATCCATCCGTACTAGTATATGATAAAACTCACAATATAGTACTCGTACTCAAGATATGATGATTGTAAGGCGACAGAAAGAGTGTGAAATTAGATCGGTTTAGTAAAGGTCACTTTCGGTTGCAAGCTGGGCGCTGGAGACAGTTGCTCATCAACTAGTACAAAGCGGGCGGTATCGAACCATGCTTAATTATTGCATATTAATTATTTATATATATCTAACTGAACTAAAAGAGGTGACCTTTGTAGCTAATTCGTTGGTACCATTTTTTTATCATCATAAAATCATGGCCGATAATGGACCAACAGATCCACTAGAACACACCTAATATATATGGACGTGATCGATCTTCCGTTTTTTTACCTTTTATTTTATTAATATTATCTTGACTCTGGTTCCTCTCTCTTGTATAATTGCTTTGTCCCTTCTGTCATTAATATCTATAGATTTTTTTAGCATGCGTTCATCAAAAAAAAATCACAAACACTAATTTGTAAACATTCTTAGATGTTTGTATAGCACAATGATTTTTTCTAGCTTATACCCAGTTAAAAATCTTAAAATAGAAAAAAAATATTAAATTATATTTATTTAAGATTATTTCATTTTTTCTATAATTTTTCTAGGATTTAAATTTTAATAACAACATTTTTAATTTCAGGACATAGGGTAAAAAACCGTTTATTATTTTAATAGAAACAAATTATAGGATAGAGATTAGAAAGAAAGAAGAAATATTGTTTACTAGCAAGTTCAAAATTTAGGGTAGAGATTAAAAACAATGCCCTTTTTTCAAGGGTTTAACAATCCGATGTCTATCTTAAACAAAGTCTATACAAGTCCAAATGCAAGACATGTGCGTGGAAAATGGCAAGGGAAGAAGTTGGTTTGAGGCTGGTTCAGCTTGGACACACTTAAAGACACCAAAATTGAAAGGTTGTTTCAAAGGGGTTTCGAGGCTTTTCGGTTTAAAAATTAAATGGACAACCCTTGGGCTATCTTCTTCAACCTTGGCTAAATTCAGAGATGGTCGTTCACAACTCAGCCAACACAGCAACAACACACAAAACAAAGACAACAACCACAATCTAGAGTAATTTGTAAGCAATTTCGAAAATGGTAACAAGGGTGGCTCCTATGAGAACTTGCAACCCTAGATGCCAGATCAATGGTAACAAAGAGGAGTACCTTGCGTGGCTCTAATACCATGTGATGAAGGATCTTGTTGTTGATTTTGATGCAAGGCAATCCCGACGCTTGATCCAAAGACAAACTTCAAGGGAAGGTGGAACTCGATGGATGAACTTATCGCGGGATCACAAGGGCAGATTTCCCTCGCCCGGAATTGGAATTTGGTGATTCTAAAGCCCAGAGTTAGATATACGACTATAGTTGAACTCCTCAAAATTTCAGACCAATATCATATGTGGATCGAAAGATATGATAGTTTTACTGAGGTGTCGCAGAATCCAAGTGATGGAATTTCGACTTGTGTTTCGCATTGGATATGATCAAGAGATTCAAGGATATTCCTCACCTCAAATCTAATGAATTAAGAGTGAAAATCTGTAATAACTGCGGTTTTTGAGGATATTTTTGAATTTTCTCGGATATCGTTTTAACGCCTAATCCAATATTTTTATTGGAGATTAAATCCTAGAAAATTGTTGGTGATATCCTAAAATCACAAAGAAATGATTTTATGGATCGGTGTGAATTTTAGGATTTTTCGGTGGAAAAAGAATATTTATTGGATAAGCCGTCTTTTTAATTATGTACCGGAAAGATTTAAAATACGAAACAGAAGCCTTAAAAATTGAAGGTAGCAAGATAAAATCATGAAAAATTGATTTTATTGGTCTACATAATTTACGAGACGTTTTTCATGTAGTGAGTTTTTCCACCCGAGGTACATAATTTTACCGCTTTAACGCGAGTCCCGTTCCGAGACGGATTTCGTTTTAAAACTTATCCTTTCATTCCTTAGTTATGAAGGAGCCAGAGAGATAGAGTGGTGGCATATCTTCTTTGCCGTATCAAAGTCTACTTGTTTGTCTCCAAAATTGATTTTGAAAAGAAAGGAAAGTGAGAAGAGGATAAGGACGGAACGAACGGATCGGGAGAAAGAATTGTCACCGCCGGCCACCACCTTCATCTTCTTCCTCTAGCTCCTCCTCCATCTCTCACCTTCTTCTTCTTGCCTTTATACTGGCTGCAACAGAACCATGAGAGAAATCAGGAGGAACGAACGGATCGGGAGAAAGAATTCAAGTCATCACCGCCGGTCACTTTTCGACCACGCCGCGCGACGTCGCCGGCGATCGGTAGCCTGTCCGACCACCACCCATAGAAAGAGCTGCTGTCGGACAACGCTCAGCCACCCTCGGGCTCGAGGATCGAGCCATGATCGAGCCAAACGAGCCATGGGCTCGAGTGAAGGTATATACGATCGAAATTAATTAGCGGATTGATTACGGAGCCACCGTAAGGGTCTTTCGACTCCGCTTTGCTAATTAAATTTATGGTTTTTATAATCTTGACGTTGATACGGTTCCACAGGTTCGAACCGCTCGTGAAACGGACGTCCGGATCTTCCGTTATAGCGAAGACAAGTTTTGGATACCGATTGTCAGGTAAAGGACTTCGGATAATTACATGGGATTCGTCGTTAATCCGTTTGAGCTGAAATTTGGTAATCTTTTAGAATTGTTGCTGATGAACAATTTTTATTTATAAAATTGTTTCAAAAGTGAAGCGGATAATTAGTTATAATTCCGCCAAGATGGCTCCTTGAAGCATGATAACTAAGGATTTATTATATATCGATATTCGGAAATTAAATCGTTTATCGATTAAAAAGTTGTAGGTGTTGAGAATAAAACTAAGAGATGTTTTTGTGAGCTCGTTGCTGAGAAATCCTTTGGTTATATTTGTCAGAAGGATGATACAGATTACTGTTGGAATTGCTAAGGACGTCGAGCACGCCTTATAAGGCAAGTGGACGATTCTCTCTTGCGTTATTGTTATTAAATGAGGAATTGAATCTCATTTAATATTTGCGTTGGGAACAACTTGTATGATTAATAAAATATGATAGGTTGTTGTTTTGTTAGAAATAATGACCATATTGTTGTTCATTCAGTTTCGCACTAGAACTGGATTTAGGTCCGTTATGGGTGACCTTGTATGCTGTCTCACGCTGAGACTTTGTTGTGATTAAGATAGTTCAGGGAGTGGTTTTATACCCTCTCTTTATAACAATATTACATTAGGAGGGGCCTAATCCTAATGGTGAGTCATGACTCTCTTCCCCTACTCTTCGTGTGAGAGGGTGATAGGCACTCTAGCTAGTGCAGGTTCAGCACGGTGTAGTGTAGACGACCTGGTAATAGGCCTCTGGGATCTCTACCTCACCATATGCAAAATGAAAGATCAAGGATAACTTAAGTCTTAAGATCTTGGTGTTGAGATGATTATGGATGAAACAGGCCCTCTAATCTCTACAACATCGGGACTCGTGCTATTCGGGTTGTTCAAGGATGAAATAAGCCCTCTGACCTCGGTAGCATTGTGTTCCTTCGGCAGTAGTTCGGGCCGATTAAAAGCCACCAACTTGTTGTGAAAAGTTTTGAAAGTAATATAAGATAAGTGCGTTAGGCACATTAATATACCTGAATGGTTCGTCCAATCGGAAAGCCATTCTTACACCCGGTTATGAATGATTCTTAATCAAACTTTGATTAAGTCAATCTGATTAGTCGACGGAGGCTTTTTAAAATGTGATGTGATTAATATGAGTTCCCAACAATTGTTTATACTTCTTAAAAGAAACCACAAGCGGTGGTGTTCTCTCTCATGGATTATGCAAGTCTCCCTCTTTTCTCTATAAGACTGCTAACTGTTGGATCATAATCCGAGTCTATTCGGATTTTGAATGCCAATATGTTTAGTTACAACCATAAGAACCAAGTTAGT
This sequence comes from Fallopia convolvulus, assembly GCA_964016875.1. Lineage (NCBI taxonomy): Eukaryota > Viridiplantae > Streptophyta > Magnoliopsida > Caryophyllales > Polygonaceae > Fallopia > Fallopia convolvulus. Next base: position 46,096,110 of record OZ024720.1, on the reverse strand, counting down.
TTCTCCGCTTGCTAGTCTATCATTAGACTAACCCGTCCATCTTCTTCTCTTTTATATGGTCGGCTGGTGTCCACCGTTGTATACGATACATCAGGTCCTTCTTGGAAGTTGATTCAAGAGGCGGATTCAGATGTTTGAAGCTCCAGAAGTTGAAGAAAGGTTTTCAATGGTTATACTTGAGTGAAGATCATGGTTGAACTACTTCAAAGTGAAGCTGAGTTTCAGAAATAAGAGCTTATGGAAGACTGGATGAAGATTTTGTTTAAATAGAAGGTTGTACTATTTATTTAATCTTTTTGGATTAAGGTTTGTATAAGACCAATTGTATTTATTCCGCTGTAATGTTTGTTTTAGTTTGTTCAGTCAGTTTAAAGCCTTGGGTAGCTTCGGTTTAGTCTTAATCGAGGTTACTGGCGGTAATACCTCCAGGGTAGGAAGGGGGTGTTACAGAAGTGGTATCAGAGCTAAAAGTTCCTAAGTCTTGCTTAAGACTTTCATCCTTCAATATAGAATTGTGGAGAATTCTATATTGGTATTGTCTTGGAACCATTTACGGAAATTGGTTAAGATTGAAGGTCAGACTCGTGAAGAAATAGAAAGAGGAAAGGGAATTGGAGAACATGAGGTAATAAGTTTGTAATAATTTCTTTGAAGGTCTTGTGATGGACATTTGATTCCCTGGAGATGGGAAAGGATTCCGAGAAGGATCCAAAGTAAGATTAGGTGAAGATTCCTAAAGTTGATCCGGTTCTAGACCAAGTTCTCAATGAATTCCTATTCTCTCTTGAGAGTCTGAATTGGGTGTACCCTCGTTGTTTCTTCCATATTAGGAAACTTCTTGTGAGATTTTGAAGTTAAGTATTGTACTTCATAAAGACTTTCTAGTTTGAAGGTTTCCTATTTTAAGATTGTATGATGGGAGATTTCAAGTAAAGAATTTTTGTTAGAAAGTTCATGATTCAAAGTTATGTGAAAGAAATTGTTAATTTCTTTTCTTGATATGTGAAAGTTCAAGTGTTGTCTTGAAGTCATAAGATTAAGAGTTTTCATGAGAATATTTTTATAGGAATTTCTGAATTTTGTTGAAATTCGAGTACCAATAGAAGTTTGGAGTTGGAACCTCTACTCCTCAATGTTGAGATTTGGAGAATCTTATGAGCCTTGAGTGATTCTAAGAGATCAGTATGGATCATGAAGGGATGTAAGAGAATCCTGAAAAGAAAAGGATTGTCTTTGGAAACTTTCTTCAACAACTATGTTTGTGAATCTATAGTATAGAATCATGGATATTCTGTACTTTTCTTTGCTCATATGGAAGTTAAAGAGCTTTGAAGTGCTCAAGTGTTGGATCAATTGAATTGTTAAACTATGGGAAGATGCAGTTCAATTTTGAATCTGAGAGTATTCGAACTCAGATGTTCATATATGTTGTTATCCTTTGAGTCAAGAGGATTGAGATTCCTAAATGGAATGCGGATTTCTTATGATTATAGTAAGAAAGAAAGGAAGAATGTTGGTTCAGTTCAAGTTGTGAACAAGTGGTTAATCATCAAGGTTGTTGTGAATAAGGTTGATTGGTCAAAATGGATTGAACAGGTAAATGTTCATCAGTAATGTGTTTATGTTCAATTAACTACTTAGCACAAGTGTTAATTGATGACACTGAGTTGCTGATATCCAGATGACTAACCTATGTGACAACGTTATTGGAATTTCGTTGTATGATACCTAGCTTGGGATAATGAGAAGAGATTTAAGGTCTATAATGGACTAGTAATAGAATCAGCATTGAGATGTTCTAAATTGCGAATGATATTGGCTTATGTTTCTTCAAGGATGGAAATGAAAAAGTTCAGTTTTGAGAAGATCAATCAAGGAATGATCTTAGCATATTTGCCTTTGATATTTTAAACGGTTGGGAGAAAAATATCAATCATTCAATATTGTGGTCAATAAGGCTTAGCCCTTATCGCTGAAGAATAATTTCAGTTGTGTTTGGATTTTGAAGTCTGTCAAATCCAAAGCCTAAGGTGGTACTGGTGAGACTGTTAAGCTGTCGGCAAGCTTCCTAACCATAAGCTCTTCCTTTGCAATGTGGTTTAAGTTAAATTAATGAAAAGGTATATGTCTTCTCCTTATGGTTAAGTAAGAAGACAAAAGGATTGAAAGGCCTTAAACTCATCAGAAGAGTTTGATAGTTTACTTTTGGATATCAGAATTTATATGAAGATTCACTTGCAGAAGGCTCGTTGTCTTGTGAATGGATGAACTCAAGTATTGAATTTTGTCAATGGATCATATTTGCATAACTTTAAAGTAGTATGTCAAGGAGGCATACAAGTTGAGAATGATCGAAGAAGAATCTTCGCTATGAGTATGAAGATGTCGAAATCACATTTTTCCTAAGGTTTGCAAGTAAGTGGATTGGAGTGATCAACCCTTTTATTGAACTTGTGAAGTTAATATGGGTTAAGATTGAGTTAAATCAGGCAGAGATTACTCAATACTATGGATTATAGAAAAGTCTAGCATGTATGTCTAATTAAGAAAAGTCAAGGTATGTCATCAAGTTCTACCTTGAGAAGGGAATGAAGTGTCACATTCGAGGGAAAATGTGGGGCTCAGAAGTGAAATGGAGTATCTTAGCTTCTTTGAGACTCGGTTTTGATTCAAAACATTTGTCAAGTTGGTAAAGTCAGCTAATGTGCAAGTGTCAGCACAGAACTAGGGCAAAGCGTTAGTAGCATCATTAAGATAAGGTCAGTAATTTTAATTGATGCATTGGCTTGACGTGCCAAATTCTTCAAGAGAGTAACTAATCTTTGTTTCAGCGACATTCAAAGTTAAAGCCTGTATGCTTGTAGACTATGTCGAGTTCCTGTCAAGCTGTTATGATTTAAGGAATAGTTGAAATTGTTTTGTGATTTTCTCTTTTGAGAAAAATCTTAGGACTTTGTAGAATTCAAGTATGAATTTCTAAAAGTAATGGTAGTTTGTTATATAGGATTCATGAATAAATTTTTCTACGGTTTTCATGGTGGTGAGTAAGAATGTGATTTGTCTTCCATCTTGATCACATGGTAAGACAAGATTACATGTCTTATTCCTATGAGAATGCAGTAAAGGATTATGTTTAATTTTGTTTCCCATCCTGATCAGATGGTGGAATAAGATCACATAATTCCTTGGGTTTTAAAGAATAGTTTCTAGTATGAGTTGGTAATCATATAGGTTTCTCTCAAGTGAAGTTATTGAGATTCAAAGACGAGAGTTTTCTTGTATAGCAATGGCTATATCAGCTACTTGGTAAAAATCCTTTGAGTTAGTATTTGATATCCTATACTATTTAAGGAGTATGGTCAAACTTCCCAATATAGTTCGATTATAAGTAAAGAAATTGGTAAGATTCTTTACACATCTTTGAAGGTCTCCGAAGGATCTGGAGTAACTCTGTACTTCTCTAAAAGTTTGGGATTGTTTTCAGTCAACGATTATTGTAATTCTCTAAGCAGTTTGCTAGTAGTTCATATTGGTTGACGTCATGACCTAAGAAAGTCATTGCCTTTTTAGCGGAATTATCTTTGAAAGTAAGTTGATATGGACTCGTGGGATGGAACCCTTTTTAAGGAATGACATTGTAGTAATCCTTTCTTTGGAATAAAGGATGTACTAGTAATTTCTCCATTAGTTGTTATTTGTTTTCATGTTATCTTGAAAACATAAATCTCTTTGAAATAAGATAGTCAAGTGAGAACTTTAAGCAGAACTCCAATGGGTCTGGAGTTTGGATATGTAAATTAGTATTGATATTCAATCTCAGCCTGATAAGTTGTTGGATGTAGAGAGTGGACATGTGAGGATATGTTTTTAATCCTAAGAGTTAGGTTGCTCAACAAGTCAGAATGTTAAATAAAGTCTAAACAGTTCTTTGATGAAAAAGACTGAAAATTGTCAATGGAGACAATTTTGTTAGAAATTATTGGACTAAAGGTATTATTGTCTAATATGTTGGTATAGTAATGCGTAAGAGTGCAGTTTGAAGTAGTTGAGAGAGATAAATACTTTTGAATGTCAGTATGCTCAAGCTAAGTTTTGGTTGAGAAAAGGATGTAAAGGATTGACAAGATAGGTTATTATCTTGTCATGTGTTGGATAAATCTCATATTCTTGGTTAAAATAATACTGAGATTTTATCTCAATAAGGAAATTGAGTAAGGATTTTAAGTAATTCTCGTAAAGAAACTGATTTGAGAAGGACTAAAGATTTAGTTTGGATGACAACAAGGTTGTATGAATACCCTAGGATTTTATTCAAAATCTGTTAACCAGATCAAGGAAAAGCAGTATGGGAAAGTATTATTGTTTAAGATCAATGGAGAAGATCAAGAAGGTAAGACACCGGGATTTGTTATTCAAGATTATGGATTGCTTGATTTTGAAACTGTTCATGTGTATTTGTGGTTGATGAGCTTTGAAAGCTTATTTCAAAGGAGGAATAGTTATTTGCTTAATTAGTTCATCCTAGAACAAGTAAATGTATAAGGTTTTTAAGATAAACTTTTGATGGAATGACATGAAGCGAAATGTCACCGAGCTTGTTTTGATATGTTTAGTTTGTCTGGAAGTCTTGATTAAGTATAGAAGACCAGATGAAATGTTATAGTCTCTTCCTTTTCCAGAATGGAAGTGGGAAGATATTACAATGGATTCTTGTCATTAGTCGTTTAAGACTTAATGAAAGAAGGATGTAAGAAGGATTCAATATGGAGGTTGTTAATAAACTCATTTAGAGTGTTCTTTTAATGCATTTAAGCTGACTTAAAGAGTATAGAAGTTAGCCGAGGTGTTCATTTATGAAGTTTTGGTCTTCATAAAACTCCAAAGACTTTTGTCTCTGATTGAGATAGGTGGTTCATGTCAAAGTTTTGAAAGGAGTGACATCAAGCCTGGTGGAGTGAATTGAATTATAGTGTTGGCTTCCCTCATGAAACTGATGAGTAATGCAAAGAAACAAATTCAAACTCCTAAGGACATGTATTCTGGATTCCACATGAGTTGGAATGGTAGTTTGAGTTTGAGTGAATTCACATTCAAGAATTTTGATTACACGATAAACAAAATGACTCTTTTTGAGGTTTGTAAGGCCGGGAGTGTTGATTGTCAATTTGTTGGAATGACAATGGTGACAAGGTTTTTCATGGGCCAGACTTGGCCAAGAGAACAACAACTGATATCGCACTAACATGTTCAAGGGTGTTAACTGCTCAAAAGCGACAACAGTCGTGTGTTGTTTTAAAGCGAGAGCATGTTAAGTTCATTGTAAAGAACGATGTTTTTATTCTAGTATCCGCCTTGAAAGGCGTATTCCGCTGAGGAAAGCAAGACAACGTAAATGCTCGCTATGTTGGATCTTTTGAGATACTGGAAAGAACTGGTAAGCTTGTTTATCGATTGGCATTGCCACCTTCAGTGCATTCTATCCGGAATGTTTTCCTTGATAGTATGCGTTCAATATATCTCTGATTAGGCTACTTTGGCCTATAAATGGAGGTAAAGAAAAGACTTGAGAAATTAGACAGGAAATGCTGAGTCATTTTCCAAAGTCAGTGAACGTTGTAAAGAAGGAGTTTGGTAACTAAGCAATGGTTGATTGTGCTTGGTGCAGAAGTAACAATATGCATTTTTAAGGGGGTACTACAAACTTCTATATAGGTTTGTAGTGGTTGTGCATATGTGTTTGTGCTATCCTTCTTTGTGATCTGAGTTCTCCTTGGTTTCGAGGACGAAACCATTTTTTAAGGGGGTACTAATGTAATAACTGCGGTTTTTGAGGATATTTTTGAATTTTCTCGGATATCGTTTTAACGCCTAATCCAATATTTTTATTGGAGATTAAATCCTAGAAAATTGTTGGTGATATCCTAAAATCACACAGAAATGATTTTATGGATCGGTGTGAATTTTAGGATTTTTCGGTGGAAAAAGAATATTTATTGGATAAGCCGTCTTTTTAATTATGTACCGGAAAGATTTAAAATACGAAACGGAAGCCTTAAAAATTGAAGGTAGCAAGATAAAATCATGGAAAATTGATTTTATTGGTCTACATAATTTACGAGACGTTTTTCATGTAGTGAGTTTTTCCACCCGAGGTACATAATTTTACCGCTTTAACGCGAGTCCCGTTCCGAGACGGATTTCGTTTTAAAACTTATCCTTTCATTCCTTAGTTATGAAGGAGCCAGAGAGATAGAGTGGTGGCATATCTTCTTTGCCGTATCAAAGTCTACTTGTTTGTCTCCAAAATTGATTTTGAAAAGAAAGGAAAGTGAGAAGAGGATAAGGACGGAACGGACGGATCGGGAGAAAGAATTGTCACCGCCGGCCACCACCTTCATCTTCTTCCTTTAGCTCCTCCTCCATCTCTCACCTTCTTATTCTTGCCTTTATACTGGCTGCAACAGAACCATGAGAGAAATCAGGCGGAACGAACGGATCGGGAGAAAGAATTCAAGTCATCACCGCCGGTCACTTTTCGACCACGCCGCGCGACGTCGCCGGCGATCGGTAGCCTGTCCGACCACCACCCATAGCAAGAGCTGCTGTCGGACAACGCTCAGCCACCCTCGGGCTCGAGGATCGAGCCATGATCGAGCCAAACGAGCCATGGGCTCGAGTGAAGGTATATACGATCGAAATTAATTAGCGGATTGATTACGGAGCCACCGTAAGGGTCTTTCGACTCCGCTTTGCTAATTAAATTTATGATTTTTATAATCTTGACGTTGATACGGTTCCACAGGTTCGAACCGCTCATGAAACGGACGTCCGGATCTTCCGTTATAGCGAAGACAAGTTTTGGATACCGATTGTCAGGTAAAGGACTTCGGATAATTACATGGGATTCGTCGTTAATCCGTTTGAGCTGAAATTTGGTAATCTTTTAGAATTGTTGCTGATGAACAATTTTTATTTATAAAATTGTTTCAAAAGTGAAGCGGATAATTAGTTATAATTCCTCCAAGATGGCTCCTTGAAGCATGATAACTAAGGATTTATTATATATCGATATTCGGAAATTAAATCGTTTATCGATTAGAAAGTTGTAGGTGTTGAGAATAAAACTAAGAGATGTTTTTGTGAGCTCGTTGCTGAGAAATCCTTTGGTTATATTTGTCAGAAGGATGATACAGATTACTGTTGGAATTGCTAAGGACGTCGAGCACGCCTTATAAGGCAAGTGGACGATTCTCTCTTGCGTTATTGTTATTAAATGAGGAATTGAATCTCATTTAATATTTGCGTTGGGAACAACTTGTATGATTAATAAAATATGATAGGTTGTTGTTTTGTTAGAAATAATGACCATATTGTTGTTCATTCAGTTTCGCACTAGAACTGGATTTAGGTCCGTTATGGGTGACCTTGTATGCTGTCTCACGCTGAGACTTTGTTGTGATTAAGATAGTTCAGGGAGTGGTTTTATACCCTCTCTTTATAACAATATTACATTAGGAGGGGCCTAATCCTAATGGTGAGTCATGACTCTCTTCCCCTACTCTTCGTGTGAGAGGGTGATAGGCACTCTAGCTAAGTGCAGGTTCAGCACGGTGTAGTGTAGACGACCTGGTAATAGGCCTCTGGGATCTCTACCTCACCATATGCAAAATGAAAGATCAAGGATAACTTAAGTCTTAAGATCTTGGTGTTGAGATGATTATGGATGAAACAGGCCCTCTAATCTCTACAACATCGGGACTCGTGCTATTCGGGTTGTTCAAGGATGAAATAAGCCCTCTGACCTCGGTAGCATTGTGTTCCTTCGGCAGTAGTTCGGGCCGATTAAAAGCCACCAACTTGTTGTGAAAAGTTTTGAAAGTAATATAAGATAAGTGCGTTAGGCACATTAATATACCTGAATGGTTCGTCCAGTCGGAAAGCCATTCTTACACCCGGTTATGAATGATTCTTAATCAAACTTTGATTAAGTCAATCTGATTAGTCGACGGAGGCTTTTTAAAATGTGATGTGATTAATATGAGTTCCCAACAATTGTTTATACTTCTTAAAAGAAACCACAAGCGGTGGTGTTCTCTCTCATGGATTATGCAAGTCTCCCTCTTTTCTCTATAAGACTGCTAACTGTTGGATCATAATCCGAGTCTATTCGGATTTTGAATGCCAATATGTTTAGTTACAACCATAAGAACCAAGTTAGTTTCTCCGCTTGCTAGTCTATCATTAGACTAACCCGTCCATCTTCTTCTCTTTTATATGGTCGGCTGGTGTCCACCATTGTATACGATACATCAGGTCCTTCTTGGAAGTTGATTCAAGAGGCGGATTCAGATGTTTGAAGCTCCAGAAGTTGAAGAAAGGTTTTCAATGGTTATACTTGAGTGAAGATCATGGTTGAACTACTTCAAAGTGAAGCTGAGTTTCAGAAATAAGAGCTTATGGAAGACTGGATGAAGATTTTGTTTAAATAGAAGGTTGTACTATTTATTTAATCTTTTTGGATTAAGGTTTGTATAAGACCAATTGTATTTATTCCGCTGTAATGTTTGTTTTAGTTTGTTCAGTCAGTTTAAAGCCTTGGGTAGCTTCGGTTTAGTCTTAATCGAGGTTACTGGCGGTAATACCTCCAGGGTAGGAAGGGGGTGTTACAGAAGTGGTATCAGAGCTAAAAGTTCCTAAGTCTTGCTTAAGACTTTCATCCTTCAATATAGAATTGTGGAGAATATCCAAGGTAAAATTACATAGCTTCGGTTTTGTGTAAGAGGCATGATGAGCGTCTAACATGGTTAAAACCTATCCACATGGGACGCCTCTCACAAGATGATACAAGCTTTGAAAAAGTCACAAAAATATCCAAGGTAAAATTACATAAAAGCCCAAACTTAAGCTAAACACCAAATAAGGCTCATGGTGTTGGAAGCATCAATGAGGGGCTCTTGGCGCTTGGAGGAGTCAGGACACCTTTCATGGGCGTTCTTGGTGTCGTTGGTCTTCATTTGATGAGTAGGAGGCCCTCCCAAAAGATAGCCCGATGGAACTTGAGAAGTGCCCGACGGAAATGGCTCAAAATCACCACCCGACGCTTGCTCACTTGGCACCGGCGCACCCTCGGTGTCGCTGTCGATTCCCGGCTAATTTTCTTGCTCATGATAGATCAGAATCACATCAAGTTGGATGTATGGTGCAAGGGGTTGCAGATGGTTGAAGTAGTTGCCAGTGTTGGGGTTGTGTTATCATCAGAGGTAGTGTTGATGTCGTCTTCGCATGAGGTGCGAAGAAGAGGGAGGGAATGTGTGGAAGATAGAAGGGGTGGCGATGTTGTGGTATAGGGAAAACTTGGTGTGCAGAACAATACGACAGGATGGTGGTGGCAATATCAGTTGGCAACCATTGAAGATGTATTGAACAAGATCGTGAAGGATGATGGAGGTGAGCTGGAAGTAGACCTAAACAAAGTCGGACAAACCCGCCCAAACCATACCGCCTGCTCGGAAAAATGGGCGGACTTGGACAAGATTTCTAACCCGAAAGGGTAAATAAGCCCGACCCCCCAAATTCATGGACGGGACACGAACAATTTTTTTGACCGAATATCCCGAAAAACCCTCCCGAATACCCGAATATATTAAAAATTTTAAATTAATATCTATATAAATATGCCCGAATAGCCGAACTCTGGTTTGTAATGCTAATCCACATAGCTAGTGTATTTCTTAATTAGGGATTTCTGTGCAGGTGGGCTTCTATGGCGTAAATCTTCAGAATGTACATCCCATTGCATGTGAATTTGTTATATTGTATATGTTACCAGTCTAATAGAAGGATCTCAGTTGTGTTAAGAACTGCCACTGAACTCAGTTGTAAATTATTTCACATGGCAGTCAAGCGCTGAACATTCTGAGATGTAATTACGAATTAGTGTTCAAATCAAATGATTGGTGCTCTTGTAGCCACTTAGTTTTGGAAGATTTCAATATATCTTTCCATACATTATGAAAAATCAGGTTCTATCACTTCTTATAAGTCAGGCCTGGGATAACGCTAATATAATAAGAACAAGTGGCAGAAGAGACAAATTAACTAGTATGGCAACCATGCCAACTAATTTCCTTATTTTTACATCATACAATTCAAGTGCATGAAAAAAAATATGGAAAAGAAATACAGTTTATGAATTCTATGTTCGGGTTCCGATGGGCTATCCGGGTCCGAATGTACAGGCGGACTTGGACATCCTTGCCGGCTCGAATCACCCGTTTGACCCGAACCCGTCCAAACAAATGGACATGATTTTTGTTCAAAGCCCAGCCCGAACTCGAATTTGTACAAGTCTAGTTGGAAGGGGTGAACAAGGTTAATTTTTTGGTGATAATTATAAGTTGGATATGACATGGTATTAAGAAAGGGGGAAAAAGAGATGTAAGATTTTAAAGGGCCATGTGGGATTTCCGGTAGTGACGTCAGCAATTCCATCGAAAAAGCTATTGGAAAACGGACTGGTATTATTTTGGGTTAATATCATAATATTTCGTTTTGCTATTAGTGATTTTTGAAGTTCGTATTATTATTGGTTCAAAGTAGATATTTCGTATTAATTAAAGTTATTTTTCCATAAAATCTATAACTATATATTAAAGTTGTCCCTTTTCGAGCCACCAGAACGATTCTGGCCCCACCCCATATTTAAAATACCTTATTTTCCATTCTTATTATTCTTTTTTTTTTATTTTTTTATTTCTATCTTATTCCAATAATCTTTATGTCCGTACACTCAAAAAATATTGTTCCAATAATATTGTTTCTCAAAATCGGATATCTATCTACTGTCTATCTTTTATATATATTTTTCTTATTTTTTTTAGTAAAAATCTATCAAAATCTTATAAGATAGAAAAATTATAACTCAAATTCTATGAATAATTTTAATATAAGGAAATCGTTTCGAAACCGTAATCCATCCCTACAATCCATCCATATTCCCTAAAATTCTATAGTTAAAAAGTAATAAATTATATGTTTTCATTTATCTTAATGTTTGAATCGTACATTGTAGGCTGAATAGTATTTTTCATTTTTTTAATAAAAATCTATCAAATCTATAACTATATATTAAAGCTATTTATTAATATTTTAACTTTTTCTTATTAAATTTTTCTTTAACTATTTAAATCTATCTTTAGCATCAAATATCTATTTAGTATAATAATATCTTTTGAAAACTTTCTTATACAAATATTTAAATTTAAAGATAATAAATTTAAAATATTTTTAAATAAATATAAATATCTTTTATCTTTTAGCATGATGTCTTTTCATGAATTTATTTCTAGATATGTTTTTTATTTTGTAATAAAAAAATTAATGATAAATACTTATAAAGTTATAATGTTTAAAAATAATAAAAATAAGTAATATCTATAACTATATATTAAAGATGTACCTTTTCGAGCCACCAGAACGGTTCTAGCCCACCTCATATTTAAAAAATTAATTTTTGTTTCTAATATTATGACTTCTTTCTATTAAATTCTTTTTAACTATTTAAATTTATCTCTAACATCAAACAAATATCTATTTAGTATAATAATATTCTTTGAAAGCTTCCTTATACAAGTATTTAATTAAAGAGAAAATATTATAAATACCCTAAAATAAATATAAATATTTTAGCATATATCTTTTGATGAATTTATTTATCGATATATAGTGATTTTCTTTCATAAAACAATCAATGATAAATATTTATAATTTTTAAAATTACTAAAAATAGACAATAAAGTATTTAATAGATATATTGAAATATTTGATAAACACTAAATTTGCGTATATTAAAAGTAACTAAATGTGAAGAATATAATATTTGATTAAAAAATTATATATATTCTACGAGCAATAAATTACTAATATTAAATTTTACATTATATTTTTATTTATTTATTAATATGTTATTCATAATGTATAAAATATCGAATCGTAGTCGTACATGGTATGACGGGTAAAACTAGTTATATAATTGTAGGTATACTTTTTTCTCCGCAACCGTAGTACCTTTTTGAATGTATAAGAACTATCTTTAAACTTTTAATTATTATTTTGTTCATTACTATTTTGATTTATTTATATCGTAAGAAGTTAACTTTAAATTAATTATAGTGATAATTTAATATTTTTCACTTACTTAAATGCCATCAGTACTTATTATTTATAAAAAAACTCAAGATTATCTAATTCGTTATTACAAATTATATAGTGATAAACACTACTACGGACTGGAGTAATATTTGGGTGATTGTATGTAGTAATATATCTTTATATTTTGAAAGTACATGTAATTCATCCAATCCCAATTGAAAATAGAAACATGGCATTGCGTGGAGCCGAGTAATATCCACGCAAGCAACTAGCAAGCACCCGCTAAATTACAGCTTTTAGATTCGGCGGAGGCTTCACATGTAACATGTTGTTACGTACGTTTTTTCCTAAATTTTGGCTTTTTAGGTTCATTTTCAAACCAGATACATACAGAAAAAATGGGGTAATATGATCAAATTTAAATGCATGATTTTGTTTTTCCTTTTTTATCTATCATTCATTATTACTGACGAGTTGTCGCGGCATCAAGTTGTTCGGATAACAACTCCAATTCACAAAAAAGGCTGGTACAAACTACAGTATAAATTTGACGGCTTAAAATAAAGTTATTTTTTTTTATAACCTTTTTATATACTCATTAACACCTAAATGTCATTTTTATTACCTCAGTCTTAATAATTAAATATTTATTGATTAAGAATTAATTTTTTGAATTACTTTTTCGGCAATTCTCTCTCCCAGTAATCAGGAATTGCTGCATAAATTCCATTTAAAAAAAATCAAATCCCTTAAAACAAAAGACCAAGAGAGTAAAGTGGGGGGCCCTTACTCCGCCTCTCCTATAAATACTCATTTGGAGATTTTGCGCTGACAGGCTCAGGAAAGGTTTTGTATGTACCATTTCAACTTTCCCCCTCCTTCTTTAGATTTTTGATTTTTGATTTTTTGTAGGGTGTTAGGATTTTTTGTTTTAGGGTTATAGAGGCGGTAGAGAGGAAGAATATGGCAATTGATCAGTGCAAAGATTTAGAAAATTCCCAGAATGCCAATGCCCTTCAAGAACTACAAAAACCATTCCTTCAACAGCCCAAGGAGTATGAGACTGTTGATGATTCTGCCTCTATTGGAGTGGTCTTGCTTACAACAGCCGTTGCTGTTTGTGGCTCGTTTGAATTTGGATCTTGTGTAAGTTTCTCTTCTTCTTCTTCTTTTTGTTTTTGTTTTTACTTTTTAAAGGGCAAAATTTATTCTCCTGCCATGGTGCTTTGAGAAAGGGCAATTTTTTAAGGTTCCAGAAAGCGGGCTTTTATAACAATTTCCTTTTTTTTTTTGTTGTTGTTTTTGGTTTAGGAGGTATGAAAGAAATTTTTTGTATAGCTTAGGTGAGATTAATTTTGCAGGTGGGTTACTCAGCTCCCACACAATCAGCTATCAGGAAGGATCTCAATCTTTCTCTTTCTGAGGTTTGTGTGTTAAATCATTTACATTGTTTTTTTAATGCCTTCGGACTTCAGCTGTTGTAAGAAAATTCATAATTCAGTGATGTTAAACGTTCAAATGTTGTGCAGTACTCCATTTTTGGCTCAATACTGACAATTGGTGCAATGGTTGGTGCCATCACCAGTGGAAGAATATCAGACTGTATTGGCAGAAAATGGGTATGCCATATTAAACTCACAAGTTGAGAATACAAAGTAAAAAAAATGGGATAAAATTTGGACTTATTTTGTTGTTCATATGAATTGGATGCAGGCCATGAGAATGTCATCTTTCTTTTGCATTGCTGGTTGGCTGACTGTGTTCTTTTCAACGGTATGAAATCACCTTTAGTATACTGGTTTCTCAAGCCTATGAATCTGTTCTGTTTGGCATCAAGTTTGCACGAATTCGAGCGGCTTCATAATTTACCATTAAAAGTCACAACTTGTTACAATGTTACAATGTTCTTAGCTTGTTTAACCCCAAACCCACAAACATAGAATGATTTTTAAGTGAAAAGACTTACTTAATTTTAGATTTCATATGCAGGGTGCTCTGTCACTTGATATGGGTAGGTTGCTCACTGGATATGGAATTGGTGTTATATCGTATGTGGTAAGCTTCTTTTCTTTCTTTCTTTCTTTCTTTCTTGTTTATTACTAGATAACTACTCTGTTTATGTTTTGTTCTTTAAGATTTCTTGAGTAAATTTTCTGTCTAATTGTGTAGGTTCCAATATTTATCGCTGAGATAGCTCCTAAGAATCTTAGAGGAGGGCTTACCACCCTAAACCAGGTAAAATTGCAAGCCTTTCTTTTCTCTGTATGAATTGTTGTGTGTCGAAACTTTGCTAATTGTTGAAAAAAATCCAAATTTTTTCTGGTGCAGCTTATGATTGTCACTGGAGCATCCTTCACATATTTAGCTGGATCTATTGTCTCATGGCGGGTTCTTGCACTAATAGGTAAAATTTCTGTAAATCTATGTCCGCTTCTTTTCATCTTCGTCTACACTAAAGTACTTGAAAATTAAAAATGTTTTGAATTCAGTTATTAAATGTCTTGATCTAGTTTTTTCTGTTTCAAGGACTTGTGCCATGTATGGCCTTGCTGTCTGGTCTTTTCCTTGTACCCGAGTCCCCAAGATGGCTGGTGAGCATCTTGCCTCTTACGTTTCGCTTGGCTCTATATCTTTTATTTATTTATTTATTCATTTATAATATCCTTATAAATTACAATGGTAGTGTAGATAAAAATGATGTTGTGCCAAATGATACTTCAATCTTTTCATCACATTCCCTTGGAAAAAAGTGCAATCGGAAATTTAATAAAATTTTCGTGTTCTTCTCAAAAGGCAACTGTTGGACGGCAAAAGGAGTTTAGAGCTGCTCTGAAGCACCTTAGAGGCAATGCTGATGTTTCTAAAGAAGCATCTGAGATCGAAGTAACACACACTAACTCTTTGAAAGTTACAAAACCAATCACACTAAAATAAGAAAACTGATGAGGAATTTATATTTTCCTTTTTGTCTTTGGTAGGAATGCATTGTGATTATGCAAGCTCTACCGAAAGCCAAGCTGTTGGATTTGTTTCAAAGAAGATGTATTCGTGCTGTGATTGTAAGCACCTGTTTTCATAGTTCCATATCCCTTCTTACACTTAACTTTGCTTCTTTGTCATGAAAATGTTTAATCAATAAAACTTACAAATCCTTGCAGATTGGGGTTGGACTTATGGTGTTTCAACAGTTTGGAGGAATCAACGGAGTTGGCTTCTATGTGAGCGAAACCTTTGTCGAAGCAGGTTAATAACATCTTTTCATTCACCCTGAAACAAATTTTATTCATGTCGAAGAATTGAAGCCGACTCGTTTAAGTCTTTTGCTACTTAAAATTCCAGGGCTTCCTTCAGGCAAAATTGGCACCATTGCTTATGCCATTATTCAGGTGCCTGTAACTGTCCTAGGAGCACTTCTTATGGATAAATCTGGCCGAAGGCCACTCGTAATGGTACTTAGAGAAATCCAATTCATCTTCTTTCATATTGCAAAATTTATTAAAAGAGTATGGTTTTACATGGCATGACATATTCTTCTCCTTTGGACAGATTTCAGCTACAGGAACTTTTGTAGGTTGTTTTCTAACTGCTACTGCATTCTTGCTCAAGGTAGACTTTTTAAAAAACCATGATTTTCATTTCCACTCGGGTTTAAATTTACAAATTTGTTTGATTTCTTAATACCTTCGTGATCAGAGCTACGGAATGTGTCTTGAATTGGTACCTTTCATGGGCGTCGGTGGAGTGCTGGTAAGTATAAACATATCTAATGCGAATCAGCAACTAAAAAAAACGTACTGCATCTTTTTGAGAGTTGGATTTCTTTGTATAATTTTCAGATCTATATATCAACTTTCTCAATTGGAATGGGAGCTGTTCCCTGGGTTATAATGTCTGAGGTAATACTTTTCTTGCACTCATTTGATCACTTTTGCTTGTGATCAACAATTTTCTTGCACTTTTTGATCTTGATCAAAAACCCGAAAAAATTCTAACTGTAAATTATCTTGTTGAATTTGTTGTGGTGCCAGATTTTCCCAATTGATGTGAAAGGCGTGGCTGGGAGTTTGGTTGTGCTAGTGAACTGGTCTGGAGCTTGGCTTGTTTCTTACACATTCAACTTCATGATGAGCTGGAGCCATTCAGGTCTGCTCAAAATCCATGGCCCCTTTTTTTGCTCGTCGTTTTTGGTTGATGTATATGTAAATGCTAAAGCTTTCCTTTGTCTCCACAGGTACTTTCTACATATACACAATGTTCTGTGCGTTGACGGTTGTGTTTGTGGCAAAGATCGTGCCAGAGACGAAGGGGAAAACGCTTGAGGAAATTCAGGCGTCTCTCAACTCCAAACAAGAGTTGCCAATGGTGTAGAAGACACGCGCATTGTTAGTCTTATAATGATAGCGAGCTCGGGATCCCATGGTGGAGGAAATGTGTTAGCTGTTGTATTGTTTATAGAAGAAGTATGATTTGCACTTGGATTTCTGTATTACAAGTTGTTGGGTATCATAGGGTGGATGTTATTCTTTTGGCTATTGAAGCGAATAAGAATGAAAATGTAGTTCTTGTGTAAGTTTCATTCTTGGGTAGAGGCCATGCCATATTGCAATGGGTTATAGTGTAGCATATTGCCTTGTTAAGAAACTTATATATATATATATTATACTAATTTATATACAAGATGGTTTTATTTGGTTATTCTGCTTTGAATTGAAGAACACTAGTTTTTGTGCAAGTAGTGATCCAAAATTTAGGGAATGTCAAATTTTGTTCATGAGTGGTCAAGCCTCTTTTCCTCATAAAATTCTTCCAAGACATTCCATGAAAATGGGAAAAGAAACAGAGTGAGACAAACAAACAAGAGCCTTAACAGCATCTTAACTGCATTTGCATTTTTTTCTTAAAATAATAAATTTAGAGATTTTATTGTGGTTTTAAGTCTAATATTTTTTCTCCAAAATAGAAAGAGTCAGTAAAAATATAGCTAGTCTTCTCTACATTCAAAAAATTTCCCAAAAGTATTCATAAAATACATTGATTATATAGGGTAATTGTATCTTCTTCTAATTAATTAATTAAATTAAATTATATGCTCTTCTAATTAATTTAATTAAATTTTATAATATTATATAGAAATAAATATAACAGTAATATAAATATGATTGTATAAAATAGAGAATTTATTACAATTAAAGTATAAAATATTTAGAAAGTATGAAATTTTATGCTTCATTTCAGCTAATACATTTCCTCTTATCACACTTGAAAAAACAATATAGGGTTTACTCCCCAAATTGCTTACATAATTCAACGCTAACGACTGGACGACGTCCTTGCTCAACAGAATGGCCCCCTCTCGCGCTAAGCCCTCTCATAAGGGATCGAATCATCTCGATCAAGAAATCGCCCAGCTCACGAAGCTCAGATCGGGGCCCACAAAACCCGTGTCAACGGTGAAGATGCTGGCTACTCGGGAGTGCAATTTGTCCGGAAGGGGTAGATTTTCGTCGGCGGAGAGTTGCCATGTTCTAAGTAGATATTTGCCTGATAATGGACCTTACACGGTGGCTCAAATGGATAGTTGTGCTTACGTTTCCCAGTTCTCTGCTGATGGCTCGCTATTTGTTGCTGGCTTTCAGGTATCTTTAGTTCGTTGTGCACTAGTAACCTTTTTAGCATGTATTTGGTTGCTGGATACTGGAATCATGAACCCCAACCCGATTCTTGCTCTATTTAATTGCCGTTTGTAATCTTGTCAACTGGACTTCGGCATAATGAGTGAGGTTGGAGAGGGAGGGATACGGCATAGCCTAGATATCACAAAACCTAAGTACAAGGTTGGGTGATGGAAAAACCGTTTTTAGGGCAAAACATAATAAGCTAAGAGCATTTTGGATAAGACATGTGAATAATGTAAAATGTGATAAAGTAACTGATGAGATGATCACGCTGATAATGAGCACTTACAATGTGATCTGAAGTTTACCAAACATGCCCCTAAGTGTTAGATTTTTGGAACTAGTACCACATTTTTGTTCTCATTCTCTTTAGGTGGCTCTTGGTTCTAATTTGTTTTCCTGTATGGAATTAGTAGTTGGGTTTGAACATACATTCAATAAAGGAAGTTTGTTTGGTTGGTTCAAGAATCACAATTAGGTTTCAGTCTAAGAACTGAGTTTGGCTAGAATCACTATATAAACTGCACAAATATACATGCATCGGATGTTTCCCCAAATTCATCAACCAAATTCTACCTTAGTGCTATAAAAGTGCCTGATTGTTTGGCCTAGCTGTGACTTGTCAACTGCTTTTGGGAAGAGCTTTCTGTAGAAGTTCTGTTGGATGAAGAACTTGTAGAGATCATGTTAGCTTATGGGACTACCAAAAGTGGCTATTCTACTCATGTGAAATTCTATTTGTGTTTCAGCATTTGATACCCATGTATTTTGATTCTAATGTCTATCTATTTCTGCAGGGAAGCCATATTTGTGTATATAATGTAGAGAATGGATGGAAACTGCAAAAAGACATAAAAGCAAGAAGCTTGAGATGGACTGTAACAGATACATGCCTTTCTCCAGATCAAAGATTTCTTGTAAGTATGTAGCAGCTTTGTTATGCTAGGAAATATCTGAAATTAATTGCTTCTTTGATACCATTCAAGTCTGTAGTGGCATGGAGCCGACTGTCATCCATTTCTCGTATGCAACTTTAGGAAAGAAGAATATTGTATGTTCCAGAAGTCAATTAATTTGAATTTTTTGGTACTTTAGTTTTGCACAATTTCCAGCTAGCTAGAGACTGATGTGAAGGAAGAAAACTTAGTAAGACAGTTATTTTCATTTTCATCCCTCTTTCTTTCTTCTTCAAGCCTGCTTGTCACCTGATTCACCTCTATGACTTTATTTTAGCTTTCATTCATGCTTTTAAGCTTCTCATTAGCCATTTAAAGAAACAGAATAGTTTTCTCTCAAGTGAATTCTTTTTGAGCTTTGAAAATGCTGGTTTCTCCTGCACATACTCCTTTGTCAGCTGATATCCTTATTCCATATTCTTTTTTTTTTTTCACTTCATCTGTCACTTATTGTATTTTTCAAACATAATTTACATTCATCTTTGGTTTTTTTTCTGCATTCTTGTCTATTTATAGCTATATCTTAACATGAATATGGCAGGTTTACGCAAGTATGTCACCTGTTGTCCATGTTGTTAACATTGGATCTGCGGTCACAGAGTCACTTGCCAATGTTACGGTATGTACGCTTAATTTTTTTTTTTTCAGTCCATGCTTGTTTTGTGTTAGTGGCATTGAACCTTGAAGGGAAGATATCAGAGCTGTATTCCTATGCAAACTCCAATATTTAGGAATTCGAGGGGTAGCCTTTTAATGTGAAGATATTTCTTTTATGAGACAGTGGTGCTCATAGTTCATTTTTTAGTCTTATAATATATTCTATGAATGAGAAGATGAGCTTGCACCTTTCTGGGGTAATTTTTCTGCTATCAACACATCAGCTATCTCAGATTACATCTTTATATATTATCATCTACTACTCTATAGTTTTTTATCATTATTTAGTTTATGCATCTCTATGCAGGAAGTTCATGAAGGTTTATACTTCTCCAGTGACCTTGATGATTACGATGATCCATTAGGGATATTTTCCATAAAATTCTCAAGAGATGGAAGAGAACTTGTTGCTGCAAGCAATGATAATTCAATATATCTTTATGATCTTGCAGCATGCAAGCTTACACTTAAAATCCCTGCTCACAAGGTAGTTCAATTTGATATTTATTATTTTGGGGTTTTCAGCATACAAGCTTTAAGCATATCGCAAAATACAAATACTGAGTTGTCTACCTAAAGCATTTTGTGTTGAGTTGGCTGATATTCTTATCATTTTCTTCAACTAGTCACTATTCTTTAAATGAAGCTTGATTATTTCAAGTGTTGAACATTTGTCACATTCTCTGTCGCAGGATGATGTTAATGCAGTATGCTTCGCTGATGAGTCTGGGCATCTGATATATTCTGGAAGTGACGATAACTTGTGCAAAGTAAGCTCCTATCTGTGGATTTGTTTAGCATGTTATGAAGTTGTAAACTGTGAATGAGCTGTGGTATGGTTGCATGCTGTAGTACATGCATTTTCAGAAGAAGACAAATAAAGTGAGGTTCCATATTAATTTGGTTATTGTATAATGATTAACAATATGCAATAAATATGTATTCTTAGCAGCTAGCACCATTCTTGCAAAAGGATGATACTGTAATTTCTTCTCTTTTTTCTTTCTATTTTTATCCCTCTCTATAAACCAGGTGTGGGACAGGCGTTGTCTAAACGCTCTGGCTCAGTCTGCTGGAGTTTTGACCGGGCATATAGAAGGCATTACTTCCATTGACAGTAAAGGAGACGGGCGCTACCTTATATCAAATGGGAAAGACCAATGTACAAAGCTGTGGGATATCAGGAAAATGTCCTCTAATACTTCTCGGTATGTCGGTTTAACAACTTTTTAATCTACTCATAGGCTCCTTTCAAGAAACTTTAAAAAAAAAAAAAAACTACTCATAGGCTCTTACCATATAAAAATCTTGGATATTTTACCCTGGAATGGTATCGCTGATCCCTTTTAGCCTAAGCTATGGTGATTGAGATTTGCAACGTACTTTTCTCTAGTAAGAAGTATTTTTTTAAGCTCGAAGTAAGTAAGAAGGGAGTTCGGGTATAAAAGCTTGTGCAGCCTTCAATGTGATCCAACATCCAATTTTCTTCCATTCAGTGTTCCAAGGATAAAAAGTTCAGGCTGGGATTACAGATATATGGATTATCCTCGGGAGCGAACACACATTGTGCACCCAAATGATCAGTCATTGGCGACGTATAGAGGACACTCAGTACTGCGTACTCTGATAAGATGTTACTTCTCACCAGCAGAAAGGTATAATTTCATCCTAACTTATTTTCCATATTAAGTTTGGATTTGATTGATCTAGTATTTGTTCTGTTCAGCACTGGTCAAAAGTACATCTATACCGGATCAACGGATGGGTGTGTTTACATCTACAATTTGGTAACTAACTCGTCATGATGAACACTGCCTATTTACTATCTACTCCATTCATGAATGTGAATTAAAAATCAGCCTTGATCAAAAACTCACAGGTGAGCGGCGATCTGGCAGCAAAACTAGATCACCATGATTCAGTCGTAAGAGATTGTTCATGGCACCCTAATTACCCTATAATTGTAAGCTCTTCATGGGATGGTTCCATTATGAGATGCGAGTTTCCCGGGAAAGGTGATCGGCGACCTCCGCCTAGGAGGAGAAGAGGCTGGAGAAGATACTTGGTTTGAACCCGAAATTATTGCAGCTGGTGGTAAGCATCTTTGAGTTGCTTCTCTCTAATGGAGGTCATCCGAGAAAACAAGGGTGGGTTTTCACCTCGAAACCCCTTTATATACCGGTGTGTACAGTCAAATTTATAATGTTTTTCTTTGGTCAAACGCAAGTTAACATTTTTTTTAACTTGAAAATATTATGGCTTTCAGTTTTCACCTCGAAACCCCCTCTTTCACTATTTGTGAATACTGTATTATTTATGTTCAATTAAAGGTTGGATTAATTTTTTTTTTACCAATTTCTTTATGATTCAGTCGAAACGAGTTGGTTTAGTGTATAAAACTGTTGTCAGTGTATAAAACAACTATTGTAAAAGGCATATATTGTACTAGTGAAATATTAAGCGCTTCAAGCTTGGTTTAGTTCTATTTTGTTCCTTTTCTTGGATCAAGCACCACATGGCTAGATATATTTCTCTACCAAATTCTTCTCACCTTGCCCCATTACAACCGTATAAAGTCCTCATATATCCGTATAAAGTCCTCATATATTTGTTGTATGCAAACTCTTTTGTGGTGGAGATATAGAACGCCAATGCAAGCCTACGATAGTTTTAGAACCATTGTGTATGTGGGGCGCTACTTGGTGGTAGACTTCTTCGAGTACTACTCAGGTTAGCACGATAACAAATTTACTATGATCTTGCAACTTGGGCACGACGAGAAAACAAATAAAACATCCAACCTTTATTTTAAAACTAAATGTATGAAACATGCAAGTATGCCGAATTCATAAATAAAAATAACAATTAGACCATTTTATCGCTTTAAGCCATTCTAAAACAGTTATATCCAAACTAGCAACAAAAATAATTCAACAGATAATAATAATAATAATAGTAAAATATTCAATTGAACCCCAACGATCCAGATCTAATGACACGTGCGTCAATATCCGCTCCACCACTATCACCTTCCTAACTTGTCATACCTAAAACAAATAACGAGATGCATGTAAAACAGTCCCCGAGGGGGTCAACTACAATTCTAATCCAAGCTAGAAAGAAGGAGATGCATGTAGAATGTTTAAAACAAATAAATAGACTACTAGCAACCAACAAACGCAATAACATATAAATTAACGATTTTCCATTTATGACCATTCTACACTTAATGATATTAAAGCACACACATTCAGACACCCATTCTCATACAAACAACATTCACCTCCACCATTACCATCATCGCTCATATTCAATCACTTCTGTTCACCATCACCATCACCATCATCACCCATATTCAATCACTTTCGTTTACAATCACTGATATTCACAATCACTTCCATCACCATCACTTCCCATACAATCACAGTCACAATTAGAATCACATTCTTAATCACAATTACAATTACAATATCAAATTACAACTATAAATGCAATTACACTTACAACGACAACACACTTACAACTACAACATAATTACAACTACAACACAATCACAAGCGTAAACATGATACGCTGGTTTTAGTACAGCGTAATTCTGTATTTTTATTAGGATTTTCTGAGTGTTTTAGGCTAGATTAGGTGATTATCTGTAATATCAGCAGAAGCCTACAGTTGAAGATTTGGAAGACAGAAATCCTAAATTCGAAGTTGAAGTTCAAGGAGTCAAGATCCGCGCCCTCGGATCAGATCCGAGCCCGCGGTGCCAAGGTAGAAGCAAAACCATCCGAGGGCGAGAAAGGCTGGATCCGCGACCGCGGATTATTTCCGCGCTCGCGGATCGAGGAGGTTCCGCGGCCGAGGCAAGAGAAATGATCCGAGACCGCGAATTTAATCAGCGCTCGCGGATCGAGGGTTTCAGCGCCGCTTTCGTTTCGTCTTTATTTTATCTTTTGTATTTTTATATTTTTTATATTTTCGGACTTATTTTCTACTATTTAAGGTTTGTTTCGATTTTCACTTTAGGGTTACAACACAATTTAGAGACAATTTCTAGCATACTTTCAGTATTATGGAGAACTAATTTTCCCTTGGAGTTTGTTTAATCAAGGAAGCCTTTTTATGTATTTCGTGAGATTTTGGTAACTTTTCTATCCCTTGGTTAATATCAAAACTCTTAGTTTTATTTATATGATCTATGTTTGATTTGATAAGCCTGATCAACTTGTTTGATTGACTTAGATCTACTGTTTGGATTAGGTTTGATTGTTGTCTGTGCAATCTTATTTATCCTTGAAACAACTCTTTTCTAGGACCGTGGACTAGAATTGAGAAAGAGTGTTTGATTGTTATTTTATGCATGAGACTCGTAGCTTGATTGCATGAATTAATATCCTTCTATCCTTAATACTTTGCATGATTTGAATTAAGCGTTCTTGTTCATATCATTCTTTTGCTTGGACCGTGGACAAGCGGATATCTTTTATAAGGATTGGAATTAACTAGGGAATTAATAGAAAAGTGGATGAATCAATGATCGAATGATTAAAAAGGTGGAATTGATTGAATGAACTCTGCTTTCCTTCCAATTGATTTAAACCCAACAATATTTGCTTATTTGTTTGTTTGCCTGAACTTCCGAAAACCCCTGTCTAGTTTCCTGCTAATTGATTAGAATCCCGATTCTCTTGGGTTCGACCCCTTGCTTACTTGCTATACTAGTTAGTAGTTTAGGGTTATTTATCTTTGATCTTGGCAACAACGATTTTAGCCGAGCCAAAACACAATCACATTTACATTTACAAAGACAAATACAATTATAGTTTTCATAAGCACAAAGAGGATTAGAGGAAGTTCTAGTGCACATGTTTTTTTTTCACTATCCCTATTGATGGCTTGGGACAGAGGATGAACTATTGTCAATTTCGTTCTGTGTTAAGCTACAAACTTATGATACCTCTATTTTCTAATGGTAGTGTTTGCCCGAGTTGCAACGCGCTTAGGATGGACAAATGGGGGATCATGCTGTCCATTGTTCTTGTGAGGTGGGTGTGAAGTTCAAACATAATTTGGTGCGTGATATTCTTGTGGATATTTGCTCCAAAGTTGGGATTACGATGCCACTAAAAACGCTCCCATGGGTTTCCTCTTGGAGAATGGGCATGATCTTAGGCATGCAGACCTTTTACTCTTTAATTGGCATCATGGTAAGGATGGTTGTGTGGATGTGACTAGGGTCTCTCCCTTTTCTGGTATAGGTGTGAGTTCTTGGGCGCCTGGGTTGCCCTTGCACAATGTTGTGGATAGGAAAAAGAAGTATGTGTCCAAATGTGAGGAGAATGAATACAAATTTATCCCTTTCGCCTTCTCTACGTTTGGGGAATTCGATAAGGAGGCTTTGGACACGCTTTCACATATTAAGTCTTTCTCTATTGAGTTGTTGCATTCGTTTTTGATAGATTGCGTTTTTGCATTCAAAAGGGTGTGGGGCCCAACTTGTTTCTAGGCTCTCATCCAACTTTATGTAACTTGTATAATTTTCCACTATAAAAATAAAATTAAAAATAGTAATATTTCACAAAGATTAGCAAAACTGAAAAATCCACATTTTCATTATCTCCGCGACAGATGGCCTTAGCAGGGGGAACACAGCTGTGATTGGCTTAGGGCGGTCCCGATTTCAGGTTCGGGTCAGACCATGAATAGTAAGACTTATTGCTGCGTGGTATGCTACCGTCTAGGTGTTCCCGTGTTTTTTGATTCGAAGCTGTGCTCTGCTTGTTCCCGGGTTTTTGTCGGAGATATCTATAGAGATCATGTTGTGTCATGTGCTGGTATTGTTAGCATCAAACATCGACATAATGTTGTTCGTGATGCCCTTGTAGATATCAGCTATCGGTCTGGAATTTCAGTGGGTAAAGAAGTGTATATTAGGTTGTGTGGCGTAGAGCTATCAAAAGCTGACCTAACCCGCTAACATGACCCGAACCGCCCGATATTTTTAGGGTCAAGACTTGAAATTTTGAACTCGAAAACCGAAATCAACTAAACCCGATAGTTACCGAACTCTTTGGGTTGAAACCCAAAATCCGTTGGGTTGATCGATTTTTATATTTATAGAATTTTAAAATTTATTTTGAAAATTATATAATATATTTTATTATTAAAATAAATGAAAATAATTCGTTATAATTAAATATTATTATTTCATTAAAAATTGATTTTAATAATCATAAAAAAGGATATTTTAGACCCATTGGTCAACCCAACCCGACCGAAAACCCGCTACAACCCGACTAGATTAACCCGTGACCCATAACAAAACCGAACCCGATTTAACCCAAACCCGAAATGACCGAACCCAAACCCGCCTAACCCGACCCAATTGATAGGTCTATGTGGCGGGCAGGACCAACCCCTCCGTCCTGCGGACATGGTACTTTACTCCTGGGATGGAGGGCTTGATGTGTGTGTTGATCTGACTGTGTTTTCTCCCTTGTCATCATCCGGGATTTCTGACTTTGCACTTGGACGTGTGGTGCTTGATGCAACTCATCATAAACGTGTCAAGTATCAAGCTAAATGCGCGGCTATTGGATATGGTTTTCTACCTCTCTCCTTCTCTTTAGTGGGAGAATCAGATAAGGATGCTATCTTATTGCTCAAGCGGATACAGAAGTTCTCCAAGACTCAAGATATTGGGGCATCAGTTGCTGCACACATTTTCACTAGGGTCAATTTTGCTATAGCTAGAGGAGTGGGGGCCCAGAATATATCTCATCTTCCCACTAACTTTCTGTAAATAATAATAATAATAATAATAATAATAATAATAATAATAATAATAATAATAGTAATAAAGTGTGGACCCGATTATAATTTAAGCGTAGTCTGATTCTAATTTTTTTCAAATAAGAAACGCACACCACGATGTTATATAACACGCGTGGACCAACTATCTTATTTACCACACTTATTCAAAAACACGGTAAAATTTGTGTGGTCAATGTCTATTTTGTACTAGTATCAGGGTGTTGATATTCATTTAGGATAAAACGTAGATGTGAACCATACTTTAAGAAAACTATTCCAAAATGATGGTTGGTTAGCTCGACGTGGTGTGTCCTAGGACAGTGTCGGATTTTGTTTTTATTGGGTTGTTGATTTAAGGTGGTTTTGTTGTGTTAGAAGTTTGTGAACATGAGTTGATGTTTAGATGTGCTAGTTTGGGTTATTTGTAAATGGAGGTTGGTGCATACATGGTTTCCAATCTGTTTTAATAAAATTTAAGTTGGATGATTTTCTTATTTTTCTCGTCGTACCTTTGTTGCAAGATTCGATTGTGAATTTATTGTCAAACTAGCTTAAGTGGACCCATGTGAGGTCTACTACCGAGTGACATCCCGATGCTAAAAACGGGTGTTAACATTAGGGATTAAGGTATAGGGTTTTTAGGTTCAGATTAATTTGTCCATTGTTCACGTTGTTATCGACTATTTCATTCGTAACAAATTGTACTAGGTTCAGATTAATTTGTCCGATTTTTGTACTAGTGTGTTTATTATATTAAATATATAATTATTCATTATTGGATATTAGTTGTTCATTTTTGTTAATTAACGGTCGTATGAAAGTAGTTGTTCATTGGTAAATAAGTAGTTGTTCAATTGTAGGGAGGAAAACGTTTAATTGTTCATTTGTGAATATGTAATTAACGGGTGTATGATAAATACATTTATTGTTCATATATAATATTTTAATTGATATAACATGTATTTGAAGAGAGGAAAAAGTTTTGCATCAACGCCAATATAGACGCGAGGATATTAAAGGAGAGAGAATGTTATTTATATTTGTTTTTGTTTTTTTTTAAATTAAAATTCCAAAAAACTTCTCTCATACATATGAAAAGATTTATTTGATTTTATTTTTATTAAATCAAAATTCCATAAAATCTTATTAATTGATTTATTTCTATCCAAAAGCTTAGGGAGCTCCTCCATATTTACTTGATCTAACCCTATATATGGAATGCTCGGATTTATATGACGAAATTGTCACAAATTACTACGTACATAAAATCTACTTGCTAAATACAAAAAAAATTATTAGGAAACAAACATATTGTCTTACAATTCTAACAAAAAAATTAATTTAGGATATAAACCGAACTAATTCAAGAGTTCAGAGGTACCATTTAAAATAATTTTTTTTTATTTAAGGGCACCAACCAAAAAAATAAAAAAAATCGAGGGCATCATCAAATGAAATGTCACAATAAATAATGAGAAACATAAACTAAGCACAAACTAGCAAACATCGATTATCTTACATTGCCATCTATTGCATTTGCTATTTTTGATATTTGATGCTTAAGCATTCCTTAATTAGTGGCCCTATAATCATGGTCAATTTTTCATTATTTTTACATATCGATACATCTGAAATCAAGGAGATTGAATTTCATGAGATTTGTTGTCCATGAACATGTGGTTGGCAGTGACCCATATAATTGGAAAAGCAACGTATGCTTGTGACATTTGTCCAGCCCCAAATCCTCATGTTAGTATATATGTACGTCGCCGGATAGTGTCAAGCATGCATGTACTCACAAACTCATCATTGATTTGATTCCCATAGAAAAGTGGAGTATTTCCTAATTAATTAACACAATGACAATCAATTCCATTATTAACGTTATTTCCGTGTGCCTTGTTCTCGTGTCGTCCATGGCAACAACTGCCATTGCGTCTCCACTCGAACAACCCCTCGAAAACCAACCACTAAACCCGACGGCGAACAACGACACAATCACCGAGATATCGAAGCAACTGTGCATGGGATGCACACAGGAGGCCCTAGAATTCCTGGCGGGTCATAACATAGTACGAGCCAAAAAGGGGGAGCTTCCGCTAGCGTGGGACCCAAAAGTCGAGAGCTACGCAAGGAACTATGCTAACGAAAGAAAGCGAGATTGTGCTCTACGACACTCGGACCCGCAGAAGTTCGAATTGGGAGAGTGCATATTTTGGGGAGGTGGGGCGTCTTGGACGCCCAATGACGCGGTGAGCGGGTGGGCGGAGGAGGAGAAGTATTACCACTATGACTCCAACACGTGCGACGAGGGGAAGATGTGCGGCCACTACACACAGCTTGTGTGGAACACCACTAGGAAACTTGGGTGTGCTAGAGTTGTTTGTGACAAAGGGGATGTGTTCATCACTTGTAACTACTCTCCTCCCGGGAACTATATAGGCGATCGTCCTTATTGAACCATATATACAAATTAAATTTAAATAACAGTTGTAAGGTTTTACAAGTGAACGTGAGGGTGAGACTTGAGAAATGAACAATATAATATATTGTTCTGGTTGTTTGGCTATTGTATGCTAACTTGCTTCATTGATGTAGTGTTTCCATGGTACTTTTTTCGTATAAAGAACAAAATATTCCTCGGCTCCATGTTTGCTAGACCCAATATCCTCAAGTCCTCCAATTCATCCGCGGTCATCCGACCAACATAAGGATGTCCTTCGAGTGTGGTAGAAAGGGCATGGTTGTGTCGCCCACATTTCACTGTTAACACCCAATTATAGATCTTCCTTTGCCTGCTCCCAATCAACTTGAATGGACAATCAATATTCCTAGTCTTCGGTTGTAGATTTAGATCCTAAAAGTTTTCACTTCACGAGCCCATTTTATCATTTCATCTCGATCCGACCATTCCTCATCGGTTTTAAAATGGCTAGAGTAATCTGTAAACTGTAGACACTACGATGTCATCAAATAAATTATTCTATTATTTTATCACAACGTTTATCATAAAACCTAAAATTTAATACAATTATATATTAATTACCTCTTCTAACATGTCATTAAAATCGCCATTGTGTTGATAAGCATGCTCTTCATCCTCCTCATTAAGATCCAATGGAGTCGTTTAATATAGATTCAAGTTTATCAAAAATATAAAATAACGTAACATTAATACCTTAAATAGATCGAAAAAATAAGACATTTTGCTTATAATGAATATAATAATCTTCTCTTATGCGTAATCTTGTCTCACAGATAATCAATTTTTTTGTGAGCGAGAGTGGGGAGACAAATGGCGAACCTAAAGCCCAAAATCGGAAGACAAATGGAGGCTTCGAAATCCCTAATGTTTTTTATAAGCGGAAATCGTCCAACTTCACTTTTTTTTTTACTTGGATCGGTATGACCGAAGTAAATAAAATAAAATCTTTTCCTCTTTTACTTGGTTGGCATGACCGAAGTAAATATTCCCATATTTTGTGCAATGACAACACTTTACCAATTTTATGTCGACCGAAGTAAATATGTCGGGCCGCTCAGAACACCTGCACGGGGCCGCCTAGCAATCGTCACAAGATACCCAGATGCCGGTAACAAAGGTTGAAACAAATTTGTGTAGATCGATATGTTTTCCTTACATACAATACAATAAAGACCAGCATTCATTACATAACAAAAGAGTCAACAGTCCAATATATGGTTCTTTGCAGCGGTAATTCTAGTCAAGAAAAGCGAAATTTGTAACAAAAGAGAGGGAACATTCGGGCAGAGCACAACAGTCTACACTAGTGCTGAAGTGAGAATTGTGCAAGTTCTAGAGAGTGTTTTGAAGAATTAGCAGACCTTGCAACTCCTCCTACAGTATCCAGGAAGCTCTGGAGATCCAACCATGTACTCTGGATTTATAGAGCACTCTCCAAGAGCCGCCCATCTCTCACAACTCTCGTTTTGATCTGTACAGCCGTCATCCAAGATCTTGTCAAAAGAGTCCACGTGAATCCATTTTGTAGCTGAGAATTTCTCACCTTCAATCACAGGACAGCCCCCGTGAAGGCTGGCGGGATCAGGAACGGCGTTTGGGTATAGGCTGAAGAAGAGAAGTGCATCCCCTTTCCGCGGTTTCACTGGGTAGGAGGATTTTTACAAATGATGGACACTGCTTAAAATTACTACAATCAAATATGTAATTTAGTAGTTAAAAACATGTTAAGTTTACCGGCAATCCCCTTCTTTGCGCAGTCGGATAAATCTTCATCTGCAGCAGGAGACTTGTGGCGGTGTGCTACCTATTCAAAGCCGAAATGGTTGAAAATGAGGCTAAATATTCCACATTTAGCACTTCTTTTTACAGAAAATTTAGATGTGTGTTTTTAGGAAGAACAAAATAACCTCAGCATTAGGGAAAACGGTTTCACCGCCCTTGGCCACATCACTAAGATACATAAGCACAGTTGCCATCCGATGGCCACCACGAGCAATGTTGACCTTGTCATGGAAGTAGTCATAGTGTGCGTCGTACTTCTGCCCATGCTCATATCTCAGAACTTGTATATCTTCACCATTCTCTGAGAATTTTTATTGGAAAGTAACACGAGTTTATCTGTTTTGGCTAGATTGAGGAATCTAAATCAAAGCATTGTATTCTATCTGTTGTATGAATTACTAATATGTAAGGTCATCAGCCAGTTAGCTTAATAGTATGTAGTGTCCTCCATATAAGGAGGTTCTGTTTTAGGGAAGGGGGAAATAAGATTTATCAGATAAAGAACCTAAAACAGATAGTTAAAACACCAGAAAAGATATGAGTTGATGCGGATATGGATTCGCATACACAGACAAGGTGCAAAAGAACCAAATTTAAAGTAGAAGTAATAAACCTTTCCAAATAAGAGAAGTATCAAAAGCACATGAATAGTAGAATTAATACTCTTTTCCAAAGAAGTGAATTATCAAAAATATTTCTAATACTTTTAGCACTAGAAATAGACTTTAAATGTTCAGAATAACAAAGCACATTGCATTGCAAGATGCGAATATTAAAAGGAAAATGTGCAAGGGGGAGAATCCAATGGTGAAATATACATGCATATTAAACTTGCTACTGGGTGAAGGATATGCCAATTATTCAGAAATCAGAGGTGAAGATCAGGTATGATGCCATTGTCTGATGTGGATATCAATGATCTTCTCAAACATGAAACAGTACATCTAAGTGAATCATATTAGCATTGATAAAAAGTAATCCAGCTCGAATGAATATTGCGTCAACTTTACGACCAAAACTATCAAACAAAAGAAGACTTCAGAACCCAGAATGTACAAACTAAACAGATCAGTTCATTTTGCAATAAGGATTGGCATATGACGAACAGGAGAAATAAGAGGTAATTAGCAAAAATAACTTTTTTTAATAAAATTAAAGACAAGCAAGAGACTTCAGAATGATCGTACCTTTTGGCAAAAATGTCCATAATGCAAGTTTCTCCTCTATACGATCCACTATAGGATCCTACAAAATGTTTCATGAGCAAATCAAATTTCAGTAGTTGTAAGGCGAGAGAAATAGGTAGAAAAAATATTGTTATGGCATATTTATAATATGGTTGCATAAACTATGCAGATAATGTATCACTTGATGATAAAGTAATTGTTGGTTGATATGAAAACAATTAAAAAACATAACAGTTTCTGGAGGTAAAAAGCTAATACATAATACGCAGCCCCGACGTGCAAGGTTAAACCATAGGGAAATCTCTTACAACAAAAGCATTTAACTACTTATAAGGCACTTCAGTTTCAATGTATCATCATAATTCCACAAGGCAACCCCATTCTTCTATTAGAGCAAAGAGAAGCTCTTCTCAGTGCTGGCAACTGTCCAGAATTCGACATATAAACTCTACTACCAATCTAAGGGAACGACTAAGTTTCACTGAAATTGAGCTAGCTTCATTGGGGTCAGATGATTCTCCATATTATTAGTGATAGCAATAGCTACCAAGCTGCACATATCAGACCAGGGTTTGTATATTACAAATTAAAGTGGTAATAAAGCATCCATCTTATATAGAAACTAGTCAGCACAAATAGAATTTTCCACAATGTGATAAAAACTAATATATCTACAGATTTATGTTAAAACTTGAATCCTTTCATTTCGATTGGAAGATCAAAACTTCCACCGAATCTCAACTTGAGACTTGAGAGAGAGGGAGAGACAAACCTTGGCCTTGCTGATGAATGCACCAGAGCTAGTCCTGACCTCACTAAGCGTGCTCTTACCAGATTCATTATCCGCCACAGCAGATCTCTTGAGCTCCGCTTTCGCCTAGTTCAGCCAAATGCAAAAAAAAAAAGGAGAAAGCAGCTAATCGGTCAAACATTGAATGACAAATTCAACGCAAAATCCATCCAATTATGTTTTTTTTTTCTTTCACGAATGACTTACAAGAGACACCAGGTGATCGCATTCTTCATCAGTCAAAAACCCTTCGTACACAAACGCCCTGCAAATGTTAACACAGCACCAGAACGGAAAACATTAAGTTCAACTCAAATACAAAAGCATTTCAAGCGAATTGAGCATAATATAGTCCGTTACAGATTTTCAGGTTGCAGCATGGTTAGAGGAGCAGGAATAAGTGAAGCTTACCTAGGTCGCCATGAGACCTGCTTGACCTTAGATGGATCGACGACAAAAGAAGACTTGGATTTCGAAGCTTCGATTACCGCCAAACAGATCGACAGCAAGACGAAAATTTGAAGCGGAAGAGACCACCGATTCATGATTTAAAGCAAAAGCAAACCCAGGAAATGCCTTTCAAAACTCGATTTTTAGTTGATCAAGGAAAAGGATTTTCCTGATTGGGGTTTAGGGATTCCAGTATAGAAGAGATTTGGAAGAACCGTCCGGAGATGTGGCCAATAATCACAATTCTTTGTAGACAACATGAATTTAAAGCAAAAGCAAACCCAGGAAATGCCTTTCAAAACTCGATTTTTGCACTGAATTTTCCAAAGTGCAAGAATGCCTCACCATTCGTGGGGTAAGCTACAACTCTTGAATTTTTTGAAATTTCCAAAACCCTCAAATTCTAGGGTTTTGGGTTACGTTGCACTTTCGTTCTAATGGTGAGGCATTGTTGATGGGTTACATTGCAAATTCTAGGGTTATAGTAGTTTTGTGTCTAATTTCGTGTGTTGTTGCAAAGGAGGGGGGCTTGCGGGTTTTTCCAATGGCTTGATCCGCCATTGACAAACCATACGAAGCATGTCATTGTTAAGTTATTGTGACGAGTGAAGGAGCGGGAGACAGAGCGGGACAATGTCAGGCGTAAGGCAAATGTTTTGGTCATCGTGTTGGTGTTGATTCTGCTATTTCATTCCTTCAGACTCATAATGTATTAGCGTGTTTGTGTTATGGCAAGGCTAGACCCATTTAGAACTAGTGGATTGTTGGCAATATTAGCTTGTTTGTGTAACTGATTTTGTAAGTTTGGAATGGAAATGTAAGCTTGGTAATGTTGACAATATTTGTGTCCGAATTGACAATATTTGAAATGGAAATATGAGCTTGGACAACATTGCACTGATTGCATAAGGTTCTTGGCAATATATGGCAAAAATAACGTGTTTACATGTGCACAGTGAGCTCCTTGAGTTGGTTACACAAGCTTGGCAATAATGAGCCAAAACACAAGCTTGGCACAATTACCCTTATTGTTGTTTACACAAGCTTGCCAATAAATAGCAACATCACAAGCTTGGCACACTTAACCTAAAATATTATTTTATACAAGCTTGTCAATATATAGCAAAATCACAAGCTTGGCACAATTTGCCATCCTACTTAACATCCTTTACAACTAGGTTACTAATTAAGGGGTTGTTTGAACTGGCTTGGCTACTTAATGGGACCTCACTTGGGTTGACTCTTGAACAACAACCATTTGCAGTTGCCTTGTTATGAGTACCAATTTCAACAGGCTGACTTGCATCCTTCATAGATTTTGGGACCCTTAGGACTTTGCTATATTCATAGCCAGGTTGCTTGACATGTGAATCAAGCAAAATATTAGATGCATGTCTAAAGCAAAAAATATAGGAAAATTAAAGGAGCTTACTAACATTTAAAATCGTTAAACTAGTTGTAGGATTGATGTAGGTACCCAATCCCACCATCCTTCTCCTTTTCTAACCAACACTTTGAGCAACAGGTGATGTGCTAACTGAAGATTGGTTGCCTATGTTCCTTGGAGACTAATAAATCAGACCCTTTATTAGTAAGACTATAGATTGTATATAGAAAAAAATAAGTATAAGAAGAATGTACTAAGCCAGGCAAACTTGGTGTGCTGGAGCCACTAGTTTAGCCAATCTTGAAGACCCTCATGGATGCACATTTGATGTACTACCTGAAGGTTGGCTGCCATTGGTTCTTGGAGTAACTAGTGGAACACCATCTGTTGTTGTGGCCTTCCTAGTACACCCTCTTTTGTTGTTGCCTTTACACTTACAAATACTACAAGTCATCTCAGTGCTCCTCCTTAAGATCTTGCCATCTTTCTTGGGCCCATCTCTTGCCGTTCTTCTATTAATCTTTCTCCTTCCTCTCTTGTTTCTAATATGAGGTGGCTCAACAGGTGGGTCCTCTGATGGTGGCCATAATTTCATGCCTAAGACAGGCTGAATATGATAAGCATAAGCCTTGAGATATGTCTTCTTCTTAAGCCAGTGAACAACATGATCATCTGGGTTGATTTTCATCTGAACCATTGTACAGATTGCATGTTGACAAGGGATTCCTTTCAATTGACAAGCATTACAACTGCATTTCATTTGCCTCAGATCAACTATGTGTCCATAGTCACCATCTTCAATCTCAAAGCCCTTGTCACCATTCCAAATCAGATTGCATTGCATAGACAAATCTTTGTTTTTCTCCAGCCTATACAAGGCCAAAGGTGCAATATCACAGATCAAAGTTCTAGCAAAAGCATTCATTTTGTTTATCCTAGACATCACTTGTTTCCTGATTTCTTCAAACATGGAATAATTGGCTTATGCCTAGCTGACAAAATCCAACTATTGAAGGTCTCACACATATTGTTTTCACAAGTATCACAGTGGATATCTATAGAGAATAGTATTTTGTGTAAAATTGTCTTGCATAATATTATTAATGAAGAGGAGTATTTATACAAGAGTTTAGCTAAGACAATATAAAACCCTAATACATATTGCCAAACATAGAAGATTATAATAAGATATTGGAAGACACGATATAATTCTATAATATACTAATATCCCCCCGCAAGCTGGACTGTCTGTCGAGTAGAGAGGCTGAGCTTGTCAAGAAGTGCAGTGAACTGAGGCCGAGAAGGAGCTTTAGTGAGAACATCATCCAATTGATCTTTGGTACACATGAGCAATACGCATGGTACGAGCTTGCACTTGTTCTCTAACAAATTGGTATGCCAACGCAATATGCTTCATCTGAGAGTGAAAAACTGGATTATCACTCAAGAATGTAGCACCAAGATTATCACAATAAACAACCGGTTGTTGAGGAAGACGAACACCTAACTCAGCAAGGAGGAAAGTGATCCATAGAAGTTCAGAACAAGCATCCGCCAAAGCTTTGTATTCTGATTCGGTAGACGAGCGAGAGACAAATTTTTGTTTCTGAGAGCTCCAAGAAATCGGTGTGGAGCCATAATAGAGTAGATAGCCTGTAGTAGATATATAATCATCCTTATTGCCGACCCAATCTGCATCCGAAAAACCGTGCAATTGGAGGGACGATAGCGGAGAAATAAGAATGCCTAGATCGACAATGCCACTAAGATAACGTAATAGGTGTTTGAGAGCTTCCCAATGAACATTAGTAGGATTTTGCATATACTGAGATAACTTATTAACCGCAAAAGCAACATCAGGACGCGTTAAGCTAAGATACTGTAAGCTATCAACAAACATTCTGTACTCCGATGGAGAAGGCAAAGGCGTACCATTAAAACAAGATAACACCATATTGCCATCAAGAGGAGTTGAAACTGGTTTGGCAGACTCCATTCCGACTTTTAAGAGAAGATCAGAAATATACTTGCGCTGGGAGAGAAATAAACCAGAAGTAGAACGTAATACCTCAACATCGAGAAAGTAAGACAAGTCACCAAGATCTTTAAGTGAGAACTTCTTTGCAAGAGTATCCAGAAGTTAGGAAATAAGAGCTGAATCACTGCCTGTGACGATTATGTCGTCAACATACACAAGAAGGTAAACCAAGTGACCGTGCCGACTGATGTTCGCATTTTTAGTATAGTTTTTAGTAGGTTTTCTTTGCTTATTAGGTTTAGTTTTGTTTAGTTTAGGGTTAGTTTTGAGTGTTTTTAGTTAGTTTTGCATATTTCTGTGGAAAGAGTGGAATCTACGCTATTTTGTGAATTTTGCAGGTTTTAGCGAGGAAAGGAGCTGAATGGAGTTGAATTTGGAGCATTGCAGCGAGAGACGGAGGAGTGCAAGATTGAAGAAGTCGGAGCTCGAGAGTACAAGGGGAAGTGTTGAAGAAAACAAAGCCCAGGCTCGTTAACAAGGCTGTGAGGGCTCGTTAACGAGGCCACGAAAAGAAAGATTTCGAGTGTTATTTTTATTATTCACCGATCCTGAGCGGGAATTTATTTCCGTATCGGTTGAGTATCTTTTTAGAATCTTTTGGGGTTGTTAGAATATGTATTTTAGGTCTTAATATCTTTTTAGATTTTATTTCTATCTTTTAGAGATTGTTTCTATCTTTTTAGGAAAGTTTATATCTTTTAGCCTTTTTAGTTTTTAGCTTTTTAGTATAAATACCCTTCTATCTAGCATAGAAAGGGGGGGGGGGGGGGCTTGATTTAGAGAAGTTTTTAGAGAGCTTAATTTTGGAGGAGATTTTGAGGACGACCGAAGGAGAGAGAGAGATCGGATCGGAAGAGGATCACGAGGCTCGGTAGACGACGGTTGCCGGGTGGTCGTTGGTCGTGATTGTGGTTCGGTGTTTTGATGTTTTTTCGGTTTCTTCTGAATCTCTGTAAGACGATATATTTTTCTTATTAATTTGAGTTTTAAGTTTTGTTTCAATGTTTCTTTTTATTGAAGTTTTTAGTTCCTTAGTTATGATTAGTGAGTAGTTTATTTTTCTAGGGTCGGGGTTAAACCCGGCATAGTTGAGCATGTTTGATGAGTAAGATTGTGTTGTGAATGCCTTTTATCTTTTATTGAGATTGTTTTTTGTGCTTATACCAAAACGAAAGTGGAGGTAATTTGAGTTTTTAACTTGATTGAAAGAGAAAGTTAGTAACTTGAAGGTTGATATTGTTTGAAAACAAAAGTTTCAATCTTTAGATTCAAAACAAGCAATTAAGTGAATTAGGATGCGAAAGTAGATTAATTTACTTACTAAGTCAACGAAAGTTGATGACTCTATCTGTTTAAAGGCATGATCTTATCTTCTTACGAATTCTTATGCTTAGCTATGTTGTGGTGTCCCTTGTCCTAGATTTTTGCTTTATTTGAATTATTTCTGGTAAATCTTCGTTACTGAGTACTTGCCTCGGTACCGAATTTTAATTAGAATTTAATTAGGTCGTTAGTTAATATTTTTGTGTTCGGTGGCTCGGTAACGATCCTGACAACGTCGTTAACGAGGCTGCTCGTGAGTGTTTTGTTTAATTTTGTTTGATTTTTGTTAGATTGATAGACAAACAACCTTGCTTCCTGTGGAACGATCCTGACTCCACTGTACTCAGCGGGGTCTTGACTTACAAATTTATTTGTTGGCCGAGAAACCCTTTCAACAAATTGGCGCCGTTGCCGGGGAAGCAACGAGTTGTTAGTTTATCTTCGGGATCGGGAATAGCCGGACCCCGTTTTTGTTTTTAATTTTTGTTTTCTTTGTTTGTTTTCTCAGTGTATGCCGGTAGGACGAAGAAGGCTTCAGTTTGATAACACAGGTTATTACTCAGAACCAGAACGTTCCCTGCACCGTCGACTCCGAGAAAACCGAGCCATGGCCACATCAGAAGAGATGGCTCGAGAGTTAGAGATCCTCCGGACCCTGATGGAGGCACTGAGAGCCGAGAAGGACGGCGCAGACGCAGAAGCTGAGCGTCAACGAGCCGACAAGGCTCGACTGCAAGAAGAGCTAAACGCCTATCCAAGGAATGCCAAGCAATACATGCATCCGGAACTGAGGGTGCCAGAATCCCCTATTGTGCTTCCAGCGATAGAGAAACCTTTTGAGATCAAGTCTCAATTTATATCCTTAATCAAACGGGCTCAGTTTGAAGGGAAACCTGCTGAGTGCCCTATGGAGCATATTAGAAATTTTCTTGATTTATGTGACACCATAGCTGCTGAAGGTGTCTCGTTAGAATATGTTCTGTTAAAAGCTTTTAGATGGTCTCTTACTGGAAAGGCCCTGAACTGGTTAGAGAGCCTACCTTCTAAGTCTATTAGGACTTGGAAAGCTTTGTATGATCAATTTCTTACAAAGTTTTTCCCTCCTTCCAAGACAACGAAGTTAAGGAAACGCATCACCTCTTATCACCAGTTGCCTAATGAAACATTTGTTGAAACATGGGAAAGATTCAAAGAGATGCTTAGACAGTGCCCTACTCATGGGCAACCTTTATATGTATTGCAAGAAATCTTTTTCCAGGGTATCAATGCAGAGACCAAGAACCGCATCAACACGCATACTGCGTGCGGTTTTATAGAGATGAACCCGACAGAGGCGTGGGAACTGTTGGACAAGCTGGCGAATTACGATGCTATGTACGGAACCCAACAGGCTCCACAAACTCAAAAACGTCTCTATGTGCCCAACCGAGATGAAGTTGACCCCGATGTTAAAAATCAATTCTTACAAGATGAGTCAGCCGTCTAAGGAAACAAGTAAGTTTTCTAAAATCCTCTCAATCATGTCAGGAATGTGGTTCTTCTGCACATAGTACTTCTGCATGCACTAACATTGAGCAGGTTAGAACCGCTGAGACAATAGCTGAGATGAATTACATGAGAGGACCCTACAGGAACCAGCCTAATTATAATGACAGGTCAAACAACTATCAACCATGGGGCAATCAGAATACAAGTCAAAATTACGCAGGGCCCCACCAGATAGACGACCTGCACCATATCGACCTCCAGGCCATCAGGAGACGCCATCATGGGTTCAGGAGATTAAAGAGAGCATCAACGGAGTGAACAACAAAGTTGATGACGTTCAAGCCAAACTGAACCGACAAGATAAAAGATGGGGAGAGTTCGATATTTGGAAAAGGAGCGTTGATTCCCAACTAGGGGACCTAGCCGCACGGATTCCAAGACCACAAGGGCAACTCCCGGGCCGCCTCGAGGAGAACCCTAGAGTCCAAATAGCAGCGATACACCTCAGAAGCTGGAAGACATTGCCGGAGAGAGTCCAAGCTGAGGACGAGAAGGAAGAGGACCTCGCAAAACAGCTTGTTAACGAGCCAACAAGAGCAAGTACCGAGCCTACAAACCAGAATGACGAAGCTCCGAGGGTCACTAACGACCTCATCCCAGGTAAGTCTACTAATCCGAGCCTCCCTCTCAACCCCAGGGTAGTTAACGACCCCACCAGGGTCGGTAACGACCCGCCGAGGACACCAAACGACCCCAGTGTCGACCCGGTACTCTCACCTCTCGAGCCTAACTTGGTTCCGAGAATGGTGAAATCTCTTCCATTTCCAACTAAGAAATCTATGGACTCTACTGAGAGTAAGTTCAAGCGTTTCGTGAAGATTATTCAGGGCA
Source organism: Fallopia convolvulus (assembly GCA_964016875.1). NCBI lineage: Eukaryota > Viridiplantae > Streptophyta > Magnoliopsida > Caryophyllales > Polygonaceae > Fallopia > Fallopia convolvulus. The sequence continues at coordinate 46,056,041 of OZ024720.1, read as the reverse complement.
TTAATATTTCCATCCCATTCGCTGAGGCCCTAAGCGAAATGCCGGCTTACACAAAATTTTTGAAAGATATTCTTAGCAGGAAAAGGTCCATTACAGAGCTGCAGGATGAAGTCAGATCAATAGCTCTACCAGAAAAGCTGGGAGATCCCGGGAGGTTTGCAATCACAATCGGCATAGGCAACCACAAGTTCAAAGCTTTATGCGATCTTGGTGCCAGTGCTAGTCTTGTTCCACTATCAATCTGGTCTAAAGCCAATATGGGACCACTAGAGCCAGTAGACATGAATCTGTACATGGCAGATGGGTCAAGTGTCAAGGCCACAGGAGTAGTGGACGATTACCCTATTCAAGTCGGGAAATTCTTTATACCGAATGATTTTATCGTCCTTGATATGCCTGAAGACCCTCATGTCCCTATAATTCTCGGGCGACCATTCTTAGCCACAGCAGGAACAAGAGTTGATGTGCGGAAGGGACTCCTCACTTTTGATATAGGAGAAGAACGGGTGGAATTCAATTTGGATCAAAAAGCCAACGACCCAATTGGAGTGGCACAAATAGAGTTGACTCAACCCGAACTCGACACCACAGTCCCTACCGAGCCTCATCTGCCGATCACTGAGTCCCACATGCATGAGCTCAACCAAGGCCCTACTACAGAGGTTACAGAAAAGTCCAAACCACCTTGGCTTTCGGACTACACTAACAATCCAGGGATATCGAGCTTGCTAATAGAAGAAAAAGGCCCCAATTTAGCAATTCAAGCGCACAGAGGCAGTAAGGCTACAAGCAGGGTATCTCGAGACCCCAACACGGCCATACATGAACCACCATGAGACTAGCAAGGGAGCTCGTCGGGCTAACAACGTTAAACATAGCGCTTACGGGAGGCAACCCGCTTTTTAGAATAGGTTTATTTTATTTTATTTTATTTTATTTTATTTTTAGATTATTTCTTAGCTTTCTTTTATTTTTCTTTTTAGTTTTAACTAGGATAGAAATTAGATTTTTTTGAGCTAACAAGATTTCAGGAGAAAGGGATCGAAAAATCACTCAAGAAGGCCACGGCGGCTCGTTAACGACCCACCCAGGCTCGTTAACGACCCGGTTCGGAAGACCCGATTCGTCACAATACGGGGCAGGTAAGTATTTTTAACCTAATCAATCTATTCTACCCTAGCCGCCGCCGCCCCTCCCTTCTACCCTTACCCCTCCTATAAAAACACTTCTACCCTGTCCAAAATTCTACCATAATCCTCTCAAAATTCACTCTCAAACCCAAAACACTCTCAATCCCCCTCCCTTCTCTCCCACCAAGTCGGAATCCCTCACACTACCAATCACCAAGGGGCCGTCGTTACCGGAGCTCGGAAACCGCTCACCGACGAGGCCAAAGCTCGTTAACTACCCCGATTCCGACCCTTGTTCTTCAATTTCTCGGTTCTCCGGTATGATTTCTAAACCCTTGCTTGAAATTGCATGATTGATTATCTATAGGGTCGAAATTTCATATCTTGAATCATGTTCTTGGAAGGTCGATGAGCATGCTTGATTTTGTTCCTAAAAATTCTCGATTGTGCTTAGTTGTTCATGTTTTAGGAAAGATTATTCATGTTAGATTAGCTATTGTAATCCTTAGTTAGGAAAGCATGAATTTTTCTTGTTCTAGATATAAAAAGTTCAATCTTTGCATGTCAAAATTCCGGGTAATTTTTAGCATGTTCGGGATGGGCAATTGAGTAAGTATGGGGTGCTTATACCCGATAGGGGATATGTGGAGAATAATAGAAGATTGCATGCTTGATTTGTGCTGAATTAGAGGTAGATTAAATTTCGGAAAATTCTGGTTTTGCTCTCGGCGGCTCGTTAACGACCCACCCAGGCTCGTTAACGACCCTGCACTTCATCATTGATCAGCCCGAGCCTAGAATCGTGAACAACCCAATTGGGTGGTTTACGAATAATTCCGAGGTTAATTTTGAGACCAAGTATGGGGTCTCGAACCTATTATTTTTGAGTGGATCTTATCTTGGAAAAATCTTGATTATTTTGTAGGATCCATGGCTAGTTCAAGCAGACCCGCTACCCGAGCCCAGAAGAAGAGGAGGAACCATAGGTCTCCATCTCCACCTCGAGTGGATGATGTGATTTTGAGCAGTTAGAGCCAAGTACGGCGCTACCGGGATTTTTTGGAGAAGGACCATTACACCCGATGGTTCTCGAAGTCTAGCGCCGTCTCTACGGGCATCTACATGGATGTCAAGAACGCCTTCATCATCCTTGGGGCCGCCCACCTGTTGAAGCAAGAGAGCTTGCCACACTATCCGGCCCTCACATCCGAGTTCTTGGCCACTTTGGAGACCAATTTCTCGTCGAAGACCTCGGCGGGACGAATTCGGTTCCGGCTCGGTAACGAGGACCGTGACTTCACCATGGCGGAGTTCAATGCAATCTTGGAGCTCCCAAACCCATCGAGAGATTATAGCTTGAAGGACTACCGAGTGACCCGCACTTGGAGCTACATCACCGGGGAGGTTCAATCCTCTACCGCGGCGCTATCCGGGGCAAACATAGTCAACCCCATCTTCCGGATTATTTTGAGAGTCCTCGCCGCAACATTTTGGCCGAAGAAAGAGTTGAACCGGCCTACGAGAACGGAGCTTGCTTGCTTCCGCACCATCCTCTTTGAGGAGCCCGGGCCCTTGAATTTGGGGTACGAATGGCTCTACTACGTCGAGAAATCCACCAAGTCCAAGGAGGTGTGGTGTGGCAATTTGGTTATCCTCTTGGCTAAGAATCTCGGAGTAGATCTCACCCGCTACACACCGGCTCACGCCCAACTCCTCAACAAAAACTATTGGTATAGTTCCGGGATTTTCGTGCAAGCCGAGGGAGGCTACAAGGTGAAGGTTCAAGATCGACAAGTCATACCTTCCCTCGACATGTACGAGCTACTCTATGTACCGAATTGGTACGAAGTTTGGACGGGACATCCCTACCCATTGGAGCCAAAACCGGAGGACGAGCTCTCGCTTGGTTTGAGCGGGACGACGTGGATGAATATGAAGAAGAAGATGAGCAAGAGGACACCGAGGTAGTAGGCAACGACACCGAAGAATCCGACACCGAGGGCGACACTGAGGAGCTCAACTTTGAAGAAGAAGACATGGACACGGAGGTGCTAGGAGGCCACATCTTCGTTGACGAGCCCACCAGGGTCGTTAACGACCACTTCCAGCCACAACCCAACATTGTTAACGAGGCACGCAACTTCGTTAACGAGGTGCCGAGAGCTCCTGTCGACCCACCACCAGCTCCTGTCGACCCTCATGCTTATGGACTCATGCCTTACAACCCGGTGATGTATCAAGATCATTTCCAGCCTCACTACCCACCACCTCCTCAGCCCGAGTACGCAGGATCGAGTATACCACCACCATGGGCCGAGGATCTTTCTGCACGGATGCAACAACTTCACCTCCAGACGGATCACATTCATAGGAGGATGGATAGATGGGAAACCGTTTATTCGGCTCGCATGTCAATGGAGGATGAGAGGTAGTGTCAGAGAGAGGCGGAGGATGCTGAGCGTTGGAGGACGATGTACGACTTCACGGGGAACTTTGAGCACTATTTTCCTCCACCGAACCGTTGATTCAGCTCAAGATGAAGTTTCTTTTCCTTGTTTCCACTTTTGTAAGTTTTATGTCTTCTCTTTTTCTTTTTTCTTTTTTCTTTTTTTTGTTTTGTTTTGTTTTCTATTTCTTTTCCCTCTTCTTCTTATTTTCCAGTGGGGAAACTGTAATTTTAAGTATGGGGTGGGGAGAAAGTAGAAAAATTATGTCCTAGGTGTTTTTGTGTTCTATATAGTTGTTATTTCTTTAAAACCGAAAAAATGAAGAAAAAAAATTGAAAAAAATTCGAAAAATTGAAAAAATGAAAAAAAAAAATCCAAAAAGAGTTTTAGAATTGATAGATATCCCTTCTTAAGTTCTATGATAGCAATCACTAGCTTAATCATATAATTCCTTGCAAACATGTCTTTAAAAGTATAGCCGGATTCTCAAACTTGAAATTTTTGCTTTTTAGAAGAGAATAGCAATTGATGAAATTGAGCACATATACTTTATAGCATAGATGATGCAATCCAACAAAATTTACCTTGTGAGTATTTTTGGCCTTATAGGGAGAACATCATGAATCCCTTTTCTTTTCTTGTGTGATTTACTCTCTTTATGCATATTATCTCTTGGAATTGTGATGGTTATCTATTTCTTGAAACCCTTATAAGATTTTTTTAGTTCATTACTTGTGAAGATCATATGATGGAGAACTTATTTTTATAAGCCCTATTATTCCCTATCTACCTTTACATTATTCCTTCTCTTGATAACCAATTCTGGCCTGAAACCTTTTATTTTTAGCTCCACAAAAATTATTCCCTAGCCGAGATAAGCTTGACCCTATCCGGGAATTAGGACTTAGATTGGAGAGGTAAAGTTTTGTGTTATGTTAAAAAGAAAAGAGTTTATGTTTGCTTGAATTGAAGGGTATTTGGGAAGGGTAGATTGGAAGTCTCTTGTTATTAACATGTAAGAAAGGTCTCTTGATAGGAAAAAATGCACATAATAAAGTTTTTGATGGATATAGTGTATAAAAAGAAGAGGAAGTATACGGTGGATCGTTAACGACCCGGATATGGGCTCGTTAACGAGGCAAAAAAAAAGAAAAAAAAAAGAAAAAAAAAAGAAGGAAAAGAAAGAAGGAAATTAAAAAGAGGTGAAGAGTTGAAGTGCATTTGTGTTTAAAGATAATATCAAGAGATTCTTTTATTTTTGTTATGAGACTTTCTAGGATGATAAAGGGTGAGTGAAAATGAGAGCCTAAAGAAGAGTGAGTTTGGTATGTTGTTTTATGAAAGTTTTGATATGTGTGAGTTTTTAGGAGTCTTTGATTCCCGGATATTATTAGCACCACATGACCAAAATATTTCCACACCTATTTGTTTTTACCAAGCCCCATTACAACCCGACCGAATGGAAGCTTCTATGAAGTTTTTCATTGAGCCTAAGTTCTCTTGATGATTCTTTGCTTGTTTTAACAAATCTTGGGTGGAGAGTATTGGTGATATAAGTTCCAATTTCTATGAGTTTTTGTATATAAGATGAGTTGAGAGATTGAATTGATAAGCCCAAACACTTGAGAGTTGAGTGAAACACATTATATCCCTTGAGAGGTTGGATTGTATTATTTTATGTCTATTTAAGTGCATATATGTGTGAGGATGTTAATAGTCTTTTGCTATAATTTTCTTATGTGTAGATGTTGCTTTTTAGAAGATGGCTATGTCTTGATGAGCATGATTTGTTTTGGTTTTGGTTAGTGTCTTGTTTATTGCTTGAGGACAAGCAAGTCTAAGTATGGGGTATTTTGATGTTCGCATTTTTAGTATAGTTTTTAGTAGGTTTTCTTTGCTTATTAGGTTTAATTTTGTTTAGTTTAGGGTTAGTTTTGAGTGTTTTTAGTTAGTTTTGCATATTTCTGTGGAAAGAGTGGAATCTACGCTATTTTGTGAATTTTGCAGGTTTTAGCGAGGAAAGGAGCTGAATGGAGTTGAATTTGGAGCATTGCAGTGAGAGACAGAGGAGTGCAAGATTGAAGAAATCGGAGCTCGAGAGTACAAGAGGAAGTGTTGAAGAAAACAAAGCCCAGGCTCGTTAACAAGGCTGTGAGGGCTCGTTAACGAGGACACGAAAAGAAAGATTTCGAGTGTTATTTTTATTATTCACCGATCCTGAGCGGGAATTTATTTCCGTATCGGTTGAGTATCTTTTTAGAATCTTTTGGGGTTGTTAGAATATGTATTTTAGGTCTTAATATCTTTTTAGATTTTATTTCTATCTTTTAGAGATTGTTTCTATCTTTTTAGGAAAGTTTATATCTTTTAGCCTTTTTAGTTTTTAGCTTTTTAGTATAAATACCCTTCTATCTAGCATAGAAAGGGGGGGGGGGGGGGCTTGATTTAGAGAAGTTTTTAGAGAGCTTAATTTTGGAGGAGATTTTGAGGACGACCGAAGGAGAGACAGCGATCGGATCGGAAGAGGATCACGAGGCTCGGTAGACGACGGTTGCCGGGTGGTCGTTGGTCGTGATTGTGGTTCGGTGTTTTGATATTTTTTCGGTTTCTTCTGAATCTCTGTAAGACGATATATTTTTCTTATTAATTTCAGTTTTAAGTTTTGTTTCAATGTTTCTTTTTATTGAAGTTTTTAGTTCCTTAGTTATGATTAGTGAGTAGTTTATTTTTCTAGGGTCGGGGTTAAGCCCGGCATAGTTGAGCATGTTTGATGAGTAAGATTGTGTTGTGAATGCCTTTTATCTTTTATTGAGATTGTTTGTTGTGCTTATACCAAAACGAAAGTGGAGGTAATTTGAGTTTTTAACTTGATTGAAAGAGAAAGTTAGTAACTTGAAGGTTGATATTGTTTGAAAACGAAAGTTTCAAGCTTTAGATTCAAAACAAGCAATTAAGTGAATTAGGATGCGAAAGTAGATTAATTTACTTACTAAGTCAACGAAAGTTGATGACTCTATCTGTTTAAAGGCATGATCTTATCTTCTTACGAATTCTTATGCTTAGCTATGTTGTGGTGTCCCTTGTCCTAGATTTTTGCTTTATTTGAATTATTTCTGGTAAATCTTCGTTGCTGAGTACTTGCCTCGGTACCGAATTTTAATTAGAATTTAATTAGGTCGTTAGTTAATATTTTTGTGTTCGGTGGCTCGGTAACGATCCTGACAACGTCGTTAACGAGGCTGCTCGTGAGTGTTTTGTTTAATTTTTGTTAGATTGATAGACAAACAACCTTGCTTCCTGTGGAACGATCCTGACTCCACTGTACTCAGCGGGGTCTTGACTTATAAATTTATTTGTTGGCCGAGAAACCCTTTCAACACCGACGGTAAATAAATAGAGAAGCGTCGAAAATAGAAGAGCAAAATCCAAGTTTGAGCAAGAATGCTTTGTGCTCATTGTACCATGCCCGAGGGGCCTGCTTGAGGCCGTAGATGGCTTTGTGGAGCTTACAGACATGAGTAGGCGCGACCGGATCAGATAAGCCAGGAGGCTGGCACATAAACACATCCTCATGTAAGGTTCCTTGCAAGAATGCATTGTTAACGTCCAACTGTCGTAAAGACCAGCCATGAGAAACTGCCAAAGTAAGAACAAGGCAAACCTTAACTGGCTTTATGACTGGGCTAAACGTCTCAGAGTAATCCCAACCGGGGCGTTGGTGGAAGCCATTAGCAACCAAGCGAGCTTTGTACTTATCAATGGAGCCATCCAGACGATATTTGATCCGAAAACCCACTTGCAACCAACCAAATTATGATCAGTAGAAGGTGGAACAAGGGACGATGTTTTGTTCGTACAAAGAGCATCGAATTCAACTTGCATAGCAGCCCTCCATAAAGGGTCCTTTAAAGCTTGAGTGATGGTTTTGGGTTCGGTAGGAGGGTTGAGTTGGACATGGAGATTGAGCTTTTGTATAGGTTTGAAAATATTGTTCCGAGAACGAGTAATAATACCATGTTCCGGATTGGGATCAGGCATAGGAGGTTCAGGCGAGGCGGAAGAGGAGGTTGGGCTTTGAGTTGGCGAGGTGCGCGGGCTGGAATAAGCAGATTGGGTCAAATTAGGGTTTTGGAGGAGGGGAGTAGAATTAGGGTTAGGGTTAGGGTTTTCTGAGAGGGGGCTGGCGCGTGGGACAGTTCGGATGAGGGAGGAGAGGCGGCGGTTGGAGAGTGTGGGCCCAAGGTTAAAGATGGAGGATTACGGGGAATATTAGGAGAAGATATGATATGGTTTGGGGAAGATATTATATGATTTGGAAAAGATATTATGTGATTTGGAGAGGATATGGTATTGGAATTAGAAGGAAAGTTTGTTGAATCTCCCAAATTGGAATTGCTTTGAGAAGTGAGAAAGGGACTAGGGTTATGCATGGTGGGAGGGGATGTGTTTTGCATGGGAAGAAAGAAATCCACCCATTCATCTCCAATGACAATATTGCTATCGGGTTTGGTTGGAAATTTAGTGTATGGGAACTCGGTTTCAACAAATTGAACATGCCGAGAGGTGTAAATACGTCGAGTAATTGGATCAAGGCATTGATACACACTTTGAGAGGAAGAATAGCCAATGAAAACACATGGAATGGATCGAGGTTGGACTTTGTGAGAGGCATAAGGACGTAACCACGGGAAACTTTCTCACCAAAGCACTTACGCTTAGTATAATTAGGAGGTTGACCCGTGAGTTTTTGAAGTGGAGAGAGGAAATTTAAATTTGGAGTAGGTAACCGATTAATAAGATATGCTGCAGTGATTAAGGCATGAGGCCAATGATCAAGCGGAATACCGGAGAATGTGAGAAGTGAAAGGCCATTCTCAACAAGATGACGATGTTGTCTTTCCAACATGCCATTATGTTCAGGCGTGTGAGGAGGAGAAGTTAAGTGGGTAATTCCATTGTTGATAAGAAAAGATCGAAGCGCAAGATATTCTCCACCATTATCCGAAAATAAGATTTTGATTTTGTGATTGAAGAAATTTTCTACTAAGGACCGAAATTTGATAAAAATAGCTAGGGTTTCAGATTTTCTCTTAAGAGGATAAAGCCATATGTACTTAGTGAAATGATCCACAAAAATAACGTAGTACTTAAACCCATCATAAGAGAGGACATGCAAAGTTCAAACATCCGAGTAGATAATTTCAAGAGGATAATGAGAAACAAGAGACGATTGATGAAAAGGAAGTTTGTGACTTTTATTGATATGACAAGAATTACAATCAAATTGTAAGAAAGATGAACTGCCTAAACGAAAAGTTTTGTTGATGAATTGAAAAATTGTTGAAGAAGGATGCCCTAATTTATGATGCCGGAACGCTGCGGAAAGACTACGACGAGCAGAAAAAGACACTGGTGGAGACGACGGCCAATGGTAGACGCCATCAATGCAGGGACCACTAAGGATTGTTGAACCCGTATGGATATCCTTCACAAGAAAGCAATTGTGTAAGAAAACCATAACATATCGGGTATCGAAAGTAAACTTAGACACGGAAAGAATGTTTTTGGAAATAGACGAAACACAAAGAACATTTGAAAGACGAAAAGATTGAGAAGGAGATGAGAGTGTAGAAGAGCCAGAGTGCGTAATAGGCAAACCTTGACCATTATCGACGTACACCTGATCGGGACCGGAGTAGGGTTGGTGAAGGGAAAGGTTAGCAAGATCATTGGTGAGATGATGAGACGAGCCAGAGTCAACTAGTCAGTTTATGTAGGATTGGATGTGGAGGCCATGTTGGCTTGTGGTTGAGAAGGAGGAGATCGGTTAGAGGGAGGAAATTGGACATAGGGGTAATCCTCTCAGAATTTGGCACATTGGGAGATAACATGGTCCGGGCCTTTGCAATATTGGCACTTGCCAAGGAACGGTTTAGGGGAAGTTTGTTAGCCTTGTTGGGTTTGTGGTGGACAGTATGGCATAGGCGAGGGATTAGGGTTTCGTGGGAGTCGAGGCTGATTAGGGTTTGAAGGGAATTGAAACCAATTTTGTTGGGGTTGGGGCGGGGGAGCGGAGGGCTGCCAAGGCAGGTTCGAAAACGATCCCTTGGCACGAGGCTTTGTTTGTTTTTAAGCATTCAGCGCAGTCATCGGGGCATTGTCAAAAGTGTCATTCTTCAATTCAAGCTCTTTAAGGATAAGCTTTTCATGAATTTCTTCAAAGGATATGCATGTGTCACGCATATTAGCACCATCGATCACCGATTGGACGGTTGAGTCAAGACCTTTGAGTATGTAATCAATAAAATCCTCTTGAGTGACTGGCGACTCTAAAGAGGCGAGAATATCAGCCGCAGACTTCATCGACTACATGTATTCGTAAACTGAAGAGGAGCCTTTCTTGAGAGTTGCAAGACGTTGTTTAACTTGACGTTGTGTCCCCGAGAAGCCGTACCGTAGGTTTGCTTGAGTGTGGCCTAAAGTTCTTGACACGTCTTGGCTTGTGTGACAAGCATGGCAACGGGAGTTGTTAACGTCCCAATAAGTGCTCCATAGAGAAGCTTATCTTGGCGTTTCCACGTGAGGTAAGCGGGATTTTTAACAGTTGCATTCTCTTAGACAGTAGATTCTTCTGTAGGAATGGGATGAGATCCATCAAGAAATTTGAAGAGATCATAACCCTCAAGTGTAGCTTGAATTTGTGTTTTCCATTGAAGGTAATTTGTGGAGGTAACTTTGATGATATTGGTAAAGTGAACAATTGTAAAGGGTTGAGTTTTATCATGTGGATTGGCCAAAGAGGTGGAGAAATCGCCTGCCATGGCCGAGTATGAGGGACGAAAAATTAGGGTTTTGTGAAAGGCCAAGGATCAAGACGCGTATGATGCCATATAGAGAATAGTATTTTATGTAAAATTGTCTTGCATAATATTATTAATGAAGAGGAGTATTTATACAAGAGTTTAGCTAAGACAATATAAAACCCTAATACATATTTCCAAACATAGAAGATTGTAATAAGCTATTGGAAGACACAATATAATTCTGTAATATACTACTAATATCAACCTTGAAATAAGCCTTACAAAAGTTTTCTTTTCCATATGCCAAGAAAGCAATAGTAAGACCATCGCCTAAGGTGGCTAGGGCATCAAAGTTGTCTTGGAGTTGCATCTGACATGTGGACCAAAAACATTTCTAGAATTTCTTTCTCTTATCACCACCTCTCCATACTTTTTCCCAATTTGCATAAATATGCCTCTCACACAGCCTATGATCTACATCTAGTGCCTTTACAGCTGCTGTTATACCCAATTTCACAAAAAAAAACAAATGTGATTATTAACCAAATGCATAAAATAAGGAATAATCAAAATGCCTAAAACAAGTTTGAGAAAGGAATTACCAAATGCATATCAGAAATGATTGTTAGCCCTTCTTCATTCCCAAGCTCTAAATCTCCCTTCAATGGCCCAATGAACTTGGTCCATGTGATTGTTGACTCAACCCATGTCATCTCCCATGAAATTGGGTACATTTGCCCATTTCCATCCTTCCATACAACCACAAATAGCTGGGCCTCAACAACCCCTTTCAAGAAGCATCCATCAATTCCAATTATTCTCTTACACCCTTGCTTCCATCCTAGCTTCAAAGAGTTGAAACAAGTGTACAATCTCTTGAAAATTTCCTTTCTTAGCTCAGATTCTTTGTCAACAACTACAAAACATGTACTCATTGGGTTCGATCTGTTTATCTCATCAACATAAGCATGCAATTTGGCATATTCTGCATTGTAGTCAGCAACATTCTTACCCAGAGCCATAGCTTTTTCTCTCCTACATGTAGATACTCCCACATCTAACTTTAGCTCCCTCCTACAAATCTGGTGAATCTCCCACAATTTTAATGATGGTTGTGAGATGATTCTAGCCTCAAGGTATTTTGCTAGGAATTTGGAACTACACAGCTTGTTAGTATTGTACCTACGACACTCATGTCTGGGCCAATATGTCTTGATCATGAAGTTTTGGCTTACACAATCTATGCTAGCATGGATTCCCTATTTGCATCCTTCATGGGCACACTTGGTTGTAACTCTTGTCTTGTCATTAGGCTTCAATACTAGCTTCACACCCCTATGCACTACATACTTGGCTAATGCCTCCCTAAACTCTCATGCATTCTGAAAAACCATAGTTACCTCCCATATTGGATACTGGCACCCAAGGTTGTACACAACATGTCTGCTTCTCCTTCTTCTCACCTCTCTCTGTCCATCTTCCTCACCTTCACTCTCCATACTATAATCTGAGTCACTTGCATAATATGGCTCTTCTCCGACAACCTTTCCCTTGTAGTTATGTCCATCCTTTGTCCATTCTTCATACCCTTCATTAGCCCCAACCTCACCCAAGGTGATATCCATATTTATAGGATTCTCCTTATGAGCCTTCTTTTTAGCATTAAGCTCTCTTACAACTTGTCTCATTTCTCTTAATTCATCATCAATATCATTGTGATCACTAATATCCAATGTCAAACTATCGGTTGAAGAAGTTTCTTCTGAGCTACTATAAGATTCACTATCACTATCACTTGAATTTGTCTCTTCTTCAACCCTTGAATCTATCTCTTCTTCAACCCTTGAATTTGTCTCTTCTTCAACTGATACGCCAAAGGAGCTTCTTCAATTGTCTTGCAATGTCTTGCATGTGGTAGATGTGACAAAAATACAACTTGGTCCCTATAGGCCAAAGGAGCCAATTGTTGAGTTGCTAGAGTCCCCAATTTTTGCTAATAATCGAACTCACCTTACGTAAACCTTGGATTTTGATCGCGTCTTCAGCCTTCAATTGTCTTATAATGGCGTCTTCAACATTGGATTTCCAAGCTCCAAGGCTCGATCGCACTGCCATTGAAGTTCGATGTCTCTTGTCAATTGGGTTTGGAAACTTTGGGGTTAATAACGCCCAGGGTTATATATATATATATATTTAATTATAGGCGGATTTGCAGGGGTACCCCATGTAGAAAAAATATTTGCAAAAGTACCCCATATTCTAGCAAATTGCAAATCATGCATTTTGGCATTTTTGCAATTTTATTTTTCATTATTTTATGGTTTACTTATTTGAATTTGAATTTTTATTTTTTTAATAAATGAACTATTAAATTGAAAGAATTAAAATCAAAAAATAAAAATTGAAAAAATAAATAAATATAAGTCGTGAACCGGCTTGAGGCGAAATTTGTGAGGTTGTAAGGGTGACTTGAGGCGAAAAACCGACAACAAATATGCAAAGATGTGAGTAACTAGAAATTTTGGCAAAGCTTTTCGAAGGTTGTTTTATTTTGTAAAATAGGACTTAGCATTCGATTAATTAAATAACACAAAGTAAGTATGGCATCACCCCAAAAGAATTTTGGTAAATCTGATTGAAAAAGCAAATCTTGGGCCACATTGTTTCTATGTTACGTTTAGCCACCCTATTTTTTGAGGCTCGTTAATGCAACTAGTTTGATGCAAAATTCCCTTCAAGGCATAGAAATTTGTATAGTTATTCATGGCCATTGTGACTTCAAATAACTTTGTCCCATTTATCCAATTGATTTTCAATATGATTACAAAGCTGCATAAGTAAATTTCGAGCCTCATGCTTTAGTTTCATGAGGAAAATCTTAGTGAAGTTAGAGTAATCATGAAAGATTGTTAAAAAATAATGGGCTCCAAAAAGAGACGGAATATGCTATCCACCCCAGATGTAAATGTGGACATTTGGGGACATTCTAGTCTTTCTGTAATCCTTTGAGGTGGTCATTACAAAACATGTACCTCGATATTGCAATTTTGTGGCAGATTTGATTGTAAACTACACAACAATTGTAGCACCGATCAGATTTTCAACCATGGAGGGGTCCTAACCCTCATACGAAAGGATGCTTAGGCTGGTTTAATCTGCTTAATTTTCACCTATTAAAATTTTTTTTGGATAAGATCAAAACTAGATAAAGAGTTTGAAATATTCAAAGGAAATACATTTCGAGTTTGTTTCACCAAAAGACAAATCAAGCAATCATGTTTATGACTTTAATTATTAAAAGAAACTAAATTAGAAACTTTATCAGATGGGTGGTCAAGCCGTTGGTATAATACTTTGGAAAACGGTTGGGTGGTGGCATGACATGAGCTTTTCGGTCATATGTCGAGACAGTAAAGGCCCTCTTGCTTAGTTCGTGTCACAATCATCCTCCCAAATCATCAGTCATATATTAAGCATTTTTTTGAGAAAGTAGAAACATGGAATGAACTGAGTCGGAAACAAGTTTGCAGAAATAAAGTTAACAACAAATTTAGGTACACAAAGCACATTCTTTCGACGAAAAATGGAGAGATATTTCGATTGTCCCTATATGAGTTAGTAGAGTTGAATTTCCTTAGACAGTCTTATAAAATGATCATGAGTTGATTGATAATAAGTATGAAAACCAGTATGGTCATTTGCATCACTATCTATTATCCATGCTATATTCAATTTTTTTTATGAGAATGTCTTACCTGAGAAATGCACATGAGAATAGACATTACCAACAAGATTTGTAGTTGACACCAAACTTGCATTTGTGGTCTCCATGGGTCGGTGAGAATCACCAGATTTCGTCCTCATGGATTGGGGCAATTGCATCATAAGTTGGCAATCTTCTTGTGTCAAAGGTAGGTTTTCGGTTGTGTTCCCGACATGATTAGCCGCTGAGTTTGCCTGTCCTTCTTCCATTGCTTTCTTTCTCTCGCGGAAGTAGTTATATGTGTGTCATTTCCTACTGCAAAAATCATGTTTGAGATGTTCCCTACAATACTTAGTATTATGCTAGTCATATGGCATTTTTCGCAATATTTGGACCTATATAGTATCTCATCCATTGTTTTCTTTTTTGGTGTTGAAGGTTGCAGTTTCCGTGGTCACTGGTGTCCTCGTGGATGACATTGCAGCTTGCTTTTCTTGCCTTAGGACCATGGAAAATGCTTTGTTTAGGTCTAGTAATGGATCGATGGCAACTATCTTACTCCTGGTTTGGGTATGATTTTCATTGAGTCCCATCAAAAACTTCATAGTCTTTTGTGTATCTATGAAGTTCTTAATGCTACTAGCTATTGTACAAGTACAGAGAGGGAAAGAACAAAGTACATCCTTTTCGTCCCATAGCGCCTTAAGTTTGTTAAAAAAGTTGAGATGAAATCCATCGCTTGTTGGAAATTGTGAATAGAAATTTCGATACGGAATCAGGAGATAGTATGGGTATGAGAAAACGCTCCTCTAGTTCGAGCCACATACCTCTTGCACTCTCACATTGAATGAAGCTACTTGATATGTCCTTTGAAATAGATCCGATGAGCCATGTTTTGACAAGAACATCACATCTTTCCCATTATGATGCGTCTATCGGTTTGCCATGGGGTTTTGTTAGGCTTCCATCTACAAACCCCTTCTTGTTCTTGATTTCTAATGGCATTAGAATTGCTTGCTTCCAAGTTGTGTAGTTATCCTCCATCAAGGATTGTGACACCAATACATCCCATGGTTGATCCGAATGGTGGATAAATAAGGGGTGTGAAGACTTTTCCCATGGTTTTGAGGTTTGTCGAGTAGTCTCGTCGCCTCTTGTCATGGTCCACGGTTTTGAAAAGAAAACAGAGATTGTTAGAGCCTAGGCTTCGATACCATGAACATCGTGGAGATTGTAATGAATGAAGATGATAATCTATTATGTATTGTATCATAGAAAGGATGATTTACAAAGACATAAAGTATGCAACGGTCAAGGTAGAAAAGAGGACTTAGAAAAGATATGTTCCTAAAATACATTGTTAATAAAAAAGATTAAGAAATAGAATATGTGATTTGCTCAAAATAACCACAAGTATTATTCCTTAATAGGAGGAGATTCCGACAAGGAAGAGCTCGATGTCATGCTCTCATGTGTTTCGTACAGGTTGGCTTGGTAATTATGCGGCTCAAGGACAGGTCGTGTTTGTCCGCTTTGTCGGTTTGAGATGCCCAACCATTACGGTTCTTGCTCATATGACGAAGAAGATTATCTGTTTGGTAAAGTTGAAATTAAGTCAGCTCGAATATGTTGATCCATAAAGTTCTGTTGGGCCTTGTTCTCGCAAGCCCAATTGATAATCAAGAAGAAAGGAGAGTCCAAGAACTAGAACCAGCCCAAAGTCACGCGTGCCCACCACCAGGCTTGTGCAGTTTCGGCGACTGGGGGAAAAACAAGGGAACATGGGTAAGGTGGCTCGGGGTTAGTGGAGGCATAACCGCCGGTAGGAAAAAAAAGAGGGATAAAATGTAATTCTATCAGTCCGAAAGGGCACGACGTGTAAGGAGGAAAAACTCAAGCAATCGAAGTTCTCTTGGAATCGAATTAAGATCTTTCTCTTTCGATCATCGTGTTAGAAAAGCTTTTCTAACCCAATTTCCACCGAAATCGGGTTAGAAAAGCTTCCACAAATTAATTAGGATATTGGATTAGCTTAGTGTAAATTCTTGTCCAAAACAAGTTTATAGTTTTTGATAGTTGTATTTTCTCTTAAATTATTGTGTACAATACTATAGTTTAAATTAGTTCTTTCTGAAGGTTATTGCTTCGATCAGTGAATATTAGTGCTTCTACGTACATTCATTATATGATGATTTGTTTTTGTCTCGTTAATCAAGCATACTGTTTGTTTACTGCCCATTGTTGTAATCCCGAAGCTACTATAACCGTCAGGATTGATTTGTTATTGCTGTACTGGTAATCTCACCACCGAGTTGACTTCGATTAGAACTGGTTAAAATTCTTCTCCTACTGAACTAAATTAGACCCCATTCACCCATTCCAATCCAAGTTTTTGAAACTGCGAGATGCAAAACGATGGTTCGCCAAGTAATTCATACAAAATGATTTAGTTCAAGAGAACCTTCAAAATAAGGCAATAAACTTCTAGATGCCTTAATAAATTTGACCCCTTTATCATCACACAATAGTTGACCACTTTATACTCTGTATTTTTTACACTCGGAATGAATATATGCATGCATTTCAAAGCCAGCAACAAAACCTTTCTTTTCCTATAATGCAAATTCAACGTTTATTTTTAGGGACGTCTCCGTCTCTTTATTCGAAACAAACGTACTATATATGTATGTAGTAGTAACAACTCGTCAGTCAAGGGTGAGCGTAACGTACACAAATACGCCGCTGAATTGTGCTCCTGCAAGAAGGACAATCCTTCATGCCTTGCTTCTCATGGAGCTCGTTACACGTCTTGCAAACGACCTGGTGTGCACAAGGGAGGAACACGACAGCCATCTCCTCTGAAAGGCACATCACGCATTCCCGCTCCCTTTTCACGCCTCCATGGTTGCTGAATCCGTTCGTTCCGCCTACCAACCAAGACTGAGATTCTGAACCAGGGTCGGTTTTTGAAGAGTCGGTGATCCCCCTCTTCAGGGCAGCGATTTTGGATGAGTCCGTTATTAGTCTGAGCTCTGAGATTTCCTTCCCTAGCGTTCGGATATCGTCCTTGTATTTTTTAAGACTGGCTTCTGCTTTTGATTTGAGCGTTTCCTCCTTGAATTTAGCCGATGCTTCTAGATCTTCTCGCTCTTTTCTGATTGACTCAGCTTGTGTGAGTAGTTCATCCTTCACCTTCTCTTCCTGTTTCCATCGGGCCTGCGGATATTTTTTTTTACCATTAAAAATCATTCAGCAGCTCAGACTCAAAATGTTTTAGTCATCCAACCATCTTCCTCACAGCTCTAATCAAATTTTAAGTTGGGAGAGCCATACCAAAACAAGCAAAGTCTATCGAAGCCATAAGATGCATTGCATTGATAATAATGGAAAAATGGTATACCTTCAATATGATTCGTCTTTATCTTAAGCTTCGAAATGCTAACACTAAATCTCATGAAACTAGGTGAAATACTGAAATTACAGGTATCTCAGATGACAAGGAGCCATGAAATTGCTGATGCCATGAAAAGCAGGATATATGAGACAATTGATGAAATGCAAATAACAAATCTTCAAATGGAACTATGGAAGTGAACCAAATGATATCAATCATACACAGGAAATACCCTTGCACCCCACATAACCGCACATGTTGTGATGAATTAACTCTTTCAAGCCAAAGCATGATAAATTATTTGCTTTCAAATTTACTAATTCGATTAAATGACAGGAGCTTCCAGATTAATTGCTTCCAGATTAGGGGTCATCAGGCATTCTATGTAAGAAAACATGTAATTACCATTATATTTCCAACTCTAGATAGTTCAGGTAATAAGAGAATGTAAGGAACAAGAGAACTAGTACACAATTATCAAGTTATTTCTAATGGGATATTTATGGCAAAAATCCTGTGACTTGATACACATCAAACCAGACAGAATTAAAAAAAAATCTGACAAGTAAAAACAACATCAACCCAGTGTAATCGCACTCAAGCAGGGTCTGGATTACCTCCATCGAGTCAAGAGGATGTTTCCGATAGACCCAGGGAAGGGAAAAACGAGAGCATCCAGATTGCAAAATAGGACTAGAAAACAAACACCCAAGCAACGCACAAAAAGCACCCAAGTAAAAACAGTTGAAGAATAGAAGCAAACAACAACAATGAATTCTAATACGCTTGTAAACTTGCCTCACAGTCACAGGTAAAGTTACTTCTATAATAATATATCATTCCACTAGTAAATTTGATCATTTTAGTGTTTAATTTTGTAATCTACCAAGTTCTTCTTCACTGAGAAAGTACAGGAGAACACACTAGAAACTTCAATATTCTCAATGCACATACCTCAACTTGGAAAAGATGATCCTTGGCTTGTTCCACTTCATTCTGCAGCTGGTTTAATTTGCATCTCTCAGCTGCAAGCTCCTCCTCAAACATACTCTTCTGTTTCTCCCAAGTTTGAAAATTCACCAAAGTAGTCTTCTCCCTCACTTTGGCTTCTTCACAGTTTGCAGCTGACTCTGCAGCCCTCAGCTTTGCAGCTTCCATCTTCTGTCTCAATGTTTTATTATCCATCTCAAGCTGCCGAACAGCAGAATTCGCTCTCTCAACCTGTCCACTAGCCTTAGACAAAGCATTTTCCATCTCAGAGAGCTTCTTCATAGTGTTCTTCTCTAATGTTTGCTTTTCTTTTTTCAATCTCTCTACTTCTTCCTTCTCTTGCCTCAGCATCTTAAGCTCAGCTTTTTCCTTGCCCAATCTACGGGCAGCCTGCATGACTTTTTGATTGGCCCACTCCGTCCACTCATGAAGCTGATTCTGCAATTCCTGCAGCCTTAGATACAACTTCATTATCATCTCATCCTTCTTGTCCTGGGGTACCCACTGAACAAGGGTTTTATCATATGGTAACACAGGACAACTACAATTTGGAACCCGAGGAGAATTACTTTTTGCAGGTAGAGAAAGTGAAAGTTCAGTATCTGCAGGTGATAGAACAGGTTGGGAATTGGCTGCAGGTGGCTTATCATGGTTAGAGGAGGAGGAGGATGAATTGAGCATAGAATTGGTTGAAAGAGGAAGTGTAGCATTAGCCTGGGACATAGAGACATCAACTCCAGTTGCTTTCATCCTTAGAGAAGCATTATTCAAATCAATATCAGCTGACTCTCTTAGTTTCCTATCCAAGATCAAACCATCAAGGCCATTGAGCTTTGCTGCTCTAGAAGCCCCTTTTGTATCATATGTTCGTTGATTTTTCTCCAAATGAAAAAACTTCTGCCTTAGGATAGATTCTCTTTTTGTACTATTAGAATGCAGTTTCCTGCTGAGAGAAGATTTAGCTTCTGCATTTGTTTGTCGTGTTGCAGTAGCTTTAAAAGGTTTATCAGCAGAAACAGATCCCGTTGGTGAGCTCCCTTTCCCTGGAGTCAGCTGACTTAGAGCAAGGGAAGTGTATGATTTGTTGAAATTAGGAGAAGCAGCTGTTGGAGTTGGTTCACCAGGAGCAGAAAGATTTGCATCAGTATCTATGGCCTCTGGTTTAATAATCGCGGGCTGGGTGGAAGTAGGAGAGCTAGCATTTGACACTCCCTCGTTCATGAAACTGCTCAAGGAATCACCATCCATAGCACAGGCATGAGACACATTCATGTCACATAAGAGCAAGCACCACAATGCATCCCCAGTGCTAAAGAAAGGCCTAACTTCTTGCAGAACACAGATTAACTCCACCAATACATAGCTTTCCAACTGTTGTAAGTTCTCAAAGCAAGGCTCGCTAGAAGGATCAACCTCTTGACCATTTCTAAGATAAGCTAAAGTGTTATCCACTATATTGGATACTATGTCTTTATTCCCATAGCAAAGGCTAGATCTCAAAACAGCTCTAGTAGCAACTTCTTCAGTGTAGCCATTAGAGATAATTTTCTTAATTGCACTCTTGAAAATCGCATCCATGTTGCTAAGAACAAGGTCTTCCAGCTGGGATTCAGTAAGATAACTCCAATCAGCATCATGGAGTTCAATTGCTTCTTCTTCTTCTTCTTCTTCTTTTCTAGGCTGGCTAGAACCAGCATTAGAGAACCTCGTGGCCTTAGGCAGTCCAAGATCAAGTGTCAAATCATCGGAATGGTGTTCACTAATACCACATGTACCACAACCGCTGACTTCTCCATGAACCGGCTTTACCTCATGTTTCTCAGCAGAAAATTGATAACCACTTTGAGACAAAGATAGAACCTTACATGGATCACTTAGAGGTGGATCAGCACGAAACTTCCGCTTGTTCCTACTTCCTCTTTCTTCAATTGACAATGAAGTTTGAACACAAGTACATCTTGATTTTGCTACCATTGTTGTCATACGCAGCTGCAAAATGAACACTGCCAATGAGCGTATGTATGATCAATATTGAATCTTTGATTAAGAAACATGATCTGATCCGGAAACCATACATTTAGAAACGCCGAAAAAAAATTAATACAAGAAAAAGAATAATGCTATACCAGAAGCAGCAGGCGAATTAACATCAGATTAGAATACAGTCAATGATCCATTATCGAGTTTACACTCATATAAAGCATCGCTTAACAATCACAACATTGGCGTTTGATACAAAGCCAAGAAGCAAAAAGACCACAGCCAGAAATTATTAACCAAAAATCTTACAGAGAATCAAAACGTTAGACTCTTCATTCCCAGCACTGATCCCACTGAAAAGAAAGCAACTAATTTACATCACATGATCCCAATCTTCCAATCCACAATTTCAAATTAAGTTTACCAGCAATCAACCAATAGATATCCCAAGCGAGAGAGAGAGAGAGAGAGAGAGAGAGAGTCATTATTACGGAAAGCGGAACCAATCAAAACAAAGCAGAATAGGGACGATCCAAAGTGAATCTCACATTCATCTAACCCCAAAATCGATTAAAATGACCATCAAAATGAACAAGATTAACATCTGGGAATCGTCCGATCGAAGCGTACCAGCTATGTGCTCTCTCACAAACAGAGAATCGATCAATCAAAGAGGTTCTAGATTTCTCCTCAATTATATTTTCCCCTATTTAAGTTCTCCTCCCCTTTGGACCTTTGTGATGCGAGAGCATGGAATGTCCCCTGCCTCGGTATTTCTCGCGAGAAATAAAATTTCAATGATTTTGCATTTTGGATTTAGGTTGCACTATTTATACTCAGGAGAGCGAGTAGGTAGCCAGGGTTACGCACGCATTCAGGATTTTTTATTATTACTTTTGCTTCATATATTCATATATATTTTCACCTGTTTTTTTTCCCCTCACCGTGCAAATGACAGTAATTGGTGTATCAAGCTCAACATGTTGGGCCCGGTCGCCCACCTCGTTGGGCCACAAGCACACATAGCTCAACATTAGTATGATATTGTCCGCTTTGGACCTAGCCCACACGAATTTGTTTTTGGACTCCTTCCCAAAAGGCCTCATACTAATGGAGTGTGCTTCCCTTTATAAGGAGGTCTTCACTTCCTTATATTTCCAATGTGGGACTTGGGTTGCATACCCAACAATCCTCCCCTCAAACCAAGGACCACATAGGTAGTGGTCTCCCCTTCAGCGAAATCATCTTGCATCGCCGCTATCACCCACGAAGATCTCCCATCTTGTACCGCCGCTACCACCACGGAACACGCCACTTGACCACCACAATATCAAGTAGACTTTCGATACAGGACACCACCGATCTTCAATCGTCGGGTCACATTGAGGGTCTCCCACACAACACTACCAAGGACTTGCACCCCCACGCCATCGAGCTACACCACTCTACACCCGCGTGTTCCAGCACCAAGTCACATTGGGTTCCGTGTTTGTCCCAGCCGAACCATCGGCTCTGATACCACTTGTTGCGCCCGGGTCGCCCACCTCGTTGGGTCACAAGCACACATAGGTCCACATTAGTATGATATTGTCCGCTTTGGGCCTAGCCCGCACGGATTTGTTTTTGGGCTCCTTCCCAAAAGGCCTCATACTAATGGAGTGTGCTTCCCTTTATAAGGAGGTCTTCACTTCCTTATATTTCCAATGTGGGACTTGGGTTGCATACCCAACACAACATTCGTCTTTTACAGTGAAAATATGACAGGCAGCGAATAGTTTTTCCAGTCATACTCGCCTAATGCATATATAAAGATTTCTGTTTTGAATTAAAATGATTTGTTACTTTTAGTAACTTTTCCAGTCATACTTTTCTATTTATTGTTTATTATTAGCTACCGAATAAAAAAAGCTTAAGAACATTTTTAATATGGAATGAATATTTTCGATTGATTCATTATTTTATATTTTATTTGGGATCATGGAAAACCTTAAGTGATTTGAATGTGACGGTGTATTTAAATTCGTGGTCACATGAGATGTCACCCTTTAATTACAAAGTAAAGATATAAGACGAAAAGATATAATTTATGTTTGTAGATCTCCGAATTTGGTCCATTTTGTGGATCCCGCACTCTACACACCGTTAGTTTTGGTTGATTATTGGCTTGAGAGCTTTGATGCGTCGTGATGTCTAGGTCTATCGTCAAAAGGTAGTCTTTTTCACTGCAAGCACCTACAAAAATTCCTTAGATGCCTTGAAAGGCTCACTACAGTTAGGTCAATATGAGAACCTTGGAGTATGTAATGAGAAGAGTAAAATAGCAAGGTGTGGCTTTCTTTCATGGTGCTAAGTTGGTGCTTGGTGGCACTAATTGGAGCTTTACATAGCCTTTGAGAATTGGAAGTTACAAGGTGGGGGGCTTCCTAAGTGAAGCTTGACATAAGGCCTCAAGGTGTTGCCAAACATGCTATAAGAGACACTCGAAAAGGTGATTAGAATGGGATTTTATGGTAGCGCTTTGGATTGCATTTTTGCTGCGTTTGAGGTAAAAAAAAAATAGATGTGCTACTAGGGATAAGCTCTTTCACATGTTAAAGGTCTTAATCCTTTTTTCTCTCCAGGGAGAGGAACCAACCCCCTTTCTAGTTGCTTCACTTTCTTTATATAATACTTCCATGCCTTTTAATTGGTCTCTTCTGCATTGGTCAAATAATTGATGATGTAGTGTTGTTATATTGTTTCTCAATGAAGAATGTTTGCATGGGGCACTATTCTAAAAATTATATCTAGGCCCCAAAGACGGAGCCAGGAATTTGACTCAGAGGGGGCTAAATTTTTCTAGGTCAAATACTTGGTTAAAAAATAATAATATTTTTCTATATAAAATATGCTGAAAATTTTGCATTTTTTATTATAAAATTATGTATTTTTCTATATAAAAAATGTTATTTTTTGTATTTTAGAATCCTTTTTCTACATTTTTCATAAAAAAAATAATCTGATTTTTTCTAGTCAAGTGTGCTAGCTTTTATCAAATGGTTTTTATAATCTATGTCCTTAGGACCTTAGGGCATAAATTAAGTATTCTTGTTTTAGAAACTAAAACCCTATTTGAAAATAAATGACCCCTATAAAAATAAATAAAATTACCGTATATAATACAAACTAACAAATTCTTTCCTTTTTAAGGATTTTAACATATGTCCTAATCGTTTATCAAATAAACTACTATTTTTTTGTATTTTCGAAAAAAAAAATTGAGTGGGGGCTACAACCCCATTAAGCATAAGCTAGCTCCCCTAGTGCTAGGCCTCGTCTAGGCGCTAAATGGTCCTAGTTTAACTAATTGTCTAGCCCGTCTAGGACCACCTAGGCAACCGTTTTGGCAGTCTAGGCGCTAAAGCGACCCCTCTCCACCTAAGATCCGACTAGCGTTTCTTAGAACATTGGCAAGGGACAATGTGGCTTCAAGAGATGTAGGTTCTCCGTGAGGGTGTTTCATCTTGGTTTGGCCTTTTATATGGGTGGGGCGACACGTGTGTGCTACCAAGTAGACAAGGTTGAGGTTTTTCTACTTAACTTTCCTCATGTTGGCTTTTGTTAGTGCACAAATTCGATCTAGGATTACACTAATTGTTCTTTCTTTTCTTCTTCTCCAAGCAACATTTTGTCTTCTCCTTGACATGCAAAACAATGGAACAAGGGGGTGGAGCCCCTTAATCTACCTATGATGCCTAAGTCAGAAAGTGCACAAAATCGATGTGTGTTGAGATAAAACTACTAGAGAGCGAGTATCTCTAGAACTGGGAATTTACTTACCTCTCAAGTGATATATGGCTTTGGGTATTTATAGGAGAAAAAGGAGAGAGGGTCGAGCACCCCAAGGATCGGTAGGTTATTCTAATATGTGACCTGATGAGCTTTCTTGCTCTCCAAGCAATCGAAATTCTTATCTTGCAAGTAAAGATAGAATCCTTGCTTCCCATAAATTTTATCCATATAACCATAACTATTTTTTAATGATATAATAATATCCATAACAAACTATATCTAATTATCTATCGAGGATACTAAATATCCCAAAATAAATATATCGTGTATAGCAAAATAAACATAATAACATAATTTATAATAATATAATATTAAATTACTGAAAATTATCCACACACAATTGCCCCTTTGAATCGTATCGGTTGACAAGTCCTACACAACGTTCATACGTTCAAATCCTTCAGGACTTACTCGCGAGTGGCCATGCGGAATTAAGGGACCCGCTTTATTCGTATATTCGTACATTCATGTCCATGTCATGGGCTCCTTGCATTCCATAGTTGCGCATGCGCTTTAATATCTTGGTACCGAGAGACCCGTTAAGCAAATATTAACGTCGAAAGCATTTGTTCGAATGATTAGCTAAGCATTTATTAAGGACGTTCAAATCCTTAAGAATGAATGCAACTGCAAAGATTGAGAATCGCAAACCTTTAGAAGGAGGTTAGGATTCTAAGCCTTCGGCTTAAGTTTCTAACCACATCTCTTTATAGGCTTGTCATCTCTATGGACCATGGAAGAGTTAAGAGTCGAAGAAGCCACCTTGCACTATCATGATTCGTGACACTTTATGTCACGATCATGACGATTGTGTAGCTTCGCAATGACCCATGATGGCTTCCATCACGACCCATGATGGCTTCCATCACGACTCGTGACAGTCTCTCCTAGGTCGTGATGGACTAATAAAGAGTCGTGACCTACCCTCAACTCAGTCATGACCTATTATTTCTTGTTGTGGCCTTGTGTTTGGGATTTTTGAGGACGAGAGATTGTATGATCATTGTTTCGATCCACTTTTGTTAGATGTATTTTTGCCTTGTACTTTTTTTAGTGTGGGGTTTATGGATCATGTTGATTATGTTGATCCACTTAGGAGTTGTATCTTCCATCTTAACCCGTCTCTATAGTCAAATATGTAACACCCCAATGGTTTATAAGGGCTTGATGTACTACCCATGTCAACAAGAGCTCTTTATTTTTTGTGTTCGAGTGAGGACAAAGAACTCAGAACTTAAGTGTGCAAGGGCGAGAGTAGTACTAGGATGGGTGACCTCCTAGGAAGTCCTCGGGTTGGTATGAAAATGCGCTTCAAGGCATCGGGCCTTACAAATGGTATCAGAGCCAACTCTAGGTTACGGGTGCACTTGGTCTAGAGGGCGGTGACTCAACCTAGGAAACGGTGCTTGGGCCTTGACGAGGACGTCAAGTGTTTAAGTGAGGGAGATTGTAACACCCCAATGGTTTATAAGGGATTGATTTGCTATCCATGTCAACAAGAGCTCTTCATTTTCTATGTTTGAGTGAGGACAAAGAACTCAAAGTTAAGTGTGCATTGGCAAGAGTAGTACCAGGATGGGCGACCTCCTAGGAAGTCCTCGAGTTGGCATGAGGTAGCGCTTCTAAGGCCTCGTGCCTTGCAAAATTTGTCTTGTATATTTCCATTTGCATATATTCACCATCATCAAATAAATACTGAATCATAACGAAAAATGCTTCCTTTTTCTTCCCTTCCCTTCCCACAAGCTCAATAATATTGTTTGCATTCCCCCTTGTGCAACAAAATGGGCCCTAAGTGGCTCCAAGAACTTGCACACATTGACGCTTGTTGCATGCACATATATGACCAAAGAGCTACCAAAACTAAATCTCATCGAACAAAACCTCAAAAATAATAGTTTGAAGAAAATGCAAGAGACAGATGCACGTTATTAGAGTTCGTGCATCATGGAAGGTCGTCTTTCTACATGTAAGTGTTCGTTCTATTGGGTGTTACATGAGGATTTGGAATTTGACATCTAGAAGCTAAAATATCACACAAATTATGGAGCCCGAATATAAGTTGTCCACTAACCAAAAACTATACCAGAACAAATCATTTTTCTCCTTATTTGGTTGTGATAAATTGAGAGACTTCCGAGAGGCATAGTACCCTCAAAGAATTGAATATTATAATGTTGAAAGATTTTTGAAGGAGGCTTGGGTATGGAAGGTCAAGTGTAGCAAAAGATTCCTACATTATTCAGCATATTCCATCTTGATGCGACCTTGTTTCCGTTAGGATCTAAGAAAGCCACGGATCGTTAACATGGATCGTGTATTAGGTCTCTTAGTGAAGCGGAAGTCTTGTAACAAAAGATAACCAATGTTATGGCTCTCAAATGATCTCGATCCAACATTATGGAACGAGCACTGCTGGAAAACGCGCCTGTAGCCAGAAAATATTTAGCCACGAATTTTGGCGAGGGTAATTTGGGTGGCAACAGCCATAAATTTAGCCACAAATATTTCAGTTTGCGGTAATATGGCCATAAAATATAGCGTTGTGGCTAGTTTTGGGGCCAAATAGCCCCGAAAATTGAGCGCGACTAGATTTGATTGTAGATTTCTGGCCATATTATCATGAAAACAAGCTCGTGGCTAACGTTAAGGCCCAATGGACGCGAATTTTTTGCGCAGCTAGATTCATTTCTAGAGTAGTAGCTAATTAGCCGCGAAAAAAGATTCGTGTGTATATTCAGGACAAAGTCTGGAGCTAAGTACCCACATACTAGTCGTGGCTAGGTTTGTGGATATTTGTGTGGGTAATTTGAATCATTGTCTCATAAATGGTCCTTCATTTCTTTAGAATTTTTAGAAATAACCACGAAACTAGCCACGGGTTCTTATTTTCGTGTCTAACATAGTTTGTCTGGAAACATCTGCGATAACAATCACGAGATTAGCCACGAGTTCTTTATTTCGTGAGAAATATGCAGAAATAACCACGAGACTAGTCACGAGTTCTTCGTTTCGTGTCTAACTTTGTTTGTTTGGAAAAATTTGCAGAAACAATCACGAGATTAGCCACGAGTTCTTCATTTCGTGAGAAATCTGCAGAAATAACCACGAGACTAGTCACGAGTTCTTCATTTCGTGGTTAATCTTCAAAAATAACCACAAGATTTCAACGAAGGAAGAGGAGAAGAGTTTGGATTGGGTTGCTCCTCCATATGGGTCGAGTACGGTGATCCAAAAAACGGGCCCATTTCTTTTGACTCCCAAGCCCATCAGATTTGCAGAAACAGTCACGAGATTAGCCACGAGTTCTTCATTTCGTGGTTAATCTTCAGAAATAACCACAAGATTTCAACGAAGGAAGAGGAGAAGAGTTTGGATTGGGCTGCTCCTCCATATGGGCCGAGTACGGTGATCCAAAAATGGGCCCATTTCTTTTGACTCCCAAGCCCATCATATTTTCATTACCTCAAAAGCCCATTCCTAATTAATTTTTATTATTTGTAAAATTATTTCCACTATAAATTACATTTATTTTAAAATTTAAATAAATATTACCCATAGTCCTTTATAGAAAAATATTTATTAAAATAAAATATCAATCATGCTCACCTAGGAAATTAATAATTTTTAATAAATTATAAATGACTTCCTAGGAAATTAATAATTTTTAATAATTTTTAATTCTTATGAGAAATCGTTATATTCATTTAGAATCGTTCATTCTTATGAGAAATCGTTATATTCATTTAGAATCGCTCATTCTTATGAGAAATCTTTATATTCATTTAGATTCGTTCATTTTAGGAGAAATCGTTATATTCATTTAGATTCGTTCATTCTTATGAGAAATCGTTATATTCATTTAGAATCGTTCATTCTTATGATAAATCGTTATATTCATTTAGATTCGTTCATTTTATGAGAAATCATTATATTCATTTAGATTCGTTCATTCTTATGAGAAATTGTTATATTCATTTAGAATCATTCATTCTTATGAGAAATCGTTATATTCATTTAGATTCGTTCATTCTATGAGAAATCGTTATATTCATTTAGATCCGTTCATTCTTATGAGAAATCGATATATTCATTTAGAATCGTTCATTCTTATGAGAAATCGTTATATTCATTTAGATCCGTTCATTCTTATGAGAAATTGTTATATTCATTTAGAATCGTTCATTCTTATAAGATATTGTTATATTCCTTTAGAATTGTTTATTCTTATAACAAATCATTATATTCATTTAAAATATTGTATTCACTTAGAATCGTTCATTCTTATGAGAAATTGTTATATTCATTTAGAATCATTCATTCTTATGAGAAATCGTTATATTCATTTAGATTCGTTCATTCTATGAGAAATTGTTATATTCATTTAGATCCGTTCATTCTTATGAGAAATCGATACATTCATTTAGAATCGTTCATTCTTATGATAAAGTGTTATATTCATTTAGAATCATTCATTCTTATGAGAAATCGTTATATTCATTTAGATTCGTTCATTCTATGAGAAATCGTTATATTCATTTAGATCCGTTCATTCTTATGAGAAATCGATATATTCATTTAGAATCGTTCATTCTTTTGAGAAATTGTTATATTCATTTAGACCCGTTCATTCTTATGAGAAATCGTTATATTCATTTAGAATCGTTCATTCTTATAAGAAAATATTGTATTCACATAGAATCGTTCATTCTTATAAGAAAACATTGTATTCACTTAGAATCGTTCATTCTTATAAGAAAACGTTATATTCACTTAAAATCGTTCATGCTTATACGAAATCATTATATTCCTATATAATCATTCATTCTTATAAGAAATCGTTATATTTTATTAGAATCGTTCATTCTCATAAGAAAACATAATATTTATTAGAATCATTCATTGTTATAAAAAATTGTTATATTCATCTAGAACCGTTCATTCTTATAACAAAACATTATATTCATTTAGAATCGTTCATTCTTATTAGATTCGTTCATTGTTATAAGAAAACGTAGAAAATGTTATATTCACTTAGAATCGTTCATTCTTATAAGAAAACATTATATTCACTTAGAATAGTTCATTCTTATAAGAAATCGTTATATTCCTTTAGAATCGTTCATTCTTATTAGAAAACGTTATAGTCTCTTAGAATCGTTCATTCTTATAAGAAATCGTTATATTCATTTAGAATCGTTCATTCTTATGAGAAATCGTTATATTCCTTTTTAGTCGTTAATACTTATAAGAAAACGTTATATTTCTTTAGAGACGTTCATTCTTATAAGAAAACTTTATATTTATTTAGAGTCGTTCATTCTTATAAGAAACCATTATATTCCTTTAGAGTCGTTCATTCTAATAAGAAGTCGTTTATTTCTTTAGAACTGATCATTCTTATAAGAAACCTAATTAGTTCACATGTTATGGTTAAAGTTTAAGATTAACTATACCTAAACCTCCATGATGATCTTTATATGCTTGATGTTAACAAGTACACGCCAGGGGTTCGGGGACGGAGCCCCCAACAACACCAGGGGTCCTAGGGGGCGGAGCCCCCTAGTAGGGGGTTTGGGGGGCAACGCCTCACGACGGTGGTCTCGCGGCGGGGTTGGGGGCAGCACCCCCCAAAAAAAGGTTTACAATATTTTTTGTTTGTGTGTTTAGGGTTTAGGGTTTAGAGGGCTGAAATATATTTGGGCGGGAATATTTGGGTAAAAAATATTTGGGCGGGAATATTTGGGTAAAAAACATTTGGGCGGGACCATTCTCTTTACAAAAAATTTTGAGCGGGCTTTGATGTTAAATGGAGGGAATGTTTAATTTTTAAGAGGGAAAAAGTAATTTTTGGCCCACTAAAATTTAAGCCCATAAGGCCTGCTCACTATCTAACCCTAATTTGCTCACTTTCACTCCCAGATCTAACCCGTGTGTGCCTCCCAAGCCCTAGTTGTTAAACATCGCTAAGAAGGAACTCGAGAGAGTGAATCTGGATGGAGCGACGGACTCGGGGGAGAAAGAATTTAGATTATTCACCGCCAGTATATCTTCTCCACCTCGTCAAAGTCCACAAATTCGTCTCCAAATTGATCGGTAGCTTGTCCTTCTCAGTTGATTTTTTTTCCTAATGTCTTTTTGTCAATCGTTGTTCTTATTTCTCATTGAGATCCAAATTCATCTCCAAAATGATAGCTTTTTAAGGTGGTGGATAGGTCCGTGGAGGAGCTCAAGGGGCACTGGAGGCAGATATTCTTCTCGCTCATGGACTCCATCGTGGTCAGCCTTCTTCTCCGCCTCATCAAAGTCTACAAATTCGTCTCCAAATTGATCGGTTTGAGCCTGTGCTTCTCAAAGTCTACAAATTTGGCTTTCCTTATCTTTTGTTTTGCTGATTTTCTTCCAATGTTTTGTGATTTTCTGCTTTCATTTTCGATTTAGGGGTTTCACTTTTTGCGTTCTAGATTTGGAATGGACGCATTTGAAGAGGAATGGAAGTTGCTACTCTTTTCTACACCTCACTGTTGATGTTTGACAAGCCTCCATTGCTCCCACCAACGCCACCTTCAACCATAGTCGATCACCTACCTCATCAGGAACCATGTAACTTTCTATCCCTCACCTCGTGAATTTTTCTCCTTTTTCACTTGGATTTGTGAACGATACAGAGGTTGCAAGTCGATCAAGTGTTTGATCTTTCAATATCCGGTGTTTCCTTTTCAGTGATTCAACTTTTTTTTAATATGCTATTGGTTTCCTGCATCTCTAATTTGGAGATGAGCTTTCTAATTCACTTATTTATATGAAGAGGTTACAAATGACTTATTTGAATTTACCTACTTTTTTAATAGTGATAAATTTTTGGAAGTTTTATGGATTTCAGAATTGTCAATTTTCAAGAGAAACTCATCATACAATGATTATTTGTTTCAATGTGATCTACAACTATTAATTGGTTCAGGTTGTATATGGTTCAAGTGTAAAAGGTCTTATTGTTTGAAGTTCATAGAAAATATTGTGCAAGGAGTACCACTTGCTGATCTTTGGTGTATCAAGCTTTGTGCATCTCAAATTTTCATGCTTTTATGGTTGTTGTCTGAATTATTTATCACCTACATGTTGTAAATTGTCCTAGGAAAATATATTTTCAATGTATTAAACTTGAATAACCTTACCATTGTACATACTGAAAACTAGTTATTATATTTGCCATTGTAGGGACGTGGAACTGTTGCTACAGGTCATGTAGAGCAAGGGACCATAAAAGTTGGTGAAGATGTTGAAGTATTAGGTTTAATGCAGGTTAATGTCGAACTATTTTTTTGTCACATGATTTTGGCACTTGGTCATAAGCATAATGGGTAGGCAATCATAGCTTATTGTGTATACTTGAATGGATAAGTGCTCATTTTCACTTGATTATAAGCATCATGTTCTGATGCATTCCTACTTATTTTCATTTGCTTTTATAATTGCAGGGTTTTATTCTTGAAATTTGATTAATTCATGTGCATCTTGACCAATAATCTATACATTTTTTTTGTAATTGCAGGGTTTTATTCTTTTCGTCAGAAGGATATAAAGAAGGAGCCTAAAGATGTGTTAAAAGTTGGCTTTTAAAGACTCATGATGCTTAGCTTTAGTTTCAGAAAATATTTGTATCAAACATACGAAATGTATTATAACAGATAATGATGTGTTATATCATTTTCAATTGCTTCTTGCGTTGTTTGCATTTTTTGTTGCTTTTGATGTCCAACTTTCTGTTTACTTTACTATTGCTTTGAATAAATTAGAGAACATTAGAGAGAAATTAGCATATATATTATGGTATATTATTTTTTTATTTTTTTATTTTTTTAAATGCCTAATTATTTAACCACAAAATTCGAAACAAAATAGATTCATGGCAAATTTCAAGGCTAATGGCCACGAAATAGGTGCGATTATGCGTTCAAATTCGACTCGAACTTAGATACAAAATACAATCGTGGCTAACATTTGAAGGTGATACACTCAAAACCAACCACGAAATTCAATTCTGGGCTAATGTGGTTGAACGTGACTTTCGTGGCCAATAGCCACACATTTAGCAATGAACTAATTCGCGGCTATTATTTGCAGCTAAATAGCCACAAAACTAGAATTCTGTGGTTCTTTTTCAGAGTGATATTTAGCCTCGCGTGTTTTAGCCCCAGGGCACCTTTCGTAGGGCAATTCGTTGGGGATGTCGTGGCTAACGTGATTTCGTGATTATTTTTGTGGCGGAAGTCGTGTCTATTTTCCTGGCTACAGACGCGTTTTCCAGCTGTGGAGTGTTGCGAGTCTCAATGTGATGAAACCCGGGGTTTTTGGATCCACCGACGTTATGGATGATCGATGTGTTTGAGAATTTGATAGTAACCAAGGGGCGCACGATCCCAAATAAGGAGGAAAATCTATACTTGAATTTAGGATAAAATGTGCGTAATCTAGAAATAGTAGCCTTGATCCCCTTATATAGAGTAAGTTAGAGAAAACCCTAGATCTATAAGCAAGGTGGTGGCTAGGGCTTGTGTGAAACCAAGGCCCAATGCCATAAGGCCCATAAAAGACCTTCTAAAAAATGTAAACCAAAGTAGCAATGCTTAACAATGGAAAGATACTAAAATAATCATGAAAAGATAGATGTCCTCGACCGCCAAGACACAAGTGTCACGACATGGCCAAGGCATGCTTGGTGCAGCGTCAGCAAGGGCGGGGCATACTGGCGAGGGTGCTTTCGCAGAACCAGCATGTTGGTATGCACGAAAAGGCCGGATGGGGAACCTCAAGTGCGATCGAAGGGCTGCTCCGATGGAATGGCTCTTGGCGCGTCTGGCGTGGCCGAGAAGATAGATGGCATCGGTTGGCACGGGTGAGGTTCTTCGGTGGTGTGGTCAAGGGCAAGCAAGGTCACATGCGTAGGCACGGTGATCGACTCACCGTGGCCCGCTGAGAGGCGCGACACCAAAGATTGAATCGCGTCGGTGATTATACGGGCTCGGGCACGAGTGATCGGTCCGTCTGAGCGCATGGTCAAGGTATCGTCCTCCTACTGGGCTTCCAAGGATGGGGTCGCATCATATTTCTTAGTGTCACTCCTCGCCCTTTTTAGGTTTGCATAATACATGAAGTTTCTTCGGTGAGGTTCTTCGGTGGTGTGGTCAAGGGCAAGCAAGGTCACATGCGTAGGCACGGTGATCGACTCACCGTGGCCCGTTGAGAGGCGCGACACCAAAGATTGAATCGCGTCGGTGATTGTACGGGCTCGGGCACGAGTGATCGGTCCGTCTGAGCGCATGGTCAAGGTGTCGTCCTCCTACTGGTCTTCCAAGGATGGGGTCGCATCATATTTCTTAGTGTCACTCCTCGCCCTTTTTAGGTTTGCATAATACATGAAGTTTGTGATTTTGTAAGGACGTTGGTGTGGTTTGTTTCGAAAATTAAGCTTACAGTTCCAGTTCATACCTTTCGGTCGTGAGACTCGGAACATAAAGTTGTGTTTGATAATGTTTCAAAAATAGGATGACGGATGTCTCTTCAAAGACATCTGATAAAATTGGAACGATATAGAGAAGATTGGTTCTCGAATGTTCTCCCTTCTCTTTGTGAATCCGTCCTCTTGATTTCTTTTCTTGGTTATGGGTGTGTTGTGGTGAGTTTTCCCTTGTTTTTCCGCTTCTTTGACCTTTTTGGATCCTCGTTTGAGTGCTTTCTCGATGCAAATGTGTTTGGATCTGGATCTAGCTTTGCTTGGTGGGTTCCGTTGACACTTCCCACCCGGTGCTTCTATCTTCCTACTCTCTTAATGATCTCTTCCTAGTCTTCGGTTGAGTGAGAAGCATTTCTGGTGCTCCTCTATTTGACTTTGGCTTTCGTTGTTGTTCTTTGATTTCCGCCATTTTAGTCATGTTTTTAGGGTGCGTTTTTGTGTGTTTCAGTCTTTTTCTTTAGTTTTGTGTTTTGTTTTGAGTCGTTTATGTAGGTTTTCGGATTTTCATGAGATATGGAGTCTACATAAGCTTTGGTGGTGTTTTGTAGGTTTTTAGAAGCTATTTGGAGCACTTTTTGAAGAAAGGAGAAAAGCTGGTGAAAATAGCACTCAAGAATGAAGAGAAGACGAAGATTAAGAGATGAAGTAAAGTCATTGAAGATCAAGTTTGAGCTTGGAAAGAGAGAAAGAATTTCACAAGAACATCGGAAAAAGAATCGAGTCAAACGGAGTTGTAACGAATCCTCTAAGCAAGTTTTACTCAAGGCTGCTTTTAGTGCTGAACATGGTCGGTGACGACCCACTTTGGGTCGGTGCCGAGCCATCCCGAGACATAGCGGAAGACCGAGTCGGCGTGTTTAATGGGCTTTTATCCTATTTCCTTTTCTGTTATTAGATAGATAGAAGAGATATATCTTATTAGAAGATATTATTTCCTTATAGATAGATTTAAGATAGATTAGTTTCTCTATAAATACTCTTGTCTACCCTTTAATTTTCTCAACACAATCAATTGCCTTGGAGGGCAAGTAAGGGAGGAGAAGAGAAGAGAGGGGCGAGAGGGAAGAGACAAGTAGGGATTGTGGAGAAGAACTATCGTTTTGGATTCAAGTTGTAAGCTTTCCCTTTCATTAATATAGTTGTTTGTTGTTAATTATGCTTTGTGAGTAGTCTTCCTCTCTAAGGTTGGGGTTAAACCCAACAATGGTTGTGCATGCTTGTTTATGATCATGTTTTGATTGTTTTTATTGCATGAATCTTCTCTCTTGTTCTTAACTCCTTGAAAAGAAAGTGGATAGGAATTTCTCATTCATAGTTGAAGCGCAAGCGGAAACTTTGAATCAGAAAAGTCAATTTAGGGTTTTGAAGCGAAAGTGAATCAATCCTAGTTGAAGTAGAAGAGATTAGATAGTAAGTTTATTAATTTAGTGAAAGTTAATTGATTTACTTGCTCTAGTTAACGAAAGTTAGCGCCTTTATGTGATAAAAGCATGATCTTTATGTTTCATGAGTGTTAGCATTGCATGATTGTTGTTGTCGTGATACCTTTACCTTAGAATTCTTCTTTCTCTTGCTAAAACCCTAGTTTTTCTCTCTTGCTTGCTCTTAAAGGAACAAAACTTGATACTGACCATCTCCCTGGACGAACCTGACTTCGCTATACTCAGCGGGGTCTTGACTACAAATTTATTTGTTGTCGGGAAACCCTTTCAACAAATTGGCGTCGTTGCCGGGGAATGAACCCGGGTCACCCGTTGAAAGGGTTTCTTGACAACAAATAAATTTATATCAAGACCCCGCTGAGTACAGGGAGGTCAGGTTCGTCCACGGGAGATAGTCAGTATCAAGTTTTGTTACTTCTTACGCAAGCAATCAATTAAATCTAGGAATTTAAGCAAGAGAAAGGAGAATTTTAAGGTAAAGGTATCACCACAACAATAATCATGCAATGCCAACGCTATGAAACATAAAGATCATGCTTTTATCACATAAAGGCGCTAACTTTCGTCAACATAAGCAAGTAAATCAACTAACTTTCGTTGAATTAATAAACTTACTATATAATCTCTTCTACTTCAACTAAGATAGATCCGCTTTCGCTTCAAAACTCTAAATTGATTATTCTGATTCAAGGTTTCTGCTTTCGCTTCAACTATGAATGAGAAATTCCTATCAACTTTCATTTCAAGGAGTTAAGAACAAGAGAATAGATTCATGCAATAAAAACAATCAAATCATGATCAAGAGAAAGTATGCACAACCATTGTTGGGTTTAACCCCAACCTTAGAGAGGAAGACTACTCACAAAGCATAATTAAAAAACAAACAACTATATTAATGAAAGGGAAAGCTTACACCTTGAATCCAAAACGATAGTTCTTCTCCACAATCTCGTCTCTTCCCTCTCGCCCCTCTCTTCTCTCCTCTTCCCTTACTTGCCCTCCAAGGCAATTGATTGTCTAGAGAAAATTAAAGGGTAGACAAGAGTATTTATAGAGAAACTAATCTATCTTAAATCTATCTATAAGGAAATATTATCTTCTAATAAGATATATCTCTTCTATCTATCTAATAACAGAAAAGGAAATAGGATAAAAGCCCATTAAACACGCCGACTCGGTCTTCCTCTACTCTCGGGGTGGCTCGGCACCGACCCAAAATGGGTCTTCACCGACCATGTTCAACACTAAAAGCAGCCTTGAGTAAAACTTGCTTAGAGGATTCGTTACAACTCCGTTTGACTCGATTCTTTTTCCTGTGTTCTTGTAACGAAATTCCCTATCTCTTCCCAAGCTCAAACTTGATCTTCAATGACTTTACTTCATCTATTAATCTTTGTCTTCTCTTCATTCTTGAGTGCTATCTTCACCAGCTTTGCTCCTTTCTTCAAAAAGTGCTCCAAATAGCTTCTAAAAACCTAAAAAAAACACCAAAGCTTATGTAGACTCCATATCTCATGAAAATACGAAAACCTACACAAACGACTCAAAACAAAACACAAAACTAAAGAAAAAGACTCAAACACACAAAAACACACCCTAAAAACATGACTAAAAAGGCGGACATCAAAATACCCCATACTTAGACTTGCTTGTCCTCAAGCAATAAACAAGACAAGAACCAAAACCATCAACACATATATCAAGTCAATGCCCTCATCAAAAAGCAACATCAAAGCACAAGTAGAAATAGACAAGTGAATCTAACGTCATCACACATATATGAGCAACCTCAAGCAAAAGCAACCATAAATCCAACCTCACAAGGGATATGTGTTTCTGTCAACTCTCATGTGTTTAGGCTTATAATAATAACTCACAACTCAATCCAATATACAAAAATCAACATAGTTATTGTTACTTATATCACCAAACTCTCCACCCGAGATGTCAAAACACATAAAAATCATCAAGAGAACTTAGGCTCAATGAAAAACTTCATAGAAGCTTCCATTCGGCTGGGTTGTAATGGGGCTTGGTAAAGAGAAATAAGGCGTGAAAATATTTTGGCTATGTGGTGCTAATAATATCCGGGAATCAAAGACTCCTAAAAACTCTCACATTACCAAAAACGTCTCATAAAGAACATATACCAAACTCACTCAAACATTATGCACTTTCATTTTCACTCACCCATTTATCCCAACTTAATCTTGCTTACAAATACTAAGGAAAATTTGGCTCATGCACACTTTCACTTTTCAATACTTTTTCTTTTTCTTTTCCTCCCTTATGATCTTCGTTTTTTTCTTATCTGTGGGTTCGGCCGATTTTTTTCTTTCTTCCTTTCTTTTCTTCCCCCTTACGCAACCCTTGAAGTGGATGTTTTGGATCCCTTTATTTGGGATTCTAAATCCGTTGGTGGCCCTTAATCTTTATCCCTCTGTGGAGTTTGAGGCTTCTAGTAAGGGTTACACCCTTGCCACGCAGATTTGGACTTCTTTTGTATCCTTTGTTGGTGATTTTGTTTTGAACTTTTTGAGGTGCTCTTTTAGATCTCTTCAATCTAGCTGGTTTCTCCCCTTAGTTTTCTGTAAGATTGGGGATTTTGCTTTTCCTAGTAGAGATTTCCTACTTAATTATTCTTCCTTCTAACTTTTGTGTGAAATATATTTTTTCTTGTATTTTGCCCTAGGTGTTTTCTAAGGTTGTCTTTCCCTTTTTTGTTGTGTAAGGCTTGCTTCGGTGATTTTATGGTGATTCCGGAGTTTGTTTGTTCTATCTTTAATTTTAACCTTAATTTGTGCTTCTTTGAGGCAAGAGTGGCATTAGAACTTTGGGAGATTTCCATAGATTTGCTTGCTTTTCTCCTTGTTGTTCCTTGGGTGTGTAGTTAGCAGCAAAGACTCCATCTTTTTGATCTTGGTGGGGTTCGAACTGATACTGAGCAATTGTAGCCCCATCATTTTCCTTTCCTGAAATCTTATTTGACTCTTGTTAGGTTATCTTTTGGGTTGGAAAGTCAGATTCATCACTTTTTCTTGACACTTTTAATTATTATTTTTTATCATTTAATGGTGGTTGTGACTTTGTATCCTTTATTTCTTAAGATGATCTTTCACTTTGATCATGCTCTATCTTGTTTACCTCCACTAAGTAATCTGTGTGCTTTGAGCAAAGATTTTTGTTGTGTTGATTTGTTCATTTTCTTTTCATGTGTGTTCCTTTTATCTTGGTGTGTTGTGACCCTTAGCTTTGCAATTTTGTGGTGTTTATGGTGACAATTTATCTATAATGTTCACATATAACAAGTCTTTTGATCTTGTGTGTGCGGGATTAGGGGTGCGTTCCTCTTGGTGTCTTATTCCCACCTGGACCCTTAATTCCACTTCTCTGATGATTGGTTGGCAAAAATTTTCCCATTTTCTAGGTTGCCTCTTGCAACCTTCTATTGTTGGAAAATTGTTGGCCTTGGAATGCTACAATGTTCTCAATACAATAGAGCTTATGTCTTCTTGAAGTTGGGATTGTTGCAAATGCTCCTTTTTGTGTTTTCGTCTCTTGGATCATACTTAGTTGAGAGATTGCACATCCACACTCCTTGGTTGATTAAAATTTTAATGATGAATAAGTGTCCTTAGTTGTGAATGTTTCTCTTGTTCTGAAAACTTTGCACTATGTTTGTCTGTTAAATTCTCCCTGCTTTGGATGAAACATATACTGACATGCATCCTTTGAAAGGTTTTGGATCTCAAAACTTAAATACTCCAACTTTTGTTTTGGTAAGTTTCTTGTTTTCTTACTTCTTCTTTTATTTTGTTTTCTCTTTTCCTTTTCTTGTATTGTTGCTCCTTTTGGCTTTCAGGGTGCTTATTTTCTTTGGTTTGGGTCTCTCTTTTTCTCTTCCTTGTGTTCTTTTTGGTTTGAAAGTTTGTTTTTTGCATGAGTTTTTTGTCTTTTCTATGGGATTCTTTGGATCCCCGATTTTGTTTTTTTACCCATTTTTGCTTTTTTTTGTGTGTGTTAATCCCTTGTTTGACAGATCATGCGTTCCTAGGTGGAAATTTAAATTTGAACCCTTAATCTTAACAATCCTTTGAATTATTTGGGTGCAGTTCTGAGGATGTGCTTCTCCTAGTGTGTCCTTCCCATCTTCATTACTTTCTTTGCCTCCTTCCAAGTTCTTGGTTGCCAACAAATGCACCTTATTCTGAGTTGTTTGTTAAAATTTTCTGTTGTTGAGGTATTGTTGACCCTTTCTAGTGAACTCGACATGTATAATCCCTCTCTCAATCTTATAAAAGTTGTGTCCATGGATTTAGGGTTGGTGCAAAAGCTTGTTTTTGTGTTTCCAGTTTATAGTTCACACCTAGTTGAGGAATTGCAAGGCCACTCTCCTTGGTTGACTACAAAATTTTATGATGAATGTGTGACAAAATTTTTGACTATTTTTCTTGTTCTGAAAATGTTGCTCCTTGCTTGCTTTTTCAACTTTGGGTTCTTTGGCCTCATGTATGTTGAAACCTTTGATGACACTTATCTAGTGACACCTATTGATACTATTACTCTTTATAACACTTTGAATTTCTTGCTTATTATTTCTTTACAAATATCTTTTTGTTTTCTTGCTCGGGTATTTGTGATTTTTTAAGTCTTTCCAATAATTTTTTTCATTACCTAGAAACTTTTGAGTTTCTTGTTAATTTTTCTATTACTCTATTACTCTATGTCTCTGTATGGTCTCTCTCTCTCTCTCTCTCTCTCTCTCTCTCTCTCTCTCTCTCTCTCTCTCTCTCTCAAACTAAGGTATTGGACATCAATAATTACCTTTCTACTTACCTCGATATGAGTTTTTTGAAGTTTGGTGGCTACATTGCCTTTTTAGGCAGTTCCAAGTTTGTTTTATTTTATAATATTCATAACAAGTGGATACTTATATGTGCAATCATTTCTTTCTTGCTGGTTTATTTATCTTGCTTGTTTTCTAACCACTCTTCCCGATATCCTCCCTACTTATCTAAAATTTCTACCTCAAGGTTCTCTCTCTCTCTCTCTCTCTCTCTCTCTCTCTCAGTTTCCTACTTTACAATTAAGTTTTTACCAGTTCTTTTAACTTTTTATTTTTATTTGTTCTTAACTCTACTTAATTTGCATCCAAATTTTAAAGACACATTTACATATTGAACTCTATTTTGATATTCTATTAATACCTCATCTTCCTCTCTTTACTCTACATCTCACTCTCTCCCACTATATTCTCTTCTCCACTTCCATGTTGAGCTCTAAGTCTTGTCATATGTCTTATGAGGATGCCTTTATTAACTTTCTCGCTTTGGACTGCACATTGTCTTCTTCAATTGAGATGGAAGTGGGGTCTGAAGCTCTATTAATTGGGATTCCCACTCATGTCTCTCTTGTGGAATCTCTAAATGTTGACCTATCTGAAACACATGTAAACCATAATTCTATGCCCAATCTTGCTAAAAACACTAGTACCCACAATCCTTTAAAGCATAATCCTGCTCAGTCTCAAGAGGTTACTTTTGTGCCTTCAAATAATCTCTTGATGCCTAATATGCTACCTAGTAATCTGCACATTCCTTATCCTATTTCTATCCCCTCTGTCCAGAAGTATTTGCATGAACTTCTTCATTTTACCCTTCGTCTTAAAATGTTTGAGGAACCTATTTCCACTACTCTTATTAATGGTAAGATGAAGGAGGCTTGGAAAGAATATGCTAAGGGTGAGGTTCTTTTCCAAGAATTTGGCAATTTCTAGATTCTTCTCAAATTTTCTAATAAGGAGGTTGGGGCCTTGGTATGAAATCATAGGCCTTACCATGTTCAAGGAAACCTTGTTGTCCTTCTACCCCTTTTAGCTTGACTTCAACCCCATCCATGATGATGTTTCCCGAGCTGACACTTAGGTAAGAATTCCTTTCCTGCCCTATTACTTGTTTAATGTCGCATCCCTTGAGTTGATCTTGAGAGATAATCATATAGACCACTTCATTCGTGTGGATGATCCCTCCAACTCCAAAAATAAGATGAAATTATGTAGGATTTGTGTCAATATAGATGTTACAACACCCCTAAAAAGTTTTGTTAAAATCCTTGCTCATGACCATTCTGCTTTAAGTCTTAAAGTTTAGTATGAAAATTTCTCTCCTGGATGTGGCTGTTGTAGAGATTCTTCCCATAAATTTGATCATTGTCGCCTCAACAATATCCAACCAAGAAGGCTGCAAATAGTCGTGGATGATAATCCTTTTGATGCTGCTCTAATCATGCGGACTAGGAACAAGCTCCTAGGAGATTTTGATCCTAAAATATTATCTCTAAAGGTTTTGATGTCCCACTTTTGTTCGCTCGAATGTTGTTGGTCCCTTGTAGGATGCAAATTTCAAGGGGAAAGGGTTGCTTGTGTAGAATGTGCCCACTTCATTTGTTGGTACTACTGCATTAGCTCCATTTAATGTTCTGCCTCCCATGAACACTATGATACTTTTGAGATGCTCTCTAATTTGAACCCGATTGTGTTGGCTGATCCTATTTTGCTTTTGCAAGCAAGGGAGTGGTTGGCCTATGTCCTTTCTACTCTCAATGTCCCTAATACTAAGACCATGATGATTCCTCCATCACCCTTTTTTGAGGTTGACTGGTACTGAGTAGGGTTCTGAGTCTACAAACACACACCTTGGACAACAAATGGATGAGATAGAGGTCAAATATGGTGGTGATAGCAATTCTAAATCCTCTAAAAGAGAAGATTCGGATGTCTAACCTGAAAATTTTGAACTAGTTACTCCAAAGAAATTGCGTAATACCAGAGCTAAGTCAAAGGTGCAAATGTTGAATGAATAATCTTCTCAGCTCCAAAGTTACTATATATTTCACAATATGGGCTTGTAATCCTTTGATCGGTCTTTTTTTTAAAACTTTTGGGGCCTTCTTGTTTGTATTTGTGATTGGATCCGAGTGGGTGGTCGGGTTTGCTTCTGTTGTAGCATAGGTTGTTTTTGGTTTTTGTGCTTGTGTGTTTGGGCCTTTTGTGGCAGTGGGTTGTTTCAATTGGGCCTTCCTTGCTTGTTTGTAATATATGTTGTAGTGTTTGTTTTATTTGTTATCTTTTCTTTTGTTTCATTTCCTTGTTTGGTTCTCTTGTTTTTACTAAAACTTGGACACTTGATAACTATTATGAATAGTTACAACTCCAAATTGTTTTATGAATATTGGTAATTGGAATATTACAAGTATTCGAAAGCCTAATTTCTAGAAGAAACTGGCTATATAAGAAAAGTTGATAAACTATATTTACTTTGACTTGCCAATACAAAAAATGAATTACCCCCATCTTTGACTATGGTACTACCTCCAATCGACTTTAACTGTCATCCTAGTATTATCAGAATTAGGTGTTGTTCAAGAAGTAACTCAATTTTCCATATTTATTACACCATTTTCCTTTTACCCCATTAATACAAAGACTCTTGGTATCCTATTAACTCCCAACATAAAGACAACTTAACCAATGAATACTTGAGTACAATACATGCACACAAGATCACTATTGTCCAAGTGTAAAAAAAAAACTATTTAATCCAGAATTTTGTGAGGTGCATTTAGTTTTCTTAATTTATGTGTTATGGGCTAAAACGTCACTTAAACTTGATGAGAGGGAGTATCTTTTTTTGCCAGCAAAGGGAACTAAAGGTGGTCTTTGGATCCATATTACGCATAATCCTTTTACTTGTTGTCTTGCTTTAGGATCTATCAAGCCAAACCATATTATTTTTCAATATGCATTTTTTATAATTCTTTTCTACGGGCCTTCTCAGGAGGATAATAAAGAGGTATTTTGGTCCACTTTAAGTTCTGAATTAATAAACTTAAATGCCCCGTTTATTTTAATTGGCAATTTTAACGAAATTATGTATGCGTTAGACAAACTTGAATGTCGAATTCCAAACCTTTGCCGTTTCATAACATATTTGAAAAATTAGATTGTGTTTTGATTCATAAATCTTTGACTCATGTTTTCCCAAATCTTAATGTTCGACATCATCCCTTCACAACCTTTGACCATTGCCTCATCTCCTTCTTTCTTGGAATACCTGAGCATTTTCTTAAATTTCCGTTTCATTTTGAAAAAGCTTGGACTACCAAAGCAAGCTACTCTTTTCTTTTAAAAAAGTTTGGAGTTATAAGTTAAATGGTTCCTTTATGTTTCATTTACATCAAAAATTATATATATTAAAAGATTACTCTAAACTTTGGGCAAAAATAACGTTAATAATAACTATGGACAATTAAAAATTGTAGAAAATCAGCTACAACTATTACAGAATAATCATTTTCTTGATCCCTAGAATGGTGTTCTTACTTTAAAATTACACCACCACTTAAACAGGTATAATGCACTTCTTTAGTTTGAAGATGTCATTTGGCAACAACGAGCTAAAGTTGCTCATTTGTAGAATATGGACAAAAACACAAAATATTTTCAATCCGTCTCCAAAATTAAGGCTTAAAAACAATACATTATTTATTTCCAAACACATCAAGGGACTGATATTTTTGACCATATCTCTATTTCCTTAGCAATTTCTAACAAATTGGAATGACGTTTTATCCGCAATCCGATTTGTGAAATTACAAATACTGACCTTGAAATTATTCCTTCTATTATCTCTACTCTTGATAATGACATTCTTTGTCATTCCCGAACTCCTATAGAAATTAAGAATGCTATTTTTGAAATGCCCCTAGATAGTCACCCGATCCTAATGGATTCTGTGCTGAGTTCTTCCAACATTATTGGTCTATTGTT
Source organism: Fallopia convolvulus (assembly GCA_964016875.1). Classification (NCBI taxonomy): domain Eukaryota; kingdom Viridiplantae; phylum Streptophyta; class Magnoliopsida; order Caryophyllales; family Polygonaceae; genus Fallopia; species Fallopia convolvulus. The sequence continues at coordinate 46,011,980 of OZ024720.1, read as the reverse complement.
GGATCCTCGGTAGTTTTGGAAGTTAATGCATTCTTCCATTCCGGCTACATGTTAAGCTCTATAAATAAATCTTTCATAGCACTTATTCCTAAAAATGATAAACCAAGTACAATTAATCATTACTGACAAATTAGTCTTTGTAACACCATATACAAAACAATTACTAAAATACTTTCCAATCGATTAACTACAATTCTTCCCAGTATTATCCATCCTTTTCAAGGAGCTTTTGCTAAGGGTCGATTGATTCGAGACAATATTTTGCTTGCATATGAAGTTGCATTCTTTCCATAAAAGGAAAAAAGGTAAAAAAAAGGATGGATGGCTCTAAAACTTGATAAGGAAAAAGCTTATAATAAACTTGATTGGGGTTTTATTAGGCTTTTTCAACTCAATTTGGTTTCCATTTAAAATGGGTTAATTTAGTCATGACATGTACCACGACCTCTTCATTATATGTGTTGGTAAATAATGAGGCAGGAGTGGAATTCGAACCTTTGTGTGGAATTCGCCAAGGTGATCGAATTGCTCCTTTTATTTTTGTTATTTCCATGGAATATTTAGCTCGAACTTTGCAACATGAAGCGTTGCAAAATAATAGACATGTTGACATCCAATTGGTAAAAAATGGCACTTGCATTCCCTTTCTTTTCTTTGTTGATAACACTTTGATCTTTGCAGACGCCACACATGGTAATATATGTTTTATTCCAACACGTTCTTGAGAAGTTTTCTAAAATATCTTACTTGTCAATCAACTTCTATAAAAGTACATTTGAAGTCTTTGCCAATATTGATCATACCAAGGTTTTGTCCCTTGCTAGTATTATTAATATTAAAATTACCAATGCAATGGAAAAATATTTAGGAATCCCTATATTAAAAGGAAGGGTTCAAAACAATATGTTTTCTGACTTTATTTTATGTCTTAAAAAACAACTCTCTGAAAGGAAAGCTAATACTATTTCTCAAGTTGGTAAGGTGGTCATGATTCAGTCCAATTTGATGGGTCGGGTGAATTACCTTATGCAAAGCTTCCTTTTGCCAAAGGGGGTATGTGAAAATATTGACAAAATTAATCATAACTTTTTCTTGAATAAATTCTCTCCTAATTTCCATCCTCTTATCAGTTGGGCTAAGATTAGTTGTCCAAAGGAGGAGGGGGGTATTCGAATGGCAGAATATAATAATATTGCTTTTCAAATGAAATTGCTTTGGAAATTCAAATGGGTCCATCTAACTTCTGGGTTGCATTATAAAAGACAAATATCTAGATTTTCTCTCCTTACTTCATTATTAGAACAAAAAACAATGCCAATTTATCTTGGCAGTTTGGTCATTTACTTAGCATCCGTCAGCAGTATGCCTCTGGTATTCGGTGGATAGCTGGTAATGGCTAAAATATAAATTTCTGGTTTGACATTTGGATTCAAAATTTTGATTTATTGTCATACTACAATAATGACAATCCCTTCCTTACAATCTCTGCTTTTATTTTAGATACTTTTTCTTAGAATGAAAATGCTCTATCTCTTTTATTATCTCAACATGTTATTGAATTCATTCTGTACATCCGTATTCATGTCACGTTCATGGAGGACCATCTTGTTTGGCTTCCTATAGGTGATGGATGCTTCTTAGTTAAATTAGCTTGCTCCTTACAAGCTTCCCAACCGCTGCCACAGTTTGGCCTTCATTGGATTAGAAAGGAAAAACTACCCCCAAAAATAAAAACTTTTCATTGGAAATCCTGTATTGATTCTTTACCAATTGCAAATCAGTTGAATAGGTTTGTTAACCGGGTGCCTAGTTGGTGTTCCTTTTTGCAATTGGAAGATGAAAACTTAAACCGTTTATTTTTTATTGTCTTTTCAACCGTAAAATGATTTCCAACCTAGAAACAAGTTAAACTTTGGTTTTCCATTTACAATCTTAGGTGATTTCAATGACAATCTAATATTTGCTTTAAATTAAATACTAATTCTGATATCTTATGCTTTCTATGGTGGTATATTTGGTGTCATAGGAATGATCGAATTTTTAATCCTTCTAGGATTTCTTCTAATCTTTTACCTGCAGATTTTGCGTTCTCTCAACATCTTTAATGGATCTCTGCCAATCTGATTGCTCAAAGGAAAGTGTTTGCTCGTAAACGACATTTAGGAATTTCTTGGATTAAACCTCTTTCGACTTGGGTCAAGCTAAATTTTGATGCTTCTAAACAAAATAATGATTTCACTAATACTTTTGCAAGTTTCCTAACTCGTGAACATAAAAGAAAATTTCTAGGCTTTGATAGGAAACTTTTACCTCCTATAAGTATCCTAAAAGCAAAAGCTTTGGCTCTATTGTTTGGTCCTTAAGGGTCATTATTGAGAGTGATAATCTCACAATTATTAATTCAATTGAATGAGTTTGGAAAGTCCATTGGGAAATTGAAATGATTATTCAAGATATTAAGTCTTTAATTGCTACTATTCCGCATGTCTTGATTTACCATATAATACTATAGCTGACTTCTTATCAAGAAGACATATCCAAATCCCTTTACCCGGCAAGCGATTTTAAGACTCCAAGAGGATACTTCTTCTAGTTCCTTTTTACAGTTAAAACTAGGGTTGAATGTTAATCAGCGACCTATTATATTTAATTGTCTAAAGATCATCAACAGTGATGATTTTGGTTGGTCTTGTAACCTTCGAGTAACTTAAATGTTTGCCTTGTAATATATAAAAAAAAGAAATAGGATGAGACGCATTGGCGTCATATAAGTGATACAGATTGATCTTGAAGCAACTCAAAAACATATCCACTACTTCACAGTTTTTTAGTTTAAAATCTGTCATACATATATAAAATTCATATCTACACACACTTTTACCCTCATCCATCTTTATTCTCAATTTCCGACGTGGAACAATGACATTAGATTCACCATGACCAAAGCCAAACCACTGAAAGTTAGATCCATTTGAAGCAATGATCCAGCTTATAACCCAATCCAGTATTTAAAAGCATTTATCTAACAGAATTGCTCCATCGATCAAAATAACAATCAGCAGCACAACAATGGATTCTAGTGCAATCATGGAGAGCCTGCTTATACATACATAAGCAAACTTTTTATTTGAGGTAACTCAAATGCTTTCTTGGAGTCAATTAGAAAAAGCTTCCATTCGTGAAACAATATGAAAACCAATCAGAGATGTTCAGACAATATACACATCCTTTAAGTCACTTAAAAAGTTGCAAAACCACAACAATCATACTTCTCTTAAGACAATTGTTTTAGGGAGTATATAGTACTTACGTAAGTAAATTGATTCCATAGACAAACATTTGAGCAGGAATTCAGGGATCTAGTTGTTCCCCTGTCTCAGCACACGCAGGATGGCAAGGAACAGATTCAGGATGTCTAGATAAAGAGTCACTGATGCCCAGATGTACTCGTCATAGGTGAACCGCTTGATCAGATTATCGGTGTCATACACGATGTAGCCTGAGAAGATCATGGCACTGATGCCACCATAAAGAGCAACAGATGTAGACCCGAGTGGGAAGAAGGCCTGTAAAAGTAACAAAAGAATGGGAAAATCAGCTAAATGTTAATTTGATCATAATTATAAGATAGATTTAGTGATTAAATTGACCTGAATGAACCCAGTGAGAACTAGGATAACGAGACAAGAGAACAGGATTGGTCCAAGGAAGCTGAAGTCCTTGCCCTTCTTTGAAGCCCAGAAAGTGTAAGCAGTCAGGGAGAAGACTACTGCTGATGTTAAAATCAATGCTTCAAGCACGATTCTCCCTATTAATACCCCGTGGAAAATGTTATTGATAGGTGCAGGTGCACTGTTACAATTGAACATGTGCATGACAGTGTTAGCTGCACTAAGACAGGAGAATCAAGCATACCTTCAGTATTAGCACATGCCACGCCAACTGTGACGCTCAAGCAAATTGTGAATAGGGCGAGGAGAACCAAATTGTGGGGGTGCTTTTGCTGGTAGATGTATAGGGGCCACATAACTGCAGAACCAAGATGATATATGAAAATAAACATGGTGGTAGATGCACAGAAAGAGACAGGGGAATCAACTAATCCAAAAATGTATTGGGCCAATTCATGCCCGTGTCAACAAAGATCAACCAATGAAGCTTATGAAAAGGCAAACCAGTCCTACCTGATTTATCAATTCTCCATGGATTAACATATGATAATCCAGAGAAAATCTAGGGTTATTGTTGCCCTGACAGAACAGGGGACAGGGAAAAAACAACAACATGCGGTACATAAATGTTTACCTGGTCATAATTATTCCTTTTCAATTTCATCACAAAATCTCACATCCCAATTTAATCTCAGTAGCACACATTACAGTGAGATCTGGTAGACATAAAATGCAAGTCAATAATGATGGTGATCTCACCGACAGTGTACATAATTCAGAATTTAAAGTTATTCTACCAGATCAAGGCACATCTTCAAAACGAGAAAAGTTAAAATTATGGAACTATCGTAACCTAAGGAAGAATCATGAACACAAGATGATCAAGAAAAAATCAAAGATGACACAGCTAGCAGAAACCCTAGCTATCGCAAACAACAAAACAGGGCATCAACGAACCCTGATCACGAAATCGAACCCAATCCTTCATCAATTACGTCCACAAGACAAATGAATTAGTCAAAAACCAACCAAATTCCAGCGATCCAGCATAAAAAGGCAACAAAATCAATCTCAGATTCAGAAACATGAGAAACCATGGAGGATCGGGGAGAGAGAGGGCGACTTACTGACAAAAGGCATGATAGCAAAGAAGAGGAGGATGCCGGAGTTGTTCTGAAGGAGTTGGTTCACCGGTTCGGAGAGGACGGTGACGAGAGAGACGAGAGTGGTCAGGATAATCTGAGCGCACAAGATGCCGTAGACCTTGCGGATGAAGCCCCATCGGAGCTGATTCTCGCCATGGCCGAGACCGGGGTACAAGGTCCCCTCTTCGATGTCGCCCTTAGTGCTTAAGCTCTCGAATGCGTGCATCTTCTCTGAATTCTGTCTCTTCTTCTTCCCCACTTTTTCCTTCTTATCAGCAATGAGAGAATGGGTATAAGGCCGCGTTTGGATGACAGGATTTGAAATGTGGAATCGATATCCGGATTTAGGGCCCGTTTGGTTTAGGAGTATGGAAAAGAAAGGGAAAGGAAATAAATTTATACAGAAGAGTGGTGTTGATTCTCTTTTTTTTTTGTCTAGAGAGAGGGAGAAGAGAAATGATTAGAGGAGAATAGGGGATATGCTTACCGCATGTTAAAATGAAGGAAAGAGATAAGGAGAGTTAGCTCAAATTTTACATGAAAATTGGGAAAAAGGGGGTAATGGTTACAACTTGTATCGATGAATCATAAACTAAAAATAGTCTAGATACATTTCCTTAACCATTTCCTTTCCACATCTAAAAGCAAACGGGCCCTTAATATTTTACGGTTTAGTTAATGGGTAAATTGTTTTAAGTACCTTTTATACTTCATATTTATATAGGCTGTTGATTTATACACACGAGAAAATTGGTAAGCGCACACAGATGTCCGCGCAAAGCCATTTCGCGTGAAATGGTGTTGCGCGGAAAGGGCAATTTCGGAATTAAAATAAAAAAAAGAGCGTTGCGAGAGTGCGGGGCCAAGGAGCCGCGCAACGTCGTTTCGTCCTGTTGCGCGCAGTCCAACGACACATTTGAAAAACTGCCGTTGGACTGGCGCGAGGCCTCGTTGCGCGGATCTCAACGGTAAAAAAACGGTCGAATTGTCCCCTATAAATACCGATTCCGATTCTCATAGTTGGGGCAGGCATACATTCATTCCACATCCTTACTTAAAAATGTCGTCAGGAGAAGAAGATACGTCATCGTGCGATTATCATCCCGAGGAGGAAGATTCATCGTCAATCGATAGTTTCATAGCCGAGGATGAGGAAGGTGTACCGAGAGAAGACTACGGAACCGACTCCGATGCATCAAGCGAGCCAGAACAGGTATTTTTCAAATAACCCATAATATTATGTTTTTTGGATAAAAACCCAAATATTCTGTTTAGGCTTTTTTGGCATTTACGAATGTAGTATATTGAATGTTAGGAAAGTGTAATTCATAATATTTTGTTTTTACATTTTGAAATCATAGGTTGTCGGAATAGATTTTTCTATTGCTTTCCACTACGATGGGTTGTGGAGTGATCGAAGAGAAATGCTTGATTGGGCTAGACAAATTGCAATTTCGAAGAATTTTGTACTAGTCATAAAAACCTCAAATCCAAACAGGGTCATACTCACTTGTGACCTAGCCGGTAGATATAGATGTGGCAAGAGGGTGTTGCCCGGACCGGAAAATAGGAGCATTTATAAGCCACTTACCGATATTCCGACTAGGAAGTGTGGATGTCCGTTTGAATTGAATGGGGTCTGCCTCAAGGGAAAAATGGATGGGTCTTAACGGTAAAGTGCGGACAACACAATCATCGCCTCCCCACTAGTTTGTTAGCACATCCATATGCGGGCCGATTGACTGCTGAGCAGAAGGAGTTTGTGAAAGAGATGCTCCTATATCTAGCCACCCCGAAGATGGTACTTCAAGAGTTGAGGTCAAGGTACCCGGGAAATGTGACCTCAATTAGACAAATCTACAATATGAAGGAGAAGTTCCTACTTGAGGATTGCGGAGAATTGACAGTGACACAATGGTCTTTAAAGTTCTTGAAAGACCGAGGATACATTTTCCATCCAAGACGAGTAAGGGGTTCTGATGTTATGAATGCCTTGTTTTTTGTGCACCCCACGAGTCTGCGCATGTTGAAGATGTTTCCCTATGTTGTCATTATGGACTCCACATACAAGACCAATAGGTATGTTATTTTAATCTTTATCGACTTGATTAGTATGTTTCCAGTATAAATGTTTAAAACGACTTGTTGTGTTAGGTACGACATGCCTTTATTGGAGATGGTTGGCTTCACTTGTACCGACAATACATTCAACATCGGGTTTGCATTTATTTCAAACAAAGATGTCGCTAGTTATAGATGGGTGTTAACTCAATTGAAAGGCGTGTACGACGAGCTCGGAGTCCAGGTCAATGCAATCATGACAGATCGCGAGCAGGCTCTAATCAAGGCGATAGGTCAAGTTTTCGGGGACGGAGTCCAACATTTGTTGTGTTGGGTGCACATCAGACACAAAATTATAGCATACGGCCTAAAGGTGTTTGCGAACGCTGAAAAACCACATGAGTTGTCACGCGGGTTTGCAAATGCTTGTTGGGTGCTCTTTTCGTTCACCACAAAGGCGTCATTTGAAGAAAGGTATGTAGAATTGAAGAGAAGATGGCGACCGAAGCTTATTGCATACGTGGAGAAGGTGTGGCTTAATCCATTTAAGAAGAACATAGTTCGTGCTTGGACGGATCATACACTCCACTTTCAGACGAGAACCACCAATAGGTAATTTCATTTTTAGCATTTGAATTCAGTTTGAATTGTAGAAAGCGTATTCGTTCAATACTTAAACTTTGACATGTGTTTTTTAGGGTCGAAGGGATGCACACTGTGCTGAAAAAGATATTGGATTCGTCTCGAGGAGGCTTCAACACCGTGATACTAAGGAATCACATCCAGATGCAATCTCAAACCAACACTTTGAGGACAGCCATCGAGAGAACCAGAATACAGAAACCAACAAAATACAAACTACTGGCGAATAAGTTCAAAGCGCTGTTTCGTCCTATACGCGGACACGTTTCAAGGCAATGCCTAGGTAAGTTGTTAGACATGTATTATGATATAGCAATTGAGTTGACGCAGGGTACACTCGATATGGAGTGCCACGACTACTTTTGGAGGGAATGTCACGGTCTTCCATGCAAGCATCGAGTTGCACACGCTATCATAACTAAAGTACCCATCGATCTGGAGGAGATACATCCTTTTTGGAAACAGATCGAATGGGATGACCTTAGTGATGACAACGATCTTGCCCTTGCCTGCGTACCCTTGACCATTCAAGACCCAACGTGGGACGAAATGGTGGCAAAGCGAAATAGCGGTCAGATGCGTAGAGACCAGTATTTGCAGATCACATCAGCGTTCAAAGATTTAGAGCATCCTGAAGACACAAACCTTATTGAGCCGATACCATACGAGACGCCAGATGGAGCCAACAAGTATTCAACCACCCGGGAGAAAACACACCTTGAGCACGTAATGGAAGAGTACGAGAGGGAGCAACAAAGACGGAAAGACAACGACAGTCGGAGCAAAGCAAATACATCGGCGCCATCCCGACCACGCGGAAGATCTAAAGGATCTAGGAATAAGAAACGGACCGGAGTTGGAGTTGATACGCCTCCGGTTGCGACCGCGCCTCCTACCACCGCTACCCCCGCCGATGGAAGCCACCGTGGCCCCCCGACGAGCGTCAAATGGCGCGGGGTTAACTTTGGCATGGGTAATGTGGATAGTTTTGTATTTCCGTTCATTGAGGATGCTAGAGACGTGATGGGAGACGGTCATTGTGGTTTTCTGTCCCTTGCTTGCGTATTGGGGAAGCTAGAGGAGGAGTATTATAGTATTCTATGGGAGCTTCAGGCAGAATTGATGTGTAACAAAGATATGTATCAAGTCTTGTTCACTAGGGGCCTTATACCATTTGATGACTTTTTGGAGCAGATCGATCATGTGGAGTCTCCTTGCTCGAACAGTTTTTGGCTAGACATGCCGCTACACGGCCTTGTGTTTTCTACCTTTTATCAAGTGCCACTTGTGATGTTATCGAGGGATCGAGGCTCCCACACGTGTTTACCGTTGTGGAATTTTGGTAACAATCAAGGACATGGGATACCGCCACCTGTCGTTGTTATCGCCCTCGTTGGTCAACGGGACCACTTCATACCGGTGAGAAATTTGTAATCATTTTTTTTTAGTTTTTTGTTTAGGTACATATTGCTTGCGTATATTGATCGCTCTCGGATGCGAGGGTCAAGAGATACAATTTATAACCCGACCCCGTTGTAGTACGTGGTGGGTGTCGAACACTCGGGAAGTCTACTCGATCGATGTGCCTAGATACTAGGAAGCTAAAAAGGAGAGCATAAAACAAAGGAAAACAAAGAAAACAGTCGGGACCGACACTGAGGTCACGTCGGGCCCGAGGTTGGCGACAAGAGGAAGTCGGGACCGACACTGGGTAAGTCGGGCCCGAGGTAGCTGGGGATGTCGAACTCAAAGATTTTAAAAGTAGATCTTGGGCTTTTGGGTTCCTTCCCTAGTAGATTAAGGCTTTTCCACCCCAATTCAGGCAATGAGTGATGATCGGACTAGGATCGAGTGCTTTCGCCCTCGTTCCAACCACATCTACTCCTCGATCCATGGGGAAATCCCCTTCGAAGCAAGGTCTTGAGATTGACACATGTTCACTTTCACTACTTTGCCAATCTCAAGCCTTGATTCCCAACTTTCGCAAGGAATTGTAGCTCTATGTAGAGTGGGTTCCTTAGATCAAACACTCAAGGCTATGGAATTGGGGTTTCTAGCCTAAACCTAGCTAGGGTTTTCCCCCATAACCCAAGATCAAGGAGATCTACTCCATGTGACAAGCAAAGAAAGCAATCAAATCAAAAGAGAAAGCAATCATCATAATCAATCTCAAAACAAAGCAAGGTTTCATTCAAATCCAAAGCAATCCACAAATTCAAATCAAGGGTTTTCAAATCCACAAGATCAAAGCAAATCAAAGCTAAACAATCAACAAAACCTATCAAGCCTTCCTCTCTCTTGGCCGATTCTCTCTCTCTTCCTCCTCTTCTCCTTCCTCCTTGCTCTCCAAGTATCCGCTTGGCTCCCTTGGAACCCCCCTTTTGTGTGTGTGTGAGGGAACCCTTTCTTAGAAGACAAGAGGGCCTTTTATAGATTAGATGAAGGGCAAAAGTGGAAGTCCACAAATTCGTGCCTTGGAGCCCAAGTAGTTCGGTGACCGACTCGGACCGACACGGAGGAACCTCGGGCCCGAGTTACTGTGCAACTCGGTCCGAGGTTGGAGACTTCAAAGTCGGGCCCGATGTGGTTGCAACTCGGTCCTGACCTCGTTCCACCTTCTTCTTAGTTGGCTTCTCTTGTTCTTCTTCATGGCTTGCTTCTCTCTTTCCCGCTTTAGCTCGGCCTTTGCTCCATGTCTCGACCCTCCTTCAAATCGATCCTTGATTCATGCCAAATTACCTACAAAACACATAAAAGGTGCGTAGTCTCCGAATCTCATAGAAATACGGGAACTAGGCTAAAAAGGAACAAAGCGCACAAGAAAAGGGGAAAAAGAAACATGTTTACAAAGGAAATCACATATGAAAACACCACCAAATAGAGAGACATCAAAATACCCCATACTTAAACTTGCTTGTCCTCAAGCAATAACAATGTAAGCAAGACCGAAACATAATCTTCAAGTAAAGCCTCGTATGAAAACACATTTTAAGCACAAGTGATTGATATTCAAGCAAGATTACATCATCACATATGATTAAGTGTTCCAAGGAATAAAGTCAATGCAACTAAGCCTCACTTTAGGGATATGTGAATGTGTATCACTCATCATGTGTTTGGGTTTAGCAATGAACACTCAAGCTCAAAAATCATGCAAGTAAGGACTTTACTATTGAAGCTAATATCACCAATTGCTCCACCTAGAGATGCCTAATGCAAAGTACACAAAGAATTTCGAACTTGGCTCAATGGAGGTCCTCAAAGAGTTTCCATTCGGCCGGGTTGTAATGGGGCTTTTGGTATTTTTCAAGGTGGGAATTATTTGGTCTTGTGGTGCTTACAATGGGGATTGAACAACCTAAACTCTCACCAACTTCACCAAATTCCACAATTACTTTCACACTCACCCAAAAGACTTAACATTTTCCTTTCAACCCAAAATTTCACTTAACATTCCACTTCATCTTTGCTCTTATGCTTTTTTTTGGATTTTCAACACTTTCTACATTTGGACCGACTTTCTTATGACATCGGGCCCGATGTTGCTTGTAACTCGGTCGGACCATTTTCTTCACTTAAGCTCTTTGCTTTCATTCCACTTTACATTTCCAACATTTTCTTTCTTCCTTTTCTTTCTCTTTTTTTTTTTTTCATTTTGTACAACAAAGATGCACTACCCACATGATTCATAACACCATTCTTTGCCCTTAAACCCAAGAGAATCTCAACTCTTCAAATACAATCCAAACCTCTCTTCTAAAGTCCAATCCCATAAGGGTCAAGTCATATAAGGCTAGGAATAATATTTTTGAGGAGTTTCAAACAAAGGCTTAGGCTAGAACGGGGCTACAATCAAAGGATTAACTTCATGGTAGGATATGGAACATTTATGTGACTAGAAGAATAAAGTTCAAAATCAATGTGACCATGCTAGGACAATTCTCATGACGGTCTTGGAAAATAGATAAACACCGCAATAACAAGTTTTACTAAGCATGAATGAGCTAATTACACAAGAAACATGAGGGATATGCAAATATGATCAAGCATCCCTAAAATGGCCAAAAATCAATCTCACAAGGGTCACTCATACTTAGTTGCATAAGAACTCATCCTAGAACTCACATGCTCAATAAAACAAGCAAGATATCATGATCATATCAAAAGCAACATCATTTTAGAGGCTAAACTATCCAAAAATATGCAAAGGAATTTACATGCTCACATCATCATTAGCTTTTATTTTGGCAATCTAAGATGGGAATTTCTAGTCCAAAACCTACAAAACACAAAATCTTTTTGTTGTTTTTAACACAATTTTTCAAATTTTTTATGGATTTTTTTTTTTGCAAAAATTTCTCTAAAACCAAAAGCTAATCCATTCAAGACCAAATTAATCATCCACGTCTTTCCTCAAACCACTAACCAATAAGCAAACATCCCAAATACAAACTAGAAACACAAACTAAATATCCTCAAAATAATAAACAAACATAAACAAGTGAAATCATGAACACACTTACCCCCACCCCATACTTAAAATTTTTGATGTCCCCATCAAACAAGGAAATCAAAACTTAAAAGCAAGAGAGAAGAGTATGAAAAGCTCACAATTTCTTATTCTTCAATGACATGTTTAGGATCACTCGAAGGGGTTGTCACGTCTACGTCCTCTTTGGAGCCTTGCTTGCCGCTCCCTCTCGTACACTTGCTCTTGGTAGAAGTCTTGTGGTGGTGGTTGGAGTTGAGGCTCCGGGCGTGTCCATTGGTCCTCACGGGAAGTGAAGTTCCCGCTCATCCACGTGTTGTAGCTATCTTGGACTCGCCACCTTTGGTCTTCCACCTCCCTAAGCTCCTCTACCTCTCGTCTAGTGTAGCCGAGGGCCCGGTTCATCTCTTGTTGGCTAGCTTGGAAAGAGCTTTGTTGTTGTTGTTGGTACATTTGTTGTTGATGTTGGTTCACTTGATGGACCTCTTGGAGAACATTCTCTTGTTGAAGTTGGAGATGAGCCATTTGGTTGGCTAAGAAGGACATGTCCACCGGTTGTTGTTGCTCGGGAAACACCATTCCCGGACTGTACCATTGGGCATAGCCTTCATAACCGCCACCTTGGAATTGCTCTCGCCTTGCACCGCTCCCTTCTCCTCGTTCATAATGCCTCGGGACCTCACCACCATGGAATGAAGTGGACCGACGTTGAGGGAAGTCGGGCCCGACTTGGTATGTACCTCGGTCCTCCAGTGTTGGAGCATGGTGCGTGGCTCGGAGGTCGGCCATCAAGCCTTGGAGGCGCTCATCTTCTTCACTTTGCCCTTGATCGACATCCATGTCCTCCCCACGAGGTGCAAACACGAAGTTGTCTTGGTCGGAATCCGGTGTAGATGGAGGGGAAGTAAACCGAATGTGTTGAGGTTGTTGTCCCCGCCCCTCTCTTGCACCTTCGGGGTCACCAAATGAGTGTGGCTTGCCGGCCCACACTTGGTACCAATTTACGCCGGCCTCTTCTCTTGGGCATGGGAACCCGAAGTAGGTATCCAAATCCCTAAGAGTGAGATTGTGGTCCTCGTTGCCCAATCGGAAAGTGATCGCCCCTTCCTCATCCTCCACATTATCATAAGTGCACTCGAATGTGGCCATAAATTCCGAGGTGAGGGCGGGGTAGTGAGTGTTGTCCCACCTTAGCATTCCATTAAGACCGATGTGGGAGTAGCATCTTGGAAGGGCTTGATCCATGTCCATCTTCCTCACGGCTTCCCAATCAATCCACCTCGTGTGGTGCTCAAGCGCCATATATCTTTCATAATTCTCCACTTGTTCACCATCCTCCAAATAGACATCGTCCAACTTCGGCTCTTTCCTCGTCTTCTTGGACTTCTTCCTTGGCCTTTCCGCATGAGATGATGAAGCTCTTGTCTCCATTGTACCTACACACATCCAAACAAAAGGATCCAAGATAAACTCCATACAACCCAACAAAAGCACTTATCAACACACAACAACATTCCAACACAAAGGGAACCCCATACTTAGTCTCTAGACTCACATGCATCTCAATTCAACATAAATCATCATGGACATCTTCTAACAATAGCTAAGTAAATGATCATTCTACATCATGATTAGGCTATAGCCAACAATTAAACACATGAATCCACATGATATCACAAGAAGAGAGCAAAAACAACAAGGATCGACTTCCAACCTATGTCGGGCCCGACTTACTCAACCTCGGTCCGACTTGTTGGACCGACTTCCACAACTCGGGCCCGACTCTCCTGGGCACGTCGATCTCGACCTAGTTCATGCTTCGATTCTAACCTCAAATCAACCCAAATCACTCTATCATGCACTTAAATTTCAAATTCAACCATCAAACATCCCTAATCGAAGTTCTAAATGGATCTAAGCATGCATAAATAACTTTAAAGCTCAATTTCACAAATCATGCAAATCCACCATTGATGCTCAAGCTCAAACTCTCAATCAAACATGGCATTACTCAATCTACGCAATGAAAGCACAAAATTTTCAAAGAAATAAGTAGAGATCGAGTAACACATACCGGATTCGAAGAGTATTTGAACTTTTGAACAAATAGGCAACTTAGAACTCAAATTTCCTAGATCTAGATCTAGATGGGGGACGAAGGACTATATTGAACTCGAGATTTCTACTTGGATTCGGGTTTGGGAGGCCTTTTTGTGGTTGGAACGAGACGAAGTGGGGAGGGTGTGGATCGAGTATGGTGAGGGTAGGGCGGCCGACTTTGAGAGTTTTTGAGGGAGAGGGGTTGTGTTTTGGGTATGGTAGTTGATAATGAAGATGGTAGGTAGGTGGGGGATAATATTTAATGGGGGAAAGGGACAAATTAGGTCAAGGGCAAAATTGGCATTCCAACTAGTCGGATCAAGTTGGACCGACTTCATGGACTGACGTCCCTATGTCGGGCCCGACTTACCTGGGCTCGATGTGGGAGTATTCAGGTTACCAATTTTACTCCATCCTCATGCAACTTCTTTCCCATATTTCCATTTAAATATTTCACCTCAAATCCTACACAACTTTGAAGGATGCACAACACCATAAATCCACAAAACACTAGATAAGGATTGGTTAGAGAAAAGCTAAGCTATACTAAGAAAATCAAACTAAAATTACGAAAAGAAAGCTACTAGCTCGGGTTGCCTCCCGAGAAGCGCTCGTTTAGAGTCACTAGCTTGACTTCCTAACCTCAACCTTATGGCGGGTGAAACACGGTGAATTGCTCGCCATTTTTATGCCCATTCCCATTACCTTCATACCCATAAAACCACCAACGATGGTCTACATAGGCATGGCTCTCCGATCTCGGGCCTATCTCTTCATACTCCTCCAACGGATGAGATTTCTCCTCCTTGCTTGCTCCATCATGTTTTTCTTGTCCTACACCATAGTCATCCAAAGTATTCCTAGGAGATTCTACCAATTCACCTTTTAAATCACTAAGGCAAATATAGGAGTCTCCTAAGTCATCATTCAAATCACTCAAGCAAATGTAGGAATCAAAATTTTGGGAAGAATTGTGATCTTCACCAACATTAAAAGGATATGAGTAAGGATACTCTTCATCTCTTCTTGAGCTAGCATTGATCCTTGACTCATCTTGATCCTTAAGTTGCTCCAACAACTCCCTCACTTGTATTTGTTCATTGAAGCTTTCATCACCCCTTAAAGCAACAACCTCCCTAGCAACTTCCACTTCTTCACGTTCTCTCTTGGCACTCTCTTCAAGTTTAAGAATGTCCAAGGCGTCCGGCTCATTCAAAGCTTTGTTGAAGTGAAAATCGACCTTCTCTTCCCCAATCTCAAAGGAAACCTTCCCGTTCTTGACATCAAACCTTGCCCCCGCCGTAGCTAAGAATGGTCTCCCTAAGATTATTGGAACCAAGGGATCCTCATGCATGTCCAAGATCACGAAATCATCGGGGACAAAGTACTTTCCAACCCTCACCGGAACGTCATCCTATATTCCTTTGGCCTTGATGATGGAACCGTCGGCCATGGTTAGGGACATATCGGCCGACTCCATTTCACCCAAATTTGCTCTTCTCCAAATGCTAGCGGGCATCACCGAAACACTTGCCCCAAGGTCACATAAGGCTTGGAAATTTTGAGACCCCACACCAATGGTTATAGCAAAACGACCGGGATCTCCTAGCTTTTGTGGTAACTCCAAGGTCTTGACTTCATCTTGCATTTCCACTATGGACCTCTTCTTGCTCAAAATCTCCTTTAAAAACTTGGCATAAGATGGCATCTCACTCAATGCGTCGGTGAACGGGATGGAGATGTTCAAGCCTTGCAAGAGTTTGAGAAACCTCTTGAACTTGTTCTCAACAACATCTTTCGGCTTCTTCGAGGGATATGGAAGAATTGTTGCACCTTGAATCTTGCTTGGATCAACTTCTTTGGACTTCCCCGCTTCATTTGCAACACTTCCTGGTTGGACCGACTTGGGCACCATGTCGGGCCCGATGTTGTGAATCTCGGTCCTGGGCAGAGGGGTCGGATCGAGGTCTGTGTACGTCGGTCCCGAGTTGCTCTCAACCTCGGTCCGTGGTGAAGGAGTCGATCTTCTTGCTGGGTCAACTTCGGGGAACTTCGACCCGACTTGCTGGGTAAGTTGGTCCGACTCTCTTCATTCTTCTTAGGCACGTGTGGCTCGGGTAGGTTTCGGCCACTTCTCAATCCAATTGCCCGGACTTCATTTTGATTGTTTTGAGCTCGAGGATTCTCCTCGGGTCGGCCCGGAAGTCTTCCATTCTCTCTTGGGGCTTGAGTCACAATTTGAGCAAATTGATTGTCGACTTGCCTCCTCCATGCACCAAACTCATTGAATTGGGTCCTCATCTCCTTGAACCCATCTCTCATCTCTTGAGCAAATGTTTGTAACTCATTGAATCCCAGTGGTCTATATGGTGGTGGCGGCGCCCTTGGCTCGTTTTGGTTGAAGTTGTTGTTGTAGCTTTGAGCTTGACCGTTGTTCCACCGGCCATTGCCACCATTGTTGAAGTTGCCTCTTCCACCGAAATTTCCTCGAACATAGTTTGCCTCCTCAATTTGCTCGGCCAAGCGCACTTGGCTCTCATTCGGAAAAACTTGTGTAGCATGTGCAAAGGATCCACACTCCTCACAAGCTCTAGCATTTTGCTTGTAGTAATGGACTTGCCTCTTAAGCTTGCTCACTTCACCTTCAAGGAATTGGAGCTTCACATCCCTATCAATGTCTTCTCCCTTTGGATCATATAACTTCCTTGCACCTTCACCTTGAACTTTCACCTCCTTGCTAGCTTGACTCACCCCATACATGGCCTCATAATCGGATAGCTTGTCAAGTAGCTCCCAAGCTTGATCCGGTGTCAAGTCTATGAACCCACAATCGGTGTGGAGATTGAGCTTGTCCTTCGTTACCGGATTGATGCCTTGGAAAAAGATGTCTTGAAGCACATATGGTTGTTGGCCATGAGTAGGACATTGGCGCAACATCTCCTTGAAACGGTCCCATGCTTCGAAGAGAGGCTCATTCGGACCTTGTTGAAAACTTGCAATCTTCCTTCTTAGCTCGGTTGTCTTTGAGGGAGGGAAGAACTTCATCAAGAAAGCATCATAGAGTGTCTTCCAAGTTGTGATTGACCTAGGAGCTTGGCTCTCGAGCCAATGTGTGGCCTTGCCCCCAAGTGACCATTTGAACGCCTTTAGAAGCACATACTCCAATGTCTCCTCGTAGGTAGAGATCGTCTCACACATGTCCACAAAACGTTTAACATGCTCTATGGGACACTCATGTGGACGACCCTCGAATTGATCACGCTTGATGAGGGAGATGAATTGCGTCTTGATCTCAAAATTCTTGGCAACCTCGAGAAGCACAATAGCCGGCTCGGGGACCCTCAACTCCGGATGCATGTATTGGCGTGCATTCCGGGGTAGAGCGTTGAGTTGAGCCTCGGCTCTCATCCTTTGCTCCCGTTCTCTTCTTGCCACCTCCTCTTGATTGTCCCTCTCAAGTTGCAATCTAGCCATTTCGGCCCTAAGTTGGGCCAACTCCTCATCAACATGGAGAGCTTGATTCGCCATCCTTTTCCTTCTTCGGGCTTCCTTGAGAATACTTTCCGGATTACTCACAAACTCAAGCTCAAGTGTTCCTCGGGAGGAACGAGCTAGCATACACCTATGAAACAAAAACACAAACCAAAACAAATCAAAAACAAACAAAGGGTTTGGGCTATTCCCTCACCCAAATCACTACCAAAACACAAGAAACTCACCAAATTGGCACTCAATGCACTTAGACTTCCCCGGCAACGACGCCAATCTTTTGATCGCTCTCGGGCCCGATGTGGTTGCAACTCGGTCCTGACCTCGTTCCACCTTCTTCTTAGTTGGCTTCTCTTGTTCTTCTTCATGGCTTGCTTCTCTCTTTCCCGCTTTAGCTCGGCCTTTGCTCCATGTCTCGACCCTCCTTCAAATCGATCCTTGATTCATGCCAAATTACCTACAAAACACATAAAAGGTGCGTAGTCTCCGAATCTCATAGAAATACGGGAACTAGGCTAAAAAGGAACAAAGCGCACAAGAAAAGGGGAAAAAGAAACATATTTACAAAGGAAATCACATATGAAAACACCACCAAATAGAGAGACATCATATATGTGACATAACATTTTTTTTTCAGGTATGGCTTACGAGGAACGCGCCTATCCCCCCACCTCCTCATGCATGGCGTCAATTTCACGACCCCAGTGCCGACTATTGGCTCGAGGCTCTTACCCCGAGGATTGACCATTGGAAGGCTTGCCGAAGGGACATCGGTCGGGATCCGGAGACATTTTCTTAGGACAGTCTTGTGGCAAGAAGGATTGTTATGGGATATATGTACTTTATTAAGAAGAACATTTTTCATATTTCATGTACTATGTGTCCTGTTTAGGGGATTTAGGAACTATTTCATGTATTGTGTGCCCCGTTTATGGGATTTATGAACTATCATATTTCATGTATTTCGATGGATTGTTTAGGGATATGTACTTTATTGACAAGAACGAATCTTGTTGAAGTGGGATGAATCTTGTTAATGGGTCTGAAGAGGCAGAAACAACAATGGCTCAAAGTGGGTTTTAGGGTCTGTATTAAATCTGTGTTTTCCACCAGGGGTAACAGAAGGCGTGCAATGGGCCAGTCTGCGTGAAATGGGCCTTCGAGCAGGCTCGAAGGCCCATTTCACGCAGACACGATGGCCCATTGCGCGCCTTCTGTTACCCCTTTCACCCAACTAGGTAATTACATTTTTACCAGTTTCGCGCATGCTTCTGAAAACAGTATACCAACAGCTTTTCTGGTGATATGACTTATGCATGCACATCTCTCCCTTCGAGCAAATTTCAAGTATAAAATGGGACCTAAACCTTCTCCATTGTTGTTCCACTCTCTATCAACTCTAAACCGAAACAATAATTTCTATATCGGCATACCAATGGATAAAAGGAAAGCGTGTTCATCGCGAACCTACCCTTTTGCTCCACCCATCATAAACTTCTCCATCGTCCACGTCCGTGGGGTGAGGGAGACAAAGACGGAATGGTCTGTGATACAAGGCACATCAATAAAAAACATCATCATGAACTGGAGCGAAGCTGGCTATGGAGCACCACCAGGATATTATCGCTTCTTCTTGAACGACAACGATATAACACATCGTATCTACGCCAAATAAACCACGATGCAGCTTCGCCTGACTGAAGGTGACGAGATTCGGGCGATTGATTATATTTCGCCGGAGAATTAATGATGTGGTGTAGGGTGTATGCTGTTTATGTTTTTTTCAGGTTCCACTTGTTTAGTGGTATAAGTCATAAGTGTTGTTTACAGTTTTTTTTGGTAAGTTGGTTGTAAGCGCCGTCAAAATGTGGATCCAAGTGTTATATGTAATTCCATCGCTCATTATTCACATCTTGAAACCCTAACTCCATTAAGGTGAAATGTGAAATGAAACCAACAATCCAAAAATCAAGAGTAGTATTGTGAAATGAAACCAACAATACATAAAAAATAGATACATCCGAAATCAAGAGTAGTAATGTCAAATGAAACCAACAATCCAAAACCAATAAAAATAGATACATCAAGTAATAATGTATGTGTAATATGAAAGCATCTAAGTCTGGCGCTCATGCGAGGTGCCGCTGCCACTGCCGCGCTCGTGCACTGAATCCGGAAAGTGCCGGGTGGGCATCGGTGGGGGAGGCGGTGCGTCGGAATCTAGGATGCTGAGCACGTGCCTGAGATGATGCGCAGTCGGATGCTCATGCGGCATCTGTAGTAGCTGGCTCCGGATATATCCCGCTGCGTGTTGTACCCTCTGCGCAAATAAAATCAAATCATATTAGTTTGTACACTCAAATATTATCTTAATACAACAAAAAAAATATGTTCTTACCATCCTGTCAGAAACTGCCGGTATCGGGTGAGGCACAGGAGGACGGGGGTCATCCTGCTGTGGCGAAGTCGGGTCGACGTACACGTGAGATCGGGCCCTAAACCATGCCAAGTAGCCCTCCTCCACCTGCCCTGCATACTCGGCACGCTGCACATCCAACTCAATCAGGTGATCCATACGCTGTGCCCAGTGAAGGTCCGCCGGATCATATGAAACAATGTATGGCCGGTTTTGGATCGCATCATGTCGGACCACAATCGTAGGCTGCAATGGTGGAGGAGGGATGGTATGTATGCGACTAAACTGGCGCAACGCCCTCTCTGGATGGTACACCTCCTGTACAGTATTAAGTACCAGGACATCACGGTCACGGTCGAGCCAAATCCTGCGAGCCATGTGTGTGGTATTCGTCGTCAACAAGCTGTCGTCACTAGGACCTCCTGGTTCGCCCTCCGCAGCGGGAGGGTCCTCAGGAGCGGCCCCTGCTGCTGGTGCACGGGGGCCGGGGGTCCCTCCGCAACGGGGGGAGGGGCAGACCCAGCTGGAACGTGAGGAGGGATGGGTGCTGCTGGAACAAGAGGAGGTATGTGGGATGCTGAAACGGGAGGAGGGGGAGACGGAAATGTGGATGTAAGCGGAGGAGTTGAGGGTCCCGCCACGAATGTAGTAGGATCGGTCGAAGAAGTAGGTGGAGGACTGGAAAAGACCGGTGGCGGTGGCGGGAAATGGGTCGTGGTGGGAGGTGAAATAGAGATGGTGGCCTCGGATATGTGGTAATCGTCAACCGAAAAATCCTCCGCTGTACCCACGGGAGCATCAAACTGTATGTCTTGCCCCGTGAATGGCAAGTCCTCTCCTGCGACGTCATCTGGCAAGTCGTCCTGCAGGAGCTCCTCTGTAAAATCCACCTCCACCTCGACGGAGGGGTCTACATCTATCTCCGGTGCACGCGTCAACTCCGGATAAGTAGCTATCCGCTGCTGCTCGGTAGGCGGCACTCTGGCCAATAACGCATGTGCAATCTCGGCGCACGTGAGCTTGGGCGCCTCCTTTTTCCTCCTCTTATCGAGGAGGACGGCACTCAAGCTAGCGTGTACGTCCTTTAGGCGACAAGTTTAAATTAAATTAGTAAGTTTTCTATTAATTTTATTTTCTTTTATTTATGTAAAATTAGAAATTCACCCTATGAATATGAATTCAACTAATGAATTCGTCGTTTCTGTCGGAATTCAAATTCCGAAATAAAAACTCATTTATCATTACTAATTTTATTTCAATTTTCATTACGTTTGTAATGAAAAATGAATAAAACCATAATTCAAACTCTAATTATAACTGTAATTATTTTTTTAAATCAAGAATTCAACCTAAGACTATGAATTCATATTAAGTACAAGTTCATAACTAATAATTCAAAATCTAAATATAACTCTAAATTAAGACAAATAAATTAAATAAAACAACTAATAACAACAACATAAACTAAATATAAATAGGAATTTGAATCATAAACAAATTATGACATTAAATATCTTACTAAATAAGCGAAATTGATTTACTCAATTATTTACAATTTTCTAACCTTCACAACAAATCTTTCTCTATCTTAACTCTTAATCTTAACAATTTAGCTACAAATTTTAATAATCATTTTTCAATTTAGAAACATACTTATCTTAGTAATGTTCATTGAATTTAATCTTAACAATTTAGGGACATACTTATCTACTTATATTAATTACAAGTTCATACTTAATAATTCAAAATCTAAATATAACTCTAAATTAATACAAATAAATTAAATAAAGAACTAATAACAATAACAAAAACTAAATATAACTAGGAATTTGAATAGTAAACAAATTATGAAATTGAATATCTTATTAAATAAGCCAAATTGATTTACTCAATTTATTCAAATTGATTAACTCAATTATATAAACGAAATTTAATACCTAATATTTGATTAATAATTCAATACGAAATTTTACAAAAACATAAAATTTCGTAATTAATTTAAAACGCTCCTCAACCGTAAATGTCGCTCGGGTGCGGATCCGGCTACGAACCGGATTGGCTCGGTGGACGGTGGTGGCGACGGACTCGGTGGGGGCGGCCGGATCTGCGGTCGACGTGGTGGGGCCGGCCGGACCTGGAAGCAGCGCGCTAGTGGTGGGGGCGGCCGGATCTGGGGTCCCATGGGTCGGGCCCGGCGGATCAAGGGAGGGGGAGGTCGGATTTGGGCTGCCATGGCTCGGGGTGGCCGGTACAACAGCGGGGGCGGCCGGATCTGGGGTTCCATGGGTCGGGCCGTCCGGTTCAAGGGCTTCCGACGTCGCGGGGGTGAGTTGCGACGCCGGTGGTGGTCCGACCGAAGACGGCGAACGGTGTGGATCGGGGGTTTGGCTCATTTTTTTGGCTCGAGGAGTCGTTTCGCGCAAGACGGAGTTTCGCAGGTAGGTGAGAGAGGAAGAAGACGATAATGGCGGCTCGCGGCTCCTTTTAACCCTAAGGTTACGCGAAAGCCCGTTTCGTGCGGCCCTGAGGCGCGCAAGCCTGTTTCGCGTGGCCCAAATTTTACGGCGGCCCGCGTTTGCCCTAAACCCTAGTGATCCGCGCAACTTCGTTTCGTGCGGCCCAATAGGCGCGCAAGCCCATTTCGCGGGGCCCAACATCATTTTCCGAATCGCATTTTCCCTTTTCCGCTTGAAGGATTTGCCCTTCCACGCAACGCCATTTCGCGCGAAATGGCGTTGCGCGGATGTCTGTGTGCGCTTTTTAAAAATAAGGGTGCGTACGTACCCCGCGTTTATATATATGAATAATGATGATTAGATGCATTTTTTTGTTACGGTATACTATGCGAGTAATTTTCATCCGTTTGATTATGATGCATCTATGTTCATTTTTTACACACGCGTTTAAGCATTTAAGTGATTTTATAAACGAAGGGATATTTTCGTCTTTTATTCGTCAAATTACAACACAAGCTACAACAGTCATCTTCTCTCTCTTGAATGTTTAAATTTCATTCACTTTTTTCAATCGATTATTCTCCAAAATTGTTGCCTCTTGCTTCTTCTAATTTGATTCGCTATTTATGTTAATTTCGGCCCCAATTTGTGTTATATAAATATCTTTTGTATGATTTCAAGTTCACATTTGGGATTTTTTCATGATAGCTCGGTACTTCGATTTATATGTTTTTGTGTTTTTTTTGGAATTATTTTTGTTGATCTTAATCAAACTTATAAAAATTGTGTATTTTTACATTACAATCTCAAGTTTTTTGCTTTGCAAGGAAACGTTTTGTGTCTTCTATGTCCTACAAATTAGTCCCGGTAATAATAACATCATCAATATAAATTAAAAGAATGGTGAACATACCTTTATGATGTCGAACAAAGAGAGAGTAGTCAGCCCATGATTGTTGGAATCCGACTTGTTCAAGGGAATTTGAGAGCTTTAAAAACCATTGGCGAGAGTCTTGTTTATGGCCATAAAGTGACTTATGGAGTTTGCAAACTCTCGTCTCCCCCTTAGTATGGAATCCGGGCATCAACTTCATGTAGACGTCTTCTAAGAGATCTCCGTTAAGAAAAGCGTTGTTGACGTCTAGTTGGTGCAAATGCCATCCTCGAACGACTGTGAGGCTGATGAGAACTCGAACCGTTTGTTAGTTTGGCAAAAAGGGCGAAGGTTTCGCGGTAGTCAATTCCTTAAATTTAGCTATACCCTTTGGCGACAAGACGGGCTTTGTATCGTTAGACCGTGCCATCGGGCTTGTATTTGATTTTTGTATACCCATTTGCATCCTATAGGACGTTTGTGGGATGGTAGCAGAACGAGGCTCCATGTGTTGTTGTCTTCGAGTGCCTTGATTTCTTTAATCATAGCTTCCTACGGTTCTGAGAACGATTGGCCCGCAAAAGGTTCTTCGTTCTTTCTCAAGCACAATGTTAGAAACAAAATGTCTATATTTATCGAAAAGCTTATCATAAGATAGTACATGTGTTAAAGGAAAAGGCTTACCGGAGGATGTATGTGCCGAGGAAGATGATTGGAATGTCGCCCGAGTAGGTAATGTGGCTTCGACTTGAAAGTCTCGGACAACAATGGATGGTTTAGTTGGGCGTGTCGAGCGTCGTGGTTGTAATTGAGGGAGCGGCGACAACGGCGATGGTGGTATGTGGGCAGGTTCATTTGGTGGATTTGGTGTAGGGGCTTATATATGTGGAACATGAGCTGTAGGGACGTTGGTTGGAAGGGTTTCAACAGACGTTTGTCGACCTTTCTTGGATTCTCTATTCTTCTATAAATAACAATATGGAGCTAATTGTTTGAATTCACTTTGCCGATGTGGGAATGATGCCACCCACTCGGGTTCGAGTCGTTGGGGGGTCGATCTAGACTCAAAATTCCCGGATCTTCTTCGACGGATTGTAACTGGATAGGTACGAGACCAAGTTATGGACTCGCGAGCCTCTAGTGCTTACGTTGGCAAATGTGGGGCGAGGCTAGAGATGAGAGGCATCGGTCCAAGGGAGGGTCGACGAGAGGGAAAAGGGGTTGGAGATGATTAGGTGACATCGGGACAAACAAGGAGGAACTCTCTCAACTTAGACTTTGGCTATTGATCTCGACATGCATAATATGAGTCCCGAGTGCCCCTTATATAGAGAAGCAAGCTTGAAACCCTAGGTTACAAAGTAGGGGATCGAATTGGGCCAAACATGCAATCAAGGCCCACATTCGAAAAACCCATAAATCTAATATAGTAACTACAAAAAGGGAAATGGTGCAAATTAAAACCGTAATGGCCTAAAGGGCCTTATTCTAGCATAATGAGTCGGTCTCTTAAGCATAAGAGAACACACGTCCAAAAATAGTAAAGACGGAAATATAAATGACGGAAATAGAAATAATATAAATATTACATAAGAAGATTAAGTCCCCTATGCCAAGGGGGTCGCCAAGGCCTACGGAGACTCGGGCTGGCTGGGAACGGGTCCGAACATGGGCAAGGTCGCTTCATTCTCCCCTGATTAGCTTCAAATCATCCTCGCTTCGAGTTGGTGTGGGAAAAGACGACCAAAGTAGCCAAAAAGTGAAGCTTATCGTTGACCTTGATCTTGTCAAAATCAGTATGTATGGGACCAAGGGCTCGACGTTGGACAATAAAAGTAAAGGCACGTCAATGGGCTGGTTCGGAGTCGTACACAAGTTCTCGGAGAGTGTTCGACGCCATGGTAGTCAAGCCGTCGGGCTGAGGCGCGTCTTTGGGCTTAAGACTCGGATTTGCGGTTGTGGTCGTCTCCGCTATGAGAATGCTCTCGCTCGACAATGTTGCCGGTTGTGGTTGTGATGTCGGGGCGAACTCGAGCGTCGGTGAAGGCTGTGGTGCCGGGGTGGACTCAAGAGTCATCACCGCGTGGATGCAAGCCGTTGTAATAGCCGCTATTTCTATATAAAAAGAAACGATTAATTTTTTATTTAATTATATATCTATAAGTTTAATTATCATTATGATTTTCATAGTTTAATATTAAAAATTTATACAACATAATATAATGACAAATAAAATTTAATTAATTGAGATTAAATAAAAAATTTGAAATTTAATTTAATTAAATTTATAATACAAATAAAAATAAGGGAGAAGGACAAAAAATAAAAATACGAGAGGTGGGACTCGAACTCAAGACCTCTTGCATTTTCTCTCAAACACACACACACACACACTCCTTTTCCACTATGCCGTAGTAACTTATCTAACCGTTAAGAATTTTAAATCTTTTTACCTCTTTATTTTTTCTACTTCCCTAATTGATCAAATCAATTGTCTGATTGATTGACGCTTGGTCAATGCATGTGTATATGTCCCAAAAATTGAGATATTATTTTGCCCAAAATCTGAAATTTTGCCAATTAAAAATCTGATTTTCCCATAAAAATCCACAAAGGCCTTGCTCCTCCATCTTGGCCACCGAACCACCACGACCACCATTCGGACCGCCCTCCCCCCGTGCGCGCCGCCGACATCCAGGTGCGCCGCCTCCCACGCCCCGCCACTGGTGCTAGGTCTCGTCCGTCGTCCGACCTGATTCAATCCCTCTAGTTTGTTTTAAGTGAAAGAAGAAGGGAGAAGAAGAGATAGAAAGGTGGGTTTAATCCTATTTTTGGGTAATTATAATTAAAACTCGGGCCATTAATTTTAGGTCCAAAATATCAATTAAAATCAGAATTTAGAGTTTGGTTCAAATGAAACAAACTTGTATCTTGAAAATTGAAAAGTGTACTATAAAGTACGAAAAGTGCATTACAAAATACAAAAAGTGCAATCCGAAAAGTGTAATACAAAAAATATGAAAAGTTCTAGGGTTGAGCATCGGTTCAAAACCGAACCGAACCGACAAAAACCGAACCGAACCAAAAAACCAAATTCCATTTTATGTGAACCGAAAACCGAACCGATGGTTCGGTTCGGTTTTGGTTTTTGTCGGTTTTACATAAATAGTAGATTATTCTTTGGAAATTTTGAACCGAACCGAAATTTAACCGAAAACCGAACCGAAACCGAACCGAAACCGAAATTTATAAAATTCTTAAACCGAAAACCGAAAACCGAACTATATCGGTTTCGGTTCGGTTCGGTTCGGTTCGGCTTAAAATTTCGGTTTGAACCGAACCGTTCTCAGCCCTAAAAAGTTCACTACAAACTACGAAAAGTGCAAATGCGAAAAAGTGCACTACGAAGTAGGAAAAGTGCACTACGTACTATAAAAAGAGCATTCGTTTCATTTCTCAACATAAGAGTTTATTTCATTTGAACCAAACTCTCAGAATTTAACCTTATTAATTTCTGAAAGATTAAAAATCTAATTTATAAACTTTAATGCCGTGTACATAGTTTTTTTTATAACAATAACATGAATGCATAAGATTTAAGAGAAAATAAATTTTGTAAATTATAAAATAAATCCTAATAAATTGTAAGGATTATAATAGTGGTTTTGAGCTTATAAATGCTGAATTTTGAAAATATATTAACTTGGTTGTGTTTTTATTTGAGTGATTAAAGAAATAGATTAAGATAAAAAAGAGTTATTAAGAATAAGACTATATTAAAAAGAAAATAGACTTGCATGTCTCTTAAATCCTTTTATAAACTTAGAAATATTTTGGATAAGATATTTTGTCTTAAAATAGTTTAATATGATTAAGTTAAAGACAAAATAGAACTATTAAGATATTTGCATGCTATAAAGAGAGTTTTATTTGATTTTATAAGTAAAGTAGTTTAATAATAACTGTAACATCCTCGACCAAAAAGCATACGTCATTCTGCATTCATATAAGATTAAGAGCATATGCATAGCATATTGACATGATATATAGTGAGTTTTTAAAAGTTATATTTATTTTCTAATTATGTTTATTATATTTTAAAAAGTTTTTAAGAAAAAGTTAATTATTAATTATCTTAGGGTAAATTTTGTAGGAAAGAAGATTTGAGGTTGAAAATCGCAAATTTGGAAAAAATTTGCCGACTTGTGCTTTCATATATATATATATAGGTTTAGTATCTAGAGAAACCACTATTTATAGAGAAACTAGAGCCGGAAGGAGGATCATTAGATTTAAAATAATTAAGGGTTGAGATTAAATAAAAAAGGATGCAAAATACATATCATAGGGTGAATGCACAAGATTAAATTGATTCCTAAAATCTCTCCTCATTATCTCGGATATCTCTCTCCATATATTTAGTTTCCAAATTATCAAAACCGTCCATATTTACTATCGTTATTCTCTCTCTCATTTCTTCTATTCTCAAAGCCAGAAATATGAACCAGCAGTGATGGGGAATCTTCCGGCGATGGAGAACGCATAAGGAGCGGACATGGTG
Organism: Fallopia convolvulus; assembly: GCA_964016875.1. NCBI lineage: Eukaryota > Viridiplantae > Streptophyta > Magnoliopsida > Caryophyllales > Polygonaceae > Fallopia > Fallopia convolvulus. The sequence goes on along the minus strand of OZ024720.1, from coordinate 45,984,076 downwards.
GAAAGGATTAGCGGAATTTGAGAGGAAAATGTGTCGGTGCATCCAACAAAATATACGTCTGAGATGATTAGTGGAAGATTGAAGTTGCTTAAGCAAGGGTATGCTCGATTTATGGTACAGTGGATGTTCTAATTTGGTTGATATTGTTCGTTCGTGATTTTATATAAATTAAGTTGATCTTCGTTGTTCTTAATGACAGTTATGGACATGGATTCCGGTCATACAGGCCAAAACGAACATATATAACAATTGAGAATCAAAAATTTCGTTGAGAATCACGAACGAACGAACATATATAACAATTGAGAATCAAAAATAAGTTGATATTGTTCAAACCGATCAACTTAATAAGTTAATTAAAGGATTAACTTATTCAAACCGATCAACTTAATTCAAGGTTGATATTGTGCGTTCGTGATTCTCAATTGTATGTTTTGATTCCCAACTTAATTCAAGAAAAAATTCTATCGATCAAGAATTTATAAATCGATATAATGAAGATCGATAGAATTTTTTCTTTGTTGAATTTTAAATGGTTAGTTGATTTTTTTTAATTCGCCTGTGTGAAATAACTAGTTCTATTAGCAAGAGGTTTGTTTTGATTTTTTTTTGTACACATGTTCAAAACGGTGAAGTTAACATTTAGATATATTGTGTATATGTTCGAGATTTTGTACTTAATATTCATATATATTGTATACAGATTCGACTTCTTTTGTACAAATGTTCAAAATGTGAATTTAATATTCAAATATATTGAGTACATATTCGAGATTTTATATTCATATATATTGTGTACATGTTCGAGATTTTCTACTTAATATTCATATATATTGTATACATGTTCGAGTTCTTTTTTGTACACGTGTTTAAAATTGTGAAGTTAATATTCATATATTGTATATACATGTTCGAGATTTTGTACTTAATATTCAGATGTATTGTATACAGATTCGAGTTCTTTTGTACACATGTTCAAAATTGTGAAGTTAATATTCAGATATTTTGTGTATATGTTCGAGATTTTGTACTTAACAGTCATACATATTGTATAAAGATTCGAGTTCTTTTATACACGTGTTCAAAACTATGAAGTTAATATTCAGATATATTGTATACATATTCGACATTTTGTGCTTAATAATCATACATTATTGGATACATAATCGAAATTTTGTATTTAATATTCAGATATATTGTAAACCATGTTCGAAATTGTATACTTTATATTCGATTTCAGATTTCGTTTTTGTTCAAGATTTATACTCAAATATTCAAATATAATTACAATTATATAAATCACTCCTACAATGACATATTCGAAAATGTGTCATTAATATTCGTTTACACATACTGGTTTGGTCAATATTTAAACTAACATATTCAGATATAAACACATGACGATTGACGACTACAAAATGGATAATACATTCAAACCATGATAAATTCGAACAATTTTTGAACAATATTCAGAAAATATTGAAACATATTCGACCAAAAACAACATAATTACGCCCACAATAATTATTCAAATTTTGAATTTGAATTTTACGCCAAATAGAAAATGAAATGTCTGATTTTTATTTTTAAAAAAATCTAACAAATCCCTATAATTTCGCACTTTCCATTTTCGCAACTAACTAGCCATATTCAAGTATTTAATCCCCATATTTGTTATTATGCACCATCAATCATGACCATTAACCTTCCCAAATCTAACGACTCTTATTACGACTTTCGTTTCTTCACAATTTGCGTTTCTCTGGAGCCCTACCCTATATATATATATGTGTGTGTGTGTGTGTGTGTCTGTGAGTGCCATCTCTTAATTTCATGAAGGATCGAGAAAAAAAACGGAGAGTTAGGAAAATAAGAGAGGAGAGTTAAAAAAAGTTTAATTTTGGTTGTTTTTGCTGGATCTGGTACAAGATCTCTTCTATCGGGTTTTAATCTCGAAGTAAAGCTTAAGTTGGTAAGTTTTTAATTAGTTATTGGTTTATCTGGATTTTATTGATTTTTCCAGATCTAGATCTACAGTTTCTTTTGATTTGAAAATCAGTCGATTTATAGTTCTCAAAGGGTGTTTTCGATATCGGATTTATATTCGGTAAAAGATTTCAGAGTATATTTAGGGTTTCTCTTTGTAATGAAATTAGGGATCCCTTTGATAAAGTTTTTCAAAAAGGTTTGAACTTGAAAAATGTTCTTCTATATATATAGTTTATCAATGTCAAGTTTTAAAGAATTTGGAATTATGCACAAGAAGTTATAATGCATTATGGCATTTTATTGCATTTGGGGTTGATGTTTGTAAGAGTAAATAGGTTGTTTTTGCATTGGATTATATATAGGAGCACGAGTCATAGATTTTGGTCAGAGACAAGGGGAAGAAATATAGTATCTGTCCTAAATAGGTGAGTATAGACTGGAGATTCAACCCTATGTGTTATATATGCTATATGGATATATGTGAGTATAGACCGGAGATTCAACCCTATGTGCTATATGTGAAATATGAATATATGGATATATGCGCTATATGTGGTATATGAGGTATATGAATTTATGTGCAATATGAGCTATATGGATATATGTGTTATATGAATTATATGGATAGATGTGATAGCTCTGAAATTTCCAGAGTTGTTTGCACAAAAGGTATGTTAACAGATGGCATATGATATATGGTTCCAGGATGCACTTGATTGCATAGCATATTGCATGAGATTAAAAGGATCTGTGACTGTCTTGCCCTGAATTTGTATACAAAAGAGACCTACGGGTCATACATGAGGCCTGAGATGCCTAAGAGATGGTAGTTGAGCAAATGAGGCCTAAGATGCCTAAAATTAGGTAATGGCGGCAATGGAAAAAAAAGGAAAAAGAAAAGAAAGTTGGTATATGGAAAAGAGTCGGTAATGGAAACCCGGGGCAGATTCAGGCTTGAACAGTTCATAGAATAATATATCGGATAAATCGGCATTTGCATTTGCATAGTAAATTCCTATATGACATATGTATAATATGTATGTATTTGTACATGGATTAAATGTTTGACTCTGTGTGAAATAATTGATGATGGTTTATATTCACTGAGTATGCGACTCACGTAAATCGCAAAACAATTTTTCAGGTTTAGCTAATTTTTGCTGATGTGTGTCTCTATTAGAGGTCACATTCATACAGGTCGGCCGGCTGAAGCTCAATGCAACCTTCTCCTCCTCATTTTGCATAATAGACATATGAGTTGTAATATAAAGTTAGAGTAATAGATGTTTTAGTATGAGAAGTAACAATAGATGTGTGTGTGCAACCTTTTATGGTTGTCACTTTCAGCTATGTGCTTACGTGGATAGTTGGTATATGTGAATTATCTGTGTATATAAGAAATAAGTTATTACAAAGCATAATTCATAGGGTATATGGGTGTCATAGCTAGTTTTTGGTATCAGAACAGGGATAAGATTCTTTAAGGGCATGCATTCACAAGCATTATATAGCATATGTAATTGACATTAGATTTGGATTCATGAGCATGATGCACAAAGGAGAGAAGGTTCAGTCGTGCCACATCAGTCTATAAAAGCATCTCATACAACACTACATGAACATACATTTTCATACACATGAACTATTAGAAGAGGAAGTACAGAGGAAATGGTAAAGGTATGTACAATATATCGAGAATGTCTAAAATGAGTGGATACAGTAGAGTTACCAGTTGATTTGATCTTGTTATTTCTATATGAGTTTGATGCTATTTTGGATATGGACTTGCTGATAAGACATCATGCTAAAGTAGATTTTTATACCAAAGAAGTAGTGATAGAATCGCTTGGGAAATCTAGAGTGATTTTCTTTGGTGATAGACAAATGGTACCCACTTTCTTAATATCAACAACATCAGCTTTTCGCATGATCAGAGAGGGATGTGAGGCATATCTGGCCCATGTTATAGACGGTACAATTGAATGTGATGAGGTTGCAGATATTCAGTTGTCACAGATTTTCCTAGTGTGTTTCCAAAGGATCTTCATGGATTGCCACCTGATAGAGATAGAGTTTACAATGAAGTTAATGTCAGGTATTGCACCGATTTGTATTCCTCTATATCAGATGGCTCCACTAGAGTTACAGGAACTGAAGAAACAAATACAAAATTTATTGGATAAAGTATTCATTAGTGTTAGTGTATCTCATGATTGTACATAGATTACAGAAAGTTGAATCAGGTGACAATGAAGAACAAATATCTATTCCCAAGAATAGATGATTTATTTGATCAACTTCAGTTTGCAAAGGTATTTTCAAAGATAGACATCCGATCAGGATATCATCAGTTAAAGATAGCTAAAAGATGACATTATCAAGACAGCATTCAGAACTCGATATGGGCATTATGAGTTTCTGGTAATTCTATTTGGTTTTACTAATGCACCAGCAGATTTTATGGCTTTGATGAACAAGATGAGCATGTTGATCATTTGCGTACTGTGCTACAAGTCTTGAGGGAAAAATAGTTGTTTGCTAAACTGAGAAAGTGTGAATTCTGGCTGGATCATATGGTATTTTTAGGACATATAGTATCTAGAAGAGGTATAGAGGATTGATTCTAAAAAGTTTGAAGTAGTGGTAAACTGGAAAGCATCAACTACAATTACAGAAGTTCGTATCTTTCTTAGTATGGTTGGATACTACAGACTATTAGTGGAAGGATTCTCTATTACAGCTACACTACATACTAAAATTGCTATGAAAGAATGCTTCATTCCATTGGTATTCTACATGCCAATAAGGCTTTAATGAAAGCACTTACAGACTATAATAGCAATACTGAGAATTCTTACAGGTTCAAGAGGATTTGGTATTTACAGTGATGTTTCATATCAAGGTCATGGATATGCCTTTATGCTGGATGGAAAATAATCGCTTATGCATCACGACAGTTGCGACCACATGAAATTTCTTATCATGCACATGATTTAGAGCTGGCAGTAGTAGTATTTGTCCTAAAGATTTGGAAAAAATTATCTATATGGAGAATATTCTAAATCTTTACAGATCATAAGAGTTTGAAGTATTTGATGAGCCAAAAGGAGTCGAACATGCGACAGAGGCGTTGGATGGAACTACTGAAAGATTATGATTTTACAGTTGAGTATCATCGATGAAAGGCCAATGTGTTAGCAGATGCTTTAAGTTGAAAGTTCAGTGGTATGACAAAAAATTTGCACTTGACTTCATTATCAAATTTGATTGCTTTGCGAGATCTAAATGCTAAACTACAGTTCTGACACAGATGAAGTATTGATTGTTAGTTTGAAGATTCGGCCAATGCTGAAGGTAGAGATACGCCATTTGACATTCAGGATGACACATTGATGTTTGGCTCAGATTTATAATGTTTTTCATGCTAGTATGTTGCTACAGTATTGATCTGATTCGTCACATGTGTTAAAGGATTCAAAAATACAGCTTGTAGAAAATTTGATCTACATAGAGGAATTGATCATGATAGCAGATTACAGAATCAAAGAGTTACGAAATAGGGAAATTCAGATGGTTGAAGTAATTTAGAAGAATCATGGTATAGAGGAAACAACTTGTGAAACAAATGATAAGACGAGAAAGTCATATGAAAAGAGAACGAATTTTGAGGACAAAATTCTTATAGAGGGGGAGAAATGTAACATCCCCGACCAAAAAGCATACGTCATTCTGTATTCATATAAGATTAAGAGCATATGCATAGCATATTGACATGATATATAGTGAGTTTTTAAAAGTAACATTTATTTTCTAATTATGTTTATTATATTTTAAAAAGTTTTTAAGAAAAAAATAATTATTAATTATTTCAGGGTAAATTTTGCAGGAAAGAAGATTTGAGGGTGAAAACCGTAAATTTGGAAAAGTTTTGCCGACTTGTGATTTCATAAATATATATATATATATATATATGATGTGTGTGTGTGTGTGTGTCTGTGTGTGTGTGTGTGTGCCATCTCTTAATTTCATCAAGGATCGAGAAAAAAAACGGAGAGTTAGGAAAATAAGAGAGGAGAGCTAAAAAAAAGTTTGATTTTGGTTGTTTTTGCTGGATCTGGTACAAGATCTCTTCTATCGGGTTTTAATCTCGAAGTAAAGCTTGATTTGGTAAGTTTTTAATTAGTTATTGGTTTATCTGGATTTTATTGATTTTTCCAGATCTAGATCTACAATTTCTTTTGATTTGAAAATCAGTCGATTTATAGTTCTCATAGGGTGTTTTCGGATTTATATTCGGTAAAAGATTTCAGAGTATATTTAGGGTTTCTCTTTGTAATGATATTAGGGAGCCCTTTGATCAAGTTTTTCAGAAAGGTTTGAACTAGAAAAATGTTCTTCTATATATATATAGTTTATTGATGTCAAGTTTTAAAGGATTTGGAATTATGCACAAGAAGTTATAATGCATTCTGACATTTCATTGCATTTGAGGTTGAAGTTTGTAGGAGTAAATAGGTTGTTTTTGCATTGGATTATTTATAGGAGCACGAGTCATAGATTTTGGTCAGAGACAAGGGGAAGAAATATAGTATCTGTCCTAAACAGGTGAGTATAGACTGGAGATTCAACCCTATGTGTTATATATGCTATATGGATATATGTGAGTATAGACCGGAGATTCAACCCTATGTGCTATATGTGAAATATGAATATATAGATATATGCGCTATATGTGGTATATGAGGTATATGAATATATGTACTATATGAGCTATATGGATTATATGGATAGATGTGATAGCTCTGAAATTTCCAGAGTTGTTTGCACAAAAGGTATGTTAACAGATGGCATATGATATATGGTTACTGATGTTCGCATTTCTAGTATAGTTTTTAGTAGGTTTTCTTTGCTTATTAGGATTAGTTGTGTTAAGTTTAGGTTTAGTTTTGAGTGTTTTTAGATAGTTTTGCATATTTCTATGAAAAGAGTGGAAGCTACGCTATTTTGTGTATTTTGTAGGTTTTAGCAAGGAAAAGAGCTATATGGAGCTGAATTTGGAGCATTATAGTGAAAGACGGAGGAATACAAGATTGAAGAAGTCAGAGCTCAAGATTTCGAGAGGAAGTGTGGAAGAAAACAAAGCCCAGGCTCGTTAACGAGGCTGTGAGGGCTCGTTAACGAGGCCACGAAAGAGAAGATTTGAAGGTTTATTTTATGATTCACCGATCCTGAGCGGGAATTTATTCCGTGTCGGTTGAGTATCTTTTTAGAATCTTTTAGGGTTATTAGAATATGTATTTTAGGTCTTATTATCTTCTTAGATTTTGTTTCTATCTTTTAGAATTTTATTTCTATCTTTTTAGGAAAGTTTATATCTTTTAGCCTTTTTAGTTTATAGCTTTTTAGTATAGATACCCTTCTATCTAGCATAGAGAGGGGGGGGGGGGGGTTCTAGGAGAATTTTGGAGAAAAGCTGAGAGAGAGAAGGACGGATCGGAGTTGTGATCGAAGGGGCTCGGTAGACGAAAGTTACCGGGATCGTTAGTCGTGATTTTGATTCGGTATTTCGGTGTTTTCGGTTTCTTCTGAATCTCTGTAAGACGATATTTTCTATTAATTTGAGTGCTGTTTTGTTTTCAATGTTTTCTTTGATTAAAGTTATTAGTTTCTTAGTCATGATTAGTGAGTAGTCTTCTTTTCTAGGATCGGGGTTAAGCCCGACATAGTTGAGCATGTTTGATGAGTAAGATTGTGTGTTGAATGCCTTTTATCTTTTATTGAGATTGTTTGTTGTGCTTATACCGAAACGAAAGTTGAGGTAATTTGAGTTTTTAACTTGATTGAAAGAGAAAGTTAATAACTTGAAGGTTGATATTGTTTGAATACGAAAGTTTCAAGCTTTAGATCCAAAACAAGCAATTAAGTGAATTAGAATGCGAAAGTTGGTTAATTTACTTGATAGTCAACGAAAGTTGATGACTTTATCTGTTTAAAGGCATGATCTTATCTTCTTACGAGTTTATATGCTTGGCTATGTTGTGGTGTCCCTAGTCCTAGATCTTTGTTTTATTTGAATTATTTCTAGTGAATTTTCGTTGCTGAGTTACTTGCCTCGGTACCGAATTTAATTAGGTCGTTATTTGAGTATTTTTGTGTTCGGTGGTTCGTTAACGACCCTGACAACGTCGTTAACGAGGCTAATTGTGAGTGTTTTTATTTGTTTTTGTTTGCTTTTTAGTAGATTGATAAACGAACAACCTTGCTTCCTGTGGAACGATCCTGACTTCGCTATACTCAGCGGGGTCTTGACTTATAAATTTATTTGTTGTCAAGAAACCCTCTCAACAAATTGGCGCCGTTGCTGGGGAAGCAACGAGTTTGTTAGTTTATCTTTGGGTTCGGGAATAGCCCGACCCCGTTTTTGTTTTTAATTTTTGTTTTCTTTGTCTGTTTTTCTCAGTTTATGCCGGTAGGACGACGAAGGCTTCAGTTTGATAACACTGGTTATTACTCAGAACCCGAACGTTCCCTGCACCGTCGACTCCGAGAAAACCGAGCCATGGCCACGACAGAAGAGATGGCTCAACAGTTGGAGATCCTCCGGACTCAGATGGAGGCACTTAAAGCCAAAAAGGACGGCGCAGACGCCGAAGCTGAGCTTCAACGAGCTGACAAGGCTCGTTTACAAGAAGAACTTGATGCCTATCCAAGGAATGCCAAACAATACATGCATCCGGAACTGAGGGTGCCAGAATCTCCTATTGTGCTTCCAGCGATAGAGAAACCTTTTGAGATCAAATCTCAATTTATATCCTTAATCAAACGGGCTCATATTGAAGGGAAACCTGCTGAGTGCCCTATGGAGCATATTACAAACTTTCTTGATTTATGTGACACCATAGCTGCTGAAGGTGTCTCATTAGAATATGTTCTGTTAAAAGCTTTTAGATGGTCTCTTACTGGAAAGGCCCTGAACTGGTTGGAGAGCCTACCTTCTAAGTCTATCAGGACTTGGAAAGCTTTGTACGATCAATTTCTTACAAAGTTCTTCCCTCCTGCTAAGACGACGGAGTTGAGGAAACGCATCACCTCCTATCACCAGTTGCCTAATGAAACATTCGTTGAAACATGGGAAAGATTCAAGGAGATGCTTAGACAGTGCCCTACTCATGGGCAACCTTTATATGTTTTGCAAGAAATCTTTTTCCAGGGTATCAACGCAGAGACCAAGAACCGCATCAACACGCATACTGCGTGCGGTTTTATAGAGATGAACCCGACGGAGGCGTGGGAACTGTTGGATAAGCTGGCTAATTACGATGCTACGTACGGAACCCAACAAGCTCCACAAACTCAAAAACGTCTCTACATACCTAACCGTGAAGAAGTTGACCCAGATGTTAAAAATCAATTCTTACAAGACGAGGTCAACCGTCTGAAGAAACAGGTAAGTTTTCTAAAATCCTCTCAATCATGTCAAGAATGTGGTTCTTCTGCACATAGTACTTCTGCTTGCACTAACATTGAGCAAGTTAGAGCCGCTGAGACAATAGTTGAGATGAATAATATGAGAGGACCATACAAGAACCAGCCTAATTACCATGACAGGTCGAACAACTATCAATCATGGGTCAATCAAAATTCAAGTCAAAACTATGCAGTGCCCCCACCAGATAGATGACCTGCACCATATCGACCTCCAGGCCATCAGGAGACGCCATCATGGGTTCAGGAAATAAGGGAAAGCATTAACGGAGTGAACAACAAAGTTGATGAAGTTCAAGCCAAACTGAACCGACAAGATAAAAGATGGGGAGAGTTCGATATTTGGAAGAGGAGTGTTGATTCCCAGCTAGGGGACCTAGCTGCACGGATTCCAAGACCACAAGGGAAACTCCCGGGCCGCCCCGAGGAGAACCCTAGAGGCCAAATAGCAGCGGTACACCTCAGAAGCGGGAAGACATTATCAGAGAGAGTTCAAGCTGAAGACAAGGAGGAACAAGACGTCACCAAACGGCTCGTTAACGAGCCAGCGAGGGCAAATAACGAGCCCACAAACCAGGGCGACGAGGCTCCGAGGGTATCTGACGACCCTAACCCAGGTAAGTCTACTAAACTGAGCCTTCCTCTCAACCCCAGGGTAGTTAACGACCCCACCAGGGTTGGTAACTACCCGCCGAGGACAATAAACGACCCCAATGTCGACTTGGTACTCTCACCTCTCGAGCCTAACTTGGTTCCGAGAATGGTTAAATCTCTTCCATTTCCAACTAAGAAATCTATGGACTCTACTGAGAGTAAGTTCAAGCGTTTCGTAAAAATTCTTCAAGGCATTAATATTTCCATCCCATTCGCTGAGGCCCTAACCGAAATGCCGGCTCAGACAAAGTTTCTGAAAGATATTGTTAGCAGGAAAAGATCCATTACAGAGCTACAAGATGAAGTCAGATCAATAGCTCTACCGGAAAAGCTAGGAGATCCAGGAAGGTTTGCAATAACGATTGGCATAGGCAACCACAAGTTCAAGGCTTTATGCGATCTGGGTGCCAATGCTAGTTTAGTTCCTCTCTCAATCTGGTCTAAAGCCAATATGGGACCACTAGAACCCATCAACATGCGACTTTACATGGCAGACGGATCCTGCATCAAACCAACAAGGCTAATAGAAGATTTTCCAGTTCAAGTAGGCAATTTCTTTGTTCCTAATGACTTCATCGTTATGACAATGCCCGAAGATCCGGTGGTGCCTATTATTTTGGGAAGACCGTTCCTTGCCACAACAGGAGCTATAATCGATGTTAGGAGAGGACTCCTAACTTTCCAAATTGGGGATGAGGTGACGGAATTCCGATTCAAACAATCCAATAAGGAGTCTGAAAAAGCCGAAGTCAAGATGCTCTACACCCACAAAGAGATCATTGAATGTGGAGATCCTATAGGAAGATCAACATTAAGCGATGAAATTTCAAGTCAAAGATGGGCAGAAATAACCACTGTAGTTTCAGTAACGAGTCCTCCAGTAACGTTACCGATTCTCCTAGCAGAAGACGTAGGCTCGTTAACGACCACTCCAGCTTCGTTAACGACCCTTGCCGAAGACTGCGAAATTTCAGCCTTTGAATATCTTGAGGAGGTGTTGAAGACGGAGCCAGAAGAACTGATTCTAATCCCTGATGAACCGTCCCCAACACTTAAACCTCTACCAGACTCCCTCAGGTATGAATTCCTTGGTCCTAATTCTACTCTACCTGTCATCATTAATGCTGAATTAAAAGATGAGGAAGTAGGAAAACTCCTGAATGTGCTTAGGATGCATAGAAAAGCCATAGGATACTCCCTAGATGATATAACTGGCATATCCCCTTCCCTTTGCATGCATAGGATTTACATGGAGGACAACCATAAACCCACCATAGAGCATCAACATAGATTAAATCCTAATATGAAGGATGTAGTTAAAAAGGAAATTATTAAATTACTTGATGCTGGGATCATATTTCCTATTTCGGACAACCAATGGGTGAGTCCGGTCCATGTAGTCCCAAAGAAAGGTGGAATGACGATAATAGAAAATGAAAAAGGAGAGCTTATTCCGACTAGAACTACCACTAGTTGGAGGATGTGCATTGATTATAGGAAGCTTAATAGTGCTACTAGAAAAGATCACTTTCTGCTTCCTTTCATAGATCAGGTGTTAGAACGCTTAGCCCAACATGATTATTTTTTTTATTTAGATGGCTATAGCGGTTTTTGGCAGATTCCTATTCACCTTGATGATCCGGAGAAAACAACCTTTACATGTCCCTATGGAACCTTTTCTTATAAAAGAATGCCATTTGGGCTTTGCAATGCCCTTGCTACCTTTCAAAGATGTATGATGGCCATTTTTTCGGATATGATAGAGGATATTGTAGAGGTTTTCATGGATGACTTTTCTGTTTATGGTTCTTCGTTTGATTCTTGTCTTGCTAACCGTGCACGAGTGATTAAAAGATGTGAAGAAACCAATCTTGTGCTAAACTGGGAAAAGTGTCATTTCATGGTTCAAGAGGGGATAGTACTAGGACACCTTGTTTCTAAAAGAGGGATAGAAGTAGATAGAGCAAAAAATTGAGCTTATTGAAAAACTACCTCCTCCTTCTTCTGTAAGAGACATTAGGAGTTTTCTAGGGCATGCTGGCTTTTACAGACGATTTATTCAAGATTTTTCTAAGATAGCTAAACCTTTGACTAACCTACTAATGAAAGATGTAGTGTTTGAGCTGTCTCCAGAATGTCTTGAAGCATTTTACAGGTTAAGAGTTGCCCTTGTATCTGCCCCCATTATGCAGTCCCCAGATTGGACACTACCCTTTGAGATTATGTGCGATGCTAGTGACTATGCAGTGGGCGCAGTCTTAGAGTAACAGAAGGAAAAAAAACTCCACGCCATCTATTACGCCAGTAAGACGCTGGATGAGGCGCAGAGTAAGTATACCACAACGGAGAAGGAGTTCCTTGTTGTGGTATTTGCCTTTGAAAAATTTCGGCCCTACCTTGTTGGATCCAAAGTGATTGTTTATATTGACCATGAAGCTATTAGATACTTAATGGCTAAAAAAGATGTCAAACCTAGATTGCTTCGTTGGATGCTCTTATTGCAGGAATTTGACCACGAAATAAGAGACAAAAAGGGAGCAGAAAATCTAGTGGCGGATCACTTATCTAGATTGCCAGTAGAGTATATCACCAAGTCCAACAATGAGGTGCCGATAAACGATTCCAGACCTAACGAACACCTCTTGCTGAACGAGGTTGAACTCCACAAGACCCTCGTCACCGACCCCTTCAGGGTCGTTAACGAAGCGTCGAGGATGGAAGGCACAAATTTCAAGGATAAACTTTCAGAATGGGTCGGCATAACAGTCAATCAGGTCGTTACTGAGCCACATGAGGTTGTTACCGAGGAGAAAATAAAAACTTCAAGCTCGTTAACGACCCATCTAGGTAAGATTCCTAAAACTAAGCCTTCTCAAATCAATTTCATTCCTTCCCCTTGGTTTGCGGATTTCGCTAACTATCTTGTAGGAGGCGTGATTCCCGAGGGCCTTACCCCACAAAAGAAGAAGAAATTTCTCCATGATGTAAAACAATACTATTGGGATGATCCCTACTTGTTTAAGCAAGGGAGCGATCACCTCTTTAGGCATTGTGTTCCAGAAGAGGAGATCGAGAATGTGATCCGTCAAGTCACACACTTCCAACTGGAGGCCATGCAAAAGGATTCAAAACTACGGCGAAGATTCTTCAAAGTGGTCTCTATTGGCCAACCATGTTCAAGGATGTGCAAGCTTATGTGACAGCATGTGATGGATGTCAACTCTCAGGCAACATCACTTGGAGACATGAAAATCCACTAACTGGGATATTAGAGGTTGAGCTATTTGATGTATGGGGCATAGACTTCATGGGACCATTTCCTGCATCCGACCCCTACAAATACATCCTAGTTGCGGTCGACTATGTCTCCAAGTGGGTTGAAGCCGTTGCTACAAGGACTAACGACGCTAAGACTGTGGCTAAATTCATCAAAACCAACATTTTCCCCAGATTCAGCGTTCCAAGGGTCCTTATCAGTAATGGTGGTTCCCATTTTATTGAGCGGAGTTTCGAAGCACTTTTGGCTAAGTATGGCGTATCTCATCGGGTGGCAACACCCTATCATCCCCAAACTAGTGGCCAGGTTGAAGTTTCAAACAGACAAATAAAGAGCATATTGGAGAAGACAGTTTCCCGTTCTAGGAAGGATTGGTCCTCCAAATTGGATGACGCTCTGTGGGCATATAGGACAGCATACAAGACACCTCTACGCACCACTCCTTATAATCTAGTGTATGGCAAGGCATGTCATTTACGGGTCGAGATGGAGCATAAAGCATTATGGGCTCTTAAGGAGCTCAACATGAACCTCGACGCGGCAAGAGCAAAAAGATTCATGGACTTGCAAGCATTAGAAGAACTGAGGCTGAAGGCATATGAAAATGCTGAAATCTACAAGGAGCGCACCAAAAGGTGGCATGATCGGAAATTAGTGCCCAAAACTTATTACGTCGGCGACAAGGTACTTCTTTTCAACTCTAGACTCCGATTATTCCCGGGAAAGCTCAAGACACGATGGAGTGGGCCATTTGTGGTTCATCACATTTATCCTCACGGAGCAGTAGAGTTGACCGATAACCGAGGCGTAATCTTCAAAGTTAATGGACACCGGCTGAAGAAATTCCATTAGCAAACTAACCCAGACGAAGAGATAAGAGTCACCATGGCTCTCACATCATCACACTAGCAAAAAAGGATCTCGTCGGGCAGCTCGCTTTTAGAATAGATTTAGTTTTTCTTTTTCTTGTTTTTAGGTTATTTTTCTTAGATTTCTTTTGTTTTCTTTTTAAGTTTTAGTTAGGATAGAAATTAGAATTTTTGAGCTAACAAGATTTCAGGAGAAGGGATCGAAAAAGCACTCCAAGAGGCTACGACAGCTCGTTAACGACCCACCCACAGTCGTTAACGACCCGGTTCGACGACCCGACTCGTCAAAAACAGGGCAGGTAAGTTTTTTTAACCTAATCTATCTTATTACTACCCTAGCCGCCACCCTCTACTCTTCCTATCCCTTCCCTCTCCTATAAAAACCCTTTTACCCCCTCCAAAAATCCACCACCACACTTTCCCAATTCCATACTTCTCAAAAACCCAACCAAGGAGCTCGAAATCCCTCTCCCACCGTTCGGAATCCTTCACTCCACCGACCACCGAGAGGCCGTCGTTACCGAAGCCCGGAAACCCGATTTTCTCACCAACGAGATCCGAGCTCATTAACCACCCGATTTCGACCTCTTGTTCTTCAATTTCTCGATTCTCCGATATGATTTCTAAACCCTAACTCGAAATTGCATGATTCGTGGTTTTTAGGGTAGAAATTTCATGTCTTGGATCTTGTTCTTAGAGAGGTCGATTTGCATGCTTGGTTTTCGCTCATAAAATTCTTGATTGTGCTTAGTTGTTCTTGTTTTTGGAAAGATTATTCATGTTAGATTATCTATTGCAACACTCTAGTTAGAAAAGCATGAATTTTTCTTGTTCTAGTCTCAAGCTTCAAACTTTGCATGTCAAAATTTTGGGTAATTTTAGCATGTTCGGGATGGGTAATCGAGCAAGTATGGGGTGCTTATATCTGATCGTGGGATTGGTGGAGAAATTTAGAAGATTGCATGCTTGATTTATGCCTTAAATTAAGGTGGATTAAATTCGAAAATTCTGTAATTTTGGTCTCGGCGGCTCGTTAATGACCCACCCAGGTTCGTTAACGACCCTGCAAAACATCAAAGATCAATACCGAGTCCAGAATCGTAAACGACCCAATTGGGTAGTTAACGAATAATTCCGAGGTTAATTCAAGACCAAGTATGGGGTCTCTTGCCTATCTATTTTTGAGTGGATCTTATCTTGGAAAAGTCTTGATTATTTTGTAGGATCCCATGGCAAGCTCAAGAAGACCCGCTACTCGAGCTCAGAAGAAGAGGAGAAACCATAGGTCTCCATCTCCACCTCGTGTGGATGACGTGATTTTGAGCACTCAGGGCCAAGTACGGCGTTACCGTGATTTTCTGGAGAAGGACCATTATACCCGATGGTTCTCAAAGTCCAGTGCTGTCAAAACGGGGATCTACACGGACGTCAAGGAGGCCTTTGTTATCCTTGGTGCCGCTCATCTTCTGAAGCAAGAGAATTTGCCACACTATCCTGCCCTCACATCCGAGTTTTTGGCCACCATGGAGACTAGCTTCTCGTCGAAAACCTCGGCGGGACGAATCCGGTTTCGGCTCGGTAATGAGAGTCGTGAGTTCACAATGGCGGAGTTCAACGCAATCTTAGAGCTCCCAAACCCGTCTAGAGATTACAGCTTGAAGGACTACAGAGTGACTCGCACTTGGAGCTACATCACCGGGGAGGTTCAATCCTCCACCGCGGCATTATCCGGGGCAAACATCATCAACCCCATCTTCCGGATTATCCTCAGAGTCCTAGCCGCGACATTTTGGCCGAAGAGAGAGTTGAACAGGCCTACAAGGACGGAAGTTGCTTGTTTCTGCACCATCCTTTTTGAGGAACCCGTCCCCTTAAATTTGGGGTACGAGTGGCTTTATTACATCGGAAAATCAACCAAGTCCAAGGAGGTTTGATGTGGCAACTTGGTTAGCCTCTTGGCTAAAAATCTTGGAGTCGATCTCACCCGCTACACACCGGCTCACGCCCAACTCCTTAACAAGAATTATTGGTATAGCTCCGGTGTCTTCATTCAAGCCGAGGGAGGATTCAAGGTGAAAGTTCAAGATCGCATCGTTACACCGACCCTCGACAAGTTTGAGCTTCTCTACGTACCGAATTGGTACGATGCGTGGACGGGACATGCTTACCCATTGGAACCTAAGTCGGAGGATGAGCTTTCGCTTAGGCCATGTGAATCCCGGTTTGAGCGAGAAGCCATGGATGAAGATGAAGATGAAGATGAAGAAGAGGATACCGAGGTAGTAGGCAACGACACTGAAGAGACCGACACCGAGGGCGGAACTGAGGAGCTAAATTTCGAGGAAGAAGACATCGACACGGAAGTCTTGGGGAGCAACATCCTCGTCGACGAGCCCACCAGGCTCGTTAACGACCATTTCCAGCCCCCTCCCAACGCTGTTAACGAGGCACCCAGCTTCGTTAACGAGGTGCCAAGAGCTCCTGTCGACCCACCACCAGCTCCTGTCGACCCTCATTCCTATGGACTCATGCCTTACAACTAGGTGATGTATCAAGATCATTTCCAACCTCACTACCCACCACCTCCTCAGCCCGAGTACATGGGATCAAGTATACCACCACCATGGGGCGAGGATCTTTCTGCACGGATGCAACAGCTTCACCTCCAGCAGGATCACATTCATAGGAGAATGGATAGATGGGAATCTGTCTATTCTGCTCGCATGTCGATGGAGGATGAGAGGCATCGTCAGAGAGAGGCGGATACGCTGAGCGTTGGAGGACGATGTACGACTTCATGGGGAACTTTGAGCATTACTTTCCTCCACCAAACCATTGATTCAGCCCGAAGATGAAGTTTTTCCTTGTTACCCACTTTTGAAACTTTGTAAGTTTTTATGTCTTTCTTTTTCTTTTTAATCTTTTGTTGTTTTCTTTTCTATTTCTTTTCCTTCTTCTTATTTTCTTACAGTGGGGACACTGCAATTTTAAGTATGGGGTGGGAAAAATAGAAAACTTATGTCCTAGGTGTTTATGTGTTTTATGTAGTTTTTATTTCTTTATGTTGCAAATTGAAAAAAAAAATCGAAAAAAAAATCGAAAATTTTTGAAAAATCTAAAAAGAGTTTTAGAATTGATAGATATCCCTTTCTTAGGTTCTATGATAGCAGTCGCTAACTTAATCATATAATTCCTTGCAAGCACGTCTTTAAAAGTATAGCCGGATAATCAAATTTTGAAATTATTCGTTTTAGAAAAAAGATAGCATTTGATGAAATTGAGCACGTATGCTTTATAGCATAAATGATGCAATCCAACAAAATCTACCTTGTGAGTTATTTTTGGCCTTATAGGGAGAACATTTATAAATCCCTCTTCTTTTTTCTTGTGTGATTTACTCTCTATATGCATATTATCTCTTGGAATTGTGATGGTTATCTATTTCTTGAGACCCGTATAAGATTTTTAGTTCATTACTTGAGAAAATCATATGATGGAGAACTTATTTTTATAAACCCTATTATTCCCTATCCACCTTTACATGATCCTTCTTTTGATAACCAATTCTAGCCTAAAACCCTTTATTTTTAGCTCCACAAAAGTATACCATAGCCGAGATAAGCTTGACCCTATCCGGGAATTAGGACTTAGATTGGAGAGGTAAGTATTGTTGTGTGTTAAAAAAAAAAGAGAGAAGTTGCTTATATTTTGCTTCAATTGAAGGATATTCGGGAAGGGTAGATTGGAAGTCTCTTGTTTTTACATGTAATAAGAAAGATCTCTTGATAAGCAAAAGATGCACAAAATAAAGTATTTGATGAAGGTGAGAAAGGAAAGAAAGAATGTATACGGGAGCTCGTTAACGACCTTGAAGTGGGTTCGTTAACGAGGCAGCGAGGCAATATATATATAAAAGAAAACAAAAAGAAAGAAGAAGAAGAAGAACGATAATAAAAGGAAGTGAAGAGTTGAAGTGCATTTGTACTTATAGAAAATATCAGAGATTCTTTTATTTGTTATGAGACTTTCTAGGATGATATAGGGTGAGTGAGAATAAGTGCATAAAGAAGAGTGAGTTTGGTTATCTTATATGAAAAGTTTTTGTGAGATGTGAGTTTTTAGGAGTCTTTGATTCCCGGATATTATTAGCACCACATGACCAAATATTTTCCACGCCTTATTGTTTTTACCAAGCCCCATTACAACCCGGCCGAATGGAAGCTTCTATGAAGTTTTTCATTGAGCCTAAGTTCTCTTGATGATTTTTGCTTGTTTTGACAAATCTTGGGTGGAGAGTATTGGTGATATAAATTCCAATTTCTATGAGTTTTTGTATATAAGATGAGTTGAGAGATTGAATTTATAAGCCTAAACACTTGAGAGTTGAGAGAAACACAATATCCCGTGTAAGGTTGGATTGTATTATCTTATGTCTATTTAAGTACATATATGTGTAAGGATGTTAATAGTCTTTTGCTATATTTTTCTCATGTGTAGATGTTGCTTTTTAGAAGATGGCTATGTCTTGATGAGTATGTTTGTTTTGGTTTTGTTTAGTGTTTGTTGATTGCTTGAGGACAAGCAAGTTTAAGTATGGGGTATTTTGATGTTCGCATTTCTAGTATAGTTTTTAGTAGGTTTTCTTTGCTTATTAGGTTTAGTTTTGTTAAGTTTAGGTTTAGTTTTGAGTGTTTTTAGATAGTTTTGCATATTCTATGAAAAGAGTGGAAGCTACGCTATTTTGTGTATTTTGTAGGTTTTAGCAAGGAAAAGAGCTATATGGAGCTGAATTTGGAGCATTACAGTGAAAGACGGAGGAATACAAGATTGAAGAAGTCAGAGCTCAAGATTTCGAGAGGAAGTGTGGAAGAAAACAAAGCCCAGGCTCGTTAACGAGGCTGTGAGGGCTCGTTAACGAGGCCACGAAAGAGAAGATTTGAAGGTTTATTTTATGATTCACTGATCCTGAGCGGGAATTTATTCCGTGTCGGTTGAGTATCTTTTTAGAATCTTTTAGGGTTATTAGAATATGTATTTGAGGTCTTATTATCTTCTTAGATTTTGTTTCTATCTTTTAGAATTTTATTTCTATCTTTTTAGGAAAGTTTATATCTTTTAGCCTTTTTAGTTTTTAGCTTTTTAGTATAAATACCCTTCTATCTAGCATAGAGAAGGGGGGGATTTTCTAGGAGAATTTTGGAGAAAATCCGAGAGAGAGAAGGACGGATCGGAGTTGTGATCGAAGGCGCTCGGTAGACGAAAGTTACCGAGATCGTTAGTCGTGATTTTGATTCGGTATTTCGGTGTTTTCGGTTTCTTCTGAATCTCTGTAAGACGATATTTTCTATTAATTTGAGTGCTGTTTTGTTTTCAATGTTTTCTTTGATTAAAGTTATATTTTTCTTAGTCATGATTAGTGAGTAGTCTTCTTTTCTAGGATCGGGGTTAAGCCCGACATAGTTGAGCATGTTTGATGAGTAAGATTGTGTGTTGAATGCCTTTTATCTTTTATTGAGATTGTTTGTTGTGCTTATACCGAAACGAAAGTTGAGGTAATTTGAGTTTTTAACTTCATTGAAAGAGAAAGTTAGTAACTTGAAGGTTGATATTGTTTGAATACGAAAGTTTCAAGCTTTAGATCCAAAACGAGCAATTAAGTGAATTAGAATGCAAAAGTTGGTTAATTTACTTGATAGTCAACGAAAGTTGATGACTCTATCTGTTTAAAGGCATGATCTTAACTTCTTACGAGTTTATATGCTTGGCTATGTTGTGGTGTCCCTAGTCCTAGATCTTTGTTTTATTTAAATTATTTCTAGTGAATTTTCGTTGCTGAGTTACTTGCCTCGGTACCGAATTTAATTAGGTCGTTATTTGAGTATTTTTGTGTTCGGTGGTTCGTTAACGACCCTGACAACGTCTTTAACGAGGCTAATTGTGAGTGTTTTTATTTGTTTTTGTTTGCTTTTTAGTAGATTGATAAACGAACAACCTTGCTTCATGTGGAACGATCCTGACTTCGCTATACTCAGCGGGGTCTTGACTTATAAATTTATTTGTTGTCAAGAAACCCTCTCAACGGTTACAAGATGCACTTGATTGCATAGCATATTGCATGATATTAAAATGATTTGTGACTGTCTTGCCCATAATTTGTATACAAAAGAGACCTACGAGTCATACATGAGACCTGAGATGCCTAAGAGATGGTAATTGCGAAAATGAGGCCTAATATGCCTAAAAGTCGGTAATGGCGGTAATGGAAAAAAAAGGAAAAAGAAAAGAAAAGTTGGTATATGGAAAAGTGTCGGTAATGGAAACCCGGGGCAAATTCAGGCTTGAACAATTCACAGAATAATAAATCGGATACATCGGCATTTGCGTTTGCATAGTAAATTCCTATATGACATAATATATATGTATATGTACATGGATTAAATGTTTGACTCTGTTTGAAATAATTGATGATGGTTTATATTCACTGAGTATGCGACTCACGTAAATCAGAAAACAATTTTTCAGGTTCAGCTAATTTTTGCTGATGTGTGTCTCTGTTAGAGGTCACATTCATACAGGTCGGTCGGCTGAAGCTCAATGCAACTTTCTCCTCATCATTTTGCATAATAGACATATGAGTTGTAATATAAAGTTAGAGTAATAGATGTTTTAGTATGAGAAGTAACGATCGATGTGTGTGTGCAACCTTTTATGGTTGTCACTTTTATCTATGTGCTTACGTGGATAGTTGGTATATGTGAATTATCTGTGTATATAAGAAATAAGTTATTACAAAGCATACGTCATAGGGTATATGGGTGTCACAATAACATTAACGATTTTAAATAATCTAGATAATGAATTGTTGATAGATTTTAATTAATATCTTCACTTTGCATGTAAATAATTAAGATTTATCAATACTTTAAAAATAATGTGTTAGCATGTGGGACTTAATAAAATGTACGAGTATTTTAATGGTTTTAACCAAAAGATATAAAATTTTGATAGTAAGTTTAAAAGGTGAAGTCTTGACTTTAAAATCTTTCATGGAACTTTATATAAATATAACTATTTTTATAAAATATTTTTAGAATAGTACAATTTAAAATAATCTTGATTATTATTATATAAAACTTCCACCTAAATTATTATTCAAATAATTTAGTTTTCATAACTTCTCTTGTAAAAAGAAAAAATAAGAGAAAATAATAACTTAGTAGAGATAAGAATTTTAATAGAAATTCGCTCGTTATCTCTCGTGTTGTTAGGTCGAAGATCCGAATCCGTCTAGGTCGCCTAATTCCGAATCGTATGAAAAGAAACTGTAAGCAAATCAAGGCAAGTAGATATTCTCCCTTGTAACCTTTATATATATATATATATTTCGTTTCTGTTATGAAAATTCTTCTATGTTGGGAACTTCTTGTTTGTTAAAATGAATGAACTTAGGTTTATTTATTTGCTTAGAAATAACGACATTGCTTGTTTAGGATCGATGATTTGTGGCCTTGCTTGTTTCAATCTCTTTTCGAGATTTGTTATGGATTAGCATAGTGTTGAGAGGATTTCTTGACAAAAAATAAATTTATAATCAAGACCCCGCTGAGTATAGAGGAGTCAGGTTCGTCCACGGGAGGAAGTCTAGTGTCAAGTTTTGTTACTTGAAGCGCAAGTAATAAACAAAGTTTAGGATTTTTATCAATAAGAGAGAGAAAATCTAAGGTTTAGGGTATCCCCACAGCAATAGTTATGCATGCAAACGCTAAATAACCATAAAGATCATGCTTTTATCACATAAAAGTGTCAATTTTCGTTAACATAAGCAAGTAAATCAACT
This sequence comes from Fallopia convolvulus, assembly GCA_964016875.1. Lineage (NCBI taxonomy): Eukaryota > Viridiplantae > Streptophyta > Magnoliopsida > Caryophyllales > Polygonaceae > Fallopia > Fallopia convolvulus. The sequence continues at coordinate 45,961,965 of OZ024720.1, read as the reverse complement.
AGCTTTCGTCCAATCAATAAACTTACTATCTATCTCTTCTACTTATACTATGTTTGATCCGCTTTCGCTTCAAAACCCTAAATTGAATGAGAAAACGAGCGAATTTCCCATCAACTTACTATCTATCTCTTCTACTTCAAAGTTCTGCTTTTGCTTCAACTATGAATAAGAAATTCACATCGGCTTTCGTTGGGTTATCCTCAGCCTTAGAGAGAGAAGACTACTCAAAAGTCATGATGAAAACAAAGCAATTAAATTAATGAAAGGAAAACTTACAAAACTGAATTCAAAGAAAACTTGTCTTCCAAGTAACCCCAAAACTCGTTCCTCTTCTCTCTCTCTCTCTCTCTCTCTCTCTCATGCCCCCTCCCTTCTCTACTCCTTCAAAAGATGATTCTTTTAAAACAAGGGCTAGACATGAGTATTTATAGAGAAAACTAATCTATCTATAAGATATCTAAAAGGAAATAAATCTCTAAAAGATATTTCCCTTAAAACTATCTAATATAGGGATAAAAGATCATTAAATGTGCCGACTCGGATTGTTCGCTAACGACCTTGAGTGCCTCGATATCGACCCTGTCAGGGTCGGTAGAACTTTGCTGAATTTTCGACATTTTCTTTTGCTGAGCATGTCATTACCGTTCTTATGTACCTCGATATTGGCCCCTACAGCCTCGTTATCGACCTTCATAGGGTCGTTGTCGACCCTCGTTCAGCATTGAAAACAGGCTTGTAACTAAGAGTAAAACTTCGGTATAGGGTTCGATACACTTTGTTTTGCCTTGATTCTTTCTCCTTAGGCTCGGTAATGAGTTTCTCTACTTCTTTCTTAGCTCGAACTTGATTCTTCATATCTTTATGGACTTCATTCCTTGAGCTTTTCCTTGACTTCTCTCCTTTCCTCAAAAGTTGCTCCAAAAAGCTCCAAAACCTTTAAGAACACCACCAAAGCTTATGTAGACTCCATATCTTAAGCAAATACGAAAACCTACACAAACGACTCAAAATAAAACACAAAACTAAAGAAAAAGACTCAAACACACAAAAACACACCCTAATAACACAACTAAAAAGGCGGATATCAAAATATCCCACACTTAGACTTGTTTGTCCTCAAGCAATCAACTAGACATCAACCAAAAGCATCATCATATTCTTCAAGTCAATGCCTTTATAAATAAACAACATCAAAGCACAAGTAGAACAAATAGACAAGTGAATCTAATGTCATCACACATATATGAGTAACCTCAAGCAAAAGCAACCAAAAATCCAACCTCACAAGGGTAATGTGTTTCTCTCAACTCTCAAGTGTTTAGGCTTATAATAACAACTCTTAACTCAATCCTCATTGAAAAAACTCATAGTCATTGTTACTTAAATCACCAAACTCTCCACCAGAGATGTCAAAACACATAAAAATCATCAAGAGAACTTATGCTCAATGAAAAACTTCATAGAAGGTTCCATTCGGCCGGGTTGTAATGGGGCTTGGTAATAACAATAAGGCGTGGAAATATTTTGATTTGTGGTGCTAAAAATTCGGGAATAAAGACTCATAAATGCTGCAATACAACTCATCAAAACATCAAAAGAACATACCAAACTCTCTAAACATTACGACGAAACTCTCATTCTTCAACCCCTTTAATATCCCAACTTAATCTTGCTTAAAAACAACAAAGAAGATTTGGCTCATGCACACTATCATTATTCAACTCTTTTTTTTAGCTTTTGATTTTTCTCATCTTTCTTTTCTCGATTTTTTTCATTGCTGATTTCTTTCCCGTGGAAAGGTCGGTACCGATCCTACTAGGGTCGGTAACGATATCTGCTCATTTCTTCTCTTTCTTTTATAACAAGTGCATTCAGGGAACCAAACTCCTTTTACATAACAAACTGCAAGATCTTTTACTTTACCTAACCCAATTTACCCCACACTTTGAACCAAACAATCTCACTCAACAAAAACCATCACAACCAATACTAAGTCATAATCCCCGGATAGGGTCAAGCTAACATCGGCTAGGGAATAATTTTGTGGAGCTAAAAATAAAAGGCTTTAAGGCTCAAATTGGCTTCAAAAAGAGGAATAATGATAAGGTAAGTAAAAAGAGAAGATAGAAAATGGGTTAAAGACAAATAAGTTCTCCATCATATGATTTCACATGTAATGACCTAGTATCTCATAAAGGTCTAAAGAAATAGATAACCATATCAATGACAAGATATAATATGCATAAGGAGAGAAAAATCACACAAGAAAAAAAAAAGAGGGATTTTTTATGTTATCCTTATAAGGCCAAAAATAACTCACTAGGTAACAATTTTTGTTGGATTTAAGTCACTTCTACCTAAGATCATATATGCTAAATTTCATCAAATGCTAAATATCCACATAACAACAAATTTTCAACATGATTCAGGCAAAGCTATCCAAACATGTTATGGAATTACACGATTAACCATGTTAAAGCATATCATAGGACATCTAAGTGAAACATTATCAATCCTAAAACACAAAAAAAGACACAAAACTGAGTTTCCTTTTCCCCCCACCCATTACTTAAACCAAACAGTGTCCTCATTGTTTAAAACATAAAAATAAAGAGGGAAAAGAAAAGGGAACTCACAAAATAAAGTTGAAGCTGCTTTAAACCATTGATCACTGAAGAGTTTGAATTTTTCTCGTTTATCTGTTGGGGTCGGTACCGACCTCAAGGGGTTCATTACCGATCTGGACTGGTTGTACATCGATTGTTCATCGTTGGTCTTATACCGAATGTCATTGATTTGTTTTCTTCTTTTAGTTTCATCTTTTTCTTTCTGTACCTGAGTCACTTAGAAAAACTTCTATCCCTACTACACTAACCTAACCTAAAACAAGTCAAAAGAAAGCTAGCAAAAAGAACTAAGAAAGAAAAACTAAAAGCAAGTTGCCTCCCGTAAGCACTATTTTTAAAGTCGTTAGCCCTACGAATCTACCTTTCCTCTAAGGTGGCTTCTCTCTGGCTTTGTAGGGATCATGAGAAACCCCATACTTTGACGAAATAGCATCAAAGCTTCTTTCCAAGAGATGTGGTACTCTATCATCAACAAGAATTCTTGGAAGTCCTACATAAGGGTTAGAAAAATCCGAAAACCAAGGGGGCTTCGACTCCTTCATAGTATGCTTAGTAGGATTTGTAAAAGAAGGATGAGAAAAAGGACCATGACTAGAATTGATTGAATCAGAACAAGAAAACTCACCTGGATTGCTTAGATAAGGGCTCGTTATCGAGGTAGTATAGGTCGTTAACAACCTATCTGGGCAAGGGATGGCCTCGATATCGTACATGAATTCGCCACCAGTAGCGTTCTTTGTTATGAAGAGGTCGTTACCGTCTCAAGGTGGGTCGGTAGGCTCCTCGATAGTCGGGTTGTCCTTGTATTTCTTTATGCCCATTTTCAGGGAAGGGTCAATACCGAGCCATGGCGAGACCGTAGACCCCTCAGTACGTATTGCAACTAGCAACCTCGTTCACGGCTGGATTGAAGTGAAAATTGACCTTCTCTTCTCCTATATCAAATGTGAGAAGTCCTTTTTTAACATCAACTCGCGCCCCTGCGGTGGCTAAGAATGGTCTTCCAAGAATGATTGGCACCACAGGGTCTTTAGGCATATCTAGAACAATAAAGTCGTTTGGGACAAAGAATTTTCCAACTTGGATAGGGACGTCGTCAACGACTCCGGTTACCTTGACACAAGATCCGTCTGCCATGCACAACCTCATGTTGATCGGTTCTAATGGTCCCATACTAGCTTTTGACCAAATGGATGATGGAAATAGGCTGTCTTTGGCTCCTAAATCACAAAGCGCTTTGAAACGGTGAGTCCCAATACCAATTGTAATTGCAAACTTACTAGGATCCCTGAGCTTTTCAGGGAGTGTTATGGATCAGACTTCATTAGTTAGCTCAAAAATTGATCTTTTCCTGCTTAAGATCTCTTTTAAGAATTTAGTACAGGTAGGCATTTCATTAAGGGCTTCACTAAATGGAATAGAAATATTTTACCCTTGAAGAATCTTAACAAAACGTCTAAACTTTCCTTCCGTGACATCATTAGACGTCTTAATCGGGAAAGGAAGAGTTTTTTACCTACTCGGGGTAGAAAGAGGCTTGGATCGAGGCTCTACGGAATTGACAAGAGGTTCGACCGGTGCAGGAGAAGGGTCGGTACCGACCCTTTAGGGGTCGGTAACGAACTGAGAGTTTGCTTTAGAATACTAACCCGACATGGATGGCGTGTTAACGACCCGGGAAGTATCGGTAACGTCTGGTTGAGCCTCGGTATCGACTTTGTTGGGGTCGGTAACGGGCTTTACTAGGGCATTATCTTCATCGTCGTGCTCAATATCTGTAGGCTTGGCTCGATCTGGCAACTCCTTCCTGCTCCTAAGGTGTATTGCTGCAATTTTTCCTCTCGGGTTCTCTTCAGGGCGACCCAGAAATTGACCCTGAGGTCTTGGAATCTGTGTAGCAAGGTTAGCTAATTGGGAATTTACACTTTTTCTCCATGTTTTGATCTATCCCAATTGTACCTGTACACTTTTTAGGTCATTACGGACTTCATCAATCTTGTTTAGAACTCCGTTAATACCCTCTTGTAGCCCTTGTACCCATGAAGGTGGATCTTAATAGCCCGGAGGTCTGTAAGGAGGAACCCTTTGTTCTTACTGAGGAGGTTGGCTCCCTTGGCCATTTGCATAATTGCCCCAGGTGGGCTGATTGTTATTCCTCCCTGCATAAAAAAGTATTACCTTGGTTCATATATGGACCCCTCATGTAGTTAGCTTCTTCATATGCCTCAACAACACATACCTGTTGCAAGTTAGTGCATGCAAAAGTAGCATGCGCTTGAGACCCGCATTCTTGACAAGATGGAGATGATTTAAGAAAACATACATGCTTCTTCAGGTGGTTGATTTCGTCTTGCAAGAATTGGTGCTTTACTTCAGAGTCAACCTCATCCTTGTTTGGATTATAGAGCCGCCTTTGAGGTTTTTGGGCTTGTTGTGTGCCATACATCGCATCGTAGTTGGTCATCTTGTCAAGTAATGCCCACGCCTCATCAGGGTCCATCTCTATGAAACCGCAAGCAGTGTGCATGTTGATGCTGTTCTTCGTTTCAACATTGATCCCTTGAAAGAAGATTTCTTGGAGTACATATTGTGGTTGCCCATCGGTATGGCATTGTCTAAGCATCTCCTTGAATCTCTCCCATGTCTCCACAAAGGTCTCATTAGGCAGCTGGTGGTAGGAGGTGATGTGTTTCCTTAACTCCGTAGTTTTGGCAGGTGGGAAGAACTTTGTCATGAACAAATCATGCAGAGTTTTCCACTTCTGTATTGACTTGGGAGGTAGGCTCTCTAAACAACTCAGGGTCTTTCCTGTAAGAGACCACTTAAAATCTTTCAACAAAACATATTCTAAAGAGACACTATTAGCAGCAATAATGTCACAAAAATCAGTGAAATTTTTAATATGTTCTATTGGGTAGTCAGGTACTTTACCTTCAAATTGAGATCTTTTAATTAAGGAGATGAATTGAGATTTGATCTCAAAAGCTTTCTCTATTTCTGGGAGAAGTATTGCAGATTCTGACACCCTCAATTCTGGGTACATGTACTATTTGGCGTTTTTAGGAAAGGCATTCAACTACTCTCGTAGACGGGCAGTGTGCTCTCGCTCACGATATCTGTCAGCCTAGAGCCGCTCCATCTGTTGTTGGAGCTCGGCCATCTATTGTGCCATCTCTTCAAGTGTAGCCATTGCTTTGCGTTCTCTTAACCAACGGTGGAAGGATCACTCGGGTTCAGAGTCTACTACTAGATTAGAAACAACTCGGCGTCCTTCAGCTGGCATACATTGTAAGCAAAAACAAAAACAAAAACGAAATTAAAAGCAAAACGGGTTCTCAGAGGAGGGTCGGTACCGAGTCTAGATGGTCGGTAACGAGCCTGCAATGATCTAGTAAAAACAAAACTGAAAAGAAAAGAATTGAGATTTGTCGATAGGGCCGATACCGACCTGGGTAGTTCGTTACCAACTCGATAGTGAACCTGAAAACAAACAGAAAAAAGAAGAAAATTGGAGTTTCCGACAGGGTCGGTACTGACCTAAGGGGGTCGTTACCGACTCGACAAAGTCCCGAAAAACGCTAAAAAGAACAAACCTTGCCACAATTGAAATATGTCCGACAACGACGCCAATTTGTTCAGAGGGTTTCTTGACAACAAATAAATTTATAATCAAGACCCCGCTGAGTACAGGGGAGAGAGAAAGTCTAGTGTCAAGTTTTGTTACTTGAAGCACAAGTAACCAACAAAGGGTTTTTATCAATGAGAGAGAGAAAATCTAAGGTTTAGGGTATCCCCACAACAATAGTTATGCATGCAAACGCTAAATAAACATAAAGATCATGCTTTTATCAAATAAAGGCGTCAATTGTCGTCAACTTAAGCAAGTAAATGAACTAACTTTCATCCAATCAATAAACTTACTATCTATCTCTTCTACTTCAACTAAGATTGATCCACTATCGCTTCAAAACCCTAAATTGACTTCTGATTCAAAGTTTCTGCTTTCGCTTCAACTATGAGTAAGAAATTCTCATCAACTTTCATTTCAAGGATTAAGAACAAGAGAATAGAATCATGCAATAAAGACAATCAAATCATGATCACAAATAAGCATGCACAACCATTGTTGGGTTATCCTCAGCCTTAGAGAGAGAAGACTACTCAAAAGTCATAATGAAAACAAAGCAATTAAATTAATGAAAGGAAAACTTACAAAACTGAATTCAAAGAAAACTTGTCTTCCAAGTAAGCCCAAAACTCGTTCCTCTTCTCTCTCTCTCTCTCTCTCTCTCTCTCTCTCTCTCTCTCTCTCTCTCTCTCTCTCTCTCATGCCCCCTCCCTTCTCTACTCCTTCAAAAGATGATTCTTTTAAAACAAGGGCTAGACATGAGTATTTATAGAGAAAACTAATCTCTCTATAAGCTATCTAAATGGAAATAAATCTCTAAAAGAAATATCCCTTAAAACTATCTAATATAGGGATAAAAGATCATTAAATGTGCCGACTCGGATTGTTCGCTATCGACCTTGAGTGCCTCAATATCGACCCCGTCAGGGTCGATAGAACTTTGCTGAATTTTCGACATTTTCTTTTGCTGAGCACCTCGTTACCGTTCCTATGTACCTCGATATTGACCCCCACAGCCTCGTTATCGTCCTTCACAAGGTCGCTATCGACCCCCTTTCAGCATTGAAAACAGGCTTGTAACTGAGAGTAAAACTTCAGTATAGGGTTCGATACACGTTGTTTTGCCTTGATTCTTTCTCCTTAGGCTCGATAACGAGTTTCTCTAAGTAACCCCAAAACTCGTTCCTCTTCTCTCTCTCTCTCACGCCCCTCCCTTCTCTCCTCCTCCTCCAAAAGATGATTCTCTTGAAACAAAGGTTAGACATGAGTATTTATAGAGAAAACTAATATATATATAAGCTATCTAAAAGGAAATAAATATCCAAAAGATATATCTCTTAAAACTATCTAATAATAGGGATAAAAGATCATTAAATGTGCCGACTCGGACTGTTCGCTAACGACCTTGAGTGCCTCGGTATCAACCCCGTCAAGGTCGGTAGAACTTTGCTGAACCTTCGACATTTTCTTTTGTTGAGCACCTCGTTACCGACCCTATGCACCTCGGTATCGACCCCTGCAGCCTCGTATCTACCATCACAAGGTCGTTATCGACCCCCTTTCAGCATTGAAAACAGGCTTGTAAGTGAGAGTAAAACATCGGTATATGGTTCGTTACACCTTGTTTTGCCTTGATTCTTTCTCCTTAGGCCCGGTAACGAGTTTCTCTACTTCTTTCTTAGCTCGAACTTGATTCTTCATATCTTTATGGACTTCATTCCTTGAGCTTTTCCTTTACTCCGCTCCTTTCCTCAAAAGTTGCTCCAAACAACTCCAAAACCTATAAAAACACCACCAAAGCTTATGTAGACTCCATATCTTAAGCAAATACAAAAACCTACACAAACAACTCAAAACAAAACACAAAACTAAAGAAAAAGACTCAAACACACAAAAAAGCACCCTAAAAACACAACTAAAAAGGCGGATATCACATAGGAAATATTGTGCACTAGCTAGATGCCTATAGGGTGAAAGAGAGCTATATACTCAAGATGAAAGAGGGATGTTATCCTCAGGATGAAAGAGGCCTGAACATTTAGGATGGAAGAGGCCTGAACACCCAGGATGAAAGAGACATGTATACTTGGGATGAATGAGGCATGGAATTCCTTCGTTTCCTTATGTGGATTGGCTTTTGGAGCCACCTCATCTAGAAATCGTCAACTAAATGCAACGTTTTATGACTGAATAAAGATAAGTTCCTAGTGCACAATAATAACTAGACCGGGATGGATAGTACAACTTGGAAAGTCCATTCTTGCTCCTGGCTTTTGACGATCGTTTTTCCAATCTGAATGCTTATTCGGGCTTGTCTACGTGGACTTGGTACTTAAGCGCCTTCGGGCCACCTCCCCGATCTGGAGCTCCGAATAAGATGAGGTTGGTTGAGGTCCGATAAGAGTATGAGAGGCTTTTATAAAACTTAATGTGTAATAAAACGTTCCCAACAATATTCGTATTCTAAAAGGAACTAAAATCTTATAGCTCTACAAAGATGTTGTTACACTCCAATAACTCTTCCCCATTATCTTGTTGATGAAATAATAATATTACCAACCCCAACCCCTACCCACAAAGATGTGCGGGCGCCGAGGAGGCGGACTCCAATCCCGCTCGTAGTAGGAATGATGTCAAGGTTTTGGAGTTTCGCCGTAGTATTGGGCCCGGTTTGTGGGAGTTTGTATGGCGGGATCCAATCAGGATCATGCCGATCTCTGGTCTGGCTCATCGGGGTGATCGGTCCTAAGAGTCCGAGTCCTCCCAAAAATTCGAAACCATTGCCCATGCAATATCTCGATCGATCTGATTTTTTTATACTATGAGATCTTTTATATAATAAGATCTCTTAGTAAAGCGGAAAATAAAACAAACTATGCTAAAAACACAAGATCTTTTATAATCAAGATCACTTACATATTGGAAATAAAATAAAATAAAAATAAAATAATGAAAAAGATTTTCTACCCAAGATTGGCACAACCAAATTAGGATAGAATCCCTTGATCTTCTGGGGTTCTCGGGTGCTTTCAGCGTGGCTGGGAGTGGGAACTGGGAACGCGCACGACGATGATGTTTTGACCCTTTGGAGGGGCAGTCGAAGTCCGATTTGGTATAATTTTATATGCCCGAACTCATATTGAAAAGATCTACTATATTATGAAGAAAATTGCAGGAAAAAAATTGGTTGAAATCTACACAGAAGTCGACGCTATTGTTTTGGAGTTTTTTTGTGTAAAATTGGAGAAGAGATACCTCGAAGAGGGGACCGTTCGAGTCATCTATGTTCTGATACCAATTGATGTGACTCTACTCGGGTTCGGGTCGTTGGGGGCCGATCTAAGCTAGAAATGTCCGGATCTTCTCCGATGGATGGTAACCGAACAGGTACGAGACCAAGTTATGGACTCGTGAGCCTCCAATGCTCGCATTGGCGAGGGTGGGGCGAGTTTAGAGATGAGAGGCATCGGCCAACTGAGGGCCGAAGAGAGGGAAAGGGGTTGGAGAGGATTAGGTGATGTCGGGCAAAACAAGGAGGAACTCACTCAACTTAGACTTTGGCTATTAATCGAGTGCCCCTTATATAGAGAAGCAAGCTAGAAATCCTAGGTTACAAAGTAAGAGATCGGATTGGGCCAAACATGCAATCAAGGCCCACATCCGAAAAGTCCATAAATCAAATATAGTAACTACTAAAAGTGGAAGGGTGCAAACTAAAACCCTAATGGCCTAATGGGCCTTATTCTAGCATAATGAGTCGGTCTCTTAAGCATAAGAGAACACACACCCATAAATAGTATAGATGAAAATATAAATGATGAAAATAAAAATAATATAAATATTACATGAAAAGACTAAGTCATATGCCAAAGGGTCGCCAAGGCCTAGGGAGACTCAGGCTGGCCAAGATCGGGTCCGAACCTGGGCAAGGTCGCATCAGGGAAGTAACATGAAAAACCACGCACTTGCATTTATTTCACGTTTAGCATACATATACATATGTGATGGCGTTCTTTTATCGATTTTGTACTTCGGCCGAGCTTATTTGTTATTTGGGTCGCATAAGGTTGAGATTCATTGGCCCATATGAACTATATGCACACTCATACATATTTTTGTTCTTGTGCAATTAGGTTTTAGCCCTTTTACTAACTTTAATATCTACTGTTTTTCCATCGGTTATTTAGCGATTATTTTGCACCATCATCAAGTGCTCATGTTTTCCGTGCCATGGGTTTTCATCCTTGCATGTCGGACAAGAGTTTTCCTTCATATGTATCGTGAGGGTTAGTTATTATTGATAGGGATAGATTTTACAATGAAAACGCAAAATTGAAAGCGCCTAACAAGGACCTTAGGGATTCTCAAAACTTGTCCTTGCCTCTACTTCCTGTTTTGGGCAGATTCACTACACGAACGTGCTACCTGCTTAAAATGAGGGAAACCTAACCAAAAAATAGTCGTAACGCGTTATAGCTAAAGTAGAACATGTAGATTTAGAGAGAAAGAAGTAGAAAGCAAACGAAAACAGATAACGTGATTGAATTATGATCGTTCTGGTGGAAAGTTCCTCCAAGGTTACAAGTAAACATAGAAATAGAATTGACGAACAAAAAGAATGGTTTTGCTTGAGAGTATTTCAGAATGCAATAATGAGTGAGCTCGTGAATGTCCTCTTGATCTCTTATCTGATCCTATTTTATAGTCTTCCCCCTTTGTGACCGTTGCGAGCTCCTCTCTACCCCGTGGATATCGCTACTACCATTTAATGGCCTAGCCGTTTGCGTTTGAGGGATCTTTTCTAGCCGATATTTCCGCCATCACTCCCTCGCTTACCACTCCTTGCAATTACCTTTTATCTGATTTCAATGTTTGATGGTTTGGGCCAAATGTCTTGGATTAATGTGACTTTTGAGCTAGATTCGGGGAGGCCCAACAATACCCCCTCAAAAACCTGGGAAAGTTCCCTCCAAAAGACTTTTTAGGGTTTTTGATTCGCGTCTTGGAAGTTGTAGCACGCAGAGCATGTCCCATTGACTCTTATTTATAGTAGTAGTGATGATTTATTGTTGCCTTAATTGTGCACCTTGGTTACCAGGTACGTCCCCCCCTTCTCACTTCTTCATCTTCTTCTTTCTTTTCTTCCTACTCCATGTCAACTTCTGGTTTTTCCTCGGAATCTTTCTCTCGTTGTTGTGATCCTTCCGATACTCCTTTCCTAGTCTCATCTAAAATTCTCACCCCTTACCACCAAAGGAATAGCACCTCTGAAGAACCTAACTTTTTTGCTTTCACCGCCGGGTTTCCTGCCTCTACAAAAGTGTTTCTTCCTCCTTCTGGAGTCTGGGTCGACTTTTACAATGATGATTGGGTATGTCTGTATGAATACCCATTTCGTATCGGACATCGTTTTCCTTCCCCCCCCCCTCATGATCGACTTTCTCGTTACTCTTAACGTATCCCTTGGGCAAATACTTCCCCAGGTATGGAGACTTCTCTTGTCAGTTGATCTCTTATGCTCCTCTCATGGCATCCCGTTCAAAGCTGTTGACTTCCTTCATAATTACCGTCTCTCCAAAGTTGGTCTTGGTCGTTTGACCTTAAAAACCCTCAAAAACAAATCCGACCTAATTTATAACATGTCGAAGTCTGATCGAGGCTGGGCAGATAAATTTTTCTTCGTAAAGTTATCTTCTTTGGGAATCGATACTTCTTTTCTGAAACCCCGATGGCATTCAATAGGTAGTCTTTTCTCTGTTTGTCTATTTCGTTGTGTCCGGATGTTACTAACCCTTGACTATTCTTATCTTTAATGCAGATAATCTTGCTTCTCCTCAACCTCGCAAGGCGTCGGCTCAAATCATTTACCATATAGAAGCTCTTTCTTTGGAGGAAAGATCATACCCTACGCTTGTGAGGGCGTGTTTTGCTGCTTTTGAAGATACTGAGATGTCAAGTAAGTTTTGAGATTTCTTACCATATGTCAACGCATTTGTTTCTTCTAATCCCACTTGTATACATGTTGTTAGGCTCAAGGACCACCCGCTCCACTTCTGCACTTACTACCATGGAACGAGTTGAGGCACGGAAGAAGAGAAAAGCTGAAACAACATCAATGGCTGGCACATCCTTGGCGATATCCATTCCTAAGAAGTCGGTTGATGCAAAAGCTCCCTCTTCGAAAACAAATATTGCTTCAACCTTGTCTGATCTCCTAGGCACCATGATGTCGCTGGACATGGAGGCGGAGAAGTGCTTAAGTTCTTTGGCGCCTCTCCAAGTAGACTGTCCTCAAGGTGCAGAAAATCGATCTTCCATGCCAGACTTTTTTGGTGAGATGCTCGTTGCTCAATGGCAGGTATGGTTACGTAATTTCTGACAACTAGTTAGGTTTTTTGATTTACGCATTTTACCCCTTACTTATGATGCAACGCTTCTCAACTTGTCTAAAGTTTCCATCTTACGTTATCAGCTTTTGAGACATTTAAGGACCTGTCTAATCAGCTGGCTCAAAGAAAGATCAACGTGCAACTTGAAAAGGACATGAGTACCATCTTAGGGCAAGAGAAGAGTGCTTTAGAGAAGAAAGTTAAGGAATTGTCGATTGCTCTTGAAAAGGCCTCTAGGAGTTCCAAGGAGTGGCAAGAGAAATTTGTTGTCGCATCAAGTAAGGAAGCTGCTCTCGCGAAGGAGATCGAGGATACTGTAGATTACTAGTCATGCAGTGCTGGTGTGTAAATGATGGAAGAGTTTTCTGCGGGAAAGCACACTTCATGGGATGTTGTGAAGGAAAAGCAGTTGTTTGAGAGTTTGTTCTCTGATGAAGTTATCGCAGCCAAGAAGTCTTCGATGGTAGACAGTATTGCTCAGGTTGCTAAAGAAGTAGCTCAGGTGGAGCTTATGGAAAACCAAAAGGCTGCTAAAGATGTATCCAAGGAGTGATCTCCTTATCTCTGTTTTTAAACCTTAAGCCTGTTTGTCAATTGTGAATTGATGAGAAAAGAAAAGATGGTGAAATATGAGAAAGGAAATGATAAGAAAATAAAAGGTGAGAATGTAGGGGATTTAAGTGATTTTTTTGTCTAGTTAGAATTGGATTTTGATGAGAAAGTGTGGGTAAACTTTAATTTTCTTTTTTCTTATTTGAAACATGTATCTCTAGTTTCCCATCAAATTCCACCAATTTGGTGGGATTCAATTTCCCATCATTTCACTCCAAATTTTCTAATGAAATCCTATCAATTCTCATATAAAATTGCAACCAAACAATAGGAAAATGATATCCACAATTTTCCTCCCTAAAATTCCCATCAAATCCCACCATCCCAACACACTAGTATTTTGGTACCCCCGATATGTTGGGGTTTAATATATTAACCTGTTTGTATGGCCGCTCATTTCTAGGGCCATTTGTATGGACAAATCCTTTACCCCTGCTTTTGCTTTTTAGGGGGTTTTATGGTGAATGCTTTTACCTTAAGTCGTTGAGCTTCTTCTTTGTCATCCGGTAGAATCCCATCTTGTAACTATCGATAGGGATTTACTTAACAACAAATAAAATTTGTAGTCAAGACCCCGCTGAGTATAGAGAAGTCAGGGTCGTTCCACGGGAAGCACGGTTGTTTGTCTATCAACTACTAAAAATAAGAAAAACAAAGCAAAATAGGCAAAAACACCTACGACCAACCTCGTTAAGGACCTTGTCAGGGTCGTTGAACCTGGAAAACCTACGAACGCAGAACAAATAACGACCTAAACGCAGGTTCGGTACCGAGGTATGTTAACTTGATAACGAATGATTCAAAAGCAAACAATCTAATTCAATAAGAGCTAAAGATCTAGGACAAAGGTTACCACGACATAGCTATGCATATAAACTCATACGAAGATAAAGATCATGCATTTAAAGATAAATTCATCAAATTTCGCTGATTAACTAGCAAATCAATCAATTCTCATAAATCAATTCACTCTATCACTTGATTTGAATCCAAAGGTCGAAACTTTCGTTAACGAACAATATCAACATTCAAGTTACAAACTCCTGGAGAATTCGAAAACAAAGAAGAACACCGAGCAAAAAAATCCAATCAACGACCCTAAGCTCTCTCGTTTGATCGAATCTGGCTCGAAATCTTCTCCCACTCAACTTCTCCCTAAACTAATCTGACTCCCCCTTGCCTAATCTTAGAACAAGGGTATTTATACTAAGAAACTATCTATTAAAAAAAACTAAAAGATAAAAACTTACCCTACTTAAAAGATAACAAGATAAAAGATATACCCAACCTAAAGTCGGCTAAGCCTCTACCGACACGGGACCCTCGTTAACGACCCTGGACAGGATCGGTAGAGATCACTAATTCCCTCTGAAAAATTCTATCTTTTAGCCTCGTTAACGACCTTCACAGGATTGTTAACGAGCCTTTGTTTTGGCTTTTCTTTAACTTCTTCTCAACTTTAACTTGATCTTTAACTTGATCTTCTTATGCAAATCTTCTTCCTTATCTTCATGTCTTCCATCCTCCACCATAAGACCTCAACTCAGCTCAAAAAGCGCTCTTTCCCGCTCAAAAACCTACAAAAAGACACAAAATGGAGTAGCTTCCATACTTTTCACAAAATATGCAACCTCATCCAAAAACACACAAAATTAACTCTAAAACCTACTAAAACTAAACTAAACAAACTAAAACACACACCAAAAACTAGACTAAAAACACGAACATCAAAATACCCCATACTTAAGCTTGCTTGTCCTTAAGCAATCACTATACAATAATCAAAACCAAACAATCATGCTCATCAAGCAAATAGCCATCAACTAAAAAGAAACATCAAAGACATAGCAGAAAATAGCAAATGACTATTAACTTCATCAGACATATATAAGCACTTAATAGACATAAGCAAATACAATCCAACCTCACCAGGGATATATGTGTTTCAATCAACTCTCAAGTGTTTGGGCTTATAAATTCAATCTCTCAACTCATCTTATATGCAAAAACTCATAGAAATTGGAACTTATATCACCAAACTCTCCACCCAAGATTTGTCAAAACAAGCAAAAATCATCAAGAGAACTTAGGCTCAATGAAAAACTTCATAGAACCTTCCATTCGGCTGGGCTGTAATGGGGCTTGGTAAAGACAATAAGGCGTGGAAATATTTTGGCTATGTGGTGCTAATAATATCCGGGAACCAAAGACTCCTAAAAACACACACATAACACCAAAAACTCTCATAAACAACATACCAAACTCACTTCGCATTATGCACATACTCTCGCTCACCCAATATATCCTAGAAAGTCTCATTAAAACTCAAAAGAATATCTGGTTTAACTCTTACACACAAATGCACATTTACTTCTCTTCTTTCCTTTCCATTTTTCATTTTCGCTCTTCTGTTTTTTGCCTCTTCTCGAAAAGCCTCGTTAACGAGCTACAACATCTACTCGTTTTTTCGTTTAAACCAACAACCTTCTTTTTTTCCTGTGCATCCTTTCTTACCAAGAGACTTCCAATCTACCCTTCCCAAAAACTTTTGTTTTGAACCAAACATAACATTTTCACTTTACAAAACAAACCTCTCCAATCTAATTCCTAATCCCCGGATAGGGTCAAGCTTATCTCGGCTATAGAAAATTTTGTGGAGCTAGGCTTCAAGCTCAAATTGGCTATCAAAAAGAAGGATCATGTAAGGGTGGATAAGGATTAATAGGGCTTATGAAAAATAAGTTCTCTATCATTTGACTTTCACATGTAATGAACTATAAATCTCATATAGGTCTCAAGAAATAGATAACCATCACAATTCCAAGAGATAATATACATAATGAGAGTAAATCACACAAGAAAAGAAGAGGGAATTTTTTAATGTTCTCCCTATAAGGCCAAAAATAACTCACAAGGTAAAACTTTTGTTGGATTGCATCACTCATGCTAAAAGAAGTTATACATGCTCAATTTCATCAAATGCTATTCCTCTATAAAAACAACTTCATATCAAGAATCAAGCTATACCATCAAAAACATGCTTGCAAGGAATTATATGATCATGCTAGCAACTACTATCATAGAACCAAAAGAAAGGGTGTTTATCCATTCTAAAAAACTCTTTTTTTGAAATTTTTAATTTTTCTATTTTTTTGTGATTTTTTTTTCTTTAAAGCAAAGAACAACTAAAACATCCAAGACACACAAATCAAACAAGACAAGCAAGTTTTCTTCCCTTTCCCACCCCATACTTAAAATTACAGTGTCCCCACAGTAAGAAAACTAAGAAGAAGAAAAGAAAAGAAAGAAAAAAAAAAGGAAAGAAAAACTTACAAGATTATTGAAGCAGAAAAGAAACAACTTCTCAAAAGATGAATCAGCGCCCTGGTGGTGGAAACTAGCGCTCAAAGTTCCCCATAAACTCATACATGGTCTTCCAACGCTCCTCATCAACCGTCACTCGTTGCTAATGCCTCGCATCATCCAAAGCTATACGAGCGGAGTAGACACTCTCCCACTGATCCATCCTCTGGTGGAGCTGTGTCTGCTGCAAGTTAAGCTGTTGCATCTGTAATGAAAGAACTTCGGCCCATGGAGGTGGAACACTCGATCCAGTGTAGGAGGGCTGAGGAGGTGGTTGGTAGTGATCGTGAGGCTGGAAGTGGTCTTGAAAAATCACTGGGTTATAAGGCATAAGATCATAAGGGTGTGGCACGGCAGACGGCAGCGGGGGTCGTTACCGAAGCTGTGTGCCTCGGTAGTATCCTCGAAGTAGTCATTAACGACCATGGGTGCGTCGTTAACGAAGCTGTCATTGTTGCCCAGAACCTCGGTATCGAGGTCGTCTTCCTCGATGTCGAGCTCTTCTGTGGCTGCCTCTGTCTCTGCCTCCGTTGCATCATCATCTTCATCCATGACGTCTTCATCTCGAGCAAACCTTGATACACACGGCCTCAACGACGACTCATCTTGTGGCTTATGTTCCAACGGGAATGCATGCCCCGTCCAAGACTCGTACCAATTTGGCACGTAAAGAAGCTCCATCTTTGCTAGAGTAAGTGGCACATCTTGGCCATGAACCTTGGTGGTGTGCCCTCTCTCGGTCCGCACAAAGATGTTGGAGATGAACCAATAATTCTTGTCACGTAATTGGACATGGTTCGATGTGTAGAGTGAGATATCAACACCGTTGTTTTCCGCCAAAAGACTAACCAAATTCCCGCACCACACTTCTTTTGACTTGATCCCTTGCTTCTCAACATATTGCGACCACTCATACCCCAAGTTCATCGGGGCGGGATACTAAAAAAGTGTAGTGCGCAGGCATGCAACTTCTGTCCGTGTCGGCCTATTCAGCTCTCTCTTGGGCCAAAAAGTGGCAACTAATACTCGGAGAATGATCCGAAAGATGGGGTTGATGATGCCTACCTTGGAAAGTGCTGCAGCGGAAGGTTCAACTTCCCCAGAAATGTAACTCCAAGTTTTGGTCACCTTGTAGTCCTTGATTTTGTAGTCCCGAGAAGGGTTAGGAATCTCGAGATAGCCATTGAACTCCGACATTGTGCACTCATGGTTGACATTGCCTAGCCGGAATCGTATGCGTCCCACCGAGGTCTTGGTTTTGAAGCTTGTATCAAGAGTGGCTAAGAACTCAGAAGTGAGAGTTGGGTAGTGCGATATCTTCTCTTTTTTCAACAGCTGAGGCACTCCGAGTATGTCAAAGTCTTGCTTGACATCCTCGTAGATCCCTATTGCCTTAGCACTTGACCTCGAGAACCACCTAGTATAGTGGTCCTTCTCCAAGATGGCATCGAAGCGGTCAGCTTGTGCTTGAGTGGCAAAAATTACATTGTCCATGCGGGGAGGGGACGAGGACCGTGGAGTCCTCTTATTCTTCTCGGCTCTTGTGGTAGCTCTGCTAGTGCTTGTCATATGGACCTATAAAATAAACATGAATTGTCCAAGATAAGTTCCACACAAACCAATTGAAAGGAAACCCCATACTTGGCCTTGGAAATGCTCTCAACTTGCCTCGTTAACGAACCAAATGGGTCGTTAACGAGCCTGGACTTGTGTTTAAAATTAGACAATTTGCAGGGTCGTTAACGAGCCTGGACAAGTCGTTAATGAGCCAGGGCGAGAACCACTCGCGGTTCGTTCCGAGTTCTAAACTCCAAAATTTTCCAATTAATCAAGCATGGATCGAACACAATCCCATATAAGACACATAATCGGGCACATGCACCCCATACTTGCTCGAATACCCCACCCAAACATGCCAAAATTGCCAAAAAATCATGGTGAAGATCAACTCAATTCAAGAACAAGTAAGTTTATGCTTTTCTAATCAAAATTTCAGTGCAAAATTAAGCAAGAACAAACCCAATATAATCAAGATCAAGAACCATTGTAAGAAGCAATAGAATCATTATGAAATATAGACATGCAATTCAACCACTTCAAACAAGATCAAGATATGAAATTTTACCCCAAAAATCATGAATCTTGCAAATAGAAAAATATGGTTTAGAAATCATATCGTTGAATTGAAAAATTGAAGAACAAGGGTTGAATTTGGGACGGTTAACGAGTCTAGTAGTTCACCGGTAACGAGCTCGAGGATGGAGGGCTCGTTATTGTGGTGTGACTCGGGGGTTAGGGGAGGTTGTGCACCGATTGAAGGTGGTTAGAGATCGGTGGGATTGGTTTGAGGATTTAAGCTTTGCATTGAGACTTGAGTGTGGGATTTGGGAGTTTTTGAGAGGGTTAAATAGGAGGGGCAAGAGGTAGGGGACGAGGCGGCATAGGTAAAGATATAAGATCGATTTTTAGGTTAAAAGAACTTACCTTGCTTGTTTCCCTGTTCGGGTCTCGAAAAGGGTCGTTAACGACCCTAGGTGGGGTCGTTAACGAGCCTGCGTGACCTGTTTTCAGCATTAATTCCGAGCCCAACTCCTGTATCACGTTAGCTCCAAACAATTCTATCTTTCTAACTTCTAAACTAAAAAAAACTTCAAAAGAAATCTAGAAAAAGATCTAAAAAGAAAAAGAAAAAGAACTAAACTAAACTAAAAACCGGGTTGCCTCCCGTAAGCGCTATTTTTAACGTCGTTAGCCCCACGTACTTACCTTGGCTAGTCCGACGTTGTAGGAGCCATGGTGACTCTAATCTCTTCGTCCGAGTCGGGTTGCTCATACAACTTTTTCAATCGGTGGCTGTTAACTTTGAAAATAGCATCGTGGTTATCGATCAACTCTACCGCCCCGTGAGGATAGATGTGGTGAACCACAAATGGCCCGCTCCATCTCGTCCTTAGCTTTCCTAAAAATAAACGGAGTCTAGAATTGAAGAGAAGTACCTTGTCACCAATTCATAAGTTTTGGGCACCAATTTCTGATCATGCCACCGTTTGGTGCGCTCTTTGTAGATTTCGGCATTTTCGTACGCCTTAAGCCTCAACTCCGCTAGTGCTTGCAAGTCCATGAATCGTTTTGCTCCGGCTGCATCGAGGTTCATGTTGATCTCCTTGAGAGCCCATAATGCTTTGTGCTCCATCTCGACTGGTAAATGGCATGCCTTGCCATACACTAGGTTATAAGGGGTGGTGCGTAGGGGCGTCTTATATGCCGTCCTATAAGCCCATAGAGCGTCGTCCAATTTAGATGACCAATCCTTCCTAGAGCGGGACACCATCTTTTCCAATATGCTCTTGATCTTCCTGTTTGAAACCTCAACTTGGCCACTAGTTTGGGGATGATATGGTGTTACCATCCGGTGTGATACCCCATACTTAGCCAAAAGTGCTTCAAAACTCCGTTCTATGAAGTGAGATCCGCCATCACTAATGAGGACCCTTGGAACGACGAACCTGGGAAAAATGTTAGTCTTAATAAATTTGGCCACGGTTTTAGCATCATTGGTCCTTGTAGCAACGGTCTCTACCCACTTAGAGACATAATCAACCGCAACCAGGATATGCTTGTAGGGGCCCGATGCAGGAAAAGGTCCCATGAAGTTTATGACCCATACATCGAATAACTCGACCTCTAGTATCCCGCTCAGCGGGTTTTCATGTCTCCAAGTGATGTTACCAAAGCGTTGGCATTCATCACATGCTGTCACATAAGCCTGTACATCTTTAAAAATGGTTGGCCAATAGAGTCCACTTTGAAGAATCTTTGTTGTGGTTTTGAATTCTTTTGCATGCCCCCGGTAGGAAGAGTGTGACATTGACGGATCACACTCTATGTCTCCTCTTCTGGAATACAGCATCTAAAGAGGTGATCACTTCCTTGCTTGAACAAGTAAGGGTTGTCCCAATAGTATTGTTTGACATCATGAAGGAACTTCTTTTTCTTTTGTGGGGTTAGCCCCTCAGTGATTACGCCTCCTACAAGATAGTTAGCAAAATCCGCACACCAAGGGGCTTTTGACCCTCTAATAGCATGAATTGATTTGAAAGAAGTAGAAGCAAGAGATGAGGAAGGAATTGAATTGGAATGAATGAGTTCTGGTTGAGAAAACATACCTGACTGGACCATTGCCGAATATGTTTGGGTCGTTAACGACCCTGGAGCTGTTGTGTTACCTCGGTAACGGCCTCACGTGGCTTGGTAACGGCCTTCCCGATTGTGGTATCGATGCGCCTCAAGTTATCGCCATTGTGGTCTATGCTTTCCAGCTTCGGTGGTTCGATACTGACCCTGAAGGGGTCGGTAACGAGGGCCTTGTCGAGTTCATCCTCGTTCAGCATGAGGTGTTCGTCTGGTCTGGAGTCATTTATTGGCACTTCGTTGTTGGATTCGGTGAAGTGCTCAACCTGCAATCTAGAAAAGTGGTCTACCACTAAGTTTTCTGCCCCCTTTTTGTCTCTACTTTCATGATCAAATTCTTGTAATAAGAGCATCCAACGAAGCAACCTAGGCTTGGCATCCTTTTTCACCATTAGATATCTAACGACCTCATGGTTAGTATAAACAATCACTTTTGAACCAACAAGATAGGACCGGAATTTTTCAAAAGCAAATACCACAGCGAGAAACTCCTTCTCTGTTGTGGTATACTTACTCTACGCCTCATCAAGCGTCTTACTTGTGTAATAGATGGCGTGAAGCTTCTTATCCTTCTGTTGTCCCAAGACTACGCCAACAACATAGTCACTAGAATCACACATAATCTCAAAAGGTAAAATCCAGTCCGGGGACTGCATAATAGGGGCGGAGACGAGGGATGCCCTCAACCTGTAAAATGTTTCAAGACATTCTGGAGACAGCTCAAACACTACATCTATCATTAGTAGGTTAGTCAGTAGTTTAGCTATCTTAGAAAAAATCCTTGATAAAGCATCTATAAAAGCCAGCATGCCCTAGAAAACTCCTAACGCCTTTTATAGAAGAGGGAGGAGGTAGTTTTTCAATGAGCTCAGTTTTTGCTTTATCTACTTCTATCCTCTTTTAGAGACAAGATGTCCTAATACTATCCCCCTTGGACCATGAAATGACATTTTTTTCAATTAAGCACAAGGTTGGTTTCTTCACATCTTTTAAGAACGCATGCAAGGTTAGCAAGACAAGCATCAAAAGAAGAACCATATACAGAGAAATCATCTATAAAGACCTCTACAATATGCTCTATCATATCAGAAAAAATTGTCATCATACACCTTTGGAAGGTGGGGAGGGGCGTTTCAAAGCCCGAATGGCATTCTTTTATAAGCAAAAGTCCCATAGGGACATGTAAAGGTAGTCTTTTCCTGATCATCAAGATGAATGAGAATCTGGAACAAAACCGCTATAGCCATCTAAATAACAGAAATAATCATGCTAGGCTAAGCGTTCTAATACTTGATCAATGAATGGAAGCAGAAAATGATCTTTTCTAGTAGCACTGTTGAGCTTCCTGTAATCGACGCACATCCTCCAACTAGTTGTGGTCCTAGTGGGGATTAGCTCTCCCTTTTCATTTTCTATTACGCTCATTCCCCCTTTTTTAGGAACTACATGGATCGGACTCACCCATTGGCTATCTGATATAGGAAATAATATCCCAGCATCAAGTAATTTAATAATTTCCTTTTTAACCACTTCTTTCATATTAGGATTTAACCTACGTTGATGCTTTATAGTGGGTTTATGATTATCCTCCATGTATATCCTATGCATGCAAAGAGAAGGAGATATGTCGGTTATATCATCAAGGGAGTAACCTATGGCTTTTCTATGTGCCCTAAGCACATCGAGTAGCTTCTCTACTTCCTCATCTTTTATATTAGCATTCATGATGACAGAAAAAGTAGAATTAGGACCAAGAAATTCATACCTGAGAGATTCTAGAAGAGGCTTGAGTGTTGGAGAAGGTTCAGCTGAATTGAGAATTGGTTCTTCTGGCTTCATCTTCAACACCTCTTCAAGGTATTCAAACGTCGAGATTGCATTGTCCTCGACCAGGGTCGTTAACGATGCAGGTAGGGTCGTTAACGAGCCTTTTTCTTCTGCCAGGAGATTCGCTACCGAGGTTGGTGAACTCGTTACCGAAACTGCAGGAGCTATCTCGGCCCATCTTTGACCTGAAAACACATCACTTGCCAATTGTCTTCCAACGGGGTCCCCACATTCGATGAATTCATTGTGGGTGTAGAGCATCTTGACTACAACTCTATCTGTCTCCTTCGTTATTGGGTTGAATCGAAATTCCGCCACCTCATACCCAATTTCGAAAGTTAGGAGTCCCTTCCTAAAATCAATTATGGCTCCAGCTGTGGCGAGGAATGGTCTCCCTAAGATAATAGGAACCACCGGGTCTTCGAGTATTGCCATAACTATGAAATTGTTAGGAGCAAAAAATTTGCCCACTTGAATTGGAAAGTCTTCTACAACCTTTGTTGGCTTGACGCATGAGCCATCTGCCATGTATAACCGCATGTTGATTGGCTCCAATGGTCTCATGTTGGCTTTTGACCAGATTGATAGAGGGAGTAAACTAGCACTGGATCCCAAATCACATAGAGCTTTGAATCGATGGTCGTCTATGCCAATTGTTATAGCAAATCTCCCTGGGTCGCCTAATTTCTATGGAAGAGCAATGGAGCGGACCTCATCTTGAAGCTCTGTAATAGATCGTTTCCTGCTAAGAATATCTTTCAAGAATTTTGTGTAAGCCGACATTTCGCTTAGGGCCTCAGCGAATGGGATAGAAATATTTAAGCCCTAGAGAATCTTAACAAAATGCTTAAACTTGCTCTTAGTGGAGTCCTTAGATTTCTTAGTAGGAAAAGGAAGAGATTTCACCAATCTCGAACCCAAATCGGGCTCGAGAGATGATGCTACCAGGTCGACATTAGGGTCGATTGGTGCATTTGGAGGATCGGTACCGACCCTGGTGGTGTCGTTAACAAGCCTGAGATTGAGAGAGGAGCTCAAAATAAGGAACTTACTTGGACTGGGGTTGTTAACGACCCTGGGAGCATCGTTACCAAAGTGTTCAGGTTCGGGAACGACCCTCTCTGGTTCGTTATCGAACCGAGTCGTGGCTTCTTTATCAGTTTCGGGGCTCTTCTTTTTAACTTGGGCACGCTCCGGTAGTGTCTTTCCGCTCCTAAGGTGCACCGCCGCTATTTGTCCTCTAGGGTTCTCCTCGGGACGACCAAGGAGTTGCCCTTGTGGTCTTGGAATCTGTGCAACGAGGTTCCCTAGTTGGGAGTAGTCATTCTTCTTCCACACATCGAACTCTCCCCATCTTTTTATTTGGTTGTTAAGGTTGGCTTGGATTCCATCAATCTTGCTATGCACTTTATTGAACTTTTTATGGACTCCGTTAATGCCTTCCTCTAACCCTTGTGCCCAGGATGCTGGCTTTTGGTAGCCCGGGGGTCGATATGACGCAGGTCGTCTATCCGGTGGAGGCGCTGCATAGTTTGAATTCGGATTTTAATTGCCCCACGTTGGATAATTATTTGACCTGTCAAAACAATTAGGCTGGTTCCTGTATCGGCCTCTCATGTAATTCACCTCAGCATAGGTCTCATCGGCTCTTACCCGCTCGGTGTTAGTGCAAGCAGAAGTAATATGGGCAGAAGATCCACATTCTTGATAAGGTTGAGAGGCTTTCAGAAAACTTACCTGTTTCTTAAGGCGGTTGACCTCGTCTTGCAGAAATTGATTTTTGACATCTGTAATAACCGTGGTTTTTAAGGATATTTTAAAAAATTTCTCGGATATCCTTTTAACCTCTTTGTCCGTTTTAACGCTTAATCCAATATTTTTGTCGGAATTTAAATCCTAGAAAATTGTTGGTGATTATGGATCGGTGTGAATTCTAGGATTTTTCAGTGGAAAAAGAATATTTATTGGACAAACCATATTCTTAATCATGTACTGTAAAGGTTTTAAAATACGAAACAGAAGCCTTGTTTTAAAACCAAGGTACATAATTTACTCAAGACTTATTGGTCTACATAATTTACGGGACGTTTTGTATTTAGTAAATTTTTCCATCCAAGGTACATAATTTTACCGCTTTAACGCAAGTTTCGTTCCGAGACGTTGTTTTAAAACCTATCCTTTCTTGCCTTAATAGGGAAGGAATCAGAGAGATAGAATTTTGGGAAAGGGGCTCGAATTATGTAAAGAGCAAACAGAGGAGGGGAGTGCAAGAAAGAGTTTGGAACGACGACAGACTTGGCGATCAAGTCTACACCGCCAGTCATCTTCTCAACCATCCACCACCTTCTCCTCCGCCCTATCTTGTTCTTGATTATCCACCTCTTCCCCCATGTACAGAAGGAAACCAGCAAGGACGACAACGGACTCGGGAAGAAAGGATTCGAATCCTTACCACCGGTTGTCTTCTTTGCCTCGCCATACGACGTTGTCGGCGATTGCTAGATCCATCGATCACTACCCACCACAAGGGCCACCACCGGGAATCACCCAGCCACACTTGGGCTCGAGGATCGAGCCACTATCGAGCTAAATGAGCCATGGACTCGAGTGAAGGTATTTACGATCAAAATTAATTAGCGGGTTGGTTGCGGAGCCACCTTAAGGATCTTTCGGTTCTGCTTTGCTAATTAAATTATGGTTTTTATAATCTTGACGTTGATACGGTCCCACAGGTTCAAACCGCTCGGGAAACAGACGTCCGGATCTTCAGTTATAGCGAATACAAGTTTTGACACCGATTGGCAGGTAAAGGATTTTGGATAATTACTCGGGATTTGTTGTTATTCCGTTTGATCCGAGATTTGGTGACCTTTAAGAACTGTTGCTAATGAACAATTTTTGTTTAGAAAATTGTTTCAAAAGTGAAGCAGATAATTAGTTATAATTCCGCCAAGATGGCTCCTTAAAGCATGATAACTAAGGATTATTTATGAATCAATATTCGGAAATCAAATCGTTTATCGATTAGAATGTTGTAGGAGTTGAGAATACAACTAAGAAGTGTATCCATGAGCTCGTTGTTGATAAATCTTTTGTTATATTTGGCAGAAGATAAAGATTTCTGTTGGAATCGCGGAGAACGTTGAGCACGCCTTATAAGGCAAATGGACGGTTCTCTCTTGCATTATTGTTATTAAATGAGGAATTGAATCCCATTTAATACTTGCGTTGGGAACAAATGATTAATAAAATATGATAGGTTGTTATTTTGTTAGAAATAATGACCATATTGTTATTATTCAGTTTCGTGCTAGAACTGGATTTAGGTCTGTTGTGTGTGTGACCTTGTTTGGTTTAGTTGTCTCAAGCTGAGACATTGATATAGATTAATTTAGTTCAGGGATGTGAGCTTAGTCTCGGAAGCATCTCTTTAAAACTCATATTAGGTAGTATCAATATTGATCCCCTAATACTAAGGTCATGACCATTGGCCCGCTCTACGCTTGACGGGCGACTATGCACTCTAGCTAAGTGCATTTATTAATATGTGTTGGTAGAGGATTATGGATGAAACAGGCCCTATAATCTCTCCATCATTGGTATCCGTACTATTCGTTGTTCCAGGATGAAACATGCCCTCTAACCTCGATAGTATTATGTTCCATTGGCAGTAGTTCGAATTAATATGTGTTGGTAGAAGATTATGGATGAAACAGGCCCTCTAATCTCTCCATCATTGGGACCCGTACTATTCATTGTTCAAGGATGAAGCATGCCCTCTGACCTCGATAGTATTGTGTTCCATCGGCAGTAGTTCGAGCCAATTAAAACATGTCAACTTGTTTGTGAAAAGTTTGAAAATAATACAAGATAAGTGTGTTAGGCACATTAATATACCCTAATGGTTGGGCTATTTGATAACCATTCTTACTTCCGGTTATGAATGATTCTTAATCAATCGTTGATTAAGTCAATCTGATTAGTCGATGGAGGCTTTTCAAAATGTTATGTGATTAATATGAGTTACCAACAATTGTTCATGTTTCATAAAGGAAACCACAAGCGGTGGTGTTCTCTCTCTTGATTATGCAAATCTCCTTCTTATTCTCTATAAGACTGCTAACTGTTGGATCATAATCTGAGTATATTCGGATTTTGATTCCAATATGTTCAGTTACTATAATAAGAATCAAGTTAGTTTCTCCACTTGCTTAGTCTTTCATTAGACTAACCCGTCCATCTTCTTTTCTTTTCTACGGTCGGCTGTTGTCCACCGTTGGTTTACGACACATCTGGTTCTTCTTGGAAGTTGATTCAAGAGGCGGATTCAGAAGTTTGAAGCTCCAAAAGTTGAAGAAAGGTTTCCAATGGCTATACTTGAGTGATGATCATGGTTGAACTACTTCAAAGCGAAGTTGAGTTTCAGAAATAAGAACCTAAGAAAGACTTGATAAAGATTTTGTTTAAATAGAAGGTTGTTCTATTTATTTTCTAATTCTTTTTAAGTTAAGGCTTGTATAAGACCTTTTATTCTCTCTTTCGCTGTAAAGTTTTACTTAATTTTGTTAGGTTTTAAATGGTTTCATTTACCTTGTTTTAGTAAGTTCTGTCAGGTTAAAGCCTTGGGTAACTCTGGTTTAGTCCTAATCGGGGTTACTGGCGGTAATACCTCCAGGGTAAGTAAGGGGGTGTTACAGAAGAGGTATCAGAACTAAAAGTTCCAAGTCTTCTTTAAGACTTTTATCCTTCCATATGGAATTATGGAGAATTCTATATTGGTGTTGTCTTAGAACCATTTACAGAAAGTGGTTAAGATTGAAGGCAGACTCGTGAAAAAGATAGAAGGAGAAAAGAGAATTGGAGAACATGAGGTAACAAGTTTGTAATGGTTTATGTGATACAAGTTCCTATAGTGGACATTTGATTCCCGGGAGATGGGAATGGATTCCGAGAAGGATCCAAAGTAAGATTAGGTGAAGATTCCTAAAGTTGACCCGGTTCTAGACCAAGTTCTCAATGAATTCCTATTCTCTCTTGAGAGTCTGAATTGGGTGTACCCTCGTCGCTTCTTCCATATTAGGAAACTTCTTGTGAGATTTTGAAGTTAAGTATTGTACTTCATAAAGACTTTCTATTTTGAAGGTTTCCTATTTTAAGCTCGTATGATGGAAGATTTCAAGTTATGAATTTTGTTTAAAAACATCATGATTCACAGGTATGTGAAAGAAATTGTTAATTTCTTTTCTTGATATGTGAAAGTTCAAGTGTTGTCTTTAAAAATGAAATTTTAAAGTGAGTTTCTTTGACATTGAATTCATAAGATTAAGAGTTTTCACGAGTTTATTCTTATAGGAATTTCTGAATTTTGAAATTCGAGTATCAATAGAAGTTTGGAGTTGGAACCTCTACTTCTCAATGGTAAGATTTGGTGAATCTTATAAGTCTTGAGTAATTCTAAAAGATCAGTATGGATCATGAAGTGATGTAAAATAATCCTGAATAGAAAAGGATTACCTTTGGAAACTTTCTTCAACAACTATGTTTGTGACTCTATAGTATAGAATCATGGATAATCTGTACTTTTCTTTGCTCAGTTGGAAGTTAAAGAGCTTTGAAGTGCTTAAATGTTGGATCAATTGAATTTTTAATCTATTGGAAAATACAATTCAATTTTTAACCTGATAGTGTTCAAACTCGGATTTTCATATATGTTGTTATCCTTTGAGTTAAGAGGATTGAGAATCCTAAATGGAATGGGAATCTATTTTTGGTTATAGTAAGGAAGAATGGGAGAATATTGGTTCATATCAAATGGTGCACAAGTGTTTAATCAACAAGGTTGTCGTGAATAAGGTTGATTGGTTAAAAAGGATTGAACAAGAAGAAGTTCATCGATGATGTGTTTATGTTCAATTAACTACTTAGTACAAGTGTAAATTGATTACATGAGTTGTTGATATCCAAATAATTAACCTATGTGACACGTAATGGGAATTTCGTGTATGATACCCAACTCGGGATATTGAGAAGAGACTTGAGGTCTATAATTGACTAGTAATGGAATCAGTAGTAAGATGTTCTAAATTTCCAATGGTATTGGCTTATATTTCTTCAAGGATGGAAATGATAAAGTTCAGTTTTGAGAGGATCATTCAAGGAATGATTTTGGTATGTTCGTTTGTGATATTTTAAATAGTTGGGAGAAAAATAGCAATCATCTATCGTCAATAAGGCTTAGACTCTATCGCTGATAGGATAATTTCAGTTGTGTTTGGATTTTGAAGATTTTATATCTGTCAAATCTAACCACAAGTTCTTTCTTTGCAATGTGGTTTGAACTTGAGAAAATTATAAAAAGGTATATGTCTTCTTCTTATGGTTAAGTAAGAAGACAAGAATGATGGAGAAGTCTAGTTTGTTTAACCCAAGGTAGAATTTGGAAGGATCTCAAAAGGTTATGTGGAGCCCTGTGCTTTCATATGTGATAAGGAATTGGAAATTGGAAGAATTTCCTTTTGTAAGGATAAAAGAGTAGTAAATACCTTGGGACTTGTTACAGGGTAAGTTTGTTTACCTTTGAATATAGAAGTTAAGATGACAAGTAAGCTCCAGAAGATCTATAGTTTGGAGAATAAATGAACCCAAGCTTTGAATTCTAGTGGGGAATCATTAATACCTCATCTTAGATGCAGTATGTCAAGATGATATACAAATCGAGAATGATCTAAGAAGAATCTATGTTATAAGTATAAAGATGTTGAAATCTTTTCTTTAGTAAAGATTGCAAGTAAAAGAATTCAAGTAATCAACCTTTTTATTAGAACTTGTAAAGTTAAGATGAGTTCTGACGAGGTCGTATCAAATGAAGTTTACTTCATACTATGGAGTACGGAAAAGTATGATAGTGTATTGGAAGTGAGAAAAGGTCAAGGTACGTCACCAGGAACTACCTTGAAGAAGAAAAGAAGTGTTATACTTCAAAAGGGAAGTGATATGTCTAGAAATGAATTTGTTTGTCTTTGCTCCTCTAAGACTCATCTTTGATTTTGAGAAAAT
Source organism: Fallopia convolvulus (assembly GCA_964016875.1). NCBI lineage: Eukaryota > Viridiplantae > Streptophyta > Magnoliopsida > Caryophyllales > Polygonaceae > Fallopia > Fallopia convolvulus. The sequence continues at coordinate 45,932,272 of OZ024720.1, read as the reverse complement.
TTCAAATATGAAATTTTAAGGCAATGTTAGTGGTTAAAACGATTTGAGAGTAAATGTTTTTACGGTTCTCATAGTGGTGAGTAAGAATGTGATTTGTCTTCCATATTGATCATATGGTAAGGCAAGATTACATGTCTTATTCCTATGAGAATGCAGTAAAGGATTATGTTTATTTTATCTTCCCATCCTGATCACATGGTGGAATAAGATCACATAATTCCTTGGGTTTTAAAAAATGGTTTCTAGTATGACTTGGCAATCATATAAGTTTTGCAATTATATGAGTTTTGCAAGTGAAGTTGGTTGAGATGAAAAGATGCAAGCTTTCTTTTGCCTTATAGCAATTTCTATATCTAGTATCTTGTAAAACGCTTTTGAGTTAGTACATACTTGGTATCGTATACCATTTAAGGAGTATGGTCAAACTTCCCAAAACAGTTTGATTATAAGTAAAGAAATTTGGTAAGATTCTTTACAAATCTATGATGGTCTCTGAAGAGCATGGAGTAACTCCGTACTTCTCTAAAAGTCTGGGATTGTTTTCAGTCAACGATTATTGGAATTCTCTAAGCAGTTTGCTAGTAGTTCATCTTGGTTGATGTCATGACCTAAGAAAATCATTGCCTTTTTAGCGGAATTGTCCTTGAAAGTAAGTTGATATGGACTCTTGTAATGGAACCCTTTCTAAAGAATGATATTGTAGTAATCCTTTCTTTGGAATAAAGGATGTACTAGTAATTTCTCCATTAGTTGTTATTTGTTTTCAGGTTGTCTTGAAAACTTAAATCTCTTTGAGATAAGATAGTCAAGTGAGGACTTTAAGCAGAACTCCAATGGGTTTGGAGTTTGCATATGTAAATTAGTATTGATTTTCAATCTCAGCCTGATAAGTTGTTGGATATAGAGAGTGGACACGTGAGGATATGTTTTTAATCCTAAGAGTTAGGTTGCTCAACAAGTCAGAATGTTAAGTGAAGTCTAAACAGTTTTTTGATGAAAAAGAATGAAAATTGTCAATGGAGACAATTTTGTTGGAAATCATTGGACTAAAGGTATTTTTGTCCAATATGTTAGTATAGTAATGCGTAAGAGTTTAGTTTGAAGTAGTTGAGTAAGATAACTACTTTTGAATGACAGTATGCCCAAGCTGAGTTTTGGTTGAGAAAAGGATTTAAAGGATTGACAAGATAGGTTATTATCTTGTCATGTGTTGGATAAATCTCATATTCTTGGTTAAAGTAATACTGAGATTTTATCTCAAAAAGGAAATTGAGTAAGGATTTTAAGTAATCCTTGTAAAGAAACTAATTTGAGAAGGACTAACGGTTTAGTTAGGATGACAACAAGGTTGTGTGAATCCTCTAAGATGTTATTCAAAATTTGTTGACCAGATCAAGGAAAAGTAATATGGGAAAGTAATATTCTTTAAGATCAATGGAGAAGATCAAGAAGGTAAGACATCGGGAATTGTTATTCAAGATTATGGATTGCTTGGTTTCAAAACTGTTCATGTGTATCTGTTGTTGATGAACTTTGAAAGCTTATTTCAAAGGAGGCATAGTTATTTGCTTAATTAGTTCATCTTGGAACAAGTAAATGTATAAGGATTTAAGATAAAACTTTTGATGGATTGACATGAAGCGAAATGTCACCGAGTTCGTTTTCATATTTTTGGTTTGTCTGGAAGTCTTGATTGAGCATAGAAGACCAAACAAAATGTTATGGTCTCTTCCTATTTTAGAATGGAAGTGGGAAGATGTTACAATGGATTTTTGTCATTAATCGTTTAAGACTTAATGAAAGAAAAATGCAATATGAAGGTTGTTAAGAAACTCACATAGAGTGTTCTTTTTCATGCATTTAAGCTGACTTAAAGAGTATAGAAGTTAGCTGAGGTGTTCATATATGAAGTATTTCATCTTCATAAAACTCCAAAGACTATTAGCTCTGATTGGGGTGGATGGTTCATGCCAAAGTTTTGAAAGGAGTGACATCAATCTTTGTGGATTGAAGAGAATTTTAGGGTTGGCTTCACTCATCAAACCGATGAACAATGCAAAGAAACAAATTCAAACTCCCGAGAACATGTATTCTGGATTCCACACGAGTTGGAATGGTAGTTTGAGTTTGAGTGAATTCATATACAAGAATTTTGAGTTCACGATAAAGAAAATGACTCTTTTTGAGGCTTGGTAAGGCTGGAAGTGTTGATTGTCAATTTGTTAGAATGACAATGCTGACAAGGTTCTTCATGGGCCAGATTTGGCCAAGAGAACAACAACTGATGTCGCACTAACAAGATCAAGGGTGCTAACTGCTCAAAAGCAACAATATTTGTGTGTTGTTTTAAAGCGAGAGCATGTTAAGTTCATTATAAAGAACGGCGTTTTTGTTCTAGTATTCGCCTTGAAAGGCGTATTCTGTTGGAGAAAGCGAGACAACGTAAATGCTCGCTATGTTGGATCTTTCGAGATATTGGAAAGAACTGGTAAGCTTGCTTAATAGTTGGCGTTACCACCTTTAGTGCATTCTATTTGTAATGTCTTCCTTTGATTAGGTAACCTTGGCATAAAAATGGAAGTGAAGGAAAGACTTGAGAAACTAGACAGGAAATGTTGAGCCATTCTCCAAAGTTCATCAACGTTGTAAAAAAGAAGTTTGGTAACTAAGCAGTGGTTGTTTTGTCCTTTGTGCAAAAGTAACAACATGTTTTTTTTTAAGGGGATACTACAAACTTCTGTATAGGTTTGTAGTGGTTGTGTGTGTGTGTTTATGCTATCCTTCTTTGTGATCTGAGTTCTCCTTGGTTTAAAGGATGAAACCATTTTTAAGGGGGTACTAATGTAATAAATGTGGTTTTTAAGGATATTTTTAAAATTTTCTCGGATATCCTTTTAACCTCTTTGTCCGTTTTAACGCTTAATTCAATATTTTTGTCGGAATTTAAATCCTAGAAAATTGTTGGTGATATCCTAAAATCATAAGGAAATGATTTTATGGATCGGTGTGAATTCTAGGATTTTTCAGTGGAAAAAGAATATTTATTGGATAAGCCGTCTTCTTAACCATGTACTGTAAAGGTTTTAAAATACGAAACGGAAGCCTTAAAAATTGAAGGTAGCAAGATAAAGTCATGAAAAATTGGTTTTATTAGTCTACATAATTACGGGACGTTTTGTATTTAGTAAATTTTTCCATCCGAGGTACATAATTTTACCGCTTTAACGCGAGTTCTGTTCCGAGACGGATTTTTGTTTTAAAACCTATCCTTTCTTGCCTTAATATGGAAGGAATCAGAGAGATAGAATTGGGGGAAAGGGGCTCGAATTTTGTAAAGAGCAAATAGAGGAGGGGAGTGCGAGAAAGAGTTTGGAACGACGACAGACTTGATGATCGACTCTCCACCGCCGGTCATCTTCTCAGCCGTCCACCACCTTCTCCTCCGCCCTTTCTTGTTCTTGCTCATCCACCTCTTCCCCCATGTACAGAAGGAAACCAACAGGGACGACAATGGACTCGGGAAGAAAGGATTCGAATCCTTACCACCAGTTGTCTTCTTTGCCTCGCCGTACGACGTCGTCGGTGATCGCTAGCTCCTCCGACCACCACCCATCGCAAGGGCCACCACCGGGCATCACCCAGCCACCCTTGGGCTCAGGGATCGAGCCACTATCAAGCTAAACGAGTCGTGGGCTCGAGTGAAGGTATTTACGATCGAAATTAATTAGCGGGTTGGTTGCAGAGCCACCGTAAGGAACATTCGGTTCCGCTTTGCTAATTAAATTTATGAATTTTATAATCTTGACGTTGACACAGTCCCACAGGTTCAAACCGCTCGGGAAACGGACGTCCGGATCTTCAGTTATAGCGAATACAAGTTTTGACACCGATTGGCATGTAAAGGATTTCGAATAATTACTCGGGATTCGTTGTTAATCCGGTTGATCCGAGATTTGGTCACCTTTAAGAACTGTTGCTAATGAACAATTTTTATTTTGAAAATTGTTTCAAAAGTGAAGCAGATAATTAACTATAATTCAGCCAAGATGGCTCCTTAAAGCATGATAACTAAGGATTATTTATGAATCGATATTCGGAAATCAAATCGTTTATCGATTAGAAAGTTGTAGGAGTTGAGAATACAACTAAGAAGTGTATCCATGAGCCCGTTGTTGAGAAATCTTTTGTAATATTTGGCAGAAGGGTGATAAAGATTTCTGTTGGAATCGCTGAGAACGTTACGCACGCCTTATAAGGTAAGTGGACGGTTCTCTCTTGCAATATTGTTATTAAATGAGGAATTGAATCCCATTTAATATTTTCATTGGGAACAACTTGTATGATTAATAAAATATGATAGGTTATTATTTTGTTAGAAATAATGACCACATTGTTATTCTTCAGTTTCGCGCTAGAAACTGGATTTAGGTTCGTTGTGTGTGTGACCTTGTTTAGTTTAGTTGTCTCAAGCTGAGACATTGATATAGATTAATTTAGTTCAGGGATGGGATCTTAGTCTCGGAAGCATCTCTTTAAAACTCATATTAGGCAGTATCAATATTGATCCCCTAATACTAAGGTCATAACCATTGGCCCGCTCTACGCTTGAGGGGTGACTATGCACTCTAGTTAAGTGCATTTATTAATATGTGTTGGTAGAGGATTATGGATGAAACAGGCCCTCTAATCTCTCCATCATTGGGATCCTTACTATTCGTTGTTCAAGGATGAAACATGCCCTCTGACCTCGATAGTATTGTGTTCCATCGGCAGTAGTTCGAATTAATATGTGTTGGTAGAAGATTATGAATGAAACAGGCCCTCTAATCTCTCCATCATTGAGACCCGTACTATTCATTGTTCAAGGATGAAGCATGCCCTCTGACCTCGATAGTATTGTGTTCCATCGGCAGTAGTTCGAGCCAATTAAAACATGTCAACTTGTTTGTGAAAAGTTTGAAAATAATACAAGATAAGTGTGTTAGGCACATTAATATACCCTAATGGTTGGGCTATTTGATAACCATTCTTACTTCCGGTTATGAATGATTCTTAATCAATCGTTGATTAAGTCAATTTGATTAGTCGATGGAGGCTTTTCAAAATGTTATGTGATTAATATGAGTTCCCAACAATTGTTCATGTTTCATAAAGGAAACCACAAGCGGTGGTGTTCTCTCTCTTGATTATGCAAATCTCCTTCTTATTCTCTATAAGACTGCTAACTGTTGGATCATAATCTGAGTATATTCGGATTTTGATTCCAATATATTCAGTTACTATAATAAGAATCAAGTTAGTTTCTCCACTTGCTTAGTCTTTCATTAGACTAACCCGTCCATCTTCTTTTCTTTTCTACGGTCGGCTGTTGTCCACCGTTGGTTTACGACACATCAGGTTCTTCTTGGAAGTTGATTCAAGAGGCGGATTCAGAAGTTTGAAGCTCCAAAAGTTGAAGAAAGGTTTCCAATGGCTATACTTGAGTGATGATCATGGTTGAACTACTTCAAAGCGAAGCTGAGTTTCAGAAATAAGAACCTAAGAAAGACTTGATAAAGATTTTGTTTAAATAGAAGGTTGTTCTATTTATTTACTAATTCTATTTATGTTAAGGCTTGTATAAGACCTTTTATTCTCTTTTCCGCTGTAAAGTTTTACTTAATTTTGTTAGGTTTTAAATGGTTTCATTTACCTTGTTCTAGTAAGTTCTATCAGGTTAAAGTCTTGGGTAACTCTGGTTTAGTCCTAATCGGGGTTACTGGCGATAATACCTCCAGGGTAAGTAAGGGGTTGTTACAACATCGGGATCAACTTCATCCTTAGTAGGCACGTAGAGACGCCTATGGGGTTGGGGTGATTGTCGGGTACCATACATGGCATCGTAGTTAGAAAGCTTGTCCAACAATTACCATGCAGCTGTGGGATCCATCTCTATAGAACCGCACGTAGTATGTGTGTTGATGCGGTTATTCGTTTCTGCATTAATCCCTTGGAAAAAGATTTCTTGGAGCACATATAAAGGTTGCCCATGAGTAGGGCACTGTCTAAGCATCTATTTAAACCTTTCCCATGTCTCTACAAAGGTCTCGTTAGGCAGCTGGTGATAGGAGGTGATGCGTTTTCTCAACTCCGTTGTCTTGGCAGGAGTGAAAAACTTCGTAAGGAATTGATCATACAAAGCCTTCCAAGTCCTGATAGACTTAGGAGGTAAGCTCTCCAACCAGCTCAGGGCCTTTCTTGTAAGAGGCCACCTAAAAGCTTTTAAAAGAACATATTCAAGTGAGACACCTTCAGCAACTATAGTGTCACATAAATCAAGAAAATTTCTAATATGTTCCATAGGGCACTCAGTAGGTTTCCCTTCAAACTGAGCCCTCTTGATCAAGGATATAAATTGAGATTTAACCTCAAATGTCGTCTCTATCTCTGGAAGCACAATTGCAGACTCCGGCACCCTCAGTTCTGGATGCGTATATTGCTTAGCATTCCTCGGATAGGCATTTAGCTCTTCTTGTAAACGAGCATTGTTATCTCGCTCACGTTCAGAAGCGGCATCCCTATCAGCTTATAGCTCCTCCATCCGCTTCTAGAGGACTTCCATCTGTCGAGCCATCTCTTCAGGTGTAGCCATGGCTCGATTTTCTCTTTGTCTACAGTGCAAGGTGCGTTCAGGTTCGGAATAGTAACCGGTGTTGTCAAATTCGAGCCTACGACATCCTGCTGGCATACGGTGAGAAAACAAACAAAGAAAACAAAATTAAGGTCGGGCTATTCCCAGACCCACAGATAAACAAACAAACATTGTTGCTTCCTCGACAACGGCGTCAATTTGTCGATAGGGATTTACTTAACAACAAATAAAATTTGTAGTCAAGAACTCGCTGAGTATAGAGAAGTCAGGGTCGTTCCACGGGAAGCACGGTTGTTTGTCTATCAACTACTAAAAATAAGAAAAACAAAGCAAAACAGGCAAAAACACCTACGACCAACCTCGTTAACGACCTTGTCAGGGTCTTTAACGAACTTGGAAAACCTACAAACGCAGAACAAATAACGACCTAAACTCAGGTTTTGTACCGAGGTATGTTAACTCGAAACGAATGATTCGAAAGAAAACAATCTAATTCAATAAGAGCTAAAGATCTAGGACAAGGGTTACCACGACATAGCTATGCATATAAACTCATACGAAGATAAAGATCGCGCCTTTAAAGATAAATTCATCAACTTTTGCTGATTAACCAGCAAATCAATCAATTCTCATAAATCAATTCACTCTATCACTTGTTTTGAATCCAAAGCTCGAAACTTTCAGTAACGAACAATATCAACATTCAAGTTAATAACTTTCTCTTTCGATCAAGTTGAAAACTCAAATTAATTTGACTATCGTCGAAGCATAAGAACAACAAGCAATTTAATAGATAAAAGGCAATCAAAACATCAACTTACTCATTCAAAAATGCATAGCTATGTCGGGTTTCAACCCCGATCCTAGATAAGAAAACTACTCACTACTCATGGTAATAAAACAAAAAACTTTAATTAAAGAACACATTGAAAACAAAACTAAACTTACTTGAAATTAATAAGAAAATATGGTCTTACAAACTCCTGTAGAATCCGAAAACAAAGAAGAACACCGAGCAAAAAAATCTAATCAACGACCCTAAGCTCTCTCTTTCGATCGAACCTGGCTTGAAATCTTCTCCCACTCAACTTCTCCCTAAACTAATCTGACTCCCCCGTTGCCTATGCTTAGAACAAGGGTATTTATACTAAGATACTATTCATTAAAAAAACTAAAAGATAAAAACTTACCCTACTTAAAAGATAACAAGATAAAAGATATACCCAACCTAAAGTCGGCTAAGCCTCTACCGACACGGGACCCTCGTTAACAACCCCGCACAAGATCGATTGTGGCGCCGAGATTTGCTAAGGCGTCTGCCTGTGTGTTAGCGTCTCGAGGTACTTGCTTTATCTCAAAGTGCTTGAAGTTTTTGATAATTTCTTAGAATTTTTTCAAGTACGCCTTCATCTTTGAATCCCAGGCAACATGTAAATTTGTGACTTGATTTGCAATAAGTAATGAATAACATATTACCTCAATTTCCTACACATTCAAGTCTTTGGCAATAAGTAACCCAGCTATGAGTGCCTCATATTCTACTTCGTTGTTAGTGGCTTTATATGTACATCGAACAGCCTAGGCTATCCTATCCCCCTGTGGCGACTTCAGGACTACCCCCAGTCCTACACCTACTTGATTCGATGCCCATCGGTGTGCATCATCCGCTTGCCACTGCCTAGTGATCTTGCTACCTGTACATTTCTTGATTTTCTTCTTCTCGTATGGTAGGAGTGAATTCAGCCACAAAACCCACCAGGGCTTGAGACTTCGTCGTTGTTCGTGGCTCATAAGTAATGTCGTATCCATTGAGGTGAATCAACCACCTCATCAGTCGACCTGATAACTCTGGTTTTGACATGATACTCTTCATTGGAAAGTTAGTCCTCACAGTAATAGAATGACTTTCAAAATAGGGGCGTCATTTTATAGAACCCATTACCAAAAATAATACAAGTTTCTCAACGGGTGAGTACTTGGTTTCCACATCAAGTAAAGTTTTACTCGCATAATAGACGGGCAATTGGTTCCCGTCTTCTTCTCGAATCAAGACGGCACTTACGGCAGCTTCCATGACTGCCAAGTACACGTACAACACCCCTCCTTGCTTGGGTCTAGAAAGTATCTGAGGGTGGGATAAATAGCCCTTTAATTCTTTGAAGGCTTCTTCGTGTGCTTCTGTCCACTTGAATGACTTACTTTTCTTCAGAATATCGTAGAACAATTTGTTCCTATCTAAGGATCGGGATATGAACCGGTTGAGTGCTGCTACTTGTCTTGTCAACTTCTGAACGTCTTTGATACATCTTGGTGATTGCAGCTCCATTATTGCCTTGATTTGATCCAGAATTGCTTCAATCCCTCTCTGCGTTACTATATATTCGAGGAATTTACCTGATGTGACCCCAAAGGAACATTTAGTTGGGTTCAACTTCACTTTGTAGCTTCGCAGAATTTGAAATGCGTTTTCCAAGTGCTGGATGTGATCTTGCGCCTTCAAAGACTTGACTAACATGTCTTCAATATATACTTCCATTGTATCCCACAGTTTTTCCCAAAACATCTTATTAACCAATCCCTGATAAGTATCACCTGCGTTTTTCAATCCGAAAGGCATAACTTTGTAACAATAAGTTCCTTGATTAGTTACGAATGCAGTTTTTTTTTGGTCGTCAGGATGCATCATTATCTGATGGTATCCGCTAAACGCGTCCATGAAAGTTAAAAGCTCATGTCCTGTCGTCGCATCCACCACCGCGTCAATATGAGGCAAGGGGAATGAATCTTTAGGACACGCTTTATTGAAGTTGGTAAAATCGACGCAAACGCGCCATTTACTGTTTTTCTTTTTCACAACAAATACATTCGCTAACCAATCAGGGTACTTTACTTCCCTAATTTTACCAGACTCACGTAAGGATTTTACCTCGTCGCTGATTACATGATTCCGTTCGGGCACGAACTTACGCCTTTTCTGCTTAATTGGTGGAACCTTCTGATTAACGTTGAGGGTGTGTGTAATAGCGTTAGGGTCGATTCCCACCATATCTTCATTTGACCAAACGAAACAATCATTGTAGGACCGTAAGAACTCTACCAATTGCTCTCGTAAAGTGGGCTCCTGATCTGCCCCTATCTTGACTTTTCGAGATGGATCGAGTGGATCAAGGGCCACTTCTTCGAGTTGCGGTGTTTCCGACTTCATGTAGTAGGTGGGAGTCTTGCAGTCCATTAATTTCTATTCTGACTAGGGATGCACAAAAATTCCGTGGGGACAGGGATCCGCGTGGACCCGCCCTAATGGGGCAAGGATTCCCCGACTTAGTGGGGCACGGGGCGGGAACGGGGATCATTTTCGTATCCCCTATTTTAAACGGGGCGGGGACGGGAAATGTACTATCCGCCCCGAATCCCCGCTATATATATCGGATATGTTTTTTTTTTTTTTTAATTTATAAAACATGGAATAAAAATAGATTGTAATATAATGGTAGTTTCTAAATTAAAATCTTATATATATCTATAAATTATATAATGAAATTTAAAATTTATGTTATTATATTTGATATGTGTAAATTTCGTTAAAGTTTAAAATATTTTTTAGAATAAACGGGGCCCCGTTAACAACCCGAAAATCGACAGGGATTCCCCGCCCTGTTCCCCGCGGGGATTAAACAGGGACGGGACGGGGATGGGGCGCATAATATTATTCGGGGATGGGGATGGGGAATGCATTCCCCTTCCCTGCCCCGCCCCCATGTGCATCCCTAATTTTGACGACTTCTTCTCTACTTCGACTGCGGGTTTTTTGAGGTCGTTGCTCTCATGGTTATGGAGTAGCACTCCCTTGCTATCTTTTGTTCCCCCTTGATTTTTTGTATCCCCCATGGAAAAGGGAATTTTACATATTGATGATAGGTTGAAGGAATGGCCTTCATCCCGTGGATCCAAGGCCTTCCAACGATAACATTGAAAGGTGATGGGCAATCAAGTACTTGAAATTTTACCTGGTAGTTTACCCCTCCTACGATAGTTGGTAATGATTTTTCTCCTAACATGTTACGAGATTTGCCATTGAGGCCTACCAGAGTCGTAGACTTCTTAATGATGTCATCCAAACTGAGGCCTAGACTGTACAAATCATCCAGCATAAGCAAGTTAGTGGAACTTCCATTATCAACTAATATTCTTTTAGCGAGAAAATTTACTATTGTTAAGGAAATTATTAAACAATCATGGTAAACTTCCTCTTCTTTGATATCATCGAAGGTAATGGGCATTTTACACGTCATGACTCTTTCGAGTAGAGATTCTGGGCTTTTCTCTTCGGGTATCCCATTCAATTCTCTTGGTTGTAAAATAGGTTATGTCGTAGAATTTTAGACCCCCCCCCAGTGATGACGTTGATTACTCCTGTATGCTTTGGAGGTGGTGGTGGACTAGCCTGCCCTTTGTTGCGTTCTAGTTGCTCCCTTGCTCTTTCTGATACTAAGTCCTTGAGGTATCCCCAGCGTAGTAGCTCGCTTAACACTTTTCTCAACGCGATGTATTCATTCGTTCGGTGGCAGTGATCGAAGTGGAAATCACACCATCTGGATTTATCTTTTTGGTGTGAAGGTGTGTTATTATTTCTTGGCCACTTGATAGTATCTCCCATACCATTAAGGGTTCAGACCACTTCTATCGTATCTACGCAAAAGTTGTAATGACACAGTTTGGAAGACAACCTTGGGTCTTCATATCGCTCATTTTGCCTAGCAAATGCTGCGTTCACAGTTGTCTTGGCATGAGATGAGTTAGGATATGGAATGTATCTGGTTTCTCGCCTCCCTTGTATACGCTCTGGTCGGTGAGGACTAGTGGCTTTGAAGGTGAAGAGGTCATCCTCTTCCAGTCGCACATGCGCTAGTGATTTTACATGTACCTCATCGAAGTTCGAGCAAGGATATTTAGTTAATTCACGATATAGATCAGGATTACCAGCCGAAATGCCTCTCCAGAATGCCTCCATAGTTGTTGCAACATCACATCCTTCTATGGTAACCAATTCCTTGTTGTACCTGTTAAGGAAAGCTTTCAAGGACTCGTCGATCTTTTGGACCATGCAATATAAGTCGCTCCAACGCTTTTTAGCGTGTCGACTGCTTGCGAATCTTATCCTGAATTTGTCGATCAACTCAGCAAACGACGAGATGCTCCCAAGAGGTAAGTGAGAATGCCAATTAAGCACGGGCCCAGATAACGTGTTTCCTGGGCCCGTGCTTAAATAGGAAAACGTGCTCCCGAGGGAGACTTAGTTCATTACAAAATACCCTACATTGTCTTTAACTTAAATGTTACTTGAAAACACATACCAAATCCGTCATGTCTCGGAGATAAAGTAATATTAAAATCAAAACGAAAATAAAAGTACATCTTGATCAATCTTGACTACCTTCACTTCCCTTCACTTCGCCTTGCTATGGATTCCTGAATCTGACATAATTCGCGAGGGGCGATAGTATGCCAGGCAAACATGCGGAAAGAAGAATTAGTCTAGGAGACTAAGTAAGCGGGAATAGAACTTCCCGAGGGTAATTTGGAAATTTCACTTAACGGTATAATGAGAGAATAGAGGGTTGTGTTTACGATGGCTTTATCATGTAGAGCTAAGATACGAGCGATAACTATAGCTTATCAAAAAGGGATAGCTTGATGAGCAAGAGAAGTACTACTAGATTGTAGTCTTCCTTAAGATTTCGATAGGATGTTGGGAACATTATTTAATTCATACAAGTGAAAAACCTCTCGCGCTTTTGGGCGGACCGAGAGCCGGAACGATCATTTGAGACCGGTCCGGTTTTGATATCTTAAATGTGCATACGCACTTATCTTAAATTAGTGATGAATATTCAATCTTGTTAATGACTTTTACAAGAGAGAGTGGTGGGACACGGATAACCGAGCCACCCGATGGAGAACATCAATTCTCCTGCACTTAGCTAGAGTGCGCTCAATCCCTCCTTGCAATTGGAGCGGATGGAGATCATGATCCCGAAAGTCGTATGGATGTACGACTTAGTAAGATTATATAGAGGCGTCGACTAACTCGCACCCCTTTCTAGTTTATTCAAAACAAATCTCTGAACGAGATTTGCAATCAATCAAGAGTACACACACTAGCAAATATAATCCTAACAAGAAATATAATATTTACTATGCTAACAAGTGTCGTTATTTCTAGCAATCGATATTTCCTAAGTTCATTTTTATTAAGCATACAAGAAATTCCCAACATCGAAAGATATCATAAAGACGGATATAAAAAGGGTACAAGGGGAAATTCCACTTGCCTTAGTGTTACTAGTTTAGTAACGAGCTTTGACGAAACTTAGGCGATTTCCTACTACGAGCGAGGATTCCGACCTAATGATAGAGAATTTACGAAAAGTTCAAAACGCGATTCTTCTACTAAAGTTCGGATCATCTCTTATAATATTTTTATAAGAGGTTTGCGTTTCTAAATTATTATAATAATAATTTAGAAAATTATTTTCCTTAAAATAATAATATTCCTTCATTATTATTTTGGTTTTATTTTGTAATATCCTTAATTCCGAAAATATTCTATTAAAATAATTATTTTATTTAATCCTTTTTATTAAAAGTTTCCTTAAATAGAAATCTCTAATTTTCTTTATAAGGTAACTTGCCTAAAATAGCTTTTTCCCTTCTTTGATTTATTTCCAACATTCTTTTATACTTTAAGATTCATAAAAACTTCTTTGATCATAATTATATAATATGATATAATAGTTCTTAACATAGAATCTTTTCTATTTTTGATTCCTTTTCCATGCAAGACTCTAATAATATTTCTTATTTAATATTCATATGCTAGTAAAATATTTTATCCTATTTTTCCACATAACTAGCATCTTTTGAATATTCTCTTCATAATTAATATATGTTAAGTTGATATTGAAAATAGCTTTGTACAAAAATCCTTATTTTTATTCTACTTTATAATTTCTATATTATGTATATTATATGCCATGCAAGCCTTTTCTCTACTTGAACTTTTATTATAGATCTTTGAAAATATGGTATTATCTTTATTGTACAAACTTTTGATTTATAAAGTCATAAAAATCATATCCTCTTTTGTATAAAAATACATGCATGAAGTATCTCTACCTTTTATTTTGATCTAAGGTAAGATAATGCTAAATATGGACTTTTCATACTATACTAATTTTATTTCATCTATTTATGTCTTGTAATAACTTGCATGTAATAATTTCATGAATATAATTACTTATTTTTATTTCTCTTAAGTTACTATAGTAAAAACATATAGTTTCTAGTTTTTCTTCAACTAACAAGATTCCCTCACATATTTTTATTCCATAAAATCTAAAATATACTTTTAACAATTATCAAAGACTTGTAATTAAATAAATACATAAGGATAATATAGTTTTTAAAGATAGAATTTATACTCTTGGTATTCTGTTGAATACAGAACACAGGAGGAGAAAACAGAGGAGGAGATCGGCGGCAGGGGGCGGCGCGGCCAAGCTCCGGCGGTTCGGCGACGGCTCCGGGCGGTGGCTCCAGGCGGCGGCGGTCCGACGACGAGGGTGGTGGCGGCCGGCGGCTCCAAGGGAAGAGAAGGGGGAATTTTTGTGGTGTTCTTGTGATGTTTTGAAGGAGAATTTGTCTTGAATGAAGGCTGATTTTTGGAGACTAGAATGACACTTGATAGAAGGGAGGGGTGTTCTTGCTAGAGGAGAGAGCAAAAGCTTCAAGTGAGGCTTGAGGGAGGCTTATATAGGCAAAGTGATGAAGTCCTCAATCCATGGCTCAAGACATGGACCAATGGAGGAAGAGGAGAAGCTCTTCTATAGGGCAATGGTGTGCTTCTTATGGTGATGAGAAGATGATGTAGTAAGGGTGGTCTTGCAAGGCAAGGGAGGTGGGGGAAGCATGCATTGGACAAATTCAATTCAACGTACAATCAATCAGACTTAGTTTGATGTTCAAATTGGAAGAAGGAAGTTTAGTTGACATAAGATTAAAAGGTTGGGTTAAGTGAACAAGAAATTGCAAATGGTCTAGCGGAAGTTGGTGAGGGGCGTGTGAGGTTGGAGTGCAAGAGATCTCGGGTTCAAATCCCGGCTCTTGCATTCTTTTTGCAAGACTTGTAATTAATTTTCTAGGCTCTTTTGTAATTTATTTTTCTAGAATGAATTAAATTACTTAAGGATATTATTTTTATTAATTTTCTTTTTATTTATTTACCTCACTTTATTACACTATACCCCTCAAGTTATTTCATTACATTTTCATCTATTTCGACTTTTGCTAATAGCCTTTTTCGAAGAAAATACGATGAATTAATTCGATATCCAAATCCTTCTTTTTAACTTAGATAAAATAATTGAAAATATTATATTATAAATGTTTGGAATATTGCGGATATTACATTTCCGAACCAACGGCACATAACAATCTCCTTCATGTCGAAGGGAACGGTGCTAATATTCATAGCTTGTTTAAATGCAGCTATGTGTTGGTCCGAATCCGTGACCCCCTCGTACTTAGGTATATCGGGGACGTGATATTTGCGAGAGATGTCTACCCTTGTGATAGCGGGTACGAAGGGAGAATCTATGTAACCATCCCTCCTTTCCACTGATATCGGTTGGGGTGCTCCTGGGACCTGAGTGATTCGGTCCTCCATAGCCTTGAGGCGTTCCTGTAATGGGAAACATCATCCTCTCTAACAGCCCTCAAAGAATTACCATTTACCTGATAGCCAATTATTGGCCTAGTACCGTCGGGTGTTACAAGATTTGGGTCATCCATGTCCAATCACTGAGCGACGCCATCCGTTGTGTCCGTCACACGTTGACGGTTTGGTGCTGATTGTACCTGAGATCAAAGCATATTACGTTCATTAGTTAAAGTTTCAATTTGTCTCTCATATACCTCGGTGGGCTTCTTTTTGATTTTTCAAATCTTTTTGAAGAGCAATCATGGATGCACGGAGTTCAGTGATAATGTCAGAGTCAACCACTCCTCCTCGTTCTTTTGTCGTGGAAGTGGTAGGATTGCCATTCACATTTCCAGAATCTTGATCAAATCCGTTTACGTTTCCAACTCCGTCTACGTTTCCAGTTTGTTGGTTATCTCCACCTTGGTTGATTTCATGGTTCTCGGGATCTTCTACATGACTGTAGGTAGCATGAATGCCTTCCATCTTATAGGTAGAGCTTATAGTTCTTTGGCAATGCGACTTCCTTTTGTCTAGGGCCCCACGGTAGGCGCCAATTGTTTTGGCCAGATTCACTACACGAACGTGTTACCTGCTTAAAAATGAGGGAAACCTAACCAAAAAATAGTCGTAACGCGTTATTGCTAAAGTACAAGATGTAGATTTAGAGAGAGAGAGAGAGAGAGAGAGAGAGAGAGAGAGAGAGAGAGAGAGAGAGAAGTAGAAAGCAAATGAAAATAGATAACGTGATTGAATTATGATCGTTCTGGTGGAAAATTCCTCCAAGGTTACAAGTAAACACACAAACAGAATTGACGAACATAAAGAATGGTTTTGCTTGAGAGTATTTCGGAATGCGATAATGAGTGAGCTCCTGAATGTCCTCTTGATCTCTTCTATGATCCTATTTTATAGTCTTCCTCCCTTTGTGACCATTGCGAGCTCCTCTCTCCCCCGTGGATATCGCTACTGCCATTTAATGGCCTAGTCGTTGCGTTTGAGAGATCTTTTCTGGCCAAGATTTCTGCCATCACTCCCTCACTTACCACTCCCTTCAATTACCTTTTATCTAATTTCAACGTTTGATGGTTTGGGCCGAATGTCTTGGATTAACGTGACTTTTGGGCTAGATTCAGGGAGGCCCAACACTTGCCGTTAGCGACCCATCTTTCCTTGCATCTTCCGAGAGCGAACCATCGATTTATTCTAAAAAGAACTACATACAACTCTACTTGGGGGCGGAACTTGCCTTGTCCTTAGCATCGGACGAGGAGCCTATAGTTATCCTCACGCGCTCATCTTCCGACACTAGCAATCAACCTAAATTTTTCCGTCGTTATATCGACTATTGTCTCTCTGTTGGCCCCCTCGTCTCTCATCAGAGGGATCCTATGTCGAATAACCCCAAGTTAGGAATGTACTTTCCCTATAGTTCGAAGTCGACTCAGAGATGGGCCAAGTTAGCCTAAATCTCCGTGGATTATCATGCCCTTAGGGGGTTCAGCTCACACTCCCCAAAGAAGGGGGAACTTGATGGGTTGTTATGATGGTTGCATGGTAGTGCATTATGATAGCCTCATTGTTGGCTTTCGACTACCCCTCCCCCCGCACATTGTTGACTACTTGTGGTTGTTGAACATGTCTATTTCTCAAATGGCTCCTAATACATGGAGATATTTGTGTGCGTTCACTATAATGTGTCTCGAGATAAATGAGGAGCTAGAGATTCACCACATGTAGTGTCTTTTAACCTCGAAGTTGGTTCATGGCTACATCAACCATAGTCTTCCTTCGCTGAACTTGATATCCACCCCCTCCAACCTAGGGCATTGGCCGAGTTTTCTTATTCGCGACACCTGGGTGATCTCTTTAACTTTCCCGTCACGCCTCACACATATCGTAGGCCGGATAAAATGTTCTAGAATGATATTGACGATGGTAATTAAAAAGGCTTTCAATGTGGGGGTTAAGGTCATGTAAAGAGATGATAACTTATGTGCGGTTAGAACGCGTTGGTCTGAGCTTATGTTTCTCCCAAACGGGGGGTGGGGAGAGTCGAGTATTCACGTCTTTTAGTCTATCAATGAGTTATTCTTTTGCTTTCTTTTTCTTATTAAGCCATTTTTGTAGATACATTAAGCGCATCAGCGATAATTAGCGTTATTGCGAAGAAGAGTAAGAAGGATGCTCCTAGCGGTAGTGGAGCGAAAAAGATGTGATTGTTGTCCAATCGACGTCAAAGAAGGTTTCGCTGGAGGCTACCTCACCAAAGACTGTTGTGCCATCGTTGCCTTCCAAGTCTCTCCCCCCAAGATTGTCAAGACATGCACTGCAAGGAGGAAGGTTTTTGTGCGCCATCGCCGCCTTTTGTCCCAAACTATACGAATGACATGGACGAGCCCTTGGAAGTGCTCGAGGAGTTTGAGGTGCCGACCACTGAAGGTGAAGATGAGGAAAAGACCACGGTAGAAGATCCGGTCGTGCATCAAGACCCTAAGGCCATAGGCGACACGCCTGTTGTCCAAGCTACTCCTCTTCCTCAAATCCCTCTCTCGTCGCCACCTATTAATGACAATTCTGCCCCTACAGAGTGACATGCTTCCTTGTCGATGTTTTGAACAGTTGGAACAACTTTTCTTCTCTTCATACGATGTTTATAAGCAATGTTTTGATGCCTCTAGAAAGGGTTTTTAAACGATTATCCCCATGATGCCTTTAAGCGGCTTTGTTTTTGTTTATACTATCGCTTTTGCCTTTATTTTTGTGTTTGCATGTCGGTAGGGTCAATTGTTTTGACACTCGTCATATCCCATGGTTCGAGGCGCTCATATCGTGTGCACCCTAGAACCACAAGACGGGTTAACACATTATTTTTGCTATTTTTTGAAGTTTGCTTGTTCTTTAAATGCTCGCAAATATCTCAAGTTGAATTGGTGTAACCCAGACTATGCTCAAGTTGCACCTTTTTATGGATTTTTTTGCATTAAAATTGCCAGCAATTAGCTTGCAGTGTATTTTTTTTTAATGAAAAAAGTTAGCTATAGTACTACAAGATTTGTCTACTTCCTGAATCAAACAGATTATTGTTTTAACTTTGACTTAGTAAACATATTAAATTTCTAAACCAAGACTACAATAACCAAGATTCAGCCAAGCAGGAAAATCATCGAACACAATGATCATGCAATTACAACAACCACACCAATGGCGCATTTGATTTGACTAAAAATGCTTCCTATATTCTGGTATCTTCTAAACTGTTAAATGAGGACCAACCAAGATTCTACAAAGAAAATACATAAAATTTGCAAATACTGAAGTGCAAAGCAGAAAAGAAGGTCCAAATAAACAACTGAATTAAAAAATGGTACAACATATGAATTCAATTCCTGGCCTAACGAGGATCCCTTTATCAGTATACTGGTAACAACGTCATCTTCAAGGATATATCATGAGCACATCCATAACACAACTGGTTATCCTGTACAGATGTCAAACATATGAGCACTAAAGTGAACAATTCTTCGTCATTGCCACAGCTGAACCAAACTGAATTGCGGGTGTTATTTATGATAAATGATTTTTTTAGAGGGACTCATCTTTGGTGGTAAATCTCGGTTTATGACCTAGCCGGCAAAAGCTATGAACCATGGGACCTCCCAACATCTCCCTATGCCTCCTACCAAGACTCCGTGCTTCTAATATCAATTATTTCACACGCTTCAACATAAACCAGAAGGCTTGATAAAATCAACCTCTTCCTAATTTTATTACTATATTAAAGCATCTATCTTTTAGTTTGATGCACTAAATAATGCCTTAATTTATTACTATATTAAGTATCTCCCATAAAAATCAATGACATCTTACCTTAACAGGACACAACTGAAAGATATGAAAAACATATATAAAGCTACTTGCACTGAAAAGTTGAAGATACCTTATTAATACATTAGACCTGAGCATTCAGGAGAGCCACAGTGGCAATACTTCACCTTGACGTTCCCATCGTTATCGCGAACTTGGCCTATTGCGTAATTGTAATCATAACTCAGCTCTTGCAAAGGAGGAATATCATCAGAAGCAAAAAGCATTATGTGTGGTATTCTACTGTCGTCGTGATCATAAAGCACGTGCTGCGTAAATAAGTTAGGAGAACAACTATGATTAATGAACCTCCCCACATTTCCATATTTTGCAGCATCAATAGTAAACTCCAACTCTTCAACGTCACTAGAACTTGATGCCGCATCAAGCACATGATCTGAAAGTCCTTTCCAGAGGGATCCGTCATTGTAGTTCTGTCCGATATCAAATAGGTATTCATCATTTCCAGTTTTGTCAGCTTCATTGTCCTCAAGAAGCTCCCCAATATACTCACAAATGAAGCTGCCTGAAGGGATATGAGACCGGGATCTCACGCCCCATCCCATTTCTTTAGTTTTAAAGATCTCAAGCGGGAATCGAATACCATTTTGGCTGACCCTATTTTGACAAGAAGGAGGCGATTTGCAACAAGGACCACACTCATACACAATAAATTTAGCTCGAAGAAATTCCCCGTTAGAGTTGAAAGGAATTTCTCCTCCGTTTTTAACAACACAACGACATTGCCTAGAATCTGAGCACCCCGTTGTGCAGTTACAGCCTTCCCTAGGAAAAGGTTTGCACCAATCAGGATACTTCATTCGTGTTATATATGTAAATGGAGGAGGTTTCTCATCATCTATGGTATTAACAGCACGAATTGGAAACTTTTCTTTCCCGTATGATATATCATCCACCACACTAGGCTCCATGAGTTTAAATTTCTTCGATTTCTTCTCTTCTTCTTTCCGAGAAAGCTCGGGTAGACCCGGAAGTCTCTTTAGCTCAAACTTGTAAACCTTTTTCCCATGCTGCCCAATTTCTTGCCAGTATCTCTCCACAGTGTACAGTCCATCATACGTATACGTTGTTGTAACCTTAGGTAATCCTTCAGAAGAAGAAGGCTTTGACTCTTGGACTCCTCTGATAACCCTCACAGCATTCTTTTCCTCTATGCTGTTCTTCATGGCAGAATTTCCCCGGGTTAGTTTCTGATCTTCAGGGAATCTGCCGGGCAAATTTCCTCCTTGACCCAAAAATGTCATTACGTCAGACTTGTCCACATCATTGTCATAACGTCCAAAAGCAATAATACTTGTTGCAATAACCTTCCCATCCACCTGTAGACAATCTATACCGTTTTGTGATTGGCGGTGAAGTCCAATCATCATAAGCTCAACACGGTAGTGGAATTCGTCCCCCACTTCCACTCCTGGAACATTTCCAAGTATCGGTCTTCCTGTATTAATATATTTGCCTCTGTCCCTGAGAATATTCGAGGCTTCTTGATCAATTCTCGTCTTGTCTTTTCTTGGCCTCTTCGGCTTGGTTTCTCGTTCTCGAAAAAGCGTTCTGAGTGTAGCTTCAAATAAATGTAGTGTCTCCCTAACCTTATTACGATCACCTCTTTCACTCAAACATGAAGCACAAAATGGAGGAACCCTCAAATCCAAATCACGTAACAAAGAAGATCTCGTCTTACAAGTGCTGCGTTCTTGTTTCTGCTGTTCAGCATCCTCCTTTGCTTTATCAAAAATCAATTCCAATTTCTGTCGGTTGTGAGCAATGCCTCTTTTCAGCCTAGCTTTTGAACTTGCAGTGGGCGATTTAGCCATAGGCTGCCCCGTCTTCGTCCTCGAATGTACAATTAACTGCAGGCATCAAATCATGCAAAATCACCATCTTGTTTACTATATCTTATTTCTTTTTATATTAGTCCTAACATAGCTTAACTATTTTCAAACCCCAATTCTGTCTGTCATTTGTCTAATTCATTTAAAGGATTACACATAGTACAAAATTATCTACTATTCTTGGCATGGAGTAGTCTAGCACTTGTGCAATAACCAGAAAGAGCAAATAAAAACTAGATATGCTCCAATTAAAGCAGATACCAACATAAGCGACGAAAAATCTGACATTCTATCAAAGCTGCAAAGTTGAAAATCAAATACGAAGCCCCTACATAGAAAGGGCGAAAGGCACGGTATACTTTGCAAATATATACCAATCATTCAAAACAAAACAAACCAAACCTACAAAACTGAAGTGCTCAAATTACATGTATAAGCAAAATGAGCACCTATATGGAGTCCCTTGCAACAAGGGCACAACCTTTTTTGTGTATACTGAAGCCAATGGCCAATCTTATTACATTATAACCGTCCTGCAAATTGTGCAACTTAACCCATCTTCTCTAAATACAGCTATAGCAAATCGGGTGTTGTTATCCAGTAGAGATTTGTTAAAAAGCTCTATAAGTAGATTTATAAACTCTCTCGCAAAATAATGAACCACATAAAGAGGATTTTAATGCAAAACTGATATGGAAGGAGACGAATTCAATCTCAACACTTCATTTATAGATTACGGACAAGATTTCAACATAAGTAAGTCGAATCCAAACGAGCCCTAACTCTACCAAGATTCCAAACGAGCACCTCTCTCAAATTATAAAATTTAGAACTTCAAGTCCCATATGACCATACCTTATCAAGAATGTTTTACACAAACCACGGCAAGGCCCAAAGTCATCAAACAAAAATAGGCAAATACACTGCAAACGGTTCATAATTGTGGGTAGGTGATTCAACAATTGACTGAATGCCAATTTCAGGTTTTGATTTCATTAATGCGAAGCTCCCGCAAATATGCATCTCCTTCGTAAACTCGCTTTGGTGTTGGTGAGTTATAGAGAGAAATTAAATCTAAACTGTATGATATATCTACAAGATAATATTTCTGAAGTCACTAAATTCAACTACAGTAAAAATGCTATCTTGATCGAAAACTTCAATCTCCAATACTGAGATCGATATTCACCCTCACATTGCGAAGCTACTGCGAGAGCAAACGATTGAAAACTAGATTCTTTCGCGGATCGATACAACGAGTCAACAACAATTTAACCAACAGAGAATTGGACTAAAGAATGCATCAAATTGAAGTGAAAATAAAGATTTGCAAACCTTAGATCCAGAAGCAGCTATGGACGGACTAGAAGAAGAACAATTTTGCTAACTATGCATAAATTAAGCAGAAGAATTGAAGAAAATCTTTGGTTTGAAGAAGGATGCGCGCGGAAGAGAGGAGCGTATTCGCAGATTTGGTTTCCATATATATTTTCAATTTTTCATATAATTTCTCTTTTTTTGTGTGTGGGTAAGAATTCAGTTTACCGCACAAGCCCCATATAACTGAAAAGCCGAATAAACAGCACTCGGAAAATCGACAAGGAGTAGGGTTCCGGTGTTTATAGATTTTATTGTGTAAAATGAGAACATGAGAGAGCCGTTAGATTAGAAGAATGTACGGTCGAGATTAAAAAAATTAATGTGGTAGAAAATTAAAATAAAAGGATGGGTGGCAGAGTGGCAGGCATCGTAAATTTGATAACATTTTAATTCAAATGATAAAATTATCATAATTTTTCCTTCAAATGCGTCACGCAACGTAGAAAGAGAATCAGAGTTCAGGAGGAACGACGGACTAAGGGAGAAAGAATTCTTCGTCGCCGACATTATCTTCTCTGCTTCGTCAAAGTCTACAAATTCTTCTCCAAAATTGATCGGTTTGAACTTCTCTGTCTAGTGAATTCGAAAACAATGTAGTTACCTCTTTCTAGTATTGAATGGATACCCTAACTTCTCTTACTTTATTTTGTGGGTTTTACATGCGTGAAGAAGAAAGAGGCCATTGAAGTCGATTCCAAGACCCTTACACAACTACATCAGGTACAATTGCTTCACATTAATTGATGATTTTAGTGTTGAACTTCGAACTGTTGCATGAAAGCTGCTATAGAGGAAAGTATTTGGATCTGAAGTTGATTTTTTCTTATCTCGTTGACATTTCTTCTGTAGCATTCTTGATATACAGCTTGGCTACCATCACTCTTCTCATTTCTTATGAATCTCAGTGGATCTAAACATTCATGATATTTATTAGACTCTAGATAACTGAGGTTGAAATCGGAGTCAAAATTCTAGGTCCAAATACTATAATCTGCATTCAACTAATCTTAGGAATTTAATTCACCACATCCAAAATTAGTATTTGTGCAAAATTAGCAAATGCAGGAAGTCATCCTTCGCATGCCTCAATCTGAGAAAGTTGGTCCATACATTTAAACCTCGAATTCAACAACCCTTCTGGGTTTACATAGCTGCTAGAATTCATTTTATATCACTGATGCTTGTTTGATATAACTAATGCATGTTTGATGTTACCCTTCTGTGTTAAGCTACTTATTAACAATCCACCTTTCCCATTTTTCCTTGTTAGCCTAGTCAGCCTTCTCATTCGAGTTGTCTTGCATCTTGTACTTCAATCATACTATGAATCAATGAAACAAAGTATTACATGATATTCCATACAGTGTGTTATGCTAGAATTGGTGAATTATGGTACTTTTGAGTTCTGATTGTTGATAATATTTGCCATCACAATTCAACAATTGACTGTCCCATTAACAACTTGTCTTTTTTGCCAATTTCTTGATGTATTGAGATTCTGACATAGCTCTATATAATGCCCAGATGTTCGCCTTTCTAAGTAAAGTAAAGTAATGGTGACCCGCCGAACACTGGAGCCTCGTAACATGTTGACGAAGACTTTCGAACGGAGGGTTCGGTCAGTAGAGGGGACGACTTTGCCTCCCGGTCCGAACCGACTGATGTTGAAGAATCAGCGGATGAGTTGTGGTTAGGGGTGAAATGCCACTCGAACCTAGAGCTAGCTGGTTCTCCCCGAAATGCGTTGAGGCGCAGCAATTGACTGGACATCTAGGGGTAAAGTTTTTTCGGAGACGTCTCTTACTTTGGTTCAAAGCTGCTGTCGGTATTGGATGGGATCTAGATCCATATTTTTTTATTACTAATCGTTCTTACATATGTTTGCTAATCAAAGATATAATGGTTTCTCAAGGATCAATATGTGAAGAGGATGGCATCCTTCCTGAGCACCAAGAGTGGGACTGTGATGATGATATACCCCGTGAGCCTCACTATGAAGAGTTGTTGAATTGAGGTTTGGAATTGATATGCACATGGTTGCTCTATTTAAACTTGTGTCCTTCACTTTCTCTCCATCTTAATATGCACATGGATAAGTATATGATGTTAAACTATAAGTAAACCATCTTCAGTTTACATATTGTGTAGGAGGTTTAGGGTTTGCACTAATCTCTTCAAATGTTTTGTCCTTATTTTTGGCATTTTGAGCCAATGTGGGTGTAGATGCTCTGCTTGGTAGTATGCATAAGGGTTCTCTGTTTAATAGTTTTGTCCTTATTTTTGGCATTGCTGTGACTTGTCAATAATGCACATATTCATAAAGTTTCTATTTTAATGAGGATGAGTCTTTAATTAATGTACAAGTCTAGATCACCCAAGAACAGTATTTAGGATACTTAACCAATTCACTTTCCCAATCCTAGGTCATGGTGAAATGTGCTAGGTTGATCCTAATCTGTAGCATAGCTGCAAGTTGTTGGTTTTTTTTTTGCAGTGATAATGTTAGACCAACACTGAATTTGTTTGTTTAGATAATGTTTGTAGCATAGCTGCAAGTTGTTTGTTTAGTAGGATTTTGGACTTCAAGGAAATGTACATAATGTGTTTATTTCTTTCTAACTTCTTTGCTTTGGAATCACAGAGTCTAATAAGGCACCAAGTTTTTACAGAGGCATTTCATACTTGTCATTATTCAATATCCTAAATGATACTTTCGAAGAAAAAATATATCAAAAACGCACATGATCCAGAAGAGTGTACTATAATTAGTATTGTCCTAGACTCCTAGATAACAAACATACTTATATGTCCCCTTGAATGTGTTCAACACTTCATCATATAACATAGATGCTTTCATCCTTGTGCTTCCACCTTTTTGCCTATGCAATGTGATAAATTGGACTTGTTTTGGTATGGTGAAACCAAACTAATAGACGAAGAGCTCATTGACGAGGTTTCCAGTTGTCCAACCATTAGGCGCCTTCAATATGTTGCTCGTCGTTACAAGTTGCGTGCTGAAATTGCCAATGACAACTTGGAGAAGCAATTGACCCTTTTTGGAAGGTTGTGGGTGCAACTTGAAGAAGACACTCAAAGAATTTCCGATCTTACCACCTACCTAGTCAAGCTTGCCATGGAACGAGACGAAGCGAGGAACCAAGCTCGAAAGTGGAAAATATACGCATGTGTTGTCGGTGTGATCACATCAGTTTATTTCTTTGTTGTTTGAAGGGATGTGCAAAATTTGTGTTTTATTGCTGGCGATGACGTCTCTAGGCGATTATCCTTCACTACGGTCGATAGCTTTTGCGTTCGAGATGCAAACTTGTGACCGTTTAAGGTCTGGCATCATGAAGAATAGGGTGGACTACAACAAGCATGTATGGCGTCAATTGGATGAATTGAAGCGATACGGGGGTGCTTGCGCATAGGACATTACCTTTGGCCGAGTCGTAGCTGATGCTCAATGGTGGGAGTGCATGATCCGAACATGCCCAACTACTACAAGGTTTAGGAACTCCACTGTTGATTAGGAAACCACTTGTCTATGGGAACAGGTGTTTGGGAACTCTCATGCTTCTCCACCATTACCAAAACCCTATCTGATAGCTTGCATTTAGGTAGTGTTTAGGATGCATATTTATGTTTATTTTGCATAAGTTTTAGTTAGTTTTAGTTGGTTTTAGCTTAGTTTCTAGGATCTTGTGTTTTCAGGTAGTTGCGCTTGTTTTGTTCGGTTTTGTAGATCTTTAGGTAAACAAGCATGGATGGGATGGATCTTAGATGATTTTGGTGGAGTTTGATGAAGCTTAGAGTAATACAATTGAAGATTAGAAGAGTTAACGCACAATAGCTTGTGTGAAAAGAACGCTTCAACCCGGGCTATGCATTGGAGACTTGTTTCGACACCTCTATCTTGCAATGCTTGGTTTGGGAGCTATAGTTCTCGGATGAAGCTCAATTTGGTATCCCTGGAAAGCTAACTCGAAGAGCTACAATTCATATTTTTACTTCGAGTCCAAATTCCAACTCTAAGTGGGTTAAAACAGCCTCTGAAGTGTCACCTGAATGCTGAACCGAGGCAATTGCGCGGGCTATAAGGCTAATTGCGCGGCCGCGCTTTTAGAGGTCAAACCGAGCAATGAAGGCTTCACACGGACGTGCATTTGGGCCGAGATTTGGTTTTGGGCTTTGACATTTGGATTTATGGGCTTATGATTTCCGAGTTGTATGATTTATTATATCTTATGAGGGTTATTTTTAGAGACATATAAATACTTTATGTTAGTTTATTTTTAGATAACTTTTGATCAACTTTGGAGGCTAGGGTTTCTTTGGAGAGAGTTTTCTCAAAGGAGTAATCTTTGAACCTTTTGTAAGTTTGATTTTAATTTAATTATGCATTGCTAATTCCTTTGTGTTTGACTAGTTATTGAAATCATAGATTGCATAATATTGTGAAGTTTGATTGATTCTCATCAACTTGAATAGGTTTTATTCCCTGTGCTTAATTGAATCAGAATTATTCTATAGTTTCATCAGATTGATCACCTAATAGAATTTCTAGGTTAATTTACAACTAATCCGATTAATGCCCGTTCGAGGTTGATTAGATAAAGTAGCATCTATAATTGTTTAGACCCGTTCGGGCTATTCAGTTATAGAAAGGAATAAATCAACAATAACTTAGATGACTGTTTGCTCTAAGTGTTTGTTTCTATTGATAACTTGATTCGTAAAGTTGTCGTTTAATTGAATCTAGACGTTGTTTTAGGTTGTTAAATGATTAGGGTTGTTTAGACTGTTAGTTCTTTCAACTATTTATGGAGTTTGGGTCATAATCCTTAGTAGAAGTATAATCCACAATAGATTATTCAAGGGAATTGAGAATCAGGAGAATCGATGATCAATAAGCATATCTATGATGGATTTAACTAGTTGAACATATTTCTCTCATATATATTTACAATCAACTTTGCATTCTTGGATAGTTTTCAATTTTGCAAAGTAGTTTAGAATTTCATTCATAAACCCCCCCATATTAGTTACTTGGCACTTAAGTAATAACATTCATACACGAGTCTCTGTGGGATCGACCCTTGCTTACCATTCTACTCAGATTGGTTAAGTTAGGATTCTTTGATAGGTGAACGACTGAAAAATACCTCATCAAATTTGGCGCCGTTGCCGGGGATCGAACCCGGGTCACCCGCGTGACAGGCGGGAATACTTACCACTATACTCATCAAATTTGGCGCCGTTGTCGGGGACTCGTCGTTGTTTGTGTTTTTACTTGTGTGCTATTCTTGGTGTTGTGAACCTATCTTACGGTTCATAACACCCGTGCTACTGATCCATGGCTTTGTTCGATTGTAGACAGATGCAGGATGAACACTTCCATGACTATTTTTCAAGATTTCAAGACCATGTGTTTGAACTTGGTGCTTGGGGATTACAATACAGTGATAGAGAGGTAAACATGGGAGTTATCCATGGTATGAATCTTGAGACAAGGGGATTGGCTGACTACATGAGCAAAGAGAGGCTTTTCTTTATGGGACCTGAGGAATGATGGGATTTCTTCTGTTTCATGAGTCACCAAAGCTTTCTAGTTGAGTCATCTTCTCAACCACCCCAGCCGGTTGATAAGTCTCTTGAGGATATAATCAGGGATATCTCAAAAGGGGCGGATGCTATAATCATGGAGCACTGTGAGTCATGTTCTTCAAGTTTTCATTCCACAATCTCATGTCCTTTTGAGTTGTGTGGAAATGGTGGTGGAATCACATTGGAGTTAAACGATCATGAGTCAGACACTCATATTCAAGTTGAGGAGCAATCTACTACACTTGATGTGAGTTATGAAGATGAATTTGATGTCCAATATGAAGTCACACCTATAAGGCAAGTTGAGCAGATCATCACAGAGCCAAAGGAAGTCTGTGCTGGCATAGAGATTCTTATAGAGCCTAGGGAGCCTGAATCATCTTCACTCACGTGGAGTAAATTGCTTGAGGGTTTTACGGTTTTGGAAGAAGACTCCTTTGTCGACCAAGATGACTTCTTTGCTGATGAAGTAGACGACCATGAGGGAGAAAATCAACATGATACATCTATTAAGTCTCCCACTGTCATGGTGTGCCCTATGTTAGGCCTTGACATCCCTTGCTTCAATTTCCTCACCTTCTCACATCAAGAGCTTTTGGAGTTCCAAGCTGAGGAGCCAAGTCTACAACACAAGGTGGAAGGTGAAAAGTACATGGAGTTCATCTTGGATATAAGTGGTATTGCTGACAAGTGCTTTGATTCATACTGTAAGTATTTTCTAAAGCCACCACTTGTGCTGAATTTCTTTGAACAAATGCCACCTCATGAAAATTGGGCACACATGTTTGATAAATTAAAACGGTCTTTGAAAGTTATATTATGCATTTTTTATTTATCATTGTGTTACTTATGCTTTTCTGAGATGTGTGCACAAGACTTTGACAGGTTATTAAGGGCATTGACAATGTCTAATCTTATCAAATCATGCTAAGAGTCAAGCTAATGACTATAATAAGCGCTTATTGGGAGGCAACCCAAGGCTTAGAGTTGTTTTGTTTTTCAGTTTTAATCTTTTGCTTTTTATGTAGTTTTTGGTGTGTGTTAATAACCCAGGTCCGAAGATTGATAACCCGAAGAAGCCTTCACCACCGTCGGATTTCTCGCCGTAATACCCGGATCACTAGAGTTTTGTGAGTTTTTCTCTTTCCTTTACTTTTTATTATACTTTGGGGACAAAGTATGTTTTAAGCATGGGGGAAGGGAATTACTTATTTGCATTGCATATAGTTGCATTAGATTAGGTCATATTTAGATTTTTGCATGCATTGATTAAAATCTTGAAAAATGAAAAAAAAAATCAGAAAAATTTGAAAAATACAAAAAATATTGCATTTAGGTTCTTATTTCCCCATTGTTTGATTCCACTTGTGCTTCTAAGTTAAGTATAAGTTCTAACCCATGATTTGCATGATTTACTGAAGTTGATATGATATAAGCATGATCATTGATTAAATGACTTGATTATAGGATGGAGCATGTATTTAGCTTGAGTTTTAGATTCATTCTGAAGTTCTAGACAAAAATTAGCCTTGTGAGATTTGATTTTTGGCCTTTCATGATATATTGTTCTCTACATTCTTGAGTGTATCACCATGATTATCTAGCTCTAGAACTTGCGTTAATACTCTTTTTCAAGGCTGCTTTATACGATTGAATGCATGACATTAAAATGATTGAGGCAATGTTTCTTATTAGCCTATTATTTCTCTTCCTACCCTACAAGATCCATGTTTTTGACACCCCACTTATTTGAGCCTTAAGCCTATTTTTATTTGCTCCACAAAATGATCCATAGCCGAATAAGCTTGACCCATAATCCGGGATTTAGGACTTTAGGTTATGTTGTGTTTTGTGTGAGTTTGATGTAAGTATGGGGGAGTTGGAAGAAAAGGTGAAAAAAGAGGAAATAAAACTCTTGTGTGAGCAAAGTGAAAAAAAAAATGAAGATGAAAAATTTGTACAAAGAAAAAGAGAAAAAAATTGAGCTTAATTGTTAGTAGTCTTCATTAGTATGAAAGAAAGAGTTGAGGAAGAGGCAAAGAAAGAAAGAATGAAGAAAAAAAAGAAACAAAGTTTATAGAAGTGTGTTTGGAGTTGAGAAAGAAAAGTTTGGGAGAAGTAAGAGAAGAAAAGTGTGAAGTTTGGGTTAGGATTAGTTCTTTATCCCGGATTTAGCACCGCATGCCAAATGTTATCCCTTTCAAATTTCTCTTTACCTTGGCCCCATTACAAGCCGGAAAAAGACCTCATGATTTTTGTTATGTATTTGATCCCCAACGGTGGAGATTTAGAACTCTGATGCAAGCATATGGTAGTTTAGTTTTCATGGGTGATTTTTGAGTGAAACACGTCCTTTATACACTTGAGAGTTGAGTGCAAACACAATTTCCTTGGTGAGGTCTAGAATGAATGAATGGTCTTTACTTTTTGCTTACCATAATCCATGTTGCGAAGTCTTGGTTGAGTTTTTAATTATATGTGAAATGCTTGTTTGACTTGAGATGGATGTAAGATTGCATTTCTATGGTGTGATTTGGATTTATGTCTTGCTTGAGGACAAGCAAGGGTTAAGCATGGGGGAATTTGATAGCTTGCATTTAGGTAGTGTTTAGGATGCATATTTATGTTTATTTTGCATAAGTTTTAGTTAGTTTTAGTTGGTTTTAGCTTAGTTTCTAGGATCTTGTGTTTTCGGGTAGTTGCGCTTGTTTTGTTCGGTTTTGTAGATCTTTAGGTAAACAAGCATGGATGGGATGGATCTTAGATGATTGTGGTGGAGTTTGATGAAGCTTAGAGTAATACAAGTGAAGATTAGAAGAGTTGACGCACAATAGCTTGTGTGAAAAGAATGCTTCAACCCGGGCTATGCATTGGAGACTTGTTTCGACACCTCTATCTTGCAATGCTTGGTATGGGAGCTATAGTTCTCGGATGAAGCTCAATTTGGTATCCCTGGAAAGATAACTCGAAGAGCTACAATTCATATTTTTACTTCGAGTCCAAATTCCAACTCTAAGTGGGTCAAAACAGCCTCTGAAGTGTCACCTGAATGCTGAACCGAGGCAATTGCGCGGGCTATAAGGCTAATTGCGCGGCCGCGCTTTTAGAGGTCAAACCGAGCAATGAAGGCTTCACACGGACGTGCATTTGGGCCGAGATTTGGTTTTGGGCTTTGACATTTGGATTTATGGGCTTATGATTTCCGAGTTGTATGATTTATTATATCTTATGAGGGTTATTTTTAGAGACATATAAATACTATATGTTAGTTTATTTTTAGATAACTTTTGATCAACTTTGGAGGCTAGGGTTTCTTTGGAGAGAGTTTTCTCAAAGGAGTAATCTTTGAACCTCTTGTAAGTTTGATTTTAATTTAATTATGCATTGCTAATTCCTTTGTGTTTGACTAGTTATTGAAATCATAGATTGCATAATATTGTGAGGTTTGATTGATTCTCATCAACTTGAATAGGTTTTATTCCCTGTGCTTAATTGAATCAGAATTATTCTAGAGTTTTATCAGATTGATCACCTAATAGAATTTCTAGGTTAATTTACAACTAATCCGATTAATGCCCGTTCGGGGTTGATTAGATAAAGTAGCATCTATAATTGTTTAGACCCGTTCGGGCTATTCAGTTGTAGAAGGGAATAAATCCACAATAACTTAGATGACTGTTTGCTCTAAGTGTTTGTTTCTATTGATAACTTGATTCGTAAAGCTGTCGTTTAATTGAATCTAGATGTTGTTTTAGGTTGTTAAATGATTAGGGTTGTTTAGACTGTTAGTTCTTTCAACTATTTATGAAGTTTGGGTCATAATCCTTAGTAGGAGTATAATCCACAATAGATTATTCAAGGGAATTGAGAATCAGGAGAATCGATGATCAACTTTGAACATATTTCTCTCATATATATTTACAATCAACTTTGCATTCTTGGATAGTTTTCAATTTTGCAAAGTAGTTTAGAATTTCATTCATAAACCCCCCCATATTAGTTACTTGGCACTTAAGTAATAACATTCATACACGAGTCTCTGTGGGATCGACCCTTGCTTACCATTCTACTCAGATTGGTTAAGTTAGGATTCTTTGATAGGTAAAAGACTGAAAAATACCTCATCACTATCCGATTCAGGTCCATCTGATGATGACAACAACGATAGTGGCACAATGTAATGAAGTTGTTGTAGTTAAGGACGGGGCTACAGTTCCATAATTGTTTATTGTAATGTTTTGTTTCTTTAGGGTTGTTATTGCCCTCCTTCTCATTTAAATTGTGCAATAAGTGGTACGAGTTCCGATCCTTCTTGTTAATAGTTTATGCTATTGTGTGGTCCTACGTTAATGTGTTGTTTAATGGAATGTATGTTTATGTTGTGTAATGGAATGTACTGTTATGTTGTTTAAGGTTTGTGCTCAAAAACATCAGAAAATTCATATCAAAAGACCAACATTTTTCACTCCCATAATCCATGGTCTCAAATTACTAATGTGCATTAAACATAAGTACAATGACCAAAGTACTTGATAAATCCTCCGGGAGTTTCATATTTTATGGCAATTTGATCTCTCAACTCCCTCATCCCACCAGGCGCGTCGTCTTCATCTAAAGTATGAACTAATGACATACCATTAAAATTCATACCATTAAAATTCATACCAAGAATAATATTCTATATATGATGTACAACGAAATTGTTGATAGTTTTCAACATGATTTTGTGCTTACGGATCGTGTGTATTACCTCGTACCTAGTGGGATCGTACATAGGATCATGTGGGATCGGCGGTATCCTACAATCGTTCGATCCTAAATAAGATCGTGCGATCCCTTTAAATAAGCCTTCTGTATATTACAAGTTATGATATTTTCGGTCACTTGGGCTATTTAGGCTCATTTAGGTGCTTGAACTAGCCCATTTACAATTAAAAATTAAAAAGAAAAGAAATTTGCAATCTAAAAAGATAATCTTTTTGAATTTCCCATCCATTTCCCGTCTCCCTCGTTCATCTCTGTTCTTTCTCTATTCTTCACTGCAGACGAAGACAAAAAAGTCATATTTTTTTATTGGGAAATTCATTTGGTGCCCTCCCGTTTTTGACTTTTTCTCTTGTCCAAAAAAAATCTTATTTCTTTTGGTGCCCTCCAGTTTTTGACAAATTCCTTATTGTAGCGTAAAGTCTCTCAAAATACATTTTTCCATCCAATTTATCCTAATCTCTGTTAAAAAATAAAATAAAAATCCTTTTTTATGCAAGAGAGTCCCGAACGAGAATGATTTTGGAAGTGGATTAGTCAATTGAACAATATTTCATTCGTTTTCATCCTCATCATCACATTCACACACCAACAATAAATAATTTTAGATTTTTTATTGTACCAAATTTGGCAAATCGGAAGTTTAGTTTTTGACCAATAGAGCAATCGAATCGAAGGAGACGAACAAGAATGAATTCAGAAGTGGAGGAAGGGTGACATTAGACCAGTATTTAGGGCTTGTTTGTTTCTATACCCATGGTATAGGGAATGGGGTTAGGAATGGGTCAAACCCATACCAATATTTGTTATAACTAAGGGATGGGAATGAGTGATTCCAATACTACCAAACCTGATACACATTCTAACCTGATTCCGGGTATAGAAACAAACGAGCCCTTAATCTCTAAATCTTTCCAGTTCTCTGTTTCCTCCGTTGGTTTCAATTATACTAAGGGATTTGTGATCGATATTGGTTGTGGTTGCTTTGAACTTTGGGTACTCTTCGCCGACGAAATCGGAAATGATCTCAGATCTAGGGCTCATCAGTAGTCAGGCGAGATTTTTCAATTTGTATCCATTTCTAATTGAATCTCCTTACGAATTTTATATTTGATTATCGTGGGAATTTACTATGCTTTTCTATTGTGTATTATATATTAAAGATCAATGTTTGCTTTCGTTGCCCATTGTTAGAGTTTTCATTGTTTGGATCTTTGGATGGAAATACGGAGTAGCTAAGGGCAATTGATTTGTGGGGGCAATAACGAGTGAAATAAGAATAAATTGGATGGAAATTAGGATTTTTTTAAAAAAATTTAACGGAATTAGGATAAATTGGATGTAAAATGTATTTTGAGAGACTTTAGGTTACGGTAAGGAATTTGTCAAAAGCTTAGGGGCACTATGAATAAGATTTTTTTCTAGATACCAAAAGAAAAAGTCAAAACCAGAAGGACACCAAAAGAAATTTCCCTTTTCTATTCATAAATCTGTACATATCTAGATATTCCACCTTATTAATCTTTGTTTCATTTTTGTGTTCTCTATTACAAATATACCTTTAAATTTCTACTTAGAGAAACATCAATAATTGTTAGTGTGTGCCCACCCATGGGCACACACTAGAAAAACCCCAATGTCAATTACTGCAATGTATTGTTAATTAATTTTTTTATTTTTATTTATTTATTTAGTTTCTGATTTAGTTATAATTGAATGAACCATGGTACTTCACTTTATTTGTGATATTGATCTTGGTATGTATCAATTGGTCTATCGACTATCTATGGCCACGTAATACAAAGAGGTTAATGGCTAATGTGCATGTTTTGATGATTTTATTTCAGATTTGAATGATGTATAACATATTGAAGTTAGTATATTTATAATTTTTATTTATTCAGTAGGATCTTACGATCCTACCGATCAATATTACGATTCGATCCTACTACTCTTTTGCGATCCGATCCACGAATCACGATCCTAACAACATTGGTCTCAATCTTCTTCTTCGCTTTTTTCACATTTGTTTTCTCATATTACTGTTTATTTTCACCCTCAACATTTTTATAAACGAATATGATGTAGACTCCAATTGAAAATCCGAAATCCCTCTTCAAAAGAACCGGACTTATTGCATTCTACTGCCGACTTTATCTCATGATTGGATTGCACTTGCTCTAGTTCAGTTATTGCATTTCACAGACTTTAATTTATTGAATTAGTATACTTGTAAGTATGTAGAGATTATTCTTAATTTCTTATTGTTTGCTCTCATTATGAATAATAAGGTATTGAATTTATTAGAATGTCTCATGCTCGTGTGATTTAAGCTTCTAAATGGTTAATAAATACATTTTGGTATAGACACTAAGAAATGGTTTCATGTCTAACTTGTTATTTGGTGTAGTGTATTTGTTGCTAAAATATGCAATTTGACCGAGAAATAATATATTTGGTAGCCTATTAGCTCAAATAGTAGGGCAATGCGCATGTGCACATAGATGTGGTTTCAAATCCCACATAGGCTAATAGTTCGTATAGTTGGTTCATTATAGTTCTTCTTTTAGTTCATGATTTTGTAAGCTCGTGTTCATAGTAGTTTATCTTACAGTTCATGTATTTAAAGTATACTAGTTATTTTGGTTCATGTCTTTTGGTTCATGATATTTGTTCTTTCGGTTCATATATTTATAAGTACAGGTTCATAATATTTCATGTTATCGTTCATGAATTTTAGT
The DNA here is from genome assembly GCA_964016875.1 of Fallopia convolvulus. NCBI lineage: Eukaryota > Viridiplantae > Streptophyta > Magnoliopsida > Caryophyllales > Polygonaceae > Fallopia > Fallopia convolvulus. The sequence continues at coordinate 45,896,671 of OZ024720.1, read as the reverse complement.
TCATATCTTTTTAAGGTTCATGTGTGTCATGTATAGTTCATAAATAGCATTATGTTGGTTCATATTTTTATACAATTAGGTTCATAACAACTATCAATACGATTCATGAAATTTAATTCAAAATACTCGTTGTTTGTGTCATGTATCATATTTCATAAATGGTATTTTATGGGTTCATGTCTTTATACGGTTAGGTTCACAAAAATTGTCATAAAAGTTCATGAAATTTAATTCATAATACTTATTATTTGTGGCATGTATCATATTTCATAAATGATATTTTACTATTTTATGGGTTCATGTCTGTATGTATCATAGTTCATAACAATTGTCATAAAGGTTCACGGAATTTAATTTACCATACTTGTTATTTGTGTTATGTATTCTAGTTCATAAATGATATTTTGTTGGTTCATACATTTGAATGTTAATGTTCATAATAAGTATTTTTACGGTTCATGAATATTTTGCTCGTAGTAGTTAGTGTCATGACTTTAATTGCAATTTGTACACATGGAATCTCAATATGGTTCATATCATTTTATCAAAGAAGAATCAATAAAACAAGAGAAATATAAAGAACATAAAAAAGAGGACAATATTCTAAAGTTTATCATTTGGGCATTTTATCAAATACATGGTGGGCATTTAGACAAGTATTGACCATTAGCTTTTATTTTCAATCAATACTTCAAATTACAAGACAAAATATACACAATCTTCATAAATTTGAGTAAAATTAACAAAAATCGGTGTAAAGAATACAAAAACATGACTAAATATATGTAGTTTGAAGAGCCAACCTCCCGTCATTGAAGAGCCCCAAAATATGAATTAAAAATATTTAAAAGCAACTTGTATCAAAATCTATGAAGAGAGAACGGAAATTGGAGGCAAAATCCAACAAAATCGATCTAGAATAGAAGGAAGGTGCAAACAAAAAGGTGAAAGATCGATCGAAAGATATTTGAAGTCTCCACATAGAAAAAGAAAGGAGCGTTCCATAGAGAAGAAATAGGTGAGTTGCAATAGTTTTTTATTTTATTTTATGGGTGTAAGTACAAAAATACCCTTGAATATTAAAAATCACTTAAAAGGAGTGTGTCTCATGTAGATCATTGATTTCCCAAATCTAATGGCTTATATTTGTTCTCATTTTACATCCTAAGCATTAATCTCATTTGTTCTCATTTCATTGATTATATTTGTTCTCTATTCTTGAGTGTATCACCATGATTTTCTAGCTCCAAAACCTGCGTTATGACTCTTTTTCAATGCTGCTTTATATGATTGAATGCATGACATTAAAATGATTGATGCAATGTTTCTTATTATCCTATTATTTTCTTTCCTACCTTACAAGATCCATGTTCTTTATATCCCATTTCTTTGAGCTTTAAGCCTATTTTTAATAGCTCCACAAAATTTTTCTAGCCTATTAAGCTTGACCCATCTGGGATTTAGGACTTTAGGTTGGTTATGCTTTGTGTGAGTTTTGTATAAGTATGGGGGAGGTTGAACAAAAAAGGTGGAAAAGAGAAAATACAACTCTTGTGTGTAAAGTGAAAAAAAAATGAAGGTAAAAGATAAGTGCAAAGAAAGAAGAAGAATGAGCTTGAAAGGTTAGTAACCTTCAAAAATGAAAAAAGAGTTGAATAAAGAGGCAAGGAAAAAATGATGAAAAGAAAGAAAGAGGAGAAACAAAGTGCTTTGATGAGTTTATGGAGTTGGTGAAGAAAGTTTTGGGAGTATGAAGAAAAGAAAAAGTGTGAAGTTTGGGTTTTAGAATTAGTTCTTTATCGCGGATTTAACACCACAAGCCAAAATTGATCCCTTCCAAATTTCTCTTTACCTTGGCCCTATTACATCCATTTAAAAGACCTCATGATTTTTGTTTTGTATTTAATCCACAACGGTGGAGATTTAGGACGTTGATGCAAGTTTATGGTAGTTTAGTTTTCATGGTTGATTTTGAGTGAAACACGTCCTTAAACACTTGAGAGTGAGAGTGCAAACACATTTACCTTGGTGAGGTCTAGAATCTAGGGTTGTCAATGGGTTAGGTTATAGGTGGGTGGAGCACTTCCACCATCCGACCCGCAAGTTAAAACGCCCCACCCGTCACCCATGAAATGTTCTACCTGTCACCCAAACCAACCGTCACCCAAACCACTTGCCACACGTTGGTTATATGGGTGACCCGTTCACCAGTATAACCGTTGTATTTTATGTCTATAAATAAATTATCATACATAAACTAAAACAAATATCCATAATCCATACATAAACAAAAACAAATCCCACAAGCAATAAATATCAAAATGGTGTCAAAGATGGGTTACAAATGGTCTTATTTATAAAAGGCCCGAAATGAGTTATATGGGTGATTTCAAAGGCCCGTACATATTAGAAATTATGGGTTAAAACGTGTTATATGGGTGGTTTGGGTGAAACGGGTGATGGGTCGGGTTATTGGGTGATAAAATCTCACCCTTAACCGACCCATAACCTGTTTTGTTCGTCACCCGAACTGCTCGTCACCCGTTTTGATTGGGTTTTCACTTGTTTATTTCGGGTGGGTTGAGCGGGTGAGTCGGTCACCCGTGGGTAATTGACAGGCCTACTAGAATGGATGAATAATCTTTACTCTATTCTTGATGTAATGCATGCTATGAAGTCTTGGTCAGGTTTTAATTATATGTTGAATTGCTCTATGGATTATGAGATGGATGCATGATTGTAATGATGTGGTGTGACTTGGATTTATGACTTGCTTGAGGACAAGCAAGGGTTAAGCATGGGGGAATTTGATGCTTGCATATAGATAGTATTTAGGGTGCATATTTATGTTTATTTTGCTTGATTTTATCTTAGTTTAGTTTAGTTCTTAGGTTGTTAGGTTTTCTAGGAAATTCGGGTTTTGTGCTTGTTTTGTTCGGTTTTGCTGATCTTTAGGTAAACAAGCGTAGACGGGACAAATTTTAGTGGACTATGGTGGAGTTTGATGAGGCTTATAGTGATACAAGTGAAGATTGAAAGAATCAAGGCCCAAGAGTTTGTGGGAAAAGAACGCTTAAACCCGGGCTATGCATTGGAGTTCTTGTTTTGATACCTCTTTCTTGCAATGCTTGTTTTGGGAATTATAATGGTAAGATGAAGCTCAATTTGGTATCACTGGAAAGCTAACTCGAAGAGCTACAATTCATATTTTTACCCCGAGTCCAAATTCTAACTCCAAGGGAGTCAAAACAGCCTCTAAAGTGTTATTTGAATGCTGAACTGAGGGTAAAAGCGCGGGTTAGCACGATATTACGTTGCCGCGTAATAAGAAGTCAAGCCGCACAATTTGGAATTTCACTTGGAAGTAATTGGGCCGAGATTTGGGCTTATTTTAGGCTTGGCTTTATAATTCCGAGGAGTTGTCTTGTATGCTAAGGAGGATTCTTTCCTTTCTTATCTTTAATAGTTTTAAGAAATACTTTAAACTCTAGTTAGTTCTATCTTTTTCATAACATTGATTATAATTTTGGAGGCTAGACTTTTCTCTATTTTTCAAGGAGCAAACTTTGAACTTTTGTAAGTTTTTCTTAATTCCATTATGCAATGCTAATTTCTTTTTTGTTTAAATAGTAATTGAAATCATAGATTGCATATTATTGTGAGTTTGATTGATTCTCAACAACTTGAATAGGTTTTATTCCATGTGCTTAATTGAATCAGAATTATTCTAGGGTTTTATTAGTTTGATCACCTAATAGAATTTCTAGGTTAATTTACAACTAATCTGATTAATGCCCGTTCGAGGTTGATTAGATAAAGTAGCAACTATAATTGTTTGGACCTGTTCGGGTTATTCAATTGTAGAAGGGAATAAATCCACCAATAACTTAGATGTCTGTTTGTTCTAAGTGTTTGTTTCAATTGATAGCTTGATTTGTAAAGCTGTTGTTTAATTGAATCTAGACATTGTTTTAAGTTGTTAAATGATTAGGGTTGTTTAGACTATTAGTTCTTTCAACTATTTCTGATGTTTGGGTCATAATCCTTATTAGGATCATAATCCACAGTAGATTATTCAAGATAATTGAGAATAAAGAGAATCAATGATCAATAAGCATATCTATGATGGATTTAACTAGTTGAACATTTGTCTCTCATATATTATAATCAACTGTTGCATTCATATTACTTTTTAGTTTGCATCTTAGTTTAGATAAATCATTCATAAACCCCCCCTTTGGTTACTTGTCATCTAAGTAACAACACAAATACACGAGTCTTTGTGGGATCGACCCTTACTTACCATTCTACTAGGTTTGGTTAAGTTAGGATTCTTTGATAGGTATAACGACCACTGAAAATACCTCATCACTAGCTCCTCAGCACACCCTTACTCTTGCTCGTATGTTGGAGCGCCCTCCTTGAACCACCGATGGTCTGTGGAGCCTCCCCTTGGCCGCGCCTTTGGTAGCCATGGGGAAGAAGAAGAGGAAATCACTCTCACCGCTTCTCAAGGTAGAAGATCCAAGGAAGCATGAGGTGTTTTCGACTTTGGATTCATCAATGGAAGATGGTATAGGTGGAAAATCAAAAACAAGAATGAAGAAGCAGGCTACAAGCAATGCCAAAACCAATGGCATCCAAACACCCTCTAAAGCCACCATTGGAGAAATCTTGGAGTTGGCATTGGCAAAGGAGTTTGTAGATGGATTTATGGATGGAAACAATGAAGAAGTGATTGTCAACAACAAAAATTCCCTTTCCTATGAAGATGAGGATGATTTAGGTGATTTTTTGGCACTTACAACAAGCAACCCACTGCCGGCCAAGGTGGCACCACCACCGGAGCAAAGCAAGGCCGGCCACCACCCCTTGGTCATGGAGTCAAATGTTGGTCAAACATTTTTGGTGGAGTCACTTGTCTTCCAAGTTCAAAAAGATGCTTTGGGAAGTGAAAATGGAAGCAAACCAAAAGGGGCAAAGTCAAACAAGCACCTTTTGGCACCCTTGCCTCTTGTCACCACCAAATCGGATAATGTTTCTCTAGACCCTTCACATGTGTCTTTTAAGCCCGCAAATGTCACATCAAGCCAAAACCCAACCCTAGACACATCCCTTTCCACCAACCCCTCCAACAAAGATGTGGTCCCACCTTTGTCTTCCATGCCAAAGTCTCATGTAACATCATCGTCGAGCCCACGCATTTTAAAAAATGCCGCGCATAGTTGTGACACACCCCTTCCCCCTTCGACCAACGGCGCATCTCAACCCTTTGTCGCGCCATGTGATCAAGCCCAAACCCCGGCACCGGGGATGCCACCCCCCAACCATGATGTGCCCCACCAGCACACCAAGGGCCACACATCCAACCAAACGTGGCGCCCGGTCCCACCCATGGCATGCCACCACCATGCGAATGCCTTGTCCGATGCACCCAACAACCACGTTGGCACGAGCGCCTAGGCACTAAAATCCTTTGCGTCCGCTTTAGGGGGATCATGGCTCGGCGATGGCTCACGCTAGTACACATGATCCTAAGCCAAACGCTTGGTCCCAAAATTCCAAGAAAACCTTCATGAATGCCGATTTGGGTGGCAAGCTCACTTATACACATCCCACCTCCAACCGAGTCTCCATCAAGTGCTCTAAGGGCATACCAAAACATGTGGTTTGGGGTGGTCGCTCCTTGGCCAATGTTGGCTACCACTCGGGTCATTTTTTTATTAATGAGATGATCAAATCTTGGGGTTCGATCAAGATACCGTGAAGAGGAGGGGTGGATGATCTTCAATTTTGAGTCCAAGGAAGACCAAGACAAGGTACTCAAAGGTGGTTCATATATTTTATCCATGGTAAGCCTCTACTTCTCAAATGCATTCCGAATAAGTTTGGTTTCAATAGGAAAGATATTGCTACCATTCATCTATGGGTTCGACTTTATGGTCTCTCTAAAGACTATTGGACCATACCCATCCTTGGTCGAATTGCTTCTCATGTTGAAAAGTCACTTTATATGGATTCGGTGACCAACGAAAAGAAAAGGGGTGTTTATGCTCGAGTTCTTGTGGAAATCAACTTTGCCATAACCATTATGAGAGAGGTTGCCCTTGATTTTGATGATGGTGTCTCTCTTGATTGTCAATTTTTATTGAGAATGAACCCATGTATTGTAAGGGATATTGCACCTTTGGTCATGATGATGAAGGTTGAACTTTCAAGGAAAAGAAAGATTGTGTGGGAGTCAAGACCAAGAGAGGTTCCAAGGCTTTGGAAAGTGATGCCCAAAGAGGAGCACAACCGGTTGCAAAAGGTGGATCCTTGGAAGCACATGTTGAGAATGAGAAGGGCCTATCACGTGACACCACCGAGAGGGTCCCCAAACCTCCCCAAGCAGCCTTGATCACCACCATTGAGCCACCAAAGGAGAAGACAATAACCAAGAACCCAAGAAGAGCGATGCACCAACCTTGGAAAAAAAGAATGGAGGACAAGGAAAGAAGGGAACTTTGAGGGCCACACATGATGATAAAGCCAAGACCCAAACCACAAATGAGCCACTTGATCTAGGACAAGGGATGACCGAGAGTGAGGAGCTTGAATCTCAAGATGACAACAGAAGTGAAACACTTGAAAGCTCAAACAAGGAAGAGGGAGAGACCGATCATGAATCACCTCCTTCAAAAGAGACAAATGCTAGATAAGAGAATGAAGATGAAGTCTTGGTCCACAATGTCGAGGATGGAGAAGATGGTTCCGCTGAAGAAGAACCTCAAGATGGGAGTTGCCACATGACGGCCAAGGGGAAGAAAAAGAGGATGCCCAACAAACGATGCAATGTCCTTGGCCTCAAGGCACGGAGTAGATGGCCCGAAGAAACATAAGGTTGAGTCACACGCAGCGTTGCAAGGTCCACATTGATCGACGTCCTACGCCCTCGGCCACTGGATGCCTAGCTAGGTTAAAACCGGAAAGATTGTACTCTTGTTTGTTTTTTCGTAGATGGAGGTATGCATGCTTGCCCACTACACTTTGGATTGTTTTGGCATAGTATGGAAAGCCTACGTGCTTGTCCATGTATTCCCTTGGTTTGTCAAACTTATCTTGTACAAACCTCTCTGTCCGAATTTACCTTACACCAAAAAAAGACCCCATATGAGCTCATTTTTTGGCACACTCCAACATACAAACATATTAAGACTTGTCTCGTCCAAAAGATAAATTTGAAGCTCAAAGTAAAAAATGTATATTTGTGGGCTATTTGGAAAATAAAAGGGGTTGGCATGTCTTTGATTTAGAGACCAAGAAGATGTTTCTTTCTTGTGATGTTTTTCTTGAAGATGTACTTTCGTTCTCTAAAACGGTTTCATCTGATTCGGTTCTTAAGTAGTCTCGCAACCCCGCTATTTATGATGATCATGGCTTGGAGTACACACGACAGGAGTTTATTGCCCATGGAGGATGGGCCATATCGCCATCACCATTGGTTGAGTCTCTTGCACCAACAACACCGAGCACTAACAATAGAAAGAGCTCCTCTTCGAGCTTGTCTCCAATGCATATCCCTCGCCACAACACTTTGCTTAAAACGGAAGACGAGGTTCTTCCACAGGAATTCACAGACCTTTGCCCCGGTGATTTTTGCCATTGTCTGCGCTTCGATCCACTTCGTGAAGTAGTCCACGATGACCAAAATGTATTGCACTTGGCCCGCAGCTTTAGGAAAAGGGCCTAAAATGTCCATTCCCCACATTGCGAATGGGCATGGCGCGTGAATGCTGCGGAGGGGAGCCGTCGGGGTGTGCTGGACGTTCCCGTGTTTCTGGCACCCGACGCATTTTTGGACGTAAGCTCTCGCATCTTGTCGGAGAGTGGGCCAAAAGTACCCCAAATGGACGATTTTGTGCGCCAAAGACCTCCACCCCGGGTGTCCCCCGCAAACTCCCTCGTGGGCCTCGTAGAGGACGTGGTCCGTGGCCTCGGGCGGTATGCACAGCAGGTTGTGTTCAGCGTAGCCCCGGCGATAAAGCTGGTCGCCGACGACGCAGTAGCGGGCGGCTTGCATTTTTAGTTTTCTGGCCAGCGCGGGGTCCTCTGGGAGGACGCCGCTTTGTATGTACCTCGTCACCGGGAACCTCCAGTCCTCGGTCCTTATGGACATGACCTCGCTATCGACGCTTCGTGAGAGCTTTCTCTCCACCATTACGCGGTTTCCCACATCCAAGGGAAGTGCGGAGCCTAACCTGGCGAGGGCATCCGCCTTTGTCTTTGAGGTCCGCGGGATTGACTCCACCGCGAAGGTTTCTAGGCATGAAACCAAGGCCTTGACTTTTGCTCGGTAGGCGGGCAGAAAACCTGTCCTGGTGTCGTATTGGCCGTTGAGTTGTCGTGCTACCAATTCGGAATCTGTGTAGACCCTGATTTTGCGGACTCCGTTGAGTAGCGCCATCTCGATCCCGACGATCATGGCCTCATACTCGGCGTCGTTGTTGGTGGCATCAAAGGCGAAGTTGAGAGCATACTCCGTCTCGATTGAGGGGCCAGCGAGGAACACCCCGGCCCCGCCACCGGCGTCACATCGTGAGCCATCAACGAACACCTTCCATTCGTCCGAGCTTGTGTCTGTCTCGGGGAAGGTGACCTCCACCATAAAGTCGGCGAGGGCTTGTCCCTTCATCACGGTTCTCGGAAGATAATTGATATCTGATGTCTCTCTAATTGGTGGTGTTTTCATATGTGATTTCCTTTGTAAATATGTTTCTTTTTCCCCTTTTCTTGTGCGTTTTGTTCCTTTTTAGCTTAGTTCCCGTATTTCTATGAGATTCGGAGACTACGCACCTTTTATGTGTTTTGTAGGTAATTTGGCATGAATCAAGGATCGATTTGAAGGAGGGTCGAGACATGGAGCAAAGGCCGAGCTAAAGCGGGAAAGAGAGAAGCAAGCCATGAAGAAGAACAAGAGAAGCCAACTAAGAAGAAGGTGGAACGAGGTCAGGACCGAGTTGCAACCACATCGGGCCCGACTTTGAAGTCTCCAACCTCGGACCGAGTTGCACAGTACCTCGGGCCCGAGGTTCCTCCGTGTCGGTCCGAGTCGGTCACCGAACTACTTGGGATCCAAGGCACGAATTTGTGGACTTCCACTTTTGCCCTTCATCTAATCTATAAAAGGCCCTCTTGTCTTCTAAGAAAGGGTTCCCTCACACACACACAAAAGGGGGGTTCCAAGGGAGCCAAGAGGATACTTGGAGAGCAAGGAGGAAGGAGAAGAGGAGGAAGAGAGAGAGAATCGGCCAAGAGAGAGGAAGGCTTGATAGGTTTTGTTGATTGTTTAGCTTTGATTTGCTTTGATCTTGTGGATTTGAAAACCCTTGATTTGAATTTGTGGATTGCTTTGGATTTGAATGAAACCTTGCTTTGTTTTGAGATTGATTATGATGATTGCTTTCTCTTTTGATTTGATTGCTTTCTTTGCTTGTCACATGGAGTAGATCTCCTTGATCTTGGGTTATGGGGGAAAACCCTAGCCAGGTTTAGGCTAGAAACCCCAATTCCATAGCCTTGAGTGTTTGATCTAAGGAACCCACTCTACATAGAGCTACAATTCCTTGCGAAAGTTGGGAATCAAGGCTTGAGATTGGCAAAGTAGAGAAAGTGAACATGTGTCAATCTCAAGACCTTGCTTCGAAGGGGATTTCCCCATGGATCGAGGTGTAGATGTGGTTGGAACGAGGGCGAAAGCACTCGATCCTAGTCCGATCATCACTCATTGCCTGAATTGGGGTGGAAAAGCCTTAATCTACTAGGGAAGGAACCCAAAAGCCCAAGATCTACTTTTAAAATCTTTGAGTTCGACATCCCCAGCTACCTCGGGCCCGACTTACCCAGTGTCGGTCCCGACTTCCTCTTGTCGCCAACCTCGGGCCCGACGTGACCTCAGTGTCGGTCCCGACTGTTTTCTTTGTTTTCCTTTGTTTTATGCTCTCCTTTCTAGCTTTCTAGTATCTAGGCACATCGATCGAGTAGACTTCTTGAGTGTTCGACACCCACCACGTACTACAACGGGGTCGGGTTATAAATTGTATCTCTTGACCCTCGCATCCGAGAGCGATCAAAAGATTGGCGTCGTTGCCGGGGAAGTCTAAGTGCATTGAGTGCCAATTTGGTGAGTTTCTTGTGTTTTGGTAGTGATTTGGGTGAGGGAATAGCCCAAACCCTTTGTTTGTTTTTGATTTGTTTTGGTTTGTGTTTTTGTTTCATAGGTGTATGCTAGCTCGTTCCTCCCGAGGAACACTTGAGCTTGAGTTTGTGAGTAATCCGGAAAGTATTCTCAAGGAAGCCCGAAGAAGGAAAAGGATGGCGAATCAAGCTCTCCATGTTGATGAGGAGTTGGCCCAACTTAGGGCCGAAATGGCTAGATTGCAACTTGAGAGGGACAATCAAGAGGAGGTGGCAAGAAGAGAACGGGAGCAACGGATGAGAGCCGAGGCTCAACTCAACGCTCTACCCCGGAATGCACGCCAATACATGCATCCGGAGTTGAGGGTCCCCGAGCCGGCTATTGTGCTTCCCGAGGTTGCCAAGAATTTTGAGATCAAGACGCAATTCATCTCCCTCATCAAGCGTGATCAATTCGAGGGCCGTCCACATGAGTGTCCCATAGAGCATGTTAAACGTTTTGTGGACATGTGTGAGACGATCTCTACCAACGAGGAGACATTGGAGTATGTGCTTCTAAAGGCGTTCAAATGGTCACTTGGGGGCAAGGCCGCACATTGGCTCGAGAGCCAAGCTCCTAGGTCAATCACAACTTGGAAGACACTCTATGATGCTTTCTTGATGAAGTTCTTCCCTCCCTCAAAGACAACCGAGTTAAGAAGGAAGATTGCAAGCTTTCAACAAGGTCCGAATGAGCCTCTCTTCGAAGCATGGGACCGTTTCAAGGAGATGTTGCGCCAATGTCCTACTCATGGCCAACAACCATATGTGCTTCAAGACATCTTTTTCCAAGGCATCAATCCGGTAACGAAGGACAAGCTCAATCTCCACACCGATTGTGGGTTCATAGACTTGACACCGGATCAAGCTTGGGAGCTACTTGACAAGCTATCCGATTATGAGGCCATGTATGGGGTGAGTCAAGCTAGCAAGGAGGTGAAAGTTCAAGGTGAAGGTGCAAGGAAGTTATATGATCCAAAGGGAGAAGACATTGATAGGGATGTGAAGCTCCAATTCCTTGAAGGTGAAGTGAGCAAGCTTAAGAGGCAAGTCCACTACTACAAGCAAAATGCTAGAGCTTGTGAGGAGTGTGGATCCTTTGCACATGCTACACAAGTTTGTCCGAATGAGAGCCAAGTGCGCTTGGCCGAGCGAATTGAGGAGGCAAACTATGTTCGAGGAAATTTCGGTGGAAGAGGCAACTTCAACAATGGTGGCAATGGCCGGTGGAACAACGGTCAAGATCAAAGCTACAACAACAACTTCAACCAAAACGAGCCAAGGGCGCCGCCACCACCATATAGACCACCGGGATTCAATGAGTTACAAACATTTGCTCAAGAGATGAGAGATGGGTTCAAGGAGATGAGGACCCAATTCAATGAGTTTGGTGCATGGAGGAGGCAAGTCGACAATCAATTTGCTCAAATTGTGACTCAAGCCCCAAGAGAGAATGGAAGACTTCCGGGCCGACCCGAGGAGAATCCTCGAGCTCAAAACAATCAAAATGAAGTCCGGGCAATTGGATTGAGAAGTGGCCGAAACCTACCCGAGCCACACGTGCCTAAGAAGAATGAAGAGAGTCGGACCAACTTACCCAGCAAGTCGGTCCGAAGTTCCCCGAAGTCGACCCAGCAAGAAGATCGACTCCTTCACCACGGACCGAGGTTGAGAGCAACTCGGGACCGACGTACACAGACCTCGATCCGACCCCTCTGCCCAGGACCGAGATTCACAACATCGGGCCCGCCATGGTGCCCAAGTCGGTCCAACCAGGAAGTGTTGCAAATGAAGCGGGGAAGTCCAAAGAAGTTGATCCAAGCAAGATTCAAGGTGCAACAATTCTTCCATATCCCTCGAAGAAGCCGAAAGATGTTGTTGAGAACAAGTTCAAGAGGTTTCTCAAACTCTTGCAAGGCTTGAACATCTCCATCCCGTTCACCGACGCATTGAGTGAGATGCCATCTTATGCCAAGTTTTTAAAGGAGATTTTGAGCAAGAAGAGGTCCATAGTGGAAATGCAAGATGAAGTCAAGACCTTGGAGTTACCACAAAAGCTAGGAGATCCCGGTCCTTTTGCTATAACCATTGTGTGAGGTCTCAAAATTTTCAAGCCTTATGTGACCTTGGGGCAAGTGTTTCGGTGATGCCCGCTAGCATTTGGAGAAGAGCAAATTTGGGTGAAATGGAGCCGGCCGATATGTCCCTAACCATGGCCGACGGTTCCATCATCAAGGCCAAAGGAATATTGGATGACGTTCCGGTGAGGGTTGGAAAGTACTTTGTCCCCGATGATTTCGTGATCTTGGACATGCATGAGGATCCCTTGGTTCCAATAATCTTAGGGAGACCATTCTTAGCTACGGCGGGGGCAAGGTTTGATGTCAAGAACGGGAAGGTTTCCTTTGAGATTGGGGAAGAGAAGGTCGATTTTCACTTCAACAAAGCTTTGAATGAGCCGGACGCCTTGGCCATTCTTAAACTTGAAGAGAGTGCCCAAGAGAGAACGTGAAGAAGTGGAAGTTGCTAGGGAGGTTGTTGCTTTAAGGGGTGATGAAAGCTTCAATGAACAAATACAAGTGAGGGAGTTGTTGGAGCAACTTAAGGATCAAGATGAGTCAAGGATCAATGCTAGCTCAAGAAGAGATGAAGAGTATCCTTACTCATATCCTTTTAATGTTGGTGAAGATCACAATTCTTCCCAAAATTTTGATTCCTACATTTGCTTGAGTGATTTGAATGATGACTTAGGAGACTCCTATATTTGCCTTAGTGATTTAAAAGGTGAATTGGTAGAATATCCTAGGAATACTTTGGATGACTATGGTGTAGGACAAGAAAAACATGATGGAGCAAGCAAGGAGGAGAAATCTCATCCGTTGGAGGAGTATGATGAGATAGGCCCGAGATCGGAGAGCCATGCCTATGTAGACCATCGTTGGTGGTTTTATGGGTATGAAGGTAATGGGAATGGGCATAACAATGGCGAGCAATTCACCGTGTTTCACCCGCCATAAGGTTGAGGTTAGGAAGTCAAGCTAGTGACTCTAAACGAGCGCTTCTCGGGAGGCAACCCGAGCTAGTAGCTTTCTTTTCGTAATTTTAGTTTGATTTTCTTAGTATAGCTTAGCTTTTCTCTAACCAATCCTTATCTAGTGTTTTGTGGATTTATGGTGTTGTGCATCCTTCAAAGTTGTGTAGGATTTGAGGTGAAATATTTAAATGGAAATATGGGAAAGAAGTTGCATGAGGATGGAGTAAAATTGGTAACCCGAATACTCCCACATCGAGCCCAGGTAAGTCGGGCCCGACATAGGGACGTCGGTCCATGAAGTCGGTCCAACTTGATCCGACTAGTTGGAATGCCAATTTTGCCCTTGACCTAATTTGTCCCTTTCCCCCATTAAATATTATCCCCCACCTACCTACCATCTTCATTATCAACTACCATACCCAAAACACAACCCCTCTCCCTCAAAAACTCTCAAAGTCGGCCGCCCTACCCTCACCATACTCGATCCACACCCTCCCCACTTCGTCTCGTTCCAACCACAAAAAGGCCTCCCAAACCCGAATCCAAGTAGAAATCTCGAGTTCAATATAGTCCTTCGTCCCCCATCTAGATCTAGATCTAGGAAATTTGAGTTCTAAATTGCCTATTTGTTCAAAAGTTCAAATACTCTTCGAATCCGGTATGTGTTACTCGATCTCTACTTATTTCCTTGAAAATTTTGTGCTTTCATTGCGTAGATTGAGTAATGTCATGTTTGATTGAGAGTTTGAGCTTGAGCATCAATGGTGGATTTGCATGATTTGTGAAATTGAGCTTTAAAGTTGTTTATGCATGCTTAGATCCATTTAGAACTTCGATTAGGGATGTTTGATGGTTGAATTTGAAATTTAAGTGCATGATAGAGTGATTTGGGTTGATTTGAGGTTAGAATCGAAGCATGAACTAGGTCGAGATCGACGTGCCCAGGAGAGTCGGGCCCGAGTTGTGGAAGTCGGTCCAACAAGTCGGACCGAGGTTGAGTAAGTCGGGCCCGACATAGGTTGGAAGTCGATCCTTGTTGTTTTGCTCTCTTCTTGTGATATCATGTGGATTCATGTGTTTAATTGTTGGCTATAGCCTAATCATGATGTAGAATGATCATTTGCTTAGCTATTGTTAGAAGATGTCCATGATGATTTATGTTGAATTGAGATGCATGTGAGTCTAGAGACTAAGTATGGGGTTCCCTTTGTGTTGGAATGTTGTTGTGTGTTGATAAGTGCTTTTGTTGGGTTTTATGGAGTTTATCTTGGATCCTTTTGTTTGGATGTGTGTAGGTACAATGGAGACAAGAGCTTCATCATCTCATGCGGAAAGGCCAAGGAAGAAGTCCAAGAAGACGAGGAAAGAGCCGAAGTTGGACGATGTCTATTTGGAGGATGGTGAACAAGTGGAGAATTATGAAAGATATATGGCGCTTGAGCACCACACGAGGTGGCTTGATTGAGAAGCCGTGAGGAAGATGGACATGGATCAAGCCCTTCCAAGATGCTACTCCCACATCGGTCTTAATGGAATGCTAAGGTGGGACAACACTCACTACCCCGCCCTCACCTCGGAATTTATGGCCACATTCGAGTGCACTTATGATAATGTGGAGGATGAGGAAGGGGCGATCACTTTCCGATTGGGCAACGAGGACCACAATCTCACTCTTAGGGATTTGGCTACCTACTTCGGGTTCCCATGCCCAAGAGAAGAGGCCGGCGTCAACAATGAGAAGGTGAACCAAGTGTGGCCTCATGTGGCCGGGAAGAGTGAGATGGGAAAGGGCGCCTCCACAACCAAGATTGCTAGCCCTCTTTTTCGGGTCATGGTGCGAGTCTTGGGGTGTGCAATCTATGCTCGTCATGAGTTGAGCAAGCCGATGAAGGAGGAGATCATGTTGCTCCATGAGATGCTCTTCAACACCGAGAAGCCCATGAACCTTGCATGGGAGTGGGTCAAGATGGTGCGGGACTTCCAAAGTTCCTCTTGGATCTACTTCGGCGGGATGATAGCAAGGCTCGCCATGCGTCTAGGAGATGATCTTGACAAGTATTCTCCGGCTCCGAATGGTGTTGAGTTCATGAACATGAAGTATTTCAAGAAGGCCAACATCATCAAGGAGACAACTCTCAGAGATCTACATGATTTCCTTGGCCCCTCACTCAAACTATGATGGTGTGTCGATCCGGTTAGTGCACAACCTCTATGATCTTTCTCGGTATCAAAATTGGTACCAAGTGTGGGCCGGCAAGCCACACTCATTTGGTGACCCCGAAGGTGCAAGAGAGGGGCGGCGACAACAACCTCAACACATTCGGTTTACTTCCCCTCCATCTACACCGGATTCCGACCAAGACAACTTCGTGTTTGCACCTCGTGGGGAGGACATGGATGTCGATCAAGGGCAAAGTGAAGAAGATGAGCGCCTCCAAGGCTTGATGGCCGACCTCCGAGCCACGCACCATGCTCCAACACTGGAGGATCGAGGTACATACCAAGTCGGGCCCGACTTCCCTCAACGTCGGTCCACTTCATTCCATGGTGGTGAGGTCCCGAGGCATTATGAACGAGGAGAAGGGAGCGGTGCAAGGCGAGAGCAATTCCAAGGTGGCGGTTATGAAGGCTATGCCCAATGGTACGGTCCGGGAATGGTGTTTCCCGAGCAACAACAACCGGTGGACATGTCCTTCTTAGCCAACCAAATGGCTCATCTCCAACTTCAACAAGAGAATGTTCTCCAAGAGGTCCATCAAGTGAACCAACATCAACAACAAATGTACCAACAACAACAACAAATGCTTCAACAACAAAGCTCTTTCCAAGCTAGCCAACAAGAGATGAACGGGGCCCTCGGCTACACTAGGCGAGAGGTAGAGGAGCTTAGGGAGGTGGAAGACCAAAGGTGGCGAGTCCAAGATAGCTACAACACGTGGATGAGCGGGAACTTCCCTTCCCGTGAGGACCAATGGACACGCCCGGAGCCTCAACTCAAACCACCACCACAAGACTTCTACCAAGAGCAAGTGTACGAGAGGGAGCGGCAAGCAAGGCTCAAAGAGGACGTAGACGTGACAACCCCTTCGAGTGATCCTAAACATGCCATTGAAGAATAAGAAATTGTGAGCTTTTCAAACTCTTCTCTCTTGCTTTTAAGTTTTGATTTCCTTGTTTGATGGGGACATCAAAAATTTTAAGTATGGGGTGAGGGGTAAGTGTGTTCATGATTTCACTTGTTTATGTTTGTTTGTTATTTTGAGGATATTTAGTTTGTGTTCCTAGTTTGTATTTGGGATGTTTGCTTATTGGTTAGTGGTTTGAGAAAAGACGTGGATGATTAATTTGGTCTTGAATGGATTAGCTTTTGGTTTTAGAGAAATTTTTCATAAAAAATCCATAAAAAAATTGAAAAATTGTGTTAAAAAAAAAAGATTTTGTGTTTTGTAGGTTTTGGACTAGAAATTCCCATCTTAGATTGCCAAAATAAAAGCTAATGATGATGTGAGCATGTAAATTCCTTTGCATATTTTTGGATAGTTTAGCCTCTAAAATGATGTTGCTTTTGATATGATCATGATATCTTGCTTGTTTTATTGAGCATGTGAGTTCTAGGATGAGTTCTTATGCAACTAAGTATGAGTGACCCTTGTGAGATTGATTTTTGGCCATTTTAGGGATGCTTGATCATATTTGCATATCCCTCATTTTTCTTGTGTAATTAGCTCATTCATGCTTAGTAAAACTTGCTATTGCGGTGTTTATCTATTTTCCAAGACCGTCATGAGAATTGTCCTAGCATGGTCACATTGATTTTGAACTTTATTCTTCTAGTCACATAAATGTTCCATATCCTACCATGAAGTTAATCCTTTGATTGTAGCCCCATTCTAGCCTAAGCCTTTATTTGAAACTCCTCAAAAATATTATTCCTAGCCTTATATGACTTGACCCTTATGGGATTGGACTTTAGAAGAGAGGTTTGGATTGTATTTGAAGAGTTGAGATTCTCTTGGGTTTAAGGGCAAAGAATGGTGTTATGAATCATGTGGGTAATGCATCTTTGTTGTACAAAAATGAAAAAAAAAAAGAAAGAAAAGAAAGAAAGAAAATGTTGGAAATGTAAAGTGGAATGAAAGCAAAGAGCTTAAGTGAAGAAAATGGTACGACCGAGTTACAAGCAACATCGGGCCCGATGTCATAAGAAAGTCGGTCCAAATGTAGAAAGTATTGAAAATCCAACAAAAAGCATAAGAGCAAAGATGAAGTGGAATGTTAAGTGAAATTTTGGGTTGAAAGGAAAATGTTAAGTCTTTTGGGTGAGTGTGAAAGTAATTGTGGAATTTGGTGAAGTTGGTGAGAGTTTAGGTTGTTCAATCTCCATTGTAAGCACCACAAGACCAAATAATTCCCACCTTGAAAAATACCAAAAGCCCCATTACAACCCGGCCGAATGGAACCTCTTTGAGGACCTCCATTGAGCCAAGTTCGAAATTCTTTGTGTACTTTGCATTAGGCATCTCTAGGTGGAGGAATTGGTGATATTAGCTTCAATAGTAAAGTCCTTACTTGCATGATTTTTGAGCTTGAGTGTTCATTGCTAAACCCAAACACATGATGAGTGATACACATTCACATATCCCTAAAGTGAGGCTTAGTTGCATTGACTTTATTCCTTGGAACACTTAATCACGTGTGATGATGTAATCTTGCTTGAATGTCTATCACCTGTGCTTAAAATGTGTTTTCATACGAGGCTTTACTTGAAGATTATGTTTCGGTCTTGCTCACATTGTTATTGCTTGAGGACAAGCAAGTTTAAGTATGGGGTATTTTGATGTCTGTCTATTTGGTGGTGTTTTCATATGTGATTTCCTTTGTAAATATGTTTCTTTTTCCCCTTTTCTTGTGCGTTTTGTTCTTTTTTAGCTTAGTTCCCGTATTTCTATGAGATTCGGAGACTACGCACCTTTTATGTGTTTTGTAGGTAATTTGGCATGAATCAAGGATCGATTTGAAGGAGGGTCGAGACATGAAGCAAAGGCCGAGCTAAAGCGGGAAAGAGAGAAGCAAGCCATGAAGAAGAACAAGAGAAGCCAACTAAGAAGAAGGTGGAACGAGGTCAGGACCGAGTTGCAACCACATCGGGCTCGACTTTGAAGTCTCCAACCTCGGACCGAGTTGCACAGTACCTCGGGCCCGAGGTTCCTCCGTGTCGGTCCGAGTCGGTCACCGAACTACTTGGGATCCAAGGCACGAATTTGTGGACTTCCACTTTTGCCCTTCATCTAATCTATAAAAGGCCCTCTTGTCTTCTAAGAAAGGGTTCCCTCACACACACACAAAAGGGGGGTTCCAAGGGAGCCAAGAGGATACTTGGAGAGCAAGGAGGAAGGAGAAGAGGAGGAAGAGAGAGAGAATCGGCCAAGAGAGAGGAAGGCTTGATAGGTTTTGTTGATTGTTTAGCTTTGATTTGCTTTGATCTTGTGGATTTGAAAACCCTTGATTTGAATTTGTGGATTGCTTTGGATTTGAATGAAACCTTGCTTTGTTTTGAGATTGATTATGATGATTGCTTTCTCTTTTGATTTGATTGCTTTCTTTGCTTGTCACATGGAGTAGATCTCCTTGATCTTGGGTTATGGGGGAAAACCCTAGCTAGGTTTAGGCTAGAAACCCCAATTCCATAGCCTTGAGTGTTTGATCTAAGGAACCCACTCTACATAGAGCTACAATTCCTTGCGAAAGTTGGGAATCAAGGCTTGAGATTGGCAAAGTAGAGAAAGTGAACATGTGTCAATCTCAAGACCTTGCTTCGAAGGGGATTTCCCCATGGATCGAGGTGTAGATGTGGTTGGAACGAGGGCGAAAGCACTCGATCCTAGTCCGATCATCACTCATTGCCTGAATTGGGGTGGAAAAGCCTTAATCTACTAGGGAAGGAACCCAAAAGCCCAAGATCTACTTTTAAAATCTTTGAGTTCGACATCCCCAGCTACCTCGGGCCGGACTTACCCAGTGTCGGTCCCGACTTCCTCTTGTCGCCAACCTCGGGCCCGACGTGACCTCAGTGTCGGTCCCGACTGTTTTCTTTGTTTTCCTTTGTTTTATGCTCTCCTTTCTAGCTTCCTAGTATCTAGGCACATCGATCGAGTAGACTTCCCGAGTGTTCGACACCCACCGCGTACTACAACGGGGTCGGGTTATAAATTGTATCTCTTGACCCTCGCATCCGAGAGCGATCAATATCGAACTCGGAGAGCTCGACGGCCCACTTGGTCATACGTCCGGAGAGGGCGGGCTGATGTAGAATCTGACGAAGTGGGAGGTCCGAAAGAACCTGGATGGGATGTGCGTGGAAGTATGGGCGTAGGGGCCTTGCGGCGATCACTACAGCCAACGCCATCTTTTCTGCCGGGGAGTATCTCTGCTCCGCAGGCTGGAGCACGCGACTCACAAAGTATACCGGGTGCATGGCCTCTCTTGTGAGCACCGCGCTGACGGTCTCGGGACTCACCGCCACATATAGTTGCAAATCTTCGCCCGCGTGTGGAGGTGACAAGGTGGGGAGTTTGGTGAGGAAGGTTTTTAACTCGGAGAAGGCCGTCTCGAGCTTCTCATCCCAGACGAACTTGTCATTCTTTTTGAGGGCGGCGAAGAATGGGAGGGACTTATCTGCTAGGCGGGAGCAAAACCTCCCCAAGTAATTTACAGCGCCGTTGAGTCTCTGTACCTCGGTACGAGATCGGGGAGACCTCATTGCGAGGATAGATTCTATTTTGGCGGGGTTGACGTCGATCTCGCGCTCGTTGATCATGAATCCCAAAAACTTCCCCGAGGATACGCCAAAAACGCACTTCTCGGGGTTCAGGCTGAGCTGGTGGTGTCCGAGGGTGGTGAAAACCTCGGCGAGGTCAGCCAAGTGCTTCTCAGGGCCCTTGCTCCGTACCACGATGTCGTCGACGTAGGCGGATACGTTCCTGTCCAGGTGGTCTTTAAAAACCCGATCGACGAGGCGTTGGAATGTGGCCCCTGCGTTCTTGAGGCCAAATGGCATGACCTTATAATAGTATGTCCCCCGCTGAGTGATAAAGGATGTCTCCTCCTCGTCACGGGGATTCATCGAGATCTGGTTGTACCCCGAGTAGGCGTCGAGGAAACTCAAAACCTCGTGCCCAGCAGTCGAATCTACAATTGCATCGATCGAGGGCAGGGGGTAGCTGTCTTTGGGGCATGCCTTGTTGAGGTCTTTGAAATCTACGCACATCCGCCACTTTCCGCTGGCCTTTTTGACCAACACGACATTGGACAGCCATTTCGGATACTGGACTTCGCGTATGAAATCTGCAGCCAGCAGCTTGGCCACCTCTTCATTTGCGGCGGTTGCCCTTTCTTCGTTCATTTTTCTTCGACGTTGCACCACAAGACGAATGGCGACGTCGATGTTCAGGGAGTGCTGGGCCAGGGTCCGAGGCACACCTCGGAGATCTTTTGCAGTCCAGGCGAACACGTCGCGGGACCCAGCAAGCAGGGCCTCTAGTGACGCTGCTGCATCCCCAGTGAGGCAACCCCCGAGGTAGATTTTTTCTGATTTGTTTTCGAAGGGGGTAATCACCCTTCTTTCTGTCTCGGGAGTGGGTATTGTGAAATCCCGGACCTTGAGGTCTGCTTCACCCGAAGTCTCCACCATGAACACAGAGCATTCTTGGTTGCCCTTTACTTCTCCGACACCCACGCTGGTGGGGAACTTCATTTTCAGGTAGTAGATGGAGACCACCGCCTGGAATTTCATCAAGGAGACTCTCCCGATTATTTCATTGTAGGTCGAGGGCAGGTGCACCACCGTAAACTCTATTACCTCGGTTCTCGTTGTCGAGCCAGTACCGAGGGTCATCCACAGGTCTATGAGACCAGCGACATCGACCTCGTTTCCGGAGAAGGAGGTGAGCTTCCCAGCGTAGGGCCTCAAGGATGTCGCGGAGATCCCTAGTTGCTCGAAAGCGCCAAAATACATGATGTCCATGGAGGAACCCGTGTCCACCAGTATTTGCTTCACTATTTTCGAGCCCAACTGAGCGTGTATCACCAGGGAGTCGGAGTGGGGCATATGGAGCCCTTCGGCGTCTTCTGTCGTGAAGGCCATACCCACGTGGGACCGTGAGGTTTGTGTCACGCTGTATACCGAGGGCTCATGGTGACTTGCCCTCGCGTATCTTTTTCTTTCTGCCTGGCTCGAGCCCGCCAGCGAGGGTCCGCCCGAGATGGTGTTGATGTACCCATCGGGCGCCGCGGCTTGTCCGGAGCGCGACTGCCTCGCCGGAGCTTGTTGTTCTGTGTTGCTTGGTCGGAACCGGGTTGGTTCCTGCTGCACGAGGTTGGACCCCGACGCGGGGTTGGCGCGCTTTTTCTCGTTTGGGTTGTAGGCGGGTCCACCTTTGCCTTTGTAACCTCGTAGCTTCCCGCCGAAGTAGCTCCAACCCCCACCGCCACGGTTGTCGTAGCGGTTGTTGCTTCTATTGTCGTTGCCTCTGTTATTGTTGTTGCTTTTGTTGTTGTTGTTGCTTTTGTAATCGGCACGCCGGTCGTGAGTTTGCGTCATGTACGCGTCCCTCGCGGTCGGCGCAGCCACCTTAGCTTTTCCTTTAGCCTCGGTCACGATTTCCTTGTCGGTACTCGGTCGCGAGCTCTGGCTGGCAGCGTCCTCGGCGTAGACCTGTGCCGTGATCCGAGCACACAGGCTCTTATATGTGGTCAGATTTTTGAGGAAAATGCGACATTTGAAATCCCCCTGGTGAAGGTTGCCCATGAGGATGTCGCGTACCGAGGCCTCGTCGATTTGCGCGATCTCAGCGACCGCGGTGGTGAACCTCATAAAAAAGGTACCCAGCTTCTCGTTTTCCCCCTGCTCGATGTCACGGAGATCGTGCATGTTCTTCTTGCGCTTTCTCGAGCCGTTGAAGTGCCCGACGAAGGACTCGCATAGTTGGGAAAACGAGGCTATCGACTCGACCTTAAGGCTGGTGAACCACGTCATTGTCGCCTTGTCCAGAGTGGTCGGAAAGATCCGATAGAAAATGGCGTCATTGTAAGAGTTGACGTTCATCTGGACGGCGTAGTGTTTTATGTGGTCCTCGGGGTCGGCCGTGCCGTCGTAAAGTCCCATTTGTGGCCAATGGAAGCCTTTGGGCATGTGTGCCTCTTGGATCTCGGGTATGAAGGGATTCCTGTACCCACTCTCGACGGATGGGCGAGCAGACTTCGACTTTGACCTCGCCAGAGGGCGTGGCGCGCTTGCCGCCGTCTCGGACAGCTCCATGTCGCGCCTTTCTGCACGTCGCGAACGGGATCGCGAGATCTGCATCGGATCTCGGGAGGGTCTCTCCGTGGTAGATCCGTTCGTGGGGGCCTCCTGCCCCGGCATGTAGCCCGGGACATATGTGGGCACGTACTCGGAGTGAGGTTGCCCCTAGGGGGGAATCGGGACGTATGGGGGAGCTTGGCCCTGTTGGTACTGCCCGTACCCCAGATAGGGATACTGGTTGAAAGGAGCGCCACCCTGTTCATACCCCTGAAACGGGTATGGGTTTTGTGGGATGTTGTATGTCCAGCCTGGCGGGACCACAAAAGGGTATCCGGACGGACCTGCCGTTGCCCATGGAGGGGTCTCGGCCATATTGTCGGGATGTTGGGGGAAGAAATTGTTTGGACAAGCCATTCTCAGGGGGTTTTAGGAATCAAGGTTTGCACTAAAATGGGAAGCTGCTTAGGATGAAGAGGTTCCCACAGACGGCGCCAGTGATGAAACCCGAAATAACGGCTACGCTACGAGACAAGAAACAATATTATTATATTTGAGTGCAAACACTTGCTCCTTTATTTATGATTTTTCCGTGGTTGTGAGGTTACAAACCTACGAGGTTGATGTACAGCTTCAAGAATCACACCTAGACCTCCTACAAGGTTCCGAGATCGCACCTATTGTTGCGAGGTCGATTTTAGGGCGAGGTAGATTTGAGGATATGATGTAGGGAGTTTTGTGAGTTTCTGTAGTGAGGTTTTAGGGGTGAGCGAGGTCCCTGCGCGACTTTGGGGTCTTTCTGTGGGTTTCTCCTATCTGTAGCGAGGTCTTTTGACGATGTTCCTATCACGTCGATCTTTAACTAGCAAGAGGGTTCTTGAGTTCAAGTGGTTTTTCGACCCCTTCTTCCTACGAGGTTCTTCTCTATTTATAGAGAATTGGGGGGCTGAGTTTAGGCCAATGTTCGATGTGGGATATTCGAAATAAGGGCTTTTGATTGGTCCATGAGTGAGGTCACTTGTGATTGGTTTGGGAGTGAGGTTGCTGGTGATTGGTTCGAGCGGGCGGGCGCATTAGTAGAGTCGGTGACGAGGTCGAGACCTCGTCCTGGGATGTTTGAGAGACCTCGCATCCGTCGGGAGTTTTGTTTTTAAATAACCGAGCATGGACGTGGGTCCCTAACTTGCCTATGGGGGTCCTCCTGGGCCCACTTTTTGCTTTTTCTGTTTTGGACATCATCAATGCCGCTTTACATATTGTTGTGAATCCAGTTTTTCATGAGCATACCAAACACATCGAGATCGACTTTCATCTGGTTCAATATTTGGTGCTTGCAGGATGTATTGCTACTACTCATGTTTCTACTACCGATCAACCAGTCGATATGTGCACAAAAGCACTTAATCGACAGTCATTTTCCCATTTGCTTCCCAAGTTGAGTATTTTGGATCTTCATGCACCAACTTGAGGGGGAGTAATAAGGATAGAATTACATCTTAACCATATATGTATTATTTTGTTAATATCGCTTTCCAACCAAAATATTCTCATTACAGCCTTAGATACAAGTTTTATTGTCTAGTAATTAATAGGTATATTTCGATCAATTCGGATTGTGATTTTAGAAAACCTCATAATTCTTAGCATATTAAGTCGAGTAACATTTGAAGAGGTGTGCTTAGTGAATTGATATGGTTATGAACTAAAAGTATCGTATTTGATTGTTATATGTTTCAAATCTTCCTTTCATATGGGAAACATAGCTAGACATGGATATGTATATGTATATGTATCCTCTAAAATACACGTACTTGATACATGGATACCAATTTTATTTATACCCACTACCTGACGTACCAACTAAACACACATGATGCTTAATTAACGAAAGCGGGCATATGGAAGAACATTCTAACAATCAACAAGATGGACCTACTTTTGAATCCAAATAACAATATATGATTAGGTTGAAGATGGAGAGTTTTCAAGGCAGAGAACATGAATCATGAAGACTCCGAGCACCGAGCCTGCAGTGGGCGCGAGGAGGTACACCCAAATGTGCTTGAACTTCCATGCCACAATCGCCGGTCCTAGCGATCTCGCCGGGTTCAACGACCCCCCCGAAACCGGTCTGTTTTTTTGGCATACTCAAATATTGTTAGAATCTACCTTAAATTAAATATGCACGTTGTTGGGATCAAAAGTATATATATGTTATGGATCAAGTCATAAAAAATTATTGGTACTATTTATGGAATTAAATATATTTGAAGGTTTAATTTGTGTCGGACTAGCTTATACCCAATCATGAGGACCGCAAGCATAACGGCTATGCCCATGATGATTCCCATAAGTTGGCCCACCTGCAAAACAAAACCACGATATCAAACTTGAGTTCTTTTAATTGTTTTGGTGCATATCTTAATTAATTGGTTTCTATAAGGAACTTAATTAAGAGAATGTACGCTCTATAACTAATAATGTTAATTAACATACTGTTTTCTCATTTTTGGCCATTGATACTGCAACCAAGGTTACAATGAAGGCAGCCAAAAACTCGGCCCAGAAGGCGGCAGTACAACCACCATAGGGCACCGTGACCATTGTGTCTGATTTGAGGCTAAACACCAGCTTCCCTATGTATGTTGCCAGCGTCGACCCGCCCACTTGCGCCATCAAATACAAAGGAACCTTCACAAATGAACCAGATAAGATAGATCATTTTTCAATTTTCCCAATTAATTCAAGATTGTGTGTGTGTGTATAATAATACCTTAGACCAAGGGAAGTGTCCGAAGATGGCAAAGGCGATTGTGTTAGCCGGGTTGATGTGAGCGCCCGAGATGAAACCTGTGGAGAAGATGGTCACAACCACAGCCGCGCCAGCTACAATGGCATACTCTAGTAGCCCAATGCTTCCTCCCGCATTTGCACTTATCCCGCATATCCCCATCACCAATATGAACGTACCCACTACTTCCGCTAAAACCTGCAACAGATCAATTCACAACTCGATCATGGTATAGTGTTATGTATCTTAAATCTATTCTTGGAACTTGTAAATGCACATTCATACTTAGTAAAGCACACATAGATCTAGGGAGAGGCTAGGAAATTTGAGACATGGCTCGGTACCCTTGAATAGGTCCTTGTTTGAACCATTATTCACTTGCTCGAGCCGCTTGACCATCATTCATTTGGTATGGCTCGAAGAGTGTTTTCGTTGGATGCAGATGGCCTTATGCTTAAGTATTTTGGGTCACTATGTCATTTGAATCGTCTTGTTAGGCCTATTTGATTTGGGCCTCATTCTGATCTAAACGTTGAAAGTTTTCTTAATTTAAACGTGGTGTTTGGCTTATGAGACGCACTTGTGAAAGGAACGACGTTGTCTGAGGAACCAGGGCCATATAAAAGCTTATGTTGGAACCCCTAGCTCCCCGTCTTTGCCATTTCTTCATCGTTGTGGTCAAGTTTTTTCTGAAACTCGCAAAAGCAACTAGGTTTAGGGGTTTTGCCCTTGA
Source organism: Fallopia convolvulus (assembly GCA_964016875.1). Taxonomy (NCBI): domain Eukaryota; kingdom Viridiplantae; phylum Streptophyta; class Magnoliopsida; order Caryophyllales; family Polygonaceae; genus Fallopia; species Fallopia convolvulus. The sequence goes on along the minus strand of OZ024720.1, from coordinate 45,870,600 downwards.
ACTTGAGGTGAATCAAACAAATCGGGTAACGATTGTACCAATGCAACCCCTTGTCGATTCATATAGAACATCCTTACAAAAGGATTCTTTGCTTATTTCTTTGCTCTCAGAACTTACTTCTTTAGATCTTACCTCTATGTTGACTTTGTTAATTGGGAGTCTCGAGTTTGTGTTTTGCTAAGGTAAAGAGCATGTGTGTGTTTTACCCTAGCAAAACCCCTAAACCTTTGGGTAATGACTATATCGGTAAGATCTAAAGAAGACTAAGATGCTTTTGATGAAAGGAAAAAATGGCAACAATAACAAGAAATAATAGAACAAGAAAAATGACCATAATGATCATGATAAAAAGGATACTAGAAAATGCTGCATTGTGGTAAAACTGGTCACTTTAGGTAAGATTGCAAGAAAAAACAATGGGAAGAAAAAGAAAAGCATGCTAATGACTTTGTTGCCCTTGTAGAATCTGCTACTCTTTAATCTCATGAATTGGTTGTTTGCTCTAAATCTATTGGTCATGATGCTTGGATTCTAGACTCTGGTAGTACTATGCATGCTACCTTTGACAAGTCTTTGTTTGAGTCCTTGCATGAGATTCATGGTGGAGAGGTTCTCCTTAGAGACCTCATTACCCTACTTATTAGGGGCATAGGCAATGTCCCTATTAGGATGTTTGATGGGAAGAAGGATACTCCAACAAGTCAGGTAGGTCCTTGGCTTGAGGAGAAACCTAATGTTTGATTTCACTATTGGTGACTTAGGTTGTCAAATTATTACTAGTAATGGCATATAAGAAGTCAAAAGAAATGGCTCCACTCTTATCAAGAGCATGAAGAAAGGAAGGTTGCACTATGTTATGACCACTCCTCAACTGAATGTCTGAACTGCTAGTGATAGTATGACACCAAGTTAGAAAAGAGTTTGACATGAAAGGTTTGGTCACACTAGAATGAAAGGCTTAAACTACTTGTCTAAAACTGGCTTTTTGGATAAGAAACCTACTGACTTGAGCTTTTGTAAAAACTATGTGCTTGGTAAGAAGACTAATCATGTTTTTAATAATTCCACTTATGTTGCTAAGAAACCCCTTTAATATGTTCATTATGATTTGTGGGGGCATGCTCAAGTTAGGTAGAAGGTACTTCATCTCTTTTATAGATCATTTCTCTCGGAAATTGTGGGTTTATCTGCGTAAGTCTAAAGATGAAGCTTTCGCTATTTTTAAAACTTGGACTGCCTTGGTTGAAAATGAATCTAATAACAAGCTGAAGTGTTTGAAAACATATAATGGTCTTTAATTCTATAACAAACATTTTAATGATTTCCACAGTTTTAAGGGTATTAAAAGACCTCTCATTGTCCCTGGTACACCCCAGCAAAATGGCACATTTGAAATTATGCACAAAAACTTGCTCGAAAAGGCAAGGTGCATGCTCATATCATGAGACCAAGTTTATGGGGAGAGGAAGTCACAACTGCCACCTACCTCATAAATAGATCCCCATCTTTTGTGCTGAATTTCAAAATACCACAAGAGATATGGACTGGAAGGGCACCAAACCTGACACACTTGAAACCTTTTGGTTCATAGTATATCCATAGATATCACAAGGTAAGTTGCAACCTAGGGCAAAAAAGTGTGTCATGCTTAAGGGTTACAAATTAGTACTTATTCAACCTCATGGGTATAAAGTAGTAGTTGTTAGGAGTGTGACCTTTAATGAGAATGATTTTTATTTTAAAAATTGAGCTAACCAGAATGGTGGAGATACAAGTACCTAGGAGCAGAATGCTAGGTTCTTCTTCCCACAACAAGGTGGAACTGATGAAGAAAATGAGTTTGACAGTGGTCAATCCACTCACAACTCAAATGGAGAAGAGGATGATCATGCTCATGATATTGAGGTTGACCCACCTAATCCAACAAGTTTTATGGAACCCATTGAGACAATAAATGATCTTCCAAGTACTGAAGACCGGAACCCTCTCCAATCAGGTGGGGAGGTAAGCATTGATATGCCTAGTAGTAGATGTCGTCTGCTAATAACCTAGATAATTATAAACTTACTAGGGATAGAGTGCCAGGGACTAGGATTTCTAATAGAAGGTTTATCATGTTTGCTGAGTATTCTGATCTTCTTTCTAATGTGAACTTGGTTGAATATGCTTTTCTGGCTATTGAGCACGTTATGAATACTTTTACACCTGAAATTTATGAACGTGACATGAAATGCTTGCATGCTAAAAACTAGACAAGTGCCATGAAAGAAGAAATTCGGTCCATGTATTCTAACAATACTTGGGTCCGTGTTCCCAAGCCAACCAATGCTAGATGGATTTACTGTAATTGGATTTATAAACTTAAGGATGATGCTCATGCTAGGGACCCCCTAGATACAAAGCTAGACTTGTAGCTAAGTGGTTCTCCTAGAAAGAGGACATTGACTATAATGACATATTTGCCTATGTCATTAAATATAAGACTTTTGAGACTCTTGCTTGCTATGACCACTGTGTTTGATTGCGAACTAGAGCAAATGGATGTTAAAACTACTTTCTTACATGGAGATTTGCATGAAACTCTTTACATGAAACAACCTAAGGGCTTTGTGGATTCTACTAAAACCGATCATGTGTGCTTGCTTAAGAAGTTATCTATGGTCTTAAGCAGTCCACTAGGTACTAGAATATTAAATTTGATTTATGCATGAGCAAGCTTGGCTTCCAAATAAGCAATTATGACACTTGTCTCTACTTTAAGGGAATTAGAACCAATTCTCCTATGTTTGTTCTCTTGTATGTTGATGATATCTTGTTGATGAGTGTGTCTAAGGTTATCATTGCATGTGTGAAAAGAGATCTTAAACTTCATTTTGACATTAAAGACTTAGGAGTTGCTCAAAAGATCCTTGGCATAAAAATCATTAGAGATAGGAAAAAGATATGATGTGGTTGTCTCAAAGTGATTACATGCTTAAGGTTCTAGAAAGGTTTAAAATGATGAACTCTAAACCCACTTCTATACCGTTAGGAGGGCACCTAGAGTTATCTAAAATGTTATGTCCCAATAAAGCTAAAGAAAAAGCAAAAATGTATGAGGTTCCTTATGATGTTGTTGTTGGATCTATCATGTATGCTATGTAGTGTACTAGACATGATATTGCCTTTGCTATAAGTGTTTTGAGTAGATTCATGTCTAATCCTGCCGAGTGGCATTAGAATGCCATAAAATTCTGTTTGGAATATATTCGTGGCACTAAAAACTATTACTTGTTTATTCTAAGCACAACTTTAGGAATAAGATACATGACTATTGTGACTCTAACTATGCTAGTAACAAGGACACTAGGAAGTTCACTTCTGCATATTATTACACTTGGGCAAGGAAATGCATATCTTGGAAGCCACAACAATAGTCAGTTGTTGCCCTCTCTTCCATTAAAGTTGAACACATAGCTGCAATTGAGGCAGCTAAAGAAGCTATCTAGTTGATTGTAATTCTTTGTGAGATCCAAACTTTACCTCTGAAGCTTACCATTGTTTAGGACAATAAAAGTGTCGTGTATGTGTGCAAGGATCTTATGTTGCATGAAAGAACCGAGCACATAGATGTGAGGCATCACTTTGTGAGAACTAAGGTTAAAGAGAAGGCTTTGGAAGTGAAGAAGGTCAAGGGAGAGCTGAACCCAACTGACTTTGGGACCAAAATAGTGATAACAAATAAGTTCCACTTTTGCAAGAATTTCCTACACATTTGGGACACAACATGAGCTCTACAACTCATGTGTCGATGATGGATGAGTGACTTTGAATCCTCAATCCACTACTGGTGACTTAGGCGTTACAACATAGATTAAGAGGACAATTATTATGTATCTTAATCTATTGTTGTAAATTGTAAATGCACATTCATACTTAGTAAAGCACACATAGATCTAGGGAGAGGATTCCTAGAGGCATACCATCTGGAAAAACAAAATACCCATCCGAGAGTTTGAGGAAAAAATCTCTTTTGGTTGTCTTCACGCATCTGAGTGCAACTTGAGACATCGCTCGGTACCCTTGTACAGGTCCTTGTCTGAACCATGATTTAGTCGCTCAAGCTGCTTGACCATCATTGGTTTGGTAGGGCTTGAAGATTGTTGTCGTTGGATATAGATGGGCTTGTGCTTGAGTATTTTGGGCCACGGTCTCATTTGAGACGTCTTGTTCGGCCTATCCGATTTGGGCCTCATTCCATTCTGAACGTTGATGATTCTCATAAGCTAAACGCGACGTTTGGCTTATGAGACGTGCTTGTGAAAGGAACGACGTCGTTAGAGGAACCAAGGCCATATAAAATTTTATGTTGGAACCCCTAGCTCCTTGTCTTGCCATTTCTCTGCTGTTGTGATAAAACTAGGGTTTGAACTCTCGTAGTTCTTTCTCTGGCTATCTCACCTCGGCGATACGAAATCGAGTGTGAAGTTCGAAGAAGAAAAGAAAGGGGAATAGAGAAAAGAGAGACGAGGGAGATTGGAGCCTTAGTGGCTTGAGCTCTTTGTGGGCTTGTCCAATTTCTTCTCTCTTCTTCCTGCCTTGGCTACTTTTTTTTATCTTCTCCTCTGTTCTTAGCCTTAGCTATTTGTGTTGGCTTGCTTTTTAGACGTTTGTGTGTTGGCCTTTGACGCCTAGTTGATTGGGCGAGTCCCCCTATTGAAACTCCACAGAGTAGGGTAAAACCGAACTGCGTAAACAAATTTTCTTGTCCATTGGTTTTTCATTTCGTTTTTCAAATCAAACCAAATCAATCAGAAGTGGATTTGAGATTTAAGCTTAACATATAGTGTTTTATATTACATGAACAAGAGTAGAGGAGTTTGCAGAATTGCAGTATACGTACTTACCATTTGAAAGGATTTGAGATCAAGGCCTTTGGGTAAATACTGAAGAATGGCCCGTCTGTGCAAACAATTAACATCCTGATCCTCTTTCTTGGACATGGAATGCACATCCAACAGCTGCTGGTTCGGGATGTCGACGCTGTTAGACGAAGCCGACAACGAGTTTACCATCGTTGAACTCGGGGTCATCGACATCCTTTTCGAGCTGATCGATGGAGGAGCGCGATGCCTGCCTGTTAATTAATTAGGAGTGGTTGTAGATCGATGAGATTAATATTGCTCACTCGGGGTATTTATTTAATTTAATTTGTTTGGTTAATTTGTTGTTAATGGCCGGGTTCACACGTTTGGTGCATGTGTACCTCTTCCTAACTCTTGGAGGGATTTCAGATTTTCAGGTGGTGACGATCTTCTTGATGCTAGTTTAAAGGTTGAAAATTAATTAATTGATTAATAGGAAATCTCATGTAGCTTAAATGCTTCACCTAGCTCACTTTAAGCTATGTCAAATCTTGCATTTTAATTTGAAATAAAATTGAGGATACAGCACCTATTTTGAATTTTTGATACGATAATCCATCATTGAATAATGAAACCTTAATTATGGATTTAATTTTGAACTGATTGGGAATATAAGATATTTTATAAGATTGTAACAATATATAGAATAACAATTTTTTATTTTAATGGATTTTAAGTCGATTGATCATATGGCCCAACGACGACTAGAGACCCAAAGCTAATTTTGTTAGGCCCAAACGGCCTTTTTATCCTAGAGAATATACTTACTTGCCCGCACCTCTCTCTTATTGAAACTCTTCTTCCAGAAGAAATTGAACAACATCTTTTCGAGTTTCAAAATAAGCAGGAGAGATTCGCACTCCTTCAGTCAGATCGGCTTCAACTCATCATATATGGCGCTAAAAGGTCTCTTCTCTAACTCAATCATGGTGGTATTCTGGAATTTTCTCTTGAGTAAGCATAGTATCATCTTGTTCCGACTTTCGGTTTGATGTCTCTTTGGGCTGGATGCTTATGATCGCATGCCAGAAGACGGTTCTACATATGATTTTCATTTCGTTTAGCTTCTTTTTATCATTTTGTGAACTCGATTCAACATGCGCGCCCCATGAAACATCAAAATGGCTGCATTTCATCTCGGTTCAATCCGTAATTTCAATTTTGGTATATAGCTTCCAGTGTTTAATTCTCAGGTCTGCTAAATTCGTTAAAATTAATTTCCGGCAACGGTTTTTTTTGTCAGGAATATAATCTGAAAATTCACACAACCCTTGGGAGCGAAATCCGAACAATTAGATCCCCCATTGAGAAACGGGAGTAGAGTGAGTACAAATGGATCCTTGTGCTGACCAGATTGCTGCTTTGAGGCGTGCTTGGGTAGCTGCGAGAGTTGCAAGGGGGATGATATACCATGCCAGATTGAAGAGGTGCCATTTTAAATCTTGTTTTTCCTGAATTTTGAATATCCATTCTGGCCGTGTATCTCCTTGATTTTGCTCCCTTGCATTATTTAGGGACTCTATCTAGGGTCAAGAGCAGCTGCGTTGAACAAGGCTGAGTTGAAAAGGTTGAATATTACTCGCATTTTAACCATGGCTACTTCCATACCTCCTGCATATCCTGATGATTTCATGTATAAAGTTGTTCGAGGTACTTCCTGTGTATGAACATTCCCTATTGAGCTTCCTGTTTTTTATTGTATACATTAAGTTGGGATTGGCATTCCTCCAACAAAGTAAAATTGAACTGTAGGTTAATATTTGAAAGATTATGTTTGGAAGGGAGCTTACATTATGATATGTGTGTAATATAGGCAAATTACATATTATGGTGAGGAATGAAAATCCATTAACATCACCCTTTCGCAGGACGTTTTTTCAGTTATTACTTATTATTTAAAATGTATCTATCCCATTTGTTTCAATTATGTAGTAGCTTAACTATGTTCTTTTCAAAATGGCGTAGTGGTTGACAACGAAGATACAAATTTAGCACAATACTTTGATGAGTGCTTTGATTTCATTGATGAAGCCAAGAGGATAGGTGGAGTAGTGCTGGTTCATTGCTTTCTTGGAAGATCTAGAAGGTAAATTACCATCTTATGGCTCCTATTTCTGGGTCCTACTTAAATGGGAAAAAAAAAGAATAGGGATGTATGTACTTTTGACTTCCAGCCTTGTAATCCGTTTGTTGTGCCTTTTCAGTTTGTCACTGATTTGATTTGAAACAACTTTTAGTCTGTTTGGATCATCTCGAATTACGAACTTATGTATTTTCATGAGTTAACTACTTAACTATGATTTACTGATCTATGACTTCATATAAACAGTCAAATGACTGACTATGATTGGTTGAAATTTATCCCCAATTCGGTTTGTTAGAGAGAGAGAACTTAGCTGCACAATTATGCTGCACAATTATGAGTATGCTCGTAAGACATACTTTCATCATTCTTGGATTGCCAACAGAAATTTGTGGTTGTAAAGCAAAATATGTTGTGAAGATGAATTATCATGCAGCATCATTCCATATTTTGATCTCTCTTTACAGAAGGGAAAGGAAGCTTTTAAAAGCTGCTGGGTGCATGAACATGTATTGTGTATGTGGCGTCATGTAAGAAGCATGGAATGAGTTTTCTGGAGTCCACTTGAAACGATTTTGTTATTTATCTTCTTGTACTTGTAGTGTAACTATATGCTGTGACAAAGAATTATCATGCGGCATCATTCCATATTTTGCTCTTTCTTTACAATTAAGGGAAAGGAAGCTTTTAACAGCTACTGGGTGCATGAACATGTATTGTGTATGTGATGTCATGTAAGAAACATGGAATGAGTTTTCCGGAGTGCAGTTGAAATGATTTTGTTATTTATCTTGTACTTTGCAGTGTAACTATAGTCGTTGCTTATCTAATGAAAAAGCATAGAATGACTCTTCATCAAGCCCTTGAACACGTGAAGAGCAAAAGGCAATTGGCGGCACCTAATTCTGGTTTCAAAAAGCAGCTGGAGGAGTTTGAAAAATCTCTCTCAGGTGTGCATCTTGTCTTCAGTCTCTCTTTGCTGGTGATATTTCTGCCTTTCAAAAACTTGTGAAGGGCTGTGTTTAGTGTTGGATAACAAAAAAAGCACAAAGGCTTGACTCATTGCTGAAAAAAAAAGAATGGTTGTGTCTAGTGATGTGTGAGCAGAACCTGAACTTAAAACTTAACCGTGTAGTGATTTTTGATAAAAAAAAAAATTGGATATGGGTTTGGAATGAGGAATTTGAGTCTGGGAGGAATTGGTTTGAATCTTAATAGATAATGGATGTTTGGTTATAATGGATTATCAGTTTGACTAGACCACCAATTATTTTGTTGAACTTAATATTTTCTTTATTTTTTTATTGAATAGTGAAATTGGAGATTATAATCAGGTCATTACAGAGCAAGATTCCTAGCTGGTTTTAGGAATGAGAAAACTCAATCAAGCACATGAAATCAGGTTTATTAATTCCCATCCAGTTCCTAATTTCCTGAACCCTTGAACCAAATTGTACCATTTTCAGAAAGGGTGAAGGTATTTGTGGAGTTTGAAGCCCTTTGATTAGCTAATAATTTCCACAACATCTGTCAGGATACTTGAAGAGAGCTCCTTTCATGTTTTCTACTGAATTTATATACTTGCTTAACATTGTGAAGACGGTAAAGAATGCAACTCCAGCTTGGAGCATTTGAGAATCTTTTTTGGCTTTTCTTACTAGGGTATATGAAGTACTTTGTGATATCATTTGCAGATGTCCATGGATGCTCTCACTGAAGAATTCACACAAAAACGCAGCCAAACAGTAAACTGAGTAAATATATCAAAAGCTGATTCATTCTTACTGAATATTTTATTGATGAGTGTGGTGTATGTTTCTATAGTATATGCAAATCGTGATTTTGATCAAACTCCATATGAGGGTGCATGCCAGTTACCCTCCATGTTACTTTCCTCTCTTCACTATTATACCGAAAACCCTTTTGCTTGTTATGGGTTCCACACTTCCACTAGATGACCCCGAAATGTCGGAATGTCCAATTTACAGTTACTATCCAATAATTATACAACGGAAAACCTACCTACATGGGATTTAACCAATTCAAAAAGATGTCTTCAACAATGTCTTGTTTATATGCATATTCATATATGTTTATCTGTTTCACTGTGACCCTAAAAAAGAGGGCTTGCATCGCTTAATATTTCTATGGAAAAATTTACTGTTATTAGGAATCTGCGTCTTCACCAAAAATTGGACTAAAAGAGGACCTAAAGACAGCACATTATATGGAAAACATTTTACAAAATGGAGAAAATTATATTGCCTTGGGTTGTATGTACCCACAAGTACAACAAAAGGATAATTCATCAAGACTGGAGAAGGTTCAAATGCACAATTTTAAACAGGAAATATATTACATAGTATGAAGTTACAACTCTGTACCATCCAACCAATTTACTTACAAGATTCAAAAACAAGCTCTCACTGATTATTGTCGCTGAGCTTGATCTGTATGAGCTCTTTGATGGGTTGGCGGCAGATCGGGCACTTGTACGATTGAATTCTCAGCTGTTTGGCACACCCACTACACATGCACTGCAAGACAAACATTTGATTTCAGTAAACAAAACATAGAACAAAGCAAGAAACATTATGTCTGCACATTTATCTCCAGTATATAGAAACAGATATGCATCATTTTCCTGCACAACATAAATAACAATCGTTTTGAAAAGTTATTCAACAATATTTTAAAGTATTAGTTATACTAGTGTCTATGAAGCCAACATGATAACATGTTTGAAAGGTCCAAGAGCACTAGTAATCTAATATGCTCATTCAGCACATGAGACGAGACACCAACAAATTTGGTCATCCAACTTATTAATTCAAAAAGCTAGCTGTCTAGTGATAATTCTCATTACTACACAGACAGGCTCAATCTAACCCTCTCCCCTCAGATCTAATGAACAGTGACTTTGTTCATAAATAATAAACAGATATAAAAATAAATGTAAATGAAGTGAAGACACAAGTGTCGATGGGGGTAATTGGAATAAAATCTTACCATATGTCGACATGGCATTACAGCTGTATCTTTCGGTTCTGTCAAGCAAATGACACACTCCTTACCTGAGTCACCATCGGTATAATCTTGCTCAGACGAGTTTGCAATTCCATACAATTCACGTAGTTCATAACGAACTCTATCAATCCACAATATCTGCTTGACTACTTTCACTTGGAAAGGCCCCTCATTATTTTTCTCTAGAACAGCTTGAGTGATCTGTAAACTTGGAGATGAATTTTTAGCAATTCCATCTTCTTCGCCTGTTTGATGTGATGCAGAACAAACTTCAGCTGATATCACAAGTGGATATGCATCTCCATCTAAAGATGGCTTTGCAAGGTCATCTAACTCAAAGAATCCCAAGTCGATGCCTGTTCCAGAAGCCTGGCAAAATTTCTGGTCCAAACCCTTTTGAAAAGGGATTTTTACCGGCTTAAAAGCTTCAGGCATTAGAGGTGTAAGTTTACAGTTGTCTTCCTCCTTTGCAAAGTAATATATAGTTATGCTGCACATGAAACAAAAGGATATAACTGAAAACAGGTACTTTAGACAATTGATGGACAATTAATAACACCCGAAATCAAGAAACATAATGATGCAAATACTGAACTGATCTAATTTACTAGCCATGCTCAAGATTGCAATGTACAGCCAAGTTAATGTGAAAAGCAAAAAAAAAGAGGGGGTGGGGGTGGGGGTGGGGGGGTGGGGGGGATCTACCTCCGGCAACATATTATCCCCTACACAAATGCCAATATTAATACTGACACCCTAGCAAAATCATGACATAAACCATTGCCCTAAACTCTGAATCATTAAGCATCCAAAACAGAAACAGTTGTAATGGAGCAAAGGCTACACAAATGTTCCTGCCTTTTCACTAACACTATCCTGAAAGGCCCATGAATCAAGTAGCCAGCCTAACAACATCTTAGTGATCCTGGTCGTAATTGATCAGAACTAAATCAATGATTGAAAGTTCAGAAAAGAATATACGGCACAATGGTGACAATCAGATTGGTAGACACCCAAGGCATGACAATAGTTTCTTCATTAATAGGCAAAAGGAAATGCTTGTGAAATGCTTATTTGTTTACGATCACCACAAAGGATCAAGCACAATAAGACAAATTGCATTGGATCTCCAGCTCGTATATACACATCAAGCAACATAAAAAAATTCAATCCAGAAACAATTGCCTTTCTGGAGAGGTTCATTTCCTAATGATCTTCAATCTGCAGGCAAACACTTCTTACAATGTCCTCTATGGATCAAATCAGTGAATTTCCCATCTGAACTATCAGCTAAGCAGCTAGTTCAGCACAATGATACCCCCAGCAAAACCTATCTAGCCTTAATTTCCCCAAGAAAATGACTGAATAGCACAGTAAGAAAGGTCAATTAAATATCAAGATATGAACGAAAACTGCAACTAGTAGCATAGCAACCCTAAAAAAAAGTGAGAAAAAGAAAACCCTAACCTGCCATCAAACATGGCGTCCAAGACAAAGGAAAGCAAATATTGATCGGGATTGAGCTCATCAATCTCAAGCCTAATGGAATCCTTGTGCACATTCACATCGTTCTTGATCTTCTTCGTGTTCTGCTGCAAATACGGCGGCGGCGAAGGCTGAGCAGGGGCCCTGATTTGAGCACCCCAGCCGGGCATGGAATGAGAAGCAGCAGGATGGTGAGAGGAATACCAGCCAGGGAAGCTGTAATTGGGGACGAGCTGAGGTTGAGGAGCGTATGGACCGGTGGAGTAACCGTAATTCTGCGCCGGAGGTGGTGCCGGAGGGTAAGAGCCAGGCGGCGGCGGTTGTGGCGGTCGTTGGGTTTGGTTGGAGGAGTTCCGCCCCGATGAGCTCGATGAATTGCCCATACTGGAAATGGAAATTGCTTTTGAGAGAAGAATTGAAGAAAGGGGTATCTTAGCGATTGAGATATGTCGGGAAGAGTTATGATCTGAAACCTTCAACACGATGAAAAGTCAGCTTGATGACGTGTGTTTGAAACTTACAATTTGTTTTTGACGGTTTACCATCTAGAATTTTAGCTCAAGGGTGCGTTTTAACGGACTCGTGAAAATCGTGATGATGTTATAGAAAATGGCTTTTGGATAAAAAATAATTTTTAGTGTTTTAAAAAATTTAAAAAGTAAAAAGAGTTGTGGAAAATTTAAGAGTATTAAAAATAATTTTTAAGTACAAAAGGTTTTTGTTGAAAAAGTGAAACAAGGCCGAAGATAAGAAGTATTGGAAGAGTTTGTAAATCGGTACTTTACTTAGTTATTTATTTTAAAAAATATTTGATATGTTAAAATTAACTAGTTAATAGTTAATTAACTAATTTAAATAAAAATCTCAAAAATAAGGAGTTTGATAATTTTATTCTAGTTATTTTATTTTTTAAAATTTATATTTATCTATCCATCTATCTATATCTATACTATAAAATAAATAAAAAATTGGACAATTAATACCATAAAAATAGGGTGAAATTCCCATCCACACTAAATTCTAAATAATTTATAAACTTATAATTAATGCACATAAACTTAATACTAACTTTATACAAAAAAATATATTGAATTTCACACTCCCTTCACATTCTCAATCCCCCTCACATTCCATAACGCCTAATTAACCAAGTCAATTTAAACTTTTCACGTTAATTTTTATATAAAAACATAAGTTGCCTCAACATTTAATTTTAATTCCAATATTATAAACTATATATTGTTGATGCTGATGATGTTGTTGTGGTTGTTGTTGATATTGTGGTCGTTGTTGTTGTTGTGGTGGTGGTGGTGGTTGTTGTTGTTGTGGTTGTGGTTGTTGTGGTTGTTGTGGTTGTTGATGTTGTGGTCGTTGTTGTGGTTGTGGTTGTGGTTGATGTTGTTGTTGTTGTTGTTGTTGTTGTTGTTGTTGTTGTTGTTGTTGTTGTTGCTGCTGCTGCTGCTGCTGTTGTTGTTGCTGCTGTTGTTGTTGTTGTTGTTGTTGATGTTGTTGTTGTTGTCGTCGTTGTTGTCATTGTTTTTGTTGGTGGTGTTTCGTCGTTGTTGTTGTTGTTGTTGTTGTTCTCGTTGTTGTTGTCGCCGTTGTCGTGATCGTCATTGCCGTTGTCACCATCATCGTCGTCATTGTCGTCGTCGTCTTCATTGCCTTCGTCGTTGTCGCCGTTGTCTTCGCTGTTGTTGTCGTCGTCGTTGTTGTATTTCACATTTAATGCACAAATTGATTAATACAATCGGGCTTGTTGATAATTAATACATATTTCTTTCACTCATGATAGGTTGTAAACTCTTGGCCAAGACCTTCGTAACGATCTTATATAAGACGTTACAAAGACCAATTAGCCTAAATTTATTCATATAATCGGGATTGTTAACCTTGTCAACCGGGACAATAAGAAAATTATTAACCCCTTCAGGAATCATCGTTGTTCTACAAAAATCTCGAGTAAAAGAAATGACCGAGCTACCAACTGTGTCCCAACATTTCTAGAAGAAACCAGTTGTAAACCATCCAAACAGGGTGACTTAAAAAAGCTCCCCTACTCTTCGTTGCTTTCCAAATCTCATTGACAAAAATAGGTATAATCAAATTACTGCAAGAAGAATCATCAAGTCTAGGAAAACCACATCTCAGCTGCGAAATAAGAGAAACAAGAGTCGGCTCAATAGCCTAGAAATTGCGATAAAATTCCAATACAAGCTCCTTAAGATCCTCCTCTTTCCTTAAGATCCTGGTGAACCTTGGCGTCTTATCCAAGGAGAGCTTCCAAACATTACCTGCCAAATCTATGTTGAAGATGATCAAGTCGGTCCGTTAACTCCTTTATGCATTGATGAACATTCCAAAAACAGTTCCATTCCAAACTAGCAGCCTCTCCTTCAACGTCGCTAAAGCATCTAGCGTATCCATCTCATTATACAAAGAGCCTTAATCTTATCGTCAAAACTAGGATGAGAAAGCCACAAAACTTCAAAACGAAAGGGTCTTCTCCTTCTATTCAACTTATTGGCAGACAAAAGGACAAGAGAAGAGGGCAATGATCGGAGGACAGTCTGATACAAGATTTATATTCTAATATGCCACGTCAGTAATTGAGCCACATCATCTATAAGTAGTTTGAAGAGAGAGTAGAGTAATTAGCTTAATCTGATTGTAATCTTCTTTTAGAGTATATTTCTTCTTCTTTCTCTTTGTGAGACTTACATAGATGTATTGTTACAAGAACATGCATCTTTTGGTTTGGAATTGGTGTTTGTATGAACATTAGTTCCATTATCGATCAATAAACACGAATTCAATTTTTCCATCTCCATTACTCATTCCATTCATCTTAGATACATATTTGTTGTATCAAATGTTATCAGAGCAGTTATCCTCGGCATCAATGGCGGATTACATATCAGTCCATTCAATGTGGGCTTTTATGGAGGAAGATCCAATTTACCGATTGAAGAAATTGAAACAAACTGGAAGCATCAAAGAGTATTATGAAGCGTTTGATTCAATTCAGAGAAGCGTCAACTTGCTAGAAGATTTCTTGATTAGCTGGTATATCGTTGGATTAAGAGAGGATACTCAAAGAGAAATGCAATCTATTTGATCACAAACAGTGATCCAAGCGTATGTGTATGGAAGGATGTATGAAAATGCATATCCAAAGGGACGCCCACTGCAGTCGGTACCAATCGAGAAAAGTTTTTCATCAACTTCGTTAGTCTCAATTCTGATTCCAACACCCACTCTAGTTGATTCTTTCGTCAAATTCTGAACAACAGAGCTTTAAATCACATATGATGATAGGTATTGACGCCCTCTAGTGATGGAACCTGATAAATGGATCACTAAACTTGATTATGGAAATTTTACTTTTGATCCTAGTCGGAAATTCATTGATACTTGATAAGTGTTAAAAGTACATCTATGCCACATATAATCTCTTGTTCTTGAAGCCATTGACAAATGAGTCTGAAGGTATTGAGATTATGATATTATATCTTAGAGGAGACATGTTAAAAGTGTAAGACCCGAATTTCCGCTCGCTAGTTCCGTTCAAATTCCTACCTCTTTATTTATCCTACTCTTCCTTTCTTTGTTATGTGGGCCGAAAAGCCCGAAATATGGAAGGCCCAAACCCATTTTTACTCTTCCTTTCCTAAACTACCCTTGCCCTAGAACATTCACCCTCCCTTTCTTTTGTTGAGGCGCCGCTCACATGTGGAAGAAGGAGATGATAAGCGCTCAATCTAGTTCATTCGGTCGCCGGTCACTCTTCCCCCTTCATCCTCATTCCATCGTTCCTTTCGCACCGCCGGCTCCATCCTCACCTCGTTCTCGCTCGCCTCGTCTACCGGTAACCCCTACCTCATCTTCCCTCTTCGTTTCTTCCTTTCCGCTCTAATGGCGTCTTAATCTCTCTTTCTACTTCACCTTTAGAGAGTTTGGTTTCTTCTAGTTGAAGACTCACAAGTCGGCATCGGATCTCGTCTCCCCTCTAGATCGTCTGACCCGCGTCGGTTCGTCGTCAGCGCCCTAATCCTCATCGCACCATCACTGTTCTGGCTCACCCTTGTTCACCACCGGTAAGGGTGCATCTTAAGCTCCATCTTTCTTCTTCCCCTTTTTCTTTCCTTCGATATTCTCGATACTGGTTCTAAACCATACTGGTCGGGCAAATCCAAGTTTGAACCGCAGATCTAAGGCTGCTTCAGTTGAGGTTGATTCGGCTCCAAGTGCACTCCGCATCTCGTAGCCGCCAATCCATCAGCGAACTTGCAGACCCGAGTGGTTCGATCCTGTCTTGAACTCAAAGTGTTCTTTCGGATATTTGATATGAACCCCGTTGAAGGATTCACGAGAGGATCGATCTTGGACTCGTAAATGGTCTTCTCACGTCGGATTTTGGATAGGTTTAAGCCGATTTAACGAATAGACTTGGTAGGGAAGAAGTGAAAGGATTAAGGAGGTGATCTCTTTTGAGGGAAATCGAAAGAATATGGGATGAGAAGAGAATTATAATGACGCCTTAACAAGATGATCTGGAGAAATCTCGACGTCATTTCGGTATCTAAATTCAAGCGTAAGAAACAATGGAGGGATGTGCCTCTTTTATAGAGGAAGGGGCACGCCTAGCCCTAATAAAACCCTAGCGGCATGGGGAAGTGAAGGGAGGCGCAAGCATGCGGCCCAACCACTTAGCCCAAGCCCAAAACTCTTAAAAATAGAAATGACATAAGTAGCAATGTTTCGGAATGGAAATAGTACTAAAAATAGCAAGAAACACAGAAAGGTCACAGTGGCCTAGTCGCGAGTGTCGCGACAAGGCCGTGACAAGGCGTCGGCGCGCCAAGGACATGTCGCGATGCGACAAGGGCGCGACAGGGCTTCGACAGCGTCGGGGCTGGTGCGCACCCGGACCTCGAGTGTCGAGGCCGAGGCGCACCAGAACCTCAAGTTCCCACGTCGGGGTGGCCCGGCGTGGCATGGTGCTCGGCCTGTGTGGCGGGCACAGCACCAAGAGTGAGGTTCTCGGTGTCGTGGTGCGTAGCGTCGACTTGTGGTGCCGGCGCGCCTTCGATGAAGGAGACGCACCGGGTGAGGGGCGCGGCAGTGGCTGCGCCATGGCTAGCGAGGACGCGCGCGACGAGGGACGAAGTGGCTCGGGCTATGGCACGAGTCCTGGCTCGAGTGATCGGTCCGTCGGAGCGCACGGACATGTTTTCCTCTTCTTGGCTCCCCGTCATGGTGGGGCTCACATCACCCTCCCCCCCATGGGTGGGAAACATCCCCGTTTCTTCGTCATGATACTCGGGATCTACGTAAGGAGAGAGATCCGAGACATTAAAGGAAGCGAAAACGTTGGACTTACCCGGGAGGTCGAGTATGTAAGAGTTGTCGTTGGTGCGCCAAAGAATCCTGAATGGTCCGTCCCCTCGTGGGTGTAGCTTCATCTTCGAAGATGGACCCACACCAAATCTCCGGGCTCAAAGACCAAAGCGCGGCGTCCCTTGTTACGTTGGGCCGCGTATTGATCCGAGCGTTTCAGTAGTTGGGCCTTGGTGCGCTCATGTAGGCGTCGGATATGGTCGGCGTGGTTGACCGCGTCGACATGCTCCTCGGGCTTGAAAGGCAACGGCACCAAGTCCATAGGCGTATGAGGATTACGCCCGTAGACCACCTCGAAGGGGGTCATCTTCTTCGCAGTGTGGTAGGACTTGTTATAAGCAAACTCAACATGGAAAAGTAAGTCCTCCCACCGACGTGGGTTTGCCTTGAGCATCGTCCGAAGAAGAGTGCCCAAGGTCCGATTGGTCACCTCAGTCTGACCATCGGTTTGGGGGTGATAAGCTGTAGAAAACAGGAGTCGTGTACCTAACTTCCCCCAAAGCGTTTTCCAAAAGTGGCTACAGAACTTAGTATCCTTATCACTAACGATAGTTCTAGGAATACCATGGAGCTTCACGACATGGTCAAAGAACAAATTTGCGATTTCCACCGCATTATTATTCCCTTTACATGCAATGAAGTGGGCCATCTTGGAAAACCGGTCCACGACTACAAAAATGGAATCTTTGCCACGCCTCGACATTGGTAGTCCCGTGATAAAATCCATAGAAAGATTTTCCCACAGGGCATCGAGAATTGGTAGGGGCGTGTAAAGTCCATGTGGTTCGGACCGAGACTTGGCTGTATGACACGGCACACAACTTTGACAGTACTTGTTAACATCTCGAGCCATGTGAGGCCAGAAGAAATGCTCACGAAGTGCTGCCAACGTTTTGGCTATGCCAAAGTGGCCTCGGTCATCATGAGCCTCTTGGAGCAACAAGTGTCTCACCGAGGAGGCCGGAATGCAAAGCTTCCCGGCACGGTAAAGATACCCATTGTCCAAGAAGAAGGACTCATGGATGCGAGAATGCTCAAGATTCTTAATGATTGAGGAAAAATACGGATCTGAGGCGTATAATTCCTTGATCATTGCAAATCCGAGCAACTTAGAATGAAGTTGGGTCAACAGAATGTACCTTCTCGAGAGTGCGTCGGCGACGACGTTCTCTTTACACTTTTTATGCCCAATGACATATGGAAATGTCTCCATGTACTCAACCCAACGTGCGTGGCGCCTATTCAGAGTCGTTTGACTCTTGAGATAAGCCAAGGCCGCGTGATCCGTATGAATGACGAACTCGCTTGGCCATAGATAGTGTTGCCACGTCTTAAGGACCCGAATAAGAGTGTAAAGCTCTTTATCATAGGTCAGATAATTAAGGGTAGCCCCTGCTAGCTTCTCGCTAAAGTAAGCGATAGGCCGTTGTTCTTGAAGGAGTACGCCGCCAATACCATAGTCGGAAGCGTCGCACTCGATTTCAAAACGTTTGGAGAAGTCCGGCAATTGCAGGACCGGGGCTCGACACAAAGCATCTTTCAAGGCCTCGAAGGCGGCCTCGTGATGCGGCATCCACTTTATTGTGGCGGCCTTCTTGGTTAAAGAATGGAGTGGCCCGGCGATAGAACTAAAGTCCTTGACAAATCGCCTGTAGAAACCAGCTAACCCCAAAAAAGAACGAACCATCGTCGGGGTCGTCGGGGTTGGCCACTCACGGATGGCCCGGATTTTGTCAGAATCCACTCGTAGGCCAACCTTGGATACGATGAAACCAAGAAAATTCGTCGTATCCGAGCAAAACACACACTTGTCCAAATTTACATACAAAGAATGTTCGCGGAGGCAATCTAACACCTGCCTAAGGTGCCCCGCGTGAGAGTCCAAAGTCATACTATAAACTAAAATGTCGTCAAAATACACAACGACGAAAAGTCCCAAAAATCTACGCAAAACAAAGTTCATTAATCTCATAAATGTAGAAGGAGCGTTAGTGAGGCCGAAGGGCATCACCAACCACTCATAAAGACCGTGTTTGGTCTTAAAAGCCGTCTTCCACTCGTCTCCTTCTTGCATTCGAATTTGATGGTAGCCGCTCCTCAAATCTATCTTCGAAAACAACACGGCTCCATGTAACTCGTCTAGCATGTCGTCCAAGCGGGGAATCGGGTGACGGTATTTGATGGTGATTTGGTTGATGGCACGGCAATCCACGCACATCCTCCAAGACCCATCCTTCTTCGGCACCAAAATAACCGGGACCGCACACGGGCTAAGGGACTCACGAACGTACCCCTTGTCCAAAAGAGATTGGACTTGGAGAAGTAGCTCTTGAGTTTCCTTAGGCGACGCCTTATATGCAGGCCGGTTGGGCAATGAAGCGCCAGGAATAAGATCTATGCGATGCTCGATCCCCCGAATAGGTGGCAACCCGTCGGGGAGCTTGGCAGGCATAATATCCGGGAACTCCTGTAACAAAGAAGCAATCGAGGGAGGTAGTACATGTGTCTTATCAATAGTGATATTAAGTAAAGGACACAAAAAAAAGCAAGAGAATCTCCCCTCGATATGCTTGACGACATCGCGTCGTCGACAAAGGAACAAGCGATCAGGCACCGTGCCGAGGAGTGGGGGCTCGGCGTCTTCGCTAGTCCGAGGCTTGCCATGGGCACCGTGATGCTGGCCAACAGGCCCCTGCCAATGAGGGAGATTGGCCCCAGGCGCGCCGCTGGAAGCAGGTTGGATCGAGCCAACGCCGTTGGGCAACGCGGCTGGCGCGGTGTGGCGCGCAGCCGAGGACACACTCGGCGTTCGAGGCTCGTCTTTGATTTTTGCTATGCATTTCTGGTTCAAATCATCATGTCCACCAGAATGTTGGGTTTTGGAACCAGGAACGCCGCCAGAAAGTGTGCCATGGCCAGAAGCGCCGTTTGTGGTGGAATTCGGCGTAGGCGCGACCGCAGCTTTGTCCCGAGCGTTTGCTTGTTGCCTTTCGGCCTCATCCTGCAACGCTTCACTAGGAGACATGGGCAAGATGGTCACCCGTTTACCATGGTAATTGAACATGTAAGTGTTCAACCGGCCATCGTAAATCACGTGACGGTCAAACTGTCGTGGACGGCCAAGAAGGAGATGTGTGGCGTCCATGTCAGTGACATCAAACAAAACGGAATCGGAATAAACACCAATGGAAAAAGAAAGACTAACCTGTTTCATTATCCAATGGTCACCATCATTTGAAATCCAAGCAAGTTTGTAGGACTTCGGATGGTCGGATTGCGGCAACTTAAAATGATCAACAACTTTTCTTGACAAGAAGTTCCCTCAGCTTCCCGAATCGATAATCACACTTAGGGAGACATTTTGTACCAAACACCGAGTACGAAAAATTTTTTCCCGTTGATCGGTTGGCACGGCCTCGCTCATGCTGAGCGCTCAACGCGTCACTAGCAACAACTTGTCAACGCCGGCGTCGATGTCCGATGGCGCGCAATATGCACCGTCTTCGATTGGCGCAGGGTTGTCTTCTTCCGACTCATCCTCCTCAACACTCTCGTATGTTGCGGATTGAGCCGAGAAAAGCACTCGCTTCGTGTTAGGGCAATCGCGTTTCAAGTGCCCTGGGCCACCACATTGATAGCACTCGATGTCTCGAGCCCTTTGTGGGGGAGGGGCTGCCTTGTCACGGTTTTGTCCCATCGAAGCACCCTTGGAGTTCGTCGCTTGGGTACCTACCTTAGATTTAGCAAGAGAAGGAGGAACAAACTTGTTAGTACCTAAAGCGGAAGGACTAGGGGAAGAATTGTACCTCGGATAAGTGGACGTCTTCGGCCTTTTGAATTGCGTGTAAAGCTCCATGGTCGTGTGTATCAACCGTCCCAAATCCTTGATCGGCAAGACAACCAAGCGATCTCGGATCCATTGGTGTAGTCCCGCCACAAAGCGAGACCGCAACACCCCCGGGGAAGCGCTTATGCCCGCCTTGAAGGATAAATCTTCGAGGTAAGCGAAGAACTCCTCCGGAGTCATGGATCCTTGACGTGCATCTTGGATCATAATCCGAACCTTCTCCTTGTAATCGGGTGGGATAAATTTCCGCTTCATGATGAATACAAGTTGATGCCACTCGCTTATGGGGGCTTTACCCTTTCGGGCCCGATCCGATTCGAATCGGTTCCACCACATACGAGCGGCACCCTTGAAATGAAGGGTCACCACCTCGACTTTCTCGTGCTCCTCGTAATGGCAATGCTTGAGCACGTGTTCGGTTCCCTGCAGCCAAGAAATAAACGCATCAGGATTGTAATTTCCATAAAAATCCTCAAATTTTACCTTAACGTCGCGGCGTGATACATGCGTCGGACGTTCATTATCGGCGCGCCGATTGGCACGCGGAGGCGGTGTGCATCGGCGTCGGGGACCTCGGCCAAAGCCTCGGTTCGGACCGTCACCATCGTCGCTGGGCTCGTCGTCTCCATCGCGCCGAGGGCGCCGCTGCTTCTCGCGGTCTCGGTTTTGGCGACGCCGATCCCCGTCACGCCGATGCCGTTCGCGGTTGTCACGGCGTTCAAGCCAATCATAGACCACGTGGTTCTCGGGCAACTTGGGTCTCAGAATCCAATCCCGATCCCGATCTATCCGCTCCACCAAATCATGGACCGGAGGGTGGTCAAATTCCTCCTCGGAATCCTCCTCGTACTCCGTTATAGAGAACTCAGAATCCGAAATTGGAGTTGTGGGACTTTGATGACCCTGATAATCATCGACATCAAAGTCATCGCGGTCTTTGTGTTGTTTTTTCTTAGGCGTCGGAGTGACCGCCTTTTTCTTCTTTTTTGCTTGTTGACGTCGCCACTCCTCGGAGTCATACTCCTCATTGGAATGAACGTCAACAACATCTTCCACCTGTTGAGCCTGATTAGTGGGTCGGCTTTCCTTCATGGATTCCAGCCGTTGGATTCCAATCGGGTTAGACGACTCAACCAATGGACCCTTGCCTTTCTCTTGCGTCGTAGCCCGCGGAACCGAGATGCCATGTGGCGTTACGCTCGGATTCGCGTTCTGCGTGTGGATGGTCACGGCTAGTGGCGCCGTTTGCTGCGCAATAAACCTCGTCAACATGCCCTCCAAGTTGGAGAAGTGCGCCTCAAGTGTGGCCAAACCCGCAGCGGGCATACACCGGCCTGCGGCACGGCGCTGGGCACCATAGCGTTGGGCGTCCCGAGAAGACTCGGTTGGAGCGCCTGCAGATTTGGTTGATTTGTGTTTTGTTGGTTTGTGAGGCCTTGTTGGTTAGAATGTTCATCCCCTTCCATGCTACCGTCTCCTATCTCAACCATAGACATGAAAAGAGTCAAAAGTTCTCAAACAAACAAGCAAAAGAAACGTCAAGATTTTGTAAGACTTTTCACGCAAGTACCCTTAATTTACACAAAAAGTACTTGAAAGGAATGGGAGGCTATGGATCTCGACGTTGCACAAGTAAGGCACACACAAGAGCAAGAACACGCAATACAAACACACAAGCAAGTAAGAAAAGAAGGAGAGAGAAGTCGGCTTTAGTGAAGCCTTGGCACGAGAGAGGGAGAGAGAAGAGAAGATCTCGGCCTAAGGAAGGAGGCGAGATTGTGTCTTAGTAAAATAGAAACAAGAAAGATATGCAATCAAACAAAGATATGCAAATCAAATCAAGAGAAGATATTATGTGATTGGAGAGAGAGGGGCCGAATATTTGTGAGATACTTGCCTTATTTTGACTTGTGTATCTCACAATATCTTTTTGATTGATTTTTTTTTAATAACTAATGGATAAAGATTGCCTTATTTTGGCTTTGCTTTTCCAATTTTCGTGCTCAAAATAAAAGATTGAGATAAGGCCAAATCGGACCAAATCTCGCACCAAGCACACAATATGCACGACACACACAATCAATCGATTCAAACAAAGCAAGATGAATGCAAGCAATGCTCAAAAAACTCAATGCAATGAACCCAAAACAAGTGCACGTCGGCGGTTGAAGGCTATTTTTTGTGATTTTTTTGTGATTTTTTCGAAACAAAACAATGGATCTAGTGAATGATGGTAGAGATGACGGAAGCTAATGAAACAATGATGGGAAAGAAAAAAATTTCGTGCAAAAAATGAGTAAAAGAGTGAGAGAGACTTACGCAATCCGAGGCTCTGATGCCAATTGATGTGAACCCCTTTGAAGGATTCACGAGAGGATCGATCTTGGACTCGTAAATGGTCTTCTCACGTCGGATTTTGGATAGGTTTGAGCCGATTTAACGACTAGACTTGGTAGGGAAGAAGTGAAAGGATTAAGGAGGTGATCTCTTTTGAGGGAAATCAGAAGAATATGGGATGAGAAGAGAATTATAATAATGCCTTAACAAGATGATCTGGAGAAATCTCGACATCAATTCGGTATCTAAATTCAAGTGTAAGAAACAATAGAGGGGCGTGCCTCTTTTATAGAGGAAGGGGCACGCCTAGCCCTAATAAAACCCTAGCGGTGTGGGGAAGTGAAGGGAGGCGCAAGCATGCGACCCAACCACTTAGCCCAAGCCCAAAACTCTTAAAAATAGAAATGACATAAGTAGCAATGTTTCGGAATGGAAATAGTACTAAAAATAGCAAGAAACATAGGTTGTCTGGCCCTTCAGATTCCTGGCTCGAGTGATCGGTCTGTCGGAGCGCACGGACATGTCTTCCTCTTCTTGGCTCGCCGTCATGGTGGGGCTCACATCAATATTTGAATATGGTCAAATGTTGTTTTGTAATTTTAGTATAGGGAGAATTTTAGTTCAACTTGGGATTGGCTATTTTAATTATGCATTGTGTCGATTTAGAATGTTGTTGTAATATTGTTGGTGAATGTTCTTAATTCTTGTTGAACAAAAATGTGAAAATATTCGCAAAACATATTTTATTTGATTTTTGAAAAATTTGAGTTCGACCCTTTCTTTTTACCCTTTTGATTAAAAGTCATACAAATACAAAGAATTTGGTTTGTTTTAGGATTTGGGCTGCACCCGAGTTTTGACGGGTTGCCTACGTATCCCTTTAAAGAGAATCAAGCCTTACGTAGTTCGGAGTGTTTTGGTTTTTGTTTTTGTGTGTGAGATTTTTCATGCATCAGAGGAACGGATCTAAACCCACCTTCTAGGAAGGGTTGCTTAGACCGCTCCAACTATCATTTGCATGACGCGAATGATACTAAACTCACCTTCTAGGAAGGGTAATCTAGTCATTCGCATTTGGCGTACACGATTATTTTTTAGTGCGTTTTAATTTATTTGAAAATTTTAGTTTGGTTTGGGGTTGCGACTGTACTCGATAAAAATTTGCATAGAGTTACCTACGTAGCCTTTTTAGACGTCAAGTGTAGTTCTATAAGGAGATTTTAATTTCATAATCCGACTTAATAATAGGCAAAACTAATCTTTACACATTAGGTAATTTAGCACCATTTGGTTAACCGATCATGACATTTACATGAGCTTATTAATTATACCAATTTTTATCCTTTGTGAAATTCAAGGATTTTTTGGAGTTTATGCTAATAAGCTGGTGGACCAATTTGTCATACATTTCCCAAGTATTAATTACTTGTATGCATGTTTTCCTGTACGTCCATGCATATTTTACATGATCAAGTTTTATTATTTTTCTTTTCGATGGGCTTTTTATTTCATTCATTTTGTAATGTTTGTCTTTTGGGCTTACATCAAAACTCAAGCCCAACCCACAAATTAATGTGAAGGATAGCCTTATTTTGGTGAAGTCACATACCAGAATTTGTACTTTTCATTTTACTGGTGAACCTTACCTATAATTTTGTCAAGGCACTCTCTTTAATTTAGGGGGAAAAAACAATTAATCCAATGATATCCCAACAAGATTTTATATGGATTAAAAATTAAAGTTTGAAAGAGATAAAAGATATTCTTTCTTCTTATCCTTTATATACTGGTCCAAGATTGAAAGTCACGTTCAAACGCGAGCCACAATCTCACAATTCAGTATTGATTTTCCCCAATTCTCTTTGAGTAAGTTTTTTTTTCTCTTAACGTATTTTTTTCTTCTAATTTAATTTTTCCTCTGATTGCAAACAAATTCTTTTTAAGAATTGAGTTATGGTGGGCAAGAATTCAAGTGGATTTGACCTCTCCATAATTTGGTTCCTAACAAGGGAAGATTCAAGTGGATCTAACCTTGTTAATTTAGAGGGTTTAAGCTTTTGTAAAAATTAGTACCGAATGTATGGTAATATATTTTTTTAATCTCATACGGATGTATTTTTCGTTTGTTGATTCAAACCCAGACTTTTGATTCGCTATGTACTCATGTACACCCAATTTGCAGAAATCAAACCACTTTATATATATATTTTTCTCGTAAGTTGACAAGTCTTGTTTGTTTGTTTTCTTTTTTTTTATTCTTTTGAGTAGTCACATCAATTTAAAGGAAAATTGAAGTCCTACAAATAGCCCTGCACCCCCTTACTAATCTGCAAACCTACACCAATTTGCCTTTTTATTAGCTTTCATTATTTTATTTTACTTTGTTTACCACTCTAGAATTTGAGAGTTTTGTCCGAACCGGACTTCAATTTTTTTTTATGAACCACATCTGGTAGAGGTTTCACGTGTAATGAACATGAAAATTATTTGCGTTTTCTTGTATACGTACGAAACCATTCAATTATTTTTTTTGTTGTTCATTCCACATAAAATTTGGCAGAATAACCCCATGAAAATCAGTTTTAAAAAGTTAGAGATCCACTTGAATCTCAATTTTTAGACATTTCAAGATCCCCTGGAATCTCAAACATGTCAAGAACGGGTTGAATTGACCATAAAAATTAGGGAAGATCCGCTTGAATCTTTTGAACCCCCAACTTGAAATGGTGAAACTTAACCATCATAAAACCAGGGAGAATCCCCTTGAATTCTTCACTCCCGAATTAAAATGGTCCAAAGAGAATATATTAAAACTTGAAAAGTTAACCATTGTAAAACCAGGGAGAATCCCCTTGAATTCTTCACCCCCGGATTTTAAAATGGAAGAAAACATATTTGAAAAGTTATCCATTATAAAACTAGGGAGAATCCCCTTGAATTCTTAACCCCCGGATTTAAAATGGTAGAAAAAGAAAACGATTGAATTTTAAAAGAAGATGAAACACCAGTTGCTTTTCTACCTTCTTCCTCCTTGGACTGATTCTACGTGTTTTCTTGTAACTTTTTTATGCTCTCTTTCTCTTCCTTTTCTTTCCTTTGTCAGAATTGATATTTCGTCTTCTTGAACTCCCACCCAAAGCAATTGCTTTGTATTTAAAAGAAAGTCACGTGGGGAAGTTACTCAAGGGAGCCCCACTTCACCCACTTGCCCACTATTCAATTACCTCTCTTTTTTATTTTTTTTATTTGCATTTCTCTTTTTCAATGTTACAGTTAATGTAACTTCTGTAGAGCCCCGCCCAAACAAACCATTTTTTTCCTTTTTTTTTTATTAATTCCATCCTACTGAATCTATGATAATAAGTTGGGCTTTTTCCTAATTGGATCAGGCAGAAATGGAGATTTTGGGCCTTGGAGCAGAAATTAAGGAAATTATAAGATCCAATTTTACAATTCCTAATTATTGGCTTTGCTTAATAAAAATTAATCACATTTAAAATTTGTAATTAATTTTCATTACATTTATGGGTAATTGTAATTTTTTACCCTCAACAATTCTATTAATGTTGGGTGCATGATTGTGTGTGTTGTAATCCTTGCTTTGTAATTGTTGTATTGTTTCTAGTTATGTTAATACTTGATTCTTACATTGTAACCTGCCGCCCATTTTCACTTAGTCAAAGGACTTGTTAGCTTGAGCTTAATTTGTGATTACATTGTTTCGAGTGGTTTGTTGGCGTGAGAGCTTTTGGTCGGGTTCTAGTGTGGTGACCCTCTATGTCATAGGATTTTTTTGAATTGGGTGTCTTGAATTAAAATTGTGAATGTTTGTGTGTGTGTAAATGAGTTTGAGATTGGACGTCCCCACTTTGGAACTTGGACTTCATATTTGTTACCTTGAGTTTTGATTTCGTGTCGTTAAGACTAGGTTGTGAAATACTAGTTTGATGAGGAAAGTTAATGTGGTTCATGAGTAGTCGCGCCTAAATTATATTCAAACATAAATAATCAAGTTAAGCCGTTGTTGTAGGATACCATGAAGTATGGTGGCTCGTGCTTCGAAACCACTATAGTTGTGCTTGCCTAGATTCGAAAGATACTCATCCTAGTTAGTCGATTAACCGTGAACGTTATGATTCGTAGGTATTTAGTTTCGACGCGTTTCTTACTTCATTCGAGGATCGCCTTCCAAGTAAGTCGTTCTCGACTTGCTCGGCTCTATTCTAGTCTCGTTAGATTTCATGTCGTGATAGTGAGATTGGTTTTGGGAACTAGTCCCGAATGTATGTTTTCCTTGTGAAATGTTTTATCGTATGATGTGATGCGCTTTCCATTTTAAATGTTTTCTCGTAAAAGAAATTGTTATTATTTTCTCTATGCTGGCAGCGTAACCGGCACGATCATGTGTGATGATTGTCGGTGGCGAAGAGGCGTCTAGCCATGGTCGTGTGTCGGTCGGGCCCCTTCAAAAAAAAATTAATTGCTTTGTTTTTTGCAAGTTCTCAAGTGGAGGCTTGACCAGGGGTTGGAAGGATGACGTATATGAAAAGTGGGGGGACCTACCTCTGCACTCGGGCACAAGTGTGTTAGCGTCGTAGATTGGAATGCAACGGTGGGAGGAAGAATTGCATTTCCAAAAAGGTTTGTGAATGATTTTTGCTTGTGTTTGTGTGTGGTTGCTTATTTGGTTCCTGACTTATGAATTGTTGGCATGTTTGATGAATTGTTGTTTCGTTGTGTTTCCTTTCACTTGTTGAATGTTGAATTGTTGGTTATGGGTTCAAACGCTTTACTTTTGTCGATTGTTGGTTATTGTTTCTAATGTTTTACTTTTTTCGCTTGTGGTTTAAATTGTGGGTATGTGTATTGATATACTATGTTTTGTTCTATTCACTTGTTAAATATTAGGTTGTTGGTTATTTATTGCTTTCAAACGTCTTACTATTGTCGCTTGTTATCTAGCTTGCCTAGAATAGTAGCTGACCCCTCGGAGACTTTTATTTTTCAGTTCCAAGTACTCATGCAGGTCCCGTGTTGGAGCCGCAGCGGACCGTTGACGTACGTGTCTTTAGGTTCTAGAGTGGGTTGGGATTTTTGTTTAGTTTGGTTCATTTGGTTTGGATATTTCACTCTTTTGTTGCCTTGAGCGGATTTCTTGTGTTGGTTGTGTCTTGATTAGCCATTTGGGATCTCATGCATGACATGGTTGCATATGCGTTTTATTAAATGATAGTTGGATGTTTTAAATTAGTTTTCTTGTTGTGCCTGAGTTGCAAGTTCCAGGTAATCTAGTTGTTAGACTAGCTCCGGTAGGACCCGTTAGGGTCAAACTACCAAGTAACTCCCCGATGTTAAGACGGGGTGTTACAAATTGGTATCAGAGCCAGGTTGGCAACAAGGCACATGGAACCGAACAACAAGCGTACATGAGGTCCAACTAGAAACAAAAACCGGCCGATGTTTTCAAAAATGTTTTTAAATGTGGTAGTCATACTGCATATAGGGGTAGAAGACACGATGCGACTCTACTGTCATCCGCCGAAGGACCTCACGTAGATTAGTAAGTAAATCCTTAACTTTTAATCAAGTTAAAAGTTTTGACTGTGATACTTTCTATTATAGATGGCTCCACAAACCAGAGTCAGAGTTGTTGCTGCTAGTGGTAGAGGTCGTGGTAGAGGACATGGTAGAGGTCGTGGTAGGGGCCGTGGTAGAGGTAGAGGAGAGGCTCCGGTGGTTGCTGAACCAGAGGAGCATCAGAACGTCCACCCCCAAGAAGAGGTTTCTGAGAGTGATGGTATAGCTGTTGGGATCCATCAGGACGTTAGTGTGTCTGTTGTAGGAGGAGGGCCCCAGCTAATGGGGCCCAAGATAGAGTCAATACACCGCCAATTGGTTTATCATCAGAGATGGATCCTGCGCTTCGAGCCACACTTGTAGGGATGCTACAGAATCTGTTGGGTACAAGAGTTGTTTTTTATCAAAATGTTGTTAATGGGCTTCAGAGGACTAAGATGAGGGCATCAGGCCAGAATACAGTTGGAGCTGCTCAGCTAGGAGGGCTACCAGAAATACAAAATCTAGAAGTAGTTCACTGTGTGGTAGAGTTACCAAGACAGTGTCGCGCGCCCCAACCTGACAAGTGGCTCGCGGTGTTCTGGAAGACTGGGGTGCCAAACTTTACAAGGGCTAAGGGTACTGATGTGGAGCAGTGGTTGAGGAAAGTGGTGTCTACTTTGGACTCTATTCAAGCGCCAGAGGAGAGGAAGATGTCTCTAGTACACTAGTTTGTTGCAGGGGGTGCTTTCAATTGGTGGGACTTGAGTTAGGAAGACCAGACAGAGATTACCTTCGAAGATTTCCGAAAGAGGATTCGAGACTTTTACTGCCCTCTAGTGGTTAGGTCGGCTCGTGAGGCTGCTTTTCGGGATGTTGGGCCTGAGAACATCACGGTGGAGGAAACCATTCTAAAGTTCCAAAAGGAGTTAGCGGTTGTGCCAAATGTCGCTCCCACATAGGATTTGAGGATCGCAACCTTCCTGAAGAGATTGCAACCACATCTGCGTGCTTATGTTTCTGGTCTTCGGCTCACTACCTTGAAAATTGTTCAAGAATCTGTTTTGGCTTATGCTATGGCCACGCCCCAACCGGGTCAGTTGGAGATACATGCTAGTGTGAGCAAGAGACATAGGTTGTCTGGCCCTTCAGATTTGAGGAGGGATAATCGACCGAGTTCATTTCAGCAGAACCGGTCCGGTCCTCAGTCACAGGGTTGTCAGGACCAGTTTCAATAGGGTCAGTTTTCTAGGGGACAGAAAGAGTGCTTCAATTGTGGAGGCACTAGTCACTTTAGAAATCGGTGTCCAAAGCCAGTTCGGAACTGCTTCAACTGTGGGAAACCTGACCATTTACGATAATATTGTAAGGTCGGTGCACCCTCTCAAGGATCTTCGCCAAGGATTGTGAACCAGGGAGCTCGTCGTCCACCACAGAAAACTAAACAAGCATTGGTCCAGAACAGAGGTCGAGGTACAAGAGCCAACGCTCAGAGAATCAACCAACCTCGAGCGTTCGAGATGAGGAGAGTTGATGCCTTACATGTGCCAACTGCTACAGGTACGTTTTGGATTCAATCTAAACCTGTTCACATTCTTTTTGACAAGGGTTCCACGCACTCTTTTGTGTCCTCTGCTTGCGTGGCTAGACTAGGGTTGACTTATACAAAAGGGGAATCTTTTGTAGAAGGCCTACCCGATGGTAGTAAGGTGAGCGGTAATAGAGAGATTCTGCAGTGCCCTATTAGAATAGGAGGTAGAGCCTGGTATGCAGATTTTATAGTAATGTAGTTGTCCCTAGATGATGACGTGATTTTGGGAATAGATTGGATGAGGCGTTATAGAGCAGTATTAGATATACATAAGGGCACAGTCACAGTGTCTGCAGATGACAGAAATGTACAAGTGAGTCAGGAATTAGAGCAAGTTTGGCCGAGACCAGTGATTAGTATGGTAAAAGCCGCCAAGTTGCTTAATGGAGGGTGTGTAGGGTATTGGTATTATGTCCTACAAGGGGACAAGGAAGGGTCACACATTCAAGATATAGAGGTCGTCTATGAGTTTAAGGATGTCTTTCCAGACGATCTACCGGGCTTGCCACCTCAAAGAGAGGTTGATTTCAGCATTGATCTTGAGCCAAGAACAATACCGATCTCGAGGGCTCCATATCGCATGGCTCAGATGGAAATGCAGGAATTGAAGGCACAATTGGAAGAGTTGTTGAAGAAAGGGTATGTACGTCCGAGCGTGTCACCTTGGGGAGCTTCAGTTTTGTTTGTAAAGAAGAAGGACGGTTCACTTCACTTGTGTATTGATTATTGGGAGTTGAACCAAGTCACCATCAAGAACAAGTACCCACTACCTCGCATTGATGATCTGTTGGATCAGTTACAAGGGGCTATGGTGTTTTCCAAGGTGGATCTGAGGTCAGGATATCATCAGCTAAGGATTCGAGAGGAAGACATTCCAAAGACGGCTTTCCGAACTAGATATGGCCATTACGAGTTTGTGGTGATGCCGTTCGGATTAACCAATGCACCCGCAACATTTATGGAGTTGATGAACCAAGTGTTTATAGATTTCTTGGATAAATTTGTGGTGGTATTCATTGATGACATCCTGATTTACTCGTGTAATGAAGAGGAGCACACAAAACACCTTAGGCAGGTGTTGAAAGTGTTGAGGCAACATCAGTTGTTTGCTAAGCTATCCAAGTGTGAGTTCTGACTACCGGAAGTCACCTTTTTGGGACATGTGGTGTCTGCTAAGGGAGTAATGGTGGACCCTATAAAAAAATCAAGGCTGTAAAAGAGTGGGAACCCCCAAGAAATGTAAAGTAGGTACGGAGTTTCCTAGGTTTAGTGGGGTACTATCGAAGGTTCGTGGAAGGTTTCTCCCGTATAGCCCAACCACTTACCAACCTGCTAAAGAAGACAACTCGTTTTGAGTGGAATGAGGCCTACCAGCGAATCTTCGAGGAGCAGAAGAGGAGGTTGACTTCGGCTCCTATACTTGCCCTCCCTCAGGGGAATGAGGACTTTGTGATTTACAGTGATGCCTCCAAGGTGGGTCTGGGATGTGTGTTGATGCAGCGGGATAGGGTGATTGCTTATGCCTCGAGACAGTTGACGCCGAATGAGCAGAATTGCCCTACTCATGATTTGGAGTTGGCAGCGGTGGTGCATGCCCTGAAGATTTGGCGTCATTACTTGTATGGGAGTACATGCAAGGTGATGACAGATCAGAAGAGTCTCAAGTACATCTTTACTCAGAGAGAACTGAACATGAGACAACGGAGATGGCTTGAGTTGCTGAAGGAATATGATTTGGAAATCCTTTACCACCCAAGAAAAGCGAACGTAGTCGCCGATTCACTTAGTAGGAAGACCTCTCGAGAATGTATGTTGGATCATTTAACAGTTCAGCCAGAGTTGCAGAGAGAGCTGATAAGGTACGAAATGGAGGTGCAGATTTAGTGTTACCAGGGTAGATTGAGTATTATGGAGTGTCAACCGACTCTGCTTGAAGAAGTGAGGATAAAACAGGAAAGGTGACCAATGATTCAAGATCTGAAATAGAAGTTGAGCCGTGGAGAAGCACCTGATTTTGTAGAGAGAGCAGATGGTATCTTGAGTTTGCGTGGCCGAATTTGTGTACCTCGGGATGTAGAGTTGAGACAGAAGATTTCGCAAGAAGCCCACTCTACACCTTACTCGATTCACCCAGGAGCGAGTAAGATGTACAAAGATTTACGACAATATTATTGGTGGGATGCATGAAGCCAGATGTAGCAAGATTTGTGGCTAAGTATCAAGTTTGTCAACAGGTGAAGATTAAGCACCAGAGGCCGGGTGGTATGCTCCAACCCCTTTTTATCCTAGAGTGGAAGTGGGAGGATATTTCCATGGATTTTGTCACTGGACTACGGATCAACAAGGGCCATGATGCCATCTGGGTTGTAGTGGATAGGTTGAAAAAGACTGCTCGTTTCTTGCCTATTAAGGAGACTTGGAAAATAAACAAGCTGGTAGAGGTGTTCGTAAATCAGATAGTTAGACACATGGTGTGCCTAAGATGATTGTGTCAGATCGTGATGGGTGTTTCACTTCCAGATTTTGGCAACAAGTACATGAGGCACTTGGGACGAGATTGCACTTACCATCCGCAGTCAGATGGCCAGTCCGAGAGGACAATTCAGACTCTAGAGGACATGCTGAGGTCTTGTGTTCTTGATTGGGGAGGTCATTTTTCGAATCACCTAGCATTGGTGGACTTTGCCTACAATAATAGTTGGCACTCCTCGATTCAGATGGCTCTGTATGAGGCCTTGTATGGCCAGAAGTGTAGGACACCTTTGTGTTGGGATGACCCGTCAAATGTTGTAGGAGAGAGGCCGCAAATGATAGAGGAGATGATTGGGAAGATGGCCTTGATACGAGAGCATATGCTAGTTGCACAGAGCCGCCAGAAATCCTATGCGGACAATCGAAATCGACCACTAGAGTTTGAGATAGGGGCAAACGTCTGGTTGAGAATGTCGCCTACTCGTGCTGTGAGAAGATTTGGAGTTAAGGGAAAGTTGAGTCCCCGCTACATTGGGTCGTTTGAGATACCAGAGAGAGTTGGCGAGGTAGCTTACAGACTAGCGCTACCGCCCACCTTGGATGGAGTTCACCCTGTCTTTCATGTGTCACAGCTGAGACAGTATGTTCCGGATCCCAGTCATAGGCTCAACTATGAAGAGTTGGAGGTTGAGCCCGATCATACCTTCAGAGAGCAGCCGATAGCGATCCTAGACAAGCGTTCAAAGAAGCTGCGGAACAAGCAGATTCAGTTGGTTTTGATTCAGTGGTCTCGGCGAGGTGTCGTGGAGGCCACTTTTGAGACCGAGGATAGGATGAGAGAGAACTACCCTGAACTGTAATCGGGTTTAGTAGAGGTTTTTGAGAGGAGAGTTTAGGGGTTACTCGGGATTAAGTTCGACGTTCGTTATGACTTAGTGTTGCTAAGCATGTTTGTGTTTGCTTGTTTGTGTTTTGACATGAGTATGGATTGATTGTCTTTCTTCATGATTATAGTACGTAGGAATGCGTTTTGTTTTTCCCATGTTATGATAAATCTGTTGTTAACAATTCGGGGGTTTGAGGACGAAGCTCTTCAAGGGGAAACCTTGGGAATCCTTGTGGACTTCCACTTTTAGCCACGAAAGTTTCAGGACGAAACTTTCTTTAACGGGGGGTAATATGTAAGACCCGAATTTCCGTTTGCTAGTTCCGTTCAAATTCCTACCTCTTTATTTATCCTACTCTTCCTTTCTCTGTTATGTGGGCCGAAAAGCCCGAAATATGGAAGGCCCAAACCCATTTTTACTCTTCCTTTCCTAAACTACCCTTGCCCTAGCACATTCACCCTCCCTTTCTTTTGTTGAGGCGTCGCTCACCTGTGGAAGAAGGAGAAGATAAGCGCTCAATCTAGTTCATTCGGCCGCCAGTCACTCTTCCCCTTTCACCCTCATTACGTCGTTCCTTTCGCACCGCCTGCTCCGTCCTCACCTCGTTCTCGCTCGCCTTGTCCACTGGTAACCCCTGCCTCATCTTCCCTCTTCGTTTCTTCCTTTCAGCTCTAATGGCGTCTTAATCTCTCTTTCTACTTCACCTTTAGAGAGTTTGGTTTCTTCTAGTTGAAGACTCACAAGTCGGCATCGGATCTCGTCTCCCCTCTAGCTCGTCTGACTCGTGTCAGATCGTCGTCGGTGCCCTAATCCTCATCGCACCACCACTGTTATGGCTCACCCTTGTTCACCACCGGTAAGGGCGCATCTTAAGCTCCATCTTTCTTCTTCCCTTTTTTCTTTCCTTCGATATTCTTGGTACTGGTTCTAAACCATACTGGCCGGGAAAATCCAAGCTTGAACCGCAGATCTAAGGCTGCTTCAGTTGAGGTCGATTCGGCTCCAAGTGCACTCCGTATCTCGTAGCCGCCAATCCATCAGCGAACTTGCAGACCCGAGTGGTTCGATCCTGTCTTGAACTCAAAGTGTTCTTTTGGATATTTGAATATGGTGAAATGTTGCCTTGTAATTTTAGTATAGGGAGAATTGTAATTCAACTTGGGATTGACTATTTTAATTATGCATTGTGTCGATTTAGAATGTTGTTGTAATATTGTTGGTCAATGGTCTTAATTCTATTAATGTTGGGTGCATGATTGTGTGTGTTGTAATCCTTGCTTTGTAACTGTTGTATTGTTTCTAGTTACGTTAATACATGATTCTTGCATTGTAACCTGCGTGCCCATTTTCACTCAGTTGAAGGACTTGTTAGCTTGAACTTACTTTGTGATTGCATTGTTTCGACTGGTTTGTTGAGAGCTTTTGGTCGGGTTCTAGTGTGGTGACCCTCTTTGTCATAGGAAGTTTTAGAATTGGAATTAAAATTGTGAATGTTTGTGTGTGTGTTTGAGTTTGAGATTGGACGTCCCCACTTTGGAACTTGGACTTCATATTTGTTACCTTGATTTTTGATTTCATGTCGTTAAGACTAGGTTGTGAAATACTAGTTTGATGAGGAAAGTTGATGTGGTTCATGATTCGTCGCGCCTAAATTATATTCAAACTGAAATAATCAAGTTAAGCCATTGTTGTTGGATACCATGAAGTATGGTGGCTCGTGCTTCGAAACCATTATAGTTGTGCTTGCCTAGAATCGAAAGATACTCATCGCGGTTAGTCGATTAACCGTGAACGTTATGATTCGTATGTCTTTAGTTTCGACGCATTTCTTACTTCATTCGAGGATCGCCTTCCAGGTAAGTCATTCTCGACTTGCTCGGCTCTATTCTAGTCTTGTTAGATTTCATGTCGTGATTGTGAGATTGGTTTTGGGAACTAGTCCCGAATGTATGTTTTCCTTGTGAAATGTTTTATCGTATGATGTGATGCGCTTTCCATTTTAAATGTTTTCTCGTAAAAGAAATTGTTATTATTTTCTCTGTGTTGGCTGCGTAATCGGCCCGATCATGTGCGATGATTTTCGGTGGCGAAGAGGCGTCTAGCTATGGTCGTGTGTCGTGCGGGCCCCTTAAAAAATTAATTGCTTTGTTTTTGCCAAATGCTCCAGTGGAGGCTTGACCAAGGGTTGGAAGGATGACGTATATGAAAAGTGGGAGGGCCTGCCTCTGCACTCGGGCGCATTTGTGTGTTAGCGTCGTAGATTGGAATGCAATAGTGGGAGGAAGAATTGCATTTCCAAATAGGTTTGTGAATGATTTTTGCTTGTGTTTGTGTGTGGTTGCTTATTTGGTTCCTGACTGATGAATTGTTGGCATGTTTGATGAATTACTGTTTCGTTGTGTTTCCTTTCACTTGTTGAATGTCTTATTGTTGGTTATGGGTTCAAACACTTTACTTTTGTCGATTGTTGGTTATTGTTTCAAATGTTTTACTTTTGTCGCTTGTGGTTTAAACTATGGGTATGTGTACTGATATACTATGTTTTGTTCTATTCACTTGTTAAATATTAGGTTGTTGGTTATTTATTACTTTCAAAACGTCTTACTATTGCCGCTTGTTATCTAGCTTGCCTAGGATAGTAGTTGACCCCTCGGAGACTTTTATTTTTTAGTTCCAAGTACTCATGCAGGTCCCGTGTTGAAGCCTAGGCCAGATGCTGCAGCGGATCGTTGACGTACGTGTCTTTAGGTTGCAGAATGGGTTGGGAATTCTGTTTAGTTTGGTTTATTTGGTTTGGATATTTCACTCTTTTGTTGACCTGAGCGGATTTCTTGTGTTGGTTGTGACTTGATTAGCCGTTTGGGATCTCATGCATGACATGGTTGCATATGTGGTTTATTAAATGATAGTTGGATGTTTTAAATTAGTTTTATTGTTGTGCCTGAGTTGCAAGTTCCAGGTAATCTAGTTGTCAGACTAACTCAGATAGGACCCATTAGGTTCAAACTACCAAGTAACGCCCCGACGTCAAGACGGGGTGTTACAAAACGGAAGTGAATATGGTGATGTTCATCCATGGTTAATATCACAACATTTGTCTGCTTCAGTTGAACACTTTTCCCTAACTCCAAGGATAATGTGGGTAATTGCTTGGTCATTTGGAGTTTTGGGGATGTTAACTAGTATGTTGTTGGTTTCACATCCACGAATCAAAATTTTTTTTCTTTTGTTGTCATGTTGATGATGACTTGGTGATAATTGGGAGGCTGATTGAGTGTAAGCAATAGTGTATTATGGATATTTTGAAGGACCAAAATCTTTATGCATTCATAAATTGATGGGCCAACTGCTGGATATTTGAATTCTAAGCCTTTTTATTCAGGTTGCCACTGGAGTAATTGTAGGTTGTTGCTCAGTTGGTGCTTCAACTATTATTGCTGTAAAAATGGGGGTGATTAGTGAACTCAATGATCATGCATCCTTGACAACCTTGTGGGCAAGGTTGTTTTGACAGGGAAAATTTGATACAGGATTTATAGTCTAATATGCCACATCAGCAATTGAGCCAAGTAGTTTGAAGAGAGGGTAGAGTAATTACCTTAATCTGATTGTAATCTTCTTTTACAATATATTTCTTCTTCTTTCTCTTTGTGAGACTTCCATAGATATCTTGTTACAAGAACATGCATTTTTGGTTTGGAATTGGTGTTTGTATGAACATTAGTTTAATTATTGATCAATAAACACGAAATTTCATTTTTCCATCATCGTTCTTCATCCCATTCATCTTATATACAAATTTGTTGTATCACAATCTCGACAAGTGACACACCCGAGCCTCGGCCCATCGAACCCAACCCTCCGCATTCATAAACACACGTGAGTAGACCTGTCAATTCAAATGGATCGGGCGGGTCAGGTTCGGGTCAAAATGGGTCTCGGATTATCGGGTTGTTAAATTCACGGGTTCATATGGACCGGTTGTTACGGGTTTGGTACCAGTTCAGGTTGATCCAACGGGTAACTATCGTTAATTTTTTTAACCTTTATTTTTATGTTATTAAAATAATTTATATTATATTATATAAAATATTATTTAATAAAAAAAATAATATTATACAAATATTGTTTTGTATGATTATAATCTAACAATGTAAATATGAAATTATATATGGATGCGTGAATTTATAGTAGGCACCCAATTAATATGTAGTATATGGTATACAAGAACTTGAATTAACCGGCTCTATAAATAAATACACATGATTCACTCAAAAGCACATCACATGGCATAACTTAAACGAAGAGATATACGAAACATATATCTCGGTGCAGAATTGATCGATCGATCGATGGAATAATTGTTTATACATAGACAAATTTGATGAAATAGTAAAAAACTTGATCGAAAAGCATATGAAAAACGAATTGGTAGGTCATTGATTGTCATGGTCTTTCCTGCATTCGCTGGGCATTTTAGCATAACGAACTCTGTCGGTGCAGTAGTTGTAGATGGTCCATCTCTTACGAACCCACTTGAGCAGCCTGTACTGTTGGCTGTCGAGGTCTTGGAACTGAGGCTGATCCCACCATCTCTTGCCTTGGGTCTCGCATTTCTTGGCGTTGACGGACGCCTCGCAGCCGTCGACGTGGAAGCTCTTGTAGGAAGCCACAAAGGGCGCCTTGGACCAGTCGGTCTTCTCGCGGCCGCCACGCGTGGCCCAGTCGTCGGCGTTCCATAGGCTGGAGTAGATCTTCATGGGCTGGTCGAAGGGGAACTTGACTCCCAACTCCTTGCAGTTCTTGAACACTCTTATGGGCACGTTGTCCACCAAGAATCTACAAACATGCATAAAAACATTTACTACATTTTAAATCCTTTGTTCCCTGTCTAGGACTGCTGCTAGCCTAGAAGAGATGAGGAGACTTACACAATTTGGTATAAGTTCCAAAGAACAGAGTAGGAGTGGAAGTCTTTGGTAGGGTCAAACCATAAGTAAATCCTTTGCTCCCTGTCTCCTTTGCCTCCGGTGAACACATTGGTCTGCACGATGTAAGGTTGGCCGCTTCTATTTCCCAGGAACTCGAAGTCGATCTCGTCGTGCTCCGAGTTTTGAGAAGACAACTGATCCCATCATCAAGAAATACAAATTAATCAAATTAGTTCGATCTTTCATTGAGAAATCAATGCAATTAGGTAGGTAAAAATAACTCATCGATACGATCACTAGGTCCGTACGTACGTAGAAAGCGGTGACGGTTCCAGCGGAATCCCCAGGTGGAAGCTTCATTTGCATACTAAAGTGTCCGAAGAGGTAAGATCCTTTGGATTGAAACCCAGTACCTATACATACGGAGTATATATATATATTATTTTGATGAGGTCGATCTTATAGTATATAAGGAGTACGAACAAGTGATCCTTTGGATTCAAGCAGAGTCTAATAATAGATCGAGAATATATACCTGTGTAGTTGTCAAGGTAAAGGTGGGCCTCGTTGCCGCCGTTGAGGTACTTGATATGGTCGAAAGCCCAAGTGGGAACGTAGTTCCTTCCGAAGGGCACGTTCTGAGGCTTCTTAGGGGCCGCTCCCAAAGCGCAGCTCCACCACGCCATTATCACAACCAACCACCCCCATTGCATCCTCATTTTCTGACTAGCTCTTGCAATGCAACAATGACCTTCCTTATATTACCTACCTAGCTTTTATATACGGCTTCAGTTTATTACTCGACTCGTAGTAATTCGTGCCTGAAATCTCGGTGGATTGGTCCCCCTGGCCTGCCCTTTTTTCACATTTGAATACAGCATTATTGACTGACTGACTCACGACGAATGGGGTGGATGACAGTGAGCCAATCCTTGGAAGACTACAAACCCCAACCGACATGCCACGTGACTGACTGAGGCAACTTTGCAATCCGCTGCAACTGCACCACATGCTCTCTGATTCTCATCTCTCATCATCATATTTTAGTTTATTTTATTTTATTACGACTACTACAGTACTTAGTTTCAAATTATTTTCAACTTACAATATTCTTTATCTAGGGAAGGTTACACGCGGGGACATCCAATCCAAGTATCCAACAACAGATTTGCTTTACATAAGAAACCCAATTTCCCAATTTCAACCTCTGTTGTTCCTACTATTAAAATAAATGACCCCGACATATAATATAATCACCAATTATTGATGACAAGTATGTCAATGTTGAAAGGTTTTGGGTTTAATTTCGGTTTCTATTTTTTTTTTTCTTTTTGGGTGAAAAATTAAATTATTCTTTTTTATCAAGTTGGATCAGCTAACGTAAATTAGGTTATTCTTACCGTTGGATTACAAGTAGGGACGTAACCAGGAATTTGAACCAACGAGAGTTAAATTTTTTGGGTCAAATAATTGGCTAGCTATATCAAAAAAAAATTGAAAAATATAGATTTTTTTGCATTTTTTTGTATATTTTTTTACACATATAATGTTCTAAAAAGTATTAAGCGGTCCCTTGGGAAAGAGTGACCGCGTAGACGGCCTAAACAGGTATCTAGATAAGACCTTTTTACGCCTAGGTAAGACCTAAACGAAACTAACTAGAGATTTTTAAAATAGTGTATAAAATTTTATAGTTTTCAATATTAAAAATATTGTATTTGAGAACCCTTATCCATCTCCCATTTAATATTAGCCCCATAAAATTCTATAGCATATAAAAATGGACATGAGTGAATTGAAATTGGTTGATAATATTCGATATCTCCACCTGTTGATGTATTGGAGTATGGGCAAACGAGTAACGTTGGATCGAAAAGAACAAAAAAAATTACTCCCAAGTCAAAACCATGTGAATTATTATTATAAGGAAAAGAGACGCAACAAAATGAAGAATAGCTTAATTGACCTGACAATGCAATAAATACCTTTGGATTCTAGCTTTATGGTGAAGATACGATGTTCTCAAAAACCGCTATTTTCAAATTTGGCTAAACCCTTGCAAATCTGAATTAGCATCTTCTACCATAAGTAATTTATTTTGCTACGATTGCCGCAAAATCTCAATCATGTGGAACTGGAGATTGTTAGCAAAATCTCAACCAGGGACGAACCAGAAACTTTTCATTGCAGGGGCTAAAAAAAAATTCTAGTCTAACTAATGCGTTTTCAATTTAAAAAAATGTTTTCTCTATTCAGAAATATATGTTATTTTAACCTAATTTTTTTGTTCAATAATATTTGTCATTTTATATATTTTACCACATTTTTTTCCAATATTATCTTCAATAATTAAAAATAATTACGTATAAATATAATAGAATTGAAAATATCTTAACAAGATTGACAGTATTTAAGTCAAATCATATAATTTTTTTTTAATTTTTAAGACAAATCTTAAAACGATCGACATGTATTTTTAGAATACAACTACATTAAGAAAATAATAGTTTTTAAAGACAACTTATACAATTATATTTCAGAATACATTTAGGTTAATAAAAGAAAAATGTTTTAGAATACAAACGGATTGAATCTATAAAGACTAAATGTTCATAACTAAAAACTGAAATCGAAACTAAAACCCTCATACTAATAATAAATTGTGTGCTTTAAGACATCCCAATAATAACTTATTCAAAACTTCCGGGTTCAATTACACTATAAAAGTAGGAAGTTTAGCAAAAGATAAAAACATTCTAGGTAAATGACTTGTTAGAAGTAGTTTGTATGAGTCTAATCTTAAAACGTTCATAACTTTTTGCTCAAATATTAGATTAGAGTGTATAATATATCAAATCAAAACTATTAACACGAGGAATATATATACTAAAAAAAATTTTGGATTGGAGGGACCATGGCCCACTCCCGCCGCCATATAGTTCCGCCTCTGATCTCAACATGTGGAAACTGGACATTGTTAGCAAAATATCCTATACAATAATCAAGAACCATCGAACAATTCAGAAGTCAATACAATAATCAAGTATAGAAATATCCTATATAAATTAATATAATAATGTGTACGTTGATATGAATAACATATACCAATCCTAGACAAAATAATTCATTTCCAGCTTCCAACCCAATTCATAATTGTTGTAGGTTTTTTTTTTGGTCCAAATAGAGTCCAATAATCAATTCTATCTAATTTGCAATACATTGTTACAAGGCTTGTATGGGTCCAACCCATTACTGTCAACAACACAATTTAGGTCTGTGGAGTATTTCCAAGAACTATTTAAAA
Source organism: Fallopia convolvulus (assembly GCA_964016875.1). Lineage (NCBI taxonomy): Eukaryota > Viridiplantae > Streptophyta > Magnoliopsida > Caryophyllales > Polygonaceae > Fallopia > Fallopia convolvulus. The sequence goes on along the minus strand of OZ024720.1, from coordinate 45,828,776 downwards.
CTGATCAAAACAACATAATTTAGGACTTGTTTTATTTGTGGATAGAAAATAGTTTTTGGATGAAAAGTTATTTTTTAATATCTTGAAAAACATAAAAAGCAACGATGTAGGATTTCAAGAACATTAAAAAGTAGTTTTTGGGTAGAAAATAATTTTGGACGGAAATTGAAATACAAAATTTTTAGAGTTGTAAAAGAGTTTTTAAAGCGGACGAAAGGGGTAAGTAGCCCTTGCGGGCTACATTATGGGGCGGGAGGCCTCCCACAAAAATAAATGTGGTGTGAGGCCGTTTTTCCCCCGTTCCATTAATTCCTTTGAATTCCCATTAATTACAAAAATTCAAACGCGTCCCCCCGTGCCATTGAGCTTCTTCATCCCAAGAAAAAACGACGCTGGCGTGGTGGGCGATTTTCGCTGCTCCCTCGCCATCGTTCGCCAGCAACGTCGGTGCGAAAAACGAAGCCGTCACACCACCGGCAAGCATTAGCCGACGACGCCGACGGGACCTCACTCGGCAAATCCAAGCATTTGCGACGGAGATAGAAGATTTCGAACGAGAAAGTACCACGACCTAGTTTGGAAGATTTCACAGCTGATTTCTGCGCAAAACAGGTATATGAACTCGAAAACATTAGACCATCGGTATAAGGACTGGTTGTGTTGTAATGGAAACACAAACGCAAATCCATGAGTTTGGCTGTGTTGGAATGGAAACACGTATGACATGGTTTTTCTGGTGACATGTGGACGTTGATGAACACTGTGAATGTGTATGGAGTGCTGACAACTCTATGATGAAAAATCCATACGTAAAAGTGTAACCGTATGACAGGGTTTGTGTGTGACAACAATTAACGAGAATAACGTAATGTATGACAGTTTGTTCTCTGTGTGACACGTTTGTTTACACTTAAAAGTGGATGAAATGAATGACACTTGTTTCAGTGTGTGACACCTTTGTTTTCACGCATATGGGTTTATGTGGTGACAGGATAAAAAATTTGAATGTGGTGACATGAAATGACTGTTATTGTATGTGTGACAGGTTTGTTGTATTTTTTTGAAAAATGTGAGTTTGTTTACAGACCTGTCAACTTATGTTTTTGTGTGTTTTGTGAATTTTTGTATGACAATGTTCTACAATTTGTTAGATCACAGGCTTGTTGGTTTTTGTGTGACAGGCTTGTTTACCATTATGTGTGACAGGCTTGTTTTCCAGTATTTGTTAGATGACATGCTTGTTCTTCACATGTTTTCTGTTTCTCTTAGATGACATGCATTGTTTTGAATGAGTGACAACCTTGTTTGAGTTGATAAATGACAAGATTGATTTTCAATGTGTGACAGGGTTGTAGACATGAAGATCCTCACTGTTTCGTATGGTGGAATGTGGACCTCTGAATGTGAGTATGTAGGTGACATATCCTCCAAAGCCGTGTTACTAAAGGATGATATCAGCTTAGAGGAGTTGAAGAGCACAATCAACCAAAGGTGCAACATGTTGTCACCAGCCAAGAATATGATCTTGTCACACCTCCATCCATTTCAGAAATTGAAGAACCCTTACACAGTGGAGAACGATGAGGATTTAAGTTCATTCCTAGATATCAATGCAGCTCCAGGAGTTGATTGGAAAATGGCTCTGTATGTGAGTTTCAATGAGAACAAGGTAAGGACTGGTGACAACATTTAGGATGTAGCAGAACATGTGTGTGTGACAAGTCCATCTGCAGGGATACAATGTGTGACAAGTCCAGTTGCAAATGTTGCACCTATTGAGCTTCCAGGTGACCCTATTCTGCCACCACTTCCACCTATTGAACATCCAGTTGCAGCTATTGAGGATGAATACCAACCAATAGATGTTGATGTGGATGTGACAAGAGCTGATGAAGATATGGATGACATTGCTGATGAAGATTTGGATGACACGGATGAAGAGGGCTACTGTGGTGAAAGGCTTATTGCCAGTGCGGATTTCATACAGGTTGGGAAAGTGTACCAGTCCAAGAAACATTTGAAAGATGCTGTGGAGCACATTGCTGTTCATAGGAGGTTTGGGTATCGTGTAAGCAAATCAAACAAACAGATCTACAAAGTGAAGTGCGTGGATCCTGAATGTGCATGGCAAATAATGGCTTCAAGAATTAAAGGAACAAACAACTTTGCGGTTAGAAAGCTCACATACAAGCATACTTGTTCATTCGACATCAGATTTAAAAAACAACATAAGCCGTCATACCTAAGTATTGCTGACCAGATTAGAACAAGGTGAGTAAAGTTTTGTACCATCCTGCAGCTACATTTAAAGGAATTGTGAGATTGTGTATGTATGACAGGCTGGTGGTGTGCATATATGCAGGTATGAAGGTGTGAAAAATGGGCCAGATGCAGCTCAAATACAGAATGATGTCCAGAAGGAGTACCATGCATCAATCAGCATGTGGAAGGCTAGGAAAGCAAGAGAGCGAGCTCAGAATTTGATAAGGGGAACACCTGTTGAAAACTATGCTCTTCTCCCATCATATTGCCACATGCTCAAGCAAGTGAATGAGGGGACATATTACAAGCTTATCATTGACAGTTCTAACAGATTCAAATATGTCTTCATCTCATTTGGAGTGTCCATTAGAGGTTTCCAACACCTAAGAAAGGTACATCCCTGTCACCATTACTATATGGCCTTGGTATGACCTTGTCACACAATTATATTACAACCTGTCATACCCACTAGTTGAGTGTATGACAGTAGTTTGTTGTATGACAGTAGTTCAATTGTATGACACATGTTTATTGTATGACAGTAGTTCAATTGTATGACACATGTTTATTGTATGACAATAGTTTGGTGGTTGTATGACACATGTTTATTGTATGACAATAGTTTGGTGGTTGTATGACACATGTTTATTGTATGACAGCCACTGTTTATTGTATGACACTATTTTAATTGCATGACAATAGTTTGATGGTTGTATGACACTATTTTAATTGTATGACAACCACTATTTATGCCCTTATTGTACATTAGTTGTAGGTCACTAGTTTGTTGTGTGCTAGTAGTTTGAGTAATGACAGTAGTTTAATTGTATGACACTATTTTGTTGTATGACAGTACAAGGTTGTATGACAGTATTTTAATTGTATGACACTATTTTGTTGTAGGTTACATCAGTTGATTCTACATTCCTCCATGGCAAATATTTTAGGCAATTGATGAGCGTTGTAGGTCAAGATGCAAACCAACAAGTATATCCTCTTGCCTTTGCTATAGTGGATTCTGAAAATGATAAAGCATGGCACTGGTTTTTTGAGCAACTACTTAATGTGGTACCACATTCAGAAGACCTGGTTGTTGTGTCAGATAGACATGTCAGCATTAAAAATGCAGTAGGAAATGTGTACCCATTAGCTAAGCATGTTTGTTGCAAAAGACATTTGCAACAGAACCTGAGGACGAAATTCCATGATGTTGGTGTTCTAAGCTTGTATGAAAAGGCTGCAGAGGCATACACTAAGGCAGAATTTGAGGTCCACTTTCTGGACATATGCAAACCAAATCCAGAAATGGGGAAATACCTACAAGAAGCTGATTTTTCCAAATGGAGCAGGGCTTATTGTCTTGGTGAAAGGTAATTAATTGTATGACAGCACTTAATTGTATGTGAGTAGCTATTTGTATGACAGTAGCTCATTGTCTTGTATGACAGGTACAACATGATGACATCAAACAACTCTGAGTGTGTCAACGGAGCCTTGAAGATTGCTAGGTCATACCAGTTGGTATCACTATTTGAGTTCATCAGGGACATGGTCACACGATGGTTTCAGATACGTAGAAAGAATGCTGCAAAATACCAGAACCAACCCCCTCTGAATGTGAGGGCAATCTTGTTGGAAAGGATGAGGCTTTCAAAAAGGTATGACATCAAGCCTTTGAATGATGCACAATTCGAGATTTGTGGTGGAGATTTTTCTGGCATTGTTGATCTAGCAAGAAAGACATGCAGCTGTAGGGTATTTGATCTGGATCACATGCCTTGTGTGCATGCAATCTGTGCAATAGAATACATGGAATACAATTGCTCAGATTTCTTAGGTGAGTACTACACAGCTGCAGCTTGGTTGAAGTCATACCAGGAGACTATATACCCTACACCATCTAGATCTGAATGGGATGTACAAGAGGAAATTAGCAAGCTGGTATGCAAACCACCATTTGTACGCAGGCCAGTTGGAAGACCAAGGGTGAATAGGCTGCCATCAGTTGGAGAATTTAAAGGCATTGTGAAGAAGAAAAGGAAGGTGACCACATACAAGTGCAGCTTGTGTGGGAAATCTGGCCACAACAAGAAGACTTGCCCAAGTAGAGACCAAGCAATCACTTTCAAGCTACCATTCAGAAGTTGTCACCACTACCACTTTCATGCTTCCTTTTGATATTAGGCATATTACTGATTTTTGCACAATTATCATTTCATTCAGCATGAATAGAACATTGCTGGTGTAAAGAAGTATTTTAGGTAAATGACATTGGGTGACATGTCCTACTTTTGTAACTACATAGAAAAACTTGGTGTTGGCCTGGTGGTGACAGGTTGTAATTTTGTATGACAACCTTTAAATGTTGAAACTGTTATTGTTAAATTCAGCCTTTTATGATGATTGAAGATCTGAATGCACATACAACACACATTCAACAACACAATGTTGTCATTAGATAGACTTGTCACCAACAAGTGACAAGTATGATATTCATACAAACAAGACAACATTAGATAGAGTTCCTTCACACATCACAACCCAAACATTACAACACATTACAACCCCTAAAAAAACATAAAAGCTGAATATGAAGAAAGGAAGAAAGGAACATAAGTAGAACATGATGAAAGGCTATCACACATTCAAACATCCTATTGCTCTGGTGTTGATGGTGTTGGCTGCAGAGGTGGAAACCTGTGGACTGGTGGGAGGTGTTGTGCCCTGAACTCGCTCCCATCTTCAAGGCCAAACTGGTAGGAAATAAACCAAGGGTCAAGAGAGTACTTGGAAACATGACATTTGAAATTCACACATGAGTGACAGGGTACCTGAATGCATGTCTGCTGCATTTGCTCGTGTGTCACACATTCTTCATTATCATTATAGAAAAAATTGACCTAGCCAGGAGGGACATTAACCTGCAGGCAATAAGAACTATAGATCTTGTCCACCTTGTGTGTGGGATTGAGAAGAAAACCTATCCTGTTATTCTGTTACATATGAACAAAAGAAAACAAATGTTATCCTTGAAATGGCAGAGATAGGGAAGATGGAGAAAACACAATTTGAAGCTGTCACCACCCCATGTTTGACATAGACCCGAATCTTCAAGGGTCGAGCCTGAACCCTCCTCGTGGTGGTGACAGGTCTGAGGCCTTGGGAGCTCATGGCTGAAGGTTTGAGGAAGAGGTGGATGGTATGAAAATGGTGCAAAATCATATTTGTGGATGTATGTATTTATAGGCAAACACTAAACCTGTCATACGTTTTTTAACATGTATGGCCAAAACTGTGTATGACAATTGATGGTGTCATCCAAACGAGACAAAAATAGGCATTGGGTTTGGTGGTCAATAGGAGGTATTAAAGAATAGGCATACTAATGTGGTCAAAGCAAAAAAGAATCTCAAAGATTGACAAGATTAGGCATGAGGGTTAGAAAAGACAAGTTGGTCAAAGCAATAAATTATGACATAGCTGCCACCAAATTTACAGCTGAGCTGAATTTATACCCTATGACATCAGTGACACAACCCTAATACCCTAACTCAAGCCTTTTGCTCACTTGTCACACAAGTTGTAAAAAAATATAAGTTGTCACCGACACTATATAATGTGAACTATTGATCCCTTACAGCCACACATGTCATTCCTAGTGAAAATACTAACCTGTGATGCACTATAAACACTCACACATGCATTCACCCAATTAACACAAGCCATTCAGACTTGTCACACACAGATCTTAGAACCTGTCACCCACACCCTAAACTGGAATGAAAAAAGACATGTCATTCAGCCATGCCATACTACATGCCTAATCTTTGTTCAATTGTATATGTTTCAACATAAGATAGACCTGTCATTCACAAACACATGCATTGCTTAAAGAGCCTGTCATTCATAACTAAACCTTGTCATACAACTATTCAGAACCTTGTCATACATACATTCACAACATTGTCATTCTAACTAATGCTAAACAAATTACAGCAACCTTTGTCATACACAATGTTCATGCTTACTAATGCTAAGAAATGTTACATTCATAGGTTTTTACTCATCACTCTCATCACTCTCATTAAAGATCCATTTGCCCCTCTGCAACTCTATTGCCATCTTCTCCCTGTGGGCATCAATGTTGTTCTCATCAACATTGAATTCACTTTTAAAAGCCAGGGATTCAATGTACTTGAGAGAAAACAGACCACAATTTCCTCTGCAAAATAATGAGGATACATTAGCAAAAGCATTAAAATGGATCAGAGGAAAAAAAAGTTATGTGACTTTGATGCATTACCCTTGCTTGTCCACTGGAGCATCTTCCACCCTACAAACAGTGAAGGGGGTCCCCAAATCCTTCACTAGATGAACCATTCTTTCATTGGCATGAAGGAAGTAAGGCAACATAACACAGAGTGGTCCCAACATGGACTGCAACTCCTCATTACTAAAGAGGTTTGGAGCACAATCATAAATGTTGATATGATTTTCTTCCAAGTCTATCTCTAGAGCAATCCAATGGATCTTGGGGATGTTAAAGGGTACATATACCTTTTTTGCCTCAAACCATTGTTTCCCATAAGTTACAGGCAGCAATCCATCCCTGTAGCCTGTCCAACTCTTGCAAAAATGAAAGCTCCCATCCCACAGACCTTGCATAACCCCTGGAGTGAACCTACTAACCCAAACACAGTCAACCAAAACAACATCTTTCCAGCGTTCAGGCTCTGAGTGAATCCTCTTCCTGTAGTGGTGCGATCCCTCATTCATATGCTGCATTAAAACAAGGGAAGCATATCAGATTCTATACCTGTCACACAATTACAGACCTGTCACTGAGTTCAGAGCCTGACAACTCATTCAACAACCCTAAACCCTAAACCCTAAAAACAAACTAAAACCCTACACACAACAAAGCATAAACCCTGTCACCCTAAAGCATAAACAATAAAGCCTTGTAATTCACAACCTGTCACACAATGCACAACCTGTCACACAATGCAAAACCTATCACACAATTGCAGCTTCTCTAAACCAACACTAAAACCCTACACAAAACAAGCATAAACCCTAAATCCAAACTAAAACCCTACACACAACAAGCATAAACCCTATCACCCTAAAGCCCTATAATTCAAAACCTGTCACACAATTCAATAGTTGTCACACAATGCACAACCTAAAACCCTAAATCCTAAACCCTAAACCCTAAAACCCTAAACCCTAAACCCTAAACCCTAAAAACAAACTAAAACCTTACACACAACAAAGCATAAACCCTGTCACCCTAAAGCCCTATAACACTAAAGCCTTGTAATTCAAAACCTGTCACTCAATTCAATAGCTGTCACACAATGCACAACCTGTCACACAACTGCAGCTTCTCTAAACCCAAACTAAAACCCTACACAGAACAAAGCATAAACCCTAAACCCAAACTACAACCCTACACACAACAAGCATAAACCTTGTCACCCTAAAGCCCTATAACCCTAAAGCCCTGTAATTCACAACCTGTCACTCAATTCAATAGATGTCACACAATGCACAACCTGTCACACAACTGCAGCTTCTCTAAACCCAAACTAAAACCCTACACAGAACAAAGCATAAACCCTAAAAACAAACTAAAACCCTACACACAACAAGCATAAACCCTGTCACCCTAAAGCCCTATAACCCTAAAGCCCTGTAATTCACAACCTGTCACTCAATTCAATAGCTGTCACACAATGCACAACCTGTCACACAATTGCAGCTTCTCTAAACCCAAACTAAAACCCTACACAGAACAAAGCATAAACCCTAAACCCAAACTAAAACCCTACACACAACAAGCATAAACCCTGTCACCCTAAAGCCCTATAACCCTAAAGCCCTGTAATTCATAACCTGTCACTCAATTCAATAGCTGTCACACAATGCACAACCTGTCACACAATGCTTTAATACAGAGTAAGGCCATGTACCTCATCACCAAACCAACATCTACTTGTTATGATCTCTCTGAAGAATGTCTTGTTGAGTGTTGTCTAAAACCCACGAACACCAATGTGTGTACTATATAAGACAAAAAAATACAACCATTAGGGGATTGGAAAACAAACAGAGAACAAGTTCATATAAAGAGGGCAGTGTATCAGACCTTGAATCATAATACCAATCATAGAAAGCTCGTCTGTCTTTTGTATCATAGAAAGAATTCTTGGGTCTTCTAGGCATTGGTTTAACCTTTTTCTTCTTTTTCTTCTTCTCTGTAGTGTAAAGAGAGACAAGCTTGTCACTGGGCTTGATGTTCCTTGTAGACTTCCTCATAACTGTAGGTTGAACTTGCTTTTCAGTTTCTTCTTTTTCTTCTTCCTCTTCAGACTCATCAGATTCATCAGATTCAGCCTTCACAAGCTCTACAGTCTTCACAAGGCCCTCATCATCCACTTTGTCCTCATCCCCTGTCACACCAACCTTCTCAACCACCTCTGTCACACCAACCTCAGTTTTCTCAGCAGAATCAACATGCTCTTCCTTCTCAGCAACCTCTGTCACACCAACATGTACAACCTTCTCAGCAGAATCAACATGTACAGCCTTCTCAGCTACCTCTGTCACACCAACCTCAGTTCTCTCAACCTGTACAACCTTCTCAGCAAGCTCAACTGTCTCCTCTTGCACTTGAGCCTTCACACCCTCCACTTGCACTTCATGCTCAGCAGGATCAACTTCTACAGCAGGTGCAGACTTTTCTTGAGGTGTTGGAAACAAACTGCAATTCTCATCGAATTGAGAGCTTTGAGCATGTATGTCCTCCAACACTTCAACATACTTCTCCTCAAATATTTGTTGTTGTCTTTCATCCTGCTGGGTGGTGGTCTCTTCTTCCACAACCCCAAAGCTTCTTAAATCCTTCCTCAATGCATACATCTGGGAGGTGAGGTCAACTTGCCAATCATTAAGCAGCAGAAGTTGCATTGACATGTCTTGTTGTATCCCTTGCACTGATTTTAGAGAATGCCCTAAAATCCTAATATCATCTCTCAATCTCTTGGCCCACAGAGGCTCATCAGACATGGGATCAACTGACCTGTCACCACCAGTAGTCTTTTATTGTTCATCCACAGCTCCCTTCTTCTTGTGTTGAGCCTTGATATGTACATTAACTACTGGTGCAACCTTGGATCCTCTACCACTTCTCAGCCTGGAGGAAATGCCAGTGGCTGCACTCTTTGGCCTCTCAGCACCCTTTGCCTTCTTGTTCACCTTCTTCTTCTTGGCCTCCTTGTTCACCTTCACAACAACTTCTTCAACTGAGGACTCTTCAACATCAATGTTGTCAACAGGCATGTTGTCACCTACTTCATTCTCTTCTTCTTTCCCCTGCTTCTCACCATCCTCCATTTGTTGTTCAGCTACCTTATCTGCAACCTTTTCTTCTTCCACAACCTTTTCTTCTTCCACGGCCTTGTCACCTACCTTATTTGCAGCCTCCTCTCCTTCATTCACATCCTTGTCTCCATCAGTCCCTAAATGTGTGACAAACTTAACCTTCTTGGCTGATTTATTGGGGGATTTTGTTGCAGCAGCCACACGCCTTGGGAGCTTGAACTTGTCACCAAGAATGTGCTTCCCCATATGAGCAAGGCTCTCAAAGTCATCAGAAGAATCATCTTGTACCTCCTCCTCCACCTTCCTTTTCCTGGATGGTGTCATCACCTTCACTTCCTTCTCCTCACTCTTGTCCACCTTCTCCTGCCTCTTCTCCTCCTTACCAATTGAAGTCTTGTGCCTGTGGGTAACCACTGCATACTTCATCCTCATCCTCATTGCCTTTGACCCCATAACATCGTCATTTTCCTCAGAATCCAAAAGACTCTTCTCCAGCTCTACAGACATTACAACCTGAGGCAGCCTCCATGCAACATAGCTGTCGATGACAGGGTCTTTCTCCTCGTTTGACCATGAGAAATCACCAAAATGGCAAGAGTCATACCTGTACACATCCCCTTGAAAACAACAGAAATCAAGAACCTGTCACACAAGAGAAAATGGGTGTTGTATGACAACTGTAATAGCCAACAATATAAGTACACATTAACTTACCAATTTCTCTTGCTCAAGTGCAATCTCCAACTGTCTGATGGACAAAGATTTGTCAGAGGAAACAGAATACCATGTAGGACCAGAAATGGTATTGTCCTCCAAACTGTAATCAACCTTACACATGTCACACAGCCTTGGAAAAGTTTCAAAGATCCATATCTGACATGACAAAAATAAAACAAATGGTTACAATATGAAAATGAACAACTACTTCTGCACCAGGTATGATATTGAAATTGTCATGAATCTGAATTTTACCTCAAAGGCCAGAGGATAGCCACCCAAATTGAATCCTGTCCTGCTAGTAGGAGAAGTATGCTTGGCTTGACAAATCTTGGATAATGCATCTGTGGTGGCCTGGTAAATCTTCCTACCCCAAGGATACCTTTGGAATTTGTCCATATCAAACACTAATGTAGCATGCTCAGTGCTTAGCAAACTGTTAGGCATGTGAGGAAGCAGCACACCCTCAACCACCAACAAATAGGCTAGCATCATCTTCCTTTTTCTGTTTTTCTCCTTGCAGAACATGTCTTTCAAATCCCCCAGCTTGCATTTATTTACTCCCAGCACATCATGCATAGACACCTCTGGGACATCAACATCCACTTCTGTACAATTTAACCCAGTAATGGCAGCAAACTCAACCATAGAGAATCTAACTACCTCATCCTTGACCTTGAACCACATCTCTTTGGTCTTCTTAGTCTTTACTTGATGCATCATCATAGCATGGACAGCCACTCCTAAGAAATCCAACTTGTCCCCAATCTTAAAAATTGTACCAAAGCATCCAGAACATAAGGAATCCCATTGCTGTTGAGATACATTTTTCCTTATTGTTTTGAAGATAGAGAAATCTGAAAAAACATTGTATCTCCCCCTGAAACGATGACTCTCTGGGAAATAGTACTTCAATGACTTCAAATGCTGCATGTCAAATTCAGCTGGAGGAACATATGGAACTAGCTGTGACATTATCACACCTGTCACCAAAAAAATGCAAACCGAACTTGTCCTTAAAATCATTCTAACAAGCTGTCATACAATCTCTAACAAACTGAAATACAATCTGTGACTGTTGTCATACATCTCAATTGCAATCACATGTCATACATAAACATGTCATACAACACAAATGTAATGACATGTCATACATATAACAACCTGTCATACAGTCACATGTCATACATAAACATGTCATACATATAACAAGCTGTCATACAACACAATTGTAATCACATGTCATACATATAACAAGCTGTCATACAGTCACATGTCATACATAACCCTACTACACAACAATTGTCATACAACACAATTGTAATCCAGAAACCTGTCATACAATTGTGATACAAACAAAAGACATCCATATTCCTGTCATACAAAGGTTGTCATACACACCAATAATCAACCAGAATCCTATCATACAAACACTTGCATTACAAACACCTGTCATACACCATAATTGTCATCCTAACAGGTTGTTATCACTAACCCTGTCATTCCAATACTTGTCCTAGCTTAAACCTGTCATTCCAAAACCTGTCATACCAAATAACCACAATTTTCACACATGCATTCTCCACAGAGGGAACGAAAAAACATTGTCCACACTGAACTACCACATGGTCATCACTTTCGAAAATGGCTAAATCATGCATTTCAGGCAGTGAAAACGATTATGCACAAAACAAAGAACAAAAAACCAAAAATTACTCCATTAAACCTAAATCAACACAAAGCAAGCACACACATTGCAAAACAAAGACGGAAGAAGCCTGAAAACCTAGATTCCACTGAGATTACACACAGAAATTGCTCGGGTTCGAGGACTTACCGCGGGGAGGACGATGGAGGAGATGATACAGTGAGGGAAGTGGTGGAACCAAAGCCAGAGAGCTGCGACGGGAAAACAGCGGTGGAACGGCCGGAATTTGGTCGAATTCGGAGGCGGTTGAGGGCGGTTTCCGGCTGGACCGAAAAAAAGAGCGAGAGAATAGAGAGAGATAAGAGAGAGAAAGGAAAAAGTTGGAATGGGGTAAATTTGGGGCTTTTATACGCGGGAAAAGGGACTAACTGCTACATTAAATTTAGCAGGGGGTTAGGGGCTCACTAAATGTGAAGTGGGCGGCTTCAAAAAAAAAATTATTGTTTGGCAATGTTCAAATAGTTTATTGTAGTAAGTGATAATTCAAAATCACTTTATATTAGGGTTATTATTATTTAGAAAATATTTAATTTTTAATTCCAAAAATTATTAAAAAAATCCTCCAAGAGTTTTAAAAACCATTTTTTTTAAAACTACTTTACAACTAGTTACTAATTTTCATATGTCAAACAAACGTTGTTCATATGAGTTTGCACAACTAGTTGGAAAACTCCAACTAGTTTTTGGTACCCAACAAACATAGGTCTTGTTTCACTTTTCCTACAAAAACTCTTTCTAATTTTCTATCCAAAAATTATTTTTAATACACTTGATATCCGTGCAATCTCTCTACTTTTTATGTTTTTCAAGACACTAAAAATTACTTTTCACCTAAAAAGCCCTCTCTACCTACAAGTGAAACAAGTTCATAGCCATAGGTTTAAGAGTATATATAGTGGTTGCCCAAATGTAATGATCATCAATTAAATTATCAATTTTTATCTCTTCCATCTTTTTATGTTCAAATTGATGCCCAAATATTCTCAATAGTTGCCCAAAATTATTTGGTTATCAATCTTTAAGCTTCATCAATCAAAAAAAAAATTGTCTAATTGCCACATGTATTCATGGTAAAGCATTGCCCAAAACTAAAAGGTGGTCATCACTATGACCAAAAATATTTTGGTCATCACTCTCTTTCTTCCAAATTTCCTCTCTCTCATCAAATTTATTACTTTTTAAATGTGTCTCTCTTCTATGCCCAAAAATTTGGGCAACCATTGGCATTGCTCTTAAACAAAATTATAGCATATATATCACAGCATATTCATGCTTGGTTCTTGTATATACTAGATAATCATCAATCGAGGCCATTTCAAAAAATAATAATTGTGGCTCTCACTAATGATGCGCAAAATAATCAAGAATAAATTAATAAATATAATAAAGAAAAGAGATATCACGTCGCATTACATTTACGTCTCTAAAAATGATATATGTGTAAATTGGTAAACGAACTGGGTTGCATGGCCACACAAGCTTTCATGCGTAGTATATAGTATATACGCACACGTGAGTATAAGATAAAGGAGTTTGGTTCAAATGAAACGAACTCTTATCTTGAAACGAACTCTTATCCTAAAACGAATGCACTTTTCCTAGTTCATACTGCACTTTTCCTACTTCAGAGTGCACTTCTTCGCATTTTCACTTTTCGTACATTGTAGTGCACTTTTCGTACTTTTTACTGTGCATTTCTTCGTATTGCACTTTTTGTATTTTGCAATGCACTTTTGTATGAAAATTACACTACTAATTAGAAAAAGTGCATTCATTTCACATTTTAGAATAAGAGTTTATTTCATTTGAATCAAACTCTAAGATAAAGCTCTTTCAAAGACCAAAATTGCATGAATATTTCAACTTATGCTTCAGTTCAAAAATGAGCAAAGAAAGAATATGGGCAAAAGCCCAATAAGGAAAAAAATACAAATGGCTCTGGCCCATGGGGCTAATTAAATAATTTTGATCCATTAGACAAGTTCATTAAAACACATATGACACAACTCTCTTTATAAGCTCTACGTAAATCATTATTTGCATGCAAAATCTAAGACCAGCATGCCTTATGAGAAGGTGAAAATCATTGATGTCTTATAAAAAATAAATCTATAATTACTTAACTAAGTATATATAGTTAAAAAATCGGGGTCGAGCCCAAGAGAATTAAGTTATTTCTCAGCAAAGCAATTTACCAACTAGGAATAAAAGGGCATTTTGATTGATTGATTTATTGTAAAGTGATATGATGTGTTTTATACAACATAACTAGGACTTTTTAGTACCCATTTGTATAGAGTTTTAGGCAATGTTATCAGAATCCCGATCCGGTTCTACGATTCTAGCGATCAAACAATCCATAACACGCGAAACGATCCACGATCCCATGTAGGATCTTATTGGAGTAGGAATACAATCTCGATCCGATCCCGATTTTACATACGATTTTAACGATCCTATAAAAGATTCTAACGATCTTACAAACGCTTCTAACGATCCTATAAAATGAGAATTTTAACTATGTATTATTAATAGTTTCACATTTAACGTATCATTTCCATTAAAATAGTTGACTAGTCCATCATACAACGTTTTTATTAATCAAATTGATAATGTTTATCATTTTCTTACTTCATATACAACAAAATATACAATCTATTAGGTTATTCTTGCATACTTTTAGTTATAATGTAGGATCTTACGATTCAGCGATTCGATCTTACGAACCGATCCAAAAGACCCTCATCGATCCAACCTAGAATTCCGATCCTGATAACCTTGCTTTTAGGTCTTTTAGAAGCTTTATTGAAGATTACGATTGAAGATCGAAGACTCGGAGTTGTTGATTTCGAGAGTTTTGGTGAGCCACTAAAGATCGTGGTCGCGATTTACACCGCCGAGGAACACCGCTATGAAGACGGCCGCGATCGCGGCCACCCACTACGGTGATCACGGCCATGCCGATCGCGGCCCTGCTGGATTTTTACGCGTGGAGATCTTTCGACTTATCTTTAGTAGCTTTTAATTATATCTTTCCTTTTTTCGTTTTGTTTGGCTTTTAAGACCTTTTAGTTTGAGTTTTTGTGGAAGACTTTGTTATCATTCTATTCTCTCTTTTCCCCTTTGTTTGAGAGAGGACTTTATGGAGAACTAAATATTTTTTATCTTATACAAGTTGAAGCTTTCTGATTCAAGTCTATTGTGAGCTTTTTTCTCAAGTTTATTCCTTATAGGTTATTTCAATTCTCTTGTGCTTATTATATACCGATTGTATTGATTCATACTTGATTGATCACCTATTGGAATTAATACTCTCTATTGCTAGATCTAGGTTTTCTCGTAGCAAAACCTGATCTTTGTAGCAACTTAATTGGTTTACGACTCATTGGAATAAAACAATTGAGAAAGGCATTTGAATACATGTTTAATTGTTTGACTCGTTGGAATTCAATTGCATGTATCTTCTTTATCCTTGTTCTTATTGCTAATGTCCATGTGATTCATGATCGTTTCATGCATTATTTGGATATTGAGTTTGCATGTCTCGTTGTCATGTCTTATATCTAATCAGGATAGGAAATTAGGAATAACTAAAGAGAATAACTTGTTTGCGTCAATGATCAATAACTTGATGATGAAACTGAAATCTTGAATAGGATTATTTTTCCTAATTGAATACAAACTCACATTTGTTTTGCTTGCTTTGTTTTCTTTAGTTTCCCTATTTCAGAATCACAACCAAAAAACCATAGGATTACTTCTTTTAGTTGATAATAGTAATTACTTGGAATACAAGTTTCCCTTAGGTTGGCATCAACAATTATCAGCCAGAGATAAAGCAAGTAAGTAACAAACAAACAAACAAACAAACAAGAAATAAGTTGTGTTTAAATAATTAGGGGAAAACGGTTTCAACCACAAATATTGTTTTGGTTAGTTTTGTTGATCATTGATCGTTCATCTAGACTTTTCTTTCATTTGATTGTTCATGTCCTAATCTTAAGTAAATTAACAAGTCAACGAGCCATGAGAACTCTTATTATCAAACCATCATGAAACGATCACAATTCAATTTAATAATAGCATTAAGAACAAGGATAATCAGGATGCATTTAACATTAAACAACGAGTTAAGCATTCAACACACAATCAAATCTCTTCGTAATAATCTCAGTCCAACGTGTCCTAAGATATTGAATTCACTACAAAAAGTAAATCTTTTCAACGAGAAAACACTAGATCCTAGCAATAGAACAATACTAATCTCAACTAGTTGTACAGGCTAGGAAAAATCAATAACATTTATTCAAACAATAAGCACAAGAGAGTTGATACTAATCAAAATGAATTAATCTAGAATAGAAATCTCACAACTTACAAATCCAAAAGCTTTAATTGGGAATGAAACAGAAGAGTTTAGTTCTCCATAGACATGGAGGATCGACTTTTCTAAAACCTAGAATGTTGAAATTAAAGTCTAAATAATAAAACTTAATCTAAACCAAAGGTCAAAGAAACGCCAAAAAAACGAAGATACAACCAAAAATAAAAGATAAAAATAATATAATGATAAAAATAACTCGGACAATATCTCTCATACACGACCCAATAGACATGCGATTTCAGTTAAGGAACTGTTATCAAAATTATGATCATCTTCAAAATTCCTGAGTCGGCTTCCACCACGATCACGGTTTGGCACCTCGTGATTGTGGTTCTTCCTGCATTACAACCGCAATGGTGGCTTGGTACCATGCGCTCACGGGTCTTCAACAACGAACACTTTCATCAACTCTCGAACACTACAACTTGAATCTTCCTTGAATCCTTGTGTTCTTCACTTAACTTTGATTACAAATACCATACCTCTCAGTTCTTAATCCTAAAACATTCATTAAACGTGCTAAACGGTCTCGTCCTCGAGTAAGCTCAAAATAAAATCTAATCTCATCAATGTAATCACAAAGCTCTACAGACATGATAAGGAAAAATTGACCTAAAACTCTAACACTGAATGTAAGATCAAAAGCTCTCATGAATACAAACCCGAACCCAAGTAAGAGTGACAATGATGCAATCAAAACCCAAGGCCAACATAAACATAAAATCGTGTTTGCTAGAGACTTTTGAGGGACATTATCCAGGATTGACGGCTGAGTTCATGGCTACGGTCAATGTCGTTGTCATTGATTCACCTACTATTGAGGATTTGGTTGAGTTCCAGTTGGGAAACCAGCATCATGAGTTGACTTTGGATGGCTATAATGCTCTCTTGCGGTTCCCCAACCCCACTGAGGATTATGATATGGATGAGTTTCAGCTTCAGAAGACATGGGGGTATCTCACAGGCCAGACTCATTCTTCTACAACTGCATTACCTGGCAAGGATATTGCTAGTCCTATTTTCTGAATCATTTTGAGGATTTTGGGCAGCACAATTTGGGCCAAGAAGAAGCTTTCACGACCCACAAGGAGAGAGTTGGCTTGCTTGAGGGGCATGCTATTCCAGTTTGATAACCCCATGAACCTGGGATACGAGTGGCTGCAGCACATCAATGACTACAACAAGCTTTCTGATGATATCTGGGATGAGGGTATGGTGGCTAGGCTTGCCACCACTCTTGGAGTCGATTTGGCGAGATACACTTCTCATCCCCTACAGCTTATCGATGCCAACTACTTGCTTCATGTGAAGATTCTACTAAAGACGGGGGGTGATTACTGGGCCGTTTACAAGGAACATGAAGTGGCTATGACAGCGGAGAGGGTGGACCTCCTTCATTTACCAAACTTATTTGAAACATGGTCCCCTGAGTCCTATCCGCTGACGACCCGACCGGACACCGACCCTCGCTTGCGTCGGAGAGCTCCACATTACCCCACTGCGCCAGTCGGTAACGACCGCCAAGATCCACGATACCGACCCCTCTGCATCTCCCAGGTACTCCTCTGCACCCTTCGGTACCGACCACTTGGTCCCCATCACTACTCTTTTGGACAGTTCGGTAACGACTACTCTACGCCGCCTCCCTACCCATACGGTCCCTTCGGTAACGACCCCTACGGGTTTAGTACCGACCCTCCAGTGATGTCTAACGCGTTGGTCGTTCCTAGGGCGGAATTGTTTAGAGGATCTGGGAGCCACCGGTAGTACTATCGCAATGAAGCGCCCCGCTATGGCTATTAGTCTTACCCTGGAGGAGCGAGCACCAGTAGATCTGATGCACCCCCACCATATTATGAGGATCTTTGTGCTCAGATGAGTATGTTGGCATCTGGCCAACATCGGCTACATGATGACATCTTGGTGCTCCGGTAGGACTTTGATGCCCAGCGAGTAGTTGACAATCAGCGCTGGAACACGACGACGGCTTATGTGCAGTGGATGCAAGATTTTTATCTGGACCACCCGTTCGTTCCTCCACAACCTCCTCAGTGATTGTTCACTTCAGCAGCTTCAAGTTTGTTTTGTGAGTTTCTTTTTCTTCTCCCTTTTTATCTTTATGTCTTTTTCAATGAGGACACTATTTTGTTTAAGTATGGGGTGGGGGAAAAAGGAAACTTTGTTTTTATGTTTTTATCTTTTTATGTCTTTCTTTGAGTTTTTTTTTTTGTTTTTGGATGGATTATGCTTCACTTAGATGTTCTATTATGTTGCTTTGACTGACTTGATCATGTAATTCCTATGGCATGTTTGGATAGTTTAGCCTAAGTCTGTTTGAAATCCTTCTAACTGTATAATTTAGCTTGTGATGAAATTGAGCACATATGATCTTAGGTAGAAGTGACTGAAATCCAACAAAAATTGCTACCTAGTGAGTTGTTTTTGGCCTTATAGGGAAACATAAAAAATCCCTCTTCTTTTCTTGTGTGATTTACTCTCCTTATGCATATTATCTCTTGACATTGATATAGTTATCTATTTCTTGAAATCAAATATGAGATATTAGTTCATTGCATGTGAAATCAGATGATAGAGAACTTAATTTCCTTGACCCACTTTTTATCCTCTCTTTTTACCTACCTTATTATTATCCTTTGTTTGAAGCCAATTTGAGTATATATCCTTTTATTTGTAGCTCCAAAAAAATCATTCTCTAGTCGATGTTAGCATGACCCCTATGGCCCTATCCGGGAATTAGGACTTAGTGTTGGTGGTTTTGAAGGTTGTTGAGTGAGATGTTGTTTGGTTCAAGTGTGGGGTAATTTGGGTTTGGTAGTTATTAATCTCGCAGTTCATATATGTAAAAGGATTTTTGGCTCCTTAATAAATGCACCTAGTGATTTCAAAGTGTGAAGAAAAAAAGGAAAAAAAAGAGAGAAAACGGGAAAAAAGCAATGAAAAATGAATATAAGAGGAAGTTTGTGAATAAAGTGTGCATGAGCCAAATTTATCTCGTTTTTTTATAAAGCGAGATTTGTTGGGATATTTTAGGGGTTAAAAGAATGAAAGTTTGTTCTTCATGTAAAGTGTGTTTGTTTATTTTTTGAGAGAATTATGGTGATGTTGTGTTATAAGTTTAGGAGTCTTGATTCTCGGATTTTAGCACCACATTGCCTAAATAATTCCATGCCCTATGTTTATACCAAGCCCCATTACAACCCGGTCGAATGGAGTATTCTTTGAATTCTTCCATTGAGCCTAAGTTCTCTTGATGATTTTCATATGTTTTGACATCTTCGGTGGAGAGATTGATGATATAAGTAACAATGAATATAGGATTAAGTTAAGAGTTGTTATTTCAAAGCCTAAACACATTGAGAGTTGAGAGAAATACATATACCCTTGTGAGGTTGGATTATAGTTGCTTTTTGCTCGAGATTGCTCATATATGTGTGATGATGTTAGTATCACTTGTCTATTTTATCTACTTGTGCTAATGATGTTGCTTTTTGACAAGGGCAAAGACTTGAAGGATGTGTTATAGGTATTGATTAATGTTTTCTATTGCTTGAGGACAATCATGTCTAAGTGTGGGGTATTTTGATGTCCTCCTTTTTTGTTGTGTTTTTAGGGTGTGCTTTGAGTGTGTTTTGTGTCGTTTTTCCTTAGTTTTGTGTTTGGTTTTGAGTCGTTTGTATAGGTTTTCGTATTTATTTTAAGATGTGGAGTCTACATAAGATTTGGTGGTGTTTTATAGGTCTTTAAAGCTGTTTCAGAGCGTTTTGAGGAGTGGAGCGAAGCCGAGGAAAAGCACGTAGTAAGGAATGAAGTGAAAGAACCATGTTCGAGCCATAAGTGAAGAATGGAGACTTGTTACCGACACTAAAGAAGTCGTTAGAGGAAGAATCGAGGTAAAATCAAGTGTAACGACCCCCTAACGAAATAGGTCTCTCAGTTACGAGAGGCATATCGAGGCAATTAGGGTCGGTACCGGTGCTCATTGGGTCGTTAACAAAGCCTTGTCTGAAGAGAAACGAGGAAGATTTCAAGAAACGGTACCGACCCCGACGGGGTCGGTACCGAGGCACCTCCGTGTCGGTAGCGGTCAACTAAGTCGGCGCAATTAATGATAATTATCTCGTGTCTTTATGTTTTTAGATAGTTTCCTTTGGAGATATATCTTGATAAATTTTATTTTCTTAGGGGTAGTATTAGCTTTAGTATAAAACCCTAGTCCTAGCTTTAGTTTTTGATATCATGCAATCATGTTAGTTTTGAGGAGACAAGAGGCGCAATAGAGTTGAAGTTTTGGAACAATTGTGTTGGAACATGTAAGTTTACTTTTAATTCAATTTAGTTGTTTTGACATGAATATGTGTGAGTAGTCTTCTCCTTTCTAAGGTTGGGGTTAACCAACAACGGTTGTGTGTGCTTGCCTATGATCATGATTTTATTGTTTTTAGCCATAATCTATTCTCTTGTGCTTAAATCCTTGATCGAAAGACAAGGAAATTCTCGTTTACAATTTGAATCGAAGGAGACAAGTGTGAATCAGAATAGTTGATTTGGGTTTTGAAACGAAAGTTGATTAATCCTAATTTAAGTTTTGAGATAGATAGATAAGTTTATTGTTTTAACGAAAGTTAGTTGATTTGCTTGCATGTTTGACGAAAGTTGACAACTTTATGTGATAAAAACATGATCTTTGTGACTCATAGGTGTTGGCATGCATAATTGTTGTTATGGTGATACCCAGACCTTAGAATTCTCTTTCCCCTTGATAAAAATCCAATCTTTTGCACTTATTAGCCTTAAGTTAACGAAATTTGGAACTGATTCTCTCCCGTGGACGAACCTGATTTCGCTATACTCAACGGGGTCTTGATCTAAAAATTTATTTGTTTGTGTGGTAAAGAAGATAAAATAGAGACACAAATATATATATATATATATATATAATATTCTATATTAAAAATAATAAGGATAGAGTTTCTAACAAACATAGTATAATTTAATAGAATATTCATTAAAATTATTTTTTAAGTTAATTTATTAAAGTTATTTTACGTGTCACAGTTTTTTTAACAAAGATGATTTCTGCTTGGATAGATTACAGATAAGATAAATAGATAGATAGATATATCAGGAGAGAATGGAACCACGAAAACCCTTGCTCCCTCACACTCGAGCCCTAGCCTCGAAAATCCCTAGTTGCTCCCAAATTCAGAAACCCAAATCCACAACTCGGACAATAATTCAATCAATTTTCACTCTTACGCTGCTCCAATTTCTTGATAAAGGCAATACAAACTATTCTAGTGCTTCAATCGGGGAGTCTTTGCCCCGATTTCGTGAGAGTTATCGACTATTCACCGCACCCAATCTGCTCTTGCGATCCTATGCGAGCGCTTTTGGGAGGTGAAATCTGCGAGTGCTTGATAAGTATGACTCGTGCTGGTGGCGTAAAAAGATAAGGGTGCTTCCCCTCTCTCAACAATGGGCACATGGGAGGCTAGGGTTGGTAAGGCTAAGGTCCTATGTGGGACAGTTCTTAGCCGGAATTTCGGGAGATAAAGAAGGCACATCGAGGAGCTTCTTCTCAGGGATGGAAGGAAACGATCTAGGCTATGGATGGGGCCATATCCCTGTCGAAAGCCTAGCAAAGATCGAGATGGAAATCATTCATCCATCAGGTTGCATCTCCTAATTCCTCTTGCTAATCTTGCTATCATTAAATTGAATCTCTCTATGTACTGTATGTTAGATGCCTATGTATGGAGGGGTTGGGGTTGCTATATCCATACCCTCTCCTTTCATGAGCTCTCCACCTTCTCCCTCTTCATATATCTTCTCTTAGTTGTGTTTATTTTACTTCATTGGGTTTGGGATTGGGGAATACAAATATTGGTAAACAAGAAGATGATATGAAGAAAATAAAAAATCATGTAAGAAAACATTTGTTTCTAACCCAACTTTTTCTAAAGAACAATATGAGCATGATCCTGATCATACTCATGGTGAACCAAAGCCTACCATGGTCCTAGAGGCCTTAAAGGGTGGCACATCAAATAAGCCTGTTGAGGCTAGACCCTCGCGGTCAAAAAAGGAAAAATCTGAGAAGAAAGTTGATATGCTGGCCTTCCTTAATCAACTATCTAGTGTTAAAAACTCATGATCTCTTCCAGGGGGAATGAAAGATTTATGGATCATGTTTCGGCTTATGTATTGAATTTGCTTCTATGTTTGCTTTATGGGAATGGTGTGATATGTCTGAATGCCGAGATGAAAAGGACCTTAGATCTGAAGTACGAATACTATGATCAATTGAATTATCTAAACAACCTTAATGTCAAAGATGAAAACCAATGGTGCTCCTTTGCGAGTTTTCTTAGAACAAGCAAAACAAAAGTTAATAGTTATATGGCTAATTCCAAGGAAATTATAGATGTCAAATGTTGTGATCTTGTAAACAATGAATTTATGAGCCTTAGGAAGACAAGAACAAATAAGTTATGCTCTTATATTGTTTGCTTGAATGAGTACTTTGGTAAAAGTCTTAATGGGATGCATAAGAGTCATAGGAAAACTGTTTTAATGACCCTTCTTAACAAATATAAAGGTTTTGTTGCTCTAATGTATTTAAGGAATGAGAGTTTGAAACACAATAGGAAGAGGAATTTGTTGAGCTTATTAAACCTGTTACAACCTGCTTTGTAACCAGTATGAACAGTTTAAGTAACATTAAAGCTTTGATAAAACATGTGAATTATCTAAATAATAGAACAAAAGAAAATAGGGAGCTAAACCCTAAGCATTTTACAGTGGATACCTTTATATGGTTGACTAAGGCTGTGAATGATCAGGTTTGGTTCTGGATTAAGAGTGACTAAGTATGAGCTGGAAGCTTTAAAGACTGAGATTAAGAACAAGGGTATGGAGAGAGATGATAATGTCAAAACGAAGGCACACATTATACTGTTGCCTGTTTAACTATATTAGTATGCCTTTCTTTGTCTATTGCTTGAGTGATTGCTTGCTAATTAGTTTATGTGTGAAAGATGATGGTGATTATGATAAAGAAACAATGAGAAAGCCTCACAGCAAACACAAAGTCATGGTGGTGCAATTTACTAAGAAAACTCATTCCAAGGATGATTATGATTCATTTAAATGGATGCTTAATCTGAGGAGCTGTACAAATAAGACCAATATGAGTCTAAACAAAAATGCACCAACACATCAAAAAAAAAGAATCAAACTATTACTGGTGTGAATATTGGAGACATAAGAACAAAAACGGATTTCTGATTGTGATCAACTGTGTAGAGAACTATATTCCATGAAAGTTAAAGATATTGAATGGCAGGTACACTATGCTATTGTTATTTGTTGTATCAAACTCAATATTGCAAATGAAGGGCCTAAATGTAATAATGTTGTTGTTGTTTGTTGTTATAAGATCAATAATGCAGATGGAACTAAGGGATTACAGAAAATGAAGTGGTGCAGTCGGTGGTTGGAGAACAGAGGGAGAAAGGAATATATGATGCAATTGAAGACATTAATATGGAAACAAGAGATAAAAGCACTCAATTATGCCTGCAAAATGGATGTAGTTAAAGACTGTGATTGTAAATATCATTGGACATCATTAAAATGTAGAAACAAGGAAGTAATGATGAGCAGGTATCACAAGAACCATGTACTAGATAACATAATGTTAATGGTGGGTTCTCAAAACAGGAGTACTCTTGAAAACCTTGTTAGTAGCTATCATTTGAAATCCTTATACGACATAAGTATGGTCAGAAAAATTAGATTTGGTTATAACTAGACCTGTCAAATGGTTCGGGCAGGTCGGGTTCGGGTCAAAACGGGTTTCGGGTCGTAAAATTTCCGGGTTCATTTGGACTGGGTTGTTACGGGTTTGGTACGGGTTCAAGTTGATCCAACAGGTCATGATTGTCAATTTTGTTATCCTTTATCTTTATATTTATTAAAATAATTAATATTATATTATATAAAATATTATTTAATAATAATAAAATAATAATTTTATACAAAATTATAATAAAATATTTAATTTTTAATTGAAATAATACTTTATTGGGTTGGTCGGGTCAACCCAACGGGTTGGTGACCCAACCCAGTTTTTTCTGGGTCGACCGAGTTCGGGTTACTCTTGACCCATTGATTTTCTGGTCGGGTTTCAGCCCAAAAAACTTCGGGCGGGTCTGGTCAGTTTTTCGGGTCGGGTCAAGTTTTGACAGGTCTAGTTATAATAATATTATGTTGGACACTAGAATGCACCCTCTTGATGGGCCAGTTACTAATTTACAGGTTGTGTGGCCTTGTGATGATCCCATACAAAGAATGAAATGCTTACAAAAGTACCATCAGATGCAATCAAGATCGATTTTTAAGGCCCCTTTTTTACGGATAAACATAGATAAGACTAAAATGATGGTTAAAAACAAGATGGTAGAACAAAAGAAAGAACAACATATAAAGCTCATACGCCACTTTTTCACCAGGATTAGAACAAAGATAGCTAGTGGAACAAAGGATTATAACATCGGTTTAATATGAAGATCGAAATTTGGAATAGTAGAGGAATTGAGAGAAAATCTATTTGGCCCGAGCTAAGACTCTTTCTGCAAGATTCAGAAAATTCAAATTATGGCAATTGGAGAAACAAAAACTGACACTCTTCCGAGCGACCAGGTTTGGCGACGCGCCGGATTTGATAATGTCCTTTGGTCTCCTGCTTGTGGTCGGGCTGGTGGAATAGGAGTTTTCTGGAAAGCACACCAACTCATCAACGAAGAAATCAACGTACTAGTCCAGGCACCAAGGTACATTGTTCTCAAATACTATCATGTAATTACCAAAAAAACACTAGCTATCTATTTCTCTCACGCCCTCCTAATGTTGTGAAAAAGAATGCTTTTTGGAGTGAACTAACTGAAACTATTCAAAATATGAACATGCCAACTTTGATCATCGGATATCTAAATGAAATTCAGGAACCAAATGAAAAACAGGGAGGAGCTCACCTTGAATCGCATAGATTTGAAAGGCTAATAAATTTTTAAAAATGATTGCCTTCTCGAAGACATTCCGACTTCGGAGAATTTCTTCACATGGAGAAAAAAAACAGGGATTGACAACATTTATAAAAAGTTAGATAGAGTGTTGGTAAGTAACAGTATTATCTAATGGTTCCCAAAATTAAGTACAAAAAACCACGCCTTTATCAGTTCTGACCATTGCAAAATCGCGGTAGAATTAAGTAATGACAAAATGATCAAGGCACAACCTTTCAAGTTAGAAAACATGTGGACGTACAGAAAAGATTTCCGAAATGTAGTGAAACAAGCATGGATGGCCAATTTTCAAGGCTCTGACATGTTCCAACAGTTAGGAAAACACATATGTTTAAGCAACATGCTAAAAGATGGAATAAGCATACACTAGAAAACTTTTTCGAACAATTAAAGGAACTTGAAGAACAACTTATTGAAATCCAAAAAATATCTTAATTTCACCACAACCAAATACTATACAAAAAAATTACGATTATTAAAAAAGAAAGAGTGCATATTGAACTACCATAAAACATATTGGAGACAAAGGGAAAAAACGAAACATAGTAAGCTATCCGACGCGAACTCATGATACTTCCACAAAGTGGCTAGTGGGAGAAGAAACCGAAAATTCTTAAAAGAAATCAAAACAGTTGATGGCACGCTAATTGTTGGGACAAAAAGTATTCGTGAATAAATAACACAAGACTTTAAAAAACGATATACAAAAGAACCATCACAACTAAGAAATGCAAGTAGCTATATGAACCTAATTACCAGAGGAGTAACGCAAGAGGATAACATTAGCCTAATAAAACCGGTCTCGAATGAAAAAATCAAAAACACGGTAATGAGTCTTGGATCAGACAAATTTCCAAGTCCAAATGGAATTATGGCAGAGTTCTATAAAAAAATATTGGGATATTAAACGCCCAACGGTAACCAAAGCAGTTAAAAGTTTCTTCCACTCTGGCAAAATTCTAAAACAAATCAACCATACTTTTATAACCCTTGTACCGAAAATAGAAAACCCAAGTTCAACAAATCACTATCGACCGATTAGTCTGTGTTCAACTATATACAAAATAATATACAAATCCATAACGGAAAGACTAAAGAAAGTAATAAGTAAGATAACATACCCGCTTCAAGGGGCATGTGTTGAAAATTGAGCCATTCAAGATAATGTTCTTATTGCCCATGAGATATTACACTCTCTTTATGAACAATAAAGCTAAAGAGGGTTGGATTGCAATCAAACTAGATATGGAGAAAGCGTATAATAGAGTTGATTGGAACTACCTTCTAGAAGTTCTTAACAAATTTGGATTTAATAAGAAATTTGTAAGATGGATTCAAGAATGCATATGCTCAGTCTCATTATCGGTCCTTGTTAATAACGACCCCACGGAACCATTCAATCTGGAGAGAGGCTTGAGACAGGGCGAGCCATTATCACTGTAATTGTTTGTCCTTGCGGCGGAAATCCTGGCACGTAAATTACAACTAACTAGTGAAACTAATAGAAAATCGATTGGATTTCCAATTACTCGTGGTGGAATTAGAGTTCCATTTCTGGCCTTTGCGATGACATCATAATTTTTTTGCTAAAGCATCTCAAGGCTCGTGCACTAAGGTAAAAAACATAATTGATGATTTTTGTAGGATTTCGGATCAGAAAGTAAACTACACCAAATCTGCATTCTAAGCATCTAAAAATATGAATGCACACAAAGGAACATATTCCACCAAATGCTAGGAATCCCAACAATGACAAATATCGAAAAATGTATGGGATGCCCGATTATTAGCGGAAAATTTAACAAAGATACCTTTAAGGAGTCCATAGGAAAGGCACAAAAACAGCTGACAAAATGGAAAGCAAACTCGCTCTCTCAAGAAGGGAGAACAACCCTGATTCGAGTTAATCTTGCAACAAAACCCAACTATTTAATGCAAAGTTTTATGCTCCCTAGCTCCATTCATGCCGAAATGGATAGGATTAACAGAGGTTTTTTCTGGAACAAAGATATACAATATAAGCCACTCATAGGATGGGACAAGATCTGTAAGCCAAAGGAAATGGGTGGATTGGGAATAAGGAAAGCGGAACATATGAACAAAGCACTGCAAATGAAATTACTATGGAAAATCCTTGCAGAACCTAACAATATTTGGGTAAGGATAGTGACACAAAAATATCTTAAAAGCGATAGCCTCTTCACATATAAGCCAAAACAGAATACTTCATGGCAATGGAAAAACTTATTCATCTTAGGGAAGAATTCTGCAAGGGATTTATATGGCAAGTCGGGGATGAAAAAACGATTAACTTTTGGAAGGATAGATGGATTCTTGAAGGACCCTTACATCCTCATGTCAAGGACCTTTCAATGATTGATGAAACATCGAAAGTTGTAGATTGGATATCAAATGATAAAACGTGGAAAACTTATCAATTAAGACAAGTCTTACCAAATGAAATAGTTGACCAAATCCAAACAATTGCCCTACCAAATAACCATATCCAAGATAGACTCTACTGGGTACTAAGCAAATATGGGTGGTTTTTCACTGCTTCGGCAATCGAGCTAATTATTAACATAGAGGACAAACTCCAAGCCTAAATAATTGGATTTGGAACCTAGACATATACCTGAAAGTAAAAATTTTCTTATGGAAAATTGATAACAATGGACTCCCTACGAAAGTACGATTAAGGGAGAAACAGGTTGTTACACCAGGAGAATGTATATTGTGTGACTGTACCACTGAAGACACAAACCATATACTTACTAAGTGCCCGTACATGACTTATAAAACAAATAAATTAAACACAAACACGGCCCAAGTAATTAGAGGATTCAATCCTGATAACAAATCACCAAGGGTAATTCTGAATGAACTTAAACAACTACTAGGAAAAAAGGAGTTCACGAAAATGGCGGTTATTTGGTGGAGTGTTTGGCATCAACGAAACAAACTAGCATTTCAGCAAGATCGGTGCGAAGGTATTCAGGATTTGACAAGATATATCCAAACCCAAATTAAAAATTGGGAGAAGGCAAAACACTAGTCAGAAGATGATGAAATCATAAGAACGGTAAAACCTCGATTAGCGAACTAGTGAAAAGTAATGAACAAGAATTGGAAAAAACCTAATCAAGACCAAGTCAAAATCAACATTGATGCATCTAGGCTTTCTAATAACCAAGTAACGGGTGGAATCGTACTTAGGAACCATCTTGGCCAAATAATCGACTTGAAAACATGTAACTTTGGAAAAATCTCAACTTTAAAAGCCGAAGCTATGACCTTTCGAGAAGCTATTTGGGAAGTTAAAAAATAGGAATTTAAGAAAGGTTGTTATTGAAGGAGACAACCTCCAGGTTATTAATGCGTTTAAAGGGATAATTAAATGTTTTTGGGAGTTTGAATTAATGATATCCGATATCCTTGTCTCCACTTTCGGAAATCATGATTTACAAATTAACCATATTACTAGAGATTGTAATGTTGTGGCCGATAAAATTGCTAAATTGAGCCACAGTCTCCTCGTCGAGGTCATTACGAGCACCCACAATGGTTGCCCAATTTTTGGTCATCAAGAGAGAGTTAATAAAAAAAATATTAAATATGAAGAGAAAGAAGATTTTGGGCATCATGATGGCCAAAAATTTTTTTGGTCATAGCATGACATGTTGACAAGGGTCAAATTACTTAATATTCTTTTTTCTTTCATTAAAATAATTTTAAAAAATTATATTTAAAAATTAATGACCAAGTTTTTTGGACAACCAATAAACATGCTCTAAGACTCACCCGAACTTCTATGTTCTCATAGAAAGATGCTCACAGATGCCCTATGTGATGGAGTGTCTCCTAATTCTTACTTAATAAAAAAATAGATAGATATATTAATTAATTAATTAAGGTAAATATTGATTGATTTCTTATTTTCCCGATACTTCTGTTCCTAACTTCCTATAGCTGTATTTGTGGGTACCCCGGCCCGCACATCTCCATTTTCAAGCCAAGCCTTTCAGCTTCAAAGCATCAGCATAGTGTTTCTAATTTTATCCCAGTAAGAGATCCAACACAACGGATTTTTGTACTTTGAAATCACCTTCAAATTCAAATTATTCAATCCCTTTCTCCACCACTTCTTGATAATCGAAGCAACCGCACGTCCAACAGAACGGATTCTTCTCTCTCATGCTATGTTGGGGTTTTGATCTGCATTTGATAATTGATTTGTTGTATTCTTCGCCTTCTTTGGATCTTCCATTGCTCACAATTTGGGCTTAAGCTTTCTTGGCATTGAAGTTCAAGCTGCCGCTTTGATTAGTGAACCCTGGTATCGCGTCACCGTATTCTTCGCCGCATCCTACTTTGAAGCTCTCAAATCCAGTCTGGACATCGATTTTGTTTTGTTCTTGAATGACAGATTTTGCTCGAATTCTGTAATATTTGCTCTCTCTGGTGATTCCTTGATCTAAAAGAATTAGGGTTTTCCTATTCCTCTCCTCGATACTACCGGTATTTGGTTAACCCTTTCTTTTTAATTGGCTTTCTCACCAGTCATAAGAATCTTTGATTCAATTCTTAAAAAAATTGCTTGAAAATTTAATATATTTGTTTTACTTCACGCTTCAGCACAATCAACCTCTGGAAAATAGATAATCACCATCAATCACTGGAAAATAGATCATTTCATGCTCTTTGGCCAAAATGCAACCTGATCAGAGGAGAAAGGTAGTGCTTTTAATAAATTGTTGTTCCTATGTTCTTTAATAGTCCTATGTTTTGCTATGTTCTTTAATAGTCCTATGTTCTTTACTTATGCTCTATTTTGTTAACATTAAGGATATTTATGACGATGGTAAGTTGTGTTTTAATTAGGCCTCTAGAGATTCTAATAGCTTTTGTGAGATCAAATTTTATAGTATGAAATGATTTATATGATCATGCAGGCATCCATTGATGTAGACTTCTTCACTGAGTATGGCGAGGGTGGCAGGTATAGGATTGAGGAAGTGATTGGTAAAGGAAGTTATGGTGTTGTTTGCTCTGCATATGACACCCATCTTGGAGAGAAAGTTGCAATCAAGAAGATCAATGATATCTTTGAGCATGTTTCTGATGCCACTCGTATTCTAAGGGAAATTAAACTCCTCCGCCTCTTGCGCCATCCTGATATTGTAGAAATCAAGCACATTTTGTTGCCTCCTTCGAGGAGGGAATTTAAGGATATCTATGTTGTGTTTGAGCTCATGGAATCAGATTTGCATCAGGTTATCAAAGCTAATGATGACTTGACTCCAGAGCACTATCAATTTTTTCTGTATCAGCTCCTTCGGGGTTTAAAATACATACATTCAGGTTAGCTTCAATTCTTCTTTTGAACTACATTTGGATGCTGTGGCATTATCTGAAATCTATTAAGAAAGGGGGGGGGGGGGGGGGGGGGGGGGGGGGGGGGGTTCTTATGAAGTTACTGGCTCTTTATTAAGTACTTTCTGATTTGGAACTCTAATATGTCTAATAGCAAATGTCTTTCATCGAGACCTGAAGCCAAAGAATATCTTAGCTAATGCTGACTGCAAGCTCAAAGTATGCGACTTTGGTCTTGCACGTGTGGCTTTCAACGACACTCCAACTGCGATATTTTGGACAGTAAGTTCTGTTATCTCTACTTTTTATTTACCACCTCTATCCTTATAGTAAACTTTTGTCTGTTGCTAGCAAGTGCCAATAATTCCCTTGAATTTCAATTTCTTCACAAGCACATTGAACCCCTTCTGAGCCAAATCAATTATGTCCTTCACTTAAATTCATTCAGAACTGGCAATTCTTTGTCCATCTTTGAGATTACAATGCCTAATGTGCTATCTAGTACTACAAGCTAATTGCCAGAAGCTCACCCTTCTGGTAATGCTTCTGGCATAGATGGGCTAGTATTCTTGCAGACATTCCAGCATGAGATCCCCTTAAATCTTTGTACTTCGGTGGAGCTTCAAAAGGAAAAAAGAACTTCTTTTGTTGCAGCCTTATTATTAATGTTTAGCTTATGCAAACTTTTGCAATACCTACCCACAGTATACAATTAAGAGTACTAGGGATGTGATTTCATAGGTTATGGGTTCACTTGCAGAATTCTGCCTAACAATAAGTACTAGATATAATGATTGGTTAGCCATGGTTTATCTTGTAATGAATGTAGACAAAAAAGCCTTTCTCAAAAAGTAGGGATAAAAGTTTACTTGACTCTTGATAAGATGGTTTCAACTTTATGTGACCCAGGACTATGTTGCAACAAGGTGGTATAGGGCCCCTGAGCTCTGCGGTTCCTTCTTCTCTAAGGTGTGTTTATCATTATCTGTTAGTTAACATGTATTCCTATTTGTGCATGCTACTGAAGGTCTTTAATGGCATGCATTTGTATGTTCTTTGACTTCTTTCACAAAATGATTGAAATCCTGCTGCTGAAAAAAAATTGGTTTCCATTTCTGATGTTCTTTTGATACACGAACGCATCTGGGTTTGAATAGTTCCAATTTATACCTTGTCTGATTTGTTAGAATTTAACAGTTATGTGCTCCCTTTATGTGTATAGAGCTTTTCTTGTTAATTGAAAGAGTGATTTTTAAGTGTTTCAGACTTTCAATTTGTTTAGCATCAAACTTGCACTAATTCATGTGGATGTGGTTAGAATTTTTGGTGTGTCAGTCTTGGTACTAGATTTTTGATAGAACTATCTATTATGAAAATGGGTGAAGTGATTGGAATCTTCAGTGAAGTGTCTTCCTGTAGTCAATCTGATAGAATCTATCAATGGATAACTGAGGGTAAGAATCTTATGATTACAATGCTGAACTCTTCCTCTTTTAATAGTACAAAAAGGGAAATAACTAACTAAATAATTAAAAGACTGAATGCTGGAATATAAGTAGTGGAGCACTACCTAGAGAAGTGGGAACATGGAAAACCTAAAGGTAAACAGACTAGGAATTGAAAATAAAAATAAATCAGTAAAATGACTAAAATTTTCGGTAATCCTAACTGACTTGGGAACGTATCAATACCCTCCACCACCCCCACCCCCACCCCCAAGAAATTCACCTTGTCCTCAAAGTGAAAAATAGGATTTTGGTCGACTGTGAGAATGTAATTCTCCTCTTCTGCTAGGATCTTAGAACATGACTGAAGTGCGGCCTTTGTCACCAACCGGGGAGCAATGCCTTGCAGTTTGCATTTCTTGCCATTCAGTCCAATTAGCTTGCACTGTCTTGAGAGAGGCAAGCCATTTGATTCCAAGAACCAAATCTGCACCTGCCATTGGAAAAGTATAGTACTCTTGTATGATCTCCAAACCAGGAAACTGAATGGCTACATCCTTACAAACTTCGCTGCAGCGAACAAGGTTTCCGTTTGCAATTTGCACGCTAAAAAAAGGAATGGTCTCGACAGGAAGCTTCAACTCTTCAACTAGGTGATCAGCAATAAAATTATCAGTAGAACTACTATCAATTAAAATCAAAACTTGCCTATGTTTAAGCATTCCCTGAATCGTCATGGTGGTTCCTGAAGTCTTCCCAAGGATTGCATGGAAAGAAATCTCTGTCATATTCTGCTGATTTCCATCTACACCAGTGAATTTGGGCTCATTGTCCACTTGACTGGTGACTGCCTCACCTTCCTCTCTAATCTCAAACAACGAAAAAGTGGGTCCTTTGCATCGTTGACCAGGCCCGAACTTCTCTCCACATCGGAAGCATAAACCCTTGTCGCGTCTGGTTTGACGTTCGACTTCCCATGAATTAGAGATTGGTGTTAACCCTGGTTTGGTGTTTGGTATCAAACTGGTGTTGTCTGGTTTGTCGTGTCTTGTTTCTGATGGCCAACGGCTACTGGGAACTTTTTCTGATTTTGTGGAGGTGTGTAGTCAGATATCGTCTTAGGGAAATAAGAATGGGAAGGATGGGGCCTGTTTGAAGAATATGGGACTTGGCCCCCTTTGTTTTCAAACTCTAAGGCAAGACTAACAGCTTTAAAAACTGACCGTGGCTAAACCAGTTACCGCTCCTCCACCGTAATTGCTATGCATAATTTCCTGACCACTGTTGTATAAAGTTGTCATTTGCTACAGCCTCTATGCCATGTCCTTTCTCTATGTTCTAGTCCTCTCTCATTTAGTGAAACGTTTTGTGTGAATCTTGCTGTTTTCATGAACCCTTTTGATAAAAAAAGGTGCACAATTTTGTACATTTTTCTTGCAGCACAAGAAAGTCTGTTTTAGTCTTAATTGTTTTTTCATGTTTCCTTTCTCCAGTACACACCAGCCATTGATATATGGAGTATTGGATGCATTTTTGCTGAACTACTTACCGGGAAGCCTCTTTTTCCTGGAAAGAATGTAGTCCATCAGCTTGATATTATGACAGATTTGCTGGGCACACCATCTCCTGAAGTTATTAATAGGGTATGCTTTCTGATCATAAATTACAAATGTAAAAACTTGTTTATGGTTCATTAAACACCGTGCTTCATTTGGTAAAATATCTCATTTTGCTTATATGTTTGCCAGATACGCAATGAAAAGGCTAGGAGGTATTTAAATAGCATGCGCAGGAAGAAACCTATCCCTTTCTCCCATAAGTTTCCAAATTCTGATCCTCTTGCACTTCGTTTGCTGGAAAGAATGTTAGCATTTGAACCGAAGGACCGCCCCACTGCAGAAGAGGTACAGTTTGCGTATTAATGCTGCCAAGTTTGTTAAATAAAAGAATACTAACTGGAATGTTTATTTTGTATCTAAGAAGCATATTTCTCTTCAATTCAGGCTCTTGCAGATCCGTACTTCAAAGGCTTGGCCAGGGTTGAGAGAGAGTCTTCTGCTCCACCTGTCACAAAAATGGAATTTGAATTTGAGAGAAGAAAAGTGACAAAGGATGACGTTAGGGAACTTATATATAGAGAGATCCTTGAGTATCATCCGAAGATGTTGAAAGAGTATTTGGAAGGAGCAGAGCCAACTGGTTTCATGTATCCAAGGTATTGTTAACTTGTGGTCACTAAACTATTGAGATGCTAGAATATAGCGTGGGAGACCTTATTCGGGTCACTATTTCCAAGGCAAAGCAAAAAATTAAATCTAAAAATTACTAGCAATTTAGGCTTGAAGAAGATTATGCATTTGTTCTGTTCCATGGTTGACATATGCGTTGAAATGGTGTTAAAGCATAACTCACAACTTAAACATCTTTGTGAATAAAAATAAATATTTTTACAAGCATTTCTATTGTCAGTATAAGAGGACAGAATATCACTTTAAATATTATGTGAAATTATTTGCACTCTTTCCTAACTGAGGCTTGTGCTAGCCTCAGTGGAATATGAAATTATATGGTCTGAACTTTTCTCATATGACATGTACAGTGCTGTTGACCATTTTAAGAAGCAATTTGCGTACCTTGAGGAGCACTACAAAAACGGTTCAACTGGTACCCCTCCTGAGAGGCAGCACGCTTCTTTACCAAGGTATTCTTTATATTTGGTTTCAGCATCCTTTATATATCAGTTGTGCTTTTGATATTTTTGTTCCAATATCTTGATTATTGATGCTATGGCATTTGTAGGGCGTGTGTATTGCATTCCGATAACTCAGTGAAGAGTGCGGCAGATGTGACTGAAGAGCTCTCAAAATGCCACATTAAAGAAGTTGACAGACTACATGTGGACAAGAATGGTGCAGTCTCTATGACAAGGCATCCTCTACAGGTACCTCAAAATATCCAAGGTATGATGATGTTTTTGTTTGATTGTAAAGCAGATCAGTTTTTGGTGTGCTGTTTGAGGGATGGATTTGATATAATTGCAATCATAATAGCATTAAAGGATAATGCTACATATGAAATTGTTTTTAAAACAGTTTCTAGGATTATACTTTAATATGTAAATTGATCGTGGCAGTCATTTTGTCTAGTGCCTGCCCCCACATGACATATTTAGGCAAAATATGTCTACATGAGATGAACCATGATGCTTCAATTAAAGATAGCATTTGTACTCATTGAATCTCGCCATTAAAGTTTTTCTACTTTTGCAAAATAGACCTATATTTCTCCTTCAATTTCAATAAGCCAATGGCAAACTTGGAAAAGGAGAGATGATCATTTGATAAACTCGAACAAAATGTCCTGATGAATGAACTGTACGGATTGTGATGCTCTATTTCTCAGTTGCAGGAGGGGTGACAGCAAGCCCTGGGAAGGTTGTCGGGTCTCTGCTGCGTTACAACAACTGTGGTTCAGCAGCAGCAGCAGCTGAGGCCAATGATTCACAACGAATGGTAAGAAATCCAACGGGCATGCCACCTCATCAATTTGCAACCTCCAGTTGTGCATATCCAAAACGAATCCCTGCATGTAAGAATGAAAGTGGGGAAGATGAGGGAGTGGTGGATGGATCTACTGGGCTTCAGCCACCCAAGTACATGGCCAATAAAGTTGCTGCTGGCCAGAATGGAAGTGGAAGCCAATGGTACTGAACCCATCATGATGAAGACCCTTTAGCAAAAACCTACTGTGCCACCTCAGGATAATCAGTGAGCTTGCACATGGGTTTCAACTCTCCAAAGCTGACAGTAAAGCAATAGCCTTTTGTCAGTGCTCAATAGACAAGTCTACTAAAAGAGGTTCAGTGCTCCAACAAGTTGGGTCATCTGAGAATGGGTGTAAACCGGGAATGTAATCGATGCTGCGTCGCTCTGAGGGCGTCGGTTGAAAAGGGCTTTTAGGTTGAGGACTAGTGTAACAACTTTATAATGTAGGAAGCCTAAGTTGAAAACGTTTTTAATTGTGTGTTTTGAATTTATTATATTAATGGGCTAACTTTGCACATCCCCTTCATGTGAAAACTCTGCATTAGAGCTGCTTTTACATGGATTCCAAACTTCATGTCTCGGGATCCTTTTAGCTTCACTTTCTATAATGCCACCATGGAAGTTCTTGTCATAACATGGCAGTTTGATAGCTAGATACAAAAAGTGTTTGTTTTAACGTGGGTTTTACTATTCTTGAAGCTATAGAGCAAAGTTACGATTTCAAGAGATTAGTCGTACCAGTAGTAAGATAGGACTCTTGCAAGATCGTACTAAAGGATCTAGCATTCTTCCGCTCTTTCTAAATCATAAAAGCATAAATCAGAATCATATTTCCGATAACCATGGTTATAATCCTACGTACTTCAGGTGAATGCAATCATCTAGAAAATCATCAAATCGGCTAACAAATGAGACTGGATAAAAGAATTGATAATCGTCTCATTTAACAAAGATCCCCAAACTGCGTTTATAGAACCATTACAATTTCTTACAGAGAAGAATCAGAAGATATTACAACAAGAAACACAGCAACAAGAGTAAAAGAAGGGCCAACAAGGTCCTAGTCACTCATTTAAGAACCATTACAATAGGTGGAGACTTGGCGAATAATGCTCTCTTAGAACATCCTCTGCTTCACCCGTCTCCCATCAACATCTGCACCATCAAGCACGGTTTCATCTCCAAATGGGAGAACTGGAATTGAATGCTCACTTGCCCTCGCCACACATTCGAGTAGTTCAGTGAGAATGGACGGACAGCTCTCCCTCAAGTACTCAAATCCTTCTGTTTGCATGACGGCTGAAAGAAAAGTGAGTAATTTGATCAGTATCTACAAAAATGCGGTACTACATATATTACCTTTCAACAAATGAGAGAAAAAACATCCAAAAAACAAGCATGCTAAACAAGAACTTGCCACACTTGCAGAAATACACCATTCAAGCGAATCTGGCTTTTACCAAAATTTTGGACAATTCACTAATAAAAAGACCAACCAAAAAAGACTTTAGTTATTTCTTTTGCAATTTTGTAAATAGAAATACACACTCTTTAACACATGGCTTTCCACAAATTTTCTACTTGGTCAACAAGTGCATACCTTAAAAGAGAGCATCAACAACCTTTAACACATTACTGTAATTCATACCAGAGCAGCTTGTGGATTGACTGACCTTTCAGATTTTCACGTGATGCAATGAACTTGAGGCAAACTGCCTTCAATCGGAAGCAGTGATGCTGCTCTGCCAAGGCCAACGTAGTTGCCACGGTATTTATAGCAACGTCTTCACAAAGTATAGCCTCACAAACAAGTCTTAGCCGCTCAAGTCCATATCTGTCTGCTGCCGCCAGCAAGTGCTGAGCCATTATCGTTGAAGCCCGTTTTGAATTCAGGCTGACAAACTCTTGCATGTCAGGCAGGTCATCCCAATATATAAAATGCAATAGCACCTGTTAATCATAGGCCAAACGGGTGTCAAATAAAACATAAGCGATCCAGGTTAACTGTTCTAACAGGCAAAATACTAATCACAAAATGTTCATGACCATGAGGCTTGCTATTGTTCGAACTAAGGCTTGCTATTTTTCAAACAAAAACTACACATTCTATCTACTTTTAAAACCTTTTCTTGCAATTTTATGCTCATAGAATGTGTACTCGTAGTTCGAACAATAGCAAGCCTCATGGTCATAATCATACTGATCTGTTCAGCACTTCAGCCCATATCAGCTCTAGCATTTCTAAGAACAATCCATTTTTCAGATAAACAGGAGTAGGCAGTGTAGAAACTATAAGTCTGCTTTGGATGTTTTTACCATGAATCATCATGAGTAGGCAATGTAGCAACTATAAGTCTGCTTTGGATGTTTTTTACCATGGCATCATCTAATCCAAGGGCTTTGCACCAGTGTTTAAAAAGGCAAGGCGACACCCTAGGCGATGGACCATCCAGATCGCCTAGGCGCGCCTCTAAGGCGAAGGCGCTCGCCTTATACATAAATTTTCGGTAAATAATAAATATATAATATAAACAAAATAATGTTAAGTAAGATATAAAAACAAATTTTTAAAGAAAAAAACCCAAGTTTTTATTAAATTTAAAGTTCTAAATGAAGGTCAAGATCAATATCCCCTATGTATTGCAGCAGCAGGAGCTCCAAGTCTCAAACGTCCAACAGGCAGACAATAAATGAAGTATTGAACAATGGAAAAAGATAGAGGAGAGGAGTTGTGTAAGGAGAAAAAGATACACGTATGATTATATAGTTAGATAAAAGGATATTGAGATCTTTTTTTTTTTAAAAGAAAGGATATTGAGATCTTTGAAAATAGATAATTGCATATAAAAAAATATCACAATAACTTCAATTTGGGAAAATAAAAGATATTAATATATATTGATAAGATATATAGTTGATTTGTTGGGATTCTATCCTTTTTTATATCGTCAACATTATTTTTCAAGCAAATCAGGATCAGGCGCATTGCTTGTCGCCTAGGCTCGCCTGGCCGCCTTAGTGCGCCTGAGCTGCCTAGGGGCCGCCTTATGCAGGCGGCCTCGCCCTGCCTGATGCAGGCGCTGGCATGGCCCAGGCGCGCCTAGGCAACGCCTTTTTAAACACTGCTTTGCACTGTTATCACAGCTCAACAACAATATTGAGTATTATATATATCTAGCAGAGGTACCAAATCTAATAACTACAATGGTAGCATGTTTCACTACTGAAATCATAAAAAATAATAACAGCCAACAGATACAGATTTTGACAGCAATAAGTTAAAGAAGGTTACAGTAAGTTGATTTTTAGTTCCAGAAATTACTTGGGGTACTAAAGAAACAATGCTAATATAGTGAGAAGGTGGTTCTTGGAATGCTCATCTTTTGGAACTAATCCTTCACTTAATTTAAGTTCACCAGCTAAGCAAATTACATAAATTGGGATGAAGTTACAGTTAGAACATATCCGGAATATAGGATGAAATCGATAATATATGATACTCAAAATGCATATTGCATACTACCTTGAAAACTGGAGCTTCCATGTCTTCAACCTTTATGCACTGCATGCTTTTTTCTTTCATTGGACCAAAAAGTTGTGCCTTAAAAACAGGCGAACGTGCTGCCAGCACCAATTTGTGTGCAGCAAACACCTCTCCATCAACTTCAAAACTAACATCGCACCCTTTATTACCTTCAAAGACTTTTCCAAATTGCAGACCCATGTTAGAAGGTGGAACAGGAATGTTGTAAGACTTTGGCGCCTCTGTCTGGGACTTCACAACACCAACAACAGCTCGGATTATTAGGCAGTCATCTTTTAAGTAGTCAGATGTCTCTAAAGCTGCCCTCTTTAAGAAGCGTTTGTAGCCCCTGAACGCATTGGCAATCAACATACTCAAGTAATCAAGAACAAATTCAATGGTTAATAGATTTAAGTTCAAATGTAAAAGCGAGCAAATGCTTGAACAAAAAAGAATCAACAGACTCACTATCCTGGACTTATACCATAACAACACAAGGGGAAAACTATAACTTTATCAACTGTTGCAACTTGCGTAAGAATTGACAATCGACATGCTCAGTATGTATGCAAAAGGGGAAATAAAACTCAAGAAACAAACCCAGGTCTATGTATGCCATGGAGAAGTCAAGTTGAAATATCTAAACCCATTCCATATCCAATGGCATATTGTTACTAAAAAGAATCTATCAATTATTTAGTAAGAAGATACTGAAATACTAGCATGAGACAATTTCCGGGCATGCGTTTTTTCAATTTCAAAGACATGTGCTTCAGTCACACCTCTTCACCCAACAAAATAAGGATTCGTACTAATTAAAAAATGCATAATCCCATTGCTCAAAGCATTTTCGATCATGAACCTTTGTTTGGAATGTCTGGGACAATCAAACCCTTTATACAATAGATAGCATAAACATCATACTGTTCTTGTTCATATATCTTAGCCGAAACGACCAGAAAAAAGAAAAGAAAAGAATCATACGCCAAAAATTCAATTATAAAGCAACGCAAAAAACAGAAAAAAGGCAATCACTATAACAATTTGATCAGTGCTCACCACATACTACCACGATATTTAAGGGTATAAGGCCCGCTCTCTAGAGTCCGGCCGAAATGGCTGTGCACCTTGTGATTCCCCTTCCCGCTCTGATCCAAAAGCGTCAGTTCGAACAATGCCCTAACATCAGTCCCCTCGCTGGCCAGCGCAATGAACGCTGATACATACGACGCGTTATCCTCTGGGCTCTTCCCGTCCGGGTAGAAGTAAATCGCCCACGAATATCCACCCACGTTAAACACTTCGGAACCCGTGTACTTCCCTACCCCAAGCCCCTTTGATAACGAATAGCCGTTGATCCTGAACTCGTGAGAGACATTAATGGTCTCCGTGCGAGAAGTGGAGGTGGTGACGAGCTGCGGAGGAGTATCGGTGGTCGCCGTCGAAGCTAAAGGGGCCGCTCTTGAAGAGGGATCCAAGCAAACCCTAGAAATGTCCATCTACAGCAGAAATTGTGGTGCAATGCTGCTTCGTGGTGGGAGAATCGAGCCTCGGAACGCCTGGATCTTAGGGTTTTCGTGGAAAGCAAAGGAGGGTTTGGGAAAACCCGAAATCTGGATTCGATCGATTGGGATATACGGATATCTGGTCCGAAAGATGGAAAATTGAAATTGGAGGAGGGAGTTGGAGGGGATTCTGGTGTCGTGATATGTCGAATTTGGATAGATTTCGGTGAGCTGTTGGATTAGGAGCAAGAGAATTTGGGTATTTATTATGGAAGAAAAGGGTTTAGGTTAAATTGAAAGGTGATTCGATCAACACATGCGGAATCACATTGGAAAATTTTGGCACGACAACTATTCCGTTCCGTTACCACTAGCCATCCTGTCTCGGGTTTGGGTCAATTGGGTTCGGATTAAAACGGGGCAGGTCGTCGGGTCGTAAAATTTTCAGGTTCATATGGATCGGGTTATTACGGGTTTGGTATGAATTCGGGTTGATCCAACGGGTCATAATTCTCAATTTTGTTAACATTTATCTTTATATTTATTAAAACAATTAACATTTATCTTTATAAAATATTACTATTTAATAATAATTTTATACAAAATTTATAATAAAATATTGAATTTTTAATTGAAATAATACCTTATCAGGTTACCTCTAACCCATTGATTTTCGAGTCGGGTTTAAATCCAGAAAATTTCGGGCGGGTCGGGTCGGTTTTTCGGGGTCAAGTTTTGACAGGTCTAGTTACCACGGTTTTAGGTTGTTTTTACCAGGAAAGCAACTTGGGTTACCACTAACAAGCTAGTGATCGCCCTAGGACATTTTGGCGGATGAGGGTGTGCAAACTTGAATCAAATGTAAGCGGAATAGATGAGACACCTCGAAAGGAGCCAACAATGTAGTCCGTCATAGAATTGCACTCACGGTAGACGCGAGCGATATTCCAATCTTGGAACCGAGCCAACAAGCAATGAATGTCCGAACGTAACATCTCAATCTCCCACGAGCAGCGCTAGTCACCAAGAACGGCCTTGAAAGTTGGAAATTATTGCCTTCAATCTAGATCCGGGAGATACCAAGACTAGTAGCTGATGATGTCCAAAATGGTAAAATAGGAGGTGGGGCCCGGGACACAGGTAATAAACAGACCCGACGGGACTCCCAAGGTGGATTCTGAGGCCCACAATCGTACCCGTCATTTAATTAAATAAAATTTCTATCTCCGCGAGGTCTTCCAAAACCTCGAAACGAGGTCTCAACCTCGTAGCCGACTCTACTGACACACCCGCCCACCTGAACCATTCAGCTGCCGCCGCTTACCTAAACTAATCACCGACTGCCTCACCTCTGGACCAATCAGAAGCCCGGATCTCGGGCGTCCCACATCGGACAATGATCAAAACCCGACTCTCTAATTCTCTATAAATAGAGGAGAACCTCGTAGGTAGAAGGGGTCGAAAAACATCTTGAACTCAAGAACTATCTTGCTCGTTGAAGATCGATGTGATTGAAACATCGTCAAAAGACCTTGCTATAGACAAGTGAAGTCCACAAAAAGACTTCAAGTCACACAAGGCCCTCGCTCACATCAAGGACCTCACTACACAAGCTAGCAAGCCACCTTCACCACACTCTTGACCAAGCCTCGCACTAAGATCTATCAAGCGACACCTAGGTGGTAGAATCACATAGCAACTAGGAGATCTCGAACGTTGTTAGATCGAGGTCTCAAATACTCGTAGGAGGTTTAGGGTGTAAATCTCGTTTGTTTGTAAGCCTCGTTGGCTTGTAACCTCGTTGTAAAGAAACATTAAATAAAAAGCAAGCGTTTGCACAATCGAATAAAATAACCTCATTTCTTGTCATTTATCGAAAGGTTTATTTTGGGTTTCATCACTGGCGCCGTCTGTGGGAACTTCTTCATCCTAAGTAGAGTCCCGATTTGTGCAAACCTTGGCTTTGAACCCCTCAAAATGGCTTGCCCAAACAACGTTTTTCCCCAACACCCTGATAACATGCCCGAGACCCC
This sequence comes from Fallopia convolvulus, assembly GCA_964016875.1. Classification (NCBI taxonomy): domain Eukaryota; kingdom Viridiplantae; phylum Streptophyta; class Magnoliopsida; order Caryophyllales; family Polygonaceae; genus Fallopia; species Fallopia convolvulus. The sequence goes on along the minus strand of OZ024720.1, from coordinate 45,785,788 downwards.
GCAATGGATGGCCACGGGCCCTCCGGGATGTCCATTCGTGGTCCCTCCGGGCTGGACATAGAACGCCCCACAGAACCCCCACCCATTCCAAGGGTATGAACAGGGAGGTGCACCCACGATCTCGTATCCCTACTCGGGTTACGGACAGTACCAGTCGCTACTCGCCCCCCATACGTCCCTATCCCCGCTCCGGGCCAACCCCACTCCGAGTATATACTCGCGTATGTCCCCGGGCATATGCCAGGGCAAGAGACATCCACCAACGGTTCGTAGACGGAGAGACCTCCCCGGGACCCAATGCAGATCTCGCGATCCCGTTCGCGACGTTCAAGGACGCGAGACACAGAGTTGTCCGAAATAGTAGGGAGTGATATGCACCCCATGAAGTCGAAGTTGCACCGCCAATCCGTCGAGGTCGGGTACCATCATCCTTTCGTGACCGAGATCCAAGAGGCACCTATGCCCAAAGGTTTCCATTGGCCACAAATGGGGCTCTACGACGGCACAACCGACCCCGAGGACCACGTGAAACACTTCGTCGTCCAAATGAACGTCAACGCCTACAATGACGCCATTTTCTGTCGTATCTTTCCGACAACCCTAGACAAGTCCGCGATGACGTGGTTCATAAGCGTCAAGATAGAGTCGGTAGCCTCGTTCTCTCAACTGTGTGAATCCTTCATCGGACACTTCAACGACTCAAGGAAGCGTAAGAAGAACATGTGGGATCTCCGCACTCGTATTGAGAAGGGAGAGAACGAGCAGTTGGGCACCTTTTTCACAAGGTTCACCACCGCAGTCGCAGATTTCGCATACATCGACGAGGCATCGGTACGAGATACCCTCATGGGCAACCTGTGTTCGGGTCCTTTCAAGATTTTGAAGTGCCCAACGACGTACGACAACTTGTGTGCCCGAATCACAGCCCAGGTGTACGCCGAGGATGCCGCCAACCAGAGCTCGCGACCGAAGATTGACAAGGAAATCGTCGCCGAGGCTAAGGGGAAGGCAAAAGTGGCCGCGCCGGCTGCAAGGGATGCGTATGTTACGCAGACCCATAACCCCGTCAACTACAACAACAATAACAACAGAAACAGAAACAACAACAACAACAACAACAACAACAACAACAGGAACAACAACAACAACGACAACAAGAATAATAACCACTATAACAACCGCGGTGGCGGCGATGGAGGTTGGAGCTGCTTCGGCGGGAAACCACGAGGTTATAGGTGCAAGGGCGGCCCCGCGTACAACCCGAATGAAAAAGGACGCGCCAACCCCGCACAGGGGGGCAACGCCGTGCAGCAAGGCCCGGGCTAGGCTCGGGCCAACTACATTGAGCAACAAGCTCCCGCGAAGCAGGCACGGTTTGGGCAGACGGCAACACCCGACGGGTACATCCATACCATCTCGGGTGGACCCTCGTTGGCCGGGTCAAGCCATGCGGAGAGAAAAAGGTACGCGAGGGCAAGCCACCACGAGCCCTCGGTATTCAGCGTTGCCCAGACCTCGCGGTCCCACGTAGGCTTGTCCTTCACCTCCGAAGATGTCGAGGGACTCCACATGCCGCACTCGGACCCTTTGGTGGTGCACGCTCAAATCGGCTCAAAAATGGTGAAGCGAGTGTTGGTGGACACGGGGTCCTTCGTGGACATCATGTACTACGGCGCTTCCGAGCAATTGGGCATCTCCAAGACATCCCTAAAACCCTATGTTGGGAAGCTCACCTCCTTCTCGGGGAACGAAGTCGACGTCGCCAGTCTCATAGACCTTTGGATGACGTTGGGCACTGGCTCCACAAGGAGAACCGAGATGGTGGAATTTACGGTTGTACACCTACCTTCGGTGTCCAATGTAATCATCGGGAGGGTCTCCCTGATGAAGTTCCAGGCGATGGTATCCATCTACCACCTCAAAATGAAATTCCCCGTTGACGACGGGGTTGGGGAAGTAAAAGGAAACCAAGAAGAGGGTCGCGTTTGCTACGCAACATCGGCAAAACAAAAATGCCCGGTGTTTTATGGTGAAATCCCCCAACGAGGCCGACCTCGAGGTCCGGGACTTCACGATCCCTACCCCTGAGGTAGAAAGAAGGGTAATATCCCCCTTCGAGGGCAAATCCGAAAAATCTACATGGGAGAATGTCTCTCCGGGACGTCGGCAACATTACTAGAAGCCTTGCTTGCTACGTCCCGCGACGTGTTCGCTTGGACCGCGAAGGACCTCCGCGGTGTCCCACGAACCATGGCACAACACTCTCTAAACGTCGATGTCACCACTCGCCCCGTGGTGCAGCGACGAAGAAAGATGAATGAAGAAAGGGCAAACGCTGCAAATGACGAGGTGGCAAAGCTTTTGGCCGCAAGATTTATCCGCGAAGTCCAATACCCAAGATGGTTGTCCAACGTCGTATTGGTTAATAAGGCAATGGCAAGTGGCGGATGTGCGTGGACTTCAAGGACCTCAACAAAGCATGCCCCAAAGATAGCTATCCCCTGCCCTCGATCGACGAACTCGTTGATTCAACCCCGGGGCTCGGGGTCTTGAGTTTCCTTGACGCATACTCGGGGTACAATCAAATCTCAATGAATCCGCGTGATGAGGAAGAGACATCCTTCCTCACGCAGCGAGGGACGTACTTCTACAAGGTCATGCCATTTGGCCTCAAAAACGTTGGGGCCACATTCCAGCGTCTCATCGATCGGGTCTTCAAAAACCACCTGGGGAGAAACGTGTCGGCTTACGTCGTCGACGACATCGTGGTGCGGAGCAAAAGCCTCGAAGAACATCTGGTCGATCTCGCCGAGGTCTTCGCTACCCTCAAGCACAACCGTCTCAGCCTGAACCCCGAGAAGTGCGTCTTCGGCGTATCATCGGGGAAGTTCTTAGGCTTCATGATCAACGAGCGCGGGATCGACGTCAACCCCGCCAAGGTTGAGTCGATCCTCTCGATGAGGTCGCCAAGATCTCGAACTGAGGTGCAGCGGCTCAACGACACTGTAAACTATCTAGGGAGGTTTTGCTCCCGCTTGGCGGACAAATCCCTTCCCTTTTTCGTTGCTCTCAAGAAAAACGACAAGTTCGTTTGGGATGAGGGGCTCGAGGTTGCTTTCTTTGAGTTTAAGACCTCCTGTCGAAACTCCTCACATTGTCGCCTCCATTGGCGGGCGAAGACTTGCAACTATACGTGGCAGTAACCGGAGACAATCAGCGCGGTGCTGATCAAACAGGCCATGCACCCAGTATACTTCGTGAGTCGCATGCTCCAACCTGCGAAGCAGCGATACTCCTCGGCGGAGAAGATGGCGCTGACAATCGTGACCGCCGTAAGGCGCCGACGTCCTTACTTCTATGCGCATCCCATTCAGGTCCTCTCCGACCTCCCACTTTGACAAATCCTCCACCAACCCGCCCTCTCCGGGCAAATGACGAAGTGGGCAGTCAAGCTCTTCGAGTTCGACATCAGCTACCTCCCAAGGACCGCGATGAAGGGGCAGGCCCTCGCCGACTTCATGGTGGAGGTCACCTTCCCCGAAACTGACGCGAGTTCGGAGGAGTGGAAGGTATTCGTGGACGGCTCACAATGTGATGCCGGTGGCGGGGTTGGCGTATTCCTCGTTGGTCCCTCGATCGAGACGAAGTATGCCCTTAACTTCGCCTTCGATGCCACCAACAATGAGGCCGAGTATGAAGCCATGATCATTGGAGTAGAGATGGCGCTCCTCAATGGAGCTCGCAAGATCAGGGTCTACACCGACTCCGAGCTGGTTGCGTGCCAGCTCAACGGACAGTATGACACCAGAATGGGGTTCATACCCGCGTACCGAGAGAAAGTCAAGGCCTTGGTGTCGTGCCTAGAAACCTTCGCGGTGGAGTCCATCCCACGAACATCGAATACAAAGGTGGACGCTCTCGCAAGGTTGGGATCTGCCCTTCCCTTGGAAGTGGGGAACCGTGTGATGGTGGAAAGAAAACTCTCGCGGAGTGTGACCAGCGAGGTTCTCTCCTTTACTAATGAGGATTGGAGGATCCCGATAACACGATATGTGGAAAGCGATGTCCTCCCGGAGGACCCCGCACAGGCTAGGAAATTGAAAATGTAGGCGGCCCGCTATTGCATCGGCGGCGGCAAGCTCTATCGCCAAGGATATGTTGAGCCGAACTTGCTTTGTGTGCCGACCGAGTCTACGGGCCGCATCCTATACGAGGCACATGAGGGGGTTGGTGGCGGCCACCCCAGGTGGCGCACCTTGTCACACAAAATCACCCATTTAGGGTACTTTTGGCCCACCCTCAGGAAGGACGCGAGATCCTACGTCCAGAAATATGACGGGCGTCAAAAGCACGGTAAGCTCCAACATGCCCCAACCTCGCGTCAACGCTCCATCCACACCCCATGCCCCTTCACGATGTGGGGGATGGACATCCTTGGCCCCTTCCCCAAGGCCGTTGGCCAGGTGCGGTACATCTTGGTCATCGTTGATTATTTCACGAAGTGGGTCGAGGCGCAAGCAATGGCAAAGATCACTAGGGCAAAGGTCTGCGAGTTCCTATGGAAGAACCTCGTTTGCCGCATTGGCATCCCCATGACCATCATGACAGACCATGGCCCTCAATTCGATTGCGAGGAGACAAGAACCTTCTGCTTCGACCTGGGCATAGACCTCAAGTTTTCTTCCGTGGCCCACCCTCAGTAAAACGGCCAGGTTGAGAATATCAACGCCCGCATCTTGTACGACCTGAAGAAGCGCCTCGGCATGGCCCAAGGTCGATGGGCGGAGCTTATCCCACTCGTCCTCTGGACATATCGCACCACCGCGCATCGCGCAACGGGTGAGACACCCTTCACTCTAACTTATGGGGCGGAGGCGCTAGTCCCCATGGATACTCCGGTCCCATCGACGAGGGTTTTTTACTTCAGTGAAAAAGAGAACGAGGCCAACCTTAAAGTCGAGCTGCAGTTCAGAGAGGAATTACAAGAGGTAGATGACCTCGCTTCCCGCTTGGGGTTGGAGAATCTCGTGTTTAAGGTCCATCCCTCGCTTCCCGCTTGGAGTTGGAGAATCTCGTGTTTAAGGTCCATCCCTCTCTTCTCGCTTGGGGTTGGAGAATCTCGTGTTTAAGGTCCATCCCTTGCTTCCCTCTTGGGGTTGGAGAATCTCATGTTTAAGATCCATCCCTCGCTTCCCGCTTGGGGTTGGATAATCTTGTTTGTAAATTAAGTCCACCCCTCGCTTCCTGCTTGGGTTAGAGAATATCGTGTTTAAATCCACCCCTCGCTTTCCACTTGGGGTTGGATAATCTCGTTTGTAAATTAACTCCACCCTTCGCTTCCCGCTTAGGGTTGGAGCGAGATTCGTGAGTCTCGTGTTTAATCTCGTCATGCGAGGTCCGAGCGAGACTTGTGATCCCAGCATAACAATCATCATGCGAGATCCGAGCGAAGCTCGTGATCTCGGCACCATAATCATCATGCGATGTCCGAGCGAGGCTCGCGATCTCGTCAAAACAATCATCATGCGAGATCCGAGCGAGGCTCGTGATCTCGGCACAATAACAATCAATAATCATGCAAGAGCCGAGCACGGCTCGAGATTGTGGCATAAGACCAGCGCCCGATGTGTTCCGAAGGTGCCACAAGGTATTGTGACACTCGGACCATGGGGTTGGATCGGGATATGTATACAAGTAAGATAAAAACAAGAAACACAAACACATCTATAAGACGAAAAGAAAAGCGGCATAAAAAAAAGGCACAAGGGCCTAAGTATTCAATTACAGACCCTGCGGGGCCACTAACAAAAAAAAAACAACGTAAAAAACCAGAAGCACCCTTCATCCCTTCAAGACCTCGACAGCAGTATCTTTCGGAGCATCAACAGCGGGGCCCGTAGAAGCATCAAGGACGGGCAGAGCAGAGACGACGTCAAGCGAGGAGCTCGGCACGTCAGCGGGGTTGTAATAGCTGCGGGTCTTAAGGATATTTTCGAATTTTTCTCGGATATCTTTTTAACCTTTTTTTCCGTTTTAAAAGCTTAATCCAATATTTTTGTTGGAATTTAAATCCTAGAAAATTATTGGTGATATCCTAAAATCACAAAGAAATGATTTTATGGATCGGTGTGAATTCTAGGATTTTTCAGTGGAAAAAGAATTTTTATTGGATAAGCCGTCTTTTTAATTATGTACCAGAAGGAATGTAAAATACGAAACGAAGCCTTAAAATTGAAGGTAGCAAGATAAAATCATGGAAAATTGGTTTTATTGGTCTACATAATCTACGGGACATTTTTCGTTTAGTGAGTTTTTTCACCCGAGGTACATAATTTTACCGCTTTAATGCAAGTCCCGTTCCGGGACGGAAAATTTTATTTGCCATCTCTTGCTTAACGTATAAGCATTTAAGAGATAGGATTGTGAGAGCCATTTTGTTTGACTTTTCAAAAGTTATCCATTTCACCTTCTTCCTTCCAAATCTAGCCGAGAGAGAGTGTTGGACGGAACGAACTCGGGCGACGAATCCGGTCCTCACCACGTTGCCATCTCCTTGCCAGACACCACCCCCATCTCCTCCTCTTGTTTGTGTGAAGCCAACAGCCGGAAACCAAGGAGATAGAATTAGGACGTCGTCGGACTCGGGGGAAGGAGTTGAGCGTCACCTTCGGCTTTCTCCTTTGCCACGCTACCCCGCCGCCGGCGAACAGCAGCTCGCCAACCACCACCACCGCCAAGGGTTGCCACCAGACACCACACCGCCACCCTCGGGCTCTTGGGTCGAGCCTCCATCGAGCCGAACAAGCTCGAAGTTCGAGTGAAGGTATTAACGCTCGAAATTAATTAGCGGGGTGGTTACGAAGCCACCGAAAGGACCTTTCGGTTCCACTTTGCTAAGTAAATTTATGGTTTTTGTAATCTTGACATTGATACGGTTCCACAGGTTCAAACCGCTCGAGAAACGGACGTCTGGATCGTTACTTAGCGAAGACAAGTTTAGACAACGGTTGTCAGGTAAAGGACTTCGGATAATTTTTCGGGATTCGTCGTTAATCCGTTTGATCTGAAACTTGGTAATCTTGTAGAATTGTTACTAATGAACAATTTTTATTTAGAAAATTGTTTCAAAAGGGAAGCGGATAATTAGTTATAATTCCGCCAAGATGGCTCCTTGAAGCATAATAACTAAGGATTTATATATATATATATATATATATATATCGATATTCAGAAATCAAATCGTTTATCGATTAGGAAGTTGTAGAATTGGATTATACAACTAAGAATTGTATCCATGAGCTCATTGTTGAAGAATCTGTTGTTATAATTGACAGAAGGCAGATAAAGATTTCTGTTGGAATCGCTAAGAGCTTCAAGTGCGCCTTATAAGGCAAGTGGACGGTTCGCTCTTGCATTAATATTATTAAATGAGGAATTGAATCCCATTTAATATTTTTGTGTTGGGAACAACTTGTATGCTTAATAAAATATGATAGGTTGTTATATTGTTAGAAATAATGACTATGTTGTTTATTCAGTTTACGCTAGAACTGGATTTAGGCCCGTTATGTGCAAACTTGTTTGTGGTCTCTCGTTGATACTTTGTTGTGATTAAGATAGTTCAGGGAGTGGATCTATACCCTCTCTTTAAAACAATACTACATTAGGAGGGGCCTAATCCTAATAGCGAGTCATGACTCTGATCCCCTACTCTCGTATGAGAGGGTTGATAGGCACTCTAGCTAAGTGCAGGTTCGGTACGGTGGAGTGTAGACGACATGGTAATAGGCCTCTGTGATCTCTACCTCACCATTTGCAAATGAAAGATCAAGGATAGCTTAAGTCATGTGATCTTAGTACAGAGTAGATGACATGGATGAAATACTCCGATGATCTCTACAATACCACGATATTTCGGTAGTAGTTCGAGCCGATTAAAAGCCACCAACCTGTTTGAGAAAAGATTGAAACTAATATAAGATAAGTGCGTTAGGCACATTAATGTACCTGAATGGTTAGTCCAGTCGGGAAGCCATTCTTACTCCGGGTTATGAATGATTCGTAATCAAACTTTGATTAAGTCAATCTGATTAGTCGATGGAGGCTTTTAAAAATATTGTGTGATTAATATAAGTTCCCAACAATTATTCATGTTTCTTAATGGAACCGCGAGTTGTGGTGTCCTATCTTTTGATTATGCATGCCTCATTTCTTATCCTCTATGGGATTGCTAACTGTTAGATCATCGACCGGTTGTCATTCGGATTTCGATGCCAATATGTTTCGTCACTACCATAGGAACCAGTCATTTTCTCCACTTGCTTAGTCTTTCATTAGACTAATCTGACCACCTTATTCAATTGCATGGCCGGCTGGTGCCCACCGTCCGTATACGACGCATCAGCTACTAAAGAATTTAATCCGCGAAGAGAAGGCTAGCCAAGGAGTTTAGAATGTAAAAAGGTTTTGAAAGTGGTCGCTTGAAGAAGAACAAGTCTGTTGTAAATATTTTACTTTTGTCCAAGTTGTGGTTATGCTTTTGTGTATGGAAGGAAGTCATACTATGGTTGTAATAAAGGGTTGTAATACTTGTTGTGATTATAAGTTTTAAAGCCTTGGGTAACCTTGAATTAGGACTAATCAGGGTTACTGGCGGTAACATCTCAAGTACAATAGGGAGGGGGTGTTACAGAAGTGGTATCAGAGCTGAAAGTTCCCTAGAAATAGATTACCAGTTGATATCTTTTAAACCTTGGAGTTATTTTGATAAATAGAATTGTGGAGATTCTAAATTCTTTTGCTTGTTCTTTTTCCAAGGAAATGAAGAGGAACCAAGGGCAGCATAGTAATGATGAGCTCGGAAAAAGAGCGAAGAATGGAGCACTCACCGTTGATGAAGCAGAATCTTCTCGAGTAAGTTTAATCAAAGGGTTTCTGGCTTCACCACAAATGGAAATTGAATATGTGGACATACCCAGCGACGAGGAATTGGGTATGGGAGTAAACCCAATAGTCATCTCGAGTGAAGAAGAAGACCCTGAGGAAGAAGAGGCTCCGCAATCAGAGCAGATACGGTATTCGAATTCAAGTCAGTCTTCGCTATCTTCGCATGATTCTAGAGTCTATACTTCATCTCAGCGGCTTTCTCCTTCTGTGGATAACTATCCTCGACAGATAGTAGGATCGGCAAATCCTAGTTCTTCTGGTAAAGATCAGGTTCAGGAAACTGAAGGTGGAAATCCTATGACGATACAGTCTTGGGAGGATTGGATATCCTCTGGGAGAACTCAACTTGTGAAATTTGAGGTGAAGATGGAAAGGTTAATGAATGCCGTGCAAGCCTGGAGCGAGAATTGGAACCTTATGAGGATCTTTTTATCTGGGGCATTGCGGGACTACATTTAAGCCCTTCGCGTAGAAACTTCTTCTATAGAAAACTCGAGCAAGGGGAATCACTTTTATTCGATCAGAATGTCCTACAAGACCCTTTGTAGTTTGATGTTGACTTTTTAGATAACTTCTGTCATCCTCCCTCGATGTAATGAGGAATGGATCAGGGCATGAACGAGTCGAGATGGATAAGTTGGTTTTGTGAGTTTTCTTAGATGTAAATTAAGGTTTGCTCTAAGGTTTAAGAAGTTGTGGTTTTAAGTGTGCTTTTATAGGATGCAAATAATGGTTTGTGGAAGTACAAGTCCCTTTATGTAAATAAGTTGGTTTTGACTCTGGTTGCAGAACAGAGTTGTAAAATAGAGTTGGTGTATGATGTGATATAAATAAATGGAAGTTTTGTTTATATATATATATATATGCCTCTTCAATTTTTTTGTTGTGGAATAAAGGAAGTTTTGTCTTCTGTTGTTTCATTCAGATGGTAAACACAGGAAGATCTGAGCAAGGGGATGGTTCAGATAGGAAATCTAGGGAGAAAGGAGAGTCCCAAAATCCTGCGAATCAACCTGATCCGAAGGTTAGAAGGAATATAGTTTTCGATGAGGAAACTATGGAGACTTTGAAGAATTTAATGCTTCAAACTATTCAGTCTGTTCTCCCAGCTGCTCAAAATGTTGCACCTGTAGTTGAAGAAAGTGGACATGTGGGAAATATAGAAGTGGAATACCCTCAAGAGCTTCCACCTGTTCAAAGTATGAATTTTTCTCGGGCCTTGAAAACTTTCCTGTCCATGAAGCCCGACAGTTATGATGGAACAGGTGAACCTGTTAAAATAGCATATTGGTTTTCCCACATTGAGCAGTTGATGGAAAACATCTCATGTACAGAGTCTGAGAAGGTACGTATTGCTGCCTTACAGCTTAAAGAAGGGGCGACTGAATGGTGGAAAAGTACTGGTTTGTCTAGGCACCCAAGACTGAGTTGGAGAATGTTTAAAGATAAGATGTTAGATAGGTTCTTTTCTACTGCTATGAGGAAAGAAAAAGAAAGAGAATTTTCGTACCCGCAAGTTGAGGGTATGAGAATACCTGAGATGGCTGCCAAATTTAATCATCTTTTATAGTATGCTGGATCCGAAATCTCTACTGAAGAACAGAAAATTGAGAGATTCTATGAATGGCTAAACCCGAAGATGAAGCCACTAATGGTCCATGTAAAGTGTTCAACTTTGGAACAATATGTTGATGCAGCCTACCGCTTAGAAGTTTCTTTGGAAAGTTCTGATCAGGAGGTAAAGAAAGGGGAACAAGTATCTCAACAACGTTCACAATTTAGTGGATTCAAAAGACTGGCACCCTTTCAGAAGTTTGAAAAGTCAAACCGGGCTAAAACTGAGTCTGGTTCAACTAGGTCCT